>CM062936.1:19637500-20887500 GCA_031878705.1 Tapirus indicus
TCTCTGTCCGTGTGTTAGTTTATATTCCACATATGAGTGAAGTCATATGGTGTTTGTCTTTCTCTCTCTGGCTTATTTCACTTAACATAATACCCTCTAGGTCCATCCATGTTGTTACAACATGGGACATTTTTAATCTAGGACAGCAACTCCACACTCGCTCATGTTTAGAATCCCAGAGTCTAAAGCTTCTTTGATCCAACTTCTCCAGATAATAGACCTTTCATTTTCTGTTGCGATGAGAGAGAGGAATTCATCTTCCCTTAAAGCTGAGATGAGCACAAGAGAGTAAAATTATTCAAATGTGTGATGATCATCTAGTTTTCTGCTTCCATCTTTTTGGACTTAAAATTCCGGAGACTGTCCTGAATTCTGTAGGTCTAAGCAGTCTACCTCTCCTTGGCATTTCATCTTTGTATACAGATATTTATTATTTTTGATTTAATATTTTATTTTTATTTATGGGCTTTCTTGATTTTTAAAGCACGGACAATATTAAATTAAATTAATTTGTTAATATATTGATGACTACAATATTAACAATTATAATTCTAGAAAAATGAGCATAGCAACGTTTCTTATTGAATAATGATTAGTACCTACAATTAACTATATTCTCTGCTTTGTTGTATGGCTTGTGGGGAAAATTTTTCAGATTTATCTTGGAGACTATCTAGTTTTACATGCACACTCGGTGGAAATTTTAAATATAAATTTAAGCTTCAAAACATGGCAGTTTTTCCCTATAAGACCCAGAATAACAAAGATCAGTGGATATGTAAAGATCATTGGGCACGGTGTAAAGTTGCATATATTGTATAATATACAACTATAAAAAGAGCTATTTACATAGACAATGATGTGAGTGGTGCCCACTGAAATTATTCAATATGGCATCTCTGCCTATTGGTGGGTATTTTTACATTGCATGAAAGAACCTATTGGAATCCAAAAGAGAATTTGGTACATCCAGTTTTTTATTGGGAAACGTGCCATTTGGTAGTCACCTCAAAATGTTATTGTTCAAAAACCACTAATTATTCAATAGATTTCAGTTTATTCAACAGTTCCTGGATTCTTCATTGGTAATTGAGGAACATATTGTGTATGTACAGTGCTATGTCTATAAACAGAGTATGTAATTATGTAACAGAGCAGATTTCCTTCTCTTAAATTGTCAATTAGTTTTTGTAATGAAAATATACAAGATTAGGCTTATTTTACTCTGAATTATAAATCTCAAAGAGAAAGTAAATAGTTGTTATTGGAAACATTTTATTAAAATTGTTACCTATAAATGTTTCTTCCGTGAACATTGTTGAGTATGAAACCTTTCTGCTTTTGTTAGTATTTAAAAAGAAGCCAGTGATATTTAAATACAGAATACAAACAATGAAGTGAGCATCATAATTCAACTAAAGTTAGAGTAAGCCCATACAAATATTTCTTTGAAGACGTTTTGCCATATAATAATGTTACCTACATTGTAACTTTCCTAAATTTGTGGGGAATTTTCTATGTTGTGTTATGGCACCATTAAAAATAATGAAAAATATAATTAGTATGTCTTTATGTTACTTAAAAACTTCCTTTTGTATTTTTAATTTTTGGAAATGCATCTCAGAAAATGTCCCTGCTGACATATAACATAACCCTACTTTTAGGTCTTTCTCTTTCCTCTGCCCCCCCAACCACACACAATGGTTCATTTTGACTATAAAAAGGAATATACTTTTTTCTTTTTCTCTTATTTTTGTATTTTTTCCCTGTGTTCTTAAAACACATATTACTATGCATTTTCTTTTGTTTTATAATGTAGCAGCAGACGTTATTTATAAACAATGAGTAACGGATTCATCTGTTCCAATGACATGAACCTATGATAGTTACTGCATGTTTGAAATGCTGTAATATACCAGTTCTCAACAAGCTTCTTTGGCTACCAATTGTGATGAAATGGATCTAAAAGGGCTTTTTTTGTTTTGTTTTGTGTGTGTGTGTGAGGAAGACTAGCTCTGAGCTAACATCCGTTGCCAATCCTCCTCTTTGTTGCTGAGGAAGACTGGCCCCGGGCTAACATCTGTGCCCATCTTCCTCTACTTTATATGGGACGCTGCCACAGCATGGCTTGATAAGCGGTGTGTCTGTTCGTTCACGGGATCCGAACCTGCGAACCCCGGGCCGCCGAAGTGGAGGCGAACTTAACTGCTAGGTCACCAGGCCAGCCCCCTTTTTGTTTGTTTTTTAAGTAATTGATGAGACATAGCCCTTTTCTATTACAGTAGAGATGGTGGTTCTGTAGGAGAATCTGTAGTTTTCCTGGAGTTTCCCAATAACTAAAATTTATTGTAACATCATTTCAAGTTACATGTTAAGGTTTTTATTCCAGTGTTTCTTTTAATCCATGTTATTTATAGCTGCCTGTGTGAAACTGGATTTCCCTCTATCATACTATTCAATTTCACTATTTTAGAAACAATTTAAAATAATCATTGTTTAGTGTTAGTTCTAAACTACTACAGATTTTAAAATCTTAATAAGTTACAATGCTTTTTAAAAATTCTCTACAGGGAATATTTTCTATGATTACACTGCTTCCAACCTAAATATGCCTGAAGAAAAATGGCTATCATTTCTAAATGGCTGTATTTCACATGGTAAAAGAAAAATTGACTGTAAAAATCATCTGTCTATGTTAAATACAAGTAGAATAAACTCTTATGAATTGCAAAGAAAGGCAGAAAAAAGTAATCCACACTAATTCCATATTTTCAGTGAAAGGAAATTTTCTAATTTACATGTGGTGGAAAGAGTTCTGTGTGTTAAAATTCAAAACAAGAATATCTTGGACTGTTTTCATTGTGCCCCTAAAAACAAACCAAGCTCAATTAGAAATTTGTGTATAATTGTGATCTTAATGAATTGGAACTATGTAGATGTATGTAGATCAAAGCATACAGAGAACTAAACTAAGAGGAAAACTGAGTGAAATAAGTCCTAAATAAAATTACTTGTCTTCTGGAAACTTCTCCACATATCTCTAAATGCAGATACAAATTCATACATAATTCTATACTCAACCTGGTTTCTGCTGTAATGATAAAGAGTGCTTCTATATAAATAATTTTTAAAAATTTGTCAATAAAATTAATGAGCTTTTCTGTATAATTTTATGAATCACAAAAATAAATGGCATGAAGAAATGAAATTAATTTATATAGGAAAGATGTTTGTGAGTAGTGAGAAAAGAAACATGAATGTTGTCTGAGTGTTTTATAAGAATTTAATCCACAGGAAAATGAAAGTATTCATAGTTCCTAGAAACTGAAAGAAAATAGAGCCCATCTCACTGCTCAAACGTACACTCTTCTGGACTTTTTAATATTCCATGCAAATGTGATCTTTGCTAGAATATAGCTTACAAATTCTTCTTAATTATAGTGAAGAATTCTACTGAATGGATTGACCCAATGGATTGACCATCATGGTTATTTTGATAGTGAGTTTAACTGACAGGGAATTTTATAAGACATATTTAAATTTTGTACCCCTAAGATTTTTAAAATCATGCCCAACATATTTCATTATATTAAACATTATTTGATTTTTTTCAATTATTAAAGTTCATTATCATGACCACTATTTTCTCTATTATAATATATAAATATTCTCAAACTTTAAGGAGGAATATAGAGCTTTTGCTCCATACACTGAATAGCTCCAGATTCTTTCATTGAGAAGGTTCTAATGCCTTCTTCAGTAGGTGTGGATGAACACCACGGACTGGCATGATGGTTTCAGATGACTTGTTTTCATCTGTCTCGGTCAGATGAAATGGTTTCAGAGACTGGACCCACTGTTTCTCAGCTCTTTGACATCATGTGTGGACCGTGGAGGTAATGTTCTTACTGTTGCCATTTCGTGTGATCCTTCTTTTTCTACATATCAAGATCTGATTAACATTTTAAACTAATATTGCACTGCTTGATTTTTGTCGCTGCCCTTAAAAATCACTATTGTGTAGAGCAGTGATATCTAAAATGGAATGCTCATATTCCAGGATATGTAAAAGATCAGTCATTAGGGTGCATAAAGGTAAACTAGAAAATATTTCCATTTCCATTATATTCTAAACGTAGCCACTTAGAAATTATGATTCAAATAATCACATTTAATAAATGATTGACAATACTAAGTATATGTATGTATAGGGACATGTACATATTATGTGTTTGTGTGTATGTATCTGTGTGTGCTTCATGTGTCTTAATGTTCTAGCCTTTCTTTTTTCCCTCCTCTCAGAACATTCCCCTAAGTAAACAGTTGGCACATCAAATCTGGTCCACTCACTGTACTAAATATGCGTTTTACTTTATTTTGGCCAAGCTTGAGTTTATGTTATACCCCTCATACTTTTTTATCCACCCTTCAAGCCCCAATGTAAATTTGAGCTTCTTTGGAGGGATTTATTTGATTATTTTTCAGTAGAAATATTTTTATATTTTCAACACTGTAGTAAATATTGCTTGTATGTACTAGTATTTGCCAGCTTCTCCCCTCATAATATGAGTATTAACATGAGTCACATCTATCCATCTTGACTGCACATCTGAGAGCCTGTGCACCATATTGTATGGACTTTTGAATCTTATACATCACCTGAAATTAATGAATGGATTACTTAATTACTAGATTTGCTTATATGCAAATAAAATTATATAGTTATTAACTATTTCCAAACATCTGTAAATTATTACCATGTCCATGCTAAATGCAATAAAGCTATCTAAGAAAGTTTTTTAGTTTTCTTCTCTTTTTGGAGTTTCCAGAGATTCCACAAGCTTTTCTGGGAACTAATTCATGTAATTAGCTGTCCTATAAGACCTCATTCTATTGTATATGAATAAACCTTCATTCTACCTACTAAGATTAAAAAAAATCTATTGTAGCATTTCTTAATATTCTAAGTCTAGACACAAGTAGACTATTGAGAAAATGGAAATAGCAGTTTCTCTTCCTCTAAAAAGAGGTCTTAATTATTCCTACTTCTTTTCCCCACTCTTCAGACCAAAAGGCAGCATTTAGCCGCTGTATGACGGGTGCTGCTGCTACTGGCTCACCTGACATTAGAGAAGGAAGGAGATCTCCTTAGGTGATAGAACATGCCTGGGCAGCTCTGGCGGCTCGGACATGTTAATGGATAGTTAGGGTATTTCTCACATCACAGAAAAATGGATGTGCTCCATAAAGCTGCTTCCATTTGGAATGTTTTGCCAGAGGTCTTCTCCCCACAAGTGGGTATTGCTATGACACACAAACACTTAGCAAGAATTTTGGATTTGGGATTGAAGGTATGTGATCTGTCCAGGGAAGCGTTGTCTTAGACCACCATCCATTGGTGGGACCACACATCCTACATTCTGTCTCTTTAACTCCTTGTGTCGACCAATGATTCTCAATCCTGCAAATATATTTGTTGTGTA
Source organism: Tapirus indicus (assembly GCA_031878705.1). Lineage (NCBI taxonomy): Eukaryota > Metazoa > Chordata > Mammalia > Perissodactyla > Tapiridae > Tapirus > Tapirus indicus. Next base: position 19,642,984 of record CM062936.1, read on the forward strand.
TTCTCTATTTCTTGATGCTCAAATTATAAACAGTTTTTGTGAAAGTGCCTCTTCCTTCATCTTACAAAGTAGTTTAGTGGTGACTTCATCCCTTATGACTGTGTTATTTATCCCCTCTGATATAGACAAACACACACACGTGTGTACACATATAAATACACATATATACACACACATATATATACACACATATATGTGTATGTGTATACATACATATCCTGCCTAACATAAATGACTCCCTACTTTATCATTTTACTTGAAATAATACATGCCCATTCATTTAGTTTGACCAAAAAATTGGAAGTACCTACGATGTCCAGGTAGATTGTAGGACTTTAGGTGCTAGAGATACAACAATGAACAAAACAAAGTCTTTGTCATCATGGAGTTTACGTTCTAGCAAGAGAAGGTGTACAGATAGATAGATCGATTAGATAGATTAGATAGATTAAATGTATAATATATACATATTTATAAACCAGGTAGTGGGGCCGGCCTAGTGAAGTAGTGGTTAAGTTGACGTGCTCCACTCCGGTGGCCCGTGGTTTGCAGGTTCGGATTCTGGGTGTGGACCCACACACCACTTATCAAGCCTTGCTTTGGCAGGCATCCCACGTATAATGTAGAGGAAGGTGGGCATGGATGTCAGCCCAGGGCCAATCTTCCTCAGCAAAAAGAGGAGGATTGGCAACAGATGTTAGCTCAGGGCTACTCTTCCTCACCAAAAACAAACAAACAAAAAAACCAGGTAGTGATATGAAGTATGAAGAAAAATGGAGCAGAGCAAGAAGATGGAGTGTGACTAGAGGTGGGGGTCAGGGACAATTTTAGAGAGTGATCAGGGCAGGATTCCTTGAGGAGGTGACAGTTGAGCAAAGCCCTGAATGAAGTGAGGAAGTGATTACTCAAATATCTGGGAAAGCCTGGCCAGGGCAGAGGTCAATAAGAAGGCCCTCCTGGCTGGAATGGCATGATCAAAGGGTAGAATCAAATGAAGCAAGAATAGAGAGAGAGCCAAGGCCCAAGTTCAAGGGGGCATTGCAGACCTTGGAGATGACTTTTCATTTTATTCTGAATGTCATTGAAAGTCTCATAGCTAATCTTTTTAAAACAGTATAGGTGAGGTTATTTTCAAGTACTGCCATTACTTAAAGAGGCCCTTGTGACTAGGGAAGAATGCTTCTCACATTCCCCTTTATTACATGAAATAAAATTCAGGTGTTATAAAAGTAGAATTTGTTTCCTTTTGTTATTTGTTTTGTAAAGACAGAGAACATTTTGTGTATTGTATCACTTATATATAAATCTTAATTTCTTTTTCTAGAGTAATTGAATGCTTCTGTGCTACTTTTGAAATGCCCAGTTTTCACTAACTCTTAAAATATTAACATTTGTTTTTCGCTTCTTCTTCCTGAATTATTCTTTGAAATATAAAGAGATGTTTATTGTTATATTTCCATTTTTGGTAGAATGTTTTCATTCTCACAATGATTCAGCGTGCTATGGGATGTTCTTTTTGAATTTTTAAATGGTATGATGAAGGTAAGTTATGATTTGCAGTGCCTAGGATTCCTGCCAACACATTGTGGAAATTCACTGCCCTGATTTTATGGAAATGGGACCATATACCCTTTTCAAAATACAAACACACAAACAGAAATCATACTTTTGATGTGTTAATCAAAAAATTATAGAGTGATGTTAAATTTTTCATACATTAAGCAACTAGCGGCTACAATGTGTTAAGCATTGTTCAAGGTAGCGGGGTGATAGTAACAAAAATAATCCTTCCCAATCTTTCGGGTTAAACTGTAAACTCTGTGTATGTGTACATATATGTGTGTGTGTGTGTGTTTATACAATGGAATTTTATTTTCTTCAATTTACTGACAAGTAGGCTACACTGGATAAATTCGATCAATATTTTTTGGATCCCACTTTTCATTAGCTATTTCCTTGATTTGCTTTTACTATTCTTTATGATGGCTTTAAGATATCATTTCAGGGGTCTGGCCTGGTTGCGTAGCAGTTAAGTTTGTGCGCTCCATTTCGGTGGCCTGGGGTTTCTCAGGTTCAGATCCCAGGAGCGGATAGATGCACCGCTTGTCAAGCCATACTGTGGCAGCATCCTACATAAAGTAGAGGAAGGTGGGCACAGATGTTAGCCCAGGGCCAGTCTTCCTCAGAAAAAAAAAGAGGAGGGTTGGCAACGGGTGTTAGCTCAGGGCTAGTCTTCCTCACACGCAAAAAAGATATTTCATTCTTCAAGGTGTTATTATCCCCACCTTATATATGGTGCAGCTAATACATATGAACACCTGTCACATAGCTTATGTAGGACAGTGTTCAAAAGAACATGTATTACACTTTGAAATTAAAAAACAACTCCTTAAATTTGTCCCTTTCTCAAAAGATAGTAATCTCATTAAAGCTGAACTTTTGTGACCCTAAGTTCAAAAACATATTCAAGGTAATCATTTCACAGTATATAAGCATATCAAATCATCACCCTGTATATTTTAAGTTTATTCAACTTTATTTGCCAGTTATATATCAATAAAGCTGGAAAATAAATTAATTAATTAAAAACTCAAGGTAAAAAACCAACATGTTCAAAGTAGTATTGAAAATTTTGGTGTACAAATGGACCTGGCTCAATATAAGCATTAGTCTATTCACTCATCTAAACACTGGCAGCTTTAAAAACTTCAATGTTTTATGGAAAAAAACACCTGTGGTTTTGTAGCAAACATCAGTATTTAAATTTCTTAATAAATAGAAAAGGAATTGTATAACAGAAACAGGTTGCACTTGCATTCGTCATTAAGCAGGTGGTTAGTACCATTGTTTGCATTTTCATGGGCTTGATATACATTTTCTATCTCTGGATACATAGGGAAATTATCACAAATTGTCCTAGGGATAGCAATTAAGATTAGCAATTTGTTCTCCTTTGCAATTTATTAAGCTTTGCTAAACGCAAATGAATTTCATAAGGGAAGATTTTAATATTTTACTTCTAACCATATATATTTGTACAACAAATTAGATCCCATTACTTCTTCCCCAAATTCCAACATGATCTTCCTCTAGATCAATGTCTTTTTAAAGGATACATGTTCACTTTTTAAAAGAAATATTTTATTTTTCCTATTTAGAGACTCAATAGAGCCAGAATGTCCTAAATCAAGTTTTTGGAACAGGATCATTTCATTATTTTCAAATTTTCTATCTGAAAATCTTTTTTTTCCAACTTTTTTTATTGTAGCAAAATATACATAACATAAATATACCATCTTATAACCATTTTTAAGTGTACAGTTCACTGGTATTAAATACATTTATAATGTTGTGCAACCATTGCCACCACCCATCTCCATAACTCTTTTCAAATTGTAAAACTGAAATTCTATGTCTATTAAACAACGACTTCCTATTCTCCCTTCTCCTTAGCCCCTGGCAACCAGCATTCTACTTTCTGTCTCTAAGACTTGGATACCCTGAGTACCTCATATAAGTGGCATCAGACAGCATTTGTCTTTTTTCACTTAGCTTCACTTTTTTCACTGGCTTATTTCACTTAGCATAATATCCTCACAGTTCATCTATGTTGTAGCATATTGCAGAATTTCCCTCCTTTTTAAGGATGAATAATTTTTTATTGTATGTATATACCACATTTTGCTTATCCATTCATCCCTTGATGGACACTTGGGTTGCTTCCGCTTCTATGTTTTAGCTATGATGCATAATGCTTCTGTGAGCATGAGTGTACAGATAATTCTGAGACACTGCTTTCAGTTCTTTTGGGTATATACCCAGAAGTGGAATGCTGGATCATATGGCAATTTTATTTTTAATTTTTTGAGAAACCACCTTGCTGTTTTCCACAGAGGCTGTACAAGTTTATATTCCCATCCACAATGCACAAGGAATCCAGTTTCTCCACATCCTCGCCAACACTTGTTGATTTCTTTCTCTTTTTTTTTTTTTTGATAGTAGCCATCCTAATGGGTTCGAGGTGGTATTTCACTGTAGTTTTGACTTACATTTCCCTAATGATTGGTAATGTTGACCATCTTTTCATGTACTTATTGGCTATTTGTATATCTTTGGAGAAATGTCTGTGCAAGTCCTTTGCTCATTTTTGAATTGGGTTGTTTTTTGGCTTATGAACGTTAGGAGTTCTCTGTATATTGTGTATTAATCCCTTACCAGATATATGATTTGCAAATATTTTCTCCCATTCTGTGGGCTGCCTTTTTATTCTATTGATAGTGTCTTTTTATGCACAAAATTTTAAATTTTATTGATTTGCAAATTGTCTATTTTTATTTTGTTACTTGTGCCTTTGGGGTCACATCCTAGAAATTATTGCTAAATCCAATGTCATGAAGCTTTTATCCTAAGTTTTCTTCTAAGAGTTTCATAGTTTTAGGTCTTACATTTAGGTCTTTGATCAATTTTGAGTTAATTTTTTGCATATACTGTTGGGTAAGGGTTCCACTTCGGTTTTTTGCATAAGGATATCCAGTTTTCACAACATGATTTGTTGAAAAGATTTTCCTTTCCCCATTGGTCTGGGTGCCCTTGTCAAAAATCATTTGATGATATTTGTGAAGGTTTATTTCTGGGCTTTCTATTCCATTCCATTGGTCTATATGTCTGACTTTATGCCAGTATCACATTATTTTGACTACTGTAGCTTTGTAGTATGTTTTAAAAATAGGAAATGTGAGTCTTCTAACTTTGTTCTTCTTTGACATTGTTTTGGCTATTTGAGGTCCCTTGAGATTCCATATGAATTTTAGGATGGGTTTTTCTATTTCTCCAGAAAACATCATTGGGATTTTGATAGAGATTGTATTAGATTTGTAGATCAGTTTGGGTACTATTGACATTTTAGCAACATTAAGTATTCCCATCCATGAACATGGAATATGTTTCCATTTATCTGTCTCCTTTAATTTCTTTCAGCAATATTCTGTAGTTTTCATTGTGCAAGTCTTTACTTTCCTTGGTTAAATTAATTCCTAAGTATTTTATTCTTTTTATTGCTGTTACAGTGGAATTGTTTTTTGAATTTTTCCTTTTCAGATTGTTCATTGTTAGTGTATAGAAATGCAACTGATCTGGGGATGTTGACTTTGTGTCTTCTTACTTTGATGAATTCATTTTTTAGTTCTAAAAGTTTTTTTTATGGAATCTTTAGAGTTTTCTACATATAAGATCATACCATCTGTGAACAGAGATAATTTTTCTTCTTTCTTTCTAATTTGGATGCCTTTTATATTTTTCTTGCCTAATTGCTCTGACGAGAGCCCCCAGTACTATGTTAATAGAAGTGTGAAAGCAGGCATCCTTGCCTTATTCCTGATCCTAGAGGAACAGATTTCAGTTTCACCATTGAGTATGATTCACTGTAGGTTATTAATAAGTGGCTTTTGTTAGGTTGAGGTAATTTCTTTCTATCCCTAGAAATTTTTTTGTCTTGAAAGGGTGTTGAATTTTGTCAAGGATTTTTCTCCATCAGTTCAGATGATCATGTGTTTTTTTCCCTTAATTCTATAATTGTGGTGTATGACATTGATTAATTTTTGTATGTTGGAACATCCTTGCATTCCAGGAATTTTCTTCATATTGTAATTGTCGTGTATTACACTGAGTAATTTTTGTTTGTTGAATTTGCATTCCAGAAATAAATTCTGCTTGGTTATGGTGTCTAATCCTTTAAATATGCTGCTGAATGTGGACTGCTAGTATTTTGTTGAAGATTTTTTGCATCAATGTTCATAAAGGATGCAGATCTGTTCTTTCATTTTTTATAGTGTCTTTGTCTGGTTTTCATATCAGGTTAATGCTGGCTTCATAGAATAACTTAGAAAGTGTTCCTTCATCTTCATTATTTTGGAAAATTTTGAGAAGAATTGGTGTTAGTTTCTTCTGTAAATGTTTGATAGAATTCACCAAGGAAGTCATCCAGTCCAGGAGATTTTTGGTTATTGATTCAATGTCCTTACCAGCTATAGGTCTATTCAGAGTTTCTCTTGCATCATGATTTAGTCTTCGTAGGTTTTGTGTTTCTAGGAATTGGTCCATTTCATCTAGGTTATCCAATTGGTCAGCATACAATTGTTCATAGTACTCTTATAATCCTTTTTCATTTTTTATTTCTGTAGAATTGGTATTAAAGTCTCCACTTTAATTTCTGATTTTAGTAATTTAAGTATTTTGTTTTTGTCTCAGTCCATGTAGTTAAAGGTTTTCCAATTTTGCTGGCCTTTTTGAAGAACCAACATTTGCTTTGATTGATTTTTGTCTATTGTTTTTCTATTCTCTATTTCATTTATCTCTGTTCTAATCTTTATTTTTTCTTAATTCTGCTAGCTTTGAGTTTAGTCAATTATTTTTCTAGTTCCTTGAGTTGTAAAGCTAGGTTGTTGATTTGAGATCTTTCTTGGTTTTTAAGGTAAGCATTTATAGCTATAAATTCCCCCTGGGCCCTCCTTTTGCTCTATTCCATAAGTTTTGGGTATATGGTGTTTTCATCTTCTTTCATCTCTACGTATTTTCTAACTACCCTTGTGATTTCTTCTTTGACTCACTGGTTGTTTAAGAGGGGGAATGTTTAATTTCCACTATTTTGTGAATTTCTGAGTTTTCCTTCTGTTATTGATTTCTAACTTCATCCTGCTGTGATCAAAGAAGGTTCTGTGTATGGTATCTGTCTTTTTAAATCTGTTGAGACTTAATTTGTGGCCTAACATATGATCTATCCTGGTAAATGTCCCATGTGCATTTGAGAATAATGTTTTTACTGCTCTTTTTGGATAGTATTCTGTATATGTCTGTAAGATCTAGTTGATTCATTTTGCAGTTTAAGTCTTCTATTCCCTTACTTACTTTTTGTCTGATTGTTCTATCCATTATTGCAAGTGAGGTATTGAAATCTCAACTGTTATTGTAGGACACTTTCTCCCTTCATTTCTGTCAGTTTTTGCTTCACATATCTTGATGGTATGTCATTAGTGTATAAACGTTTATAATTATTATATATTCTTGCTGTATTGAAACTTTTATTAACGTATAATGTCCTTCTTTGTCTCTTGTAACATTTTTTATTTAAAGTCAATTTTGTCTGATATTAGTTATAGCCACCTTTGCTCTCTTTTGCCTATTATTTGCATGGATAATCTTTTTCCACCTGTTCACTTTCAATCTATGTGTGTCTTTGTATCTAAAGTGAGTCTATTGTAGACAGCGTATAGTTGGAAAATATCATTTTAGTCATCCTACCAATCTCTGTCTTTTGATTAGAAAGTTTAATCCATTTACATTTAAAGTAATTACCAATAAAGAGGGACTTCTGTCATTTTGCTATTTGTTTTCTGTATATTTTATCACATTTTTGTTCCTCATTTTCTGCATTACCGTCTTCTTTTGTGTTTAGTCAGGGTTTTTTGTGGTGAAAATTTTAATTCCTTTCTTATTTCATTTTGTATATATCCTATAGTTATTTACTTTGTGGTTACCATTGGATTTCATTTAACATCTTAAAGTTATAACACTCTAATTTGAATTTATACCAGTTTAACTTCCATAACATACAAAAACTGCTTCTTTACAGTTCCAGCTCCATCCCTTTTGTTGTTGATATCACAAAATTACATCTTTATACATTGTATGCGCAAAAACATAAACTAAAAATTCTTTTAAATGCATTGGTCTTCTAAATTATGTAGAATACCAACTAGGAGTTACAAATCAAAGTTACAATACTAGCTTTTAGAATAATAATTTTTTAAAATGTATTTGTCTCTTAAATCATGTAGAAAGCAACCAGTTACAAACCATTGCTATAGTAGTACTAGCTTTTATAATTGCCTATGTATGTACCTTTATTGAAATCTTTATTTCTTCATATGGCTGCGAGTTACTATCTAGGGTCCTTTCATTTCACCCTGTGTGACTCCCTTGACTATTTCTTTCAGCGTAGTCTAGTGGTTACAAACTTCCTCAGCTTTTGTTTATCTGGAATGTCTTAATTTCTCCATAATTTTTGACAATTTTTCCAAACATAGGACAGTTTTTTCCTTTTAGTGCTTTGAATAAATTGCCTTTTGACTTCCAAAGTTTCTGATGAGAAATGTGCTGATAATGTTATCAAGGATCCTTCTTTGTGATGAATCACTTCTATATTGCTGCTTTCAAGATTCTGTCCTTGACTTTGTCTTTTGAAAGTTTGATTATAGTGTGTCTTCGTGTGGGTCTCACTGAGTTCATCGACCTTGAAATTCATTGAATTTCTTGGATGTTTATATTCATGGATGAAGTTTTCAGGTATTATTTCTTCAAATATTCTCTCTGTCCCTTTCTCTCTCTCTCCTCTCTTTTTGGGAGTCCCACAGTGTGATTGTTGGTCCACTGTGATCATGCTCATTGGTCCCCCAGGCTGTGTTCCTTTTCTTCAATCTTTTTTCCTTCTGTTCCTCAGGTTCAAGAATTTCCATTGTGCTATCTTCAAGTTGATTGTTTCTTTCTTCTGTTCTCTTAGATATGCCTGTGAATCCCTCTAACGAATTTTTTATTTCAATTATTGTACTTTAAAACTCCAGAATTTCTTTTTTGGTTTCTTTTAGGTTTTTTCTCTTTATTGTTGTTTCCATTTTGGTCATACATTGTTTTCTTGAGTTTTTCCACATCTTTCTTTAGTTCTTTGAACATCTTAAGAAAGTTGTTTCAAAGTCTTTGTCTAGTATATATGCTGTGAGGTCTTTTGCAGGAACAGTTTCTGTTGATTTAATTTTTCCTTTGAATGGGCCATACTTTTTTTTTTCTTTGCATGCCTTGTGATTTTATGTTGAAAACTAGACATTTGAATCTAATAATGTGGTAACTCTCAAAATGAGATTCTCTCCCTTCCCCAGTATTAATTCTTTTTTGTTATTGTGCTTGTTTATTTATTTTTTTTTAATTCTTGTAGGCTGTGTCTGTGCCACAGGTCAGACTGAGATGTAAACTTAAGATCTTCCCGGGCACCAGTTCTTTAAATTCCCAGGAAGTCACTTCAGCCAGAGGAGGTGGGGCATGCAACAATGAGGGGAGGTGCAACAACAATGGCTGCCCTGTCTGTACCTCTGTGAATGGACAGCAATCAAAAATTAGAGCAAGATCCCTGATATTCACAGGACAGGATCTTTTTTACCCACCTGGCTCCCACAAGCTATATTTAAGCTGCTCCAGGAACAAGCTGCCTGCTACTTGGCTGGGGTGGGGATGGGTAACAGCTACTGTGCTAATACCTGAAACTGACCAAAATTTACAACAATTTACTGTCCATGTCTTCCTCTGAAAGTTACAAGCCATTAATAGACTCCAGGGTTCCAAAATATTTACTTTAGACAGATTCTGCCAAGACAATTGTTGTCTAGCTGGGGAGACAGATTCCTGGTGCTTCCTACTCCATCACCTTCCTAGAATCCTCCTTTTCCATTTGCAATTCTTTGTAGTCACTGAAATATTAATTTATAGATATTCATTCTTTGAGCTTTAAAAATCAAGATTCCAATGATTTTTAAACATTTTTTATGAAGGATTCCAGTGGAATTGTTCAGATGAGCATCTTCAGTTTGTATAAAGTGTTCAAAAGAAAATGAATTATGCACATAGATATTTAGCTACAGAATTATCTGCCTCACAATTTAAATTCTCCGAAAAACATATTTGAACATGCTCCAAGTGAAAAATAACATAATACCTTTCAAAACAGTTGTATATAAATATAATGTAATATTTTCATAAAATGTTCAAAGTATTATTTTACAGATAATTTTTTTGTCACAAGATTTTTAGGGATATGATAATCTCTAAAATACGAATGGTAAGCATTCGTATTAATTTATTTGAAACACTTAAAGTTAGGTGAAAAATGAAATAAATCTGTATTAAACAGCATGATATAGAAAGGAACATACATGTTCCCAAATACAGAGAGAAAATAGAATATTTCTATGTCCTGATATTTATTGAAAGATAATAAGCAATTAATTAGAATTAATGGAAAATGTCTGGGTTAACTGTAGAAAAGCGTGAATTCTCTAGGAGAAATTTTAAGTACTATTATGAGGTTTTTTTTTTTTAAATAGTGTATAACTTCTTTGAAAATAGAGAAAGAAAACTTTTTTTAAAAAAAACTAGGAGGAAAAACTCTGCCCAAGTTGCACTTGATGCATTGATTCCACATCTTGCTCACATTCTAAGGTAATATCTGGGCCATCTGTATGGTTTGGTGTGCTGCACAATAGAGAAGATAAATGATAAAGCACGACTGGTTTGTTCCTAATTATTTGGAAATGTGGCTAGGAACCTTGAATGGGATATGTGAAATAAACTCTTTGGTGTAGTATTAAAAATAAATAAATAGAGCCAGCCCTGATGGCCTAGTGGTTAAACTTTGGCGCTCACCACTCTAGCGGCCTGGGTTTGTTTCCCAGTCACGGAATCACACCACCTTTCTGTCAGTTGCCATGCCGTGGTGGTGGCTCACATAGAAGAACTAGAAGGGCTTACAACTAGGATATACAACCATGCACTGGGGCTTTGGGGAGGAAAAAAAAAAAGAGGAAGATTGACAATACATGTTACCTCAGGGTGAATCTTTCCCTGCATAAATGAGTACATACATAAAAATGACAGGGGCTGGCCCAGTGGCGCAGTGGTTTAGTTCCCGCTTGGCAGCCCGGGGTTCACGGGTTCGGATCCCAGGCGCCAGCCAATGCACTGCTTGTCAGCCATGATGTGGCAGAGTCCCATATAAAGTAGAGGAAAATGGGCACAGATGTTAGCCCAGGGCCAGTCTTCCTCAGCAAAAAGAGGAGGATTAGCAATGGATGTTAGCTCAGGGCTGGTCTTCCTCACAGAAAAAAAAAAAAAAAAACCAGCCAAATACAAAAATGGGAGGCATAATCAATAACTGAGAAAAAAATATGTATAAATATTGATAGGAGATTAAATAGCTAAAATAAACCTTAGAGTTTGTATAGGCATGGTGGAGGGAGGGGTATTTAATTACAAAAGCTTAACTTATGCTCCGAACTCCCATCAAAAAAAAAAAGAAGGTTTTAGCATAAAAAACAGTTTTATGGATATAGACATTCTGATTATTTTTAATCATCAAGAGATTTCATGAGTATTTTATACAAACCTATTGTTTTAGACTATAGAAGGAAATGTTTTGTAATTATACATCTCACTTATTTTACATACCAAGTGGGTCTTGAAAAACTATCAGTAGAACTCTTTTTGGATAAATAATTTTTATATGCTAAGAAATATTATACTTGAAATGAAAAAAGTGTGAATTGTTTATGAAAAATACTTTCTAATGGAAATGTTCTGTTCTTAAATCAAGGTTTTTATAGGGAGAGTATATTTCAATGGGAAGCCATTTGATTTCAAGACACAATATGTACTTCTTGTGTAAAATCTCGTCAGTTAAAAACAATTGTTAAATTGTTTATTTTTTTAATCTATTTTTTTCTTGATGTCTTAATAGTTTATAACACTGTGAGGTTTTAGTTGTACATTTTTGTTTGTCTGTCACCATGTGGATGTAACCCTTCACCCCTTGTGCCCACCCCCCAACCCCCTTCCCCTTGGTAACCACCAATCAGTTCTCTCTGTCCATGTGTTCATTTATATTCCATATATGAGTGAGTTCGTGCAGTGTCTGTCCTTCTCTCTCTGGCTTATTTCACTTAACATAATACCCTCTAGGTCCATCCATGTTGTTGCAAATGGGACAATTGTGTCTTTTCTTATGGCTGAGTAGTATTCCATTGTATGTATATACCACATCTTCTTTAACCAATCATCAGTCGAGGGACACTTGGGTTGCTTCTACTTCTTGGCTATCGTGAATAATGCTGCAATCAACATAGGGGTGCATACGCCTCTTGTGATGGTTGATTTCATGTCCATTGGGTAGATGCCCAAGAGTGGGATTGCTGGATCATACGGTAGTTCTATTTTTAATTTTTTGAGGACTCTCCATACTGTTTTCCATAGAGGCTGCACCAGTTTGCATTCCCACCTGCAGTGAATGAGGGTCCCCGTTTCTCCACAACCTCTCCAGCATTTATTTGTGTTTGTGATTATAGCCATTCTAACGGGTGTAAGGTGGTATCTTAGTGTAGTTTTGATTTGCATTTCCCTGATGATTAGTGATGTTGAACATCTTTTCATGTGTCTATTGGCCATCTGTATGTCTTCCTTGGAAAAATGTCTGTTCATATCCTCTGCCCATTTTTTGATCGGGTTGTTTGTTTTTTTGTTGCTCAGTTGTATGAGATCTTTATATATATATTACAGAGATTAATCCCTTGTTGGACAAACGATTTGCAACTATTTTCTCCCAGCTGGTGGGTGGTTTATTCATTTTGATCCTGGTTTCATTTGCCTTGTAGAAGCTCTTTAGTCTGATGAGGTCCCACTTGTTTATTTTTTCTTTTGTTTCCCTTGTCCAAGTGGACATGGAATCTGAAAGGATCCCTTTATGTCCAATCTCAATTAGTGTACTGCCTATATTTTCTTCCAGGAGTTTTATAGTTTCAGGTCTCACTTTCAGGTCCTTGATCCATTTTGAATTGATTTTTGTGTATGGTGATAGGAGATGGTCTACTTCCATTCTTTTGCATGTTGCTGTCTAATTTTCCCAGCACCATTTATTGAAGAGACTTCCCTCTCTCCCTGTATGTTCTTTGCTCCTTTGTCGAAGATTAGCTGTCCGTAGGTGTGTGGTTTTATTTCTGAGCTTTCAATTCTATTCCATTGATCTGTGTGTCTATTCTTGTACCAGTACCATGCTGTTTTGATTACTATAGCCTTATAGTATATTTTGAAATCGGGGATTGTGATGCCTCCAGCTTTATTCTTTTTTTTCAGAATTGCTTTAGCTATTTGGGGTCTTTTTTTGCCCCATATGAGTTTCAGTAGTTTTTGTTCTATTACTGTGAAGAATGACATTGGGATTCTGATTGGGATTGCATTGAATTTGTAGATTGCTTTAGGTGGAATGGACATTTTAACTGTGTTTATTCTTCCAATCCATGTGCATGGAATATTTTTCCATTTCTTTGTGTCTTCCTCGATTTCTTTCAATAGTGTCTTATAGTTTTCATTGTATAGGTCTTTTACCTCCTTGGTTAAATTTATTCCCAGATATTTTATTCTTTTTGTTGCAATTGTAAATGGGATTGTCTTTTTGAGTTCTCTTTATGTTAGTTCATCGTTAGTGTATAGAAATGCAATTGATTTTTGTAAGTTGATTTTATACCCTGCCACTTTACTGTAGTTGTTGATTATTTCTAGTAGTTTTCTGATGGAGTTTTTTGGGTTTTCTATGTATAATATCATGTTGTCTGCAAATAGTGAGAGTTTCACTTCTTCGTTGCCTATTTGGAGTCCTTTTATTCCTTTTTCTTGCCTAATTGCTCTGGCCAGAACTTCCAGTACTATGTTGAATAAGAGCAGTGAGAGTGGGCACCCTTGTCTTGTTCCTGTCCTCAAAGGAATGGCTTTCAGTTTTTCCCCATTGAGTAGGATGTTTGCTATAGGTTTGTCATATATGGCCCTTATTATGTTGAGGTACTTTCCTTCTATACCCATTTTGTTGAGAGTTTAAATAGTTTATTTTTATGCATAGTTGATACTCATGCTAAAAAAGAACATAAAAAGCAGTACAGTAAAGAGAAAATTATAAAAATTCAGAAGTGATAAGCTGTGATCTTAAAACAGTGCCATCAACACATTGTTTTGAGTAAAAGTCCCACAAAAATAACACATAATCATTTGATTAATTTTTCTTTCTAATGTTCATCAAAATATATATCCATATGAATTATGTATTATAAAGAATCCATAAATACTATTTATATTAAAGTATACATCCATTATATAGTATGATTTATTAAAATCTCTAAGGTACTTTTCAAAGAGTGAGATCATATTCTTTGCAACTAATGGAATCTTGAAAAAATATAATTTGTACAAAAATGCAAATTTTAATTTTCAAAAGTAACTGAAAATATAATTGAACTCAGAGGATGATTACTTACATAAACTTCTTAAGAAAATTTAAAAACACTTTGCATTAGTAATAAAATTATTCCCAAGTCATTCTTATGTATGTAAAAAATAACTGTAATCAAAGTATTAGAAAACTGTACATTATGGGCAAAAAAGGTAAAAAATTACTTTTATGTTTATTCAAGCCTATTGCAAACTCCTTCAGAAGTGAGTCAGAGAATTCTCTCTCCAAAACAAAAAAGCTTTGGGGGCTTGTTTTAATTGTTTAGAGAACAAAGGCTGAATCTTAGTTGAGAAACTTCAGGGATTTCATTATATTTTCAGACTTATCTGAGGAGATTAGCAGCAAGTGTAATTTTGAATGATCAGTTCTCTCCTAGCTAAGCTTTTTGATTTCTCAGAGCTATCTAACATGTTTTGCAGTTTTGACAACCTGAACTGTCCAATTTTAGGTGGATGATACAGCAGTTCTACATCGAGGGAGTCCTTATCTGCTTACAGTGAATGGCAGGAAAACTCAATCAAGAGTTCTAGGGTTTGAGAGAGTATGGCTAAATTTAATCTCACTTTAGAATTTTGCTCAGCCTAATTAGTTTGAAAATAACTAATTTATTTTGCTCCAAGGGTTGTAACTATTCTGTAAACTGCCTCTCTTGACAGCCAGAGAAGAGATTTACCATATATCATCTGAACAAACAAAAGCTTATTTTCCTCAATTTCCTTTAATAAAATCTGATTCCCTTCTTAAAGGGAGAATACAACTTCCAATTTTTTCTCTTGCAATATCATTTCCATACTTGTAAAAATAATGTCAAAAAGTTCCTATTTTCCTGTCATTCACCAATTTGCATGCCGTTGTTTTCATGTATTTCAATATTTTGCTATACTTTGTGCATTTATAGCCAGGTGACATAATTGTCATTTTGTAACTCAATTATATTTAAATCAAGCAGAAACATTCAATTAGTTAGGGAAACCAGATTCTTTATAGAACCTATCCCTGTTGCCATGTCAAAGAGAAATTCATGATTGTTTATAATTTTCAGAAGAATTGTATTATGATTTCCAAATCATGCTAACTGAATATAACTATAAAATACCTTAATTGATGCCATTTGTCCTTAAAGAACTTTTAGTAGTTTGTAATCTAGATCTACTTTCACCTAATTTTTGAGTTTGAATTTTTAATAAATTATAGGGAGAGAACCCATCCCACACCTCAGTTTGTGGCTCTTTTCTTCTATTGTATAGGCATATTTGGGGAATGAAAGTCTTCCATTAACTAACTTCATAATTTGAGGTATGACTCTATTATAGAGTACACAGCCTTTCATTTTTCAAGTGGTGGTTTGCTTTCAAGCTCTACCTTAGGTATTCAAAAACCCTATGTTTGGTAATATGCCAGTAACTTATGGATGATTTAATGTTTATATCCTCTCATTTAAGCAAGGCAAGTCAAATTACAGATCCAGGCTTTCCCTCCCCCGAATCTTTTCCTTTCCTTCTCTTTAAACTGGTCCCAATTTATGGAGTTCTTTCTGTTTCACACAATAATCTTTATGTTCACACAATGTTAATAAGCTGCATAATAAGGGTTATTGTACCAAAACCTTTAGAGTCACAACTGAAAAACAGGCTGATTTCCTTGTATATAAACTTTGTAAAACTTGCATCAGTAGGTTTTCTTCCATGCCTCTCCACTGTAATTTGGAAGGTCCTCTGTAAGGCCTCTCATAACCCACTTTGCCTTTGAGTGTTTTAACCCAGCATTTTAATAACAGTTCAGGCATCATTTACCCTCGCTGCTCCTCTCCTCCACAAACTGCTCTGCTGTGAAGCTTAGTCACTAAAGGGGAAATTCTTGACACTGAGAAGAGGAAAATTTGAGAGAACATGGGGAAAACGATTCAGAATTGATCATAATGTAATTAAAGAAATAGGTTTCGGGGCCGCCCGGTGGCGCAGCGGTTTAGTCCACACTTGGCAGCCCGGGGTTCACGGGTTCGGATCCCGGGCGCCCGCCGACGCACTGCCTGTCAGCCATGCCGTGGCGGCGTCCCATATAAAGTAGAGGAAGATGGGCACGGATGTTAGCCCAGGGCCAGTCTTCCTCAGCAAAAAGAGGAGGATTAGCAACAGATGTTAGCTCAGGGCTGGTCTTCCCCACAAAAAAAAAAGAAATATGTTTCCTCTTGGAAGAGGTAGAGGGACACTCAAAGCTCCTCACCATCCCTATGAACGTTAGAGGAATAAGAAGCCAGCGAGAAAGAGTTTTTACTAGAAATACTCAGATAATTCGAGTAAAATGTGGAGTTGCTTTTTTGGGGGAGAAGGGAGGTGGATTGTTGTTTTAATTGTTTAATCTAAGTGATAACCTCAGTTTTCCCTGAATTGATATACTCTGATACTCCAGTAGCTCTATTGTTATCCCTTTTTGACCTAAAAAAGTGAAGTGTGATCTCTACACTTCTGACTTATGGAAAATTTTACTTACAGTTAAAATTGTGTGCTTTACATTCTGTCGCTTTCCTTGCTTAATTGTATCAAGACAAACTATTGAATATAAGTATTACCAGTTGATTTCATCTACACAGCTGAGCTACAACCTACCATGTGATCTTAAAATGATTGTGGCAGCTGCATCTTTACATCATAGAAGTGTAGAGAGGCATATCACATACCAAAGGTGTCTGCAGCAGTAAAAGCATCTATAACAAGCTCTCATATATTTTTGTATGGCATGCTCTCTATATAGATTATCTGTGTAAATGTTAACATTTGTAAGTAAATATCACTAAGAGTCTTTTTGCCAGCAAACATGGAGTATTTTGCCATTAAACATGGAGTCAAAGATGTTGGACTTTTGGACTATCCATTATTTTTGCATTGTCTCACAGTCTGCAGATAACATCCCCATTTACATAGATAATTGTTGCCTAGTGGTGATTATTACACAGATCACAAATTTTTTATCTATACGTTCAATCAACTTATTTTTATACTTTTGTTTCTATGACATTTAATAAAAGTGTCTTTATTTAGAAGTTGAGAGATCAACTCAGCCCTTGCACTTGGTTGGATCGCAGTAAATGGTGGCATCAGGCCCAGAATCACATGACTTCTTTCATGAGCCTAAAGCATTCTTCACTACAGTGTCTTATTACGAAGGTTATCGTAGTCAGACTAGTTCCTGCCTGAGTCTCTCATATGTCCCCACGCTACATCACGTCATTCTCCATTAGAGTAAAGTAGAGGATAATCAAACACCAACTACTCCATGACATCATGTTGAACATTGACTGCTCTGTGACAATATTGATTGTCCAAGGCCTAAGCATTTTTATTCTAAGTCCTGAAAAATAAATACACTTTTATAAAACTTTAGTGTCTGCAGAACAGTGAGCTTAGTTCACTGTAATTTTAAATTTATTATATTTATTAAATAACTAAATTGATAAAATATAATGAATTTTATGTTATTTATTTTTTTGCTGAGAAAGAGCCACCCTGAGCTAACATCTGTGCCAGTCTTCCTCTTTTTTGTATGTAGGTCGCCGCCACAGCATGGCTGGCAATGGTGTAGGTCTGCCCCCAGGATCCGAACCTGTGAACCAGGGCTGCTGAAGCAGATCATGTGGAGCTTGAAGCACTCAGCCATGGGGTTGGCCCCATAATGAATTTTAAACCTTTGAATTCCTTGTGATGCTGACCTTCAACAGAAACTTTTTCTCTTACGGATAGTAGAATTCCAACTTATTAGCATTTTATCTGCCTAACTCCTAGTTTGATTCCGTCATCCCTTTGCATGCATGACCAGATTGATCTGTGCACTAACCTTCTCTCCCTTATAACTATATTCTTTTTCTTGGGCTAGTAGAATATATACACTGGATTTGGGTTTCCTGAAAAAACTCATAGGTTTTTAGCCTGTCAGAAAGAGTTGAATTCAAGCCTTGGTTTTGCCATTCATCCTTGTAGCTTCTAGTCAGTTGGATTTCCCTGCCAATCAGTCTGTTCCCAGTTGTCCTCCCTTAACTCTGACACCATATGTTTTCATCTGAAGCTTTGACAAGGCAATGCACTCTCAAAAATAAGTTCAGTTTTCTTACAAATTAGAGAAACTGAGAAATACAAATGTAAATTTTGCCAATTGGAAATTTATTCTTTCTGCTTAGAACATTTGTACTGGGTTAAATAAGGTCTGGTTGATATCTGAAGTATGATGTGCTTTTGCCATTAATATTTATCTGGTGTATACAATAGTATATACTGGATGCATGTGAAAATATTTACATAATTTTCACATATTTTAAATTCTGCATTTGAGACAAAGAAAACATCTCTACAGTGCATCCAGCAATTTTTTTCTTTTCTATAGTTTAACACATAATTCAATGAAGATTAAATAATTATAATAAAAAAGCTAAACAGAGGTCATAATAATGAATATTGGGGAAAGGAATGGAGCACAAGAAAGTATCAAAACAAATTCAAGTGTATTCACACAGTGTAGAATGAAAAATGTTATCTAGTGAATCTATATTACAATGTAATTAAATATCAGAAATATGTTAATAAATTCTATTGGAATTTTGTTGAATGTATACCATCTTCAGTCATGGTTCATGTAAAACAGTAGCCCTACAGAGGCCGTCCTGGTGGCATTGTGGTTAAGTTCGCACACTCCGCTTTGGCAGCCCAGGGTTCACAGGTTTGGATCCTGGGCTCAGACCTACACACCGTTCATCAAGCCATGCTATGGTGGCATCCCACATACGAAAAATAGAGGAAGATTGGCACAGATATTAGCTCAAAGATAATCTTCCTCAAGCAAAAAGAGGAAGATTGGTAACAGATGTTAGCTCAGGGCCAATCTTCCTCACCAGAAAAAAAACAAAAACAAATATCAATAGCCCTACAAATATGATCTTGGTTACCTATGGCTTAATCTTTTATTTTATGATTGATTATATCCTCGTCAAATATGAAGTGATCATTTGACTTGGAGTTATTATGTAAACCAGACATAACTTCCTTTTGATTGTTCATCAAGACTTTACCATTTCCACTAGTTACTTTTTGCTCTATTTAGCAAAACCATTAAAGACATAGGCAAGTATGGATTTTCGTTAGCTCCATCAGAGGAATTTGTCGAGATATAATATTTTGAAATCTGCAACTGTATCCAAAATTCTCTGGCAAATTAAAGGAGTTGATATTATCCAGGAGATGTTTCTAATAAGCTTTACCTCCCTGTGCTTTTTCAGACTCTTTCTTCTCCTTTGTGTTCTGTTGAATCCAGGTCTGGTACAGTATATAATCGAGAAGAAATTCGGAGAGAAAATATAAGAGATAACAACCTTGAAGCCAGCATTAAAAATAATTTGATTTGATTTGAGATCATCAAATAAATGATCCACTTTTGCTGTAGAGTCAACTGTGACACTTATTTAACACGACTGAAACATGTTACACCGGAGGCCAGAGTTCTATATATTGATTATATAGAATTCCATATCCCATAAATTCTATGGAAATAATCCGTTTAGGTAGACAAAATATTTGGACGCATATATTAAAATGTTTTATTTAAATCATTCTCATTTCTTGAATGTTGAAAAAAAAGGAAACATTTACTTCCTACTTTGTGAGTGTAAGTATCACAGAAGAAACTATTAATTTTCTTCCTTTAAAGTTGCTGCATGGATTCAAAATGCTAAAATAGAGGTGAAGTAGAGGACTGTTCATGAATCATTCTTCTTATATGTATTTTCTGGGTTCTTTTGATATCTCATGGAAAGACTTACAGTGAAGTTATTCACTCTGCATTGTAATAGGTTGCTTTACTTATTAAAATGCATTAATTGTAGGCATATACATTTTTTTTTCTTCTAGCAATAGTTGTTTTGAGCAACCTGGAACCAAATACAACTTATGAAATCAGGGTTGCAGCTGTAAATGGAAAAGGGCAAGGAGACTACAGTAAAATCGAAATCTTCCAAACATTACCAGTTCGTAAGTAATCCTCTCTGTTTTGCTCCCTGTTGCCATTCTCTTTACTTGCAAATGTAAATGGGATTTTAAAATTCAGGGAGATGTTGCAACACTTTGGGGAAGTGAATTATATTTTTGTTGAAGTGTTTCTGAAGACGGTGGCATCTCAGATTTATAAAAAGAACTTTGCTGTGGAGCAAGGCAGAGGTGCACTGCAATATATACTGTAAAATTGCTCTCAGCAAATTGTCCTGGTCAGGAAGGTGTCCTACTTATTCATAGTCTGTTAATTGGATTGTAGCGTTCAGACTATATTCTGTGCAAGTGTAGAAAAGTGTCCATGTAACATGTCCAACATTCTGTTCTTTTCATGAGTTATACCTATTGCCTTTATCCTATAAATTATGTAGGTTCTAAGTGTGAGGAAAAGGCAACACTAAATTAATTCGTTACAATGGTGACTGCAGAAAAAGAATTAACTGTTGTAGCCTTTTTCTCGTTACTATCATGTTTTGGAGTGTTGTAAGTGAATTGAGTTTATAAGAAGCTAAGATAAATTTAAGAAGACTTATGTTTCCTCTATGTTGAATAAATTGTTTAAAAACATGAGAAAACTCGACTGTGACTAAACAAATGGCATTATAAAATCTATGCAAAACCCTGCCCATTGTATACACATATTAAGACAGTCCAATTGGCCACAATAAATTACTTCACCCTAACTTGTGGCCAGTTCTTTTCTGTTGGTTCTTATCAAATATCAGATGAGTTCCCTTTGCTCTGTTCCTGATGCCAGTGTCTTTTTCAGTCCTTCTTTATTTTTTTTCTCCAGGAAGGCTGCAAGTACATGTTGACTCATAATCTACCTCCAGACTAAAATGATTCTAGAGTGACTTTATAAAAGTTTAAGGAGCCTTACCCCTTCTCTGCTTGTAATCCTCAACAACCACACCCTTCACTGTCCCACTTTCCATCCACGTCCCCATTTGCCTGCCTGCCATCCTCACGCCTCTTCCCTCAACTGCCACAGTGCCCTCTGCCTCAGTAGATTGGACTGAAGTTTGGTAATGTTTTCTTTCCTCAAAGCACTGTGCATTCCATCCTGATTTCTCCCCTTTTATAATCTCCAGGCTCATTGCACATTAGCTCCCAGTGAAGGCATCATCTCTTCAATAAGACCTTGGCTAACCCCTCCAACTTCTTTTCCTCTTTCATTTAGGCAGCCTTTCCTTTATTCATTCATAGGCACCACCCTAGGTGTTTCAACCATAAATATCTCTCTCTTACTCGTTCTTTTTTTCTCTTTCCCTTTTAAATTATAACACTTCTAATCTCTCACTGAACTGTTGTTGACTTGCAGACCTCTGTCCTAGACAATGAGCACTTTGAGAATTGGGACATTGAGTTTTTTAATAATAAATATGCTTTTTAGCTGCTTCTCAGGATGTTTTTGAGGTTTAAATGAGATAATATATGCAAAGAACTTAATATGTCATAACTATCCATTATTACTATTTGATTATTTATATTATTGCTATTACATAAGCATTCTGTTGCAGTTGCTAATAGAAACCATTATTTTAATCAACTTCTCTGTGATAGAATCTACATTTGTTCTGAACTTTATTTTCTTTTCAAAGGAAGTAGCAATTGTAGTGGAATCACAAATATGGTATATTGTAATGTTAAATATAGGCTTAAATATTTTAAAAATGTTTGTTAAAACATATGTTACTGAAAATACAGTTTCTGGTTTATAATCACCTCAAAATGCTATTATTAAAAACAATATGATTACAATGTTGTTAAATGAATTTCTGTACTACATGTAAATTCGAAAATTCAACTTAGAATGATCCAAAGCCACCTGAGTGTAAAATCCATTTTATAATATTTAGATTTTTCCATAATCTCTTATTAAATTCTGCTAAGAAACTATTGTACTGGTTTTTACAGAAGTTTTAATTCATTTATCAAAAATATATGTTGCATATAGATCATGATATATCATAATATCTGGATGCTAATTAAATTTGCTTTAATGAACAAGTGATCACTCTACAATTCCTCTATTTAATTGTTTCTATATGGCTGTACCCTACTAAGCTATTTTACTGTTTACTTGCATGCCAACACAACCAGTTGTCATATTTCTTTAATGACCTCCTTTTCTTAAATAAGCTACTCACTTGCCTAAGGTTATAAACACCGTATTCTAAATAAAATAACTTTCTGAGATAAACCCTAGGTTCTCCAGGTCTGGAGGCATGCTGTCCTCTTCACTCTATTCTGCTTAGTTTGTCTGTCTTGGCATTCCTCTGAGTAGGCACTATATTCCAAGTTTCTGGAACCTTGCAAACTAAAGCACGTCCCTGAGTATTCCCTAGCGTTAACCATATCCATATCCATATCCATAGGGAATTGGAGGAAACTGAGGCAGAGGATTCCAGCACATGGCCAAGGACATTACATAAGTGACACACAGCAGGGAGCTCCCATTCCAAGTTGCCAAGCGGTGATGGCATGCTTCTCATAGAAAACCCTTACACTTCAGTGGGTCAATGTTCATATTAAAAATATTATTAAGCATCTGTGTTATAAGACCATTTCCATGTGAAGAATAACATCAAAGGCAAATATGTTCGTGAAGCTAAAAGAAAAAGTATATATCGAAACACGTCTATAGATTAGATACAAAAATGTCATTCTTCAAATCTGCATCTACTTAAAAATATGTTAATTAAAGTAGATAACTCATTGCCAAGCCATTATCTTTCCTGGTAGGTATATATTCCACAGAGTTTGATGCCTCAATATGTTTATATTAACACATGTTTTTACAAAATAAATTTACATTAATGGAATAAACAGGATTACACACTATTAATAATAAGAGAAGTAGAATTATATAAAACACTTATATAATGCAGAACTATTCTCAGAGTATTTGCACATCAATATAAATAGCACATTTGGTCCTGAGGTTTCACAATTCTGTCATGATACTTCTAGATTGATGAATGCTGCTGTTTCTTGGATGGGGAAGAAGAGGATCAGAGGTTATATCACAACAAAGGGCAAATAGCAAAAGTAAATCCAGGATAACATCATATATTTTGATTATGTGGCACTGTTTTTATCAAGATGCATTTTCTCTATGTGACATGTGTGCAAATATCAATGATGTTGTATTGCATGTTTAGGTGAACCGAGTCCTCCATCCATACATGGGCAGCCAAGCAGTGGGAAGAGCTTTAAACTCAGTATTACCAAACAGGATGATGGAGGGGCTCCTATTTTGGAATACATAGTGAAATATAGAAGCGTAAGTACTCCGTTTATTATCATTTTGTACAAAGTGTTTTCAGATTGCATTCAGTTTGCATTGAGTTCAAAGACATATCAGGAGTGCAGGCATACTAAACAACACCCATGGTAAACGGTACTCAGGAATTCAAATGCTAATTTTCCATTGTTGAAATTTATCCTTATAAATTCTAAATGCTTGCTTTTTTTGTAAAATCTAAGCATAGATCATCAAAATAATCCCATGGTTTTCATCTTGTGATTTCTAAGCGTGAAATAGGACATAGCAACATTTCAGAAATGAGAAACCGTTTTCTCTGTTTTTCTGACAAGTGAAGCAGGATAGTTTCACTTTCTGTTCTACTTAATATTTGTAACTTCAAGCTAAGCCCTCTTCTCAATTGAGTTACAGTAGGTAGGATTCTTAGCAAATCACACCTCAAATAAATTACTTTGATTAACATTTAACAAAGAATGGCCACAGTGAACCTGAGTGAGAGGGAATAGCTTTTTTCAAGTTTGATTTGTGCTAGCTAGTGTGGGACTTTGGGTAGTTAAGAGCTGGATGCTTTGGAACTTTTCGTGTGTAGAGAGCGAGGGGTGTCCTCTGGCTGCAGAGTGATAGAGAAAGTGATCCGATGAACTTTGCCTTTAGCTGAAATGATGTGAAAGGCCATTTCTCCTCACAACTTTGCCATACGTACCATCGAGTATTTTTGTCCACTGTGGAATATTAAACGTGAAGCACAATTTGAAATTAAATTTTGTAAGTTTTATTTACTAATGTTTATTTTATCCCCATAATGCAGTATCATTTTTATGTTTATGTTTACTGGACATTTATTAACACTTTCCAAGATTATTATATTTTAGCAAATAGTTTTTTAAGTAATTGCTCCTTAATGGTGTGTAGATGAATTTTAACTATTTTCCCAAAAGTCCACAATTTTCTTAAATTATGATATTTTTGCTTTTAAGTTCAAACATCTAAGTTTTAAGAGGCAATAAAAAAAGATGTTTGATTTTGAAAGCAAACTTGAATAATTGATTTTAGGCTCCAGTTCAATCTTTTAAATTTAAGATTAATAACACCTTCCCAGGACACTTCTTCATCACGGGTTTCAGGCTGGCGATGAGCATCTGTGTGTGTCTTTTGGATACTCTGCTCTGGAGACTTCGTGCCTCTACCCCAAAACAACTCTGAAAGGCCCACTGACACTGTGACCTATAGTGTCATGCTACTCAAGGTTTCTTGGCATTTTTATTTGCCCAACTGAGAACTCTGTGGAAGAGAAAGAGTCTCTCTCTAAGGGTCAGAGGCCTGAACTGAATTCATGAATTGGACTGGGAGAACAAACCTTCCATGGTAGCCTATAATTGCATACAGAAGGTTTTATGGTACAAAATACAGGTGGATGGTAGGAATTTGTAGGGAACTCCCCCAAAATCCCATGGTGAACACCGAAATGCAGTTAGTTATAAAAATATGTTTAAAATATGTTCTACATGTGTAATTTCTACCTAAAACTAAAAGCTATGCTAGCCTTGTCCTTTTTAAAGAGTTGACATTGAAAATAGCCCAATGCTGTATAGAGTTCAACCAGAATCATTGGTTTCAATTGATGATAGCAAATATTTATTATTTCCTGTTTTATCTTTCGTCTCTTTTATTAGTGGATTTTATTAATGCAGCATGTATATTTTAGGAATGCTGTGACTCTTTTCAGCTGTGTTTCTATTTCCAGTTATCCAAAAGTAATGTTCGGAAACTAATAAGAAGGTGACTGCCCACAACATACACCTTTCTCAAAATATTTTATACAAATTTAAGAGATAACATTACAAATTCAATCAAAAAGCCATTACTATCTTATTTCCAGAAAATGATCAGTAATTTTTACAGAGATTTTATTCATAAGACCAATATAAACTGTTTATCTGTTAGGGAGTACTTTTGGACACAAAACATGACTAGAGGGGCTTAAACTGAGGAGAGATTTTTTTGTCACATTAAAACAATTTGTGTGTTCAACAGTCCAGGGCTGGGGAAGCTTCTCAACAATATAATCAGGCATCCAAATTAATTTTCTCTATGTTCTTTCATTCTTGGCATGTTGGCTTTTGTCCTCATAGAGATTGTCTTGTGTTCCTAAGATGGCGGCTTCACGTCCACATTCAGAATGTGAAGAAAATGGAAAGAATAAAGGGAGCAATAGGCTGTTTAAGCTGAATTTGTCTTTTTTCAGCTGTACAGCACAAGTTTTCTGAAAACCCCACCCAGCAGAATTAAATTATGTCTCATTAGGTAGAGTTGTGTCTCATGACCACCACTAAGTGGAAAGTGGTTGTACTTGGGAGTGGGGTCAGCTAAAGAACAGGGTCTGCCCCCGTTGTCAATGTGATTATCTTCATTATAATGACTGTGTTCATTGCTAGGGCTTCCATAATAAAATACCACAGACTAGGCAGCTTAAACAGTAGAAATTTATTTTCTCGCAATTCTGGAGGTTGGAATTCCAAGACAAAGGTGCCAGCAGGTTTGGTTTATCATAATGAAAATGATTGGTTGCATAATTCAAACATAGCTATAATTGACTGATAATCAGTTACCGTGCTACTACTCTCAGAGCCCCTAGCATTTTAACAGAGCACACTGTTATAATAGTAGAATTTTATACTCCGATGGCAAGATTTGTAAAAGTACTTCCTTTCCATTCTTTGTACCACAAGGAGGGCATTGCTCACTCCTGAAGACATAAAAAAGAAAATTATAATGAATCAAACATGAAGTGATACTTTTTCACATTTTTAATGGGCAAACAACCTTAGAGAATGTGGGTGACTTGGTGAGAATGAAGAAGAGATATCAGAATGTAAGACTTTATAGTCTAAACAGTTTTGCAGCTGTAAGGACTGAATTGAAATCTGCCTGTAGGGATTATATTGACCCCTCAACTACTCTCCCATCTCACCTCAACTGCCTAGCTCCTGTACCTCCAAATACAGCCATTCTGATCCACTTCATCTTTACATATTATTTAATGGTATGCCTTCTATTCCAACATGCTAAAATAATCTCCATATCCCTGTCTTTTTTTCTTCCCCTCCCTTCTCTTCCATCCTGCAGACATCATGCTCTGCGGGTCCAATTGGAAATTCCATGATTCAATATGAAGTTATATTAATGTGTCAAACAGTAGCTAATCTTGCGAAGGAATAATTTTCTCCACATTTTCTTTCTCAACATGTTACTTCTTCACATTTAAAAACTTGCATGTTCAATATTTGGTGGCTAAATATTTATAGTGGCATTTGCCTGGATATTTGCACTTGTATTAAAATAATAACTATTTCAAAAACATTCTTGATCGTCTGTTCTCTTTGTATGATTTCAAGCCACTTTATCTATTAGTTTCTCAAACTGCATGAATTCCACAGCGAAGTAAAGTATAACTGAATAACTTGAAAAATTATTTAGCCATATGCGATGCATTTTTTAATTGGATAACCTCTATGGAAAGAAAATAGATAGGGAATACAGAAAGTAAGAAACACCCTTATGATTTTCACTTAATTGCTTCTTTAATCCTATCTTTCAGCAACCCTGTTCATAAGACTATATGTTTTGTAATCTAGGAACAACAAAATTGGGACAGCATATTCCTTATGAGTGTGGATTTCTAGTAGACACTGAATCTAACTGCTTAAACCTGCATTTCACTGAGAAAAGGAGAAGACTAATCATATCCTAATATAGAGAATGTATAACTTCCTATGGATTATGAACCAGGAGAGACACATTATTCTGTGTTATCTTGTAGTAGATAGGGCACACGACTTTGTTCAGTCATCCATTAAGACAGAATTTATTAGAACCGAACTAGAGTAAAAAAAGCAGAATTAGATATCTCTATGGACCTGTTGTGAAAATTAACGTCTCTAACAATAAATCAGCAAAATTAAAGCATATAATTGGAGAATAAAGACAAATGTTAATCTCATAATGTATATGGAAAAATGAAAGAAGTTATTTTATGTACAGAATATTTTATATCTACTTTGTATTGTAGTGTCAATATAACTCCATATAATTTAATAAATAGTTTTTTACACACTTCCATGAGTTTTTCACTATTTTCATTCTAATTTATGATAGCTATGGGATCATAACTATCGCTTAGTGTCAGCATATTAAATAAGTTTCCTGAGCTAAGAAGGGCTAATGAAAACTGGTAACTTAAAATTAATTGTGAGGAAGGTACTTTAAGGGACTAGCAACACTGCTCTAGCATCTGTTTCAGGGTCTTAATTGACCTTCTTGAGCTATTTGGAGTCCGGAAGGTTGTATCGCAATGGCCATAGGAAAAGAAAAGGAAATTTTGAAAAGGGTATTAGCATAACAAATAAGTAAAATTGAGTTTTTGTTATTGAGAGAACTTATTTTCTAGTTAATTATGTTTAGCCGTGTACATTGAAATTTATTTCAAGCCATCAGTTTCAGACTTGAAATATTTTCAAACAATGAATAGCTATGGACATTAAAAAGTCCTAAGCTTTTCGGTAATTTTTCTTTGCTGCTAGTGGAGAGGATAAGTTTTATTCATCCTTGTATTGATAGTATCAAATAGATTATTTGTTATCTGAATGAATAAATGCATCAATGAATCAATGGATCAATAAGTTAGTCTATGTTGTGCAATTATAAACAGTCCTATAACTAGATTAATAAATACAGGAGATAATGAATACAAGGGAAAAAACTTGCACTGTGTGAATTTTTATAGGCTGTGAGAACACAGAGGTGATGAATAGGAAAAATTAGATTTTGTTTTTCTCTAAAGAAGTATGTGAGTGACAGAGCCTAGTAATAGATTAAGTAAAGTGCAGTTTACAAAATTTTACCAAACTTCATAACGTGGAACAAAGGCAATTTGAATCATTATGATAATAGAAAAAAAAGATTAGAATTTGAAACTCTACTAAAACCCTACAAGTCTTACATCTTTCCAAATCACATGGAATGTGTGTGTGTGTATGTGTATGTGAGTGTGCATATATATACTATAATTAAAAAATATATATAAATCATCAACATTGCTAAATCAGCTCACTTTCATATTCAGAGTAGCAATCAGAGCTTTAGAGAATTCTGGGGCATTCTGTAAGGTCATACAAGTAGTCAGTAGCTGAACCGTGTTACTAGGAAATGCAGGAACCAGGAACTGCCTTACAAGGAAACACAAAATCTTAAATCATAACACATGAGTCATAAGAATCTTAAAATTCATCTAGTTGGTATGAGCCCAACTCCTCTATTGTTCTCTCTTTTTATAATTATTCTGTTTTCATTTAAAATGATATTGACCATGCATTCACTGAGACTTGGAAAAGAAAGCTAGTGGATTACTTCTTACTGTGAATAAAACAATCAAGGAGCCCTCTACAAAAGAGAAAATCAAGACCCCTTCCATCTTTCCTCTGCTCTCCTCCCTAAGCAGATGATAGCAAATATTTCCCTATATGCTGATATTATGATTTTAAAATAACTATTGAGTGCCCTTCACTGTCATATGGCCCTGCCATCCATTTTCTGACAAAAAGAATTGCCTAAGAGAAGCTATATTAAAGCAAAATGACCATTTTTCTTTCAGTAGCTGCCCTTCAACATTTAATTGGCTTATTAATAATAGCCTTATTCAGCAAATCTCATTAAGTTACCTAGGGGAACATTTTGCTACTAGATTATCTTAAATCGTTCCCTAGGTATTTAAATCTGTAAATTAGGTACTCTACAAATTCATAATTGCGATTTTGATGCCTAGGGGTGTAACACCCACTTTAATTTTTTGGTAACACCCACTCTTAATTTTTTCCCTGTTCCCTAGGAACAGCAATTAGGGGATTAGGAATCCTCTTTGTCTAATGTTGAATGGAAAATGAAGTTGACTTAAATTAGATAAAATATCAGAACTCCCTTTGGTTCCCTATGCCATCAGTCCAACTATCTAAAATGATGGAGAGGTTTTTAATTTATCACACTAAGAGCTTCAACAATTAGGTGTTAAATGATTGGTAATTCAGAAGAAACTCTCTGCGTGTCTTGTGCTTGTCAGGAAGTTTCACCTCAAATGCTCAATTCCCAGAAACAGGATATTTTTGGAGGATTACCCGAAGGACATGAAGTCTATCCATCCCTCTGAGAATAAACTGTATCCTGGGGTAATCCAAATCTCAGCTGTTAGCTATTTTCTGCTTCTTTCACCCATATCTTCACTCAGATCCAAAGCAAAACTCAACTCTGGATTTGCACAAAAATTTTCACTCTCACCAACCACTTCATAGTTACACTGAACTTTTAAATTATTGGAGCAAAGGGAAGTCTATAGGGGCAACTCTCTACTGCTTTGTGTAGCCACGTCCTTATCCTTTCCTTTCTATATATGTGTGTATACACAGTATATAACATATGAAATACTTATATGTTACATGAATTTTATTGTCGATATATGTATGTGTGTGTGTATATATATATATATACACACATATATTATATCACATTATATATCATCTAAAATTACTTTTGAATAGAGATTTTTTTATTTTTTGTGAGGAAGACTAGCCATGAGCTAACATCTGTCACTAATCCTCCTTTTTTTTTTGCTGAGGAAGACTGGCCCTGGGCTAACATCCGTGCCCATTTTCCTCTACTTTATATGGGTCACCACCACAGCATGGCTGACAAGCAGTGCATCAGCCCATGCCTGGGATCCAAACCCGTGAACCCCTGGCTGCCAAAGTGCGAACCGAACTGCCATGCCACAGGGCCGGCACCCAAATAGAGATTTTTTTTTTTAAAAGCTTTATTTTTTTGGTCAATACCTTTGAAGTGTTTCTACATTTACTTAAAACAATAAGCCTACAGTGTCTGTTTTTACATTTCTCGGTAGTTGTTTACCTTTCTGAGGTTTACAATCATTGTGCTTATTTTGCAATCTAAACCTCTGTGAAGGAACCGCACCTTCTCTTCACTCACTAAGCTAGGACAAATGAAAAGAAAAATGGCACTGGAATTTATTATTTCCAGTAAGAGTGACATCGCTTCCCCCGAGGAGACCTTCATGGCCCATGGACTCTAGTAGGTCTCCCTGTTACGTGCTCCCAAATCACTCTCTGGTTTTTCAATGAACTCATGTCTTTCCTCTGTGCTGGTTTGTAAACTCCAGGTGGAGGTTATCGCACCTGTCTTGTTCACTATTGTGTTCCTAGTTCCAGAACAGCCTCACTACTGAGGCTGAACAAATAAACACTGAACGAATAATTGATGAATGAATCTATGAAGAGAGTGTTGGGAAAATCATGGCTGTTTGGCACAGCTGACCTAAACATTTCAAAAGCACACCTAAGTTCCTTTCTTAGCTCTACTAGTCATTTAGTGACTTAGACAAGTTACAAACTCTCCGATTCAAACTGTTCAGTTTTCCAATGGCCTTTTCAGTACACTTTCTAACACCTTAAATAGTATTGAACAATCCAGTTTAACAAATTAATCTATTTGTAAGTTTCAAAAAGCAAGAGAAACGTCTCTTGTTTATATGATAACTTTAAATGGTCGTCTAAAACCCACGGCTTCATTAGGGGTGATAATATCTTCTGTTTTAGATTAAAAAAACACAGGCCAGGGGCTGACCTGGTGGTGTAGTAGTTAAGTTTGTGTGCTCCACTTTGGCAGCCTGGGTTTATAGGTTTGGAACCTGAGCACAGACCTATACCACTCATTAAGCCATGCTGTGGCAGCAACCTACCTACAAAATAAAGGAAGACTAGCACAGATGTTAGCTCAGGGCCACTCTTCCTCACCAAAAACAAAAACAAAAAGAAACAGGCCAACCAATTTCCTTTGTAATAAAAGTTCTTTGTAACCAAAAATAATTAAGTAGGAAAAGAGAATAATAGTATGGTATCAAATTATAATGTCATCTTGTCTCCTGAAGGATACTTCATGTTGGTAGTACCATCATTGGAATGCAATTATGAATTCAGCTTCCACAATTTGATTTTAGAGAATAAATCCTCAATTTCACTATAAATGCAGAAAACATTGCTATTCTTTATAGTCAAAAAAACATTGTAAAATATTGGCTCAACATAAAGTAATACTGAGCTGAGAATTGAGGTTAAAAAAGGTTATCTATCTATCATCTATCTATCTCTCTGTCTGTCTGTCTGTCTATCTGTCTGTCTATCTATCTGTCTATCTATCTATCTATCTCTATGACCAGGCTACAATCTATTTATAATTACACCTCTGGGAAGTTGAGATTTGCAATCGCAATGACAGATTAGTACAAACATAATTCCAGACAATACGTAATTTCATTTCCATTTAGTTATTACAGAAATAGTTTCTTCTTAGTAATAGCTGTCATTTGTTAAGTGGTTATGATTCCTAAGGCCCTGAAATACACAGTTTACTCAATTTTCCTCATTGCTCCGTTGTGAAAGCTGATGGAGGCACCTTCTGTCATCTTTTCTGTACTACAGCTGAAAGAAACAAGGCAGAAAGGTTAAGGAACTTACGTGTGCTGAAATGGCTAACGTATGGCACAGCTGAATGTTCACATTGTTTAGGATAGTTTAATTCATAATATTATATCAATTTATTTTTCTGTGTTAATTGCAGTCATAGTAATTTTTTTTCAAGTAAAGGGTAATTCAAATATCATGTGGTTCAAAATATCTATTTTAGAGAAAGACTCAGATAGGATTTAAGTGTAGAATGTTGATGGGTAAGATAACGTGTTTTATTTCCTTATGCTAATGACCCAGTTAACAGGTAATAATTTTTATTGTATGTCTTTTCATTGTGAGTCTAAAACATCATAGTAATAGGAAAGCTAGTGGTAGTTTAAATCTATAAAAAATATCCAGACTTTATTTGCAAGACATTTTATCGTTTTTCTTTCCCCCCTCAAACCTTAAACGATAGTCTCTGGCAATTATTTTAATGACTATATAAGAGTTTTTCTATATACCATGTTTAATTTTTCCTGTTCACATGATTTACAATAATCAACTAAGTGGCCAAACACAAATCGATATATATGAAATTAAAAAATCTTAATGGAGGTGAATTATCGACTGCTGAATCATCAAGGAATAATTATGAAATCATCATTCTTTGGCTAATAAAAAAACTACATTTTTTATAGAAAAGTCTTAGAAATGACTTCATTGATATAGCAACTTCATTTATTCCTGTGGCTGAGAAAATATCTTTTTTTGGTATTAATAAAACCACTTGTTCCATCTCAAAATAAATTAAATTTTTTAAACATCACAATTTTAGTGTATGGGTATTTACAAAGTATATTTTCATTGCCTTTACAGAAAGATAAAGAAGACCAGTGGCTAGAGAAAAAAGTACAGGGAAATAAAGACCACATTATTTTGGAGCATCTACAGTGGACAATGGGATATGAAGTTCAAATTACAGCAGCCAATAGATTGGGATATTCAGAACCAACAGTCTATGAGTTCAGCATGCCACCAAAGCCCAACATTATTAAAGGTAAGCAAAACTATATGCTTTCTTAGGCTGAAAGTAAATATGACATCATCTTTTTATAACCCCTCGGGATTTTTTCTTAATATTGAAAACAGAGTCTTATAGAAGGAAATGTAAATTCTAGGTTCTAATCATAATTATTGTGACATGTCTTACTCAAGATTTCTCAACCACTCTTGCTATGGGGTTTTGGTTATTATAAATACACTCTGACAACTTTAGTAGTTGAAGTGGTAGGGGGAGGATGAGCAGAGGGAGAGGATGGAAGGTAGGAGTGACTGTCGAAAATGAGCATAAGAAATTTCTGTTGAAATCAGAAAAAACTTTTGCAAAGAAGACAACTTCTCTGCCAAACACATGAGGGCTGGTCCTTCCGCTTCTCATAAAATGTGGCCAGAGATAATGATGAGCCCATCCATGCCTGACCAAGCAAGTTGATTTTAGAAAGGTAAAATCAATCACACAGTGAGGCAGAAACGGCCACAGATGTAGCCCCAAGAACTATAACTAGAGTTTCAAGGAGGTTCACAACTTTGTAGGACAATCTACATCGGTATTCATAGTACATTGGTGGATTCTACCTTTGTTAGGTAACAGTGCTTAGATCATTACATGCTAATGATATTATCAAAGTCCACAGGAGGGATATTAAATTTTTTTCAGATACATGCTATAGAAGTAAAGGTGCAAGAATTTATCCTGATTCATAGTCATATTTAACTCTGTTAGTGAGTTGTCATATTGGTCATATTTTAACACTTATTGTTCCTTTAAATATCATATTTAATATTTACTGGTAAATTTTATACATACATAGTTACATGTGTATACATATACATTTATATATATATACTCTTTATATAGAGAGAGAGAGATGAGGACAGCATATTTATAAGCATTTCTTATTTAATTCATATTATAATAGAGTATCAGTATTGTTACATAACATTTTTGAGGCTGGAAAAGAAATAAAATTTGTCAGTTCAATCATGCTATTTAACCCTCTTGTAATTTCACGTTGATATTAATCTCATTATTATATTTTGTTATATCATACATCATTTTTTTAAATTGAAAACAGCTTTGTACAATTAATCTTTCTATTAAAAAGTAATTACTATTGGTTATGTGGTTTAAAAGTAATTGATATTATGGCTTTGTATTGCTAATAGCAATTGACAAGTTCTTTCAGGTATAATTTGAAATTAGAAAGTTGAGAGCATCTAGAAATAATATGGATATCTTATATTATGATGGCATTTTAAAAAATTTACAAATTTACTTCTGCATTTATTATCTCATTTTGTTCTTGAATCTGAGTTGAAAAAAGGAAGAATTATCCTCATTTACAGATATGATTTTGAGAGGCTCAGGGTCTGTTTAAAGTCAGAGCTACTTTAAGTCATATGACCAATTTGATGCCCTTACAAGATACACCTAAATAAGAAGGATGGTTGAATATACTATCAAGTTCATTGCTCCTCTGAGTTTGAAACATCAGTAACTGGCTGTACAATTATGATGTATTATGTTTGTAGTAATTATCCTCTATGCAAATATCACGAACATGGTGTAAATCTGATTCTTTATCTGAGTCAGAATCTTCAAAGGAGCATTGTAACAGTGTACTCCATCCTCCTAAATCTTCAATGTAGCTCGTGTGTTTGGAGGAAATAATTATTTTTATCAAGATAAAAATTAATATTTTATGAAGTAGAAGGCAACATTTTAATAACATTTATAGATAAAACACAAGTGTAAAAAAATAGATTTCAGGCAAGTTACTGAATATTATACTCCCGGAGTCCCTGCTATTTTTATAAGAAATTATTTTTAATAAAAACCAACAATAAGTATAGACAAAATGGTAAATAAATAAGACAGAATATATATAAAGGCACAAAAATAGCTAAGATGTGCTGTGATGCATTTACTCTAAAAACATTTTTTTTTTTTTCAATTTCGGAGAATCAGCTTATGGGCAGGACCTAGAAGGGAAATGGACAGAATTCTGGTTTACAGTTTCATCTTTGCTCTTGTCACTTAGTTTCTCTCGATATCCATTTCCTCATCTCTAAGCTAGTTTCTCCTTATTCTGCAATGTTAGAATCCTTCATTCCAGTTACTTGTTGGGGTCTTGCTTTGCAGAAGTCCTGAGAAGGGTACAGAGGAATTATCTGTGAAAAGTACAGAACTTTCCCCTGTCCTCATAGACCTTACAGACTAGTAGGGAAGACAGACATTAGACAAGAGTTAGAATAACCACCAAATGATTACAACTAAGAGCTATGCTGGTGCAGTGTGCTGCCGTGAGGGGGTTTGGCAACGGTACCTAACTAAAGGGGGAAGGATGGGATTAGGGAAGGGTTCCCTTAGCAAGTGACTTTCCTAAAGAAACTTGTAGGTAATGAACCTTTCAGGGAAGGTGTCTTATATGGAAGAAGCCTCTGAGAGAAGAAAGAAATTGATCTGCTTTAGGAACTAGAAAAAGCATGGTTGGAAGAGAACCTGGGGGTATGAGAACAAAGGTAAGGCTAGAGACAGATCTGTGACCCAGACAATCCAAGGTCTTCTAAAAACCATGTAAATGATCTTCAAACAGATCCTAAAAGCAGTAAGAAATCAATTGAAGCAGGGAAGTTAAATGAATAGATAGGCATTTAGACAGATTTTTCTTGCTCATACGCGTAAAAGCCAGAGATGGATGAACAGGAATGCTTGAAGAAAAAGTGATAGCAGTAGAAAAAGAAAACAATGAATAAATTTCAGAAACATGTAGATGTAGACTAACCCCGCCTAGGTACCAGACCGGATTCAGTAGATATTGATGACTTAGGTTTCTTGCTTGGGCAACTGGGACACTGTTGACATCATCTCTCAAGGTGAAGACTCTTGTAGGAGGAGCAGGATTTGGAGAGTTAGGATCAAACATAAGATCAGTTTGATATCTTTTAAGTTTGAAATGTCAAATAGTAGTTAGATGTGTGTGTATGGAGATGAAAAGATAGCCATGGCTTGGAAACATATTGTCAACCTTACCAGGTGTTTGGTATTTGAAGCCTGGGTGAGGATAAAACCACACAATGAGTGATGCCTAAGCTCTATGAAAAGGAGTTGACATCTGCAGTACTCATAAATGTTTTACTGGTACCTATAAGGGTGACTGGCACAGCCTAGATGTTCAAGGTGTGTTTCTTGAGTTACTGAAGAGTAGAGAGTTAAGAACTGCATCCTAAGGAACTATAATGTTATAAAAGAAGAGGAAACCACAACACCAGCTGCAGTGAGACTATAATGTTGTAGAGTTCCTGGAACAACACAAGACTGTAGTATCTTGGAAGAGAGAGTTATCTTTAAGAAGAAAAGGTGTAAATCACATTTGACACTTCAACTGCTGCTGAGAAGTCAGTGGAGCTCAGTGGAGAGAGATGTGAAGTGTCCTGATTACTTACAGCTTTGCAGAAGTGGTTGGAGGAGAAATTAGGTAGAAATGGGCTGAGGATTTTATGGGAGGTTAGGAGGTTTAGATTCCATGTTTATTTAATGCTTTCAAGAAGCTTTGCTATGAAGGTGAGCAGAGAAAAAAAGAATAGTCAGTGTTAGAAGGACTTTTATGGTGTAAAAGGCTGGATAAGGCTGGAGTGTGTTTCACAGCTGATGAAACAGATCAAGCAGTCAAGAAGTCAGACATACATATGTACAGACAAAGCTATCTGAGAAGGTAGACGATAGAATTCATCCCCTGTAAACTGTGCAGCTGATACAAAGCCAGAGTGGCTTAGTGGAAATGAGGAAAAAATAAGATTTATTTTATCTATTAAAATGTCATAAAATAATGTCTAATTTGCTGTGACCGAATCCACTGACTGCTAAGGCCTTGTGGAAAGCCACATCAAAACATGCCCTTATAATTCAAGAATTGTTCAATTTAACTTTAGAAGGTTTCTTGGGCAGTTTTAAAGGGTATAATGGATGATGGTGAATTTGGGAGCCTTTAAACCCACAATATCGTATAGAATTAAAATTATGTATTGGCCAAATAAGGAAATGTGATCTTCTACATATGCTTTCATTCTTATAGTTCTATGATTTCTTATTCCATTTTAAATAAATATTATAAATTCAAACTCGTATCTGAAATAAGTTATCTATAATAAACTAGCAGATCTTAAGTCTTTAATTTGGAGAAATGTGGAGTTTAAAAGTTAATTTAGTTTTAATTTATTTTTTGTATGGCATTCATTGTAGACTGTCCAAATAAAGTTTATGGACTTTTGAATTAAAAAAAAATTACTTATGTGCATTCAGATATATTTAACTTTTTGTGACCAATAGGTTAAATGTAGAGTACATGTATTTGTTTGACTGAAGAACTAGTTTTTAACAGTATGCTCACCTTACATTCATATATAATATATTCTATTGATAATAATGGCTTTCTATGCATGTATCTCAATGGATACTACATTTCTCTATAGTTTGTGATCTGATTTTCTCATTGTAACTTATTAAAGATGTGTTTATTTTGAAAGATGCATTTCTTGTTTTACATAGAGTGCGCAAAATTATAATCACATTCCCTTTTGGAATAGTCATAAAGCATAATTCCATCTAATTTTATTTTATAAACAATGAGAATATTGGATAGTTATAAGAATTATTATAATAATGATTACAAAATTATCTATGGAACTAGAGGCTGATAAAATGACATTTATTGATTTATTCTGTAATTTTAATGACTAAAAATACTACTAACTTGGTGGATTGAATATAATCTAATGTTTTAAAAAAGTTCTTGGAGATAAAAAAAAATATTTTGGAGACGTTTCCCACCATTTCTTTTGGCATACCACTTCTTTTGGCTTACCACATGTTTAATATTGTTTGTTTTAACCAAAGAAAGACTTTAGTGTCTTTTAGTAATTGCTTCCTTTTTCTCTTCTTGTTACTGTGAATTAGAGACATGTCTAATTTTAACATTGACTATCGATATAATTTGGTGACAAATAATTCCATTCATACATTCTTAAGATCCATTGGTAAAAGAATTCTACCATCTGAAATCAAACATGTAATACATCCATGAGAGTTCTTCAAATTTAACAAGCCAACAAAGAAATGACGTAAATCACCACCAATAAATGTATTGCTAAAGTTTTTCAGTTAATTAGTATTTTCATGGGCTTTTAGATTATATTTATATTGAACTGTAGAGTACAATTATTTTGATGACATTCACTCTAGTTCCAAGCAACACTAGTATACCCTTTCATCTCTGAATAACTCAACACAAACAAAAAACACAATATTCAAGTGAATGGCAAATACTAAAATGTTTTCTTAAGGTTAAATTTATGATCTTTTTAGAATATGAATTTGAGAAATTCTAAAACAATGGTGAAATTGAAGTTCAATTAATTGGGGAGAATTTTAACTGTATGGAAATCTCAGTCATGTATAAATATTAATAGTACATGCAAAATATTTCTTTGGTTTGGTACATAATGACAAAGTGAGTCTATAAATTATTTTTATGATCTTTGGCTCTCAAAATTATTTTAAATATGGTGCAATGACATATGTCTAGAGTGTGCCTATGGCCAGTTGAGTTAATGCTCCTTGCTTCTATTCTTAGCGAAAATTTTCATCGTGGAAATATGTAATTTTCACTTATATTTCTTGGTAGTTTATTCATTATTAAAAATATAACTACTTTTATTAAGTATATCTTCTAAGAAATTATGGTAGCAAAAGAACTACCAGTAAACATTGAAGAATATGATGAGCTCATATTTAAAGTAGCAGTATGAATTTACCAGTAGCACAGGGGAATGAGTGGTGACTTCTCTAAGTTGTATCTTCATTAAAGAATGATTAAGATGTTCACACTTAAAGAACCAGTGATAGAACTAATGTCTGAGTTATATGAAATAAAAATTATTAATATTCAGCCTCAGTTACGTTTTTAATATGTGACAACTATTTAGAAATGTTTTATACAAGATTTTTGCCATTCTTTGTCTTGTATCAAAGTAATTTTTTGTAGGTAATTGGTCTTGGCTTTGTGTAAATCTTGCATTAATTATTTTCTCTTTGTTTTTTCTTTCCTACTGTCACTTTCTTTCTTTTCCTTTATTTTCATATTTCTAATTCTACTATTTTCCTTAATTTTATTTTATTCTATTTTCAAAAACAATTTTCATCATGCAGATAAATGCTGTGAAGCGAATAAAGGCGAGAATGGAAGCCAGTCATGGCAGCTGAATGCTGCTGGGTTTTCTTTCATTATAGCTATAAGTTTGTCTTGCATGTTTTAACGTTGTTATATTATGTGATATTTCCTTTTATGTCTTGCAAATTCACAAATCTAATCTAAAATTATAATAAAAGATTTTCTAAGGTCCAACTAATTATGCATGTATCTTCACCCATGAACAATTAGCCTTTTTACCCTTTCCCCAGTCTGTCAAACTTTAAAGTAGATAATTTGTCAGAAAATCACTGAAGGAAATTGAATTAGCACTGTTTCTTCCAGGTACCAGTTCACCGCATAACTTGCTTCATTCTAAAGTTTCCTTTATTTTCTAAAGTTGACCTTGTAAAATATCATGTCA
Source organism: Tapirus indicus (assembly GCA_031878705.1). Classification (NCBI taxonomy): domain Eukaryota; kingdom Metazoa; phylum Chordata; class Mammalia; order Perissodactyla; family Tapiridae; genus Tapirus; species Tapirus indicus. The sequence goes on from CM062936.1 coordinate 19,682,551, forward strand.
TTTTCTTTGGAACTCAAGCATTTGCTACATCTAATCTTCTTTCATTTGATTACTTTGCAAATATAACTCAATATCCATGGCCATACATTGTATAAATGATAATTTTATTATGTAGAATTGTGGATCTTTTATATTGGTTTTGTTTTTTTTAAGTAAGTTTCCAACTTTATGAACATTTATAATATTTCATGGTGTCTACCGTTTATATAAGACATAAACCTGATAACCTTTATATGTTAGATGTATATCCCTATTCTGCTGCCTGTTTTCCTTTTATTGCCCTAAAAGACCATAAGCAATAAAAGTGAACTAGAGTTTCTTATTTTAAATTTGAACACCAATTAAAAAAAGATCCAGGCTTTTTTTCCATTAAGTGAAAATACCTCTCTGCAACTGCCCCGAAGTAAATAATAAGTTAAATCTGAATATATTTTAAAAATTGCACCCTGTTCATCGGACTTGGATTGTGTTTCAAGTTGGCATCAAGCATTGATGTTCTAACAATATACACATTTATTTATTACATTTTCCTGGACACCTAAGAGTCAATTGCTTTGCAATGATCAGAGAGGGAAGTAAATGTTTTAGCTACTACTTTTCAAGAAGATGAAATTGAGATGAGAAGGAGGTGTTACTAGTGTCGAGCTTTCAAGGGAATCTGGATTTGAGGGAATAACATTAGTAATGATTTTTGTTTTCGCATTTTCAGTCATTACAAAATGAGAAAAGAGGGTTTTGTGTTTTATCTCTCCCAACCACAGCCTAGCAAGTGATTCTTACTATTCATTCAGAAGAATTAGGAAGCCATCAGATTTACGAATAGTCACAGAGTGACCATAACGTACATGGTAAATCAAATTATTGGGTTCTGGGCTTTGATATTAATTCATCAAAAACAATTTTTTTTGTTGCATAAAAGTATTCCCTGTTTCTTTTTAAAGAAATGCCTACAGGGTCCTATCATGTAAGGTCTAAGGCTAGACCTGCCTTTAGTAGTCTGGTTTTTTTTGGTTTATCTTTTCCAAACTCTTTGCTGGCAACTATCCTCCTTCTTTCTTCTGACCTAGCAACAGACCTGTAGAATGCAGAAGTGACCCATCCACAGATTTAACACACTTCTGCTTCCCTCCTTTCTCCCTGTTGAGACAAAAGAATTTGCTGATCCATGCCTTATTGGAATATAACCTATTTATTGGAAATGTTCTGTTTTTAAAATCACCATAGCCAATCTTCTGTTTATTAAAGAACTGATTATACTTGTGTATTATATTCCATGATGACTGAGTTTGGATAAATATGTAGATATGTTGATTACTAATACGTAGAAAGTGCTGGGAAAGAAAGGAGTTCCAATAACACTTCCAGGAACAATTTTTCCCATTCATTATAACCTGACTGGATCCTTCTAATAAATTATAAATATTTCCATGAGAAAGTCATGTAGAAATTATCTTGATTTAGTATATGATTACAGAATACTTTTGGAGAGAATATAGACTATGTCTTCATAAGATACCATGGTTGATTTTTTTTAAATTTTATATTCTATAACTCAAGGTCACCAACTGTGATATAAAGAACACTCAGTCAGGTTTTCATGATACCTAGGCTGACATTTTGACAGTTCAGAAAAGAACCTAAAATTAAAATTCTATTATCTTAGCAGAATTATTTACATTTAATAACTTGTTTATTTAGATTTTTTAAACATCTAAGTATGGATCAAGTTATTAATCCTGAAATTAATAAGCTATCTATCATTGGACCAAATGTTTATTCTTAAATGAACAGTTATTTTAGCCCTCTGAAATATGCATAAATTCTTTAAAAAATATTCTCGGACATCTTAAAATAATAGGCTCTGTGCTTTGCCTTACTTCTGTAAGAAACTGGAAAGCACAAAATTGTAAACAATACGGCTATTGCATTTCAATAAATGAGACCTTAGAGATTGTAAATTATCGTCTCAGATTTTTAAAAAAATCTTAATGTGTAGGTGTAGCTGAATTATCATTTCTATTACATAAGTTTTACTTTTGTTATATACAACCATAAAATCTAACTGACAGTAATTTTTTGTCTAATTAATATCTGTCTATAGGTCTAAATAAATATGATTATTGGTAAGCAAGACATAAAAATTCAACTTAAGTTTCTCCCGAGTATCATCCAATGGTTTTTTTTCATCCAGTGGACTTTTAAATAAAATTCTGTGTCTGAAATGTATAAATATGAACTTGTGTGTAAGGTGAGTTTTATGTTAATCATTATATATAATCAGAAATATGTGCCTATGTCTATTGATGTGTATATCATATCTCCGAATGTTAAATGATTTCAAAAGTTTGCTTTGACCATATTTTACCAGTTATAAAGCTAGATTGATTTGCTTATGCATGATTGCCATTATCTGCATGTGGACTGTCAAGATTAATATTTTATGTAAAGCTGGATATCTCCTTTTTCCTTCCCCAACCCTTTCCAAGTCTATCTTCTTTTCTCCTCCTATCATTCAGTCTTATTGATCTCTCTACTCCAATCCAAACTCAAAAATTATTTATCAAATAACAGTCAGGCCCACCAGTACCATGTTTCAGATATGCTAACAGAGTATGCCTAGGATGTAGCAGTAAATTCTTCTTTTCTATGAACTTTCCTCTTACATGGGAGAACCTTAGGTAAATTGACATTTTTTATCCTCTCTCTCCTATTAGTATTACTCATTGGAAATAAGTATGTTTTATAAACTCTACACTCATATTCTTTCCAAAAGCACTATGCAAGTGCACATACATGCATTCATTACTGGTAGTCATGGACAAGATTGAAATGTTTAATGGCTTACTTCATTTTTAAAACAATTTCTTTCCATTTTTTCTTAGCCCAAATTAGCTCCGTGTTTAAAAACTTCTAAATAAATACAAATCTATGTTCTTGACATTGGATTAACAATTTATGTATATAACTTTGGTTATATACACATAAAACAAATGCTTACACAAACAATTTCATTGCGAATAATTTTCACTTTTAAAATATTCAGCAATTCTTTTAAAGTTAATAGTTAAAATTGCAAGTATGCACAGTTAATAGGTTATACAATTTGGGTCAATTTGGAAACCATTATAATTTAATTCAAATATTTTCTATATGAGAATGCCCACATTATATTTGAATGAAAACAAAATAAGGAAAGTTCCACAATAGATTCCACTCAAGACAGTTGGTTTTATGGTTACTCGTTTATAGTCAACAAAATACAGTGTGCAAGAGAGAATTCAGCCATGCACTTCTGGATCTGCATGAGCTCTTTGAGATACGTGAAAAGTACTATATTAATATGGTATACTTATACTAAGAATGGAGGAATAAAATTTTTAAATTACAAATGAATTTAGTAATTGAAGATGGATATTTCTATCCCCAATACAATAATTAAGTATACTTGGGTCTACCTTTCAAGATTAGTTAGGTAATATTATGTACAGTATTTTCAGTTTATAGTAGTTATGTAAAATTATCTAAAAATTTCCACCTGTTTGTTTTTGGTTATGATATTAGCAGCATTAAGAGCTTTAAACAAATAATCTAAGACACTACCTAAACTAAATATTATTATTTGTAATTTCCTTTAGCTCTTATGTATTATGATTCCACTCAGTGAATGAAGGTATAGGATTATGAAAGTCATCCCTAAACGTTTCATTTTATGTATTTTATTATGGTTCAAATCTATGAGTCATCATAATATAATATTCTTAAACAACTTCTGAATAAGTACAAATTAAGTAGGCTTTCTCTTATTTTAGTTTATTTCCTTTCATTCTTCCTTCCAATTCTTTTCAATATTCTCTCTCCCTCCTTCCCACCCTCCCTCCCTTCTTTCCTCTCAATTTCTGGCCATGAATAAATAGGATGTGTTTTTTCTGTTTGTTTTCTGTTAGACTGCTAAATTTTAAAATTCTAGCAATTGTAATATGGATATATGTCAAAAACCTTCACCAAGGCTAATGCATTGAATGAGTAGCTCAAATTTATATATTTCAAATGATTGGAGATACAAATATTCTACAAGTAGCCCTTGAAATGATTTCAGTATAAATTGAAATTGGTAAAAAGTCCATTTCCAAATCATCTGATTGTGTCATTAAAAAATAAAGAGTATTATTTAATCATTATTGTTACTTGATAGTTAGTCTCAGAATTCAGAAGATATTACCACACTATATTTCAGGACTTAAGTAAGTAAAGAAAAAAAAAACCTTTCTAACATCTAATTAACATGCCCTCTTCCAAATTACCATCCAAATTGAAGTATTATTCTAAAGTTAGCATTTTTAACTTTTAGGTATTAAATTGTAGTACTATCTCTTATCACTTCATCATACTTAAAAACTTGATAAAATACATAAAGATTTAAAAAGTATATAAGCAGAATTGCAACTGTTATTTAAGGCAAAAGATTCAGTAAGTTTAAATCTAATTTAATTGTTCTGAAATAAAATAGAGATGAGTTTGATATAAATGCTTTGTTTTCCAGATACCTTTGGTTTTGTCATCTTATCTAAGATTAGGAACCAGATAAAGATTTCTGGTAGTAATCTCCCCTTCCCCTGTGGCTGTTAACTCATTTCAAAGCTTAAAATATCTATCCCTAAATGTTACCAAAAAAGTGGAATATTCTATAATATAAATTTTAGCTACTATTTAGCAAAATTGAAAAAAAACCCACAATAGCCAAGGAAAACACTTATGTTCAAGAGTTCTATTAGTAGATCTGAGATGATCTGAACTGCAGCTGATGTCCTCAAGTGATTGTAGACTATTTTACCTAGTTTTTAAATATCTTTCATTCAAATGGAGTTAAATTTCATTTTAAGTGTGAACTAATCTAATATTGGTTGTGTTAAGCCTAGGTATATTGCGAAATTTCTTAATTTGTGTATGTTCAAGTTCAATTCAGTTATTTATCATCCATTTTAAGTAATAAAAATGTAATTACACCTTACAGACATTGCATAATATTGAGATAACATAATTTAAAAAAATTATAACATATTTATTTTTATTCTGTGTATGGACTAAGTGGGCACTATAAGATAAATCTCCTAGCTAATCTTTTTTTTCCCTAAAAGCAAGTAATTAAAAATTGCTATTTTAAATAACATCCACAATTCATGAACTTCTTTTAAGAATATTTTTATCTCACATCTTGCATTGACTTTATGTATAGCACTTCTGTTTTAAAGTGACTATTTCTGATCATTTTAATTGCATTTGTTTTCATCATAGCTTATTTTCTTGAAAAAAAATGTACTTGTTATAAATGTATTGTCGTCAGTATCATCTCTTATTTAAAACCCCCAACATAATACCCAGCACTGTGTGTAATCCTGTGCATGTGTTCATAGTATATTAAATGTCATTTTATTTTCTGTACTTCTGTGTCTCCATTGTTGTAATAAAGAAAACTGAGGAAAAGCTTTGTTATATGTGTTTTCTTTATTACTGGTACAAACCTTTTCTGTCCTTGTTGTGTGTTTTCATCTCTAATTTGATCAAATCCAATATGTCAGTGTAATAAACATATAATCATTGAGTGATTTCTCTTTTGGGATAAATAATACATCATCAGCAGACTCATATTATAACAATAATTTATAAACAATACCAAATATTGTTACTTTCATAGTAAACTAGTTCTAGCATCTTCTTAGAAACTTTTATTACTAGTGGGAAGACAAAATAATCGGATGATATCTTAATAAAACACATGAATATGGTTAATAATTTCAATAATGTAAGAACTGTTGAGTAGTCTCCATTGCTAGCAAAAGTTTATAAAAGCAGACACAAATGCTTCAAGTGAAACTCCGATTGCTCTGGTTAATGTGTTACTATTATTCATTTTGAGCACCGTGAGAATAAAGTTGTAGAAAATCATTAAGGTTCTCTGCTCATCCACAGCCAAGGTAGGAAACAAAACTGGCTTTGGAAATTTACAAATAATAATAACAGACCACCTTCTACTTTTACCATGTACTCTATCGCACACTGCAGAATGCCTTAAGTGCAATATTTCATTCACTCCTCATAACACCCCTCTGGAGTAAGAATCATTTCTCCCATATTTTAGATGAGAATAATGGGGCCTAAACAAGTTGAATAATTTAAGTAGTAAAGAGTCACAATTAGAACCCACATCCAGTGCTCTTAACAAAACGTTATATTACTTTTTCGTTTTAGCGCTGGACCTGGGTTCAAATGATAATTCTTTAATATGTAAATTATCCAGTTAGTTTTTATAAAGTGAAAATGATGAGAATTTCTGGCTAGACATGAATATATATTTCTCTTATACAAAGATGGTCAAGTGTTGCGTTGCCAGATAAAAATGAAATAGTGTAGAAAATCACAAAAGAAAAAAATGTTCATTTTCAAGATTTGCATTATTTTAGGGCACATTTAATCTTTCTTATTCCAGAACAGCCCACTACAAAATGTATATCTTAATCTATGTATACCACCCATTAAAACATTGTTGTATACATTTCAAAGTGAAAAATTTAATATACTACCTATATTTTGTTCTAATATTTGAACTTCTTTCAGTTGATACAATAGTTATAGAAGTTTTGTATATGGGGGGAGAGAGAGTTAAGTTGTTTTTATTTGTTGTTCTTATTTTTTTTTTCTTTTTCCTGAAGCCCCTTGACAATGAGAAGATATCAAATGAGAAGTATCTGGGAATTGTTGGAGATTTTTATAGTGATTGTCACATTAACTTTATATTATTTTATTAGCATTGTATTACTTTATCATTTTGGGCCACTATCATTTTGGGCCACTGGACGAAATTAAGAGATTTGAGGAAATCTATTCCAATATTCTAATCAAACACCATTATTTTATTAAATCAACAAACTGAGGATTAGAGAAGCCAAATAACTAGTCGTTGACATTGTCAAGCAACTTAAACACTCAAGTATTCCTCCTTTCTTTGTTTTATGAAATTACACTGAATCAAAGATTGCATGACTAAATCTCTAGTCTTATGTCTTTGACCTGGTACCTTTGATTTCTTCTTGACTGGCCCGTAAAAAAAAACCTATGTGGCAAAGGAAAGTCCATGTATTAATCAACCACAGTTCCTTCCAGTAATCATGTTACTTCTATTAGCCAGCTATTATCTTTCTTACTTCAACTTGTACATATACCTGTTTCCCCATGATCAATGTAATAAACTCACACTGAGTTTATATTCTTAAGAGAATATAAAATTAAATTTTAGCACTTTCTGATTTTTACACATTTTCTGAAAACACCTTATAAAATAACTTACATTGTTGGTAGAAATAGGTCATTTTTTATTAATATAAAAGAATATTTTTACTTACTAATAAAAACTAAAATAGAGATTTCCATCTCAATATCTATCCTTTTCATTTTAACAAATCAAAATAGCTTCAACACATAATTTGGTAGTGGCTATATGCTTGCTTCTCTACTGATTTCTCATTTATTAATATGAAGAGAAATATAAAAATTCACATAAAATATAGACTTTATTTTTCTGTTTAAATATGAAAAACAAAGTAAAAATTTTACCTTTAAAGCAAAAGTAAAAATCATCTCTACAAACTAGCATTTCTGTTTTGAAGAATCATGAAGGACAAGCTTCAATTTGCTATGGTTTCTATATAATTTCATGAAGGCTAAACTGGATATGTATGTTACATGGAAGGTTAAACTTCCTGATGCTCTTGAAAAATGACAAGAAAAATGTTCTGCTTCTCAGTACTTATTGGTGGAAAAAACATTGTGGGGTTTTCATATATTAGCCTGAGACTATTGTTCCACCAAATGGCTCAGACATGAAGGAAAGTTTATTTAAGGGAATAGAGAGAAATATTTCTCTACAGCAAGGTCTGGTATGGTTCATTGAGGGTTCCATCTTACAAAAACAGAAAATACAAAAAGTTGAAAATATGTAAGAGTTTCCTGACATATTGAGTTACCCATCGATATGTCATCTTTTTTTAGTTGTGAAAGGATATAAAAGATTGAATATTGTATTTATAGACATTCTCATTAATCCAAGCATGTTAGCCATTCCCATGAAGATTTTAAAGATATTAACACTGTATTTTTTCTACTTTTAAATAGACTTCATTTTTTAGAGCAGTTTCAGGTTCACACCAAGATTGAGAAGAATGTACAGAGTTCCCTTATACCCCTGCCCCGACACATGTATCACCTCCCCATTATCAACATGCAAAGTGGTACATTTGTTATAATCAATGAACCTAAATTGACACATCTTTTTTACCCAGAGTCCATAGTCCGCATTAGGGTTCACTCTTGGTGTCGTATATTCTAAGGGTTTTAATGAATGTACAGTGAAATATATCTACTATTATAGTATCATGCAAAATAGTTTCACTGCCCTAAGAATCCTCTGTGCTCTGCCTATTCATTCTTTCTTCTCTCCTAACCCCTGGAAACCATTGATCCTTTTTACTGTCTTTATAGTTTTGCCTTTTCCATAAGGTCATATAGTTGGAATCATTAAGTATATAACCTTTTCAGATTAGCATCTTGCTTAGTAATACACATTTAAGGTTCCTCCATGTCTTTTCATGATGTGATGGCTCATTTCTTCTTAGCACTGAATAATATTCCATTCTCTGGATGTACCACAATTTATTTGTACATTCACTGAGGGAAGGATATCCTGGTTGTATTTTTTAAATAAACTGAAAATCTACATTTCTATTTTGTAGCTGATAGTATAAAATATATTAATGCAGATGCACTATGTAATAATATACATTATAAGTGGCCCTACATGTTTAGAATGTTTAGTTTTAACAACATAACTTCATTGTTTTTTATATAACCCTAGTGCAGAAATTGAAGTCTCTTAAGACACCGTACAGCAACTGTCTAAAACTGGAAATTTTGTAAAACCTAATAATGTGTTATAAGTTCCTTGGAAAATAATACCACCCCTATATTTGTTCACATTTTTCATTTCTTGTCTTACACATTTAGAAAATTTAAGAATTTTATAAGTAAATTAAATAGTTTGGAATTTCAGCAAGCAATTTGTAAAATATCAGTTGTAGTTGAATCTTATACAGATGTGATTCAATTTTGTAATATAGTCTTTAAGAAAAAAGTGTTTTCTGTTTCTGTAAAGAAATTTTATTTTCCATTTTCTATATATGGAACAGCCTTTTAATATTAACAGAAAAATGAAATTGGCTAGGTAGTGGTTGAACCAAGGAATTAAAATTTAAGTTATTCAATTCTTTCTTTAACACTGGCCAATATCTATTTTGATCATATCCATTCCAATCTAAGAAACTCCTTTTCCTAGTAATCAATATCTTATGAGAAATAACTAAGTTATCTCCACCAAAACTGAACACATATCATAAGATTTAAACTGCATATGGAGAAAGCATAGAGTTAGTGAGGTATGAATAAACTTCAAAGGTAGCAATTTGAATAGATAATTATGACATATAAAAAATATTTTATCTCTTTATGCCATTTTTTTGAGTGTTTGTGGCAAGTGTTCTCTATTCCAATATACTTAACAGTTTAGAATGTCAATGGAGATTAGAGCATAAATATTCTGTTGTGCAAGGACTTTAGATATTTCACAATTTCTCATGGTTTATAGTTGCACCAGATTTGAAACAACAGCATTTAAAAATATTATTTTCTAAAATTTTCAGTTATTTTTAACTTTTATCAGGAAAGTGCTGTTATCTACTATTTGTTTTTAGCCAACATTTTTTTTCAAAATTAACACAGCTTATTTTCTTTAATTCCCTTTTTTTGTTAAAATGTTACTTTAAATCATACTGAGTATTTGACAAGTTTCTGTCAACACTCCTGTAGAGAAATAATTATATTTTAGATATAACTACCTATAACATAATAGATATTATAATATAGTAGATAATATAATTATATTTTAGATTGTTCAATTTTTACAGGGAATTGTTTTAAAAAGATAGATACTAAAATATTAAGAGAGATTGAGTAGCTATTTAAAAAACGGGGAAACTGATGGACCACTTGAAATGTCATTCCATGTAAAAGTATATAGAATAATTGTACATAATTATAAATATATATTATATAAATTGATAGTATTATTTTTCTTATACAGTGTCTATTTTTTAAATATATTAATAGACATTAATTATCTGATGTTAGTTCAATCACTAGTCACATGTAAGAGGCTGAGTCTATTGCCTCACTTCTTCAATCCAGACGTCAGGCAGGGGTTGCCATGCCTGCATGCACTATGGAAATGGGCGTGGAATAGGAGTGAAAAATGACTGGCCAGACATTCCACAGCTGTACCCCAGGCCTCCACTAGCTTCCTCCTAACGATTGCAACAGGTTCTCTTTTCCTGTCTGTGTATCTCTAACATCTCCCTACCATCTTTTTGGAAAAAATCGCACTTCTTAGGTTTTCTTGGTGGTGATGTTTATCTGTCAATCTTGTTTTGCTTGGTTTGTTTGTTTAATCAGTTGCAAGGTCCATTCTCTTTAACCTCATCGTTTATCATGTAATCAATCCCAACCCCCGCCAATCACCCTCAGTTTGTTATCTCTAATATCCAGATGTATTTGCTAATTTCAGAATATACCATATATTTTCATACATCTCCATGGTTGCTTATGCCAGGTTCTGACTGAAATGGACTCCTCTCCTCACATGGAAAGCTTCTTCTTATTCTTCAACACCATGTCTAACGTTTTCTTCTCTCTCATGCCTTCTTTGACCATTCACCACTAATTATATGCTTCTCTCACCTATCTGCTCAGGTCACATTATTTTTTCCCACTAGTTGCACTGCATTTCAGTTTCTATGTTACGTGTCTTACTCACCCCCCCCCCACTACATTATGAGCCACCAGAGTTGAGAGTCCTTTTCCTTTTTCTTATTTTACCCTCACAACTGCTTAATAGAGTTGTTTAATAACATTGTGACAAATCAAAGGATGATCGCATATTTTTGACCAATTTATTCCCGGGCAAAAATATTTTTGTAATATCAAAGGACTAGAAGATATTTTGAAAATATATTTAATTTATAATCTTGCCTTTGTAAACAAACATATATAGGAAAAGACTTTCTTAGAAAAAAGTATAGAGTTTTACAATTATAAAAGCCATTTTTATAATATACATGTTTACAATTCCCTTCCTATTACTAAACCAAATATCTTCAATTAGCACTTTTTCTTGCCCCATATCATATTCAGTTAAGAAAAGAAAGTCTGGTTTATCAGTGCTGCCTCTTTATCCTACCTTCTTCCAAATAATGTCTCTTAATAGGGAGGAGTGATTTGAAGGAAAATTTTGGATTGCCACTGAGTTTGTATTAAAAAAAAATTAGTTGTACACGTAACAGAACATTTTGACAGCAGATCCAAAATGACAGAGAGTAAATACACAGTAGTAAGGAATAGGTGTCTTAAAATACAATCTTCACTCCCCCCAAAGGAGGGTTGTTTGAAAAGAAATTTGGTAGCAAGCAATAAATTGTCTACATCAATAGTGTTTAACTGAGTACACATAGAAAAGACATGACCACCTTATTAAATTGTACTGAAAATAACCTGAGGATTTAAAACATATATAAATAACAACACTAGGGTTTATTGATATATTTGAGTAATGTTGAAATATTATTGGTGAATTTTACTTATAACTTTTAAAATCTGAAATTTTCAAATTTCTAAATTAATATGTGAATGCTACAAACAGTGTTACCAAAGAAGAAGCAGCTAGAAAATCATATAAAATGAACTTCCACATAAGTGTTAATCTCCGACAAGAACTTTTATAATTTGTTTCTAGATATACAAAGAGCTCCAATGAATTCAATACATGTTCATTGAAAACACAGCAAATTACTTTTGTGTGATCCTAAAAACTAAAAATCCCTCAGACTGGTCACAAAACACTTCTAAACTGGTGTAATTTCATACACTTATGTACTTTTCTCATGATTGTAACTCAATTTTGATTTTTTAATATATTTTTAAAGATTTTTAATTTCAAAGTTCCAAGATTCCTTTCCCCAAATGCAATCCCTTATAAAACACTGTAGTTTTCTCTTCACAGATAACATTGCTATTTTCACAGCCATCACAGATATTCCCAGCATCGTATACTTTTTTCTTTTAAATTGTGCACTGAAAAATGCATGAGATTACATGTTGGACCCACACAGTTCTCATTCAGCTAGCTCAGTGAGCAGTTGACTATCTGAATAATATGAACAGGAGTGAACTTAGGGAGTGAACTTAAGATGTTGCTAATAAGTATATTTTGTCAGGAAGCTGAATGATGTAAATGCTTTCTTTATCTCAAGCATACCATGAGCTGTCCAAAAGGAAATCAAGATATGACAGTAAAAGATCAGAACCGAAAAGAAATAGTCTTGATCTTGGGAGGAAACTTTGATCCATTTTGTAATAATCTTTTGAGAGTTTTAATCTTATTTTTTGATTCAGTGAGGATGAATTTGTCTAAAGTACTGTGCAAAATAACCAGAACAATAAAAGTAACATAGTGGTAAAAAAAATGGTGAACTAAAGAGGACAAAAGAATTACAAAAGAAGAGAATACCAAAAGAATATATGTATTCTTGTCCCCAAACAGAAAAGTCAGTGTCACCTATCAGAGACAATAAGAGCATTATTAATAATCTTACTTTCATTCATTTTAACATCAGTGTTACAGAGATCAAGAAAGATTTTAATATGACATACCGAAGTAAGGGCATGACCAAGAAGATAATTTATTATATGAATAATGAATAAATAAAGAAGGAATGATATTAAACTAAAAAACTTCTTGAGCTCTGATCACGGTGAAATGCACATTTAAAACTAGAAGAATGAAAATGATCTTAAACCTTAGCCCTTAATGAAGAGAGTTTATCAAAAACAACAGCAATAAAAAAACCACTTGTAAAATGTAAACATGCATTTACAATTATTTTTATGCATCATAGTTCATGAATGTTAATATTCAAATGTTTATATTTGCTGAAATATAGAAAGTTTTTGGGTAAAACTAGAGATCTAATTTTTTAATAAAAGATACTATAAACAAATAATGAGTAATAAGAAGTTACTATAAATAAAATGAGCATAGGGTAATAGGTATAACAAATGAAATAATAACATATTTGTATACTGCTTTGGAATTCCCAGAGAGATTTCATATATGATTCTCAAGGAATATTTTAGCTAGGATACCTGGGAATTATTATCCATATTTTATCAATAATGAAACAATAACATTATAATTATGATTTATATATATCCAATTGTAGTGTGTGAGCCACAAAATAGGTAAATAATGCTACTGTGGAGATAAAATATATTAGAATTTCCATGAATATTTATTTATATCTTTCTAACTTCTTATTTTTTATGTTTTGTAATTACATTGCATTTTTCAAAGTATAAATGTTAAATATTACCTTTTATAATTTAAAAGAAAAATATATCTGAGGAAGGTATACTCAATTTTTCTCTGGGTGTAGGGGAAGCAATAAACGAAGTGGCCTAGAGGAGAGGAAGCATATAAAATCCAATCCCAGGTGCTCTTGAATTTGCTGTTAGATTTTTTGAAATTTTTTAAATTAATGGAAAATAGTATTTTTAATCATCCTTGCTGATGCAATTTGCATTGATTTTTCTGCTTCCTAATTAACACAATTAAAGGGGTATTAACCAGGCATTGGAAACCGCAGAGTTTCAATCATTTGTTTCAAACAGAGAAATTAAATAAGAATCAGAATTGAATGGATCCATCAATTCGGAGATGATCACAGGCACCATAAATGCAGGAGGTCCACGGTCACGACACAGAAGAGAAATGTGGTGTTTAGAGAAATGGAAATAGAGTTGCACTGCTCAGATTGCTAATATCAGTGGTTTCAACATCTCCCTCATTAGTAATATGAAGGCTATTATAACATGCGCAAGTCAAAGTTTTTTTCTTTTTTTCCTGTCTGTGATTACACCTGCAGAGGTGATCTGAAAGTCATGTTGTTTCAAATATATAAAAATAGGTATTTTGGAATTAACTTTTCTAAATACCTAAAATATATAAATATGACACTTATACATGTATTTCTGATTCCCCGTTTAGTTTAACTGAGAGAAGACCATCAAGTCCAAAGACAAATCTTACCTAATTTGGGTTCTCTTTAGCTGGTCCTGTATTCCTTGTACAGAATAGAAAGTCTTATAATTCCACAGGGTTGGGGAATATTATTTTCTTTCTTGACAAGTGGGTTATTTCAAGAAATGTAAAGGCTGCAGCTTTATCTGTATACTGGAGGAATATTGTGATTACGCTTTATTTTAAATATTCTCACTGTTTTTAAATTGAAGCTTAGTAAAATTTTTAATTTTTTTTAATATTATTTTGTTGACCCAGTCTAGACCCTAGTCTCATTTCTGTACTTTGGCTTTTTCTACTACATTTTTCTATTCTTTGTTGATTTGGGGGATCCTAGGAAATATATCACAGAACATAAAATTAATTTATCAATTTAAGATAATTTCCAAGTCTCTAAGTGAAAGGAGATTTTGGAAAACAGCTTATCTAACACAACACAACACAACAAGAAACTCTGTGAAATCCTCGGGGATGATAGTTGGTTTTTAAATTAGTGCAATGTGTTTTCCTTTAAAAATATGTATGACCCTGGAGTGTGTCTTCTGTAATGCAAGGAGATTACCACAATTCTAGGGAAAGCTCTGACTATTAACTATATGCCCTTGTTAATACAAAAATCTTATCCTTTTGTTCCTTTCTTCTGTTTTTTGGAATCCAGTAAATTAAATTACATTTTGTGAACTTATGCTTCATAAACAAAAATTAACTTAAATAGAAGTATAATGAACCTAAAGATTTATGTTAATTTTTATTCTATTTTAGTACATATCATGAAACCCCTCTAATTCTACACTAATTTAGAAGGCACTCAGTGAAGGTTTGTGAAGCATAAATGGATTAATGGTCTTTTTTTTAATTATGTAGCCATAAACGTCTTTAGAGAATGCAGATGTCTGATTTTAAGGTAGGTGACTATTGTGACTTAGATGGAGCCCAACTGCTGAAAGCCGTCTGCTCCCCTCTTTTCACATAGGACATATATACGTAAACACGTGTGTATAGATTTATACCTAGATTTTTCATAGATTCGCCGATGTTTGAAAGTGTGTTCCACTAGGCAGAGTGAAGGAAGAACATATAAGCAGGAGACAAGTAGACCTACTGTTGGGGGAGGGCGTAGTATCTAGTAATGTCACGACGAACACCGGAAAGGGTTTTTGAATGTCTTCTTCTTGTCCTTCACACACTTAAACTGCTTACTTCATTTAGCACTCTCTCTCATAAAAATAACCACCACTATTCTTGGAGCAACAACCAAATCTCGATTTGAGGACTCTTTAAAAAAAGAAATGTTTTTCTCCATATTTTTATCACAACATTCCAATTCTGAAAGCAATTCTCAATCTATTTTGAGATTATACATGCATATAGAAAAAGAGTTAAATATAATATTAAAATATTTAAGGAGTCAAAAAACAATGTTTTATGAATATAGTGCATTTTTTTGAAAACTAATATTATCAAATAGAATAAATTTCATGGAAAATTAATTCAGTGTTTAATAGTGAGTTAGTGTCTACAACAGAAACATGAAGAGACACGCATAAGACAAATTGAAAGTGAAGTTCTTTTTTCTATTTTAATGCTTTGATTTTATGTTTCATGACGATTAGAATGCAAATACATAATGGGAAACTATTGATTTAGTCAATTTCTAAATTTGGGAGGTGGGAAGTGCATCTTGGAGGGAGGTCATAGAAACTTAGTCTTATATTCACTTTCAATAATAACGTATGTACCAAAAAATAGATATTTGGACTTTTGATTCCTAAATTATTTATTCTTATTCAATCCTAGTATAAAATCCCCTTTTTCAAAAGAGCAATATAAAATGATTGCTAAAAGCAAGAATACATAGATAAATAATTCATACTATTGTACCTCATTTAAATGCTTGTTCCTCCACTAGTACTATAGGGGGAAAAATGGACATTGACATTTTTCTGTAAGAAAATTGCACAGTTTAATTTATTCACTATATTTTCCTGTCTGTATTATTTGATTATTTTTCTCTTGATTATTTGATGCTGAATATCCAATATAAAATATTGACTCTAACACAGGTATAAACAATATAAAATCTGAAGCTAAATAGCCTTCATTTGTACAGATCTAGTATCAAGCCTTATTGTGTGACTTAGGTCACTGTCCTCTCTGGACGTCAGTTTTCTTATCTATAAAATAGACTTGATAATATTGTTTTCCTATGTAATGTAGTTGTTATAAAAATCATACGATGAAGGACTTGTGTAAGTATTCTGGAAAGCTAAAAAAAAAAGAAAAGATGAATTTAAAATATTTTAAATAATTGCTAGGCTCAGTTTCAATTTGTTAAATAATAAAAACCATAATTAACTTATAAAGAAAGAATTTTCTTTATGTTATTGAGAAAGTAAATCATTGCTAGTCCCCAGATCCTAGTGGTGTAATTTACATATGACTATGGTTTCATTTGTGCAAAATTCAAAGACAAATAAGTAAACTTTACACTTTAGAGTAAATTGGTTGCAGAAAAAAAAATTAGGGAATTTAGCTTTCATAGTATTATAGCCTAACCTTATGGGATATGAAAAAGTATAAACATTTAAATACGTTCTTAAGCTGAAATTTAAAAAATAACATAATTTTCAAAAGACAATATACTTAAATATTTATAACATAAACCTATATGATGCCCATGCCTATCCTGTGCAATGACAAAAATATATTTAGTTTTTCATAAAAATAAATTCAAGTAACCTTCAAAAATTTTAATCATAAGTTAAAACGGTATAATTTTGTATAGAAAAAAGTAATAGCTATTTTAGCATCAATATTCCTTCACCATAAAGTGCTTTACAAATATGATGTTTCTAAGAGCTTTTTCTAAGGATGGAAATGAAGCAGATCAATATACTGGTTTCATGCTAAAAATGTCACAGATAAAATATTTATCATTTAAAAGCTAACTAGCTAAACCTAAGTCACTAAAAAAAAAAGGGACTATATTCTCAAGAGAATAATCAATGCAAGAGATACTGTAGGTTGCTGATGAAAGAAATATTATTTACAGACTAATTTAACTTTAGATGGTCTTTTTTACCAAAACCTCATTTGTCTAGAATTTTGTGATAGTAAAAGAAGAAGAAGAAGAATTTCCAATACTTGTTAAATTTCCAACACCCCCATGACTTAGTTTGTGGTGGTGGCTGTTTTCATACTGTCCCCATTTTAATAAAGAGGCATCTCAGCCTCAGAGAAAGTTAGCTGACTCACCCAAGGACATTCAACAGTAAGTGATGGAACCAGAATTTTCTGAACCAGATCCAATGCATTTAGGTACAAAGCAAGACTCATCATACTTAAGAAAGGTAAATGGGGGTTTATATAATGGTCCAGATATATCATCCACTTAATGGACCAGATATATCATCATTGATCTGTGGGGTTTATTACCTAGAACTGAGTCTGCACGTGAAGGGAACCTAAATGGAGTAGGACAGGAGTGACTAGTGTAAAGCACAATGGTCTTTGAATCAGTATATCCACAGGGCTAAAATCCAATCAGATATATATTTTTCTACTATTCTTTTCTGAGGTTTGGTTGTTGAATCATGTGCAGTGTATCAATAATTACCTATCAATTTTGAGAAAAAATATTTTATCTCTATTTATAATTGAAGATGTTTCATTGGTGACTTATCCTCATTATATTGTAATAGTAGATTCAGATAAGAACCATTTGTATTTGAAAGTGGATAACACAAGAAAATGTAAAATGACTTTTTTAATTGCTAAAAGAAATCCTAGTTTGCTTGATATATTATTTTTATAGCATGAGGCACTAGTTTTTTTATAAATCTGGCATATACATATATCTTTGAAAATTGATAAATAATATTTGGAATCTCATTCTTCATTTCTGTATTGGAACTTTGCAAAGAAAATAAAAAGAAAGAAAGAAAGATACTAAATTCTCATGGCTAAAACATACTTATGTTTCTCCAGGCTTTCTCCAAAGTGGATTGATGTGATAAGAGAATAGTTCTGTGAAAACTAATAATTTCTCTGGACATTAGCTAGACAACTTTCTTAAACTATCGCCATCTAAGTAGCATGTTAAAATTTGGTATGGGGAGCCAGCCTGGCGGTGTGACGGTTGGGTTCATGCGCTCTGCTTTGGCGGCCTGAGGTTCATGGGTTTGGATCCTAGATGTGGACCTACACACCATTCATCAAACGAGGCTATGAGGGCTCCCCATATACAAAGGAGAGGAGGATTGGCACAGATGTTAGCTCAGGGACCATCTTCCTCAGCAAAAAAAAAAAGAAAAAAAAATTGGTACAGGGAGATTTTGAAAATAGCATGAAAAAATTATTTTTCCTCCAACACTACTGTGTGTTTACTATCTGTTTCTCTTTATCTGAAATAAAATAATTATAATCAAAATTATACTTTACTTGGGCATCTCAGTTCCAAGTTTGTTGATTCAATGCGTAAGGAATTCTCATTTGCCAAATTATGAAGACTCTACAGAAATACATCTGTGTGCTAGCACAGGTGAACCATAAAGTTGCCTGGGTACAGTGCCAGGCCACCATGTCACAAGTAGAATGATTTTTACCAATCTCTCTGCAAGCTCTGAGAGTGCTAAGAAAAATAAATAACCTATATTTCCTGAAAAAAAATAAAATAAATGTAAATATGAGACTCAGTCATTCTGCAGAAAAATAAACTGGGATTCAGACAAATGTGGCACATTCAAGACCAGCCTGTTAGTGGCAGATTCAAAATAAGAACAGTTACATCAATTCCTTTGGATCACAATTTCTTCAAGTCATTATTAAAAGATTAGATCTAATTTGAAAAATATGACTTAGAAAAACTTTGTTTCACATATATATTTTTTTCAGAAGTGGTTTTCTCAACCTAAATTTGCATCTGTCCCTTTATCTGTCACTTGCATTTCACATTAGTTACATATTTACCATGCCATTATGATGCTGAGTAATAAATGTATCATCATTAAAAAAGATAATTATAATTTTATAATGTTATGTAAGCAAATTTTAACATAATTGTGCTAAGAATCATTTTGAATAATTCTATAAAATTGTCTTATGTAATTCTTTTTTCCCTCTAGATAACACAATATCACCAGTTTAATCTAGTTTCTCTCATTGTGTTTCTTTTTTCATTATATACTGTTATAGTTATAAAGTTTACCTTTATATTCAACTACAGGCGTATAACTCTTGATTCATTTTCGCCATCACTAGCCCCTCTTGCTATTTCTACTTTGTCAGTCCACATACGCGATCCTATTCCCAATCACCTCTTTCATGAATACTTTTGGCGTGATTTTCGGGAATTCCTGTACCCTCATGTCAGGAAAAAGTGTCTCCCATCTTCCCCAACTTTCTCATGATACACTTCAGAAAGGTCATAAGTACTGTAGCTCTGTAAAAGTTTGCCTCGAGTCTCATATGACTTATACTAACTGGAAAAACATAAGTAAACCATTTATTCTAAAATGATAATTTTTAAAATATTCATAGACAGATATTTTAAAATGTATTCCCTGTCAAAGCAAAGTGCTTGGAGCCATCATTTGCAACTTTAAGTCTTAAAACTAAAATGATCCCATATAGAACATTTACTTAGCACTTCTCTTACGGGAGTTTTGACTATATTTTCTTTTTAACAGTGTGATGATCTATTAATGGCTGTGACTTTCTGACAGAGTACAGTTAGGAATATGATAATATTCATTATCTTCCCCACAGGGAATCAAGAAGTGTAATGGAAAGAAGAGTTACTTAAGAGTTTTTTTCTAAAGAACGTTTGTAAAAATATTTCAAATTATTAATATGTCAGTTCCTTAAAATATTGTCTGAAGACCAGAGAATGGCTCTCAAGAATCATGAAATTCAAGTCAGCCAATGATGATCACTTTTCTCCTGTCTCTTTAGTTAAGATTTATTTTTAAAATAACTGTCTAATCTTTTCTAATTTGGGATTTACTAGAATTCTTGTATTTTCTTTTTTAAGACACACTTTTTAACGGTCTTGGGCTTGGAGCAGTCATTGGCCTGGGAGTTGCTGCGCTCTTGTTAATCCTGGTGGTAACGGACGTCAGCTGCTTCTTTATTCGACAATGTGGGTTATTGATGTGCATCACCAGGAGAATGTGCGGGAAGAAAAGTGGCTCCAGTGGCAAAAGCAAAGAACTGGAAGAAGGAAAAGCTGCATACCTGTGAGTTGCGGGCATCCGCATCACATTACACCTAGCAAGTGCCCCAGTCAAGCTTAGCTTCATTCAGGAGCTGTGTATTCTGAGCAGGTTAAAGAGTTCGACTATAAGAACGTTGGACACTGCACTGCCTGCTTTCTGATCTTAAGTCTATATGACCTTAAATGCAACATCTCACAGAGCCAAATGACTTTGAAAATAAACTATTAAAAAATAACTCTTAAAATGGTATCCACACCAAAAATACTGTTAGTTATGATTTAGATTGATAGATGATAAATAGATAATCACACAAATGTATTTATGATTTCTCCCACCATCTTCTCAGTTTCTATTGAATAAAAAAGGGCAGCAGTAGTAATCTGAGTTAAAAACTCAGTTAAAATGAGTTTAAAACATAAATGAAGTCAACTCCTACAAGTGTAAGAAGTGGCTACATATAGGTTTCAGGATTGTCTGTATAGAAAATGTTGGGTGTGCTATGCAATACGTTATTACAGATTCTGAATTTACTTTTTCAAATTTTGATCAAAAGGTGACTATATATTAGAATTGAAGCTCTTTGTGGCATCTCTTTTAATTAGACCAAGTATAAATTCCAAGATAATATGCAGTTACATTTTGTAGAAAATTCCCTTGTCATGTAAAAGAGTAATTAAGAGGTTTTAATACTTTTTAATTTCATTTGTCTTGCACAGATTTGTATCTAATCTCACAAATTCAATAGGCTCAATGAAAAAAATTAGAAAGCTCAGAAAAGTATATACACTCGCACATATACACACAATGTTTGTATGTGTGTGTCTATGTGTGTTTGTATAAATATACATATGTGTGTATATTGAACTCTGCAATCAAAAATAAACATTCTTTGGGGCTGGCCCGGTGGCGTAGTGGTTAAGTTCAGGCACTCTGCTTCAGTGGCCCTGGGTTCGCGGGTTCGGATCCCAGGTGCAGACATACACACCACTCATCAAGTCATGCTGTGGCAGCATCCCACATACAAAACAGAGGAAGATTGGCACAGATGTTAGCTCGGGGCCCATCTTCTTCACCAAAAAAAAAAAAAAAGAGGAAAGAAAAAAACATTCTTAAGAGTTAAGGAGATCTTTATTTTTTTTAACCTTATAGTCTTTCTATTACATACTTTTTCTAACATCTCAGTATGAAAATTTTCAAACATAGAAAAGAATTGAAAGCATTTTATAGCAAACACTCTACTATAGCAAGTCAACTACTTGGGTTTTACAATAAATATTTTATTTTATTTTATTTATTTATTTTTTGTGTGTGTGAGGAAGACCAGCCCTGAGCTAACATCCATTGCTAATCCTCCTCTTTTTGCTGAGGAAGACTGGCCCTGGGCTAACATCCGTGCCCATCTTCCTCCACTTTATATGGGACGCCGCCACGGCATGGCTGACAAGCAGTGCATCAGCGGGCGCCCAGGATCCGAACCCGCGAACCCTGGGCTGCCAAGCGCGGACTAAACTGCTGCGCCACCGGGCAGCCCCTACAATAAATATTTTATTATGTTTCCTTTATTACATATTTATCTACCCCTCAATTCACATTTTTTTATATTTCAAAAAAACAGGAGTCCACTTAACCCCTATGCAATTCAACTTGCATGTCATTACATAGAGTTCAAAATTTGTTTATGTTTTCTTTAGGTAAAACTTACATAGAGTGAAATGCACAAAATGTTCCATTTGATCAGTTTTGACAAGTGTTTATATCTATGTAACTCAAGCCCTATCAAAATTCAGAACCTTACCATTGCCCCAGAAAGTTCTCTCAAGCCCCTATCCAGTCAACCACACTACTTAACCCTCCCCCAGGCAACTGCTATTCTGATTTTTTTCATCATAGATAATTTTTAGCTGTTAAAGAACTTGATATAAATGAATTCTTACAATGTGTACTCTTTGATGTCTGGCTTCTTTCACTCAGCATAATGTTTTAGGATTCATTCATGGTGCTCTGTGTATTGGTAATTCATTCCTTTTCATTGTTGAGTCATTTCTGTTTGTTTTTCTATGCGTACATTTAGGCATGTATCGTCTCATACATTATTTTCTAGCCTAAGGTATATAGGAGAATCCATTCTATGTGGCTGGATCGTTTTTTATCTCCAAGCCCATTTCAGTCCTACTAGGCAATTTGTATATAACCATTTCTCATGGATATTCTGTGAGGAATATTTTCACTTCATGGGATGCTAATTTAGATAGCATACATTGTCAATTTAAAAAAAAATAGATTCATTTCCCAATCAAAATGCTACCTGCTGACTTGTTGGACACAGAGCATAGCAAAGAACAAACAGGAATTAGGTTCTACTTCACGCTTGAATGGCATATTAATGTGTGACATAGTAAATATAGTGGGACCCATTCACTATTCAATATTTCTTGCTTTCTTCATAGAACATATTCTACTTCCTAATAACGTGCTGTGGTTTTGCATTGTCTTATTAACTGAATAAATGTATCACCAGGCTTTGTTTTAGTTTCTTTTTCACCTATTGAAAAAACAATATATTATATAACATAATTACACATATATACATATGATACATTTGTATACATATATATGCTCACATAACTCAAAGCTGAGTTTTGTACATCTTCATTCTCCCTCAAGCATTGAGCAAGTATTTATGGACTAAATACGAGGCAATAAGTACTGCTATACAACTTAGCCATAAAGTGGTGAACAAAACAAATAAGAACTTTGTTCACATGGAACTCATGTTCTAATGCAAGAAGACAGATAATGAACACTGACTAAATATGAAAATATCTGGTAGTGATAAGCACTAAAAACAATAAAAAACAGAATGATGAATTGTTACTAAAGATTGGGTCGTAAAGGTCTCTCAGAGGAAGTGAAATTTAAGCTGAAGAGTGAGTGATAAGGGGCCAGCAATGTAACAACCAGGGAGAAACATTCCATGCTGATGCAACAATTAATATGAAGGCCATTAAGGCAGGAATCAATTTACTATGGTAAAGGCCAAAAGAATATGAGTGGTGTGAAACAGAGAGAGAGACTAGTACAAATATCAGGTTGGAGAATTATCTAGGGACCAAAATATTAAGTCTTATTGGGTCAAATTAAGAAAACTTACTTTTTTTTGATATCAAAAACTACTGGAAGTTTTTTAAGATTACTTTAGCTACTTGTGAGAATGAATTACTGGAGGGTTGATACATGAAGAGGAAAGATTTAGAATCAGGCAGACCGAGTAGGAGGATCTTGAAATACTCCAGGTGAAGAAATCATGGTCTTTGGGACAAAGTCATAGTACTAGAGGAATGTAAAAGTGTATAGATTCTAGATATAGTTTAGGTAGAGTCAACTACTCTTGGTTGATTGGACTTTGGGGTGAAAGAATGAGAGAAATCAAAACGGACCTTCATGTTTTTGTCTTAACTAACTGGAGGGATGTTGATGACCGTGTGCAAAACAATGAGATGTATTCAAGTTCTGCTGTTTATTTTTAATTGACTCTCCTATTTGTTAATTTATCCATCAGCACTTCTGTTTATAAATCCTGCTGAGTTTAATTAACCTTAAAGACTTGGGAAGATGAAAATACGTGGTTCATTCCATGCTTATTATCCATCGTAACTTTCTATATCATAATTTCCCTTGTCTTGGGAAACAGTTTTCAACCCCTTTTCAAAAGGTCATTGTTCATATTGGAAAAAGATTGTATAAAATCTCAATGAGAAATAAGATATAACTGATTTGATTAATTGAATTAATACTAGCTTCTAAACATGATCCTAAACATTCTGACACTAGTCCTTTCATGTTATCACAAGTTACAAGACTGTGTAGATGTATTACAAAATACGTTAATTGCACAGAGCATTCTTGTTTAAAGAGCATCATGTTGCAGAAAAAAAGAGAAATGAAAGTCAATAGCATACATGATGGCATTAGCATAAAGTTCTAGAATATTCCATTATTATTTGGTTCTTAATATAAATTTACATTTATCTTGCATTCTCATAATTTATCTTGTAAAAATGGCTAATGATTCCTAATTTATCAAACTATTTTATGCTTATTTACCCAAGCACTTATTTATACTAATAAATATTTATTGAACTCCTACATTAACAGGCATTATACTAAGCCCCAGAGATACAACTCTGTGAGGAAAAGCAAACTAGTCCCTGTCAAGATCTAGCTTTTACTCTGATGGAAAACACATTTCAGTTAAAAAACAATCAAATGGATAAATAAATAAATAAATAATTTCTGTTATAAATGCTATGTAAAAAAAGAAAGGATTCATCTAGGCAGACATCTCAACAAGTTGTAAAAGAACTAAAATATAAAAGAATAATAAGTAACTAGCTAAAGAGTGTGTGTGTGTGTGTGTGTGTGTGTGTGTGTGTGTAAATGGCTTTTCAATGCAGAGAAAGAGAAACACCCAATGCCAGCCCACTCTAGGTTTCCACATAGCGGGAGGGAAATATGCAACTCCAGACCACTCTAGCCATCTCATCCCACTTAAAGGTGGGGGGAAGAAAAACCAAGAAGCAATTGTGAGTTTCACAGTCCAGGGGCACAGACTCACTAGAAGGCTGAAACCTGATCATAGGACCACATAATGCATCCCCTCCATAGCACACCTTTCCACCACATTACCAAAGGCCTGTATTTAGCAGTTCCTTGTAACCAGTACATCATGTCCCACTGTCAAGAAAAAATTACAAGGCATATTAAAGACAAAAATCAGTTTGTAAAGGCAGAGCAAGCATCAGAACCAGGTTCAGATAAAGCAGGGAAGTTGGAATTATCAGGCCAAGAATTTAAAAAAATATATGATTATTATGGTAAGAACTCTAATGGACAAGGTAGACAGCATGCAAGAAAGATGGGCAACATAAGCAGAGAGATGGAAATTGTAAGAAAGAATCAAAAATAAATACTAGAGATCAAAAACACCATAACAGAAATGAAGGATACTGTTGGTAAGCTTATTAGTGGACTGCACACAGCTGAGGAAAGGATCTCTGAGCTTGAGGAGACCTTAATAGAAAATGCCAAAACTTAAAAGTGAACAGAAAAAAGATTGAAAAAAAAACAGACTATCTAAGAACTGGGAGACAACTACAAAAGGTGAAACATATGTGTAACGGAAATACTAGAAGGAGAAGAGAGAGAGGAACAGAAGAAATATGGGAAATAATAATGACTGAGAACTTCCCCAAATTAATGTCAGACATGAAACCACAGATCTAGGAAGTTCAGAGAACACCCAGGAGGATAAATGCCAAAAACAAAAACAAAACAAAACAAATGACACCTAGACATGTCATTTTCAAACTACAGAAATTCAAAGATAAAGAAAAAATCCTGACAGAAGGTAGAGGAAATAAACACGTTACCTACAGGGAAGCCCAGGTAAGAACTGCATATGACTTCACACACACACACAGACACCAGTCTGTATATATACATATAGCTATTATTGCAATTTTTTCTCACATAGCAATGCAGCTTCAATAATATTCCATTTCAGGACATAAATTTCTGACTCATTCGTTTGATAAATAAGTAGTATTCCATAGTATTAGATACCATAATGTATTTATCCACTTCTCTCTTGTTACAATTTAGATGAAACTCAATATTTTTATAATATTCAAGTATGATATGCTGTTTTGAACTTCCTTTTTACATTAATTCTGCTGTAAATGTACACTAGATGTGGAATGAGGGATCAAACCCAAAAAATACTGGCAAATTTCTCACAAAAGTCTACATCGGTTCTCACTCCCAATAAAATCAGTGAGTGTATATTTCTCTATAGCTTCTCAAACATTGAATACTATCAATTTATTTTATTGTTTGCCAACATAATAAGTGAAAAATATCATTTAAAATTTGCATTTTTCTGAATATTAACGTATTTGTTTTACGATTTTGTTTTGATCACTTTATTTTTTTCTTGGAATTTTCTGTTCATTTTCTTTACACATTTTCATAGAGCTATTTAACTTTTCTCTTACTTGTTAATTATGTAATGTAGCCCTTAATCACTGGATGTTGCATTTGTTGTAGTTATTCTTCCTGGTATATCCCAAAGTTGCGATTTTTGTTCATGATGCCATTAATTATATGAATCTTTCCATTATTATTCAAGAATTTATAAATTTTATAAAATATTTTTCTCAGTGTGTGTTAAGGTATTTTCATAATCTTTTTTTGTAATTTGTTAAAGTTGCAAGTTTAGTAACTTACTTCCTAGCATAAATCTTTGCCTTCCTAGGATACTAATGACAGAGCTGATTGAGTGCTGTATATATGTCAGACACCATTCTAAGCACTCTGCAGAAATTGGTTTGGTATCATTATCATCTCTGTTTTACTAATCAAGCAACAGAGGACAGAAATGCTTTTGCAGTGAGTTAGTGGGAGAGCCAGCTAGTTTGGTTCCAGGGCACATCCTCTAAACTGCTCTGCTACACTTATCAACATTTTCTGCTTAATAATCAGTTCTAGAAATCTGCCCAGAATTTATATAAGGTTTACCAGTCTATAAATTGTGAAATTGTCTATAAATTGTGGTATACATTTTTATACCATTTTCTGCAAAATATTACCCTGTCACTCTTGATAATTCCACAGAAAATATTGGTAATGATTCTGATATCACTTCAAGGATAATAAATATAATTTATACAGGATAGGAATTAGACTCATGTAAATTATTTGTGTGCTTCAGTTATATTCACCTAAGGGTAGGTAAAATATTCACTTGATATTCCTTAGAGTATTTATTGTAATAGAAAATGTTGGAAACAACCTGAATGTCTGTCAGTTGGAGCCTGGTCAAACATATGGTGGTGCATACATACAATGGGATAGTATGCACCATGAAAAAGAGAGAGGCAGCTCTAAATGTTCTTTTATGGGCTCCAGTTAATACCTAGTGTTAATTGAAAAGACAAAATTGCATGCAGTTGGTATGTTACCATTTGTGTAAAACAGCTATATGCATTTTCACACATATATGCTAGTACATGCACAGAATATCTCTGGAAAACAAGATTGAAAAATATAACTGGTTGGGGCCAACCCCATGGCATAGTGGCTAAAGTTCCACGCACTCTGCTTCAGCGGCCCGGGTTCACGGGTTTGAATCCTGGGTGCAGATCTACACCATTTGTCAGTCATGCTGTGGTGGCAACCCACATACAAAATAGAGGAAGATTCACTCAGACATTGGCTCAGGACTAATCTTCCTCGAGCACAAAGGAGGAAGATTGGCAGTGGATGTTATCTCAGGGCAAATCTTCCTCAGCAAAAAAAAAAAAGTAACTGATTTTCTCTCTGATAAATAACTAAATATCCTAGAAACAGGGAATGGTAGGGAGGTTCACTTTTCCCTCTACCCTTTTGTAGTATTTTACACTATATTTATATATAGTGTATATATATATTTATTTACATATAGTATAAATATATATATTAATATATAGCTTGTTAAAAATTTTAAAGATCATTAAGAACAAAAATAAGGATTTTAGAGCAACTCACCATTTTCTCTTGTTACCCTTTCATTAAAGTTGATTTTCTCCTTTCTAGTTTAAAGTTGTTTGCTTACATGTTTATTTTCAGTAAGAAAGATACAATTAAAATCAAATTCGCTGTTATTTTTTGCAATCTGTTTTATTTCATCATAGAACTGTCCCTATTCTTAATATAATTAAAAATAAAATGCATCCTTTTGAATCACTTTTCTGCTCAGAATCGTCAATAGTCATGTTTTTCCAAACACTATCATCCTTTATGTCTTCAAGAGCATTGGTATCATGAAGAATTTTTTAAAAGAATCGATTGAAGAATAACAACCACAGCAAACAAATAAGCAAACAAAACAAAAAAACCCTAAAATTTAATGGTGACGGGCTTTTTGGTCATCTTTACTTTTATGTAGATCTTTCTTACTTGGCGCTCCTAATCAGAGAATGTTGCTAAACATGTCTGAATCACTGGCTCCCACAGACATTTGAATTTTAAAGGTATAAAGAGTTCTTCGCTATTGACTTCTAGACTTTCTTCTATTTCTACTGACACCCATTCTTCAAATTTTGGTGTGTGTATGTGAGATACCTACATACTCAGCAACAATGTCAAACCTGCCTCCCGATCATAAGTGTTTTATCATCCTTAATATTTTCCTATTCAAATCTCAGCATTTGTGAGGTCTGTTAAATATGTGGGCCATTGTTAAGTTTTTGTTATTTGCTTTGTTTTGTTTGTAATCCTAGTTTAGTTGATTTTTAAAAACTAACTTCAGTGTCATCTATCTACCAGACAGTTTCAAATAGAATGGTTTCACTGCCCTAATATGCCTAGTGCTCCACCATTACATCTCTCCTTACTCCCTCACCCTGAACCCCTGGCAACCCCTGATCTTTTCACTATCTCTGTAGTTTTGCCATTTCCCGAATACCATATAGTTGGATTCACACAGTATGGAGCCTTGTAGCCTTTTCAGACTGTCTTATTTTCCTTAGCAATATGCATTTAAAGTTCTTCCATGTCTTTTTGTGGCTTGATAGCTCATTATCTCTTTATTGCTGAGTAATATCCAATTGTATGGATGCGTCACCATTTGGTTATCCTTTCACCTGTTGAAACACATCTTGATTGGTTCCTAATTTTTGGCAATTATGAATAGAGATTCTATAAACATTCATGTGCAGGTTTTTGTGTGGATACAAATTTTCCA
The DNA here is from genome assembly GCA_031878705.1 of Tapirus indicus. Lineage (NCBI taxonomy): Eukaryota > Metazoa > Chordata > Mammalia > Perissodactyla > Tapiridae > Tapirus > Tapirus indicus. The sequence goes on from CM062936.1 coordinate 19,711,781, forward strand.
CTCATTTGGATAAATATGTAAGAGCAAAACTTAGGCATTGTACAGTAAAACTATGTTCCTGGGTAGTTGAAGACCCCCACACCTTTCTTATTTTTTTGTGTGTGCCAAATTTTTAATCTGTATTATAAGTGCATCATCCCCAACCCCTATATCTCACTTTGCTCTTTATCATCACCAAATGGCTTCCTTATTTTTCTTATTTTCGTTCATTTTTTGAGGCATGAAACTTTGCAGTAAGCTTTCTACTTTTCACAATTATGATAAATTACACTTCCTGTCATATTTTAGAAATCCAGTAAAGGTGACATGGATATGAAATTATAAACAAAAATATCATGCATGTATGTGACAATATTGTTTTTATTTAAACTATTTCCTTGACAACATGAATACATTAAAAGTCAGTGATCACTGTTGTTACTATAGTTAACCTCATTAAATAAATTCAAAGACATTTAAAATAACAAAACATATATAAATTTTATCTTCCAAATTTTGAAATAGAAGCAATATTTCTAATGCTATTTTTCAAATTTTTAAAAAATATTTTAAAAAGTATATGGCTACTTCAGGTGAAAGAAAGCAATTTCACATCATAAATTGTATTCAACAAAAAACGTTTTCATTTATTTCCCAAAAAAGAAACAGCACAATAGAATTTAAAACTTGAACTACTTTTGCAAAATAATTAGCACAATTTTAATGAGAAAAATAATTCTAGGCAAAATGGAATATCTTTCTATTTTTTTCTGAGTGAAAAATACATGGTTAGATGAATTTAAATGGAAAAAAATTGTAGCAGTATTCTTAATATGACTGTGTTGGATTTATTTGGGGGGAGGTGGGATTCGGTGGAGATTTTAAAGTGTGTTCCATATGCATCCATTTTTACATTACATAGGTAAGATTTTTTTTCTTTACTTTTCTAGGAAAGATGGATCAAAAGAACCAATAGTGGAGATGAGAACAGAAGATGAAAGAATTACTAACCATGAAGATGGGAGCCCAGTAAATGAGCCAAATGAAACCACCCCACTAACAGAACCTGAGTATGTAGCTTGAAATGCTTAATTATTTCTAGATAAATATTTCTAAAGTGATAACACAGCATTATTTGTTGCATGTATTACAAATAACATTATTTATAGAAAAATGTTTCCTTTTCAATGAAGGTACATGTGAATAGCTAAAATCTATTTTCTATTGAAACATTCCACATGAAAATTTTGTGTCAATGTCAAACATATATTTATAATTTTATGCAAAAATATCAAAAAGACAGAAACATGTTATAAAGTTGCATTTTCCTATACTAATCTTACTATTTAAGAAAATGATACTTTTAAAATGTGATTGATTTTCACTGAAATAAAGATATATCAGGAAATTAGTCATCACTTTTAATATGAATATGACAGTCTAAAATAGAAATAAATAGGGTGAAATATACACATCTATTTAAAAAAGAAAGAATATTTGTTAGGAAGAGGAAGACATACTGTTAAACTGTCATTTTAATGTCTATATAATAAATGGTGCTTGTCTCCATTCAAGATTATGTTATTTACTTCTTTCTGCATCCATCAGAGCTCCATTAAAAACATAGTAGGTATTTCAACTAAACCTGCAAAGATTATGAACATATGCAAAGATGATGTTCATGCACATGAGTGTTAAAATGATTAAAGCTGAAGGCATTATTAAGAAGTAGTGATAGCATGGGGCCAGCCCCGTGGTTAAGTTCAGCGTGCTCTGCTTTGGCAGCCCGGGTTCAGTTCCTGGTGGGGACCTACACCATTTGTCGGTGGTCACGTTGTGACAGAAGAAGAAAAAGAGAGGAAGATTGGCACAGATGTTAGCTCAGGGCAAATCTTCCTCAGCAAAAAAAGAAGGACATGGTAATATCAGTATTGTATTGAATATATTTGATACTAACAAAGCCATGGCTGTCACATTATTCTTTTATACTGCTCACTGAAATGACTTGTAAATTTTACTGTTTTTCAAAATAAATATTCCTTTGTTCTTTATCAGTTAGCGTTCCCTTGCAGAGAAATTTGATTTAAGTTTCTCATCCTAAACCAAAAGCTGAGTGTTGTCGCAGGTGAAGACAATAACTTGTTTCAGAAGTCCCCTCTCTCTCCTCCCAAGGGGCTGAAATGATGAATATTTAGACAAATACAAAGTACTACTCTGTAGCTAAAATTTCAGTATAAATCCTCAGGTTGTTTTTAATGACTGTGTTCAGAGATTATTACACTCTAACTTGAAGTTAACTTTTGTAGAGGCAGCTTTTACATGGTGTGTTCTATGTCTCCCCCTCAGAAATCAGAAATCTTTTTAATGAAGCAAAATATTACACAACAAAACAAACTCCTGTCTATTCATTAATAGTTACAATGGTACATCAGTGTGTATGAAAACTAGTTAAGAAAATACTCATGACAGGGCTATATTTTCAACAAAACAAAATAAAATAACTCCTCTGGGTCTCAATTATAGAAAAGAAATATTCAACATAAAAATAATAGAATTAATAGTAATCTTTTTAAAAAACAACACAAACATAAATAGTGAAAAATTATATATGCAAAAGTACGCCATCCACAAATTAGTTGAAAACACTGGTTAGTGACAAACTCAATACATAGTTCTTTGAGCAAGCGTATACTACCTCCCATCCAAGCTCTAAATTTCTCTACATTTTGATGCTGCAAGTGACCCATTGTTTTTATAATCTTTTTTTTCCGAATCAGCTTTTTCCAGTTATCTCATTGAGATCATATGGTTTATAACATTGTGTAATTTGGGGTATACATTATTATTTATCAATTTCTGAATTGTCAGTGTTTTCAATACTCCAGAATGGGAGAAAGGAAGAGCTGTGAATGCACTATTTTAACATACATAAGGGAGCCTGCCTTAGTAGGTACAAATTAGATGCTACTTCATTTCCAGAAATTGATCTGAGTAATTTTTGCCTATGACTTAGTTTTGATTGGTTGTTTTCACATAATAGCTTTGATCTTCAGAATACAGTGGCTTATGCTTCTCATTTGAAAATATCAAATAAATTATAAATAAATCTCAGAGGAACTAGCATAGTAGCAATCACTGCCCCATACAATGATGAGGTTAAAGTCACAGAGGTGAATGGAATTTTACTTATAACTTTTAATTTTTTTGATAATCTGGAAAGATTGTTTGTCAAGGGAGGAAATATTACCCCCCAAACCAAGAGGTAATAGCAAACCACTGAATTTAAGAATGGTGAAAAACACTAGAAATCTTGATTCATTGTCATGATAGTTTCGACTGAAACAAAGAATCTGGGTGATATTAGTGAAGAAGGTTGTTCAATAATCAGCATGAGGAGTTCAAGCCCCGGGAAACAGTTCAGCAGAGCGCTCTGACAGAACTGCTCCGAGGGGTGTGAGGTTAAGTGCAGCTTATGTCTCTTTCACAAACAGTGCACATGCAGGGAAGAGGAAAAGAAAAAAACTTGCAACTAAAAGGGATAGAGTACATCTGGGCTTTTCCCTAGATTCTACATTGAAGGTAACATAAACAAGAGTTTCTTGGTTATTCATCAAACAAGTTCAGAGATGCTGACATTATCTGTGTGTGGAGGGAGACATGGACCAGGGTCATTAATTATTCTCCCCATCTCTAAGAAATGCAGCTGGGAAATGTGAGAGTGAGGTATCCCTTCATCTCTTCCTGTTGTGGATCTGTCCAGCTGGAGTCTTCAGTCATGAGGCGTGGGGATGCGAGGTCATTTTGACACAGACTGAAGATGGCCTGCACGGCTGCTTCCCGGTACAGCACAGATTTTAGTGTACTGACTTAAAGCCTATGCAGTGTGCTTGCTGGATTCACCTATTGAACCAGGGAGAGGGGTCCCACAATCTGTCCACAATAGCAAGATTTGTGAAGCTGTCTTAATGTTAAGAAATAAAGGTTGTGCTTGCTTCATAGGTTACAATTGGAAACAACTTTCAAAAAAAGTGTCAATATATGATACAAAAGTAACAAGAAAACTTAGACAGTGAAAATAAAAAGTGAGAAAGTCCTGAAATACATTTATTTGCATTAAATTCCAAAGAATATTGCTAATTCACCCAGCTTCTGAAGTTTGTGTTAACAGAATATGACAGCAACCATTGATTGTTATTACTTGAGAAACTTGAGCACTAATAAATTATCTAGTTGACATATAAAAATGTTTTGGCTTTTTTACATTCAAAAACAATTATATTTTTAATATCAACAACTGGTTATCAAACCAAAGCCACCCTGTAATGAATGATTTGGTGCATCTAAATCTACAAATATATTTTTTTATTCATCATTCTGCATTACATCACATTTTGACAGTAGACAATGTTAATTATTTTATTCTCTTTTAGATTATTTTTCTGTCAATTTAGTATTACTTTAACAAGTCTGATTTTTTTATTCTAATAATTGTAGCATATTTCCTTCTTCAAAACACTAACTTAAATGTTAAGGGATACCACTTAAGGTGCCTTAGCAAGTGAAGATTATTATTTTTGTATTTCCTTCCAGAAAATTGCCTTTAAAAGAAGAAAATGGGAAAGATATCCTAAATCCAGAAACTATAGAAATTAAGGTTTCTAATGACATCATCCAACCAAAAGAAGACGACAGCAAAGCATAACACCAAGATTGCAGAGGCTTGAACCACGCTACAGAAAGCATTTGGATTGCAGTGACCCTATGACCAAAATTATTCCATTGACCTTAATTTCTTGGGAAACTTCTAGCTTGGAATAGCTTGTACACATATACATACGATGCAATACTCCTGCCCATGGTCTATCTTTTGTTGTTGTTGTTGTTATTGTTGTTTATTTTGTTATGAATTTCAACACAGAGACCTGACTGGCACCAACTCTTGGGTATCAATTTGACTCTATGACTGAAGTGCTGCAATTTATTGTTTGGCTAAAGTGCTCTGTTTCTTAAGAATTATATTTCTTACCACAACCTCTCCAACAAATAGGGGTTTAAAAAAAGACAGAAGAAAAGCTTTGTGAGCTCAATGGTTAAGAAAGCCCTGCATGTTTTTTAATCCTATCTTGGGCACATAGATTACTAAAGTGGATTTCAGTTTAAGATGAAAACGCTTAATCAAATTTAGACTTTTTATCAGGAGAATTTCAGGGAACCTGGGCTTGAAGGAGCCAGTTATCTTTAGCAGATATTAAATATTGAGAGAAACTTTGGAAAACTCCTTTTAAGTTATAATTACAATGCTGTTTCAACGTTGAGTTTTGATAGACTGAAGTGCCAGATCAAAATTGTTACCCATTTGAACGAATAATAGTTGTGTGTAAAATTAGATTAGAAAGATACCATAAATCTCTCTTAAATATGCCATTTTCATTCACAGTGAATTACACAAAATGTATTGCAAGTGAAAATAATATTGATTTTTGCCCTCAGCTTCAAATAAAGTAAATTGAAATGGGAATAACATCAATGTTGTCTTGATATATTTTTAATACATGATTATCTTTTATCTTTTAAATAATTTTATCCAAAAACAAATCTTTAGTGTTCAAATATTTCAAACCATATCCTCAGACACATTTTTTGCCCATTGATTTAGATAATCTTTGCTTAAAAATCTATTTCTCCTGTATTATAGGTCAATCATTAAATGTAATTGGCTAATGGATATTGAAATCCTTACTGGTTAAATTAAGGGAAAATTAACATTTAAACGTGCCGTAAAAGTGTCAATGATAAACAATTGAATTGCCACTGTCTGTTTTTATTCTGGACATTGTAGCTAGAAGTCATTTTAGGATTTTGATAAACAACTTTGGTTGAAGAAATTCCTTTACTGTTCAACACAGACTTTCTAATACTGCTATGTGTTAGGGCCCATACCAGAATAAAATACTTAACTTCCAAGCTATGCAAGCTCCCAGAGGTAAAAGACTGAAACATGATTTTCACTTATATGTAAGGTTAAAAAAAATGTATTTATGATGATAAATATATATACCGATTGGGAGCAGGTTTTAGATTCTTTCTTACCCTAGAGAGCCAAAGGTTTCTTTAGGCCCCATCATCTTCATAACCTTTAGTGTTTCAGGTGGTATTATAGCTCAAACATTGATTGGTTGGGGAATGCATACCAATAGAACATGGAAGGAAAGTTAACAGTGCAGAGCGACCTGCCTTAAGGTGTCTGTCTATAGAGATAATTTGACGAATATTAAATATAATATTAATGCCATTCATGAACACTTTTATTTACAAAGTGCTTGAAACTGTCAGCCAAGGAGAGACAACTAACTAATTTTAGAAAATTTTGGTTATCAGCAGCACAGAATGCGCCCATCTGCATGTTCAGGCACCAAATCACAGCGTCGTTGCCATAATTCACAGGGTTATAATGCAGAAATCTCTCCTTGTTATCCTTTCTGGCATATTCTGAAGGAAAAGAATTCCTGTGCCTACCTAGAAATTTGAGTAGGAATTATCCAACTGGTCTTTTGACAGGTTTTGCTGTTGCTGTTTAAGTTATGTTTGTCTGATCATCTGTTGCTTTATTTTAGTTTTTTTCCCTTTTGTACCAGTGTGCTAAAACTAGTTAAAATACTTGAATTAGTTTGTGCAAAGTAAATGGGCTTAGTAAAGTGTCCACAAGCGATAGCCATGAATGCTAATTTTTCCTGGACAGGGTTACATGGTTTTAAACTAATGATGGTGAAAGAATTAGGGATATTGAGAACGCAATTCAGCATGTTTACTACTGTTTTATTCGTGCTATACTTTGAGAATAGAAAAACCATAATAAAGAACAAATATGTTTGTGTTTTCTCAACTTGAAAGTTCTGTTTCTCTCATTTCTTTGGATTTTCCATTAAGTAAATTGCTTTACTTAAATATTTCTTTCATATATATATATGCTGTTAAATTTCTTGCCACTAATGTGGAGAAATGATCTGAAGTTAACAGATAATCTGGAACTAATTGTGGACAGACTGTTTTAAGTGCACTGTTTCAATTGTCTAAGTGGGCTCTATCTCTTGTCCTTGAAATCTGCGCCATGCAGGAGCAAGTCAATACTGTGATAAACCTTTTTTTTTCAACATTTCAATGGAATGTTCCGAATTACTCTATTTGTAGAAGTTTCCAAATAAGAGATGGTTTGTAGTAAATTGTAAAATATGAGTAGTACTGAAATAAACTGTTTCTTATTTTTTATTCTTATTCTAGACTAAAACATATCCATATAGCTGTATACATATTTTTACTGTCTGAGAGTACTCTTAAATGTTAGTATAAAAAGTCAAGAGTTGACTGAATATAAGTAGGGTTACATAATCAGAACTCTGTACTACTTAAACAAAGAAGCAAAGATATCACTAAAAATATTGGTATTTCCTGATAGGTTTATGTGCAATTAGGCAATGACAATCTATCTCCAACAACATTTAAGAGGGAATAGTAATATCAGCATTTTAGCACATATTTTGTTTTTAAAACTGGCACAAATTAATGTGTCAACATATTTTACAGTGATCTGCAAAGGAATTGAAGAATTGTGATTTCTAAAGATTTATTTATTATTTCTGTGCATTGTTTTATTGCCATTCTATTGATACTAATATCTAATATTAAAGTAATGTTTCTCAAGTCTTCATTTATTTTTAACATTAATATCTATAAAAGTATTTTTCAAAGACTATTTGATCCAGCAATGTTTACATGGATCTTAGTCTTTGAATTAAACACTTATGTAAATGGAAGGATTTTATTAATCAAATTATTTATTTGAGTGCCAACAATTAATTGTAACTTTATAATCATACCTTTATTTTATGCTTCTTATTTTAAATAAGATGTATTTGTGCCTTTGGATTAGCATGACTTTCTGCTTTATTAAAAGAAAAAATGAATACAACTGCAATCTTTATTGATATATTTTGCTTATATCTGTAACACTTGAAGGATACTCATTTACATTCAGTGAATAAGCTCAGTTCAAACTACTTTACCTTGAATACAAAATCTAAATATAACAAATTATACTGTATAACTTATTTCCACTCATGATAAAACAATTCTTTTGATGCATACACAAAAGATACTTAATTTGTTCTGTATTGTTGTTTTAGACAATAAATACGTTCTAGATATTGTGGAAATTGAGTTTTACCAGTTGTAAGACAGAGACAACAGACGACTTTTAAAGAAAGGGTAAATTATTATGGTGTCACTTGGGTCTACATTATTCTTGTTACATATTTGATTTGGGATCATAAATCATCTTTTATTGTTGATGATAAGATAATCACTGATGAAAATATCTAGAACTAAAGGACAGACAGAATAATCTCCATTTCTTAATTTAAGAAATGTTGGAATAGCATATTACAACTACTTATTAAATTTGCAGCCTTCTTTTTCGTGGAGAATAATGTAAATGCTCAATTTCAATCCCTTATGGAATTCTTTTTCATAATCATATCCAGAGTGCTTATTCAACAAACTTTATCAGTAGGTGAAGATATTTTTTTAAATGAGATTATTTGCATTATTTATCTTTAGAGAGAAAAGATTTACATCTTCTTATTAACCCTTTGAACCATTATTACATTGTCGCTCCAATTGCAATTACACATGGATGTATTAGCATATGCTAAAATTAGACTGTGGACGGTCACGGAAATGAAGTACTTCAATCCTAAAATGAAAATCTTTCAAGAAAGTATTCTACTCATGGGCTTAATAATGTTCTGAGATAAAACAATTATATGTGTGAATGACACAGTTATCCAAGGGCCTAGACATATTTGCTGAGGAAATAAAATTTCCTTCCAGGTCCCACTTCTCCTTTTTTAAAATTTGCATTTACCCACAGACATGCAGCTATTTAACAACATTATACAAGAGTGCTAATAAATTATTTCCCCTCATATAAAAGTCAAATTATATATAATGCTTAATATTTATTTAAAAACATACTTAATATTCTTAGAAAAATAGTTCAGTATTCACTATAGAATTTTATCAATAACTTAAATACAGTAGTTGGTACCACCCCTTTAATTCATTTTTGTAGTTTTCAGGATTTGGGCCACATGAGGTATAATGATTAATATAAAAATTGTCCATATAAATTTAATATTGCCACTTCTTTTTATTTCTTTTTCCTAAAATGAGAACACATATCTTTTAGCATCTAGTTTTAGCCTTCCTTGGAAAAGAATAAGCAAAACATTGATTGTTGGAGCATTTCAAATCAAAACCAGGCATAGGAGAACAGAGAAACAAGGAACCGAAAGAATCCAGAAAGGCCATCTGAACTACATTTCAAGTGGGTAAGAAGGACCTTAGTGTGAGACGTGCTGGACCAGGGGTTAGGTACATCCCTTAGATGAAAATTAGGGCCAATTATACTGATGCAAAGGAGAAAACCTAGCGAAATCCAGAGGAGAAAGTTAAGAACTAGAACCTATGATTCAATTTTGCAAATAGGATTTTTTTAGAGAACAACATGCATTATATAAAATAAAAGGTACTGTTAAGAGCAAATATATATGTTCCAATTCTTAAAGGAATGTTCATGGTTTAGCATTTGCCTCTAAACTCTGTTAAGAACACGTGAACTTAGAAATAAAAGTTAAAAAAAACTTTTTTTTGGTATGTGAATTCTATGCTGTGTTTAGTATGCATTAAAACATACTGCCTTTTATTTTCTTTAACTTATATATTCCATACAATTTCTATATTCTTAAGTTAGCGACCACAAAGTTTTCTTATTGTTTCAATATAGTATGCCCCTATGAAATGCTGTATATATATGTCTAAACTGTAAAAATTATACTGCAAATGTTGAAGTTTTGTATTTATGAGAGACATTGAAAGTATGGCTTATGGTATATCAAAATTGTCACTCTTCACCATTTGTATATTAATAGTAAAGATACTTTTACTTTAATAAAGTGTTGCATTTTATGTTTATTTTGAATAACATTTCTGTGATGAGTGAGCTTATGATTCGACAAATACTTTCAGTTTTTAAAATTTTGCTAACACATCTTTTAAACATATTTAAAAGAAGAGAATGCTTTCTGCCATCTTGCCTCATCCTGAGTCACAATCTTTTGGCTTCTACACTGTGCCCAATAAGTTTAATGAATTTACAGTTTACATTTGAATTAGAGTTTAATTAATACACAGTTGGTAACAGCAGTGGTTCTCAAAATGTAGTCCCCAGACCAGTAGCATCAGCACCACCTGGGAACTTGTTAGAAACATAAATTTCTGGACCCCACCACAGACCTACTAAATCAGAAGAATCTGGGAGAGGGGCTGAGGAGTCTGTGTTTTAACAAGCCTATCTAATAATTCTGATGCATACAGAAATTTGAGATCCACTGGGTTGGAGACACATTTTGAGTGACAAGCTAGTATTAACTTCTAGCTCATGTTGAAATTTTATTTCTCATTATTATATAGATTACCTTCTTGTAGGATGTCGTGAGTTATAAAAAAGGACAAGCTAATAGTTCCTCACATGCTTTTATAAGGTGTTTTAATTTTTTTTAAAACCAGTGTAAAGTTTAACTCTTTCTTAAAATGAAAAAAACAATAGTAAATGACAAATTTTCACAAGGGCACAATTTTAAATATAAGCCTTTCAAATTCCACGAAGTACATACACATATAGAATAAAAATAACCTTAAATAGGCCTTGAAGGGTGAAAGAAAAGGCATTTATATATTATGCTTTTCTCTCAATATCCTCTAATTAAAAGGGCAGTTATAATAAAAAACAAAAATATACTATGAGAAAGAGGCTATAACTCAGTCTCTGATATTGATGGAAATGAACTGGGTAACCCTGTTAATATTTTAGATTTCCTCCATTTCTTTCTAACCCAAGCCATTGCATACTATAAATTCTCTTTACTTGTAAATAGGTAATGAATGTATGTCTCCTAAGATTTATGTTATATATGGGGCCAGCACTTCAAATTTCTTTTTAAATTTAATATTTTGAATGAATTTTCAATACACAAGTTAGAATGGTGTTCTCAAAACATATACAACATTTTCAATTTTATGTGAAGTGTCATATATGTACTTATCCTTGGCATAATTTTGCTCTCTAAAACAAAATGCATATATTTGGGTATTTTAACTTTCCTAGATAACTTAACTCATCTTCCATAGACAGAATCTAGGGGGAGGTGGGTCATGGAGGAGGCAACTGTAATACTGTACTAGAATAATATAAAATTCAATCAATATTTATTTATTAATTTATTTTTTTATTTTATTTTATTTTTTTTGTGGGGAAGACCAGCCTGAGCTAACATCTGTTGCCAATCATCCCCTTTTTGCTGAGGAAGACTGGCCCTGGGCTAACATCCGTGCCCATCTTCTTCCACTTTATATGGGACGCCACCACGGCATGGCTGACAGGCAGTGCGTCGGCGGGCGACCGGGATCCGAACCCGCGAACCCCGGGCTGCCAAGCGTGGACTAAACCGCTGCGCCACCGGGCGGCCCCAATTTACTCTGTCTTTTTATTAGTCTAGCAGGCTATAAAGGCAGATGTTTCTGGTGTTAAGATGTCTTAGTATTTGGGGAAAAAGATTAACTTGATGATTCAGTTTATATCATCTCCTCTTCTACCTCCAATTTCCACTTTCCTCATGAGATCACCTTATCTTCCTTTCACCTGTCACAAGCATGATCAATGTCTGAAACTGACCTGGAAAGATTGAGATATATAGAAGAAAGAAAGATTACCAAAATCAGTCCAAAACATTTGTATACTATCACATCTGGAGATAAAGCAATTGGAAACTCTCTTGGAAGAGTCGTTTTATAAATGGAGGGTGTTAGAGGAAAGTTGCAACTTTCTTTGTAGTTGGAAGCATGGGTTGGGAGAAGAAAATAGGCATCTTTCTGTGAGCAAGGATACAAATCTTATAAAAGGGGATGGAATATATACTTAAGATCACTCAATGGAGGTTGTGAAGCTTTATAACCAGATTTGACTATATGAATCTCCCTTTCCAATTCTAGTGGAAACAGTATGAGTGAAATTTTTACTAACTCAGAAACCAAGAGATCCACATCTTTACTCACCAGAAAAAAAAAAAAAAAAAAAAAAAAAAGATGAGGGGAGAATTTCCCACAAAGTTGCAGTGAGGATAGAACTGAGATCATTGAAATAATATTAAGAAATAGATAAGAACCCAGATATTGGATTAGAATAGACCTGGGTTCACATCTCAATTCTACCACCTATTACTAGCTCTGAACTTTAGCAATTAATATAAAATTTAAACATTGGTTTCTTCATCTATGAAACAGTTGTTATAAAGTGAATAATATTCATCTCCAAGAGTTGATGTAAGGACTTATTGAGATAATGTTTATGAAGTTCTTTATGTAGTGTCTACCACACAGGAAATACCAATGAATGGTGGCCATGGTTATCTCTACTTCCAGCATATTTCCACACTGATTCTGATAAGTTGTGTTAGACAGCTACTTCATATTCTTTAAAGGCAAACCATAAATAAAGTCAATGGTTTCATAATTCATTACATTATTTATTAATAGGCTAAATAGGAGTCCTTGAAAAATTTGAAAGAATGGCTTTCCATTTCATTATTTTGTCTACTTCTGAAATAGATACTGAAATAGATGCTTTCTGTTATCTATTGTTGAATAACAAATCAAACCAAAATTTAGTGGCTTAAAACATCAAAACTATAATATTTTTCATGAGTAGGTGTGCTAACTTGACTCAGCTTGGCAATTATTTTACTCCATATGGTGTAACTGAACTCAGTTATGTGGCTACTGGCTTCTAAGAGGAAACTACAAATGGAAGCCCCAATGTGCACATGCTTATCATGATTCTCTTTCACCACACTTGCAATGTCCAACTACTAGAATAAAGTCATATGAATAAACAGGTAGTCAATGTGTGTGCAAAGGGGCTGGGAACAAGAGCATGATTTATTGAGCACCACCAATGTTATAGTATTACACCATCCTCCTTCTGTCTTTTACTGTTTCACATCCTTTCCACATGCAAAATTCACTCACCCCATTCCCAAGACTTCCAAAGTCTTATCTCATTATGTTATCACAATCAAGCTTAGATTTCAGAATTTATTCAACTAAATCAATTTCATGTGCCAATAAGTATCTTCAGGTGTTATACGTTGGATATAGTTCTTCAGTACAGATGCTTGAACACTAAAAGGACAATTTAACTGCCCTTAGAAAACCCTACAGACAACTGTGAGACAGGGCAGTACAATAACAACGGATACTGTCATTCAAAAAACTAGAAGAAAGAAAATGGGGCATGCGACAGTTACTTGTCTATAGAAATTTTGCAGTTCAGACAATCAAAAGTTACTCGTCTGATTTGCCCCCAACATAGAGGATTTTTCTTGATTAGGACCTCATTCTACTCCCTGGGAGCAGTTATTAAATCCATTGTTCTCACTGACTCTTAGAGTGACTCTTTGAGATGGTCTCACTTTTCTGTAGGAAATGGTGTGTGACTGTAGCTGGGTAAATTTCTTAGTCTACTTCTTGGACAGATATATTTAGTACCTAGAATTCTATTTTCATTTAAACTGTCTAAATCCTATTAAATTCAAGTTGATGCAACTCTTTTAAAAACAGTGCGAGTTTTTTATGTATCAAATTAGAATCACTACATTAGAGAAAATCTACGTTCTCAAAACTCTTCAAAATAGTTGCCTCTCTATGATGCACTGGAAAATGAGGTGCTATTGAATAACACCCTTACCATCCTTAGAAGCCAATTTAAAAAGTCTACAAGACACTTCCTTAAGTTTCTATCTTATCTAAACAAGGACACTCTTGATTTGATTTTTCATCTTAGGACTGTTTTACAAGCAATACTCTAATTTGATATTTATCCTTATGCCATTCACTACTTTGAGAAACTTTTGACACCTGGAAAGTGTGGGAATGAGAGAATTGGGGTAAAAAATAATTCCTCGAAATTCTGCTTTAACACTGAGCATTTATCTTGTTAGTGCATCACTCTCTTGTAGCACCTTATCATACCTGAGAAGAAATAAAGGCAATTACCACTTTCATTTGCTGCGTGGAAATTGCCTTAGTCAGATTCACAAACTCATTTTTTACATTTTCTGTTTTTCAACTTATTGTAGGCAATAATTTCCATAATTGTTCTGCCAGTACAAAACATCGTTTTCTTTGTCTCCAATCTCTAACAGCAATTTCTTCACTGTTCTAGTGGACTCCATCAACTGTCTCCTTACCTACATTCAAGCCCCTGTCTCCTACCCAGTCACAAAGCTAATGACAGAAGTTTTAGGTTTTTGTTACAACAGTAGCCCACTTGCAGTTGTCAGTTTCTGTTTAACTTATCTGTATCATTGTATTACTTTCCTATTGACGCTATAAGAGAGCACAACAAAGTTGGTGACAAAAAAATTCGAATCTATTATTTTACAGTTCTAGAAGTCAGACTCTGACATGGGCTTCATTGGGATAAAATAAATATGTCAACAAGATTGTGTTAGTTTGAAGGCTTCTAGAATGTTTTAGTCACTTCAGGCTGCTATAACAAGTTACCATAGATGGGTGGCTTAGACAACAAACATTTGTGCCTCACAGTTCCAGAGGCTGGAAGTCTGAGATCAGGTGCTAGCATGGCTGGGTTCTTGGTGAGAGGCCTTTTTCTGGCTATATCCTCACATAGCCTTTTCTTGGGTGTGCTTGGAGAAACAGAGGGAGAGAGAGATAGAAAGTCATTTCTCATTTTCTTTTTACAAGGGCACCAATTCCATCAATTGGGCCCTTCCCTCATGACCTAATCTAACTCTAAGTACCTCCCAAAGGCCCCACCTCCAAATATCATATTGGGGATTAGAGTTTCAACATATGAATTTAAAGGGGATACTTTCAGTTCATAGCATAAAGGCTCCCCACATTCTTTGACTCATCTTCCCCTTCTATCTGCAAGGCCAGCAATTGCATCACTCATCTCTTTGCTTCTATCAACAAGCTTCCTTCTTTGACTCATACTCTCCGCCTCCCTATCTCCCTTTAAGAAGCTTTGTGATCACACTGGGTCCACCTGGATAATTTAACATGACATCCCCTTCTCAGGGTTCATAATTTAATCAAATCTGCAAAGTCTCTCTCTCTCTTTTTTTTTTCCATGTAAGGCAATATTTATGCAGGTTTTATGGATTAGGACCTGGACATCATTTGGGGGCCATAATACTAGGTACATAGACTGCCCACCAGTCTATGTAACAAACCCCTGCATAGTATAATAATATAATGCCACACTTTGTTACAGTCATGCATCGATTAACGATGGGGATACATTCTGAGAAATGCATCATTGGGGGATTTCATCGTTGTGCAAACATAGAGTGTACTGAAGGGGAACAAAATTTGCCATCCCAAAATGTATCTCTTTAACATGAGGATTATTTTAGGCTGATTATTTTTAAGAAACAAATGACTCAGACAGTTTTTCTTGTTACCTCCCCCTTAATTGCCTGAAAGAATTCAGATTAAAAAAAAACTGTTTCAGGAAGTGAGCTATGACCTTAGCATAACATGAACTAGGTCATAGACAGGGAAGAACCTAGAAAAGCCTATTTGTTGGGCTTCCCTTTGTGTTCTTCTGTTTCTGTGTGGCCAAACACTTGTTTTTCAAAAGTCTGTTCCTTATCACCTACCTGTGAGTTGCCTTCCTTCCCTTTGAAGTCCCTGACTCTCCTCACCCCAACATCTTCTTTTGTCTTTAAATGAAGAAGATAGTTAAACTGAGGGCTTCAGCCATTTTGGTGAGCTTCTCAGTTTTCCTGGGTTTCTCCCATGTACACCTGTTATTAAACTTTTGTTTGTGTTTCTCCTGTTAATCTGTCTCATGTCAATTTAATTCTTAGAGCAGCCAGAAGATCCTAGAAGGGAAAAGGACAATTTCTTTTTCCCCTACAGTATTTACACAAACCTAGATGGTATAGCCTACTACACACCTAGGCTGTATTGTGCTTATCTTATGAGACCAGCATCATACATGTGGTTTGTTGTTGACTAAAATGTTGTGACATGGCACATGACTGTATATCATGATTTTGTGTGTTGACTTTGCTCAATTTGATGTTTTTTTGCCCCACTGATGTATTGAGGTGGAAACTGGAATGTGGAAGATGGCCTCTCATCCTCTAGGTCTTTCTCCACATTGCCTCAAGTCATTCTGTAGTCCAATACAAAGATCTTGAGATTATGGTGAATGGCTTTCAAAAGGGAGTTCTCAGGAGCACAAGTTCCAATGTGCAGTTACTTACCAAGCCTCTGCTTGCCTCACTCTTGTTACTATGACAACAGCTTCCAAATTTTGTGGCCACCTAGTAAAAGAGGACTTCACCCAGAGGCATGATTTATTAGCAGCAATAAATAAACCATATCCTCAAAATGAAGCAGTGAAATGGCTCAAAATATTAAAATTGCAATAGATAAACGAGGTCCTACACTCATTTTCAAAAGATGTCCTCAGATAAATGAGGAAATCATGGAACATAATAAAATAAATGATAAGGCCTACATACTAGATACCTCATCATTAATTCACATTATTTTTATAACAAAAATTGTGGTGAACAGAAAGATGTAATGATTTTTCTTTGTTTGTATGTCTGGAAAGTAGCAGAAACAAGATTCAGATTCAGGTCAATCAACTCCTATTTAGATTTTTTTTCCCCTTGAGCATCACATATCAAGAGGTGATATATATTAATCATCTATTTAAAGTGAGTCTCAGAATATAATTGGTTTAATAACTGAAGGTCTTTAGTTATAGTCTCCATATATACTTTAGACTTGGTAATAAAGCAATATCATTAGAATCAGCTACATCATTTTAAAAATATAGTTTACTATTATGCGTTTAAGGGTAATAAATAAAATAGGGGTAGTCTAAAAAATATAAGGAAAACATTATAGAACATATATTAAAGTATTGCTATTTAAATTTGAGAAAGAGTTATCAATCTCAGACAAAACTGATTTGGATAATCACCTACCTTGTTTTCTTTCCAGAGTGGTAAGAAACCTTAAAGTCTAATTCTTCAGTGAAAGAATGTATGAAAAACTGGTTACTTTTATTTATTTATTTATTTTTGGTGAGGAAGATTGGCCCTAAGCTAACATCTGCGCCCATCTTCCTCTATTTTGCATGTGGGACACCGCCACAGCACGGCTAGATGAGTGATGTGTAGGTCCCTGCCCAGGATCAGAACCTGTAGACCCCAGGCCACCAAAGTGGAGACTTTGAGAACTGAACCAGTACGCCACCAGGTGGGCCCAATAATTTTTTAAAGGAGAGAACTGGCTACTTTTCTTTTTCCAAACTCTGTTCTACCTCTCCCTATTGACAAGAAGTTAGTCATAGGTCACTAATTGAAATACACATTTATAATAATCTATGTTACTTGGAGATTTCAAATTAGCCATTTTATGTTTATCAAGATCTTAGAATACCCTGTATCTTATAAATTGAGAAATATTTGTGATTTTCAATTGTACAGAAACAAGTGATTGAATAAACAAATTAGGTTCAAAAACCACACTTTGTATGACTTGAATACTTTTAAATTTATTGAGACTTGTTTTACGACCCGGAATAGCATCTGTCTTGGCAAACGTTCCATCTAAACTTGAAAAGAATGTTTGCTACTGCAATTTTGTGGCGTGTTCTATGAATGTCAATTATGTCAATTTGGTTGATAATGCTATTTAAGTGTTCTATATCTTTACTGATTTTCTGTCTCCTGGTTCTACCAATTATTCACACAGTGGTGTTAAAATCTGCAAGCATAGTTGTGAATTTATTTCTCCTTGCAGTTCTATCAGTTTTTGCTGCTTTTGTTTTGAAGCTCATTATTAGATATAGAAATGTTTAGGATTGTTATGTCATTTTGATGAATTGGTCCTTTTATCATTATGAAAAGATCCTACTTATCCCTGGTAAAATTCCCTGCTCTGAAATCTCCTTTGTCTGATATTAAGACAGCCACTATACTAGCTGTCACTTTAGGAGTGAACTATTGTGAATAATGCTGCAATAAACATAGAGTGCAGATGTCTTTCGATATTCTGTTTTCATTTCCTTTGGATATATATTCAGAAGTGGAATTGCTGGATTATATGGTAGCTCTAGAATTTTTTGAGAAACCTCTGTACTGTTTTCTGTAGTGGCTGTATCAATTTACATTTCCACCAACAGTGCACAAGTGTTCCCTTTTATCCACATCCTTGCCAACACTTATCTCTTGTCTTCTTAAGGATAGCCATTCTAACAGGAGTGCAGTGATATCTCATTGTTGTTTTTGATTTACATTTCCCTGACGATTAACGATGTTGAGTATTTTTTCATGTCCCTGTTGGCCATTTGTATGGCTTCTTTGGAGAAATGTCTATTCAGTTCCTTTGTCTATTTTTTATTCAGACTGTTTGCTTATTGTTATTGAGTTGTATGAGCCAAGATACAGAAACAAACTAAGTGTCTGTCAGTGGGTGAATGGATAAAGATGTGGTATATATATCTTCTTTATCTGCTCTGAAATCTACTACAGCTTCCAAACTTTGTGGCCATCCACAGTAATTACACTCCTGGGAGAAGATGCACCCAAGAGAAATGAAAACATATGTCCACAAAAAGACTTGTACAAGAATCTTCACAGTACCTAAAAATAATTCAAATTTCGATTGACATGAAAATGGATTGATTAATTACGTTATATTCAAATAATGGAATACTACTCAGCAATACAAAAGAATGAACTGCTAAGATACGTGACAATATGGATGAATCTCATAGTCATTATATTGAGCAAAAAAAATAGACACGAATGAATGTATAGTGTATGATTTAATTTATATGAAATTCAAAAACAGGCAAAACTAATGTATAGTGATAGAAATGAAAATACGTTGCTCACTGATTGACTGAAAGGAGTCATAAGGGATCTTTCTAATATGATAAAAATTTTTGAGGGGGTAATATCACACTTGTCAACACTCGTTGAATTTTATACTTAGGAGCTACCTGTTGCTCTGTATATAAATTTTACCTCAATAAAACTGAAAAAAATATAGGATTTGGAATTTTTAAAAAAAGAAGGAAAGAACTAAACCAAAGAAAAATATTATTAATTATCAAATATTATTAATGCAACAGATTAATTTGACCCTTAATGTTTCACGTTAAAATATGATGGCTGAGAGGTAACGTTTGTTTGAGAAATGATTGCAAAAACAAAAATTAAATCTCCAAAATTTAAAAATGCCCGTACTTAAAGTAGATGATGACTTGCCTCATTAATATTCATCATTTTTTCTTATATGTTTATGTACATATCCTCCTCCAGTTCCAAATGTACATATGCTAAGTCAATATATATAATTCTTTAATAAAAGGTGACTGAAGGTTGTAAGTAAGCACTTGGATCACTGGTTTTCGAACTTGGCTGCATATTAGAACCACCTGGATAAATTTAAAAGGACTAATCCCTGAGTCTCATCTGAATCTCACTCCCAGAAATTCTGATTTCTTAGGTATGGGGTTTGGCCTTATCCAATTAAAAGAAAGATTTGGTCGTTCACTGACAGCTGTAACATATGTTATGGAAAGAAACCATTAGAGCCCCAAATGCCTTCTCCCTGAGAAAGTTATGTTTTCAGTAATGAATTCTATGGACTCCCTAATGGGACCTTGGAGTTTAAAAAAATTGATGTCAAAACATGTGTGGGAGAGACAATGGCAAAAATGAGGAAGGGAGAGGTAAAATCAAGAAAACATATTTTAATCAGATAACTTTGAAAGTACCTTAAAAAGTTCTCACTTATTTTAAAGTGTTTTTTTGGATGTATCTTTTTATATAGTTTTCTACTGGTTGCTCTGGGAGTTGTAAAATACATATGTGATTATGACAATCGACTGGTATCAACATTTTCCCACTTAGTGTGAAGTGTGGAAACCTAATATCTATTTAGTTTCCTTTACCTTTAATTTTCCAAAATTTAGTTATGATATTTCTGTTCTGGATTTCTTTGGGTTTATACTGTTAGGGATCCACTCAGCTTCTAGGATCTTTAGTTTTGTATATTTTGCCAGTTCGGGAAAGTTTTCAGCCATTATTTATTAAAATACTCTTCTAACCCCAATCTCTTTCTTTTCTCCTTCTAGGACTCTGAAGATACGCATGTGGGATCTTTTATTATTGTTCTACAGGTCCCTGTGGCTCTGTTCAACATTTTTCAGCTATTTTTTCTCTGTTGTGCAAACTATGTGAATTTTTTATTTTGTCTTCAAGTTTATTGATTCTATCTTTTGTTATCTCAACTCCACCACTGAGTCCATTGAGTGAGTTTTTAAAAATTTATTTTATTCCATTTTTCAGTTGTATAACATCAATTGGATTCTAATTTTTGGTTCTATAATATCCATTTGATTTTTTTTGTAACTCTTAATTCTTTGCTGGAATTTTCTTTTCCAAAATTTGTTTCAAGAGAATCTGTAATTGATAATTGAAGAATTTTTATGATAGCTGCTTTAAGATCTTTCTGAGATAATTCCAACATCTGATTCATTTCAGTGTTGGCATCAGTTGATTGTCTTTTCTCATTCAAACCATGATTTTCTTGGTTCTTAGTATGGTGGGTAATTTTCAGTTAAATCCTGGACATTTTGTCTATTATGTTAGTATTGGGTCTTTAATATCTATCTTTAATAATTTTATCCTGAATTCTTATGCAAGGTGTTCTGAATCAGAGACAGAGTTCTTATTAAATACCTCACAGTAAATAATAAGTGGTCAGTCCCCCTAGGGGACTTTATCTTGCCTCTAAGGTGACTAGATGAAAGCTGATGGGAATTTTTCCTACATGAGTGGTTGGACATGTCATAGATGAGGGAGAAGGAAAAAATTTTCTCTGCTTATAAAAGGGGGAAAAGGCTGACATTCCCACCCTTTCAAAAGGGTCTCTTTATTCCAGCCATTGTGCATGTAAATAAAATTTTTGATGGGCACCAGATAGCCGCATGTCTCAGATATCATAACCAAGAGCTCTTCCCAAAGTCCAGGTCTTCGTTATTCCTTGAAATGTAAATATGGAAGAAGATAGCCCCAGTCTTCTGGGCTCCTTGGTGGCTTAATCTAGGAACCTAGCAGAAGTATAACCATTTGGACCCCTCAGAGAAAGAGAAGAAATTTCTCTATCATTTCAGGTCAGAACAATCAGGTAGACCAATGATTACAGATCTAATTTGCATGGTGTGTAAAGAGTCTTAGGAAATTATGACCTTTTTACAGGAACATTGAGAAATCCAGGGAAGTTTTGTTTCCCCGCAGTTAAGAGACTCTGGGCCTATTTAATTATTTTTATTTATTATTTTAGCAGGCAGGCACCTTGTTTAAGTTTTGCCTGCAGGTCTTGGCCTACTCTTGTAGGGTGTCAGTGGACTTTTCAGAGCCTTTGCAGTTCTCTTTTGGTCAACTTGGTGTATCTGTGGCAGCTGGTGCTCTCCTTTCCACTCAGGGTGCTGCCTGAGGGGGCAAAGGGGCTCCGGCAGACTGGGAGGTGAGACAAAGGGTGTGGTGGGTTCTCACTGATAATCCCCATTCCCTCCTCCCCCATCTAGCCAGGGTTTCTGGGCAGAGAAATGGGGGATCAAGTCCACGTGTACGAAGAGGCTGCTAGGAGGATTGTCTCATATTTGATGGGAAAGAAGAATGCTTCCCCTGCTGGCTACCTGTTGTTTATGGGGTCTCCAATTGAACCCCTTACCTCTGATGTTGTCAGAAGGATTCTCTTTTGATTCAGGGGATTAATGAACCCACCTGGGCTGCTTTCTGTTGCTAGGCTGGACGTCGGAAGACAATGGGTCTGGGTGGCCCTACCTCTGTGTTGTTTCTCTGGTCTTGGCATCTATAACCCATTCACCTTCTTACTACCTGTCAGTGCTCT
This sequence comes from Tapirus indicus, assembly GCA_031878705.1. Classification (NCBI taxonomy): domain Eukaryota; kingdom Metazoa; phylum Chordata; class Mammalia; order Perissodactyla; family Tapiridae; genus Tapirus; species Tapirus indicus. The sequence continues at coordinate 19,733,849 of CM062936.1, forward strand.
TTTTTGGTTGTCTATTGGGTTATTTCCGGGGTTTATAGTTGTACTTACTGGAGAGAAACAGAAAAGAACAGAGACAAATGGGTCTACACTATCTTGGCTGGACTGGAAGTCCCTCATTGTACTTTAAGAAAACAAAAATGGAAATCTAAGAATATGTACCATGGGTATGCTTTAGGAAAATAAGGCAACCTGTAACACCCTGCTCTATGAGTGCCCTAAAAAATCAGTGTTGACACAAGTATGGGAGACAAGTGTAAAATTGAAGGAAAAATTGTCAGAAACAAGAATTGTGCCATCAGATTATTTTGCAAGTATCTTTATTTTAAAAAAGCAAAAATGGACATAAGAATATGTATTGTGGATGTGTTTTAGGAAAGAAAGATACTCTTGAGAACACCATGCTTTAAGAGTTGCCTTGGGCCTGCATCAAAATATTAGTGAAAAATATACAACTTTATGAAGTTTACATTTTTAAAAATATATATGGATTTATGATTTTTACAAACATTAGCTTTAATTGACTTTAATGACTAAACTCTCCACTACTGATGTCAATCACATCAGGGTTATTTTTTAACTGTATTTTATTATTGTTGTAGTAATTTGTTGCTTTAGCTAACTCTGATCTCTTTTCCATTTTCTCTTCTTTTTGCACATATGCACTCTGTGAGCCAAGAGTAAAACAAGCAGTTTTCACACTCCCTAGAACATTGTTGGGAGATACAAACCCCCTCAAAGAAATTTACTTGGATTTTGACAGGGAATGTCAGGGTAAATACTCTTTCCTATTAAATGTGGATGTAATCCCAAAAGCTGGGCAGCAATCTTGCAACTACATGGAGTTTCCTGTTTGAAAATGAAGTTATCTAGAGAAACAGAGTCAAGTGATGGAGAGAAACTAAAATTAATGACGTTATTTCAACTCTCCATGAAGCTGTAAAGCTCCAAAACCATCCCTTCCTCTGGAACTTTCAATTATAGAAGTTGACACATTCCCTAGCTTAAGCCAGTTTGAGTAAGGTCTTTTTTATCATCTGTATCCTAAATGTTCTGAAGTAATGCAACAATTACAGTGTGCTTTTACATTTATTTAACTCACTATCTTTATCCACATCTTTTCTGGCAGACTAAAAATTGAAGAGTCTTGAGTCCAATTTAACTGCACAGGTTTTATCACTAGGTGTGGTCAGTGGGTAATAACTCTTCAAATATAACTTCTCTTCCCACTAGTTATTTGCTTACAGATAGGGTACCCCAGGAGGACCCATAAAAATAATGATCACTCCTCATTAAGAGGATCAGAAGGAAATTGGGCCATCTGTGATGTCCCCAATGGAAAATAATAAGTAGATGTCAAGCAAATAACAATGAGGAACCCCGGCAGGGTCTTTAATGTTCTGGTAATAACAGAAGCTGTGAGTGACCTATGCTGCAATGGCCACAAATGATCATGAACATGAATGAGTTGTTAAGGTTTTGCTATTTAAAATTTTACTCTAAATAAAGGACATCCTAAGATGGGAATGAGGTTGATGGAGAATATACTTGTATTATGAATCATAAAAATGTTTGCCTCAACAACATGCGTTATATCGAGATTGAAGCATTTCAAAGATAATTATGCAATTTAAATTCTTAGCCATTCCAGATCTGCAATTCTAAAATAACTAGAAGATGGTTTAAAAACTATCATCTAGCTGTTTTCTGGCTCCAGTTATATTATCTCAAGTGCATATTGCTTGTAGATTATTAGATAGGTCACCGATGAAACCAAATACTTGATGTATTCTCACACTTTATGTGTCTCAATACTGTCACACAGCCAGAGCAGCATCAAACCCAGTGGCTGGCTTTTATTCCATGGAGGAACTAAATGATCACACTCACATTTTCCATACTGGTTATGCTGCAGATGTGCTCAATAGCAAATCAAGTACGTTATTTCTATTGCCACCAGTGAGCTCATTTGGAAGAGATTCAACTCCACGTCAAGGACAGTAACCTTCTTTGTACAGCCTGTCCATTTCAGTCCCATTTTGTGGTGGCCTCCATGATCAGTTCCATACACCACAGGCTGATGCATACAAAGCTGTGAAAACCTACCCTCCCAGCATCTTCTCTATCCATTTTCCTGATCTCTATTAGTTCTGTTCATAAGGGAGTCCCTATTCTCGTTGCCTACATCCCACACACTCTCATGACCTTGCCTGTGGTAGTTCTTCTGGCCAACATGCTCTTTCTTTCTTCTCTATCTATAAAGCTCCTTTCCATTCTTTATGTTCTGGCTCATATTTAGGCTTCTGTGCACTTTCTTTTCCTGACTCAGTACTCCCTCCCCCTTCTTCCACAGTAACCCATTCATGCCCTTATTGTATTTATTTGGTTCTGATTCCTCAACAAACTGAGCTGGGTAGAAAGAGGAGTTGTTGTTCATTTTGAATTGCATAGCTTTTTCTCTTGTCTGTTTGGTTATTTGTTTTAGTTTTTCATAAGAAATCTTTCTTTAATGATTCAATGAATTAAAAATGTTTCTGAGATTATTCTAAGGGCCAAACCCTTTCTAAGGCTCAAAGACAGACTAAAGGATGTCTATGAAATTATTCAAAATATTGCATATGTTTGTTTATGTGCACCAAGAAACCATCATTTGATTAGAGCGATTCTCAGATGTGTCCCACACACAATAGAGCTTGAGGACCATGGCTCTAAGGGATTAGGAAAGAAAGCTGAAGATCAAGGAACAGTAGGGAAACTCCTCTCTGTTATCTCTGTTATTTTTTCACCTATTTCCTAAGATTTTTTTTCTTTTTTATATTGTGGTAAAATATACATAACATTCAATTTGCCATTTAAACCATTTAAAGTGTACATTTCAGTGGCATTAAATACATGAAATACATCCACTCTGTTGTGCATATTAAGTTTTTTATTGGATAACATTTCCACAAAGATCAAACTAGATCGTGATGCTTTATTTAATTTGATAAGAAAATGACCATAAAAATTAAATTATTACTGATCCCAAATATGATTTTCAGAAATGTTAGCATGAATTAGCAGTGTCAAAGCAAACACAGAAAATTATAGGTCAACTATGGACTTTGACATTTTAATAAAAGCAGTTCTATGCTCTTTGCTCTGTTTTGCAATTAACGAATGATTTACGGGACAATGCAAGGAAATATCAACATGTGAAATATAGTTTATCTCCAATTAAATCATTAACCCATCTGTTTCTGCCCCAAACTAAGAGCAAACTAAAATATATATATATAAACATATCTCTCAGGTAGTGAGTGTAAAGAATAATAAACTGTTCCATTTGTGTGGTTGCAGAATAAACTCAGAAGAACTGTAACGATAATTTTCTATGCATTCTTTTCTTGTGATGGCACAAACATGTCTTTAGTGAACCGGGGTTACAAGAGAGTATGTACCTTCTGTTTTTCTCTGTTTTCTCTTATAGTGAATAAAATTAATGATATGTTTAAATCTGTTTGTTCATTTGGTTGATTATCTCTTCTATTAGACTGTAAGCAAAGTATTCATTTTATTCCCTACTGTATAGCCACCATCTAACTCAGAGCCTGGTACATAACCAGAGTGCAATATGTTCTTGGTAAAAAAATGTATCATTAGCTGCATGAATGACTGGATGAAGGAATGAAGGAATGACTCTTTTCCTCCCCTTCTGGCCCCTCCTGTCTTCCTTCCTCCCGTGTGCCTCTGTCTCTCCTCTAATTTCTTCTTACCCAGTAAGTCTTATCTCATCATATGCTTTCTCCTCTATTTCCCACATCTTTCTTTTTTTCTCTCCCTCAAAATCTTTTCTTCCTGTCTATGGGGACCTTTCCTAAATTGTCAATGTACTTCATGCTACAAATGTAAAAGAGGCCACACTGCTTTCTCTTCTTTTACAAACAAAATATGCAATAAACATCTTGTTGTTTTGCAATATTATTTTGTCCCTCTTCTGAATTATCAAAAGGTAAGATAAATCTTATAAAATGCTTATATTTTATTCTTGAAAAGGGAAAAATTGTGTCTCCTTTTTCTTGCTTCTTTTACTTGACTCTAGATTTTTTTTATCCTGAGGGTTTGGAAATCTTTGACACAAAAACGATCTATATGCCACAGAAGTGTAGGGTGAGGAAAACATTACTGACAGGGATATGAATCTTACCAACCTAAGCAAAAACTAACAGACATATATACTTAAAATCTTTACACTACATAATTTTTATAGTTTTTCAGTGTGCTAAAAATCAATTATGATGTTATGTAGTTTCTTCAGTTATTGGTTATTAGAAAGTGATTTTTCTGTATACCCAAATCTTCACAATTATTAAGTTAATATTTTTATACAATGTCATTTAAATAACCACAAAATAAAAAGAACAAGAACTTCTTATGTTTAAGGTTCTTATCCACATATAAAACCAAACAAATGCATCAGTTACAAGCAAAATCACACTTCGAATAAAACTTGAATTAGCAACACTGTATTCATGCAGTGGATCTTGTTGATTTATTGAAATTGTAACATGGATGTTGCACTTGGCGACAGAGTGCAGGTTTTGCATTTCATTTTCCTTGATCTTTGCTACTCAGAACATAATATAGTCTCTTATGTGAAGCCTTTATTATTGCTGTGATTATATATCCTTTAAAACAACTAGTTAAATTTTTGTAACACTTCCTAATATTTTAAGGGACCAATCAATTCAATAACGCACCCACCAAATACAATGATTCTGTATTGTTTACTTCTTCTAAGGAACAGTAACAAGTTAGTGAGTAAAAGGCCCACAGTCAGGTAATGTTCAACCTGAAATGGAACTGTTTGGTGGACTGCCTTTTGGTTTGTTCCATTTGTATTGTTTTGTTTTAGTTCAGTCTATGCTAGTTTACACTTCAGGATCACTTAAATCTCCGATCTATTCCACTTTTTTTCTGAATTTAAACCACAATGAAATCTTTACTGAAACTGAGCTATAATATAATTTTACTTTTACTTGCTTCAGACAAGCTCATATGCAACAGAGAATAAATACGAAAATCACATGGCTGTGTTTGTTTATGAAGTTTATGTCTAGTTGATGCAGAATATTTTGACATTGATTTTTTTCCAGATTACCATACAATTCAAAACCTATGACTAAAAATATGCTGGAACTTTGTAGACCCCTAAAATGCTTTAGAAACCTGTAAGAAGTGCTTGGTGTACATTAATAAGCTAAGTCCCCAGTAGAATCCTGAGACAAGTAGTGACATTCTCACTTGATAGATTCTGAAATAAAGATTTCAATAAATTGAATATGTAGCAACATCACTCAGCAAAAATATGCAAAGCTAGGATTCAAAGTCAAGTCTATCTGATACCATGGGCTTTTATTATTCTCTCGATCACTGTTTTCCTGATCAGTTTCTACTGTTATCTATTTTGATACATACTCAGTAATGCTTATTTCAGTACAACAATAAATGAAGCTCAGCATTATGCACAAGCCACCAAACATTTGCAAATATTACATTAAATTCCTAAGATAAAATTGATCAAAATCCTTCCAAGTGCCACTGATTATGTCTGCAGTAACCTCTAAAAATTAAAAAAAAAATTATCTCAGTAGTGCTATCTCAGTCATTTACTTCTCTTTTAGAACCACAGTGTTCTAGCTTATAGCTACTTCGAGTTGAATCCCGAAGAAAGGCCTGAAATAAAGAAAAAAGGTCATTGAGACCTCTGCTCTTTATAGATGTGCTGTGATTAATAGGATTCTGAATTCCTGACAGAGAGTAGAAAGAGAGAGGAAGGGAAACTTGAAATTGGGAAGAAAATGCTTGCTCATCACAAACTTCTGATTAGTCATCTTGCCAATATTGGTTTCCCCACGGTTAATCATTGCACCCATTCTTTTCATTTTCAAAGAATGCAACATGATGCTCTTTGAGTTATTCTGGTTCATTCAATGATTTTATCCATCAGTCAATCTATATATACTTCCACCTGTGTCTTTACTTTGACTGCACTTTTTGTGTTAGCACCATTAGATTGGGAATTATGATGGTGAATCTGAAAAAGTGTGGATGCAATTAGAAAGCTCTTGTAAAGGCAGAAGAAAATTATGAAATATTACTTGATCTTGACAATCAATTTGATATCTTGTATTTTAATGGAAAATAACTGAACATTTTGTACATCTGACCTTTTAAAGTGAATTACTGTTACATATTTCCCATCATTAGTTTTTCCTCTAATATATTTTTTTCTCATAGAAAAATAATTGACTTGATTAAAATCCTGTCTTTTCTGAATCCGAGCATATATTCTATTGGAATGTGGGTCTTATTAACTACTTTTTTTTCCTAGCTCTAACATGGTGTTTTAAAATAGCTTCAGGATAAATGTTAGGGTTTCAAAGGTTTTAGTTTAGTTTTGTTTTTATTTCACCCTTGGCCTGCTGTGAGCCATTTTCTAAAAGTTAGAAAATCCATTCCTTTAAAATTAATTGGCACTGACTCATAAAATAATGTATCCTTACTTTTGCTGGCATGATTTAGACCAACAATGCCTTAAAGAATATTAGAATAATTCAAAGTTACAAAACAAACGACTAAGGAAGTATTGAATAGACATAATAAGTGAAAATATTTCATAGGGTATTTGAGACTAAATCTAGAGTCAATTAAGGTGGAAAGAAGTTTTTCCAAAATACATAACTTGAGAAAAGAGGAATCCTATTATAATAGAGAGAAGCTGCTGAATTTTCATAGGATCATGGATTTGCTATAGAAAAAGTAAATATTTGACCTCCTCCACACTGTAGACCAGACACAGTCCCAGATTCACATTGCTAGCAGGTCCATGTGGCCAGTTTGAGAGGCTGCCAAGATGTGGGTGGGTTGGTGAGTGATCTGCCTGTGGTGTAGGCAATTAGGGGACACATTTACCATGGAGAATACAAAGCGAAGAAAGTCAATTAAAATTTGTTCTACTTTTTATTGTCATGATATATTGACAATTCCAAACAATGTCAGTGATAAAATGCTCCTCGGTACGGTGCAGATTCCTCCCATGTCCTCTCTCCCTTGGTATGTGATGGATCAGGGGTCAAGAATGGAGCCTGTTGTATGCAGTACCAGAAGTGCATTTGATCCTAAGACAAAAGTGGAATCCAGTGGTCCCTGTGGTCATTTTCTCCCCCTTCCATTCTCATGGGTTGAGGAGGAAAGTGCTGCTGCTATTTCCCCAGGTATTACTTAAACAGATTTCATAGTAGTCCACTTTTTCTTGATAAGAATGGATAGGGGTAAAACTTGAAGCCAAACTGGGACATTGAGAAATTTGTTCCAGGAAATTTCTTAAGGTACTAATTTCTTCAAGTTTATTTCTTAATTTGCTATTGAAATTAAGAATCGGGTAAAAAAGAAAAATAAAAGCTTGAATCTTTGCTGAGATAGCTTCTTAGGGTGCTACAATGTTATGCCTTCATTGGCTTTGGCTTTGGCTTAGAAAGTTTCTCATTCTCCCTTTACATTAACTCCTTTCACCTGTTCAATTTATTTATTCCTTTTCTTTCACACGAGAAAAAAAAGTCACACACTTAGATTTAGGAGCAGTAATAAATAAATCTTTTGAGATTTTACTTTAATTTAAAACAGCTATGTCTGCTTACAATCTTTTTTTCTACATGCAGTTACATTCTATTACCACGGATGCCAATGGACTGAGAGGTGGAATGTGTGCCTTTGAGCATATGGACACAAACAAGAACAAATATTAATTTAGTAGTTTTATATTACTTGGGAGGCTCTATAAATTCTAATATTTTTCAGCACAATTAAATATCATATAGGGATATTCACTTTTTTAAATATACATTTATATTTTCAAAAAGGCAAAGAAACTTTTGGAGAGAAAATCCATGACTGTCTTTCTTATTTTTTTCCCAAACAACTTTATTTTTAGAAACTGTATATAGTGTTTTCTCAAAGAATTCATGACTTAAAAGAATCTCAGAAGCCACCTACTTCAATGTTTACTTAATATTCAAGTCACTGACTGTATCTACAATTCATAAAGAGGGAATCAGCCCCTCATAATAGTTGATATCATCTGTATATTGGAAATGTTTCTGTGCTGTCCAGTGTGGGAACCACTAACAAGACGTGACTATTGAACCCTTGTGATGTAACTAATATAGCCAAATAAAATTTAAACTTTATAATTTTAATTAAACTTAAGTTGCCACAGGAAGCTAGTTGCTACCCTACCGTCCAGTTCAGTATGGGCTGTTGCATTTTAAACATACTTGCTCTGTAAAATGATCTTTCTCCTTGCTATTCAATAATACTAGGAAAAGGGACTACTTTTCTTTTTATATTTCAGTCAAGATAGACTAGGTTGTTGACTTAAACAGTATACTCTGAAGTTTCAGTGGCTTACTAAACTAAGTGTTCAATCTCTTATTCTAAGTCCCGTGCTACTTGGTGGATGTCCAAAGCAGCCTGTTATGACTCACAGATAGAGGCCACTTCCATCTTACACCTCTGCTATGTCATCTCCTGGCTTCAATGGCTGCAGCATTGATGAAAGAGAAAGTGTGGATAACTCACACTGGCTCCTAACTAATTATCACCAGAAGTGACACATGCCACTTCCCCTCACAGGTCATTAGTCGGGATAGTCACACGGTCCCCAATGAACCTCCAGGAAGGCTTGGGATTCTTCCCAGAGCCCATGAAGCAGACAGAGCAGATATGGTGAGCACAAATAATCATCATTGCTCTGTATTTTAGCTGTGTGATCATGAACACATCAGTCAGACTCTCCAAGTTTCAGTTTCTTCATCTTCTTAAAACAGAGGTATTAGAGCTGATCTCATAGAAGTACTGCAAGGAGTAAATAGGATAATCCTACAGAAATTGCACAGCACAGAATCTGGATCATAGTAAATGCTCAATAAAACTTCTATAGCTTTTTAGGTCATTGCTCATTTTTGATGCTGAGTTTTCTCCTTTGGCTAACAGTTTCGATGCATATACCATACTATTTATCCACTTTCAATATTACTTGGTGCTATGTTTGCAAATTCTTCCTAATAAGATGGAAAGATTATTCAGTGGCAAAAAATTAAAGGAAAATGAAATATAGCAAGTCTCTTAGAATATCTGTTGACATAAAGCATTTATTACCTAGTCATGGTATACATACTTAGTAACCGAATTAATATAGAAATGCATATGAAAATTGAAAAATACAAAAGTTCAATCTCTTAGTAAAATAATATTTTCTTTCAGGAGTAAAAATTTTGTAAATCTGGAACATCCTGCCAAATAGAACTATGCATGTTTTCAGACACAGTGTGGGTAACTATAGGTGGAATTAAGTGGGGGATTAACCATGTATAATGAATACTTGAGTAAATATTAGAATGAAAATATGTTTATATAGCCGGAGGGCAAGTTCCAGCTGCTCCCAGGCAGATTTAAATTACGTATTCTTATTTTAGAGGATATGTGACCTTTATGTTTGCATTATTTTGGAAAGGGCTTCTATTCAAGATTTCGGTAAGAAAATGCCAGGTATGTTTTTATTTCATTGTGTATAATCAGATTCAAACTGGAATTCAATGTAATAAGGCTGCTTGATTAGTGTCCTTCATTTTAATGCTGGTTCAACTGTAATCTGGTTACATTCCATCATGTGAATATGCTAGAAAGACAAAAACTGAGAAGCTCATCTTAGTTCTTAAGCCAAGACTGCCTGACCAACATTATGTCTCATTAAGGCACCATGGGAGCTGAGAAGAATTTTAGTCTGATTATGTTGAGGACAGGCAGTGTCTTCTGGTGACTATTTGAGTGCAATGGCATATTGTGGAGTCATCCTGACATTCCTCCCTTTTCCACCCCCCAATTCTCCTCACACCCACTGCCCCCTTACACACACACACACACACACACACACACACACACACACACACACACACACACACACCAGTATGTACTTCTTTCTGTGTTTTTTCTTTTTACATTTCTCTGGTGTGGTTCTTAGGATGGAGACAGTTGCAATCCTGATTTGGACATGAATATATTCCAAAAGTTCCTATGTTATTATAATATATAGGTTCAGCCACCATTCCTTCATTCATAACTAGTTTGAGGCTGAGACAGGGAGAAAAATAAGCAAAGTCTAATGCAGAAAGATCACCTTTTAATTGAAGTTTTCCATCGTTAGCAATCCCAGTTCTGATAAACTGCTATCTCCAGCTCTCCTACTCCACATTTAATGCCTCTTACCATACCCAAACTTGAGAAAGAAATAAACTTTAAAAATGTTAAATGTGGGGCCAGCTCCAGTGGCCCTGTGATTAAGTTCAATGCATTCCGCTTCTGTGGTCTGGGTTCGGTTCCCGGGTGTGGAACTACACTGCTCTGTTAGCGGCCATGCTGTTCTGGCAGCCCACATACTAAAAAACAGAAGATTGGCACAGATGTTAGCTCAGGGCCAATCGTCCTCAGCAAAAAAAGAACATTTTAAAAACCTGTTAAATGTGGCATTATTTATCTGACACAGACTTTATAATGTCTTTACCTACTAAGTTTTATATATTTTGTGTATAACTATTCTATTTTTGAAGCAATATTTTTCCAACATACAGTTAGAAATTGGAATTCCATAATAATAAATGTAGTTTTAATATAAAGGATTTAACTTTTATTTAGATGGACAGTCGAGCCTCCTAGATGGTACTTTATTTTGTATGTCTGTTTGCTTGTGTGTGCACGTGTTTCATCAACTTACCAGCCCTGTTTAGTCACGTTCTTGTGCTAAACTTTGCATCAGCAGCACTGAACATGACAGTCATTAATAAGAATTATCTTGTATTCTAAGTTCTTGTCAAATCCCTTATTATGTCCCCAATTTTCTTGTTACTATTTCTAAAAATTACTAGGAAATATCTTTGTCTACCTCAAAATTAATATTAAGTGTGAAGTTAGGTGGAACTCAAGGAATCTCTCATTTGCCTTTTTTCCCCGGGTAGTAAGATTACCTGATGAACTATATTCTCTAAACCTGAATTTTATGTTGGCAAAAGTAGGGGAAAAAATAAACAAATATACCGTAAAATGGACAATGCTTTTGTAAGAACGGCGTTGATAGTATCCAATGAAATAGTTCAACAAAGTATGCCTTTCAAATCAGTCTGTTCTGACACAAGTTTCTCAATTACTCATTAGCATTTCCAGCAACTGTCAAGGTACTATATTTAAATGATGAATAAAGTGACAATGGAAACACAGGTTCTTCATTGTCTGAAGAGTTAAATTTAGAACAGAGTGTAAACCATTAGTCCAAGCCTACGTGTATACGAGGTTAATATATCCCTGTCAAATTCTAGCATAATTTTAACGTCTATTTCATAGTGAGGAATATATAGAACAATGATTTGAAAAAAGAAATATTTAAATTCACATCATGCAAAGGACGCATGAAAGTAAAATATAGTTGTTCTTAATAATATGCATACTCTAGCTCTATATGGTTTATAGTTATTAGTAAAAAACACAAGATTTGTGGATTAGATATCAGACTGAGCACAAATATCTGCTTACTCCACTTCTCAAGTCTCATTAAATGTCAGATTTTGTAACATTTCATAGAGATAACAAGAAAGATTTACACTGAATACATTTTAAAATATATTTAAAAAATAAATTTGTATATTTAAATATAATATATTTATATATCTTTACTTTATTAAAAAAAGGAATGTGTGTCAGGCAAAGGTTATTTGCAGGTAACAGAAGTCATGTTACACACTTTAAGCAGGAAGTATTTAACACAGGGAATTTGGTAAACACAAAAATGTTGGAAGGTCTAGAAAAGCATGCTTTAGGTTGGACCTCCAGTAAGGACTCCAAAACTGTCATTGAATCCAGCAAAACAACTACTGCATGTTGACCCCAGACACACACTTCCTTGCTATGATTCAAGGATTTGGAGACCACCAGCACCAGAACTGTGGGCTTCAGAGGAAGTTTGTCTATGCTATAATTCTCACCAGCAAGATGAATGGCTTACGCGCCCAGCCTATCTTGCACCATTAAGTCACTTTTGAATATGATTTGTAGAACCCTAGGAAAGTTAGACTTCTGTTGGTTTTGTTTTGTTTTTAACTTTCCAGACTCTGCAGCACAGGAAGAAGCAGTAGAAAAGTGTTGGCTTCTATGTTTGGTGAGCCAATCTTACATATCTGTCACAGGATGCCAAACCAGATATTGGGAAAATTGGGGGAAAATAGAAATTAAAAGGAGCCAGATTGCTAGATTGACTGGGGCACAGAACACCAAAAGAAAGAGTAATTCTTTCCTAGGCTGAACTAGGAAACATATCAATTCAGAGTAAATATTAAAAAGATGGAGTGTAACATGGGAAAATAGTAAAAATAATTAATTGAAAATTTAATTGACAATTCTGATTTGTGTCACCCTTCCCTAACTCATAAGATGAAGCTGGCTTTATTTTAAATACGTCTGTACTATTTTCTTCTATGTGACACAGATATAAGTTCAAAGTTTGCATTTCCTTTTCTATGGATCTAATTCTACAGTTTGATTCTAAAGTACTAAATATTTATATAATCCCAGTATTGTAAATGCCAGTGATGTGTTTTTAATGCTAGAAACAATCTATAGATGAGAACAGAAGCTTAATTATAATCATCTTAGAGCAGGATATAAATGCCTTACTCTTTGAGAACATAAAGCATAAAAATTGGAAATATAAAAACAAAAAAAAGATATGAAAGAAACACCCAGACACTAATTTAATCATCTTTTAAAGAAGGATGTTAGTACATCTTGACTACAGTTTATATATTAACCATTAAGAAATAGAAGAATAGTCATAAAACTATCCACCAGAATTAATAAAAATGAATTCAATTAACATAAATCACTTCTATGAGTCAGGATTAAAGATATAATGGAGGGGAGCCGCCCGGTGGCGCAGCGGTTTAGTCCGCACTTGGCAGCCCGGGGTTCGCCGGTTCGGATCCCGGGCGCCCGCCGACGCACTGCCTGTCCTCCATGCCGTGGCGGCGTCCCATATAAAGTAGAGGAAGATGGGCACGGATGTTAGCCCAGGGCCAGTCCTCCTCAGCAAAAAGAGGAGGATTAGCAACGGATGTTAGCTCAGGGCTGGTCTTCTTCACCAAAAAAAAAAAAAAAAAAAAGATATAATGGAGGAAGAGACTTTAATTTTCATGTATATGATATGCATTATTTATAAGCTATGATAATCCCAAACCTTCTTGTTACCACTGAACTCTCAATTATTCCATAATTTTTTTCCCAAAAGTTTGAGACTTGGCTTTCCTCTTTATACTGACTCCATCCATAAGGAGATGCAGCATGAATATTTCAACATTCTCTGGATCCTATACTTGGATTATTTCTGTTTTTGTTTACTTATTTATGCTGGGTGACTGTATCCATTGCTTTCATTTAGTAACTGCTGATATGTGGGTGAGACCCAAGTCCCCATGTCTAGCTCAGTGGTGTCCCCTACATTCCAGACTCAGATATAGAACTTCCTGCTGGTCATCTCTACGTGGTAACCCACAGGCATGTCAAACTCATCTTATCCAGTAGTGGCTCTCTCACTTGTCGGAATCACCACTGAGCTAACAGAACAGGCGGTCTTATTTGATACTTCCCCCACACGACCAATCCTTCATCACGTCCTTTGGACTTTTTTTTCCATGCAAATATTTAATCTTTTCTTCTCTATATCCCTCTATTCATTGTGTTATTTTGGACTTTCAGGTTTTCTGGTCTAGAACCCTCATCCATTGCTATTAGTCTTCCCTGTCTCAGAGCCATTCGTGACATGGCCACCAGAGAGATCTATCTAAAAATCAAATCCAGCTATGTTTCTTTTCCACTGAAATGCTTTCAGTGACTCCCCCACCCAGGAAATATGGGCAAAGAGCTACAATGTAACAACTATATGACCCTATACATTATCTCTATCTTCATGGACTTTTAAAACCTCCTCCTTTGTATTTTCTATTTCTACAATCTCAAATAACTTCCCATGGCCTACATATACCCAGGTATCAAGTTGTTTCTCTTCTCCATGCCTTGCTTGCCCTCTCACTGCCCTGGTTTTCAGGCTCCTGACCTGCTCTAAAAAGTCTTCATGGCTGCTCCTTCTCCATGCTTGGTAATGTACATCTTCTAAATCCCCACATCTGCAAATCACCCTGTATACTTAGTAATCATCACACTTTCCAGATTGTCTTGGAATAACCTTTTTGGGAGTTCTGTTTTCCAACTAGATTGCCAAATTCTTGGGGTCAGCATCTGTGTCTTAATTACCTCTTATCCTGTTAGCACATCAAATCAACACTCGCCAAATAAATTAAGTAGTGAACAAATGACCCATTGGTGATTCTTTTATCAGTGGGCATAACACACCTCTTCCATGTCAGAAGAGAAGTTCTAAAACACCAGTACTGCTAAACACCTAGATGAACATTTGTTTTAAAATCATAGCTAAGTATATTCCAAAGAAACCATTTCCTAAAAATTGAAAATGTTAGACTGGTAGGTTTAATGCCGAGGGAGGAAGACATGAAACTTTTCTCTCATTCTGAATGTTGCTCTAGTACTAAGATGTTTCTTTGAGCAGGTGCCTTCAGGTGCCAGCCTGTAGGAAGTCATTTAAAGCTGGGACACACTGGGGTAGTTTCCATGGAAGCAGAAATTAACCCCTAGGAAGCTCATATGTTTTAAGAACCTTCAGCAGCACATCTGGTACAGCCTCCATCAGAGACAACAAGTGAGGCAAATTCTTATTATAAAAGACAAGTAGGAGAAAGGGAAGTTACCTTAATAATCATATCCTGTGCTACTATAAATCTTCCTTTAAAGTGATACATGTTTTATTTGAATATTCAGCACAAATAGCCACAATTTAATTTGATTTTTACAGTGTTCTTTTCCCAAGTCATTATATGGTAGTAATAGATATTTGAAATTGTTAAACACACTTTGTCAAATACTTTATCCATGCTTTTGCTTTTTGCATGTTTTCATTTAATATTTGTAAATGTCTTTAGTCATATTTTCTCGGGATAGTTTTCAATAACTCAGAAAAAGATTGGGCAAAGATTGTACATTCATCATGAAGAAAAATACTGTGGTCTAATAGTTCTCATTGCTGGGAAGATTCGTTAAGGATTATATTGGATTTATTTAACAATCTGTACCAGGCACTATTATATTTTCTAAATATTAACTCATTTAATATTATATATTTGTAAACATTAATCCATTTAATTCTCATAGCAACCCTTTGAAGTAGGAACAATTGTCATCCGCCCTCTTTCACATGTAAAGGAAAGTCTGGCAAACATTGCTTAAGATATTTGCCCAGGTCACCTGGTTAAAAAGTAACAAAGCCAAAGATTGACCTTGGTCAGTCTGGAACCAGAGTTCAAGGCCCTGACCGCTGCATCATATTACCTTTTTCTTGTTCTTGTTAATGACAGATTAGATGGAGATCCCAGTGAGCAAAGGTTTACGGAGGTGTGTATGGATCTCATTTCATGCAAAGATTCAAGATTTGGAAAGAATGAAAAGAACATGAACGAAATTATTTCACTTGTATTTATTCCTTGCTTTCATCTAGAATTTGCAACTGCTTAAGCTCCTCTTTCAGCTTTTTATTTCTGTGACTTTCACTGAAATAATATTGGATAGTAAACCTCTACAACATGTAGAAATAATTTTGCTTAATAAGCCGATCCAGAGCAAAAGCTGCCTCTTGCTTTCCCACATCTATTTTAATTGACTCTGAGAAGTACAATTAATCAATCAAGAATTTAAGTATAACCATGCCCTTTTACTTGCATGGTAAATGTCAATATGTTATTACAAAATAAAATTAAATTCAAAATAATATTTTTCTAGTTATATCCATTGAAATATTCTAGGAGCAATTTCAAACCCATGATTCATCTAAGCATCCAGACTCTTGTCCTTCAATACTATTTTTCCACTAATTGGAATCATGGCCCCTTGGGGAAATAAATTCATCATGTTTGGAGTTGAAAGGCACAAAGTAAGCTTGGAATACATTGCTACGTTAGAAAGCAAGACAGCTTTCAAGTTTAATTGGTTTATGTCAAAGACCCAGAGAATAAATTAACAGAGGATCACATTGGCCAAGTGAAGACAGTTTTAGATCAAAAGAATATTGATTGAATTTGTCTCACTTACAGTGAATATCAAAAAATCGTGAGTCTGTAATGAAATATCCACAAAAAAACGTTAACTAAGACTATTGATGAAGATGAAGCAGATAGAATGCATTCTGCTGAGTCTTGTTAATTATTAATTAATTATATTGTAAATGGCTAATTTATTATACCAAAAAAGAACACAAAAATTAGTAAATGTATAAAAAGATAGAAAGCGTTGAATAACTCTACTGATTTGGAATGACCTTCTAGATCATCATAGTGGACCATAAAAAAGACACAGATGTTATCCTGAACTCAATTGGACATAAGTTTAAGTATTTTTAAGAGTTTTATGCTCCTAAGATAATAAACGAATGGTGAATTTTTATCAGGTTTAAACACATTTAAATTTACCTTTTTTTTAGGAGCCAGAACTTTCAGAGTGGCAGAATGGCGGTGTGAGGAGCTCAATTGATGCTTTTTCTGTGAAACAAACATTTAACAGGTGAAAATTGTAAACAACCACTTGCAGTCTCTGGAAATGGTGTGAAGGGCATACATCAAATAGAAAAACACTTATTTAAGAAAATCTACGTATCATAGTAAAAACAGAGTGTCTGCGACATTTGACCACAGCCTGCCCCCTCCACCTACAGCTTAGTGCAATGAAAGTTCTGCACCACACCTGAATAACTAAGAAGATAGGGCTCCTTCTCCACATATCTCCATCTTAGGGCTACAGTTTCACCCTGGGAGGGACAGGACACTAGAAATTCTTATACCCCATAGCTCTGTGTTGCAGAAGGTCTATTCCAGAAAATGCATTCAAGAGTACTGGGGCTCACTTCACCCACAATGTCCAAAATAATAGGGCCGGCTAGCAATACTGGACTCCAATCACCCTGCACAGCTTATACTTAGGGTGAAGCTTTCTAAGACTGATTATTTTCCCCCTAAGATAAGGAACAAGTCAAGGATGTCTGCACTCACCAATTTTATTCAACATTGTACTGGAAGTTCTACCCAGGGAAATTAGGCAAGATAGTTCAATAAAAGGCATTCAAATCGGAAAGGAAGCATTAAAACTATTTCCATTTGTATATGACATGATATTGCATATATAAAATTCTAAAGAATACACACATGCAAACACACTCATATACACAACATAAATTAGAACTAATAAATGATTTCACTAAAGTTACAGGATGCAAGACCAATATGCAAAAATCAATGCATTTCTATAGACTAGCAATAAAATATACAAAAATGAAATTGACAATGCCACTCACAATATTATAAATAAGAATAAATTAAATTAAATACTTGCAAAACAAACTCAAGACTTGTACATTGAAAAATACAAATCATTACTGAAAGAAATTATAGAAGATCTCAATAAATGGAAATACATCCTGTGTTTTGGATCAGAAAACAATATTGTTAAGATGACAATATTCCCCAAATTGATGTACAGATTCAACTCAATCCATATCAAAATCCCAAGTGTCTTTTTATTTTGTGGCTAATTCACCCTAAAATTCATAGTTATGAAAGTGTTATGGGATGACTTATGACCCCCCCCCAGTTCATATCTTGAAGTCCTAACCCCCAGTACCTTAGAATGTGGCTGTATTTAGAGGTAGGATCTTTAAAGAGGTAATTAAATTAAAATGAGATCATTAGGGTGGTGAATGGTGTCCTTACAAGCAGAAGAAATTTGGACACAGGTAGACATAGAGTGAAGACCATGTGAAGACACAGGAAGAAGATGTCAACTTACAAGCAAGGAGAGAAGCCTCAGAAGAAACTAACACTACTGACCTCTTGATCACAGACTTTTACCCTCCAGAATTGTGAGAAAATAAATTTCTGTTAAGTCACCCAGTTGGCTGTGTTGCGGTGGCCCCAGCAAACTAATACAGCAAATGACATAGAACAGCCCAAACAGCCTTGAGAATGAAGAAAACACTTGGAAGACTCACACTCCAGTTTTCATGACTTACTACAAAGCTACGGTAATCAAGAGAGTGTGATACTAGCAGAGAACATACATGTAAATCAATGAAATAGAATTGAAAGTTCAGAAGTAAACCCTTATATTTATGATCAATTGATTTTTTTTAACAAGGGTGTCAAAACCAACCCAATAAGGAAAGAATAGTCTTTTCAACAAATCATGCTGGGCCAACTGGATATACAAATGGAAAAGAATTAGTTTGAAGTCCTTTTTCACACCATTCACCAAACATAACTAAAAATATTTTGTAGACTTAAATGTAAGAGCTAACACTACAGAACTCCTGGAAAAAACTTAAGAATAAATGTTCATGACTTTGAGTTAAGCAAGTTTCTTAGGTATGACAGCAAAAGCACAGAAACAAAAGAAAAAAAAGATAAGTTCTACTTCATCATAGTTATAAACTTTTGTGGTCCAAATGATCCTATCAAGGAATTGAAAAAACAACTCACAAAACAGGAGTAAATATTTGAAATTCATATATCTGATAAGGGGTTTGCACTGAGAATATAAAGAACACTTAAAACTCAATAGTAGAAATATAAATAATCCAATTAAAAATGGACAAAAGAGCTGAACAGAAATTTCTTGAAAGATGGCACACAGCCAATAAGCACGTGAAAAACCACTCAACATTATTAGTCAATAGGGAAATGTAAATCAAAATCACTTTGAGGTGGCATTTCATGCCTTTTGAGATGTCTATAATAAAAAGATAATAACAAGTGCTGGTGAGGATGTGGAGAAATTGTTATCCTCATTCATTCCTGGTGGGAATGTAAAAGGGTTTTGGGAAGCAAAGGATTTTGCAAAACATTTTGGCAGTTCCTCAAATGGTAATACCATAGAATTACCACAAGACTCAATGATCCCATTCCTAGGCAAATCCGAGAGACATGAAAACATGTCCACACAAAAACTTGTAAATGAATATTCATAGTAGTGTTATTCATGATCGTCAAAAAGTTGAAACAACCCAAATGTCCATCAATATACAAATGGATAAATAAAATGCAGTATACCCATACAATGGGTATCATTTATCAATATAAACAAATAAAGTAGTGATATAGGCTACAACATAGATGAACCTTGAAAACATTATGCTAAGTGAAAGAATCCAGTCAAAAGACCACATATTATGTGATTCCATTTATCCGAAATGTCCAGAATAGGAAAATCTAGAGAGATAGAAAGTAGATTGGTGATTTCCCAGGGGTGGCTAGGAGTTTGCAGAGCGTGGAGCGGGGAGAAGATAGGGAACTACTGCTAACGAGTATGAGTTTTCATGTTGGGGTGAACAAATATATTCTAGAGTTATATTATTGTAATGGTTGTACATCTGTATGATTATATTAAAAAACATTGAATTATATCTTTTAAATGGGTGAATTGTATATTATGTGAGATATGTCTCATTAAAACGGTTCAAAAATTACATTTTTAGGATCCCTTTAAATGGAAATTTTTAGAGTTAAAAGGAGTACACATTAAATTATTAACTTAGGAGCTACAGTCTTCTATTAGAAGAATTAGATGGAATAAACTTAATACACAGAGGCAGCATAATCCTCACTCCCTGTATTAGTCTGGGTCTCTAGAGAAATAGAACAAATAGGATACACATATATTGGAAGAGATTTATTATAAGAAATTGTCTCACACAATCATAAAGGCTGAGAAACCCCACAATCTACCATCTGCATGCTGGAGAACCAGGAAAGACGCTGCTAAAAGTGGAATTCAGTTCAAGTCCGATATTACTGTAGCCCAAAGAATATGGGCTATAAATGTGTGATTTATACATCCACAAAAGGGAGAATGATGGATAATATTTGCACACTTTCATAGTGAGTAGAAGTTTATGTCACAGATTCTAACAGTTTAAATTTCTACTTGCAAATACTCGAATGTTTTTCTCCCTCAGTGTCAAACTCTTTATTCTTCTGAACAAATATTGTGAATCACCTTCTTTTCACACATATATGAATTTTTTTAACAAAGGTAAGTTGTACAATATTAAACTACCTTGTCTTCAAAATATGTCTTTAAATATATTTTCAAATGTATATTTGACCTTGTTTATTCTGCCTCCTCTTGTTTTCCAAATACGTATTTTAAATATCTTTTAAAAACCTATATGTATTTGACTCTATTTCCTGGTGCTTCTCATGTTGTCAATTCGTATACTTTAGTCACTTTTAAAATACATATTATTAGCCAATCTTTTAAGTTTGTGTTTATGTGATTAAAAGTGCCTCCTTTCTCTGTGGATCCCAAAATTACTTGACAAAGTGGGAGGTAATTGAAGATATCTTGGCTTTTATCTATGTATAAAATGAAGACCTGTAGAGTGATGTGTTAAGAAATAGAGAGAAGTAGCCTCCTGCCTTCTGGCCTTCTGACTATTTAATGTCCACCCTGCTTCTTCCTGCATATGGGGATTTTTTTTTTAGTTATTGGCAAAAGTCATATATATGTGATATATGTATGTACGTATGTGTATTGTATATATATAATATGTATATGTATATATGAGAATCTGAGCATTTGCATTTCTTGGAGAATTTTAAAGTAATTTCCTTTTAGAAGGCTATGGAAGTAGCCCTGCAGTGGGGCAGTCAGATATAATGATGCTGTGTTGTTCCAAGAAGTTAGATGCCTTCTCTCGCCTCACCATATGGGACAGAATGTCATAATCTTTTCATTCACTCATTCCTTTATTCATTTGTGAATATATTCAAAAGCATTCATTGACAATCAGTGAATAATAATCATTCTGTCAACTTAAAGCTAAGGAGCCATCTTCTTGAAGTGAATGCCCAGGAGAGGCGACAGGCCAACATTGAAGCTTGTGTTTTCTAAGCGTGCAATGGGGATTGAGAATAACTCCAGTAACTAATTAGTTTAACCTTAAAGATGATCCAATTAAGCTATTAAAACATGCTTTGTAATGTAATTCCGAAATTCCTTCTATAAATTATGTATTTTCATCAGATACAAATATGTATAAAGATTATGACTTATTACAAAAAGAGTTTCTGCATTTATGTATTAGTGAGCTCGAAAAATCCTTGAAAAGGGATCACATTTATCTTTCTTAATAAGATGATTCTGTTGTTTGATGATATTAGCAAAACAAAGCTCTTTATTGTTTTCACTTGTTTCAGTTATGGTAACTCCCAATTTATGTTTAAATACTTCATTTACGGTTCTTACAGAGTTGTTGTATAGACCTGGTCCTATTCAATACTTCTGCTCAGTCATTTTATTATTATTATTCAGTACATTTATTATCTAGAAGAGTGAAATGTATCTGCCTCTCCAACTAGAAAATAAACTTCCTGAGAATAGTTCATGGGCTGCAACATAATAGATACTCAAGAAACATTTATTTCATAACTCATTGATTTAGCTAACTGTGCATTCTGAAGGTAGTTTTCTATTCTCTCACTGAGCCTAACTAAACTTCTTTACAGATACTTAATATATTCAAATACTGACTTATGCTAATCATACTTCTTGTTTAATTTGTCCCTTTCCCACTGAAATATACTTCACTTTCTTAAGTTACCTATAATCAGTTCTTCTGGTTTTTAATTACTTTCCTTGCCCCAAAGTGAAAGTCTTATTTCTGAAAATGATGTATTATGTCAGGATACGCTATCAATGTATGCAAGTTTGATTAAAGTAGAGAATTCTAGAGAAGTTTTTTGTCAAACCAAATTTGTAAAGCACAATGACATTTGGATCCGCTGAAAAACAAATTATGCTTTGGAATCCTTGATTCCAAGGATTCTATTGTTTTTGTTTTGTTTTTATCAGATTATTTATTTATTTTTAAAACCCAGTTTGACTTAACATTGATGTAACATTAAAACAATCATAAATCTCTAGGACATTTTAACTACATAATTTAAAATGTCATTATCCTATTACCCATTATAATTCTAAGAATACTGTATAAATTTTATGAATATAAATTATTATAAACTATATTGCTTTGTGATATTAAAAGAAATTTTATACATGTTTGTTTTAGTTAAAAAATATTTTCCTTGTATATAGACTATATAATACAATCTCTGAAGTTTTGTATATAAGAACATTTATTGACTGCTGTGGATCAAAGTGTAAGAATCATTCTTATTCATTCATCAAATTCAAATTGACTAATTATAACCTTGCAACATTGTAGTAGGCAGATTAATCAAGATTTCTCAAGAAATTACAATATCAAATTCTATCTTTGTTAAGATGATGCAATTAGATGTTTAGTTTGATCCTTAATTGTAGAAAATAAATATATGAAACACAAAATCGTAAGCAGTAAATAAGACCATTTTGTCATACCAGGTAGAAATTTTATTTGAATAGCAATTTACAAAATGATAAATAGTTTTTATAGGATGTAAATCATGAATCTAAGTTTTGCTGTCATCTTACGTTTCATCTAAAATAGCCAATGGAATATAATTTGGAAAGTTTTGATTTGATATAACAGATTTTGATACACGTAAAGTGAGCTAAGGCCTACATATAGGTTGTTTTATTTTTATATGGTTTTTCATTTTATAAGAAACTAATAACAACCACTTATCCAATCTCTTCACTTATTTCCATCTTCACTGCTGTGTTTTTCTTCCTGATCATCTGATCTCAGACTCGGATATCATCTACACTCTAGATGATATTCATCAATATCTTCAGTTAACAAACTGACAGCTCTCCAATTGTATAGCATTGCTTTTTTTTTTCTGATTTTCTAGGGATTATAAATTTTATTCCATTGTCAGATCACATTTCCTCTTTATATTGACATTAATGGTAATAATGTTAAACTCTCTTTCAGAAAGAAGCCAAAATTCTTTAGAATGTAGGCAAGGCCTTTCAGGAGTTAGCTTGAACTTACTTCACCAACCTAATCTCCTTCAACGCCCCATCCTAACTTTCCACTTCCTCTCTAATGCTAATACTACAGTATACTGAGTTCTGTATTGTGTCTTGAGAAATCATCAGCTCTAGGCTATGTAAGAAGTTGAATTTCTGGGAAGAGCTTGGGTGGCTTATCAAAGCTTTGAATAAGATAAGCAAAAAGCAATAACCCCAAATAAATTTGGGTCAGTAATCAAGTAAACAGGAGGAATCAAGTTTTTCATACAGGAATAATTTGCACCAAAACAAAAGAGGATAGGGACTGGCCCAGTGGCATAGTGGTTAAGTTCACATGCTCTGCTTCGGCGGCCTTGGGTTTGAGGGTCTAGATCCCAGGGTGGACCTACACATCACTCATCAAGCCATGCTGTGGTGGCATCCCACATACAAAATAGAGGAAGATTGGCACAGATGTTAGCTCAGGAACAATTTTCTTCAAGCAAAGTGGAAGATTGGCAATGGATGTTAGCTCAGTGCCAATCTTCCTCACAAAAATAAATGAATAAATAAAGGATAGTGATGATGGAGGTGGGGATAGGAGATGGTACAATGGACATTGCAAGATCTAGGTCAGCGGATCTTAACTTTGCCTGCAAGTAATAACAAATGAATAGCAACAACAGCAACAGATTGGCCTAAACAACTTTTATAAAAACATTATGTCTCATAATGGAAATCCAGAAGTAGAGTGGAAGTGAGATCTATTACTTGGTAATATCATAAATAATCAGTTATTATTTTTTAATTTTTCTACATTTTATTATGAAAAATTTCAAACAGGTAACAAAGTTTAAAGCATTTTAGTGTACACCTCTGTATCTATCACCTACGTTCTGCCATGAACATTTTGCTGTACTTGCTTCATCACATGTTCATTCCAAGGATCAGATTATTTTCATCCCTCTGCCCATCCTATAAATGACCAATTATCTATGTCTATTTTCCTTTCTTGCTACAAAATGAATCTTGTTACAATGATAACTACATGTTTCATTGTCCCTACTCCACAGGCAAGTTCCCAAAGTTCACGCCTTAAACCAGATATGTTCAATTTAGGTCATGTGACGGCCCGTGGACTAGAGAGAGTCATCATCAGAATATCACATATTAATTGGCTTAGAATAAGCAGGATACAGCTCTGCAGCTAAGGATGGAGGCTCTGAGTCAGATGAGGCAGGAGGTAGGAAATGAACAAATTACAGTTTCCTTCAGGAAGGAAGAAAAAACAAGATTCTAGGTGAGGCAGTCAACATTTTCTAATACAAGAAATATATATGCCACGTGTAAATAATAAGCAAATATATAAAGTGAACAACAAACAATACATGACTAAAAAGTAGATAAATGATTAAAAATAAACAATAAGAAGGAAATTAGTAAAGAAGCCAAGGAAGTTTAGAGCAAACTACATGGACCATATTACATTGTGGGAGGTTTCCTGTATTGTTTATAAACAGATGGTGCAGTAAAACTGAAATAGTATCACCTTTGGAGTCAAACCAACTTGGGTCAATTTACTATTCACCATTTACTATCTGTACAGCTTTTCTTGAGTAACTTATTCTTCCTCCAAGTTTTCCTTAGCTATAAAATCTTAATTTTGTACGAACAGTGTTGGTGTGAGGATGAAATGAAAGAATGTATGAAACATATTAAACTCAGAATCATCCCTGTCCTAGTATTATCAAGGCATGTCCTTCCTTCCTCTAATTTATTGGCAAACTTCAAGACACAGGTCAAAGTCACGTGTTTTTTGCTGTCTGTAGATTGTTTGCAAAATGACAATAATTACTCCATCAAGAAACAGACTTCATGTTCCTACTGCTTGACTCTGAGCTGGACCCGAAACTTGCTCTGACTAAAAGGATGCTGTGGACATGACATAATGCCAGTTCCGTGTCTAGGTTTCAAGAAACATTTCACATGTCTGCATTCTCTCTTTGTGTTCTATAACTTCCACGTAAACAAGTCTGGGCTAACATGCTGAAGGACAGATGTGACCACACGGACCAGAATTGAGTCAGCTCAGTTTCTCAGCTGAGGCCCGGATATTTGATAGTCCTGTCAAAATCAGTGTATCCAACCATAGACATTTGAGCAAAGCCAGTTGCTAGCTTTTTTGCAAATTTGAGAGCCAAATACATGCTTGTTTCAGGTCACTACATTTTGGAGTGATTAGTTTCACAGCAATAACTAACTAGTCCACATGACCTAATTCCCTAACACAGATTTATTTCCTCCGGTGTGCCAACAGTACATTGCACTTCATTTTCCATTTATCACATCATTCTTTGACTTGATATTGTCTTTCTTCCTCTGTGACCATACATCCCACAAGGACAGAGGCTATTTCTTGCTCATCTTTGTAACCTTATAACTAGGTTAAATGCCTGACGCATAATAGATATGCAGCAAATGGTATTAACTAGTAAATTCAAAGTGCTGAGACTATTTGTAACATGTTGGCAAATTTAAGATTCCTTTTGTTTCCTTGGCTCAGCCAAGATAATACAGCTATGACTTGCTTTATGTTTTCTCAAAGCTGCAGAGGCTTGAAACGTCCTGAGAGATTCAGTGACATTTGCTATTCAAACATTTTTGTTCCAATTAATAGTGGTGCTTCTCAAGGGGAGTGGGGCACAAATGACTGGTCTCAGAGACATTCTCTCTCTGGGAAAACTCAAGTGGAAAATCAAAATATGCCATGGTTTTAATGAAAAACAGTCTGCATAGCTCTCAGTAGAAGTGCAAAACTGGGAATTATATTGTGAAATAGAGCATGTCAAACACAATGTAGCCATTGCTCTCAGCTACTACCTCTGGGATAATTCAACAGCAAAATCAATGAATTGACCTATTTATCTCTTTAACAAACCTGTAAGGATTCCATTATTTGAAAATGTTACTCTTTTAAAAATCAAAATGTATGCATTCTTCCTTTAAGTTTCCTAGCTGTTGGCCATAAAGCAGTTATAATTTAAATACATTGCATGTTGCATTTATTACCATCCTGTAAGAACTCAGCATTTAACCACATCCACACAGACATACTAGCATACTATATTTGTAAAGTACTTTAAAGTATGCAAAATCTCATTTTTGTTTTAATGATGTAAACAATCTAGGGAGGGAGCTCCAGGAAGAATTAGCAATTTCATCTAATATTAGAGTCAGCAAAATCACAAAGGATTAATGTATTAAATTTCACAGAGTGGTTAAGAATCAGAATTGGAACCAAATTTTCACTTCACAATCATTGTCCTTTTTGAGCAAAAAAAAAAAAAAAATCGACTTTTCCTGATTGTTTTTTAAAAAAGTATGAATCTTTTTATTATCTTCTTTCTTCTTCCTTCTACCATTGAGTACCAGGTTACTTATTTGACTCACAGTTTTACTTTAGGGCACCAAAGAGAGTCACGTAAATTTCTAAACCTGATTTCCAATAGTAGCAACTTTGTGCACAGTAAGGAAATCATTACCCATGACTATAAACAACTTTAAGGCAAGAGTGATGAGAAATGCATACCACTTGGCTTCTCAAGTAAGTTTAAAGGCATTTGCAGCCTGAGATGATTCTGGAAGTGTCAGTAACTACATGGGATTTTATTCACTCCTTGTCAGATATATGTACTAGAGAAAAACTATTCTTCAACTTCATAGCATGAACATCACTCATGTATCCATTTAATCAATATTCACAGAGTGCTTGCTATCTTCCAGCTGCCATGCCAAGTCCTGGCTATATGGTAGTAAACAAAACCGACATGGTGCCTGGCCTCATGGAGGTTACACACCAGTGGGGGACACATATTTTTAACAAATAAACACTAGTATGAAATTTAAAATTGTAACAATGTTATAGTGGAAAAGAACAACCAAGCGCTCTGTAAGGAAACAAAGAAGGGTATAGATTCGGAATCGAAGGACAAACAAGCCAAGGGAACTGAAAAGCAAAATCTGATTGATGAGTGAGGGATTGGAGCCCTGAGGGGCTGCTGGAGGGAAGTGAATGACTCCAAGTGTACCAAGGGATAAACATGGGAGAGTGGGAGAAGCTAGGTCATATGGAGCCTTGAAGACCAAGGGAAGGAGCTCAGCTTTATTCTAAGAGCATTGAGAATCACTTAGATCTTAAGTAGAGGAATGCCATGATTTATTTGTTTTTAAAAGATTACCATGGCTTCTGTGTGGAGATGATTGAGGAGAACGGAAATGGGGAAATGAGGTAGAAAAGTTATCATAGTAGCATAGGCAAGAGATTTTGTTGACTAGTGCTAACATGGGACCAATGGAGATGAGAGAAAATATAAATAGTTTTTAATTATTTTGGGGATAGAATAATACTAGATTATGATTGCATATGGGAGTTCAGAAAACGTATATATGTCAAGCATACCTTGCAGCTTTCTATGTTGAAAATAAAGCATATCTTTTATTTTGAATATTTCCAGGATTCCTGGGAAATGTGGGATGGGTGTATTTAATGAGAATTCAACTCAGGACATATGCTACCACATGGATGAAACTTGAAGATGAAGACATTATGCTAAATGAAATGAGCCAGTCACAAAAAGACAACTATTGTATGATTCCATTTATATGGGGTATCTGGAGTAGTCAAGTTCATAGAGATGGAAAGTAGAAATGTGGTTGCCAGGGGCTGGTGGGGAAGGAGGGAATGGTGAGTTAGTGTTTAATGGGTAGAGTTTCAGTTGGAGAAGATAAAAAAATTCTGGAGATAGTGGGGATAATCGCATAACAATGTGAATGTACTTAATTCCACTGAGTTTTACATTTAAAAATGGTTACAATGGTAAATTCTTTGTTATATGTATTTTACCACAATAAAGCTTTTAGAAAAAATATTGAACTCAGCAAGACAATGAATCTTTTTACCTGGATGAATTCATGAAAACTGGTATGTATATTTGGGAATGTATGCTAAATCAATTTAATATATAACTTATCAATGTGTATGTGAACTAAAATATAACGTACGAAAACGTGCATCATTGCTGTGGCAGCATTTTGAATTTTCTTCAGAAATTCTCTGAGAATGTTTTGCATGCTCTGTGTGTGTCAGGTTTTAGGCATTTTCTTGTCCTTGTTAAGATCCTACATTCCACTTTTCCTCATTTTAAATAACTTTCACCTGACTTTCATTTCCATCCCAATAAGTTCATTCTAGCAATAAAATTTTATTGTCAGTCTTTCCAAGTTTTTATTTTCACCTTTTTATGAATACTATCAGGAGACAAGAAAGAGCTTTACCCTTATATACCAACGTGCCACTCAAATTTATTTCCTAAAGTTAATCAAAAAGTTTTGGAGGATTTATTTTCTCTTACGATTATCCAAATGTGTCAATTCAGTAACGTAGAGGTGTTCTAAAAATCCAGCACCACAAAGACCACATTAAAGCCATTGCAGTCACTGAAGTGAGTGGATCCCGAGCTTTTTGAATGTAATGGGGATTCCCTCCACCCACGCCTAGTCTAGTGCAATGACTTACTCATAATAGATGCAGAAAAGTACTTGACTGAAATAGTGAATATGCATCATCTGCCTATTATCTTTTAACCAGCCTTCTTGTATTTGACTAAGCTCTCATGTTATTCAACATAGAAGAGACATAACTCAAAATTCCAGCCTTCCTTGCAGCCAGGATGTGGGTATGCAGCCTGTGGGAGGTTTCAATTTAAGTGAGTAACATGGGAACACAGATCTGCATCAAGCCATCCTTTTGTTGGGGGAAGCGATGGTAAAAGTGTCTGGTGTTGGAGGACGGCAGTCTTTAAAGGTCAAGTTCTTGACTCAGAAGTAGCATCTGTGTGGGGCAGTAGTGGTTGCACAGCAGTCAAGTTGCTTGCATTAAGTTCTAGGTGGTAGAAGTAGCAACATCAACAGTGTTTCCATAAAATTTGGGGGTGAAGGGGGCATGCCGTCACATCTTTTTTGTAGAAGTAGAGACTCAATCCTGTTTTTCTAGACCTTATAATGATTCCATGTGCCATCTTATCTGCTTTTAATTTATTATGTTTCTGCTTCAACCAGTGAGACTAGATTCTATTGTTCACAACAAAGAAATTGACTGATAAAATGGATAAAAACATTCATTCATTCAGTCAGTCAGTCAGTCAGCCACACATTTATCAATAGCATTTGTAAATGGCATTTATCATTCAGTGAGTCATTCAGACAAACATTTATTCAGCATCTACTATATCCCAAGAACTGAGGTAGGTACAGGGTGAGTGAAAAGTCACAACACAAATCAAGAATCATGCCTCAAGAATATTTAAATCTAGCCAAGAGGCCTGATGAATAAATGGCCAATCACAGTATTAGTGTGATGAGCATTATGCAGAAATACTCCGAGAGTGATATGTGAGAATACAAGAGGGACACCTTTGCTAGGCTTGAGAGATCAAAGAAGACTTCTGAGGAAAAGCAGTATTTTCCAAAGTTTGATTCACAGGTCAGCGGCATGAGAGTCACCTGCTGTGGCCTGAATTTGCTCAATTGCTTGCCCTGTGCTATATCTACTGTATGAAAAATTTTGGCTTTTTATTCAGGAATCTGCATGTGGAACCAGCATCCTAGGTATATACGTTGAGTAATGGAAGGGAATGGATCGGGGAAGCTGCCTGTTCCAAGTCCCAGAGGAAAGAGAAAACAGTTCAATGATTAGTGTCCAGGACTAAAGGACTGAATGGTACAGATAGCTTCAAGCATCTCTAGATCGATATATTTTGACATTGATGTAAAATGCCAACATTCTGAGTTAAGGAGATCTGGATGTAAATCCTCTACTAAGTACATTGGCTGTATTATTAGAGTTGAGCGAGTTTGCAGTTTCTCCACCTTGACAAAAAGGACAGCAACACCAAACACATTAGAAGATGGTGAGGAGTCAATTTAATTAATTGTGTAAAGACACCAACTTTAAATAAAGGTTCACTTCATTATCTTTACATATAATTTTGCTAAAAAGAGTTGCCTCTTTTTTGTTTGTTTCTTCATTTTTTTCACAGTTATTGGTCTTAAACTGTTAAATATCAGATGGCAAAGGCGTGTTCTGCCAGTTCACTTCATGCAATGCACAGGAGAGCAGCTGTGCAGATGGAAGCTTAATAAATGGATTTTAACAATAACCATGCTAGTGGTTTATACCTTCTTAAGTCATGTTTAGTATTATTGAGTTTACATTGCATTCTATTCAAAAAACATAGCCCCTTGAAAAGCATATGGGAATGTATTTGTTGATTATATGAATATTGGCTCTGATCTAGCTTGCAAAAAAACAGCAAATGAGAGAAAGACATATTTGGCTAACTGTCAAGGAAAATATTTTAAAACGTATTGGGAATACGTTAGCAGATGCTTCCCAATGTTTAATATCGTTTTTGGTGAAGCTTAGTGTTGGCATAATATCCTCATTCAGATCTAAACTACTTTGTTCCTAAGAAAATAAAAACTGTATCCACCTCTCTGATTATGACCCTTTTGTTATTTATTTGAACAAAAAAGAGAGGGCTAGAACAATTATGCTTGAAATCACTCTTTATTGAGACTTTCCATTTTGGTATTTCATGCTGCCCTTGTTTTCTTGATTTCCCATGAAATCAGATATTATTTTCTACTTATGGCAGCACAATAACAGCTGAGCTACAGCAGGCTTTTCCTGTTACCGGGTTTGGTAAACAAGGTATTCATGGTTTTAGCAGATGTCTCCGATTTAAGACCTTTGACTTCTTTCTGAGCAAGGGATGAGCAAGCCAGGGACACAAGTCCCTCATTCCAGGAATAATGTGCTGACCACACTGTCGGCAGCCCCAGTATTTTAGCCACTACTCTCTGCGACCTCATCTGCTCATCAACCACGCTGGCCGTGTGCTCCTTTACAATTATTTTTATTTCTTCGAACTTACAGGTCACTACATAAAACTTGCAATACAATTCAGTTGTTACCTAATACTAGTCTCTTCTTGGTTTTATGTCTATTACTCTTAATTTGACTCTACATTGCAAATATACTTCACTAATATTTGTTATGTCTCTTCTTGCTTTAAGACACGAATATATACGCCTTCTTATTGTCTGTGATTTTTGTTGGACTCACTGTTTTTATTATTCACTGCCCATAGACAAAAGTATATATTTCTTGCCATGTTAGGCAAAGCCTTCCACGATTTGATGCTAATCAGCCTTTATAGATACACCACATACTATATCCTCTACAAATCTCACGTTCTAGCTGATGTGGATTCTTTGCCTGCATTTTCCTGGCTGTATGCCTTTGCTTACTCTGTTTCTTCTCTCTGTGATAATTACCTTTTGCCCATATTTCTATAAGTTTCATCTTTAAAGCCATTGTAAATGGAATCTTCTGTCAATGGACATTTAGGAGACTTCTAATATTACTGTAACAAGCTGCAGTGGACAACCTTGTTTATACCTTCAATGCGAGGCATTGTCAATGCAAGGGTTTCATTGGGAATAAATATATAAATATATGTATATATACACACACACAGTGTATATATACAGTATGTATATACATATATGTGTGTTTTTATACACACACAGTGTATATACACAGTATGTATATAATTATATATGTGTTTTTATTGTTCTGCTACTACCTATCCCCATCTAGCTTCCCGGAGTCCTTGGTGGAAGGTGTGATGGTCCCTAGCAGGTCCCTCCTGTGCCAGGACGTGGAGGTGGCTGTCCCCCTAACCTCGCTGCTGTCTGCTTGTACTCACCAGAGCTGCGCAGCACCAGTGGAAGCATGTGACCCACTGCAGACACATCAAGGCCCACCACGGGGGGGTGCTACCTTCAGGGAGCTGTTGGCTGACTTCTGTCCCGGTGGGAGGCAGCAAGAACTGCAAATCTCTCCTTTCAAGGGAGACCAACTCTATATAGTCTATTTTATTTTGAAAATTGCCATTAATTCTTCAAATATTTAAATTAGATTATGTCATTTTTCTGTTCAAAAGCTCGCAATCAATTCCCATTTCCATCAGAGCATCAAATACATTTCATAGACCGATCATAAGACCCCCTGCTAATTCTCTGACCTTATCGCCTACTAATCTACTGATCAGAAATGCAGGAGAATACCTTAAGGCATCTGTTCTAGATATCCATTCTGCTTGGAGCACTATTTCCAAAGACACATGATTAGCTAATTCCCTCACCTCTTTCATGTCTCTTCTCAGATCACACTTGCTCAAAGGAGTCTACCCAAACCACTAACTTAATGCTGCAACTGCTCTCCACTACACCACAGGCTATTGATCTCCCCTCATTCTGCTCCACTTTTCCCATCTTCCATCATCCACTTTTCCCACTTGTCAATTTTAACATGCTACCTAACTGACTGACTTATTAGATTTGCTATTTATTGTGTGTCTCCCTCCACTAGAACATAAGCTCTCTGAGCCAAGAAATCTTTATCTGGTTCAGCAATGATCCCAGCAAGCTAGAATATGTGGCACTCAGTAAATATTTGTGGACTGGTGCATAAATAAATAACTGAGAGAGAACAAAATTCCCATATTCTGTCTCATACTCACTGTGGGAAATTTCTTATGGAGAACAAAAGCAGGTGGCACTATATAAATACTTTCTCTCTCTTTCTGTTAGTGTGTCTGTGTATTTTTCTTACTTCATATGGCTAAATTTGCCAAAACTCAGCATGTGCACAATGATGAAAATGCATTGAAGTATTGCCAGGTGCTGTACTAGAAATCTGAGGTCCAAGAATTCTGAACTTGCATAAGAAATGTTCCTTCTCTAGAGAATCCACCATTACTACATATGAAAATGACAACAGGAAGTGTTAGCCTTGGCATGCCACCCTGTTTCTGATTAGAATTAAAAAGAACACTGACCAGTGTTCAGCCCAGAAAACACACACACCCCATTTCTGATTACATAGTCTAAAGTAAATCATATGGCCCTACCTAATTTCATGAGAGTAGAACAATGCAATCCTATTATGTTCTGGAAGGGGAACCAGAAATATTCGAAACCGTAGTAATGACCACTTAACTGGCTTCACATAAGTTCAGGCATTCTTTTCTTCCATCTCACACACCTTAAATGTTTCTTCTATAAACAGCAGGAAAGGGAGAAATGATCAAGTTCTGAGCATCTGGTGGTAGCCCAGTTCAACCATTGAGAGCTCTATGTCTGAAAGCTCCACCCTTATTTACTAAAGACAAACGCCACTCCAAAATATCCCAGCTTTCAGTACCCAGGAAATTAGCTTGTTGCCATGACTATAACTAGGAAGACATCCAACCCAGAGGTTTCCATTCCCCACTTCCTCTTCGGCTTGGAGCATTTGTTAAAGATAAACCTTCTGGTATCACTTTAGGAGATCAAGATTGAGTAGATCTGAAGGGAATATCATGAATATATGTTTTAGAAGGGCATCTCTTCCAATGGGATTCTGATGTCACTATATGGAGACTAGAATTTGTATCCAAATAAAAAGTTGAGCGTCTTACGCTTTCCTGATTCCAGAAGACTGGTTCAAATGCAGCCTGGGTTAAGGAGAGAGTATTTCTAACTAGTATCTCAAGTGACTCTGGTTATCTGAGTGGCTTGATAACTAGTACCTCAACCCTTTATTATAGAGAAACAAACTGAAATCTAAAGTGAGTTAATTCCTTGTCTCTGAGGCTAGATAGCTAGGAAGGGGCAGTGTTGGCACTAGAACTGGAGGCTGATAGAGAATGCTCAAATTCAAAAACGTAGAGATGATCTAGTCTGTCGCATTTAAAATGAGAAAATTGAGTTACAAAAAAATGGAGTGTCTTACCCTCAAGGCAAGGAGTTTGCAACTCTTGAGTCCCAACACATTGCCAAGCCACGAGACATTTACGACTAACCATGACATTGGTGTTTCCTTCCTTCCTTTCTTCCTTCCTCCCTCCCTCCCTCCCTTGCTCCCTTCCTTCCTTCTTCCCTCCCTCCCTCCTTCCTTTCTTCCTTCCTTTTTCCTTCTCACTCTCTTTCTTTCCCTTCTCTCTCTCTGTCCCCCTCCCACTTTTCCCTCCTTCCTTCTTTCCCTTAAGAGTTTTCTGTACTGTAAAACTCTTCTTGATCATTTGCTGGCTAGATAGGGAGAGGAAGGGGTTGAGTCCTAACAAGCGAAATGCATCCGTCAACAGTGACAGAGACTGTTCACAGGACACTGCTCCTCGAGGTCAGACCCTGTCTTGGGCTCAAGCTGGTACGTGTTGATTCACTTTGTCTTTGCAGCAGACTGCTACATCTCAGTTGTTTTCCATTGCCCCGGACAGCTGCTGTTGCCTGATTCTCAGTGTTCTTTTAGGCCCAAGATTTCCAGCTGCTGTTTGCTGCTATTAAAGGAAGGACGTCTCTAGCTTGATTTAGGGTATTTGTGCTAATCATTACGAAAAAGTAGAAAATAAAAAATAATCAACATGATAAAATTTAAAACATAAGAAATTTTACAGAGTTGTTCAAATCATCTTTTTTGGTCCATAATTGCTGATCTATATCCTAAAGAAATTACTTGGAATCTCTTTAAGATTTTGCACCAAACTCTTATTCACAAGGAAGCAAGTCACAAACCTCTACCACCACACCCCAGGTTCTCCAGCAAGACTGGAAGGCATCACATGCTTTACAATACGTATCTCCTCCTCTCATATCACTGTGCATTTGTGAAGATGTCTATTTTAGTTTGCATTTACATCAAATTAATCACTTCTGTCATATCCCAACAAGTACCCATTGTCATACAACAAAATAGTAGCAAAATCTCTGGAATGCTAAATTCCAGGGCTTTGTTCAGTTTTTGACACCCTAGAAGCCATATGAAAACACTACAGTGAATACTAATGTCTTTTCAAAAATTAAATTACAGGAAAAGGAAAGAGATATTTGAAAAGTTAATAAACTTCTTTAGTTACATCTCAAATTTTCTTTACTCACTATTTCTCACTTTTAGCTTCTGTAGAACAAGCAAAATGTAAGTGAAACCAAATTTCCAGGTCACTGAGTCCTTTCTGAAGGATCAGAGCTATCTTGTAAGCTTAAACCCATTCCCTGAGCTCTTTTGCCTTTGTTTCCACATTCCACTGGAAATCACATAATGTTCTAGAATTTCAGCAGACTCAGGCTCCAGAGAGGAGGGATTTCAGTAAAGGAAAAGGAAGTTACTAAGGAATGATAAGAATACATGCTCATTCACATATCCATCAGTCTATTACAATTCATATCAGAAAGTAGCCCTTTTAATGTTACATGCATTATTTGACAATGATTAATATGGATATTCTTTTGTAAAAAATGTATAAATCTTTTATAAATGTTTCTGATAGAAAGAGACTCAAACACACACACATAATGTCCATGGTGCAATAATATTAGCAAACCTAAAAAAAATTCATAATAAAACTTTGATATTATGTCTGACAATTATTAAAGATTTTCCTGTAGCAATTTTTGCTGTTTCCAGGGGAAAAGAAAATAAGAAGGGCAATTATGAGGAAAAGGATTACTCTTCATTTTCCTCTGAAAAAATGGTAAAAACGAAAATAGATGGTCATGTTTCACTGTAATTAACCAAACAGCAGAAATCATTATTTATAGTTGCCCCCAAGGCCAGATGATAGGTTAAACCCATTTTCTTAAGACTGTCTTTATACAATTGTTTTTAATCACTTTGCCATTATTGTGGAAATGACTAATCCACGTGTCCTAAATGGAAAATGTATTAGTACAATTACCTAACTACATTTTTAATCTTACCTACTGTTCCAAATCGGAGACTCAAACACCTGATATCTTTCTTAATTAATATTATAATTTTACATTAAAAAAACCATCAGAGGTGCCTATTTAATTACTGAAAATTAGCAAGTTTTCTTTCCTTTTTTTTGCTGTAGAAAAATATTTTATCTATAAAATATAAAAATATTCAGATAAAGAGAGTATTTTTCTTCCTTACATATTTTTTAACTTCTTTATATTTAGGCCCAAGCTGGACTAGCTGCTTTCAACTAAATCAAAACTCCTTCTGAATGACTGACAGCTTTTGTAGACACAGCTGCAGTATATTACGGTGGTAAAATTGATTACTTAATTCTCATTTTATTCCTATTACAATTATAAATATATTTGAAGAAAGGTAATTTTCATAACGATAAATCATTACGCATTATTTCCTTGATTTAATCAGCATTTGTTTTATTTTGAAACACCAGTGATGCATTTATTTCAGCCAGCAAATATGAAGTATCAAGCAAAACCATTTTGCATTATGCAGCTTCCAGAGCCTTCTAAGATTAATGTAATTAAAAGTCACCTAAGTCCTCACGAAAATGAAGAATCCCAGTCCCCACCATTAGAATTCCCTCTTCAGTAGGTTGGAGAAGAGGTCGGGCATCTGCGATTTTAACAAAAGACCCAAGCTGATAGTGTGGCGAATTGCAGTGAGAGAAACACAGGTTTTGAAACCCAGCAAATTGAAATGAAACTTTATTTTTCAAAACCTGAAAAAGTAACTTTTCTATTACTTCAAACAGATGCCAAATTTTTCCATGCTAAATAACTTTGTTACCTATAGTTTCTGAATAATTCTAATTGAAAGTGTTTATCACTTTTCACTTTCAAATACAAGGACTGATTTTCATATACTTCTGAAAAATTGCTAATTGAGTAGCATTTATGTAATTAAAATATTTAAATACATTTAAAATAGAGGAACTTTTAAAATGGGACATTTAAAATAGAAGAATCTTTTTCATGCATTCAATGACTGTTCTTACATCAAATTTCTGTATAATATATAAAGTTGACTCTCAGAATGCAATCAATACTTGTTCCCTGCCTGTACTATATTTTAATGAAAAATATATTTCCAGTGTGTAAACTTGGGAGTGATCCTTACAAAGGTCATATCGGGAAGTATTTATTTACATGGTACAAATCTCATTGTTTCTTTATTTCCAAAAGTGGGGATTGGTTATAGTGAAATAGTGTAGTTCATTTTTCAGTTTTTATTCGTGTTCTAATTTTCAGTGTTCACATTCCCATAACAATTGCCCATATAAGCCATTATGATCTCTTCTACAGTCAAAGAGATATAATGATGAATGGGAGGGAACAAAAGAGCAGAAATTTAGTATTAAAATAATCTATCAGACCCGGTCATTTGCCCCTGTCACTCCGACTCTCATCTTCTCCTTACTCCCACTTTCTCCATCCCTCTAGCCTTTCTGTAGGTCTTTGCTCTTTTGCACCTCTGCATCTTCATGAGAAGGGCATGGGCAGATAACCTGTTGGTTCCAGGAGGAAGATGAGGGACCTGGGGACTGAGTTGCACCACCCACTGCAGGCAGAATCTGTGCCTCCCCAGCCTCCTCATGGAGCTATGGTGAGAGGCAGAGACCAGTTAAGTTCCCCTGAGCACCCAGCCAATTTGCAGATATATGACCGATGATAAATGCTTGCTGCTGTAAACCCCTGAGTCCTATGTTAGTTACACAGCAATAGC
The DNA here is from genome assembly GCA_031878705.1 of Tapirus indicus. Taxonomy (NCBI): domain Eukaryota; kingdom Metazoa; phylum Chordata; class Mammalia; order Perissodactyla; family Tapiridae; genus Tapirus; species Tapirus indicus. The sequence continues at coordinate 19,771,605 of CM062936.1, forward strand.
TAACACACACAGAGGAAGGGGTACAGATGCCAAAAGCAGAGTTGATGCAGGAGAGGATGCCACTGGAGGACACAAAGAAAGAGTAATCAGAAAAAGACAGAAGAAAGAGATTGATTTTTAGCTTAGGCAATTATGGGCATAAAAGTTAGGGAATAACCAATAGAGTTCCATAATCTTTTATCCAAACTCTTAGGATCAGATGTATATGGAATATAGAATTTTTTAGACTTTATAAAGTTATTAGAGTTATATGGTATATTTTGTAGCATTCATGAAGAGGTTCTAGGACAATGCCTCACATTATTCTCAAGCAAAATGAATAAATATTCATAGTAAGTACGAATAAAGACCATAAAATTCAAGTCACTTCAGGTCAGGTTTTGCTTCCAAATAAGTTACTAAAAATATTTTAGTTTTTAAAGCTTTATGATTGTCAGAACTATAGGTGAAGGCCCTGTAATGTCAACAATGCAGAAAATTACAAGAGTATGAAAAATTAAAAGAATCATTGAATTGGATGTTAAAGCTAAAACCTGATGGACTAACAAAGGTAAGAAAATAAAACTAAGAAACAGATATGCTTATTGAAAACTTCAAGCTATTGAAGAAATAGTTAAGAAAGGATACCCACCTTCTCCTCTGTAAGTAGGAATTTACTCTTGGCCCTAATTATACTTCTCTCATTGTCATCATTTAAAAAATTTGGATGGAGTGGCCAGCCTGGTGGTGTGGTGGTTAAGTTCACATGTTCCACTTTGGCAACCCAGGGTTCACAGGTTCAGATTCCAGGCGGGGACCTACACACTGCTCATCAAACCATGCTGTGGCAGCGTCCTACATAAAAAATAGAGGAATATTGGCATAGATTTTAGCTCAGGGACAATCTTCCTCAAGCAAAAAGAAGAAGATTGGTGACAATGCTAGCTCAGGGTCAATCTTCCTCACCAAAAAAAAAAAAAAATTGGATGAAAAAGGTAATTTACTATGTTTTCTCTGCACATAACAAAATAGGTCTGCAAAGCCTGAGAAGAGAGTAAAGTAGAGTTGAGAGGGCAGTGTGAAAGGCCAGGCTGAGTAATTCCACTTCAAACTCAATTGTGTGACCATAGTCCCCAAGTGCCTTTTAAGCATGTGTTTTAAAGGAATCTCTAGTTCTTGAAAGACACAAAAGTGTCATTATCTCCAGAAAGGTAACTAGAACTGGCAGAAAATGTAGAATTTTGTGGCAACCCTCAAAATAAAGACTCTTATTCCAGCCCAATTCAAATACATCTGATAATTTAACGGCATGTTACAGGCTTAAGACACACCTTCACTGGTGATTTGTATGCCAACAAGATTGGTTCAGAACTAGTTACCAGGCCCATATTGCATAGTCTCTAAAATCATATTTTAAAAATTCTAGATTTAATTCCCATCCTCTTATAAAATGTATTATTATCATTATTATTATATCATTAGAAAATTTAAAAATCTACAGAATTATTTTGGAAAGGCATTAAATGGGATAGCATACAATGTTAAGAATATTCAGGAGCTACAAGGGGTAACTATTTTTCAGTAAATAAATGAACATGGAAAATTGAGTCTCATCTTACTATTATTCATTTATTGGGGTTTAATAATGACATATTTGTTGACTAGATAAATGAATGAAGAGCATGTTTTTAACTACCTACTAATATTGGATAATTGAAAATATTTTCTTTATTATGTAAGCAAGCTACGTGTATTTGAATACCCAGGTATTTCTGTTCTCAATTTCCAGTTTGGTTCTTTAATATTTTTGTTAATATAGTTGGATTACAAATTTTTTTGGAATAGTAAAATTTCCATGGAAACCAATAGAAAAATTTTCAGTCACAGTTTGTACTTGTTATTAAGTTTGCTTTCATCAAACTAGTGTGAACACTTAAAACTGTATTATATTTCCATGCATGCTTGGCTTAAATATAATGTTTTCCAACAATTCATTTCTATGTAGGATTTAAAAAAAACCACTTTATTGAGGTATGATTGATAAATAGAAAGGTGTGTACGTATTTAATGTATACAGTTTGATGAGTTCAGGGATAAGTATATACCTGTGAAACCATCACCGCAATCAATGCTATAAACATATCCATCACCTACAAAAGTTTCCTCTTGCCCTCTTTATTTTATTTTATGTATTTATATTTTTTTGATAAAAATGCTTAACATATGATACACTTTCTTAGCAAATTTAACAGTATAAAATACAATATTGTTAACTATAGGTATTATGCTGTACAGTAGATTTCTAGGACTTATTCCTCTATATACAATGTTTTTAAAGTCATGTTTACTTACAGTTTTGACTATATTAGAATCCAAAATAAATGTGGTGTCAGGTGCAAAGTTCATATATTAAAGCACTCAAAACACATTTTATATTAAAATGTGAACACTGAATATTGACTCTCATAAGTCTAGCTAGTCCTCCATATTACCATTTTCCCCAAAGTCATTGATAAATGAAAAGACTCCCTAGTGTTTCTTTGGCTAAAAGTTTGAGAGTATCTTTGGGATTCCTTCAAAATATGAAGAGTTTTAATCAGTTAGCCATCCTGAAACTGTTTTCTAATGTCATTATTCGGGGAGATGAATATATTCTAGGAGTCTGTTAGAAATGAACCTAGTTCAGAAGAACATGGAAGCATTTCAGCAGTAGAATAGAGAGCGGAAACAGAAACCAGATGAAAAAAATACAATATATATGTCCCTTTCAAGGGAAAGGTACAGAATAAATAGATAAATAGAATTGTTACCATCTCAGAATGAAGCCTGTAGTTTACACCAGTCTGTGCTTGATTCCTTCCATAGCCTCTATAACTTCTGAGAATTCTGGACTCTATCACTTTCCCAAATTTGTGTTTTATCCATAATCTATCTACCTATAGTGATTAAAAATAAAATCTTTTGCTTCTAGAGTGAAATAGAGAGATGCATTGTTTGGGTCTCTCTCTCCAGTTACGCTTGGGTTGGACAGGAAACATGGCGGAAGGTCAGGTAAAGGAATGTATAGGTATACATATATAAAGCCATGCATCACTTAAAGATGACCTGAGGCAGGCATCGTTAGGTGATTTTGTCATTGTGCTAACACCATAGAGTGTACTTACACAAACCTAGATGGTGTAGCCGACCATACATTGACGCTATATGGTATAGCCTATTGCTCCCAGGCTACAAACCCGTACAGCATGTTACCGTGCTGACTACTGTAAGCAATTGGAACACAAAGGTAAGTATTTGTGTATCTAAACATATATAAACGTAGAAAAGATACAGTAAAAATACAATATAAAAGATAAAAAATGGTACAACTTTATAGGGCACTTACTATGAACAGAAGTTACAGGGCTGTCAGTTGCTCTGGGTGTGTAATGGGTGAGTGATAAGTAATGTGAAGGCCTAGGACATTACTGTACACTCCTGTAGACTCTATAAACATTATCCACTTAGGCTACTAAATGTATAGAAAAACTTTTTCTTTCTTCAATAATAAATTAACCTTAGCTTACTATAACCTTTTTACTTTATAAACTTTATTTTTTTTAACTTTTTGACTCTTGTAATAACACTTAGCTTAAAACACGGACACATTGTACAGGTGTACAAAAATATTTTCTTTATATCCTTATTCTACAAGCTTTTATCTATTTTTTAAAGTTTTTCTTTTCTTTTTTACCTTTTAAACTTTTTGGTAAAAACTAAGACACAAACACTCACATTAGCCTAGGTCTACACAGGGTCAGGATCATCAATAACACTGTCTTCCATCTCCATGTCTTGTCCCACTGGAAGGTCTTCCGGGCAATAACACACATGGAGCTGTCATCTCCTATGATAACAATGCCTTCTTCTGGAACACCTCCTGAAGGACCTGCTTGAGGTGCTTCTTGAGGAGGTGTCACTCTTTTTAGAAATATGTCCATTGATAGTGGTGGTTTGCTTGGTTTGTTTCTTTTTCCATCATAGATTTGCTTATAAGCAGATAATGCACCATGAATCTTCCTCTCTATTGATAAAAACCTATGGCCTTGCAGTGGTTACAACATCACTAGGCAATAGCAATTTTTCAGCTCCATTTGAATCTTATGGGACCACCGTCATATATGTGGTCTGTCATTGACTGAAACGCAGCACATGACTATATATATATATGTGTGTGTATATATATGTACAGAGAGAAGGAAAAGAAGGAAGAGGAGGAGAAGGAAGAGGAGGAGGAGGGCAGGGGAGAGAGCCAACTTGGGCTTGGAGCAAAACCTGGAATTCAACAACAGAAGAGCCACCAAGTTCTTTAGATACGGCACAGAATAGATACATGCTTATCCCTACGCTCACAGCCTCAGGTACATCTGAAGAGGGAGGAAAGAAGGAAGAATGTCAAAACCTGTGCCCTTTGGGTCATGGATTTAAGTTATAGGAATCATACAGATGTTCACAAAATTATATAAATGTGCTGCTATTGCTAAGTTTATGGTTTCAAACCTCAGTTGAATAAATCCTACATTTTTTCTTTTCCTTCTGTTCTGTCCTAACTTTTAGGAAGGTGGGTTCAAATCTTTTTCTTAAAACCACTTTCTTCACTCCTAGCCCCTCACAGCAGGTGATCTTAGAGACTAAGAAAAAAACCCCTGAGTTCTGAAATAGCTCAACTCCAACCATTACTAGCTGCTAAATTATTTAGCCTCTTCTGTACCTACCAGGTCCAGGAGAATTGGAGGAAAATAAATTTGTAGAAAGCGATTTGGTTGAAAACAAATTGATCAAAATAATGAATTGGTCAAAGTAGAATACTCTCAATATGTGAGTTTCTGTGTAATGGTGCCTTTTAATTGACAGAGAACATTTGTGTATTTTAATTTGTCATAAGCTTTTTAAGCCATTTTTTCTAACATATCCAAATTTGTCATTAAAAAAATTTAGATGTATTTTTAGTCAATTATGTCTACTCTATTTTACAGCAATATTTTTGTGTGCCTTCAAATACTACTTTCAGCTCTAAGTGATTTCTCAAAAACAAGTTTGCTGAAATGAATATTCTAATCATTAAAATTTGTTTAAATAAATTTTGAGCAACCCAGGGTAATACAAAATTTTAAAACACTAATAACTTTGTAGGTTACTACTTGACTGTATATTTTTGTTCCATGTAATCATATGAGGCCCATGGCCCAATTTGGCCGTGGTTGTACTCTTCAAATTACATTAAAATATTTGAACAGTTTTTCAATTAGCATACTTTGCTTCAGTTTGATGCAATTATTATTTGCAGTTATATTAAGAATTGGATTTCCATGTTAAGAAAATGTATGCAAAATTTGGAAATAGGCAAAAGGTTAAAACATGCCAGGTTTACAAATAGAATGACATTTCTAAGCTGAACTTAAAAATCTTTAGAATGAACTGTTTTTGTGTTTGGATATTTAATATTCACTTACAAAGCCTATGGACAACATCTGAATAATAGTTTCTACATCCAAAACTATGCTCAAGGATGCTAAAAATAAAATAAAACTCATATTGATACATTCCCATACCTTTTTTCCTAACAGAATATAGTGCAAAATGATCATCGATCATTCAAAATGATTGATGACTTTTTTCCTCTGGTTATTAACAGGGCTACAAGAACAGCTCCTACAGTTTTATGAGGAAGCACTAAGACTTTAAAAGAAAAGGTATTCTAGGGAGATTTTTTTATGGTGATAAAATATACATAGCATAAAATTTACCATTTTAAACATTTCAAGTGCACAATTCAGTCGCATTAAGTGTATTTGCATTGTGCATTTACATCCCCACTATCCATCTCCAGAAATTTTTCATCTTCTCGAACCAAAACTCTGTACTCATTAAACAATAATTCCTCACTCCCTCCTTCCTGCAGGCTATGGGTAACCTCTATTGTAATTTGGTCTCTATGAATTTGACTCTTCTTGGTATCTCATGTAAGTGGAATCATATAATATTTGTCACTTTGTTGTTTTGCTTATTTCACTTAGCATAATGTTTTCAAGGTTCATCCATGATGTAGCATGTATCAGAATTTCATTCCTTTTTGATGCTCAATATTCCATTGCATGTATATACCACATTGGTTTGTCCCTTCCTTTGTTGATGAATGTTAGAGTTGTTTCCACTTTTTGCTATTGTGAATAATGCTACTATGAACATTGGTTTGCAAATATCTGTGAGGGCAAGAGTGAGTAAAAGTGCCACAAAATTTCCTACTGTTCTGAAGGTGGCTTTATCTTGATTAAGCATTTGCTTGATTGTGGCAGACCCTTAACTGGTTTCCAGAGATCCTACAAGGTTAGCATAGCTCGTTTCTGGTTGTTTTTTGATGTTTCTGTGGGAGACTAGGGCTTGGAGCTTTGTAGTGCATCCTTTTGTTCTGCAAGAGAAATTTTTAACCAGAATTGTCTCAATAATGTTTTTGGCCTAAAAGTGGAAATCTTGTGATATTGTGATATGGAAAATAATTCACCTTGCATTTAAAAAATACATTAAACTTTTATGATATTCATGGTACACAGATATAAATTTAGCAGGCTGTTCCTATGCCAGAGAAGTTCCCAGTGTACTGAAATAATGCCACATATTTTGTTTTCCACCAACTGTGTAAGGTAGGTGGGGAAGATACTATTACCATTGTATCACATATAAGGGAATTTTGGCTTGGAGACAAAATGTAGTCTACATAATTCCTAAATGGTGAACTGACAACCTGACCCCATGCTGTGTGACTTCTCCTTGTCAGAACATTTTCCAGCTGCCTTCTCTAATTGGATTTGTCTGAATTTACACACTGAAATGTTTAGTCAACACTTTTCTGGCAATTCTCATGACAGCAGCCATAGGATATATTCAAGGGCCATAACCATTAATTATACAATCCTCTTAGTCTTCCCAGGCCCTTAATAAGTTATGGAAACATGAATATCAGTTGTTGCCTACAGTTGCCTACATCTACTCAAAGTTAAGCACTTCTCCAAATCTCCGCTCATTTGTAGCTAAAAGTCAGCCCTCAGATTTGGACCAGGACCTGGACCACAGGCAGCTGGAGGAGTGGGTTAGGTTTGGCTTGGGAAAAGGTGGATGTGGATGGAGGAGGAGATGATTACACCAAACCTAGTAAATAAAAGCTGCAATTAAGCAATATGATGTAACGTATCCTTTTTTTTTTTTTTTTGCTGAGGAAGATTCACCCTGAGCTAACACCTGTGCCAAACTTCCTCTATCATCATACTGAAGTTTATAAAGTCTGTTCTGAGATCTAAAACTGTGGTTATTCATTCGCACATTTGTTCATATTATATACCCATTTAAAAGGTATTCATCAAGAATCATTTTCAATTGCATGTCTTCAGTATTTCCATTGTGATGTCCCCAAGAAACTTAAATGCAGTGTGTCCTATTGTGACCTCATCCTCTGGACTTCCAATCCACTCCCTCTCCACTTTTCCTTATCTCTATTACTAATATCTTCATGAGTGCTCAACCTAAAATCTTAAATTCCCCTTTTCTTCTCACCCTAACTGAATCGATATTGATATAGTTCAAGTCTCCATCTCCAGGAATTTCATTCGTAACTGGCTTTACTAGTTAAAAGAAAAAGAAGTTATCATTTGCTTTGCAGAAAAGATTTACTTACCATAAACAATTATTAAACTTAATTTGAATCACTAAGGCACAAACACACTGAATCATGAAGATATAACTAAAAATGTGTAAACTTTGAGTCCAAAATTCACACTTGGATAATTAGAGGTTGATTAGTGTTCAAAAGTTTCATTAAGATTTTCAAATATCTTGGATCTTAGAGCCTTTATTCAAAAGTTCTTACAAAACATGTCAGGATAGCTAAGTACAAACAAATTAAACAAAAATCTATCTATCCAGAGGCAATGTGTTTGAACTTCTGGAACCAATTCTTAAGTGGTTCTTCCTGAGGTCTCATTATATTGTTTTAAAATGGCACTGGAGAATGAATAAAAGGAAACAATAAGATTTTACAAGAGTGAAAGCATTTATGAAACCATATAACTGCCAAAGAACATATTTTAAAGCATCTTAAATGGTTTGATTAATGAATAATTTAAAAAGTCTTTGTAGCTAACTACTTCATGTTATATGACCTTTACCCTTTGGGCATCCAACAAAGAGAGGTTCGGCTTTAAACAATGTAAGTTGAATTAAAAATTCACATGCTTATCCCAAAGCCATTCGTTTTATGAACTGATTACCATTTTTTCTCTCTTTAAATTTCTTTATGTCTTTTCACACAGAATGAATCATAGGATGACTATAAGAAATGAAGAAAGGAGGAATCTGCAATAATCCGTACACGCCTGTAGCAACGTTGCCTGGATCCTTGAGGCTGTATAATTTCCACATGTGTCAAACTCTTTAGTGTCTGTGCCTTTGTTCAGCTAGCCTCTGTGTTTACAATTTGCTTTCCTCTTTCTGTGTCTAAATTCCTCTTATCTTTCAACACCTAACTCATAGGCTATCGACATTGTAAAACTTACCCTGTCTTATTCATGACTAATACTCTTCACTTCCTTATGTTTTCTCCCGAAACACTTCACCTATAATGCTACTACATGTATCAATATTAATGTGCTTTACAACTGGCTGTATACACTGATATAAACCCCATATATTCACTAATATTCCCTTCCTCACTCAATAAAGTGTTAGCTCCTTGAGGTCAGAGACCATAACTTTAGCAGTTTTGTATCTCCTTGGAAATAGCAAAATGCCTTGAACATAACAATTGCTTAAAATTGTTGACAATTGAATGTAATGTTCCATGATATTAATTTACTGCTCAGAGAAACCGGCCTGGGAGTCCAAAACTTTCATGAATCTCAGCTTGGTTATAGCTATACTTTGATATTTGCTTATATAGGTATTCTTTGATTTAACTGAAAAATAACACTTTAAGATAAAGTCTATTATAAAAGTATATTATATTTTCTATTTATTTTGCAAAACTATATACATAGAGAGAGATTTTCTTATTTATTGTGACCACTATATTAGTTACAAGAACAGAGAAAATAACTGTATAAAAAGTATCTTTCAGAAACACAGGAAAAGCTTTCTTTCAACCTTTCTGGATATTAAACACATTCGGAATCTTCCTGTGGTGATGATTTCTCCAGCTGATGTCTACCGAAACAGAAACGACTTTAGTTTAATTAAAGTCCCTATTGACACAGTTGCTTCCAAAATACAAGTTGGTCCTTGTGGAGCAAGCAGTGGCCATCTTACTTAATTTAATAGCCTGGGTTTTATTCCTGAGTGGGCTCTCTACTGTTCACCTTACTTTCAACAAAGAAATCACCTCCAGTGGACTACAATTCTCTTTTATAGTTCTAGAGGTTGGAAACATGGATATTTATTGCCGTTAAAGAACTAAGAATTTTAAAGAGGCAATTTGCCAAAGCCGGCTGATAAATGACCTCATTCTCCTTCAAGTTTATTGTCAACACCGTGCTGGGCTGGCACTCCAAGATGCATGACGTGGTTTGTGCCTTTCTGGGTGAGTTTCAGGGACACAACTCTCAATACAGAAGTGTGCTTGAATGGCTAATCTTATTTGTTTACCAAAGATATCTGTTTTATAATTCATCAAAGTAGGAAAAGACTATTTTAAGCAGTTTCAAATAATTATAATTTAAAATAGCAATACCTAGACTATCTTCCCCTGGTGGGCTCAGGTGTTTGCAATCCCTGCCATTGTACAGCGCTCCACACTTAGAAGGGCCCTGTGCATGGGCTTATGGTCTGTTCTCACTGTCTTGAAATTCTTAGTAATTTTTGAACAAAAGATCCAAATTTTTTTAAAATTTTATAATGCCTGTAGTTTCACGCTTTAGGGTGTCTTAAGAGGTTTTGGCTCCTGAACGCGACAGACACAAACAAATTAGGTAAAAGTTCATTATTTCTAATTCCCTGATTAGCGGTTTCTATACTATGACCAAGAAAATTGTTTCACAGACTTTTATTTTGGCAGTAGAACTCTATGTCCTTTTTATTTATTTTTTCTTCTAACGAAATGTTATGCTGAAGCCAAACCTCCAAAACATTAAAAGCGGAGCTGATCTTGTTGCAAGTGTGAGCTGAGAGAGGAGGAAGGTCTACTTCCCTCTGGTCATAGAGAAGGGGAGGGTGGTTTGGGGGACAGGCAGAGCACAGCTTGAAAATCATAATGAAGGCCAAATCTCTTGGAACAATTGCAGATAAGTGAGAGCTTGCTAATATTCAGAATCAAAGCATTTTATTTAAAGAACTAAATAAACACCTGAATCGAATGGGGCTTTAAAACGGTACTGTTTTTAGATGCTTGCTATAAAAGGATAAATAAAAAACAGGAAGCTTTCCAGAGGCTTACAATCTACTGTTAGAATTTTAAATCTCAGATAACCTTTATCTTTACATCTGAATATAGAATAGAGCAGATTATAAAGTTTATAATTATGTGATGTACAAACTCTAAAATATTGTTATGGTAGTTTTGAATTTATTAAAGAAATATGACACTTTTCTTAATATCAGCTTTCAGACTTTTGCTGTGACCTCATGTGTGGTTGTGTAAAATTGGTTGTTGGAACTGGTTGTATAATACAGACCTGTTACACTTTATTGGAATTAGAAATGGCTCAGATACAATGCCATTAATAGAAGCTCAACGAACTATTCTATCATGAAGGGTCTTAGAATATTGGTAAACATTGCTCAGCATCCAAATTGAGCTTTAGATTCACTATCTCATTATATAAGTGCAAAGCGTGAATTTTATGTGCTGAAACCACGTCAAGCACTATTAAATCGACAAGGGTAGAGAAGGAACAATACACACCTCTTGGAAACTTTCATTATTGCTTACACTCAGGAGGCTAGAGGTGTGTAGTTTTAACAGAGAGAGATGGAGAAATTTTTGAAAGCTGTCACTAAATGCACATTTTTTAGGAGAACACGACACATAGTGATCCTTTTCCAACATGATTATCGGCTTGGTTATCAAAGTCATATTTCAATTTTGCCTGTGCTCATTAAATTTGTACTTGAATATAAAATGTTTGAATATGCATTTTTATGTGGGAAAAAACATCTTCAAAAGAATCTAAAGTGGATTGAAGGGCACACTTCACAGTTGATGATTTACTAACTAGAGTGATGACGATTTGATGATCCCTCAAATCTGTTACCCCAGGGACCCATCGTCCTTTTGAAGTGGTGATGTGTCTAATGCCTCAGGCACACCTGGACCTACTGGCTGGGTTTTCTGAATGATAGAAATGCTATGGATTACATCAGTTTCCCTAAAGCCAACCTGGGAACTTTGAAGGTCTTGGTATCAGTGAAATGCCAAGTGACCAATACTAACCAACTAAATGATCTCTTCCACAAAAACAATTGTACCTGATAAAAGCATTTAGAAAAATACCGTTTGACAACCAATGAAATAGTTAGGGTTCTCATCTTGCTCTGAGAATTATTGGGCCTTCTTTTATCCTTCGATGGTGAGGAATCTATTCATTCTAGTGCTATGTCAACAGTATAGTCCAATCAATGGTTGATACCTACTTTCCCCTTTTCTTTTTCTTTTTTTTTTTTTTTGGTGAGGAAGACCAGCCCTGAGCTAACATCCGTTGCTAATCCTCCTCTTTTTGCTGAGGAAGACTGGCCCTGGGCTAACATCGTGCCCATCTTCCTCTACTTTATATGGGACGCCGCCACGGCATGGCTGACAGGCAGTGCGTCGGCGGGCGCCCGGGATCTGAACCGGCGAACCCCGGGCTGCCAAGCGCGGACGAAACCACTGCGCCACCGGGCCGGACCTCCCCTTTTCTTTAAATAAGTAAATATTGGGAATGGAAGGATATCTGGCTGCCTGAAAGTGGTGGGGTTGAGCCAGTAGCAGAGATCCGAATATCAGAAAGGTACACAAGAAGGATAGGCAGTTGTAGACACATTCAAAGCAGGATGAAGGCCGCCACAAGGCAGTTTGATATCAAAGTGTATAGTGAAGGGAGGAGGATCATATAGTATAGAAGCAATGTCCAGAGGAGCAGGACCACCTGAGTTACAGCCGTGACGCTGACAGTTACACACAGCTCATGACAAATAAGTGCGTGCTGCTGAGCCTAGCTGGACTCATTTGGAACCGGAGGGTGACAACACGGTTGTAGACAGTAGGATGGAGATTAAAGTACATCATGTAGTTAAAGCCTCTGGTAGAGAGACTGGTACATTGTAATTATGCTTAAATTTGTTTATTTTTACTGATTTTTCAAGGAAAAATGTTCTCTCTATGTCAAAATTAATAATTGCCCATAAAATACATTATTACAAAAACCTGTTTTAGAAAAATATCATCAAATCAGTTTTTCTCATTCTAGGGTGAAACACTTTGATTTCATTTCTCTTCTTGTCCGTGACAGGCATTTTAGTATAGTGAGTAATAGCATGGGTTCTGTGCCTAGTTTGTCTGTGTTCAAACCTTGACTCTGCCACTTTCGAGCTGTGTGACCTTGGGCAAGTTCCTCAACTTTTCTGTGTCCTGGTTTCCTTATACATGAGTAATATTAGAGATTGAGTTCTAGGATTTCTGAGAGGACTAAATAAGTTAATCTTTAAATAATTTGTAATACTACTTATAGCAAGTGCTATATGAATAATAGTTATAAGTTTTCAATAAAAATATTTTGGTGGTATTTTGAGATTATCATCTACACTTAATGTTGTAACCTTTACTGCATACATTTTTGTGCAGACTTTTCAGTATTAAAAATATTTAGATTAACCATGTAAATTAATTTGCCAAAATACCGGTGTCATTATGATGGCTTTAAATTTTAGTATCAATTTCTGAATTAATATAATTGTTAGATTTCTTTAGAATCAGAAAACATTGCTCCCTAAAGTCAGTGTATATATACATACATGCATATTTTTATTTTTATGGTTTATACTACTTAAAACATATTTTATATTTAAACTTATATGTAAGCAAAATATATATTTTATTATTTAAATATTTAATTAATTTACAAAGGCTAATTTCTTAGATATTTTCGGACTGAGAATTCCCAAAGTTAATCAATCTCACTGTCTCTGTGTAAAATTTTTGAGGTCATTGTTCATCTAGACCCCTTTAGGTCATCATATCTAACCCTGTCATCTTCTCTGCATTTTGTGTCTACTAAAAAAAAATAATAAATTCAATATTCAACAGAAATTTATGTCATGAATTCTAAAGTTTAAACTCAGGTAATTAAAAGATATTGTTTTATTCCCTTGAAACACTTTATGTCTCCATTGTTTTTCTGAAGGTTTGCTCTGTCTTTTCATGTGCATGGGAGTGAGGCTTCCATAGACCGTCTAGCTCAGCGTGTCATCAGCTGACAGTACCTGTATGAGCACATCTCTAAGAGATTAGCTAAACCAGCCTGAGACAGAATCACAAGCTAAACACAATAATCATTGTTTTAAACCAGTGTGCCCTGGAAGTGGCTTGTTATTATGCAGCCGAAGCTAACCAATATGTGGCTATTCTCTATAGATGATTATGTTTTCGGTAGAGAGAAGTTGTATCTGAAGTTGCTGATGGAATGGACAGGTTCAGAGAAAATTCTACTAAAAAGTGAATATTCTGAAATTTTGTCTCTGGTATTAAAATGTGTGACTATTTCAGCCCAAATATTTTCAAAAGTATTGTCTTTTTTTCCAGTTAGAATACTTTTTTGTGTGTGTGAGGAAGACCAGCCCTGAGCTAACATCCACTGCTGATCCTCCTCTTTTTGCTGAGGAAGACTGGCCCTGGGCTAACATCCGTGCCCATCTTCCTCTACTTTATATGGGACGTCGCCACAGCATGGCTGACAGCCAGTGCCTCTATCTGCCACCGGGATCCAAACTGGCGAACCCCAGGCCACGGAAGCTGAGTGTGCAAACTTAACTGCTACGCCACAGGGCCGGCCCCTCTTTTGAGTTTTTAAATGAAATTAGATGATACAAAGTTATCATCTAAAATGTATACTATGGCAGCATAAAATATAAACTTATCCAATTAAAAACAGACACTTCATCTTCACTATTCATACATGTTTAAGAAAATTTGGAATTGGCCATAAGTGGAATTACTTTAAAAGAATAGGCATTTGATTAAAACAAAAACTCATGCTTCACACAATGATATGTAAATGCACAGTCTGTAGTGGTGCATCAACATCTTCAGCCACAAATTCTCAGAATAGTTACTAATTTTTGAAGAGATGTTGATGATTCTCCAGCAACTTTCTATCTTCCACTTTTTTATGGTCCGTGATGTCATTACTTGCCTTTGGTGGATGGAAAATGTTGACATACGTTCTGCAAATTATAAATTTGCCATGAGCTCGTTTTGAGATATGGAAATTCAGAAATCAAATTCTCACTGAACATTAACAATTGTTTGTGTTTTGTTTTCAGCTAGGGAATAATAGAGGTTTTGTCAAAAAATAATAGTGCCGCTAAACAATGAAATAAATATAGATTTTTAACTTCAAACAATACAATTGCTGTACCAGGAGTATATGAACTATTTCCTATATGCTCTATGGCAGGAATGCCTCACCATATTTCCCATTCGACTAAGCTATAATTTCTCACGTTTCTCACTGGCCACACTGATTGGTGTCTTGTCAGCTTGGTGTATTTCAATGTCTGGGGCATGAGCACCAGCACAACTAGCTCCTATACCAAGTAGCCAGCAAAGGAAGTAGCAATGTACACTTGTCCCTCCACTACCACAGACCAAAGGGCATTCACTATTCTTAGCCACCACTCACGTCCAAGTGCACTTTGATTTTGACAAAGATGGCCTTAATATTCCCCTCAGTTTGACTAAACTTTAGAGAGGTTTTTTTCCTTGGCTATAAGTTTCTGACCTCCCTTTTCTTAAAGCTTTTACTTTAGAAAACTTTCCATTGCAGTTCTATCCCTGCCTCTTTGAGATGTAAATCTTCTCCCAGCCTCTTGACTGTTTTACAACCCATGAATATTTTTCCAGAGGACCTGGGAGCCATCCCTTTGAAATGCAATAATCAAGAAAGTGTCCTTAACCCCCGTCTCTATGGGAGGGTAGGAGCCTAACTTCCAATAAGGGGCAATTAGCAAACACAGGTGCCCTAATCACATTTAGCCACCTGTTCCCCAGTGTCCTCTGGTACTTTTCCATGAGCTCACCCCAGTGCTTAGAAATGTTCTTGCCTTTTGTTTCAGTGGGGTTGAGCTCAACCTCTCTCCCCTATTGCAATAGTCTTGAATAAAATCTTCTTTTCCTGTTTAAGTCTGGTGCAATTTTTCTCGGACAATTTATAAGCAGTTGTGTGGCAAGGGCAACCTTAAAAAGGAAGACTTAGGTATGCTGCCACTGGAAAGTGTTGGGTTAAAAGAGTGGTAGGTTTTTGCTAGGATTGAAACACTGGTTAGGTTTGTTCACTGTTCGTGCACCACACATAACACTAAATGAGACCTTGGCAGAGACTGGAATACAAGTGAAGTCCTAGCAAAACCTCCTTCCCTTATTTTAAGGCAGCCACTAATAACTCTGCTTCTTAAAAAGTGAAAAATCCAGGATAAGTGCTGTGGTAAAAGATATAAAACAGAAGTGATCCAGAGAAACTACCTAGGGTAGCAAAGAAATCTTGTGGGTGAGGCATTGTCCTCTTTACCTCCCAATTCTTGCAGAGAGTGAGCAGCTAGCATAGAACTCAATCATCTAGCTCAAGCTAGAAAAGGCCATTAGACACCAAGAACCATATAATATTATGTAGGTTGCCAGAGTCCTCCAAATGTAATGCATTTTCTGTGTTGGAGTGGAGGGTGATTGATGAGAGGGGGTGGGACATGAGGTGCTACCTTCAAAATTTATTGTTTCCTCAAACATCATAATATAAAATTTTTAAAAACTTTTTCTTTTGCAGATTCTATCTACATGCCCATGTTGGGAAAGAGAAGAGAATAAGAAAGAAGACAGGGACCACTTTTATAGTTCTTTCTCAATTTTCATGGAATATATTACTGACAAGTTGAAAGCATAAAAATACAAAATGAAAAACTGATAGTGAGGGAAAGACTTTATAGAATATTTATGTGTGGTATATCTGATCAAAAATACTTTGTTGCATCTTTGTAAAATACTTCATTTTTACTTCATAGACCAAAAAAAGGCCGTTTGAATGTTTCCACTCACTCTTGTTAGTTCAAATCTGTTTTTGCATCAAAGTCATGAATCACTGTTAGGTATTTGAAGCTCTTTTTTCAAGTTACTTTATGTCATCCTCCTCCTTGATTAATATCAAAATCATTTTTAAAAGCCCTATTTTATGTCATCCATGGAAGTTTGGAGCTGTAATCTTATTTCCCAGGTATTTGCAAATCTACTGCATGTGAAACTGCAGGTTTAGTGGCATTTGGTAGGCAATATTCTCTTATCCTGTTCCTGGGATACAATTATAGAATATTCTAAGCTATTCCAATGAGGCAAGGCAGCAGTGTCCCAAATTGCCTGGAAGCTCTGTTTGTGAGTCAGTTTTACATATATGTATGCACATTGGGGAATGGTGGGGGGCTAAAGATGTACAGACCACTTTGTTTGTTTTTTTGTTTAAAGGATCTTGAACTCTGAAGTCGCTCAAACTGGATTCAAATCTTGCACCAGCCATTTATTGGCTGTGCAACTTTGGGCAATTTGAAAAGTTACTTAACAACAAGAACCTCTCATTCATTGCTAGTGAAAATGCAAAATGACACAGCCACTTTGGAAGACATTTTGGCACTTTCTTATAAAGCTAAGCATACTCTTACCATATGATTTAGTAATCATGCTTCTTGACATTTACCTACTTATACGAATTGAAAACTTATGTCCACTCAAAAACCTGCACAAGGATGTTTAGAGCAGCTTTATTCATAATTTCCAAAACTTGGAAGCAACCAAGATGACATTCAGTAGGTGGGTGGATAAGTCAACTGTAGTACATCCAGACAAGGGAATTTTATTCAGTGCTAAAAAGAAATGAACTATCAAGCCATGAAAAAACATGGAGGAAACAATGCATATTACTAACTAAAAGAGGCCAATCTAAAAAGGCTACATACTGTATCATTCCAGCTATATGACATTCTAGAAAAGGCAAAACTATAGAGAAGGTTAAAATATTAGTGGTTGCCAGGGGTTAGAGAGGAGGGAGGGGCAGATAGGCAGAGCACAGAGGATTTTTAGTGAAGTGAAACTATTCTATATGATACTACAATGGTGGACACATGTCATTACACATTTGTCAAAACCCATAGAATGTACAACACTGAGAGTGAACCCAAATGTGAACTATAGACTTTGGGTGATAATGATGTGACAATGTAGGTTCATTTTTGTCCAAAAGTACCACTCTGGTGGGGAATGTTGATAGTGGATGAGGCTATGCGTGCATGGGGGCAGAGGGCATATGGCAACTCTCCATACTTTCTGCTCAATTTTTCTGTGAATAATACTTCTCTAAAAAGGTAAAGTTTATTACTTTAAAAAAGTTACTTAACCTCTCTCAATCTCAGTTTCATCAAATGTAAAATTTGAATAACAATCATATCTATTTCATAAAGTAGTTATAAGGCTAAATCAGTAGACATCATTTGCTTAGCATAGTACTTGTCAGATAAGGAGTTCCCACATGTTGGCTGTTATTGGTGGTAGCGTATCATTAAGATTTACCTTTACTAAATTTTTTTCCCATTTCCATGATCTTAATAGTCACCAAACACCCATAATTAACCTGTGAGGTAGACTGAACAGAGATTCTTAGCCCCTCTTTACATCAGGAAACAAAAAGCAAGCATTGAGATAAATTCTGTAGGATCATAGGGTCAGAACTTAAAATAGACTTTCTGTCTCACTGAACAATCCTTTTTCCATTATACACATTGTCTAAGGACACCTTTCCACTCTCAACTCTCTTTGCACAGTATAGCGTTAAGAGAAAACTGATACATATCAGAACCATGCCAACAAAGAATGCTTGCATTGAGGAATTGAAAGAGCTTTTGTCTATGTAGTTTATATTTCTGGATGCTTATCATATTAGAGATTTAAACTGAGGAGTTTTTAAAATCCAAAATACCTAAGCACACAATCCATCAGTCTTCAAACTGATTACATCATCATGACATGAGTCTCAAAAACTACTCTGTTTGTTCCTGAGAGTATAAGAATGAAAAAGACAAATAACATTTTAGTATTATTATGAAAATAGGTAGGTTTGACTTCTTAGATGCCAATGAAGGAGTTTTGGAACACCCAGGAATCTCTGGACCACACTTGGAGAACATCTGCAACATACCAGAAGCAATCATGCATGGAGGCTTCTGTCCTGCTACTTGGCTACCTCACAGTCTCCCTGCTCTTTAGCAGTAGCTTTTCCACTTTCTCCCAGTTGCCTTTCAGCTTGATCATTAAGTTCACACTAAACAGCTTCTGAGTCTCCGTCTCTTCCATGTCCATTGATACCTTTTCTGCAGGCATATGCTCCCTTGGATTTAAATGGGAGAGAGCAGGCCACAGCATGTAAGAGCTTTCTGCCTGTACCAAACTCAGCTCAATTCATGCACAGCAGAGCCTGAGATGAGAGGCAGGTCAGGTCCCAGCTGAAGGCAGAGCCAGAGAACCCTGAGCTGTGAGCTGGCTTCGGAAGCCACAAAGGTGGCACAGGCTGAGTTGGAGGATGAGGTGGCTGCTTTGACGTGACCGACTGAGAGGAGGCCACAGAGCAGGGTATAGAGTTGAGCAGGGCAGGGCACTGTGTGAGCCAGCTGAGACGCATCCAGAGGCTTCATGAATAGTCAACAGCGATGGAGAAACACTGGTTGGCTACTTGATGCGGTTTATACCATGTAATTTCCTTTGTTTTTAGAACATCATGAATGTTGATGAAATGCCCTTTCATTTCACATTTAAGCTATAAAATGTCACCACCATTTCCAGTTTATTAGATAATGTGTTTCTTTAAAACTTTTAGTTTCACAAATACCATGCCCTGTTGTTGCTTAAGGTCAGAATTATTTTCTGTCTATTTATGGGCAGTTTGACAAACTAAATCAGTTTTTTGGTCTTCAGGAAAACAGAGCCACAGCTGATAGGTTAGACTTTCTGTACATAGCATTTCTTCATAACAGATCCTTATCCTGAGAGATGTGATATGTATTCAAACATCTCCCTATCACAGGCTTTTCATACATAAGTTGGCATAAGAGATGCTGGTTAATTACTAGACATCCTTCCCTGTAATTTTTCATTATCCACAAATGATTATTGAACTCATATTATGCACAGATCACTGGACTGGTTTCTGGGTACAAAAAATAACTATAAAATGTAGCCTCCTAAAACAGCTTATGGTCTGTATGAGAAAACACATATGGATTCATAAACATATGTGGGCAGATACAGTGTAGTTACAATGATATAAGGTAAATGCTAAATGTCAGGTGTAATAGACCAGAAATATGAGAGGCCAGAGGAGGGATTTATAGTGGAAATCTGTTTTTTATCAGCTCAGTTTTCCTTTGGAAATGTACCTCTTCCTACCTCGTGATTTAATAAGAGCACAGTGAACCCCCAAGCCCAGTGGTGTGTACATGACTCTTGCCTGGTTAATAAGCATATTCTTCTCCCTAGCCCCACTGGCTCAAGCTGGACCAATGAAAATCTGCTTCCTGATTTACTGGAACAGTGTAGATGGACTATTTCTGTGAGGGTTATAGTCTGGTAGGATGAAACTGTGGAAGTCTCCATGTCCATCTATACCTCTCAATAAGAAGAGCCTTCTGAGAATACAGCTAAGACTCAAGAAAGCAGGACTGAGAGATGCAGAGAGAGGTATTTCTGGATCCAGCTATGCCTAGAGTCTCCTCCAGATATATTGGCTGATAAAAAAAATCACTTATATTCTCAAACCAGTTTGAATTGGGTTGACGACACCAGCCACTAAAGGAGTCCTGATTCCCACAGGAGGGACGGTAACGTGAGGACTGAAATGATCCGAGAGGGCCTCTGGAAGGATGTGAACAGAATCCCGAGTGCTGTTTAAGTCTCAATTAAGAGGGAAGCATGAAAAAGGATATCCAAGGCCGGGCAGATACAGAGGGAAAAAATCCATAGTGGGAAGTTTGAAGTCCAATTTGGTGTAATACAGGCTTCATATATGGAAATAGATGTCAAGTTTTACAAAAGAGAAAGGACTTGAGTTAGCAGAAGTGGCAGATGGTAGATGGCTTTAGCAGGGCTTACAGCTAAGCATGGAATACAGAATTGAAATTCAGGAAAGAAGCCTAAAAAGAAGCAGCCAAATAACACATGGAGGTCAAAAAAAAGATATATATATATCTCTCTATATATATAGATATATAGATATACATAGATATATATAAAGAATACAGGTTTTTGTCCTACCACTGGCCTTATAAAATTTATGAATGACACCACAAACCACTTGTAGGCAATTGCCCAAATCTCCTCTCACCATTAGTTATTGCTTTTGTTTGTACATTCAAGTGCAGTTTTTTTAAATTAATTTTTACTAAGGCTTATAGTGAAAGCTGGCCTTGTTTCTGCCTGTTCCTTTTTGTCCTCTCTCTACCCTAGACTTCCAGCACTAGAGAAAAATACTTTCAAGTATTTCAGCTCTTTCTTCGTATATAATCTTCATATTTTGAAATAGTGTTTATACTGTTTCATCTTAAGTTTTCAGTTTCAGACATCATCTATTGTCTTCCTGTCAGGTTAGTTGAGAAGAGCTTCTTACCACCTACTTCCACTTTTCCTCAAATAGATTCTTGATTTTTGGTCAAATGATGAGTCAATATTTACTTGGGCTATCTAGATATTTAGACTATGTCATTACTATTCACCTCTGAGTCACATAAGGCTATAATTATGATTCATTTTTTTAATCAAATAGGTTTCGCTTATCTGCTTCATCACACTTGTCAAATAATTCTTAGAAATACTATTTTCCAAAAGCTCAAAAATATCAGATAACCTATCAATGCCGGTTTTCTTTCTTCATCTTTCTTGAGCCCTCTATCTTCTCTTGTCAGTCTCAATTCCAAGCTCCCTGTCTCTCTCTTTTTTTGTTTTTGAGGAAGATTGGCCCTGAGCTAACATCTGTGCCAATCTTCCTCTATTTTATGTGTGGGTTGCCACAGCATGGCTGACGAGTGTTGTAGGTCCACACCTAGGATACGAACCCAGGCCACTGAAGAGGAACATGCCAAGCTTAACCACCAAGTCACAGGGCCAGCCCCTCAAGTTCCCTGTCTTTAGTCCTGTTTTCAAGTTACTCCATGCCCCCAAGTACTGAACCTCCCTGGGCTTTGATGGGGTCAGTCCAATCTTAGGTTGTTCCTTCTCTGCTAAGTAAGCTACTGCACCTCTATCTGCTGACTTTTCCAAAAACATGTTGAAATTCTATTAGGGTTTGTACATAATGACTTCCACTTTTTTAAAACTTCTTTTCTATATTTTAGTTTTGAATAGGAGAGCAGATAACCATATGTGGTCAAACTACCTTGATTACCTGTAAATTCCCTCATTCACTTTAATCTCTTTTGTTCCTGCAGCCATATCTCTGAATTTTATATTCCATATTCTCTTTGAAATATGAAAAGATTATTTTTAAGGAATCTTTGGAAAATTTTTAAAAGGTTCCTTTATCTTTTAAAGTCACTTTTTGGTATTTAGTGTTATCCCCAAATGGACTCATTTTTGTCCCTTAAATTCACCATTTACATTCCCCAGAGTCCCTGCTTTTTCTAAATTTTTATTAAGGATTATAAATAACTCAGAAATAATTTTTAGGTCCCCAAGCTTCTGCTAACAGATTTTAGTAATGTCCCTGACTTGCTTTATGATCATATATAAGGTACATCAATCACTTTGAAAACCAATTATAGAATGATGCCTATACTTTAAGAATCTCCTTAAAATTAGTGGCCTGCAAATATGTGCAAGTATCTTAATAAGTTAACCAGCCTTTACTCTTAGGAAATATTTGCCCCTGAACACTGTGGCATGTTATAACTTTAGCTATTGGCAGTCTGAAACATGAAAATCTGAGTGATAATATATTCCAAAGTATTTTTGTAGTCTCCCTGATAGTCCAACTCTACCAAATATGTTCACTGTGAATCAGATGCTAGAGATGGCAACTCCAATCCAACACACTGGGCAGTGATTTCACCCACAGACCTGCTACGGGCAGGAATGCAAGTTTTAGATCAATCCTTTCATACATTCTCACGCCACCCCAGTAAAAACAAAGACAAAATAAAACACCTCACACCTAATTTAACTAGGAAAATAGTTTGTAGATATGTTGATGCAAATAATCCATAATCAATCGATATATCAAAATTGGGGTGAGCCAGATCTGAGGACTCGCCTGGGGCCTTCCTTTCCCAAGGAAGAAAGGGCACCAAAGAAGTGGGTTGTACAGAGTGGTTATATACTGTCTTGGAACAAAGAGAATACATCACATATGATACTAATGTGTCTCTTACAGTAGTCACGAGATGCTTTCCTGGCACAGCAGATCGGTGAACATAGCAGTGGTAACAGGTGGGTGGTCACAAGGTGAGCACAGCAAGTCAGTAATAAATCTTTAGTTTCGAGAGAGATGCTTTTCCTTAAAGAAATGCTGATGTGGGGGGGAAGCTACATCACTATCTTTAAGGGCATCATTCTTGTCTTTGGGAAAAAACAAGGTCAGGCAGAATTAGTTTTACACCAATGGCTTCCTCATATACTTCAGTGTATACTATTGCTTGTCATTTATTTATCAAACGAGAGCTTATTTTTAGCTGCTAACTACGGTCTTGTATGTCTTTACTAAATGATAAACCTCTGAGTAATTTACTCTTAAGTTGTATTTTTTTTTTGAAGTCTTTCAAGTGCTTTTAAAAATTATACAAATTCTAGCTGGTCATGCCCATTGGACTCTATTATCAGGGACTGGCAGCATAGAGAAAGAGATACAGTCAATCCTTATTATTTGTAGATATTGTATTTGCAAATTCACTTGCTTGCTAAATTTATATGTAACCCCAAAAGCAATCCTCCCAGCATTTTCAAGGTCATTCACAGACATGCCCAGCGCAGCAAAAAATTTGAACAAGGCCATTCTCTGGCTTCCAGTTACAGCTTTCACATTGTAAACAAGGGTTTTGTTTGTGGTCTGTTTAGTGCCACGTTTTCTGCATTTTTGGTTTTTTTAATTGTCGATTTAGTTTTTTAAAATGGCTGCCTAGCATAGTGGTAAAATATCGTCTCATTTTCCCAAATGCAAGAAGACTGTGCTATACCTTACTGACAAGATACATGTGTTAGATAAGCTGCATTCAGGCAGGAGATACACTGCCATTGGCCGTGAGTTCCATGTTAATGAATCAGCAGTATATATTAAATAAACTGGCTTTAAACACAAACGTACACAAAACGAGGTTGATGAGAATGTGACCAGAGTATCTCAGCAGCTTAACTCTGTATCTTCCCTTGGAGCAAAATCAGTGCTCACAGAGACTTTATAAAAAACAACTACCATGAATAATGAGAATAGACTGTATTTACATATTAAGGCCACGGATGCCTGTTCTGATTTGAAAATCTTGGGGTAAAAGCTATTGTGTAGATTGACCACTTCAAGTCAAGGATGGATAAATAGGTTGCTCTCAGCTAATTTTTATTATCTTGCTAAGATTCAAGATAACTAAGTTAATTGTTCTATCTTCATTTATATTTGTTCACTTTTGTTAAAAAACGATTAAAGAGGACAATTTAGGTGATGTAAACAAAATTTATTTAACACTTCACGAAGCTGACAGTCTCTGGTTGGAGAACTGCAAAATGGGGCGGAAGGCAGGAAGCTTTTATAGGATAAAGAATGAAGAACAAGGAAGAGACAGATAGAAAATATCTGATTGGCTGGGGCCACATAGTCAACTCTGTTTGGGATGAGAAGAACAAGAAAACAAATATAGAGCCCAGTATTGGCTTGGTGTTTGGGGGCTGGCTGACTGAATATACCTAGTATCTGCTTAAAGAAGTGAAGCATTTAGAGGGACAAGAAATTTATCTGAGTTTCAGTTTGCTGACATGGCACCCATGGCAGGAGTGGCTCCATCTTGAACCTAGAAAGTTATTTCAACACTTTCCTGGGCCATAAAAAGGAGGGAATGACTCAAGTTTCTTTGTTAAAGTAAAGCTGTGTTTTGTTCTTATCTATGGTATGAATGTGTACCTAATCTTTAAATAGTCTTTATTAATTTACTTTAGAACTTTTTTCTCCTGTTTTCTTGATGCTTGGTAATTATAGAAATATTCCAACTCTGAAACCTAAAATACTATGTTGTTTATCTGCCTCAATGAGGGATCCTGAGTTACTTGCCTGGCGAAACCAATTAAACTCATAACATTTCTGTCCTTTCATGGAAAAATTCTAAAATCTTCGTTTTAAGGGCTATAGAATAACATATCGAAAGCAAAATACATTATTAATTGGTGCTAGTCCTTCACAAACCTGAATGCATTTCACTATCCTAATTCATTTGCAATATCAAGTGATCATCTCAGTTAAAATAAAATAAACTATAACTAAATGTTTCAAATTACTTTGCCAAGCTCTGATTTTTTTCCCTAAGAATTATAGCTTCAGCAAAATAAACTGCAGGCTAATATACAGATAAATTAGTGATTTATACAGTCATGTGAATTTTTTTATATTTAGCCTTAAATATTTATGTACTTGGATACATTCAAATCTGAGTTTCTTTTTTTAATTTACATGCAAATATTTGATTAAATGACTCTTGTCAACTACCCAGGCCTTTGAAAGTTAGTGCATCTCAGGTCTCTTATCAATAATTAAAATAAGACTGACCCTATCTTGCCTCCCCATTTCTACTTTGGTTGCAAAAATTATTCTTTTCTCCTTAAAAAAAAATCTTCCCAGTTGCTGAAGCAGAAAAATTACTTTATTTCTACCTCACTGGAGCTTCTTTTTTGGAGGTTGAAACACCTGCTATGCATTCATTATGTAAAGAACATACCAATCATTTAGAATGAAAATTTGAATATAAATGTCAGACATTACTAAAACCTATTTCATAATGTGCTTATGTATCACTTTCATTGTTTTACTATCGTATTGCTGTAGAAGCAGGAAGGCTGTGTGTGTGTGTATGTGCGTGTGCATGCAATTAATGGGCGATAGTAAAAACTAGTGGTTAATATAAATAAATAACCTCAGTTATTTACCTGTGTTAGCACTATGTGACAACAATTCTTTTAAAATGATGCAAAAAATTTCCAGTCCTTTTGTTTCTGCTACATTCTATTTGCCTTAGGGTATCTGCCTTTACTCATTAATGCTTTTCAAATTCTATTTCCCTCTTACAACAGGAGGCTGAGTGCTCTACACATTTTAAGGACATGCAGATGTATTCCATTAAACTTGAACTAAAATAGGAAGGTGGGACTAGAAAGAAGTCAAATGTAGAGAAAGGGAAGTTTGACCCACTGCCCAAAGCTTAATTACTTCTTTTATTTCCATTTAGATCATGAGATCCTAAGCAATTTATCCATCCTAAACAGTTCTTTACAATTGGTATTTATATATGCCTGAAATTTCTCATCTTTTTCTCTCTTCATTTTTTCTTAAATCAAACACTTGAGAGGGTATATATATACACATTATCTGCAGAAAGTACTATCTGCAGAAAGTACTATCATAATTGTTAGCAAACATTGTAGATAGGGTCCCATTTTTGATCCTTGC
Organism: Tapirus indicus; assembly: GCA_031878705.1. NCBI lineage: Eukaryota > Metazoa > Chordata > Mammalia > Perissodactyla > Tapiridae > Tapirus > Tapirus indicus. The sequence continues at coordinate 19,797,518 of CM062936.1, forward strand.
TGAAGTCCCCCTTTTTGAAACACTCTTTTTCCTTGTCTTTATGACAACATATTTCTGCCGGTTTTCTTCCCAGTTCTCCATCTTATTAAGTCTCATACACCTCTACCTGGATTTCAAATGTTCATGTTTTTCAAAGCGTCTCCTTTAATCTGTTAATTTTGCAATATTTTTCAAAGCAATTTTCCCACATCAACTGTTTCCTTTTCTTCCTCTACTCCTATGACTTCCAGTGCTGACTTATCCTTGAATATCTATACTCATATGTTCAAATGCCCACTTCACATCTCCTTGTTTTTTCCCAATAGTACCTTGAATTAAACCCATCTAAAAGTGAGCCCATGGTCCCCCATCTACAGTTTTTGTAGCCTAGATTTTAAATGTCACCATTGGCCTTCCAATGATCAAGTTCAGAAAAGCAAGACTTTTCCAGCTGTCCTCTTCCTTACTCTCCTTATCCAATTGATTGTCAAGCCCTATTTATTTTACTCATTAAACATCTTTCGAATATACTGTTTTCTACACGTTACACTCCTTTCTTGGTTCATGTTATTATCACTTCTTAGCTAGATCATAGCAGTGACCCATTACCTGGTTTCCCTGAACAGACTTTTGTTTCCTTCCTCCAAATTAGTTTTTTATGCTCTCATATGTAATTAGTGTTATACAGTGTGATGTCGAAGGCAATGAACACTCAGTAAAAGATGCAAAGTTGAACATCGTTGTCAGATCTATGCTTAGAAGATATCTGGCAGTAGTGAAGAGTCTGGGTTGAAGTAAGACTCTGGGTTTAGGGGTGGTGAGCTAATGTTAAGGGCCTGAGATTCAAAAGTGGTAATAGAAATGAAAAAGGGAGTTATATAAGTAAATTTTCAGTATGGTGTTTGGAGGCTAATAGGATATTATGGTGAGTAGGAAGCTAGGCAGTCTGAGAAAGTGGAAAGATCAACTGTCCCTTGAAAAAAAACTATTCCTGATTAGATTTAATGCATTCTTCTTCAGCAATGCCTAAGAAAATAATAGTACCTTCTTTGTCATAAATTAACCACTGTATGTGTGTGTGTGAAGGTATATGTGTGCATTTATATGTATATACACATGTATGTACACATATATACATATATACACATATATACATATACCACATGCATACATACACACACGTGCCTAATATATAGATTATGACAGGAGAACTTATTCTTCTTGGTCTTCTTCAGTGATCTAGGGGTTTCTAGGAATATATTGAATCTGGGAAATGTACTTCAGAGACAAATCAGTCAATAATTTTTGAACAGATCAAATAACATTATCTAGAAATCATTTTAACAGTCTATGAACTGTTAAATCTAACCAAACTTTATTAATTTCTTACCTTTTTGTGCCCGATGAAAGCTACAGTTATAGGTGGTAAGTCTGAAATTGTGATTTTAATTTATTTTCTACATTAGAAAATTGCCAAGTTATCTTTAGTAAGTTATTTGGCCCAAATTAGCACTCTGAACATCCTCATTCGTAAAAAAAAAAAAAAAAAAAGAAAAATCTATATGAATATCTAACCTTAATGAAACAAAATAAAAACAAACTGCAGTTCTATGACATAGTAATTGTTAAGATAAAGACTGAAAATCACACACATTTTGATTGTTCTGCTACTTTTTTTTAGGTTGTTACTTAGTTCTGGCTGCTATAACAAAGAACCATAGACTAGGCTTGCAAATAGCAGAAATTTATTTCTCACAGTTCTGGAGGCTGGAAGTTTAACATCAAGGTGCCAGCATGGTCAGGTTCTGGTGAGGGCTCTCTTCTGGTTTGCTGATGACCATCTTGAATCCTCACATGGTAGAAAGAGGGCAAGAGAGCTCTCTGGGGTTTCTGTTTTTTTTGTGAGGAGGATTAGCCCTGAGCTAACATCCGTTGCCAATCCTCCTCTTTTTCGCTGGGGAAGACTGGCCCCGGGCTAACATCCGTGCCTATCTTCCTCTACTTTATATGGGATGCCACCACGGCATGGCTGACAAGCGGTGCATCAGTCCGCACCTGGGATCCAAACCTGCCAACCCCGGGCCACTGAAGTGGAGTGCGTGCCCCTGGGGTCTCATTTATAAGGGTATGAATCCCATTTATAAGGGCTCCATCCTCATGACCTAATAGCCTCCTTAAGGCCCCACCTCCTACTGTGATCATATTGGAGGTTAGGATTTCAACATATGAATTTGGTGGGAGGGGGCACATTCAGTCTTTTGTGGTTACAAATTGTAATATTCCAAACTTGTTAAAGTCTGTGTGAACTCCTTTTCAAATTTTCATCATTCACCAACAAGGTGAGTGATAACTTTAAGCAATTTATTTGCATTGGCATTTGTCTTCAGCAAACAATTTTCTATAAAATAAGATCTTTGCAATGTAATAAATATTTCATAGAAATTTAATGAAATTTCTTGATTCCAATAATTATTCTGAATACACTTTTTGAGCGAAATTTACATAAAAAAGAGGGTAGGTTTCTCTTCTTATTTAACACATATAGTTTCACTAGTTTTTACTCTAAATCTTTTTTCTATATTTCCCCTATTTACTAGAGATATATATAGTCTGCAGTCATCATATAAGAACATATTTATATTATTTTTATTTAGAAAATAATTATTTTCCAATATACCTAGGTACAAAATAATTGAGCGTAATTTTCAGCTAGACCATAGTTTTTCTAAAATGTGTGGGAAAGTTACTGTAGCATAGCAGACATGTAGCCAAACCTGGCTTTTAGTTGTATAACCATTCTAATATATATGGAAAGTAGAAGGAAATCAGTTCAATTAACATGGGTAGATTTTTTTTTCCATTTCTCTGTCTCAGAAATTGAGAAATGCTGACACATAAAGGACTAAAGGGTAAGAGTATAATCCACAGTGGCAGTTTTTTTATTTGAATTTCAACCCCTCCACCTGTAGGTACATGATCATGGAAAATTCTCTTCTTCATTCTAAATGTTAATGTCTCAACCTCTAAGCCAGAGATGAGTATAATGCTGTCACAGGGCTATTGAGAATTTAAGTGAGATAATCCATGGAAAATACCTGTTAATATTTTTTTTTAAAAGGTAGCATATTATACAAGTGTATAAAATTTTCACTTCTTTAAAGACTTTGCTGAAAGATACAGTGTAAATGAGGATATTGAGCCAATGAAATTCTACTTTGTTATGGGGAAATTCGTATTTTCAGTGTTGCCCTCTTCCTAGCCCTTAAATTTCCATAGGCATGTCCAAGCCACCCCTAATCAATATTTAATCTGACTGTTTGACTTACATAAGAGTTTATATAAATGATACACACTAGATACCCTCTTAATCAGACAGCTATGATATTTATCATGTTTTAATAGTTACAAAGAGTTTAATTTCTAGCATAAGGTAGATATTGGCATTTTAAAATAAAGTGATTACACCACTCCTTTAAATATTTTCAGTGGACTCAAAATACTATAATGATTTGATATTCACTATTATCTATTTTAAAAAATATGTCAGCATTGTTTTTTTTTTTGTTATTTTTTGTGTGTGTGTGAGGAAGACCAGCCCTGAGCTAACATCCGTCGCCAATCCTCCTCTTTTTGCTGAGGAAGACTGGCCCTGGGCTAACATCCGTGCCCATCTTCCTCTACTTTATATGGGACGCCGCCACGGCATGACTGACAAGCAGTGTGTCGGCGGGCGCCTGGGATCCGAACCCGCGAACCCCGGGCTGCCAAGCGCGAACTAAACTGCTGCACCACCAGGTTGGCCCCGGTCAGCATTGTTTTAACAGTCAGAAATTCTACATTTTTGTTTTCTTTCTTCAAATCAATCCCATTCAACTCCTTGAACTTAACTTTTGTCATAATGTGATATATTTTATAGTAGATTTTTTTATTGATTTAATTTATTTTTGTGGCCATAAGGCTCTCTAAATATTAAAAAATTCTTTAGGAGTAAATTATTATAGCCATTTTTAGTACTAACAAATTATTACAGTAATTATTAGTACTTGATGCAGACAATGTAAATTTATTACACATTTTCATAAACAAATTTAACACATTAAAATGATTTTTTATGGAAAATATATATCTTTATGAGATGTGTTGGACTTTTTTTATTATATTGAATCTAATATCTATGAATGTGTTATTTATTGTTAGAATTGAACAGTTTACCATAAATTCTATTCTCATTGTTTTTTGGTTCATCTTTATATGTGTAGGTATTGAAATACCTTGCTCACATAAATAAGCAGACGGGAATAAGAGTGTTATTCTAGCAATATCACTCAATTATTTGAACTTCTTTCAGGGTGTATGCAAAAGTCTTGTTTTAATTCTTCAACAAATATTCCTTTTAAATTACCTATCAGCTCACAACTTAAGTAGGCCCTCCTTAATTTTGTTGAAAACAGATAGTTGAAAACCACTGGTCTTTAAAATTTATTTTTATCTAGTCATAGACTTCTTTATTTTCTCAAAACCAATAACAGTATTTTCACTGGTCCCTCCAGTGATGCATTGTAGATTTGTAATATTCTGGAGCAGTCACCACTATAAGTTTAGTGCTGGGTGAGAGGTATTTTATTTTTAAAAGTTGGAGAAGTTTATTATATGGTGGTGGAAAATTAGGACCTGAACCTCTATCAAAGGCTCTTAGGGAAAATTTAATATAAAAGATGTAATTCTTCAATTTGAAAGTTAATTCCCTTAAACTAGCTGTACTACATACCCTTGAATGCCTCCAGATATCTCAATGGTACCCAAAAGCCAGGTGCTAGACCAATGATCTGAGAAACAACAATATACATGTTAGGCAAATGGCTTCACAATGGATCTTTTGGATGTTTCTTCCAGATTTCCATTGCTAGGCTCCTTCCTAAATAGAATTCTGGAGACTCACAGAGAAACTTAAAAAAGTAAATAAAAATAAAGTCTTTAAAACCAGCTGATATAACATTTAAAAAATCTTACCCAAAATATGTTTAGGGCTGTGCTTTATCAAGTCTGGGTATTCTCTTGGGGCATAGTCTCTTTTGTGTACAGAACAGTTTCTTATTTTAATTTCCTACATAATTTAAACCTTGATGAATTGATTTCATTAGCACATTAAATCTGCATAGCACTTACGTTGCCCATTTCTCTTAACACAAACTAAAGTAAAAAAATATCGTCTGTTGTTGTTTGAGATTTCATTTGGGTAGATTGGGTTCTGATTGCCTGCTCTTCATTACCTCATCACAAGTTGCATTGATTAAGATTAAAGTAGCTGTACTTACATCTTCTCAACATCATATTTAAAGCTTATTTCAAACTTTTATGCATTTTAGAAATTGTGCATTATACATACTTGGAAATAGTTTCCAAAAATTCTTTCAGCCTATAATGTATTCACAAGCTCTTGATTTTCACCTTGCCCACCCTCACACCTTTCATCTGGGGCAATTTTTAAACATCAGCTGTGTTCTTTACCATCAAGTGATAGTTGCCCAGGGCTGATCAAAGCAAAGATCCAATGTCCACCTCTAAAAGAAAGAAGTAGCTTCCCTGTCCCATGACCTGTGTACTACTCATAGGCAGATTAGGTCTCCATTCAAAAGGCTATCCATCAAGAGGGGCAGGTAGTAATTGAATTACTACAGTCTAAGACTTGCCCTAAAAATAAAACTCAACAAGTGACTTACTGAGTTGGAGGACAAGATTCTGATGCTTTGCACATACGCTGTGTTTTCAATATCTAAGGAAGTTGTGATTTTTATTATTGTTATTGAGAAGAAAGGGAAAAACTTTCAGTAATCATATCTTAGCTTAAAATCATGATATATTTATCATGAAAAAATCCTAATCATAATATCACATCATAAAGAAAATACCCTTGTCAGTGGCAATCTGCATAATTGACTTTTAAATTTTCATGTGTATTGTGGCATAGTAATTAATGAGTAGTATTTGCCTAGCATTTATCATATACTGGGCTCTGAACTAAGAACTTTACCTACGTTATAGCATTTGATCATCATAACTCCATGAGGCATGTATTTTGGCATTTGCCAAAGGTGTAAACTGAGGCTTAGAAGACACAGATAAATTCAGGATTGAAACCTTTGATCTACATGACTCTAAATACTCACTCAAAATACTTCACTACTTCTCTGAAAATAGACCAAGTTTATTTTCTTTAAATTGCCTAATGTTTAAAAGAAAGATACATAGAAAGGAGGAGAGGTATAATGGAGAAGTAATTAAAATGAGTATGCTCATAATTTTTTCTTGCCATGTTTTTTTGATGGAAACAACAGTTCCATTCTGAGCTGCTAACCTGGTTTCTAGATGACTATATCTATTCCTTGAGAACCTCCCCCACTCTTGCCCCCAATGCTTTGTTGATTTGCAGCAGTGACAATTTCTCTTTGATATTTTTCCTGAAGGTCAGTCAAATTTATCCAGTTGGTTGGATTAGGATTTGAGGCAGCTTCTCTTATATTCAAGAAGCCATAATCTTACTTGGTTAGGATAAAGGTGTTGGGTCAGTAGAATCGTGGTGGTGCAAGTTCAAGATTTTATATGCACATGAGAGAAGCTTTGGGCACAGGAAAGAGGAATTGACAAGACTTTAACACATATTGTGTCTGATAATGAACAAGACTGAGACGGACACTGTGGAAATTTATTAATACTAAAAGCACAATCAGAAAAGCATTATGCCAGAACCCCTTCCTCATCAAAAGTGTCTATCTCCATTTTAGGTCTTGAACCAGAAGAGTCAATCCCATGGTCAACATTTGCTGAGTATCACACAAGGCAAAAATATAAGCAAGGCCTCTGCCCTCTTAAATGTATAATCTACATACTCTATTTACAAAGACATCTTTTTTACACACAGCTATTTTGTTGTCCTTCAAACACTGAAAACAAAATTCTCTGCACTACAATATTTAATACAAGTAGTGAGATAGGGGTTTCTTATGAAAAGATAGCCAACATTTCTTTCGCAAAACACAATACTCTTTGTTCCTTACCCAATTCCAGAGATAGCCCGATAACAAAATATTAACAGCTGTTTCATTGTGAGCTTAACTGCCAAGATCAAGTCATGTTCATATTTAATTCAAGTCCAGACACACAGTAGGGACTGCTGCTGTCCAGGATCAGACTGTACTTACGTGTAATTCAAAACTGGATACTCAGTAGGGCTTTACAACCAATTTTTGAATGAATCATTGGTACAGATGCTTTGTTGGTAATTGACAATTGTTATTCACCAAATGAGGGTTTAGCAGGAAAGAAACATTATACTGAAAACTTACCCTGTTGTCCAAGATGTATGTGAGTTGCGTTTTAACGCCACCTTTAATAGTTCAGTTCAAAGATGCTTAAGAAGTTATGTAAAATGCTAATATTGATGAATCCAGTAATCACATTCATGTTTGACAGGAGAACCCATTCTCTTCCACTGACCTGTAATTTACTGTCTTATTAATTCATCTCTAATAGAGAAATATGGGACATTGGGAATATGATTATACAAATATTCTCTCCTTATACTGATAAATAGCAACATATATCCAAATAGGTGTGCTTCTACCTGATCCCTATGCCTAATAGTTTTACCATGCAATAATTATACAAAATCTACATTCATTCATCTCACCCTCCAATTTTTAAAAATAACCACACATATGTCAAGATATTGTTGAAAAAACAGTTATTTTAATTCAGAATGCTGCATTAACACAGCTTCCATGATGTCCCTTGTAGTCCTTTTTTGTGAACCCGTCTATCTTTTCTGAACTTTGAGTATCCCTTAAAGTTAAAGGATGTTGCATGCATATAAGAGATGGATGACTCTGTGGAGAAGTTAAAAATTAGGATGATTATTAATTTTGGCCCAAATTCTCACACTATATTTCTAGGAGAAATCTGAGCCAATACCGTAGTTGTTACAAGGTTGTAGTTCAACCAGAGCAAGAAATTGATCATATACATGTTGAATCACTAAACCTACATCTTGACAGAATACTGATTTAGATTTCACATTTCAAAAATGGTAGTATATACCAAGTATAATTCTAAATTTATTCCAGAAACATTGAACTCAATAATTTAATAGCAATGTTACCTAGTAATTGGTACTAAAAAGATTTAACATGCTGTCTTTTAGTTTTACTTATGCAGGGCAAATTATTTACATCACTTGTCCCCAATTATATAGGCTGACTTCTAAGGGCAAAGTGGTGTTTGAGGAGCTGCCTCTGGGGAAAGAGAATAAACTAAAAGATAAATTTGTTCTGGAAACTCTATCTTGTAGAACCACACTGGCTAATACAAAAATTAAAACCTGATTTTAATAACTATTTGATGTTATTAAGAAAAACAAGGATTTTGCAATATCAACACTCTTATTAAGATCTAAAACCTTAAAGTTTTATACTCCACTGTCATCTTGAACTTGTAGAAATCTGAAGATGAAACACGTCTTACGTAGCTGTAAAACAGAATCTTTCGGGTTTGTTCTACCCTTGAAGTTGGAAGCTGATTTTTCAAAACAGTGGTGTGAAGAAATTAAACATGACCTGAAGCAGGAGAGAACAATACTGTAAAGGTAAAATCCTCTCTGCTGTACCAATTTTGCTATGAGTGATTCAAAGGAGAAAAGTTGCCGAGCAGAACTTGGTTGCTGTGAAATTGCAGATCATTCCAGCAAGGGAGAAATGCTGTGAGTTTATAATTGTATTTGAGGAGACTTGATTTTTTTTCCAGAATGTTTTTCTGTGAATTGATGTGCTTAAATTTTCACATAATTCTGAATAACAATGGAGTGATTTTTTTCCTGAAAAAAAATCTAAAAGTGTGTTAATTATTAAGTGTTTACTAATAGTATAAGAAATTTAAGCACCTATTCAGTGATGATTTATTAAAGTATGGGGTTTTCTGAAGTTTTTACATACTCATACAATTACCATTTTTGTTCAATTGATGTAGCTAGTGATATTGCAAACACAGCTGGATTGAAAGGGAAATGAGATGAAACAAAGGTGCTGGATGGCACACTCAGATAAATGTTTTTTGGTCAAGAAGATCATAAAAATAAAATGTGATTGGATGGAATTTGTGAAAAGATATTCATATCAGACAGTTACAAATAGTTCTAAAAGATCCATTTTCCACAGTGCATATTTGCTTTCGGTGCCCAATAAAGCTAAAATTCAAATCTTACTAATAATTCTCCTCATCCATATCACATAAAATCCAAACCACATAAAATATTTTTTACAAAGATTCTTCATATAATTCTTAAATAATTCCAACACCTTCCTAAGGAATTTAGGATAAATTTGAAACCATCACTTTATTCTCTTTGCTATTTCCTGTGGATGTGTGTGACAGGGAAAGTTCTAGTGTGACTAAACCTTACTAGATTGTACCAGAAATACATCATATAATAAAGTGGGGAGGGGAATCCCAAATCATTGACACCTATGTAGAAATAGTTTGACAGTGAATGTGTGAAATTGTCAGGAATAGATAATGATGACAGCAGTGTCATAGGAAGACTAGTGTTGGACATTAGTAGACTGTATAAGGCAGATAACAAATGCTCTGCTTTCATGCTGTTTCCCTCTTAGTTTATTTTAGTGTATATCTGTCTATACTCTTGTTTTGATTGGTTATATGCAAATTACCAAACCCTACACTGTCAGTATCAGATATGACAAATGGAATGTTGGTCCTGCTATTCCAATCATCTATTTATGTGTTTACTGATAGGAATTTATTGTAGATGTGATAGCTCACCCTGGGATTAGTGATAGCCAGAGCTGGGACTTAAGAGTTTAACCATATACTCACACAGTCCATGGACCAGGAGGGGAGCAGGAGGGGAAGTAAAAAAAAACAGAAATGACAAAATGGGAGTTTATTGTACTACTAATTATGCTGTTCTTTCCATTTGGATGTACGCTTAAATATTTCCAGAATATAAGGTAATTTACAAAAGAGAATGTGAATAATCTTATTTGAAAAAAAATGAGATAAAGGATTACAAAATATTATTCAAGTTCTATGTCTGTAATTTTAATTATATAGCCTTGTTTCAAATAAAGAAACAAACAAAATTACCCAAGAAGTCAGAGTTGAAAACTGAAAATGTTTGTGTTCTTTCCTGCACTAAGCACAGAGAGAAATGAACAGAAAGCCAAGAACTGAGCCTTAATTTAGGCCTCAACATGTATTTCTCTTAGTCTGTGCAAGTTTCCAAAGCCCACATTCTTTTCCACTTTCACTAAGTCAGTCTAAACTGGGTATTGTAGTCAAGGCTTTCGGCATCTCTGAAGTAAGGCACTGGATATAAACAGAACCAGAACATTGAAGTATGCAGAAGGTCAAATGGAAGACATCTAAAGTTGAACTTTCAGTTTTTATAACAACTACAGCTGATCAAACACCTAATATTATGCTGGACATGAACAGAAGCAGGCCTTGGATTTGACGCATTTATGAGTCTTCAACATTAGCATTCCATATTACACACATTAGCTACAAAAAACACGTTGAAAAAGACCTCTTCTTAGCAAATCTATAATCTAGTTTTGCAAGAACAAGCATATATGATTCTGAAAATATGACATGTACACAAAAATAGGTAACTTACACTAAGGGCTTAATAAGAATTATAGGAGTTCAGAGGAGAGATATTTAATTGTGTATTGAAATAATTGAGGGACGCTCTACAGAAAAAAAGAGAATTAAATCTGCCTTAAAGAATAGAGTTTATAAAAAGAGATTATGATAGAGATGAGCAAAGAAAGCATCAAAAACAAAATTTCAGATTTCAAGATAAGCTTGTAATTTGATCAAGGTAGCAAATACTCGCCTACTGAAATTCTGAGAGGTGGAAATAAGCCATATTCTACATTCACATGCTTCCCTGCCATTGCCCGTATATGTGACCTCTCCTCTCCTTCTTGTGGATTCCATTGCCTCCTGTGGCTTCTCATTCAGTTTTAACATTTCAGCTTAACACGGGTCCAGGTTTCCAGAATTACTAGTTTGTTGTTTCCAAGGTTGTAATCTCTATTTAAAGTTTCCAAAGTGTTAAGATGGCAGCTCACTGTTGGCTGGGTCTTTTGTGAATTTCCACAGATGAAATTTCCACAGGCTCTTTCTCAGCTATTTGAATATTACATAGTGAAGTCAGAGGTTTCATGGAATATTTCTGGAATAAAAAAGTGGTTTGTAAACATCAGTTTCTTTTTTTCTTATATACTAGGACAGGAAGGATAAATAGTATCATCTTGAGGGTTAATTCTGATACATTTGTGATGGCTTTCTGTGACAGTTGTGTTGAGAGCCATGAGAGCCAATCTCTGAGAATGATCAGCAGTCTCTACATCCAGTGGGGAGGGAGGTCTCAAATAGTATCAAAGTGGAAATGAATACTGTTTTTAAGGATACGCAATTTTATTGCTTTCGAGTGGATACCATCGCTGTAGATAGGCGAAGTGTGGTCTTGTGCACGACCTACGTCAATAACCAGATGAGCTATTCGCATTTATCAGCTAAGCAGGGCTGGTCTTTGCATAGATGGTGACTAGATTGTATGGAAGTGGGTGTTTTTGTGTTTTCTTGAGTACTTAAGCATTCCCTTGGGAACCTTATGTATACTATCACTTCACTGCTATTTCTTCTGTACAGAGTGGAAAGGTCAACGCTAGCCCAGCTCCACCTTGAATTATGGCAAATTCTAAATGAATGGAGTCAGAATCAATGAGGCTTATTGTATGTCAATTATTTATAGGATTTTGTGTCCTTTTGATTTGTTGAGCAGTTATCTCTGTGCTTGGTGTTTGTCTTCTGTGTGAACGCCTGTGTTATTGTTGCCTGCTTTGGAATGAAAACTACAAGGGGTCGCAGGCATCATCATTTTAACTTCATTGACTGCCACGGGAGGCAGTTGAGGGCAGCAGTCACCCATGCGGTTCTAGCGTAAAGCTAAAAGGCGTGGACTCCACTCTACCACTGACCACTTTGGGCGAGTCTTTTAATCTCTCTAAACCTGAGTGTTCTCATCTGCAAAAAAGAGTTAATAAGGATTATTAAGCGACATCAGATATATAAGGGGCTTTTTTTCTTCTTTTTTAAAAATCATAGTGTCTGGCATATAGTAAATGTTAGCTATATTTGTAGTAGTGACATTGGATCAACCCATCATAACAATGTGCCTAATGTGTACTTGACAAGTATTATACGATTACTATGAAATCATAGTAAAACAGTTCTCACCTGGGGTTGATTTTGCCTGCCAGGGGATATTTTGGCAATGTGGAGAAAGTTTGCTTGTCATAACTGGAGAGAAGGTGGTTCTGGAATCTACTAGGTAGAAGCCAGGGATGCTGCTAAATATCCCACAATGTTGGGACACAGGATTGTCCCAACAACAAAGAATTATCCTGCCCAAAATGTCAATAATGTCAAGTTGAGAACTAGTAAAGGAGTGAGATTGCCTATAGGAGGCACTATAAGTATCCTGAAATACATAAATGTATCTAAAACTAAGGTGTTTCATTTTTCATGATTAGTATTAAAGGATAACAGGTTATTACTTCCTCCATATGGCTATTTCTTGCTAGTAGGTGTTACCTCAGGCAACATCAGTTTCATAACAGGAAAATCAACTAGAAATACAAGTAGAGAGTCTATTTTAAAAGACTCTCTTACATCAATAATTAAAGCTTATCCTGAAAATAGCCAGCCCTGGTGGTCTAGTGGTTAAGATTCGGAGGTCTCACCACCGTCGCCTGGGTTCGATTCCCAGCCAGGGAACCACAGCACCCATCTGTCGGTTGTCATACTGTGGCAGCTGCATGTTGCTGTGATGCTGAAAGCCGTGTCACTGGGATTTCAAATATCAGCAGGGTCACCCATTGTGGACGGGTTTCAGCGGAGCTTCCAGGCTAAGACAGATTAAGAAGAGGACCTGGCCACCTACTTCCAAAAAGACTGGCCATGTAAACCCTATGAATAGCAATGGAGTGTTGTCTGACACAGTGCCAGAAGGTGAGAAGATGGCACAAAAAGTCTGGGCAGGGTTCCTCTGTGCTATACACAGATTTGCTAGGGGTCAGGATCGACTCCAGGGCACTGTCAACAAAAATCCTGAAAGTGGTTACTGTCTCCACATAGTAAGATAATCACAAGTAAGAAGTGCTATGGACTTTAAAATATAAGCAAGGGAGCAGGGTATAAACTAGATGAGCCATAAAGGTTCTTATCTGGTAGCAGCAAGTTGGCTTACTCTTCAACAGGTCTCTGATTAGGGCACACTGGAATGGAGGCAGCAGAAATAGCGACACCTTTCAACATAGCCCGTTCCATTGGTTTGATATTAGAACTCCGAAAAAGTGCCAACAAGCTAAGCATTGGCGAAAGCAGTGGAGGATATGACTGCATGTATTTAGATAAGATTTGGTTGAACAGACAAGATAAAAATAATCCATATTGAGTGATTTTCAAGTTTGAGAAGTGCTATTTGAGGCTCCTTGACAAGTATTGTCTTGTCTTGTTTTGTTTTAATTCTATGCTCGCTTGGAGTCCTCTCCCTGGAAATAATGGCATGCTCTCTCTCAGATGGCATAGTAAAAGCAAGGAGGAGCTGGACATGTGTCTGTTATAGAAGTTTCTAGATGGTTGTAATTGGACCCACCTTAAATTGAGCATCACTGCAGAGTACAAATTGTGGAATTCTGGGTCCAATAAAAGCATCAGTCAACTTTTCCATTTATTTCTAAATCCTCAAATAGCTAAGTCAGGATGTTGCATTAAAAAAAATGCATTTGTCTCCTCTTTTATAAGATATATTAAAATGACAGCAAAGGATTAGGTACAATAGAGCTAGTAGGTCACTGTATGGTATAAGGAATAGCACATGAGAGATTTTAAACAAATAAATGGAATTAAGAGAGGACAGAAGAATGTTGACTTAAAATGAAGATGAAAGAGAAAATGAAGCCATAGCTTGAATACTTCCAGAGATGGGAGGTCTGTTCAGAGGAGGGAGACAATCCTGCCAATACAATCCTGAGGAAGTTCTGGATGAAATGGAAGCAAATCCCATATATGGCAGTAATGAGAAGTGAGGCCAAAATCATAGGAATTAATGGAAAAAATATGAATAGAATATTTACTTTCTTCTACTTCATTTCCCACTTAACTTTCCAGAAAAAAAGAATAAAGTTCCCTCAGCAAAATGGCTGATTCTCTATCCACTCACCTAACCTGTCACCAAAAGAGTACTAACAAATAGACTTTCTATAATCTGACTTTAAAATGTATGCTGGCAAGCAAAAGGCATGAATATTGTAGAACATAAAAGAGAAAAACTAGAAAGAAAAAAGAGGAGAAATTTTACCTTAGTGTTATTGGAAGGAGTTGAGGGACAAAGTATGACTAGGAAAAAAACCCCAATTCTATCCTTGGAAAGATTGAAGGAGATCTTCCGCGAAACAAAGACCATTTTCAATTCATTAAAATTAACAATAACAATAGGGTTGGAAGAGAAACTCAAGAAAAACTCCTAGATTCAAAAACAGAGAAACAAAAAAAAAAGAAATGAGAAATAGACAATAGAAGAGCAGAGACATGAGATTAAATAGGAGATTTGGCACCAGACTTAAGAGTTTTCCCAAAACACAGATCTAGAAAGTAGAGCAGAGATAACTATCAAGCATTAATAAAAGATTTTTTTCCCCATTGCTGAATAAGGATATATGCCACTAATTGAAAGAGCCTATTGATTGTTCAAAACAATTACTAGAATGACAAGAAAAAGACCTAGGCAATACATAACATTCTATGATTTCCAAACTACTTAGACCAAGAGAAGACTTACAGTATCCAAACAGTAAACCAAAGACCTGTAAATAGTGACAGTAGTCAAATTGGTGCCAGGTCTTTCATCAGTAACACCAGAGGCTAGAAGAGAGTGGAGCAAAACTTCTCAAGATCTCTGAAAAGATAACCATGTATCTAACTTTACATATTCCTCCAAACAATCAAAACAGCGTGAGGATAGAAAAAATTAATAGGTGAAGACTGATCATTTTATGAAGAAAAGGGAAATAATGAATGCAGGAAAATGAGGACCCACCAGGAGGTAGAGAAGAAAGTTCCTGGTTGTTTGGATTCAAACTAAGGTTCAGGAGAGGAAGCGTTTTGTGATATGAGGCATTGATGGAAATGATGTATGCCTGAGCACCCTGAAAATCTTGAGGATAGATTAAAGGCATATATGGGTTATTAAAAGCAGAGCTATAATTTAAACATGGTGTCATTGGGGCTGGCCTGGTGGCATAGTGGTTAAGTTTGCATGCTCCACTTTGGTGGCCTGGGGTTGGTGGGTTTGGATCCCAGGCATGGACCTACTGTGGTGGTGTCCCACTTAGAAAGTAGAGGAAGAGGGGCACAGATGTTAGCTCAGGGCCAATGTTCCTCACCAAAAAGAAAAAAAAAAAAAAAAAAAAAACAGTGGTGTCATCAATATTTTCCATGAGTGGCACAGGAGCTATGACATTGGACCCAAACAGTAACAAGTTAAATCCTTGCTCACCCTCTGCTTGACTCTGAAGACTATTCACAGACACAGGAAAAGTGAGTGTTTTCTGTTCGTATGCATTTTTTAGAATCACTTCATGGACACAGCCTAGTAAACATATCTATGGTTTTAGTACAGAATATAAACTTTTAACAAATTTGATGAGCTAGAAATGAGAGCACAGCCAGTTGAGTGTGAGGGCTGTAAATGGAGGAACGTTGGAGGGGAGACAGATGGAAACACAAATGTCTCCTTTTTAGAAAGAGAGAATTCAAGAGGTACTACCTGTGTTAGAGGGGACAAGATTGGGGCTATAATCTTGAGGGGACATCAAAGGGGCAATTGGGTAGTGACATCAACATAGGGGAGGATTCTGTACAGATGAGCAATAGAAGTGCAGAGAGTGAGGGAAGTGGTAAACACCTAAGATTTTTTGAGAACTTTTTGCGTCCAATCTTTTAGAAAGTTTTCCTGGTTAAGAGGCAGAGCAATGATATACATAAAACATCAGTCATTGTTTTACAGAAAAATAACCAAGGTTCAAGGAGATTAAGTAACCTGCCAAGTTTATGCAGCTATAAAGAGATAAGGCTTGGGTTTGAACGCATTTCTCCTGCCTCCAAAGCCCAAAGTCAGTCCACGGTACCACAATCCTCTCACCAGAGGTCACATCTTCAGTGAAAAGTGCTGAGACATAAATCTAGACCTTCTGATTCCAAACCTGGTTTACTTGGCGCTTCACAGTTCACACTCTGAATCAAGTGCTGTTGTGGTAGGTAAGTAAAAGAAGAAAAGAATGATCAAGGATTAAAAATAGAAAGTCCATTCTTGTTATCAAGCCTGAAAAAAATCACTGCTGTCACAACTATATGAAATCACAAAAGCCAAAGCCAGCCATTAACTACAGTAAAACCCTGACCTATATAATGAATTTCCCAAACTTTAGGATAATATAGATGTCAGATTGGTCCAGAGAAAGAAACGAGAGACAATATTTCCTTTTAAAAATGTATGTGGCATCATACAGATTTGTGAGATAAAAATATCTTTGTGTTCATACAAAAAACTGGATGAAAACAAAATATGTTTTGTATTAACTTCTGTAGCCTCATATATTTTCTCTTATTTGTGAAAATATATTGAAATGAATTTTAATAATTCCCAATCTTACCATTTTTAAATCTTTTAAAAGTAAATTTTTAAAATCACTGCTTATTTCCATATTATATAATGTCAAGAAAAATTTTAAAAATAGAATTGTTTATTCTATGATACTTGGCATTGCGTAAGTTATGACTAAACTCTACATGAGAACTCTCCATCAACATTTAAATGTCAGAATTTCTATTATATTTCAACAATGAAAATTATTGCATCCATATTCTTTAAAGTAAGTACCATTCAAAGGAGTTCATATGTTGTTTTGACTGTGGCTGTTGTGCTTCAAGTACTTTTAAATCTTTATAAATCGGTTCCAGAATGCGGTTTGCCTTGTTAATATCACCCATCAGTATCTTACCTGTAGGTAATAGATATGCCATTTTGCAGAACTTCCTTGTAGCATATCTACATTCAGATAAGAGTTGACGGGGATAAAGGGCCAAAATACAGTCACTTTTATCATACTTAACCATTACAAAATAATATCTATAACGGTCATTTTAATTTTGTGACCTACTTTGCCTTTGAATATTTGATAAAAATCAGGAGAAAAAAGTGCAAATTTTGGTCACCTCATGTTTAACCTACAAAACTTCAACTTTACGTATACTTTTAAATATTAAGAGAAGTAGATTTTATACTAAAATAAGGTCACATGGAAATTTTTGGTATTACATAAGTTAAACTGAATTTGGAGTGGACACTATTAATTTATTATTATTACATTAATTTGTCATTATTACATATATTATGTTTATTATTATCACATATTATTATTACATGTTATCTAATTCTGAGCCCCAATTTGAATAGGACGTCTTAAAAAAGAAAATATTGCTTTAGGAAAATCAAAATGCCATTGAGGAGATTTGAAATAGCATCTCAGGTTTAGCCAATGGCTCAGAGAACTATGGAAATGGTTCTTTGACAAATATTTTTGGAATGAATGGCATGATTTTGAGGAGAGACAGTTGTTGGTGAATCAAGAATTCTGTTTGGGACATTTGAGTTTAAAATATATATTAGGTCACCATGTGGCAACGTCTGTATATTCCAGGCAAGAAGCTAAGGTGGAGGTAAAGAACCAGTTTTCCCCTGCATCTCAACGTGGAGGTAGGAAGTAACTAATTGGCCTCCATGGATGGCAGTGGAGGGCAACTAAACACAAGCACATTCCACAGGAACTCTTATCTAACTGATAACAATTAGAACAATTTAGGCGAAAGAGGAAGTTCCAAGGTGAATATTCTGGATCCTATGTGTGTTCAACTACCTGACAATTTTCATTATTAACACCAAGTATATACTTTAAAAGAAAAACAACAACATAATGAAGATAATATTTCAACTAAGTAGTGTCAAAATGGATTAATCACTACATCAAACAGGTCCAACCAATTAATCATTAAAAATAAAACAAATTCTATTTCATCCAGAAATCGTACTAAACAACAATGACAAAAGGCAGAAATTATAAAAGCTAAGCTTAATAGTTTGGCTATATATAAATGTATAACCTCTGTATAATGAAATATACCATATGTGGTAAACAAGAAGCAACAAATTCCTTAAAAAAAATTGCAATGGATCTGATATACAGAGTTAACAAACAAAACATTTAAAGATTTCCTATAAATCAATATATAAAAGGCACACTTTCTAGTGGGAAAATTGAGCTATGGTTAGACCAGACAATACCTAAGATAAAAACTCATCATAAATAACACATCCAAACTTTTGATCTAATTGGAGATCCAAGAACTGCAAATAAAATAGCAATGAAACAAAACAACAAAACAAATGTCTCATGTGTTTAGAAAATAGTCCCTTGAACTAGTGATTGAAGATTAAATTGGTATAAACATTCTGATGGGCAGAAAGCTGAAAAATGTTTATGTTGCATTGAACCAGAACATTGGTGATGTCTTAGAATGCTTTGGCTACCGGTATAATAATCACAATGTTGTATACTAAGGACAAAAATTATAAAGCAGTTAATGTCCAGTGGAAAGTGATTGATTAAATAATCTATTAAGTGGAACACTAGTAAGCCATTAAAATAACATTACAGTTGTAGTGGACATCTGTTGTAGCTCCTGGAACCACATCAACTTGACCCTTTTTCTTGGTACTTATACTAATCAGCCTTTGTGAACTACCACTCCTTTCCTGTCACACACATAGGGACAGAGTCCTCATAGGAAGTTTCAAGGCACCCTATATTCTCCTGGATCTTGAGTGGAGTGACACAGACACTTTTAGCACTTAGAGTAGATTAATCCCAACAGGAGCACCTAGAATTGACTGTCCCTTGGTCTCTGTTACTTATATCCTTGGAGTTCATCCAGTTTCTATTCTAAATGTGACGTGGTTCTTTAGCTTCTCTGTAAGTTCTATGAGCCGGTTCATATGCTTAACATTGTTTGTTTGTTTAACGTACCCTACTTTGGTTTCTGTTGCTTGCCCTCAGGGAACTTGAAATAATTTATATACATTTACTGAGGAAAGATGGTCACCAAATATTGGTGAATATAAAAAGAAACCTCAGCACAACACATTCAGTATTATGTGATTATAATTTTTAATATTTTTCTTTTTAGTGTGTTTGCTCTCTAAATGAACAAGCATATTTTTTATTAATATTAACTAATGAAATATAATACATAGAATGGCAACATATGTTTATTATGTTTAGTTTGAAACAAATATTGGACATGAAAGGTCCAATAATTGCATTTGAATCTATAATTATTTCAATAAAAATTTCAATTAAAATGCCTTATAGGTATATAAAAGATGTCCAATCTCACTTATAGAGAAGTGCAAATTAAAATAGTAAGACACCATATTATACATAAAAGATTGACAAAGTAATCAAGTTTGAAACCTACACTTGGTGAGGGTGTAGTTTCACAGTTTCATGTGCTAGTAGCCCAGGCATGACGTAGCTGAGTCCTCCACTCGGTCTCACAAGGCTATGAGCAAGGTGTCAATGAGGTTGAATTCCA
This sequence comes from Tapirus indicus, assembly GCA_031878705.1. NCBI lineage: Eukaryota > Metazoa > Chordata > Mammalia > Perissodactyla > Tapiridae > Tapirus > Tapirus indicus. The sequence continues at coordinate 19,817,291 of CM062936.1, forward strand.
TTCTGGAGCTTGGGATCCTATTCCAAGCTCATGTGCTTATTGGTTGGCTCATCTCCTTGCTCTGTTAAGTATGGTCCTGCTTTTCTTGCTGGCTGTCAGCAGGAAGCTGCTCTTAGCTCCCAGAGACACCCATGATTTTCTGTCATGGGGCCCTCTCTCAGCCCCTCTCACAGATCTCTAACATCATGACAATTTACTTCTTCAAGATTACCAGACTCTGGCTCTACTCTAAGATGGAGTCTTACGTAACACAACGTAGCCATAGGAGAGACTATCTTGTCATCTTTGTCCTAGTCTATTGGTAGAATCAAGTCAGAGCTTCCACAACACTCAAGGTGGGGAGATTTTTCAAGGGCATAACACATAGGGGGTCACTTTGTGTATGTCTACCACAATGCATTACTCTATAATTCCTTGTTTCAACATTTCACTAGCCCTGCTTTTAAAATAACCAAATTAGGGGATGGGGTTAACAAAGTCCAATTTATTCATATTAGATTCACTCTTGATCTGACCAAGCTAATCACAGTGCACAAATTAAATATATTCATGTCATTTGAACATGTCATTGGGGAAACACGCATGGGGTATTCAACTTAATAGAAAATACGAAATTTAGAGTGGTCAAAAGTGTGAACCACCTTGATCAGATGATATTAACTTTACATGATCCTTCCTAAAGTGGAAAAAAAAAATCTCTTGAATTGTTCAGAAAATACTTGATTTGAGTGTGTAATAAGTAAATGTCCTTCAAAAAAAAGAAATTTTGAGGTATTTTTAGAAGTAGATTTAAAAAAGACAAGATTCAATCAATCTAACTTGAGGCTAAAGGGGAGATTTTGGTTAAAATAATACAGGATATTCATATCTATTCTATATTTATATTTCCCTGAGCTAAAAATCAATTCAGCCAAAATGATCATGTTTATTTATATGTGAGGAAGGATATGACATAGAGATAAATATAATTCCTAACCTCATGTTTCACTTTTTCAAAAAGTAAGCATAAAATATACAGAGTATAAATTTGAAAAAATTAATATTTAATAAGTATAATAATTTTTAAAGCAGATATTCTGCCTTAAAATTTTTTTGTGTAAAATAAAAAACCTAATGACTATTGAGATCTAGCTGAAAATGTGATAAAGTAAGGATAGTTTACGTTATACTCAAAGAAAAATTAAGTTTTGATGTATCAATTTTAGTGCCTATAATTCCTCTCATCAAAATTTTATTTGGCAGCTTTAGCAAATACATCATGACTTTCTAATCTTCTTTACTTAGCCCCTGTCATTTTTAAATGCAAAAATTCTAAAAGTACATACTTGTAGAGCTTACTTTTATATTTTTATTTGTTTTATTTAGATTATACAGCTCCATCAGCAATTTGACATATTCATTATTCCAAATTGTGATTTTCCCCTGAATTTTATTTCAGTATGGAAACGTGTAAACTTTTAAATCAATGTATTTGTCATTTTCATGCTAAGGATGCATTTAGAAATATCAAGTAATTTTGCCTTACAGTGTGTGTGTGTGTTTTCCCCTGAAAAATCTGCAGCAAAGCTAAGTACATTTTTTGTCTCTTTAAATACATTAGCAAGAAAATTTTAATAGAAAAATGTGAAGAATGGTATTATCAAAGGGAGCACTTATGGTATGGATAGCTGAAAATGGTTGCTTTTATGATATTATGTTGTTCATTATAGAAAACGATATTTTCAGGACAAATTATTTGAATAAAAATGAGTAAGTACTTGTATTTAAGAGAAACTGCAATAAGCTTTTAGTCACCAAGAAATAAAAAAGATAAATACATTCACATTATACTGTACAGATATCCCATTCATATGTATGCTAAGACTGAATAATGATTTTCTTTCAGATCATGTAAAAACAATTCACAAGTGTATGAACCGAGATTCAGTGCAGTATGAAGGGATCTTGCTACTTAGCTTAACTGAGATATTGTACGTGGAAATGCCCAACTTCGCCTCCTTATAACATAGTAAAGTTCCAACCCATAATGGCTGATGAAAAATGTGCGAATGACAACACTGAACTTCCTACAAGGACACAAAATGTATTTGGTGAAAGTTTTAATTAGGCTCCAGGCACCTACATGAAAATGCTTGAAGAAACAGAAGTTCAACATGCAAATGACCCTTGTCCAGGAAGACGGGGCAAAAGTTGTGTGAATGGTTCTGAAAGAAACTGTTTGCAGAGGAATTTGCAGGGTATTTAAAAGATACAATTCCAAAAAGCAACTCATATATTCTATATGACTTCAGCTTCACTTAGGAAGACATTTTGGTTGATCAAACATCTGTTTGTCCAACATTAAGAGCTTTCTCTAGCACAGGGTACTTAGAGTGCCCAAACCAGGAAAATCTATGGCCAAGACAGGACTAGCTGGTCACCCTAGCCATGGTGACTCTCACTATTTACAGAAACTATCTGGGGATTTTTGAAAGAAAAGAAATAAATGCCCAAGCTCCCACAGATTCTATTTGAATTGCTCTGGAAAGGGCTCTGGTATTGTGTTGTTCTTTTCTATTGCTGCCACAACAGATGACCACAAACTGAGTGGTTTAAAACAGTATAAATCTATTATCACACCGTTCTGTAGGTCAGAAGTGCAGGTACAGTGTCACTTGGCTGGTTCCTCTGGTTAGAGTATCACAAGGCCAAAAGCAAGGTATCAGCAGGTACATGTTGTTATCTGGAGGCTTTGGGGACAAACTCTTTGCTCGTTCAAGTTGTTGACAGAATTCAATTCCCTGCAGAGGTTGGACTGAGGTCCTTGTGTCCTTGCTGGCTACAAACTGTGAACTATTCCCAAAACCTGGAGTCCACCCGCATTCCCTGACTCATGACCCCCCTACTGCATCTTTAAAGTTCACAAGGCTGGACTGAGTCCTTCTCATGCATCAAATCTCTCTGACCTGCCCCCTGCCTCAATTCTCCTGCCTCTTCCTCTAGATCAGTCTGACTCCTCTCCTTCCTCTCCTAATCAGAAGGCCCATGTGATTACATTGGATTTATCTGAATAATCCAAGGCCCTCTTCTTATTTTAAGGTGAGCTAATTAGTAACCTTACTTTCACTCGTAACATCCCTTCACACCAATACCTAGATTCGTGTTTGATTGAATAACCAGGGGATGGGAATTTTGGGAGATAGCTTTAGAATTCTGGCTACTACATTTTGTTTTAGGCTCTCTGAATGATTCTAACGTGCAGTCAGGTTTGAAAAAGATTTGTAGGAATGCATGCCTCCTCCCCTCCTCCCTGATCAGTAACACTTCCGTCCCTTTACAAGAGCCAGGTAGACCCAATACGGAGAGAAATAAAAACTCTCTCTGGGATTTCTGGTTCCAGCTGTGACATATAAAGAGCTTAGAAGTTGTATGACATTCCTGTTGCTGCTGTAACAAGTTTCCACAAACCACAAACGTAGTGGCTTACAGCAACACAGACTTATTATCTTACATTCCTGGAGGTCAGAAGTCCAAAATCAGCCTCACTGAGCTAAAGGCAAGGTGCATGACTTCTCCATTTGGTCCAGAAATTTTTACCGAGGAAAATAAGGCTGTAACTCAATCAACAATTTTACTTTTATTCAGGAAGTTCTTACAAGCTATTTTTTTTCCAAGCAAAGAGTTCATTGGCTCATTTGGGCAGACAAGTCTTCCTCAGACAATAGATTGCTAACCAGGCCAAACACCTTGCTTATGAAACAACAGTTCACTTATCGAGATCCTGGTCTCACTGTGTCCATTAGTATTAAATTATTATGTCACAATCTGTGCCTAACCCAATTAATTTCCCTCTTTGAAATAATCTGAAACCTGAAATAATCTGCTTTATCTCAGACCCCAACAGCCTATAAATATCCTCCTCCGACCATCTCTTTCTTAGACACTGCAATGACTCTGTTAAGATTCTCTTATTGTAGGACAGTAAGCTTATCCTTACTTGATTAATAGATTATTCTGTCGCTGATGGTATCAGCAATCAACACTTGTATTATAGCTTGACAACTTTCACCTGTTTTATACACCGCACATGTATGAATGTTTCATTTTACCACTCAATGAAGAAATGGAATCTCAGAGAAGGCAAGTGATTTGTTCCATAGCACACAGATAAAAGACGGAGAGCTGAGTTCTGATCCATGGTTTGACTCAAAGTTCTCAAATGTGTTCAATCTCAGTCCTCTACTATTTTTTTCCTCTATATAGTTGAGCTTCTTTAAAAACCCACCCACTTCTATGCAACAGAATAATTCCTCTTTATCTCTCGTTTTCACCATTCTCTGAGTATCAGTCCTGCGTTTTCAACTGCCTGCAGGACTTTTCCACTTGAATGCATTTCCGTCTGACACCATTTAACTGACACCGTTTAAACTAAACTCATCTACACCGAAAATGTAATTCTCTGGACTTGATTATTGAAAAGAAATTTGACTGTGGTTTAAAAAATCTTAAGCATACATTTCTTGTCTCCCTATTAACTTTGTAAATGTCCTGAGGAAAAGGATCTCCTATGATGCTTCTCAACGTTGTCCTCTCTGCTAAGCACGGTGCAGCGTGTGAGGCATTTAGTAAGAGGGAGAGCAAGGGAGGGTATCTAAATTGATCAGTGAAAAATGATGGAGCTATAAGTCATTTTAATTACTACGTTAAATTAGGTTCAGTGTGACATTTAAAATTACAATTCAATTTGATTCAATGGTCATGAGCTAGCATCATGAGGCGTGCTCAGAAAAAAACCCAGGGGTCCACATAAAGGATAATCGCTATACCCTGACCCCTAGGCAAGCTGCTTTTAGTTTTCTGGTACCATGAAATGAGTCCTTGAGGGGATACGTGGGAAGGACGGAAAAAAGGAGACAGAACGGTAGGCTGTTTAAAATTCTTTTTGCTTTCTCTCAACTGAAATAGTCTACAGAAGAGAGACATTTTACTTTTCAAGGAGATTTGGAGAGGAAGCACCTTTTAAAGAAGGAAGAGAAAGTAGAGTGACAGAAAGGGTTGGAAAAATTGAGACCAGCAGTGCAATTGCAGAATGAAACCTCTGAAAGGAAACCCTCAACATATTGCTGAACTTTCTTTCCTAGAATCACCTCAGTTGACTCTCATGGATCCAAGCAAAGACAGTCCTCCATTACCCTGAGTCTGCAAACCCCTCTTTGAGAACAGGCAGCAACCATACAACAAAAATCAAGTACAAGGGAGTGTAACATTGTCAACCACCAGGGCTCGTCGTCTAAGTCCCAGCATTAGTGGTGAAGGGGAATCAAGGAATCAAATGGAAAGATTTTGTCCCTGTGATAGAATCATAGATAAGCTTGAGACATCATATATCAGGTCAGGGATAAGTCGCAATGTTGCAGCACTCATTTTCATTCAACAAAATCTTAGTATATATTATGTGCTAGACACTCGACCAATATTGTGGGTACACAAAAGGAGTAAATACATAACCTATGCCCTCAGGGAGACGCATTTGTAGATGTAACCTCCTCGTGCTATGTGGAAATTCTTCATTTCCCTATTCTGTTCTCCATTCCATGCTCCTGGATGATTTAATACTTTGCACTCTCTTCTCAAACTTCCCAGAGCTCCTCCACCAAACTTACAGAAAATGATCTTGCTTCCTATTTCACTGCGAGAATTGAGCAGACTGAAGAGAATTTCCACACGCTCCAACTATCGAGTTTACCCACCTGCTAGCAGGGTGAGTACACCAGGTTTGCATACCACCTGTTCCCTGAGCCCTCCCAAATACTTAACTCTAGCCCCGAACTTTCCCTCCAACTCCAGACTACTTGCAATATCCACTATGATTTCTAAAAGGCATCTAAATATCAGTGTCCAACAAAACCTTCTAATCCCCACCCTAAAAAAAGGGGAGGTGAAAATTTTATTCTTCAAAATTCTTTTGTTACAAATCTTGCATCCACCCTCTTTTTATCACCTCACATATCTTATCTGTCAACAAATCCTATCTAATCTACCTTTGAAACGTATCCAGAATCTTATCACGTCCTACCATTCATCAATATAACCCAGGCAGGCCTATAACACCATCATCTCATGTGGATTATTGCAGTAGATTTAACTGGTCTCTCTAGCAGGTTCTCTCTGTGTCACTGTATTCCCGTGGTAACACTGAGGAGTCCAAGATTTCTAAATTCAAGTGGCCTTCTTGATTGTTAGGAAGGTAAATTTGTCAATACGGGAAGTCAGAACGTATTTAATCTAGGACTTGGCTAGACTGATTTATACGTCTTAGGTATTCAGACGTGATGTTCCTGAGCTCCGTTTGTGTTCTTGCTCTAGGTTCCATAATATCAGATGCAAACCTGCCCCCTCTCCTCTGACACTTTCCCTTACCCACTCTGCTCTGCTTCGCTGGCCTCTCTGCTTTTCCTCAGACATGCCAAACTTGTTCCTACCTCAGGATCTTTGCTCTGGCTTTCGCCTTTGCCTGAATTATCTTGCAATGCATACTCTATTGAGACCTCCTCCGTGCTCGATTTTCACCTTGTTAAAAAGGCTTTCTCTCACACCCACATCAGATAGTTAACGATGCACCTCCCCTCTCCATTCCGATATTCCTTTTCCGCCTACACTATTTTATTTTTGTTCTCTACAAAACTATCACCAGCTAACTTTTATAGATTTGGCTTGTGTTTGTTGTCTGTCCCATCTCACTTGAATGTGAGCTCTATGAGAGCAGGGACTTGATCTAACTGATAATATTCAGCACCTGGAGTCAGCGCCTGCCACGGAGAGGAGCCTCGATAGATATATGTTGAATAAATGAAGACTATTTCAAAGTTAGGCATTTCCTCTATGTCTAGAATTTCTATTTTTTCCTTACTATAAATCTGCCCTGCCCCCCAACAGACCACCAAATATGGCCAATTTTTCTTGAGTTAAAAAGATGACTAATAAAGGTTTAGGAGTAGTGAAAGAAATGAAATTTTAGGGGAGATGAGGCTTTCCGATGTTTTTAACTGAAGGCCTTCAACTAGATACTATTTGACTTTTTGTCTCAGAACCAGGTGCAAATATGCAAACACACACATACATCCAGAATATGAGAAATTCATCTTAATCTCGTGAATCTCAAATTCATTTACCTGACTTTTAAGTCTGAATGACCTATTTTTGCCATGTCACCTGTTTCATTTAAATAGTCCAGGATGCTGGGACACTTTCAGCTCAAGTGTGAGAACATGAGCGCACTGTAAAGAATCCTAAATCACAATCCTACGAGCGCCTGTGCCAAAGTGACACTCATTCTCTCCCCTTCTCTTCTCCCTTGTGCAGAAGCATGTAATTTTTTAATTTTTTAACATATTTAATGCATACTCTAGGTATTAATTTTCAGCCATTTTAAATGTGAAAAAATATCTTTTGGTTTCTATCACCAGTGGAATAAATTAATCTATTTTAAAGTACGATTTATAAATGCAAATCACTTCCCAAAAGCCATCACATATTATGGGATAGTATTTTGTGGTATTAAACAGTATTGCATTTCACACATTTATCGTCCCGTTTTCCCCAATCCTCATTCATTCAACAGCGTTGTTAGTTTTCTTGCAAATCTAAAATGGAGGATTTATACTCATATATGCTATGTGTTTGAAAATTAAGCTTCCACTGTATAATGTGGAACAAATGTCTCTATAATATTATAATAGTGTTGACATTTGTAGTTTTGCAAATTTGATTAACTTTTGGCATGTCTGTTGTTAGAGGAAACCACTTTATTCTAAGAAATGTAGCAGAGTAAGATTCATTTTAATTTTCCCAATGAATGCTTGATGTTCATCCCCCGGTGAGGTGAATAGTGAACATATTTCCCCAGCTCCAATGGGGTTGTAACGGTGTTGACATACACACAGATTTTAATACACTCATCTTGCTTAATTTATGTTGGCAGTTTCTTCAAATGGCAGGATATACACCTTTTCAAGATTCCTGGCTATTCTCATCTTTAATAAGGACTAAATCAGGTAATCTAGACTGTGACTTAATTCCACCGCTAAGCTAAAGATCAATTTTGGCCATCTATCTAATCTCACAGAATACTGAATTCCTCCCAATTAGGTTTAATAAGCTCTTCATTTTTGTGTATAAGTGTGTATGTGTGTGCATCCAAGCTCAATGTGATATTTAATATAATTTTTAGATTAAAAGAGACATTTGGATAAAATCGTTTTGTCATAATAAATATTTTCTTGCTCTCAACTACCATGTGGAATACCAATTAAGCATCTTTGTAAATGGTAAATGTATAGTCATGCGTCACTTAGCGAGGGAATATGTTCTGAGAAATGTGTTCTTAGGCAATTGTGTCATTGTGTGAACATCAGAGTGTACTTACTCAAACCTAGAAGGCATAGCCTACTACACACCTAGGCTACATGGTGCTAATCTTATGGGGCCACGGTCATATATATGGTCCATCATGACAGAAACATTGTTATACAGCACAGGACTGTATGTGTTTATATATCTGTAGTATCTGTACTGTCTATAGGCTAGTGTCTCTATCATGAGTGTCACATATAAAAATATGGCAGACTACTCTCTGTTAGAAGATCACAGGCTTTGAGGTTTCTTTCCCCTGCAGGTTGGATGGCTGGTATGAAATCATTCATATTATCCGACCCAGCCTCTGAGAATCAACGAACACTCATTCATAAAGTGTCTGGTCTACATTAGTGTTAGAAGACAGGAAGACAGGATGGATTGATGTTAACTGACCCATGTGAGAACTGGACTCATGAACTTAGTTGCAGTAGTGCCAGGGTGACACTTACTTAATTAACTAGCTATTCTATTGATGTTATTCAAAATCTGTATGCATATCAAAACTCAAATGCTGCCTCACCCACTGTAGGCCTTCAGCAGGAACATGGCCTCAAAATATATCTTAGGCTATTTTTACAATGTGTGCTATATAAACAAATGTAAAGTTATTAATATGTTTAGATAAAGCACTTTAAGTAAATAGCCTTAAGTACATTTTCAAAGGATAACTTGCATGGTGAGAGTCCCAGAAGAAGCCTAATTTGCAGAACTTCCGTCATTTCAGACATGTCTACGTAGGTCTTGGTCCATTAAAATCATTGATTTGCTTGAGAGGCTGATGAACCTCCGGGGAAACATGTAACTGATGAGACTAGCTGTCAACACTTAAGTCCTAGAATTCCAGGAAGACATGGACAACAAGGACCTTCTCTTAATGCCCTGGGCAGTATATTGAATTTGGAAGGACCCTCCGTCTTCTCCCACTCCGAAACCTGGAAGGACGCATTAGGGTGAATTGGATAGAGGCTGCTTATGAAGGCTGATGGAGGATTTTGAGTGCAACACTGAGGGACATTACTTAAATGATCTTTCAATCCAGCCTACCAAGATAACTGTTAACACGCTCCTCAGGAAGGAGAATATGTAAAGAAGTGAATGTATGAATGAGATAAAATAATTGCAATATTTTCAGGTAATTTAAAAAATGAAAAGAACAAAGTGCTTCTGAATTTTAAATACTTTTTTTTGGTAAATAACTGTTATCTTCATTGCTCACTCATCTTTACAGAAATTTTGCCATAATTCTCCTTGCTCTTTCACAGAACATAGGTAAATGAAAAAGACTTTCTAATAACAAATGTGGACTTGAGAATGTAATGCTTTTTAATGTAACACTCTTCTTTAATATTTTGATTGTATATTGCAGGACAAGGCTTTAGTGTTGATCATGCATAATTATATATATATGTAGTTACACACATATAGAGGTATTATATATAACAGACATTTAATAAACTATAAAGAAAATGGAATTACAAGCAAATTAACATTATTAAAATGCATTATAATAGACTGATGAAGAATCCCTAGGCCACTAACAATCTTAGGTAAAACTAAATAAAATAAAAATATTTACAGATGATCTAGTTAATTAGTGCTATAATTTACCTTTACTTGTTAAAACCCTGCTACAGACATTTTAGTCAAAGATATTTTTTGTAAAAGATCTCATACAGCATAAGTTTGATCATATTTCTTTTTTGAATTTATGGATTAATTTAATAGTTATTTGAAAACTGTTAATTTGTGTCTTAATAACTACCAAAAACTTAGTTTCTCCTATAAGTGTGCTTACTGATATGACTATAAGTTACATTTATAGGATCACACAATATATTGTAAAGTGAAAATTATGATTTGGAGCTTAACAAATCTTGTCAACTTCCACTGTATGTTTCATAGCAGTAATTCTTGCCTTCCTTTTTCTTTGATTAACAAGCGATTACTTTTGCCATGCTATGATAGCCATAAGATCAGTTTAGGTTTTGCCTGGCTCCTCTTATTGCGTTGCCTCTATGGAATGCACTGGTGCAGTTGCATTTTGTCCCTGCATTTTGTCCCTATTTTGTCCCTGACAAGCTAGCTGATCTAAAAAGTGCTGCTTGTGGTCAGCTCTGGGGACTATGTTTAGTGGAGTGGTTTAGATCTACCCATTTTGTAGGATTTTGCCTTGATAGATTACCAGTATCTATTTTTCTTTTCATGATGAAATAGTCAATAATAGCTCCATTCTAAACTTTGAATTGCTCATGTAAATGCATCTTGATTAAAGAAGAACAGATAGGTTACAATCAGCCATTCGGTCAGGGTTAAGGGCAGCTTTTAGCTGTTCCAATTATTTAATGGATTATGACAAACCATCTAGAACTTAATGGCTTATATAACCACCATTTCATTGTCGTGGTTTATTCCCTACATCCAGAATTAGGACAGAAGATAGAGGGAATGGCTTGTGTCTAGCCATTCTAAAAGACTCCAATGGCTAGGAAAAATTGAATATCTGGAGGCTTCTTTGCTCACAAGTCTAATGCCTGAGTGGAATGATTCAAAGGCTGAGATCAGCAAGGAATATGACCAAAGCACCTATAGATGCCTTTCTTTGACACTTGAACTTCTCCCAGCATGGCATTTGCATTGTGAGAGATTGTATCTCTCAGGAGAGATCATCCAGAGAGCAAGTGATCCCAGATAACCAGGTGGCAGTTGCATGACCTGTTTTTTTTTTGTGAGGAAGACCAGCCCTGAGCTAACATCCATTGCTAATCCTCCTCTTTTTGCTGAGGAAGACTGGCCATGGGTTAACATCCATGCCCATCTTCCTCTACTTTTTATGGGACGCCGCCACAGCCTGGCTGACAGGCAGTGCATCGGCAGGCGCCCGGGATCTGAACCTGCGAACCCTAGGCTGCCAAGCGTGAACTAAACCGCTGCACCTCTGGGTAGGCCCCCTGCATAACCTGTTTTAAACCCGCCACAGAAGCATGGCAGCATTGCTTCCTTCATACATTGGTTGAGGCTGACACAAGCACAGGTAGACTTTAAGATACTACTAATTGATGCAATAACTAGTATTTGATGGAACAAAGATACTACTGTTAATGGCATGAGTATCAAAGAATTTGGAGCCAGGTTTTAAAACTGCCATCTGGGTTTGGTGAAAGTATTGAGAGTAGAGGACAGTACCAGCCAGAGGTAGCTGCTGAAATAGGCTGGAGAAGAGTCTGGATAGTGTCCCAGCTGGCATATTAAATATAGGTAGCCCATACCTAGAGAAAAAGTCACATCCTAGGGCTGAGATGCAAGAAAAAGGACATAGAGAGGTAATGAGATATAGGTAAATTCTTTATTTTGGGTTTTATTTGGATCTACATAGCATATTGCAAAAAATACCAGAATTATTTGTTTTACTATTTATAATAGCATCATGTGATACTTTTTTACCCCAATACATAAGTTTTTCTAGCAATTTTTTTAATAATTTATTTTTATTCTGAAGCTTCTTAAGCAAATGCTAACTGAACATAGAATTGAAGCACATATCTACATATTTAATGTGAAAAATAAACTAAATGAATGAATGAATGAATGAATAAATAAAATGGGTCTTTTTAACTCCAGTTATTTAATGCTTTCAGAAAAAATTTTATTCTGAATTATTTAGGGGAATTTTTAGTTCCTTATTTCGCTTAGAATAATTCAAAATCATCATCATGAAATCATTCAAAATCAATCATTATAGAAATAATGTGAACACAGTACTCCCTTATATACCTTGGAAAAAGTAAAAATCTACAACATAGATATTAGGCAGTTAACATTTTATAAAAAACAGATTCAAACATGCTCATTAAATAGTCAACTTTTAAGTGGAATAGGCGAATGTGCTAGTAAATGTCACTTACAAATAGGTAGGAGATGAAATCTCTGGACATTAAAAATCAATCAAAGTTGATTTTTTACTGAATAATATTCAACACTTTTACCATTAAACTTAAAGTTTATGAGTGATAACTTTACTGCATATGAATCCTTATTATCAATGGCAGGAATTTCAGGAACATTTAGAAGATGATATACCTCACTGATTGCTCATCAGAGATATTGATTATGCTCAATTATTTTCTATAAATGCAAGATTCAAGTTCATGAGCATAAAGGAGGGATGTTGGTCGATATTGAACCCTTATTTGAAATTACTTATACAATATAAAGAAAATTTGAGTAAATTTCTGTTTGTTTTTTGTGTGGTTTTGTGGATTAATTGTGGGTTATACAATTTAAATAGTAAAATATGGTTATTCTCTTCTAAGATATTAATACATCTTAATCCTCTGGATTATTATGGTGATTCACACATTCATTCAAAATTTTCCTAATCATCCATTAGGTGCTTGGAATACATCACTAAACAAAATAAAGATTTCTTTCCTTGTGGAACAGCAAACACAAAATAAATACCTAATTTATGATATGTTTCTATGTGGTAAGTGTTGTAAGATAATAAAAGGAAAAATTAGATCAAGAAAAAGGGAATCTGAAGAACTCGGTATTTGTATTATGGTTTATCCTTATAAAGAGGTTGATCAGGATCAGTGTAGGCCTCATTAGGAAGATGACATTTGAGCAAGAGAAGACATTTGAAGGAAGAGAAACACTAATCCTGGTGGGTATTTTCAAGATCATAAGGCAGAAGTGTGCCTTCCCTATTTGAGGAACATCTGAGATGTCAGTAAGGCTGGAACAGAGTGAGCAAGGGGAAGCGTGTTGGGAGAGAGGGGATGGCGCAGTGTGTATATTATGTCAGGACTTGTGGGCTACTGTAAGGACTTTGGTTTTACTCTCAGAAAAATGTGGAGCCATTCCCAGGTTTGACATCATCTGACAGAATCCCTCCGACTATTGGGTTGACTGGAGGCTTATAAAAGTGGAATCAGGGAAACAGATTAGAAGACCATTGTGGAAATCCAAACCAGAAATGACAGTGTCGGGGACCAGTGTGTTATAATGGAGGTGGAGAGCAGTGGTCATTTTCTGTATGTATTCCCAAAGCAAATGCAATAGAATTTGCTCATGGATTGGATATGGGATCTGAGAAAAATGAAAGAGAAGAGTCAAAAAGAGGCCAAAGTTTTGGCCTAAATAATTGCAAGGGTGGCGTTGCCATCAGTTGTAAATATAGAAGACTGCAGGTGGAGCAGGCTTAAGGGGGAAGATCAGGAATTCCATTTTGATTAATTATGAAAACTTCTTACTTATTTGGAGGCTTCTGTTCATTTTAAAAAGAAACTCTTTTTGTTTTGTTTTGCTTTTAAACAAATCTTAAAAAGAATTTTGTTAAATAGTCATAGGATCCCTTCTGTTTATGCCAGAGTATTGTATTGAGCACAGAACTGGAAGGAAAACCAACCACTGATTCCTGTCCCTCATCTGCTATAAAATAGCCTCATGCTTTATTTATTTATTATGTTTTGTGCGTGAGGAAGATTAGCCCTGAGCTAACATCTGTTGCCAATCCTCCTCTTTTTGTTGAGGAAGATTGGCCCTGGGCTAACACCTCTGCCCATCTTCTTCTATTTTATGTGGGACTCCGCCACAGCATGGCTTGATAAGCAGCTCATTGGTCTGTGCCTGGGATCTGAACCTGAGAACCCCAGGCCGCCTAAGCAGAGTGTGCAAACTTAACCACTACACCACTGGGCTGGCTCCCCGTGTGACTTTAAATAGGCCATTAAAACTTGATATTTCCCAGATTTTCTTTTGTTCCATAAGGAAATAATTCTCTACTATCCCTGCTTTATTACATGATTATTATAAGGATTAAATGATACATTTGAACATCAATTAAATACCATGAAACCCAAACTATGTCAAATATGATATTCAGTATGTTATAAATGTAATTTCTTCTATTTTAAACAAACTTACATGTTGAATCTCAACCCAGGCAGAGTTGAAGATTCGGTGGTTATCTTCCCTTTTCTCTGGTTATAAAGCAGGCAAAAATAAATAAATTGATAATTCTTAGGTAGATTTAAATTAAAAATTAAAAAAGGCTACAATATCCTGCATCATCACTTCTCATCAAGAGATGGAGTCTATTTCTTCATTTGAATCTGAGCGTGGCTCTGTGACTTGCTTTGGCAGTGGAAGCACAGCTAAAGTAACCCAAGGCTTGAAAAGGGCTTGCCCACTGGGACTTGCCCACTCTTCTCCCTAGAACCCATTTGTCATTTTGTGAACAAGCCCCGGCTAGCTAGATCATGAGAGGCCACATGGAAAGAAAGCCTGCGTGTCCCAATCCCAGCTGATGCCCCAACATGAGAATGAGGCCATCCTAGACCAGCCAGCCCAGACTAACAAACCACATGGCCAAACAACAGAATCAAGAGGAATAAAATGGTATTTTGAGCCAGTAGTTTTTGAAGGGTGCATACAGTAACGTAGCAAAGGTTAACTGGCATAAATTCCAACCAGGCTGATTTAGTTAACAACATTGACAACATAATCTGAATGATTATTAAATCTCCATTTAATTGGAAAAGACAAACTTGGAAACCAGGAGCACCTGGCTTTGCATCTGGACCCTGACACATTCTGCTTATGTGACCCTCAGTCTCTTAGTTAAATTTGCCACAACTTTGTTTGGCCATAAGAAAAAATGGAAACACCACTTTGTCCAATTTGGGGGATGATTAAATTTGATGAATAAAATATACTCAGCACATAGTACATGACATTACATGTCACTAGTTAGGCTTAATGCAATATATTTATATTTTTCCTTAAATGTATATTATTATTCTCATCTTTAATATTTTGCTGTCAAAACTTTTATGCTTATAATTGACCTTCTCAACTATCATTAGTCTGTCTTTGAGGATTGTGACTAACATTTTATGAAATTCAAATCAGCATTGCAATTCTTTGAAAACTTTGATGTTCTTCCTACCCTCCCTTTATGTTTACTCATAATTGATCTTTTTTTCTTGACAGCATTTTGGGGACAGTGAGTGACATTTGAAAGCACTCATGACAGCATCTGAGGGAGATTTACAGCACTTAACCTGTCAGAGATTCGACCTTAAAATTAAAGAGGAGCAGAATATCTTTAGACCTCAAGTCTCATGCTTAGTTACATTCAAAATATCTTGTAAAATTAGTTTCAATGTCAGCATACTAATGCCTGTGTCAGCTTTTTTAAAAAAGTGGCAGTGATATATAGGCACCTAATTTTGACTGGAGACTATAAAATAGATGGAGTGGTCAGGTTTAGTCCTAAGTAACCTTTTATCCAATGACAGTAATTACTTATTTCAACCTTTAATTCATTTAAATTTGCTTGAACTTTCAAGTGACTACCCACATATTTTCCGTTTTGACAGATAAAATTAAATGACTAATATGTAGAACAACCTACCTAATGCTGTGGGGTGATTGACAGTTAAAAATCATAAAGCACCTTTTACTTTTCCAAGTTTGAAAAGCTAAATCTTTAATAAGATCAATTTATATTTGTCACTTTATTCTACTATTTTCACAGACACATCCTCTAAAATGAAAATTCAGGATCCACGAATGAGATTCCAAGGTATTCTGGAAAACATGGACATTTCCTGTATACATGCACTTTGCTTGTGAGAAGTCCAAAATTTTCATCATATAGTCAAGTTTGTCCTCAGTAAAGTTACAGTCACTACTTTGAATGACATTTAAAACACTTGCGAAATAACAAAATGACCCTACCAAAAACATGTTACAAATGTATTGCTCCAATGAAAGAATCTAATAAGAATACTCATGTTTTTCCTGAAAAAATTACCATTCTCTAACTCACTTGTATGTCTTAAAATTGTTGGCTGTGTTTATTGACATGAAGTCCTTTGAAATGATTTTCTTTAAGTGGGCTGCTGAGCAAAAGTCATGATAAGTTTTAAGTTTTGCATCCATACCTCTGTCATTTCTGCTTAAGCGGATAGTAAGTCAACACTTCATTGGGCTCACTGTGGAACATTTGAGAATATCCTCTTTGTCCTTGAACACCTTCTCTCAAAATGTGGCGGGGCAGCCTCTTTCCCTCCCCGCTCCCCAGTCAATTCTCAGAAAGTCAGTATAATTGCACGGTCTTTGAGAGCTTTTCATCAGTTGCTATGGGAGTGACTGTAATTTATGACGCTTCCTTATATACTTGAAGCTTCCTTATATACTTGAACACATTGCCCTCCCACCTTCCCTGCCATGGAAGTGCTAGAATCTAGCTCTATATACCCTGGACATCTCTCATTAACTTCACTCCAGTGATATTACTGCACTCTTTCTAAGGTTATCAATTCATATTCCTGTAACTTGGAACCAGTGGTCATCCAGATACAGAATGGAGAACTCATGGCAGCTTTCTTAAAAAACAAATTAAATCAGATATGATGGAGTCTGCAACCACCTGCCACTTCTATTTTGTAGTCATTACTGGCTACCATTTTCCCCTAATTCTAATTCTAGGTGATCCTCAGATGTCGTCAGTGAGAAGAATAACGGGAACAACTTATTATACATGACAATTGTGGGAATCCACCTCAAGTTTCTAATTCAATAGATCTTGGGTGCAGCCCAGGGATTTGCATGTTTGAAAAAGTGCCCTTAATTATTCTGCTTCTGGTTTTCCAAAGACCTCAGTTTGAGAAAAACTATTTGAGAATTTAAGTTGGATTCCTTATCTGAGAGATTGTCTCTTTCCCCTATCCTTCACGTGAATTGCAATTAGCAGATATCCAACTTATGTAATAGATGGATACAACAACTAAAATAATGAAGAGTTATGAATGTATGAAACTGGAGACATCATAGCATATTTATTTACTCACCAGGCATCTGTTAGATATATACATCAAGCATCTATTATACATTTGTGTGTGTGTGTTTGATATAACGATCTATAAGTCAACACAGTCCTTGCTTAGAAGCATAGTTTTTTAATAAAGGTAGTCTTGGATTCTAATATAGATTCTACCACTTTCTAATTGTATAACTTTGGGTGATATAAATAAAGATGTTTTCTGCAAAGCTCATGTTGCAAACATCACCAGCATAGGGACTAAACCACCCATTTTATATATAAACCCAATCCTCAGAATGTAGTTATTCCCAATTTATTTACCCTTAGGACATGTGCTTCTGAGAAGTGAGAATTGTTCATTCATTTCACCTCACCATCATTCCCCACCAACTCAAATTCTTGCAAAAAAGTGTCCTTTCTCATGACCAACCTGAATGTGTGTAATATAAAAAGTGTCTACCCACCGCCAGAAAGTAGATGGAGTCTCACTTTCAGAATAATCTTTCTGCCAGCAGTAATTAAAGCTTTCTCTTTATCCTCATCTGTTTCCTTTGGTCTTATTCTAGTGTACTTGATAAAAAAACTTACTAAACCTCTTAAAAGCTTAATTTTCCTTTGTTTAAAAGTGTGGGAAATAACAAAACTGATAATTAATACTGCCTACAGACACATAGCATGACTGTAGGGACTAAGAATTAAAGCTGCCTACATTTTTACTATCTGTTCCAGTAAATTCTTTCCCTGGGAGATAAATCTGTAAATCAGTGAATAATTTCATCGTTTACTCCTGGAACTTCCCAGAAATCAATTTACCTGGAGACTAATCTCCTCAAGTATTCCCCTTCTCAGGACCGTAGTTTGCTCAACTGAGCCAAAAGCCCCCATTTCGGGACAATAACTTGTTCAAACAGGCAAGCTATTTAATTTTGGAACAATCCTTTATTTATTTACCCTCATTTTCAAAATTCTCACTGTGTTCATTAATCCTAAAAAAGTTATTTCATGAGATTTGCTTATTCCAATCGGATCCCCACACTGAAAGGCCCTCCCTACTCCCAGATGTTGAAAACATATTGGTATTTGTCCCATGGCCACACCACTTAGACTTTATCAGACTGACACCTTGTAGTACTAGACAAGAAATTCCACTTTGCGTGATCAACTCTGGTGATCTTTTGGAGATCTGTAGCCGGCAGTCCCAGAAGTCCCAGCAAGATAGAACTGGGATCCCTTTACCACTACTGTTCAATACTCCCATTTCAGAAAGGAAATCTTTTTTTTTATTGTTTTTTTATTGATGTCTTAATAGTTTATAAACTGTGGGGTTTTAGTTGTACATTTTTGTTTGTCTGTCACCATGTGGATGTAACCCTTCACCCCTTGTGCCCACCCCCCAGCCCCCTTCCCCTCGGTAACCACCAATCAATTCTCTCTGACCGTGTGTCCATTAATATTCCATATATGAGTGAGTTCACACAGTGTCTGTCCTTCTCTCTCTGGCTTATTTCACTTAACATAATACCCTCTAGGTCCATCCATGTTGTTGCAAATGGGACAATTCTGTCTTTTCTTATGGCTGAGTAGCATTCCATTGTATGTATATACCACATCTTCTTTAACCAATCATCAGTTGAGGGACACTTGGGTTGCTTCCACTTCTTGGCTATCGTGAATAATGCTGCAATGAACATAGGGGTGCATACGCCTCTTGTGATGGTTGATTTCACGTCCATTGGGTAGATGCCCAAGAGTGGGATTGCTGGATCATACGGTATTTCTATTTTTAATTTTTTGAGGACTCTCCATACTGTTTTCCATAGAGGCTGCACCAGTTTGCATTCCCACCAGCAGTGAATGAGGGTCCCCGTTTCTCCACAACCTCTCCAGCATTTGTTGTTATTTGTCTTTGTGATTATAGCCATTCTAACAGGTGTAAGGTGATATCTCAGTGTAGTTTTGATTTGCATTTCCCTGATGATTAGTGATGTTGAACATCTTTTCATGTGTCTATTGGCCATCTGTATCTCTTCCTTGGAAAAATGTCTGTTCATATCCTCTGCCCATTTTTTGATCGGGTTGTTTGTTTGTTTGTTGCTCAGTTGTATGAGATCTTTATATATTACAGAGATTAATCCCTTGTTGGACAAACGATTTGCAAATATTTTCTCCCAGCTGGCGGGTTGTTTATTCATTTTGATCCTGGTTTCATTTGCCTTGTAGAAGCTCTTTAGTCTGATGAGGTCCCACTTGTTTATTTTTTTCTTTTGTTTCCCTTGTCCAAGTAGACATGGAATCTGAAAGGATCCCTTTATGTCCAATCTCAATTAGTGTACTGCCTATATTTTCTTCCAGGAGTTTTATAGTTTCAGGTCTCACTTTCAGGTTCTTGATCCATTTTGAATTGATTTTTGTGTATGGCGATAGGAGATGGTCTACTTTCATTCTTTTGCATGTTGCTGTCCAATTTTCCCAGCACCATTTATTGAAGAGACTTCCCTCTCTCCATTGTATGTTCTTTGCTCCTTTGTTGAAGATTAGCTGTCCGTAGGTGTGTGGTTTTATTTCTGGGCTTTCAATTCTATTCCATTGATCTGTGTGTCTATTCTTGTACCAGTACCATGCTGTTTTGATTACTATAGCTTTATAGTATATTTTGAAATCGGGGATTGTGATGCCTCTGGCTTTGTTCTTTTTTTTCAGAATTGCTTTAGCTATTTGGGGTCTTTTGTTGCCCCATAAGAATTTCAGTAGTTTTTGTTCTATTACTGTGAAGAATGACATTGGGATTCTGATTGGGATTGCATTGAATTTGTAGATTGCTTTAGGTAGAATGGACATTTTAACTATATTTATTCTTCCAATCCATGCGCATGGAATGTTTTTCCATTTCTTTATGTCTTCCTCAATTTCTTTCAATAGTGTCTTATAGTTTTCATTGTATAGATCTTTTACCTCCTTGGTTAAATTTATTCCCAGATATTTTATTCTTTTTGTTGCAATTGTAAATGGGATTGTCTTTTTGAGTTCTCTTTCTGTTGGTTCATCGTTAGTCTATAGAAATGCAATTGATTTTTGTAAGTTGATTTTATACCCTGCCACTTTACTGTAGTTGTAGAAAGGAAATCTTGCTCCTCTGAGGTCTCTTGACACTCCACTCAGAAGGCTCTGTAAACATAATGGTGGCTTAAGACATCCATTGAGGTGAGTTCTAATTTCCTCTCATCACTTCTCAAATTCTGAGTTTATTTTTCCTCCTAGGAATGTGAAATGCCTTCTATTAACCCTTTGATTATTTAATAAGGTCTGCACATTTTTATCCTTCATAGAAATATGTCCTATTACTGATGACACTACTTGTCCCTTTTCCCAGGCAGTACTATACCTCTGTCAGATTGATACTTTCCCTTAATAAAGCAGATGATAAACTCAGCATTGGTTGGTCAACAGACTATTCTGATGGTCTTTTTGGGGAATCAAAAATCTATACTGTTTATGTCATAGGCTTACTATAAATTAAAAAAAAACTCTCAAACCTTTGTAAGTCAAATAGTAAGCAGACTTGAATTAAATCCTTCCCTGGTTGTGATCAAGTCTTTCACCAGGCTATAGTGTTCTTCCTTTTATTGTCCAAAATTTCTTCTTTTGGCCTCATTTTTTTAATGCAAACTATATTTTAGCCAAATATTACTCACAATAGTCCACAACTGAATAGTAATTTCTTTGTATCAGTGTTGAAACAGTACTTAAATAGAGTTTGTGGATGTCTTCTGAGGTTTCTAAATCTCACTTCATAAATCTTTTTTCCCTCTACTACAATATAGATTTAATTTTTTTTAATTTCATGTTTTGGCTTTTAGGTTGTTAATTTTGAATTGCACAATCTACACAAATAGTTGAAGTTCAGCTCTTCTCCCTAATGAATGCTGTGTTAATGCCTTAACAGATGTAATTGCTTTACCTTTTTGTCAATACCTTCCATGGCTTTCAACATAAGGACTTATTTTTAACTTATTTTTTGGCTAAGCATAAGAAAGATCACCTGTAGATTGATTAAAGGCTAATTTTGTGAGGCTACGCCAGCGGGATGGGCCCAAGAACTTCTTCTTTTGTGGTTACTTCTTGATATCCCTCAACTTATGCTTCTCTGAGAGCAAAAATGGTATAAAAAATAGGCTCATGGCCCGGTAGCATAGCAGTTAAATTCGTGCGCTCTGCTTCAGTGACCCAGGGTTCGCAGATTCAGATCCTGAGCATGGACCAACGCACTGCTTGTCAAGCCACGCTGTAGTGGCGTCCCATATAAAGTAGAGGAAGATGGGCACAGGTGTTAGTCCAGACACCATTTTCCTCAGCAAAAAGGAGGATTGGCAACTGATGTTAGCTCAGGGCTAGTCTTCTTCACACACACACAAAAATAGACTTGCTATGTCACAAAGTTTATATGATGTAACCATTCAGAGCCCATAATAATCAATTTTGTTTGTAGCAGATATCTCTTGTACTGATTACAAAGAACAGAGGTTTTAGTTTTGATAGTCTATGGAGCTGCTTGAGAGGATTGGAGAGCCAGCCTTGAAACAAAGCTTCAGAGCACGTTACTAAGGAAACCACTCCAGCTCCTGCTGCCCCCCCAAGCTCTAGAGGAAGCTTCCAGAGCCGCAAAAGCTGATATAGGAAAGGACTCAACCTTATAATCACTACCACTTCTGAAAGATGGACGTGAACTTCTTTATTCCAAATGGTCCCTGATGGGCAAATCAATGCTACATATCTGAATCCTGACTCCAACAGAGGCTGATATTTTCAGTTTTTTTGCGATCAGTCTTGAGTTGATGGGATTTAGGAGGCCGAAAATTCCCCCAAGATAGCCAGGATTTAAAGAAATAAAAGCACAAGCTTTAAAGAAACGCAAGCATGTGTTTTAAGCATGCATTTTGTTGTTTAATGAGATTCTGCTGTAGGAGGAAATAAGGGGGTTGACCACCAGTTAGGAGCAGGAGATGATTATCGCACCAGTTATAACTCATCAATGTTATGAGTGTGATTCAAAACTGTCCCACACTTCCAATTATTATTTTTGAGATTAGATGGGGGAGGAAAAGCCCTTGAACTCAAAAGTAAAGGAAATTCCAATGCCTAATAATATGTATTTGAAAAATGATTTAACTATACATTTGGAAAGACAGGAGGAAGAAAGCAACATGGTAAATCGACATCCTAAAAAAGTATTTAAACATTCTTTTTTTAAAAGAAGAAGTTTAATAAAGGTAAAGTATACATCTGAGAGATTTAAATACATGTTTGAAAACAAAGTGAGTCACAGTAATTGTTAAGAAGAAAAAAGAAATACAACATTGAATAAGTAAAAATTCTTAAAGATATATTTTGATGGTTTGATTACAGGTATTATAACATTCTGTTGATTATGGATTGGAGATTTTCCCTCATTACTGGGCAGCCAGAAAACATTGCAGTTGTCAAATAGATGAACTCCAATATGATACAAAATATTCAACCTATATCTAGTTTTCTAGTAATTTTTGAGGAGGATTCTACCCTGCATCTCCAAGACTTGGATGGGTATTCCTTTTCTAGTTCCAAATTTCTGTTTTAATTGTTACACTTAGTAAATTGCACTCCATTTTCCTGTTCACTTTTTTGGAATTCCATTTGAGTATAAATTACGTTAGGGCACAGAATGAGTCTCCTTCATCTTTACCTTCACGTTGGTTGCCAAAACTTGAAGCTAAAAATCATGGATGCTACACAGCTGTTTGTGAGCAAAAGTGAGACCCAACATTTCACATACATTTGACAGACTAACCATGTCAATCTCGGAAATAGGAATACTAGAACTTTTTTTAAGTTAGAAAGTCTCCTGGAGGAAACATTCATATTGAAGAAGTGGTATTTTGAATGCTCTACATTTTAAGATATTAAGTAACATGATATTAAAACGGAAAGATGAACTTTAGATATCAATTCTTAAAATAGCTTCAAAGAAGAGAGATCAGTACTTGAAATTATTTGGTGTGCATAATAAAGGGCCTATTTTTTATTATGCAATAAATATTTTTAAAAAAACTTTAATATACACATTTTGTGTATACACACTTTCTGTGGTTGTTAGGCAATAAAGTTTTTAGAGTGCTTCTTGCCTTGTAACAGTATTATTTTTACATATAGGTTATGGAGATAGAACGCACATAGGACATCTCTGTCTTATAAATGCTATCTGTAAAATGCAAAGACCCTTTATAACTCATTTTATGGTAGTCAATCTCTAATAAACATTGTAAAATACAGTTTAAAATATATCATTGTTATGTTTTAAAATTGTCTTTTTTCAAAGAGGATGAATATTTCCTGATCTATTCATTCACATATTTGTTCAAGAACTTTGTGAATGTAGTCAACAGCCAACTTCCCAAAGACTACCAAAATTACCTCAAGTTTCCTGCTTACTGCAGTAAGAAACACTACTAACTTTGTAGAGTATTGAGAGTATACAAGGAGGAGAGGTCAAAGGCAGGATATTTATGAGTGCTTTGGATTGGTGTAAGGTGGCTATTTTGAATTAGAATCCTAATCAGGATTTGTGATATAATAGTGCTCAGAGTCAAGAGTTTTGAAATGAATTTTGAAGAGTACAACAATCAATTGTTATGAGAAGATGATGATTACCCTCTGTGAGTAGTCTAGTGTTTGGAAGTTCCTAAAATAAACAATAATATTATTTGCAACTTCGTCTCTCTGGTTAAGAAATTTCCTGGAACAATAAAATTAATTTGATAGGTTTTTAATTAGTAAATTCAATTTAATGTAAATAGTGAGCTTTGTGGCTACAGATGGTTTCGGGTTGAACCTGCTTTCTTTTATTTAAACTTATGCAATCAACTGTCTATAAAGGTAGAAGACCAGACCTGTGACTAGTTCAAGGTCAAAGATAAGATGTACAGGGCCAGGCAAATATTTGCTGGGCCCTATCTCTATAAACAATTTGACTACAAACTCTATTACAAAATGCATGGCCCATGTCAGTTATAGTGATTTATCAAGGAGGATTTAAAATAATGAATAGAGTAGAGGCACTGGCATATTTGTTTATTATCCAATTAGTGCCTGTGAAGATTTTTCCAGTGTCCAGGCTCTGCCTTTTCCTATGCTGGTATAGGGACTATCTGTGTGTGCACATGTGCATGGTTTATTGTCAAACATGCAATTGTTGGCTAATTTCATATCATCCACCTTGAAAAAGGACAGCACAAAGCCATTGTTCTTCAGAATCTGTTTGTCTTAAAGCTATATAGACCTTCTTTCCTCACGGTTCCTTGACACCATTTATTTAATGCTGGTTACAGCATTACTCATGGTGCTGCATCATCTCTTGTGCCACCTGTGAGTACTGGCTTCTAATGAGTCACTCAGTGGTCGTTACTGTGCTTCCTTGATGATGAATAGTCGTGCAAGTCTTACCCACTGTATGGAAGAGGATATGTACATGGTAATTTTTCTCTACTTCAAGTTTCCTTGGACTAAGTGTGGTACTGAACCCAGTCATTTGGATACTAGTGTATAGACTTTTGGAAGCTTGGTTTGAGTAGGGAATTTCTTCATCGTCATTGTCCTTGGAGCTGTATTTTCCTTTTGTTCTAGTCGATAGATTTTGTAGACAGACAGCTTGAAAGTCAGATCAGATCAAATATAGGATTCTTTTGTTTTTTCATTAATTAGATTCTTACAGGTTTCTTTAAACTGGATATAATGCTTGGGTAAAAATTGGAATCAGTACCATTTTCCTGTTCAAGAGTGGGAAGAGATCTCTCTTGAAACTACTGGTCTTGTATCTTAGTATCTTTACATGGTTAGAGATTATGAGCTTGCTTTCTTTCTCCTCTTGCTGTCTTCCGTTCTTCCTATGTGATTAATGCTGTAATAAAATGTGTCTACACAACAAAGAACATTGTTTGAAGATGGCAACACAATATCATTTGTCAAAAGAATAAAGTGTTAAGAGAAATTATCCAAAATTTGGAAGTAAGGCAAAATTGCCTATTGACTCTAGTGTTCTTTTAGTGTCATTATTGGGCACGTTTCAACAGGTCCATTTAAGGTTTATTTGATTCTCTGTGATGGTGCTTCTCAAAGTATGGTCTGGGGGCCCCAGAGTGTCTACAAAACCCTTTCAAGCATCTATGAGACCTTATATTTTCCTACTACAAAGTTGTGTGAGGTTTAATTTTCTTCATATACTTCAAATTAAACAATATCTTGCATCACATTGAATGCAGAAACAGAAATGAAAATCCTGCAGTTTCATGTCAAGTATTAAAGAGATTTGCAAACAAATGTAAAATGATGTCACACTTTCTACTAGGTTTTTTCTTGTGGAAACATTGATTTTTCAGAAAAATATGTTATTTTTGTTAATGCTTAATGGGTTTATTATTTTTTCAATGAAATAATGAATGCATTTTACAAGATTTGTTAGGGGGCCAGCCCAGTGGCGTAGCGGTTAAGTTCGCACACCACACTTTGGCGGCCAGGGGTTTCCCAGGTTCGGATCCTGGGTGTGGACAGACGCACCGCTTGTCAAGCCATGCGGCAGCTCCCACGTAAAAGTAGAGGAAGATGGGCACGGATGTTAGCCCAGGGCCAGTCTTCCTCAGCAAAAAAAGAGGAGGATTGGCAAATGGTGTTAGCTCAGGACTAGACTTCCTCACACACACACACACACACACAAGATTTGTTAGTTTTCATTTATAATACAGTAAATTTCAGTAGACATGACCTACAGAAACAAAAACTCATTAGTGTCTTGAATTTTTTTCTTTTTGTAAGTTTTCAATAATGTTTAACATCATAAAGGGTTACTAGGAACAAAATTTTAAGAACTCCACCTATAGGAGAATACACCTAGTTTGACTTTGCTATTTACCTAGAGGCTGAGAGGTTACACACTAAGTTATAAATGTCTGTCTGTAAGAAAACAGTAATTCAAAAGATATGGTTTAATTGGCCACTGTGACACATATTAACCAATTTTGTATCTAAACCAGCATGTTACTAATTTTTGTTGTCTATACATAATCACTTCTGCAAGTGCTCCTGGAAGCAGCTTCACCATCTTACTAGTTCCCTCATTTATAAGTTTATAAATCTTTGAAATATGTTAAATCTATACTCAGATGAGAGTTACATTTTTAACTTTTTGAAAATATACTTTGACAGTAGAATAACTGGATTTACATTTTATGTGAGTGAGGAAGATTTCACACACACACACACACACACACACACACACACACACACACACTTTCTCTCTCTCCTAGTTTTGGCCCAGAAAGCAAATTAAAGCATGGCATTTTAACAAGAATGCCTGGGTCTTTGGTAGCATACCAGGAAAATATAGTTTCTTTTGAAATTCATGTTTATTTCAAGGTGCTCTTTTTCAGGAAATGCAATAAATAACATTTTTACAGAATTCAACCCTGGATGTCTTGATTTCTATTTGAATTCCATAAACAAGATTTCTGGGACAGAATTGGTTAAAAGTATTAAAACACATTTAAAGCTAAATATATTTTCAAAAATTGGTAGTAGATCATGCAAATATATGAACATAGAAGGCGAAAGGCTACAGATTTAGTTGGTCTCTCAATAACATAATAACATAAATAACTGCTTAAATTTACAAATAATATAGTAAAATGCTTTGAACATTTGAAAAACAAACAAATAAACACACAAAAAACCCCACATGGATAAATGTGACCATTCCTAGAAATTACCATCGTAACAAGAAATCTTTAAATTTCTAATATTCATATTTGGTCAAAGTTTTTTGCCACATTAGGCAAAGGTTATTTATATTGCTCATGCGGGTACTACTTCTTTTGTGAAAAAAAATACAAAGAACATTTTTGTAACAAATTGCAAAATATCATATTTTCTTTAAATATACAATTACTTAATATCAATTATGTAATGAACACAGACTATGTGCTAGGTCCTAGAGGTGCTCAATAAGTATATCATCAAAAATATTTATGTAATTTCTAGAAACTAACACTGTTATGAGAAGTTCTAATACTTTCATATTCATAATTGGTCAAACCATTTGCCTACTCAGGTCAGGTTAAATCTACTGGTAAGTCTTTCTGCATGTTCTTCAGGTTTTGAAAACAATTACAGAGCTAAATAAATTTTAACAAATAGCAAGAAGAAAGATTTTCCAATTATTCAAATATTTAATGAGCATGGGAGGTTTCATCTTGCCCCATAAACTACATAGAAACAGAGAAAAGAAGAATAGAATTTGTTTCTGCTTTTGATTGATTTACTCTAGGCCTGACACAATATGATATGTGGTTAAAATATTTAAATACATTTTAGAACTGGAAAGAAAATAAAATATTATCAACTCTAGATTATCATTTCACACCTGAGAAAATTAAAGCCCAAAGAGTTTTAATGACGTGCCTAAAAGTAGACACAAATTTATTCAGTGGCAGAACTGAGGTTAAAACTCAATTTTTATGACTCCAAGTCCAATTCTTGGTTTATTACACAACATTTCGCTACAGGAAAAAGTAAACAATGGAAAACAGGAAAAGTATATTCAATATCAATGTCTTCGCAAAATCGGTTATTGGCAATAACATCTAAAGAGAAATAATCTCCTCGATCTGGTTAATGTGTGATCCTTCATTATAAATGATAGAGTGATTTGTAAAAGATATTAACAACATTTTTAGCTTCTACTGGAAGGAGTTGTCATTCATTTGCCATTCATGGAAGCAAGAAGAAATGGCTAAGAGTATTAATACAGCATTGGGTGAACAAGACAAGAAACTTGAAAGCAAACTAAGAAAATAATAATAACTTAAATAAATAGAAGAATATATACAGCATGAACCTGAGGAAATTGTCTCTCTCAATTAAGAATATTCAGGAAATTGGATAAAACATAGGGATACAACAGAGAGCTGGGTGGCAGGATCAGCAGGGATGATGGCAAATACCTATTTTTAAAGATTGATTGCAAAATCAGGAAGATGGCAGTGATGGTGATAAGAGATAATTCTAATTAAAACAGTAAATGAGAGATCCACAAAATGAGAGATGACAATTGTGAAGGTACCAGCAATGCAATATGTTGCTAAAACTCCTTTTTCCCTCCTTAGTTGTTGCTAAAAAAGAGGAACTGCTTTACAAAAGGTCTTAGGAATTCACATCTCATCTGAGGAGGGGCCATATGTGATTGAGCCATCCAAGGAATCTGGAAGATCTAGAGATGATATCTTAGAGATCTCTTAAGAAGCACAATTGCTTGGGCAGTATGTTCAGTTGGATAGTCATAGATTTTTTTTTTGGTAACACAGACAATGTTATCATGACTTTTTTTCGGATAACTATTGCAAGGAAATATTGAAAGTTTTTTTTCAGCCCTGAGCTAAATCTGCTGCCAATCCTCCTCTTTTTGCTGAGGAAGACTGGCCCTGGGCTAAGATCCATGCCCATCTTCCTCTACTTTACATGTCGGACGCGTGCCACAGCATGACTTGATAAGCGGTGCATAGGTCTGTGCCTGGGATCTGAACCTGCAAACTCTGGGCCGCCAAAGCAGAGTGCTCAAACTTAACAACTAAGCCACCGGGCGTGTCCCTGAAGTTATTTGTTTAAAGTTACTTTTAACGTGTGTATTTTTATCACTCTGTGGTAAATGTCTCTATTTTGTTTCACATTTCCCCAAGGGTAGCATAGAAGGGCAGTGGTGGGAAGAGATTAGCAATGCCTATAACCCAAGAAACTAGCATATCTGGGATGTTCAAGAAAAAAGACAATCACAAAGGCTTAACAGCAATGGCAGAACTATGGGGCATTGCAGAGAAACTGGGAAGAAAAGCAAAAATTAAGAACTTATTTTTGAGACATTAGTGGGACATCTATAAGGAGACATCTGATAGAGTTGGATATATGAGATTAAAAAAACAACAGATGAGAAGACAAGACTGAGATGCAGATTTGTTTATTATGAGTTTAAAGGTCATTGTTGATATCACTGGAGGGAGGGGTGAAATTCCTGAGGGAATAAATAGACATGAAAAATATGAGCTAAAGTTAATCCCAAGATGCTCAACACTAGGAGGCAACAATGGAATGAGAAATTGTGTCCATGTATCTTTCAAGGCATTCACTTTTTATTAAGCCTGGTCCTCATATACTGTATAAGGAGACTGTGGTACAAAGAACCCTGGATTTGGAGCCAGAGATTGTAGGTTAAGTCTTTATTTCAGTCTTACCAGCTACTTCTTTTTGAGCATGATTTGTAACTCTTATTGGACTTGAGTTTCCTTATTTGTAAAGTAAAAATAATGCCTGTCTTCTGTACTAATGGTAATTTAAGACCTGAGGTTGTATTCTATGTAAGCATTTAATTCAATTACACAAATACAGGTCTTATGAAGTGATTTGACTAGAAACTTCATTTTGTACCCATCTTGGAACTTTTAAGATAGTGTAGATAAGGTGGGTTGATTACCAGTGATCTCCAAGCATTTTTTAGTTACTTTAGTAGACAAAGTTAGTAGCTGAAACAGTGAAGACAGTTGTCAATGCTCCCGTGTTCCCTGGGTGAGGCATAGTAAAGTTCCTATAAATAGAAATTTGGTCCCTACCACACACCTGGAAATAATGGTTAAGAAAGAAGGAGATGACTCATGTGAAGAGCTGGAATGGAACATTAAGTTGACTGATACACAATTTTCAGCCTTAAAATAACAGTCCATCAATTCAAAAACCAAATCTCCATATCTAAAAAGTAAATTAACATTTTTTGAAGGGAATCTCTAAACGTCCTGAGTTTGGAAAAAATAAACTATCATCCTCATTTATATGTAGGGCTTCCAGATAAAGAAATGCAATACCATTAAAAGGGAAATTCAGATTAAAGTTTCGTCTCATAAACTAAATCTTTTATTCCAAAATGAAAGTGTTGCATT
This sequence comes from Tapirus indicus, assembly GCA_031878705.1. Lineage (NCBI taxonomy): Eukaryota > Metazoa > Chordata > Mammalia > Perissodactyla > Tapiridae > Tapirus > Tapirus indicus. Next base: position 19,847,519 of record CM062936.1, read on the forward strand.
TTTCAATGAAATGTGGTTTATTCAATATTTAGAATTCAATATCTGCAAGAGCTGAATGAAAAGGAGCTTAACTGACAGAGGGTCAGTGTACGAGATGGAATGGGAAGGAATAAGATATTTGACTCGTGCATTTTTCCCGAATTTCAATGGCCCTCTTCTGTTATGATTATCTTTAAGCCTTAAGGTGGTTTTTTTTTCCATGTATATCATAAAATCATTAATCATTTGCTGGTGCACATAAAAATGAAATGAATTAGATTCAGCTCTAAATTACTCATAGTAATGGAAGAAAATAGTCACATATAATTTAAAAATTATAATATGGAGGGAACCAGTAAATATTTTTCAGCAATAAAGGTGGATACAGAGACTATGTCCAACATTCAATTGCCCACTCCAGGCATACACTTTCAGCTAATCATTGCTTTGCTTTTTACCTGGCTCCTAACTGCCTTTAATCTCATTCCTCAGTAGTTGGAAAAGCAACTTACCTCAAAAGCAATATAAACTCATGAGATTTTTCCAAAATGTGATTCATCATCATCATTTGTACCATCCTTTGGTCTCTGTCTGAACATGCTAATGTTTTGTGAAGATGGCTTACTAAATGAAATGCGTGTCTCTGTAATTGGATGATACAATACTCACTAGAGATCAGTATTATCTATACTTAAAGAAAAGTTGCATTTCTTCCACCTTCACTCTCTCTTTTAGAACATTTTCCTCTCCTATGTTAGTGTCCTTTGCTCATGTATGCTTTTATCACATTCATGCAGCACCCCAGGCTGTTGGTGAGAGTTTTATTTTATTTTTAATTAAGTCTTTGTTCACATTCTTGAGTACTAAAATATAAATAAAAGAATATAAGGTTGAGAGAGAATTGATTTCCTAGGTGTTTACTTTAAAAATATGTAGTCTAATTTGCAGGGTATTTGATTTTTAAACTCATATATAGTGCATACATGCAAAAGATCAATCTATTTCTGACCTTCTCATAATGAGTTTTTATAGCAATTCTAGCTGTTTTATATATATATAAATATATATATAAAACATATTGATATATGTGTGTGTGTGTGTGTGTGTGTGTGTGTGTCATTTTTGGTTAAAGCAAATGCACTTTAAATTCCCAGATGTGTATTTACAATGTGACAATCACGATTTCTAGTCAGTTTGTTTCCAGGCATTTGGGGAATGGAAACTTTCATTAGAGAGGGTAAGTAAACACCTGACAAAATTCTCTGATTGGAACAAATCACACTACCCAGCCATCAACATCTTTTCTCTTTTCTAAATTTAAGAGAGAAGACAAATGGAAAGAATTTAAAACTAGTTCTTTGGTAATTAGCCACGACTGGAGCAATTCAAAATCAACTTAATGGCAATTCTGAATTGGTTTACATTACTTAAAGCAAAATGTTCTCACTTGGATCTATCATCCATTAAATGAAACATATTAATAAATACTATCTTAAAAAGCAAAGCTTAATTGAATACAAGATACTTATAGAAGATAGGTTCATCTTGCCGAGGGTAATTTTTACTGCTTGCTGGGAAATAAAAGCTTTTTAGAAACCACGCTCCAATTTCCAAGATGAAGGAGGCCCAATGGCTGTTTCTTTCACCTCAAATATATGTCTCAATAAAAAGTCTACAATTTATAAAAAAACTAGGTAGCCTTCCCTTCATAAGGAGAGAATAAAGTTTTTATCTTTTTGGATATCTGTGAAGATCTTACATTAGAAAGTTTACAGTAGGCAGTGCAAAATATGAAAGATAGTCTTTTACTCCATTCTACACAAAAAGTGTTAAATTTTTTTTGTTAAAATATTTCTGAATTTAAAAAATTATAACAGTTCATGTCTGTATATTATTATGAAATGATTTATAGTATGGTTCAGCTTATCTAAGAAAGATAGAGAATATAAAAATATCTATGAATAATAAAGAAAGCATGAAAGAATACACAATGAAATAAAAAATGAAGGTTGCCTATAATGGAAGAAATAAGAGAGGACTTCTATAAAAACTAGATGTCTTTAAATAGTCTTTGTTTTATAAATTTTACTTTACAGCCACCCAAATATTTCATATAATTATTAATCAACATTAAACTGAAAAATCCAAAATAATACAATCAAAAGTAAAACGTAACAAATGGATGGAAATACGCACAAAGTTTGTGATATTCTCACAGGTTGGCATTATGCCAAATAGATTGAAAACAATAATTTGATGATAAATTTACAGTGTAACAAAAATAAGTATTGCAAAGGTATTATATATATTTTTAATCATATTCTTTAAGCAGGGTTGATATATTCACTCTGAGATAGCTGCATGTGTTGCCTGGTAAAACTCGAGTAATTATATAATGTTTTGATTCTGTCACTCCCAATGTCCTACAGAAATGAGCTTCTTGGTATAAAAGAGATACAAATATAATGTAAAATAGGTTCAGTAAAAATCCTATAATCTGCATTTTAAATTGGAAATATATCCAGGAACTGTTTATGTTATCTTGAAAACCAGCAAACAACAACAAAAATTTTGTAGCACTTTCTACTAAAAAGACCTAGAGATCTCCTAGCAATAGCGTTTCTAGCTAGTGCCCAGATAGGCCTTCCACAAGAATGAGCCAGGATGTGGAGGAGAAATGTCTTATTTTAACTGCGGACAAGACAATACACAAGATGAATCTGCTCACACTTCAAGGAAGCTCTGGAAGAGTGCTAGCTAGGATCGTGTCAAAAAGATGCAGGAACCTAATAGAAGGAGCTTCCATTGGCCAAAGATGACATACACTTGACATCACAAAAAATAAATCCATCAAATATATTTATCCAAAGAGGTTAATTACATTTTTTAAAAGTTTATTTTTGAAGCTTGAGGAAAAACTATGTTGAAAGCTGAGAAAGTCAGAAGAAAGAAAGAAGTATTTAAGTCTTTCCCTTAGGAATTGTATTGTGGTACTGGGTAATAAAGCAGAAAATGATGGGACATTTCTTTTTAGAGCAATTTTCCAGGTAATGCGTGAAGAATGAACAATTGGATTAGAATATTTTCTTTTTGCAATCCTCAATGAAGTAATGCATCTATGCACTAGTCACCAATAGCTGCTAACATCATAAAAAGAAGACAACCAGACAATATGTGTTGCCTGATGGAACGTATAAGTCTCCTGTTGAAAAAACACAGGAGAATAGAATATAGATATTCTATAAAGTAATCTTGTCGAAAAAATCAAATCTGAATCTAGATTAATCTACCAATATGTAGGGAATACCAGGAACAGAGAAAGCTGTTCCATTACTCCACAGCAATCCAATCAGCAAAATCCAGAATGTGGGAAATGCTACAGGAACAAAAATTGTAAAATAAAACAAAACAAAATAGAAATAACACAAAAACCAGAAACAGTTTATTCAACAAATGAATTAAAAGGAGAGAGAGGGGAAAGAGGGGAGAGAGAGAGAGAGAGAGAGAGAGAATGAGAATCTATAGAGGAAAAGAAACTTAAAAATATATATAGCAAGTTAAATATCTTTTAAAGCACTTAAAAAAATCGTGACACTTATGTAATGATTGGAATTTGAACACTAGCACTGAATATTGGATAATATTAAAGTATTTACATATATGTTAGGTGTATTAATGATACTGTGGTTACGTTTTGTAAGAGGCTTACCTTTTAGAGATACATACTTAACTATATAAATGAAATGTTATGATGTCTCTAATTTGCTTTATAATAAAAATAAGGATGGGAGTGGGTGGAGATATAGATGAAATATGAATTGAGATGAAATAGGACTGTAAGTTGATAACTCTGGAAGCTGAGTAATGAACACAGGAGATCCATCATAATATTGTGTCTACTTATCAGTTGATTGTGAACTTTTCCATTATAAAAGTTAAAAATAATTTTAACATTTAGGGAAAGTGATAGTACTTGAGCACGTAGTTTTATTGTTAAACAACTTTTTATGAATTTATTTGGAGCAATTTAAAGACACTGCTTCTGCTTTCTAGAACTGCACTGTCCAATGTAGTATCCACTGGTCACATGTGAATACTGAGCACTTGAAATGTGGCTAATTCAAATTGAGATGTAAAGACACAATGAATTTCATATACAGTATAAAATGTAAAATATTTCATTTATAATTTTTATACTGATTACATGTTGAAATGAGAGTATTTTGAATATACTGGTTTATGTAAAATATCTTACTGAATGAATTTTCCCTGTTCTTTTAACTTTCTTGATATGGCTACTAGGAAATTTTAATTTACATACGTCACTCGCATTATGTCTCTATTGTATAGTGTTCTAGAAAATATAGGAAGGCAAGCTAAATGATACTACCAGGGGCAGTTTAAAAATTAGCTTTAATGTAGAAATATAGTTGATTTTAAATATGCAGATGGTTGATTATAACTGGTTAAGGCATTTAAGCCATCAAGAAAAACAGCAATAACAAATAACAAATTACTTATTCAACTAGCAGAATGTACTATAGAGAAATGAAAAAATAAATTCAAAAGTCCAAAATAGAATACTCTCTGAGCATAGCTATTTCCTGAATGTTGTCATTTAATTGATTAAGTGCAGAACAATAAAAATTACTTTTGTTAAATGTTATTTATAGAATGATTGATGGTTATTGTGCATAATCACAATTTCAACTGAGAAAGTTTTATTATATTTTAGAGAATCACTGTGAGAATTATAATAGCCAAATGCTACAAGATTATGTTTAAATATTTAGTATTGAATCATTAAAAATTTCATTCTATATTGAATATTTTCTCATAAGTTTCATCTGACAGAAGTACTGCATCATTTAAGATGAGATTTTGTTAATCAGTAAATTTTATTCTCATAAAAAATTTCAAAGCTCATTTGGAAAAGGAATAAAGCAACACATACAGGTTTAGATAGAAAAATGCCTTAGTCATATCAATTTCTTTTGTTGTTCAAAGAAAGGAACTTTTAGAAACTATTACTATAGATAATTAATTCGTATGAAAGAAATTCCTTGAACTGACTAAAACTTAGCACCTCATATTTAATCGTGTATCATTATGTATATCTACTTGAATTAAAAACATTAATTCAACTCCTTTCTCTCAAAAAGGATAAAATTCATCTCGCTTTTCATTACTCTTTCTTCCTTTCTACTTCTCTGTGTATGGAGGTCACATTGGATATGGTCTCGACAGTCTGAATCCTAAATCTATTATGTATCTGCTCTATGTACGTTCTCTGACCCTCTGGGCCCAGGTTCTGAGTAGCTGTAAAACAGTGAAATCATGTTATTTATTGTGGTTTATTGGGAATATGTGAATCTGAAGGACAGAATATTTTGCCAATGTGACATCCAACTCCATATAAAATTGAGATCTTTAAGACAGTGCTACCCTGCAACAAACTTTTGGACTTTAAGGCCTTGACTTTTTCCAAAGTGTCAGGAGCTTTACCTCTGAGTCTGGCACTTCAACAGGAGCGAAAAGTCACTGATAACAAGTCTGAGATGTAACAATTCTGCCAGTATGTGAACTGTGCTCACCCAACAATATGGAGAAAATCTTGGTAAGTATTGGAAGGGAGCAGATCCCCAAATAGCTGTTTTGTAGAAGGTGGTGGAGAAGCCATTTTAAGGAGTGAGAGGAAAACACTTAAGGAATCACAGTGATAGCCTCAGTCAGCCCTGCTCTGTGTCTGGATTACAGAATGGAGAACAATCACGGCTGGCAGATGACACTGGTGTTCAATGGCCAGAGGCTGAGAACCTCTATTTGAGCAATGCTCAAAACCTAGGAGAGAGAGTTTATTACTCAAATAGAAGCTCAAGTACACTCAGTGGACAACAATCAGTGTCTTAATGAATAAACCCTGGCCAATGTGGAATTAACTTTGAAAATGAAGATAATCAATATCAGTGTATGTGCCCATCTATTTGTCTAAAATTTTTCAAAGCTAGTTTACTAACACAGAAAAGAATGGAATGTCAGTCACCTCTGGTTTTACTGCAACACAGAAAGTAGAGACCTCTTATTTTCCATCTATGGATGTAAGTCTTTACAGGTTAGAGGTGGACAGGAGTATTGAAATCACATAGTAACGATGTGTGGGATTCTTGTATTGTGGAAGAATATCACACAATAGCAGAAGAGGGCATTTGTAAATGGAAAGAGAATATAAATGTGGATATGTCTAATCTTCAATTATGGGGACTGTGTTATAAAATAGAGGGGGATAATTTCTAGTGGCTAAACTACCTCAGAAGACAAATTGCACCCCTTGTATTTTATTCTTTCTCGGACAGGACAGCATTACTTCATAGAATGGCTGAACTGGAGAATTATGCATAGGCTGCATGACTGAATAGAAAAAGTGAGGTCACATCTTTTTTGTCCAATGAGTAGTAGTCTATTGCTCTACACAGTTCTTTGAATGGCTATGCTAAAATTTTTCCATCAAATATTTACGCCTGTGCATTGCTGAAGAACACAGGGAATGAATTATGGGGAATTTAATTTTTAATTCATTTTAAGGAATTAATTCAAAATGATTACTGTTGCATGATTCTTGCATTTTCTTAGGAAAAATCTCTTTCCTAGGAAGAAATAAAACTAGAAAGAACACTTCAACTCCGTTTATATCAGCTTCTCACATCCTTCCCCTTTGGCACAATCAGTGTAAAGAAGTCTCATTCTATTTCAGTTTCCATTGGCGTAAAAAAAGACTAGCAGTTCCTCTCTGGCAGCCAGCAAAACAGAAAACACAGAAAATCAGTTATTAAAATGTAAAGTGGTCTTTTTTCTTGGCAGCCATAACTGTGACTCACAGTTCAGCAGTGTGGTGAAAATGTAGGTGTGACATATGTGTGAGATGTCATTGTAAAGTTGCTTGCTTAAGACCACCAACAATTCCATGTACTCAAGACTGCGTTTAAAAAGAAAAAAGCAAACCTAGAGGGAATTCATTTCTTGTTCTAGAAAATTCTCTAATGTCTGATAAAGTCTACACGTATAATGCAAAGTAACACAATACAAGATGTGTTTCTTAAAAAACAAAATGAAACATCAAAAAACGAGAACTTTATTTTAGGGAAAATGTTGTATAGAAGGACTTGCCTGTTATTTCAAGATTCAGTACAATTTTCTGGATTTTAAATTATAGGCATCAACTTGAGGAGGAACAAAGAGGAACTTCACTGCCAAATGAGACCATTGAAAAGCACGTATCCTCCCAAGAGTGATAATTTATAATTAGTGCCAATCATTTGAGAAAGATTAGAAACTATATACAGCAGCCCAAAGGAGAAGTGTAGTGATTTCCACCCTCTATTTTTATGGAGAGAAATGGTGATTAGATTCAATGAGAGAGCATGTTTTGAGGTGATAAAGATGATGATGATGGAGACTCAGAGCACTGCAGAACAGTTTGAGTAAAAATGGTAAAAACAAGCAAAGATAATCAAACGTTCATTTCAGGTTGAAATAATAACTTAACTTTAATAACTTATTATGATCTTCCACTCTCTTGACTGATTTTCATTTTCTTGTACCTATCCTGGCTAAACACTAAACTTAGACTAAACACAAGTATTTTTCTTCATGGTTAGGACTCATACTTAGCTCACGATTACTGCTGAATGGGTTTACTCAACTGCACATGGAGTTTACCAAAATAAATTGAGTTAAACACCTTATTTAGGCATTCAACACTGCTTCATATATTCTACTACATTTCTTTGGTTAGCTCACTCTGGCACCCTCCAAATCGACATATTCTACATTATTTTCCAGTTATCTATTCCTGTGAACAAACCACTCCAAAATTTAGTAGTTTAAATCAATAATTTATCATTAGTGTCTCATAGTTCTGTGGGTTGCCTCTGCTCAGCTGACTAGTCATCTCGTTTGGCTGCAGACAGATGTCCGAGGATACGGCAGTTTGAATTCTTAAGTGTGTCAGACATTCAAAGTGGGTTACTTACTTACACGCGTGGTTCTTTGGTGCTTCTTTTCCTATCGCTCTCTCATTGGTATCTCATCCCCTGTGGCTCCTTCTCATGGCTTTGCCTTCTCATAGCATGATGGACTCAGGACAGCCACAGTTCTTATAGGGAGCTGGCTTCCAAGAAGAGCAATCAGAAGCTGAATGCCCATTAAAGGCAACATCTGGAACTGGCACAGAATCATTTGAGCTGTATTTTGTTGGTGAAAGTAGTCAATAGGTCTGCTCAGATTCAGGAAGGTTGAGAAAAAGATTTCAATTCCTGATGAGGAAGCAGTGATGCCCCAGTGCTGAAGAGCATGGGAAATGAGAAATACTGTTGTGTCCCTCTTTACAATACTCTCTCCAGTCTATTCACTATTTTCTCAAATTTATGCACCTCACCCCTGCTTCCTTCCTCATCTGTACACTATAACTCTTCTAAATGCTCTTGCTTCTTACTTTACAAAGAACGTTGAAGGCATAAGGCGGATGCAACCTCAAATTTCCACCGCCAATTCTGTAAGGAGTTTTGCATCCACACTCATCTATTTCTTTTTCTGTCCCATCGAAATTGGGAAGAATCTGCTCCTGACAAAAACTAAACCTTCTACATCTACTGTGAATTTTATCCCTATATTTTTTTCTTGGCACCTCATCATGACACTTAACTTTTTCTCTCCAAGATCTTTGATTTCTCTCTTTCTACTATTTAATTCTCTGTTCATATATCATGGCTCCATTTTCCCCATTGTTAAAGACAACAGGCACACATTCAAAACAATGCACAAATTTGTTTGTGTTCAATGTACGCATTCAGCGTTCAAGAGGATATAATCTTACTTATCTCCTGTGCCTCGTCACAAAATATTTTAAGAGTTGTCACCATGCACTTCCTCTATATGCTCCCTCTATTCTAAAGGGGCTGGTGCCAGCGTCAAAAATAAACTCTTTAGTCTCTAACTCCCAAGGGTACATTTTGCTCTATCATATTAGAAATCTCAGCTGCCAGGATTTATTCTGGCTTAAAATATACTGAGGTATTGCTGTTTCTGCCTCAATATCTCAGAATAGTTTTTTCTGCATTTAGTTAAATTTGCCCCAGGATCTCGAGAAGCATCTGAGGACAGAAGCAATGAACGTTTCCTCCAATGGCTTAGTTAGGTCAGGTGCGTTATGTCCTGCTTCCTTACCTTTTAAGATGAATTCATCCCAGGAGTTTCCTTAATGTCTTCAGAAAATTCTAGTTGTTCATCCCCACCAGCCTATTGGACAGTTTTGAATTACAGTTTAGGCAAAGCTTGTACCAGTAATGTATGGGGGTAATAAAAAATACTTCTTTCATAAAAACATATTGGAAAGTAGAAGCAATATAGTCATCTTAATGAATATTAAAATTTCAACTTCTTAGGATAGAAAATAGTCCCTTTTTAACAAATTTATTTGGCCTGGTCAAGGACAATAAAAAGTAATGTCAAATGTGTTAAGTCTTGAATGGGAAAATAAAAAAAATACATCAATAACTTGATCTCTTTGTCTTGAGTTGTTTAAAACTTAGCTATAGGAATGAATCCATAAGTCTTTAAAAAAATTCTAGAACTATGTTTATAATGCATTGAAAACTCAAAGGTAGATTAAATCATTCTTTTCTTGTATAGTTAAGAAAAATTTTAACTGTGGTATACTGAATTGCTCTGACCTGTATCAACTCTTTGATTTAATGCTTTGCTGCAATTTCAGCAGGTGGAAGTATAAATCAAAAATGAAATTTGGTGCATTTTCTGCTCTGAAATAGACTGTGATTATAAGTCCTTTTATAGAATTTAGAATATAAGAGAAAAAAAGACAAACAGGAGCTCAGTTGGCTGGCGGTTCAGAAATATCTGCAAGATCAAATATATAGAGTCCTGATTAGGATTCAGAATTCTGAATAAGTTAAGATCTTCACTGAATGATCTTTATCACTGAATGACAAAACATATTTATGGGACCTGTGATGGTTAATGTTATGTGTCAGCTTGACTGGGCCACGGGATGCCCAGATATCTGTAAACATTGTTTCTGGGTGTGTCTGTGAGGGTGTTTCTGGAGGAGATTTTGAACTGGTGAACAGAGTAAAGTAGATGGCCCTCCCCAATGTGGGTAAGCATCATCCAGTCTGCGTGAGGGCCTGAATAGAACAAAAAGGTGCAGGACAGCTGAATTCACTCTCTGCCTGACAGAGCTGGGACACTGATCTTCACATGCCCTCATGCTCCTCCTTCTCAGGCCTTCAGACTTGGACTGGAATCTACATCATCAGCCCTCTGGCTCTCAAGCCTTCAAATTACACCACCAGCTTTTCAGGGTCTACAGCTTATAGAGGGTGATCATGAGACCTCAGTCTACATGAGTCAATATTGTACAATAAATCTCATTATATGTATATTTATATATACGTTTTTATATACTTCATTATATATAGTATATAAATATACTTTATACATACATATTTACACACTATATAAGTAGTATATAAATTTCTACATACTACATTATATATTTATATATTATATATAATGTGTACATTATATATACATCATATATGTTACATATATTATATATAATATAATCATATTGATTCCATTTCTCTGGAGAACCCTGACTAATACAGGACCCCAATGGCAGAAGATGCTAACATTTGGCTCATTATTTCTTATATTCAAGGATCAGTGGTGATATTATAACATATATAACACTTCTAAAATATTGTCTTTTTGTAACACCATGTCTCTAAGATGCTGCACATATGTAAAAAAATATATCTACAAAGATATTTATCCCAAAGTTATTTCTAAGTAGCAAAAATTAGAAATAGAGTTCTTATCACAAATAAGAAAATAGACAAAATATGGCATACATGTGACATGGAAATACATACCACAAAAAATTATGCAACCACAAAAAAGAAGAAATCTGCATTGTTCCAGTTTAATTGAGAGAGTTCTCTAAGTCACTTTTGGATAAGAAAGCACAGTGTAGAAAAAGTTGTATATCATTTCAACATTGAAAAAAGGAAGGATGAATACTAAGTGTGATGGTTAATTTTGTGTGTCAACTTCACTGGGCCAAGGGATGCTCAGACATTTGGTCAAACATTATTATGGATGTGACTGTGCGAGTGTTTCTGGATGAGACTGACAATTTGGATTGGTAGACTGAGTAAAGCAGATTGCCCTCCCTGGTGTGAGTGGGCCTCATCCAATCAGTTGAAGGCTTGGACAGAACAAAAAGGCTGATCTTCCCACAGTAAGAGGGAACTCCTCCAACCTGACTGCATTGAGCTGGGACATTGATTCTTTTCTGCCTTCACACTCAAACTGAAACATGGCTCTTTCTGGGTCTTGAGCTGCTGCCATTCTGACTGGAACTGCACCATCGGCTCTCCTGGGCCTCCAGCTTGTTGACTGCAGATTATGGGACTTGTCAGCTTCCATAATCACATGAGCCAGTTCCTTATAATAAATCTCTTCATGTATATCTCCCATTAGTTCTGCTTCTCTGGAGAACTCTGACTAATATCAAGTTGACACAATATCCCAAAATCTGACTGCGAAATCAAGTACAGACAAATAGAGACTTGACCCAAAATAAGGTTTTACTAATAATTACAAGGATACAAGCAATCACAAGGTGCAACAATGCAGGGAAATGTCAAGGACAGCAATACAGCTCACCAGGTTCTTTCTTATGACACTGAGTATGTTGTGGCCTGGATTAAAATGTGAGATTTCCAAGCAATGACCGTGGTCACCTAAATAATACCAAAAAAAGTCATCTCAATCATAAACCATCTCCATTGTTCTCAGATGGTCATAAGCTTGCATGACATTTCCCAAGGAGCCATGTTTCTTTAGCAAATGCCATGAACTTGTTTGCCAGGAGGCCTATCATTACCATGTTTACAAGGAGCATAGATCAGGTCCTCTGACTTTCTTCTTTCCTGGAGATGACAATGCTATCCCAGAGTGAGACTAGATGGCAGACCTCCTGCTTTCACCATTTATTTTACAGGTGCTGGTATGCATAATGTAGCAGTTGAAGCAGAAGCAAGCAAAAATAAATAAAGCTTTATGAAAAATGAAAACATTACATATAAAAAGACTTTATGGGGCCCACCTGGTGGCATAGCGGTTAAGTTCGCAGGCTCTGCTTCAGCGGCCTGGGGTTCGTGGGTTTGGATCCCAGGTGCGGACTGATGCGTTGCTTGTCAAGCCATGCTGTGGTGGCATCCCATATAAAGTAGAGGAAGATGGGCAAAAGAGCAAAAAGAGGAGGATTGGCAATTCATGTTAGCTCAGGGCTAATCTTCCTCATACACACACAAAAAGGCTTCATTTCTATAAAATAGTTATGCATTGGATTATACACACACGTTTTAAATTTCTCCCCCCACAGCACCTATTATAGTTCCTTGCATATTGTAGGCATTCAATAAATATTTATTAAAAGAATGCATAAATCCACTGTTCAACTCATACCTCAAGCAAACAAAAATTTTCCTTATCACATATGATAATGTAATATTATTTTAAAATTGAATGTCACCCTCACTCCACATGTAATTCTTTTAGAAAAATGTTGGTGGAATGAGTTAGACTGGGCAGAATAAATTTCACTAAAAGATTTTGGGAGTGTGATTTACCCATGAACATTAACATGGGACTAAAACAAATCAAAAAGTCTCAATCTTCCCTTCAAAAATTGCCTTGAAAATGTGCTATGAATATTGAAATCATGAGCACATGCAAATCCCTTCTTTATTCACATTGAGAATATTCATTGTTCTCGACCTGATTATCTCAAAGGGTAAAAGTCTAAAGGTCCGTGTATATGACTAAGAGTGTTGTAAGAAAATTGACATACTTTTCATACTATCTGATATAAAATAAGGTAAATTTATGTAAATATGAAGTAAGTAAAGTTATGTTGCATCTCCTAAAACAGACTGTGGAAAAGAAGAGATAGTTTTCAATGTTGGTGAGCAAAAGGGATATAATAATATTCAAGTTGCTCTTTTCCTCCTACAACTCCTCCTTCTCCTCCTCTCTCTCTTCCTCTTCCTCCTCCCCCTCCTCCTCCTGTTGTTTTCCTCCTTTTTGTCATGCTGCTCCTCCTCTATCTCCCAGCATTCCCGATTTTCCATGATTTGGAGAAATAAATCTTATGAGATTTGGTGAAAATAATGATAACATCTCTAATTTATTTCATTTTTTACACTGTAAGAGCATTTGTTGAAAGATTTTTATTTTAAGATATCTTATTTTTTGAGCATTTATAATATGACACACAATGAATTTACCTAATTAAATGAATTAAAAATGTTATCAACAAGAAACAATGAAAAGTTATTGATGACACTTTTTCATGAAATATACTTCTTAAAATCCAAATGTCTAACTATTTTGTAGAAATGTTGTAGAAAATGTGTTCAATGAGTATATCATTTTACCTAGAAATTTTTTTTAAGGAAGGGGCATGGCTGAACTAAATTAAATATTATTTATCAATTTATTGCTTATAAAACGTATTTGTAATTCTTTGAACTAGTTCATTAATTTATGTAGATTATTCTCCAAAACCAGAAACAAGTTGAATATATATGGAAAAAAACATTATGTACCACTTTGAAACAAGAGGTCAGAAAACTTAAGAGAAAGCTAAATATTTTATTCTCTCTTAATATAATTTTATAATATCAACTCTCTTCTATTCACACCATTCCCTGTTCATAGACTACAGCATCCTAAGTCCACTGCCCATCCTACGCTGTATACACACAGATATTTGCAATCAGATTCTGCTCATCTAAAGCCTTCTCAAGATGTGCTGGAAAGAATTCTTCCTTGCAACACACTACCTCAGTACTTTTGAAAAACATAGTATTTTAAGATTATTCAATCATTTGTACATGTTCCCATAACATTTATTTCTAGTCAAATTTCTAGTGCAAATTTGTTGTATAGTTCCATAACGATTTCCATACAGAAATAAAGAAAAGTTCCTGTAGAAATTACTTGTGTAATATCCATATTATTTCTTTTGCAATTATTTGCCTGCAGTGGTTGAGAAAAGATTGTCCAATGGCATTAAAACGTAGTAGTTTATCTAATTTGATTTGGTTTTCACAAAAATTTTCGGTCAGATTTGTAGTATCTTGTATCGCTATCCTTTTAGAATGTTAATATGTGATATGGTCTCTGTTTTTAGTTCTGCTCTTTCTTACTCATCGGCATAAGTACTCACGGTTTCATTTATTTTAGAAAATAAAGAGCACATCCAGATTCATGGATTTCTCATTTTCTCTCTAGAGGATCTTATAGTGGTTGAAAAAACATGATCTACTCTGCAAATTTCACCTGGGAATTCAAAATTATCTGGTGTTACTTAAAAGACATTTAAATATGCATTAAGGAAAAATAATCATTGCCTTATAATAGTACCTTCTGTGTTCTTTTTGAAGCTTCAAATCTATATTCTTCTGAAAATTGAGTAATTGGTATTTTTCTTCTATTAAACTACTAAATAGTAACTGATAAAATACTTGCAACCAGGTGAATTATTTTCATTAAACAGTCTTACAAGCTATTACAAATATACTAATACTTGTGATTGTTATAACCAAATCAATTTTCAACCAATAGAAAAATTACCTTACTATATATATAATGTGTATATATATACACTTTACTATATGTATTATATTCTATACTGTATATATCATATATATACACCATAAATGTTACATATATAGTGTATGTACTATTTGTTTATTTTACTGTATATACTGTATACTATACTGTATATATACCTTACTATATATACTACAAATATATCACCTTACTATATATATATATGTGTGTGTGTGTGTGTGTGTGTGTCTGTGTATGTATGTGTATACTTGTTCATAAGCAACCTGCCAATCAATAAATTTCTTCATAAATAACCTGCCAATCAATAGTCACAGAGATGCCATATACCAAAATAACCAAAATGTTTGGAATTTTTTTTGTTATCTCTACTTGTAATATTTTTTAGTCTGTTATTTTTTCCACATTAAGGAATGTAAAACTAAAGAAATATTTAGGATAAACACAACAGTCAGCATGTCTTTTTATCTTAACTTTTAATTTCTGAAAATTCTTTAGGTTTGTCAAACTCACTGATGTAGACAAAATATTCTAGGAAAGTATTTTATTCAAAATATTTTGTATCAGTAAAGATTCAGTCAGGAAAATGGAAGTAGTAAATTAGGTATTTCAACACAGGTAATTTAGTGTAGGGTAATTTGTTATATGGTTGTTGGATGGTTGGAAAAGCAAAAGAGAAACATTCAGGTAGCATAGATATCAGGCTAGGGGAAGCTGGGTTATGTAGACCTAGACCATTGAGAAGGGACCCCTGGAAGAGGGGCTGAGACCTCTTAGGAGAGGGTGTTGCTTGGCTGTTGCTGGTACCTCTGGGAGGGAGGGTACGTGAAACCTGGGAGGACTAAAAGAGGTTGGAACTGGAACCAAGAACTGTCTGCCGCTGCCAGGCTGAATGTTAATTTGTGGGGAGAAGCTATTAGAAACAGCATGCAAATAAAACAGATTAGGTCCATTCTCGACCCGCTTGTCTTCCAGTCTCCATGTGGTTGCCCCTATTAACAGACTTAATAGAAAGTCAGAAAGAAAGGAAAGGATTGCTGAGATGCAGTCCCAATATCACAAAACAAAGCATAGAAGAATCTTCTGTTTGGAGTTAAAAAGACAGTAGCTGAAAGAATCACACAATCTTTTGGTGGTTCAAATATTGAACCATAAAACTCCATTATCAAGATTAAAGGTTAAAATATTTCTTCCAAGATGAAGAATTATTAAAGCCTGAGAAGACAAGAAACTGTGCATTGTATTTTTCAAAACGTGTTTCATTTGTCACATTATCTATGTTTGAACTTGGATGTGGTTTTTCTCCCTTCACAACTATAAAGAAAAGACGTTAGAAATATTTTTAGAGTGTGCTTTATCATTTTTGTCTTTTCCAATTCTTTTATTTTAAGTTATAATACAATGTTATTCATTCTAAATAAATTTACGTATGTTAATAGAAGCCACATTGATTGACCAGTTTTGATGTGCACATCTGAGAATTTCTTTTTTTTTGCTGAGGAAGATTCACCCTGAGCTAACATCTATGCCAATATTTCTCCATTTTATGTGTGGATCGCTGCCACAACATGGCTGCCGACAAGTGGTATAGGTCCACACCCAGGAACCAAACCCAGGCTGCCAAAGCGGAGCGCACCAAACTTAACCACTAGGCCATGGGGCTGGTCCCTCTGAGGATTTCTAATATTGCCTCAAACTGAAAGTTATTTCATAGCTTTTGTATAAGGCCAATAAAATTCCACTAATAGTCACAATTTGATGAGGGTTTTTTTTGTTGTTGTTTTTTCAAGATTTATTCATGAAACAAGGAATTTCTGGAGAACATTTTAATTGTGAAAACTTTGAGCATAAAAAATGTTGCTTACTTGATGAAGCAACTGAAGCATAGCAAATGACTCACCGGTGATTACCACACCTGGAGTGCCAGAGCACCTCTGCCCCCCAGATTTCGTGATGTGTAACTACTGCAATAAGTTTCTTGCACATGAAATTATTTTTGCAACAGCATACTTGAGCTATCTATAGGGAGCCTGACATATAGTATGTCAGTCTGAGTCACGCTTTACAGATAATTTTTTTTAACCTCACTATTAATTTAAAATATTTTTTCTGCTCTCATTTCATCTAACCTCTTCCAAAGTTCTTCATATATAAAGTTTCCTATCCTAACTCTCTGTTGAACACGTGTCAGTCAGTTGGTGATGCTGTTATTGCCATCACAGTATAATCAATATTCAAACTTAACTGAAGGAGCCCTCATTCAATTGTCTTCAAACTATTGGCATAATATGTGTTACATTTAATTTGCTATACTGTCTGGGATAGCTAAAAATTAAATGACATCTCAACCTATCAAATATATCTTCATGGCCACTCACTGTGCTTTATTTATAGGTGAATACAGAAAATTTAACATGAGATATTAACTTTTATTTAGGAAAACAGGATTTCCCATGGCCTTGCCATTCTGTGAATATTCACTAGATTATATTAATGGTTTGAACCCAACTTTCCTTAGCTCTCACATAATAAATAACCTGGGACTCTCTTCCCCATCAAATAAAATCTCCAGGAGGACAGTTCCTTATAGGTCTTGTTCCTAAATGTTTCCTTTTTGCCTGAAACAGTTGCTGACTATAGTTATCCTTCAATACATGTGTTGAATGAATGAATAAATTAATGAATGAATGCACCGTCTATCTTATGAAACAGGCTATGTGTAGAAGAGCACAGGAAGAGCACTTAATAGTTAATCATTTATAGAAATGGTGTATTTGCAGTTTATAATATATTATTGAGCATTTAATTTACCGAGATTATGTTTTGATTAACATGGTGTAAAAATAGAATATTATGGGTTAGTCTGGTGTGGCATACACTTTTTATGCCCCATATCACATCACCTCTGCATACCTCTGATTTCAGCACAGCCTTGGTAGAATTTCTTGCAGGCTCACTGTTCCACATGAAAAGTGCTGTGTGATGTTTCTCTACCTTTCTGCCTGATGCCTTTTTCCAAAGCTGAATAAGGCCACTCAGCCCTCCTGAAAGTGCTGCACAGAAGTGCAGGGACATTAAGACTGCCGGGACAAGCTTGTCCACTGAGGGTAAGAGTCAGTGGATAAATGTCCCAGCCTCCTGTCCCTTACCAGACAATTCCAAAGTCTATTCTACACAGCTCTTGGGAGGGTTCCAGAGGGTTCAAATCCCAGATGCTCACAGCAATAACAATATCAATCATTCATCCTTTGTTACAATTTTACTCCTTTCCTGTCTAAATCTGCCTGCCCTCCACTGCTGCTTTAGGATCACCTCAACACATACTTGTATTTGTCATTATTTCAAGTATTACTCTTAGGAACTCAGACTAAGAAACATGGTAAAAAATATTCCTGCAGACTTTTTAAAGTTTTGCTGTTTTTAAAGTATAAAGGGAGTGCCTGAATATCTAGCAGTCACCATTTTGATGTTGATATTGTGGGACATTCCAAGGGCAGCCAAAGTTTAGTTTAGTTCCACACGTATTTATTGAATTTCTACCAGGTGTCTGACACTCTTCTAGGTCTGAAAGGAAGAAAGGAAGAGAGACTCTGCTTTTCAAAAGCCTGAGAAGGACAACAGGATGGAAAAGGGTTTTATCAGAAATGCTGGGATGTGTGGAGGGGTGGGAAAATAGCATTGGAAATTAATCATCATTAACTGATCTCTTACTTCAGTAGAGGATTCACACAAAACATTTCTACTTATACTAACTAATGTGTTTTGGAACACATGGCTGTCAGGCTGATCACTATTTATGCATAGAAGACAGTGTTGATGGATACAATAACATTTAAATTAAGATGCTAAATTTTTAGTTTAGAAAATGAGATTGAATTCTTAGGTTATTTGTTTAAAGATATATTTTTATACAATCAAACTTAAGCCTAGAATCCAGGTTTTCTGTCTTTGAATACATTTTCCCTCAAGTGTTATTATTATTTTAGGAAGATGGATGTGTTACTCAGACTGGTTTTCTATCACTTTATGTGGTGGGAGGATGTGGACAGTTCTCCATGGGTCCTTTAGCTTGTTGTGTATGACAATGCATGACAGACATCTGGACTGCCTGCTTCACTTACATTTTATCCTCAGGTCACCCATATCTATCTCGGAATCACTTGCATTGCTGCCCTTTTTGAAGCTCTAAAATCCAGACATTTTGCCTCCACTATTGTTCTACCCTCTATTGCTTTCTATCCCTTTGATATGATAAGCCTTTTGAATCAAAAATTATGAACTTGACTTTCCTCAAACTTTGTTTCAAATTTCTACTGCATTTTCATTGCCTCGGGCTACCTTGCATTTTTCCTCCCTTCTGATTTGACAAAGTTCACAGGCCCTTCTTTTTTTTTTTTTTTTTTTTGGTGGGGAAGACCAGCCCTGAGCTAACATCTGTTGCCAAGCTTCCCCTTTTTGCTGAGGAAGACTGGCCCTGAGCTAACATCCGTGCCCATCTTCCTCCACTTTATATGGGATGCCGCCACGGCATGGCTAACAGGCAGTGCGCGTCCGCGGGCACCTGGGATCCGAACTCGCGAACCCCGGGCTGTCACAGGCCCTTCTTAATCAGTTTCTGTTCATCCTATGTACTATGGATTATGTTCCTTCTTGGTTTACCCTGAACTTTTGGACACTACTCAGATGTAATCTATTACTCATTTGAGACAGAAAATGCTTTCAGAGTTCTTTCTGATTTTTTTCAGTGCAATATATTGCATCTATGTGAACAGATTTAATACATTTAAATGAATTTATCTCTAGTGATTGTTTTTACCTATAGCATGAATATTAATATTAGCACAAAATCACCAATTCTGAGTCAAGATATTTCTGATTATAATAATACTTTGACAGTCCAATTATTTTTTTTTTAAATATATCAATATGACTAAAATAACCTTTGCTTAACTTTTCAAGGGTATTACGAATTGTTGGCATGTGGAATTCAATTATTTTTCAGCTTGGTGGTGAAAGTAGAAATTAATGTACTACTACGTCATTGTCTATTTTGAAGACAGAGATTGCAACATTTTCAGAAATACAGCACATGGACTAATTGTTGGCAACATTTCTTCTTGGACTGATATCTTACTCTCATCAGAACAAGCTTGTGAAAGCTTTGGTCATCCTTTATTTCCTGAAGGTCACTATCTATTTCCAACTACAGACACATTTTTAAGACTAACAAGACTAAGGAAGAATTTCCTAGGCATGGCTCACTTCCATAAATATCCTTTCTACAGTCCCACAAAGATCATCCCTAATTGCACTTAGTAGAAAGAGTGACCCATCGAGGTCATTTGTATTGTTGTTGTCCCCTTTTTTATGCTCTTACTATGGGAGAGTTGGCAGTGCTCTCCAACCTCTATTTAGTCCCAGAATTACTTTCCACACTCATAAGCTTATCATCTGAATATTTAAAATGATACACTTAAAATTTTTCATCTATCCATACACTCATTTATTCAACAGCTGTTTATTCAGTTCCTATTATACACCAGAAATTGCAAATATTTGTAAGTTAATTGCTGGGCACTTTTTTCTATATTCTTTATGGGAAACTATAGAACATTCATAGAGTGAGAGAATGGAAAATGAGAAGCAAGGAAAATGAGAAATTAAGTAATTAAATTTCCTCTTTCTTGCTGTTGTTGTAACAGATTATATCACTGAAGCCTCTGGTAAGTAACTTGTCCAAAGTTAGCAGTCAATTACAAACTGAACAATAAACAGAACCCTAAGTCTCCTAATTCTTCATGCAATGATTTTTCCAATAATCCAACACTTTCCAAACTTATAGCTGAATTAAGCTAATACCAATAGTATATCTTAATCATTCATTCATTCATTCATATAATAAACATTTAGTGACAAAATTGTTATATGAATTGCATGACAAAATCTGTTATACGAACTTGCACACAGACAAAATCCCCTATTAGCATTGTGACTATTAAATAAATAAGTTATATAATATGTCAAAAGATTATATGTACTATGGAAAAAAATGGAACAGATTAAGGGGGATTTGGAGTACAGAGGATGAGTTTGGGGACTGCTGAAATTTGAAAATGGTAGTCAATAGCCTTCATTTAAGAGGAGCCATTTTAGCAAAGAATTGAAGGAGGTGAAGAAGTTCACCAGGTGGACATTTGGGGGAACAACGCCTCAGGCAGAGGAAGTAGTCACTGCAAAATCCTTAAACTGTGTGAGAGAAAAAGCCATGAAGAGGCCAACGTAGCCAGAGCTGAGAGGATAAGAGAGTGTGTACTAGGAGAGGAGACCTCAGAAGCAGTGGGTGAACCAGGACAGAAAAGGCCTTTGGGTCATCAGAGGAAATTTGTATTTTGCTCTGGGTGGAAATGAGAACCACTGCAAGTTTTTAAGCAAAGGAATGACATGACTTAATGCCAATTGCTTTATTAAGAAGAGGATGTAAGGGTACAGCAGTGGAAAAAGATTGACCAGCTGGTGGCTCCTGCAATAACCCAAGCTCGAGCCAGGATGGTCAGATCAGGGTGCTGCATTTCATGCGGTATTCTGACTGTGGATGCAAGGAAACATTTTCTTCCAACAGCATTATAGAACAAGAGCTCGTTTTTACTGCTACGAAGAGAGAGCTCTGGTGACTTCCCAGGTTCCAATTTATCGATAGTGAGACTGCCCAAGAAGTGAAGTAGTGAGTATGATGTCATGCAGATAGATGTGACTTCCAGAGAGGACAGTAGGAGGTGTAGGTCCAAGGTCAGAGAAGTTATTCACAGCCCTGATCTTGCTACAAATCACTCAGAATGGAAGACTATGAGGAAAAATTCAGGTTCCTTTTATTTACTTACTCTAGAATATTGTCCTTACATCTTTTTTTCATTTTGAGGTATAACTGACAATTAAAAATTGTATATATTTAAGGTGTACAACTTGACTTGATATGCATTGTGAAATAATCATCACAATCAAGCTAATTAACATATTATCACCTCAAGTGTACCATTTTCTTTTCTTTTTGTGGTTATAACACTTAAGACCTACCCTCTTAGCAAATTTTAAGTATACAACACAGTATTGTTGACTATAGTCACACTGTTGATCTCTAGAAATTATTCATCTTGTATAACTGAAACTTTGTACTCCTTGACCATTTCCCCATTTCCCCCTCCCGTGCTGTCCTAAGCAAGTACCATTCTACTCTCTGCTTCTACACCTTTGACTATTTTAGATGTCACATATAAATGACATCATGCAGTATTTGTCTTTCTCTCTCTGGCTTATTTCATTTACCATAATGACCTCTAGGTTTATTCATATTGTTACAAATGGCAGGATTTCCTTCTTTTTTAAGGCTTAACAATATTTCATTGTGTGTGTGTACATTTTATTATGTATATACATATATATCACTTTTTCTTAATCAAGAAAAAATGGAAAGCTTGAGCAGACCAATAACAAATAAAAGAGGTTGAATCAATAATCTAAAACCTCCACAAAGAAAAGGCCAGGACCAGATGGCCTCATCCGTGAATTCTACCAAACATTAAAGAAAAATTAATACCAACCCTTTTAAAATTATTCCAAAAAATAGAAAACCCATTTTATGAGGTCAGCATTACCCTGATACCAAAACCAAAGACACTACAAGAGAAGAAAACTACAGGCCAATATCCTCGATGAACACAGGTGCAAAAATCCTCAAGAAAATACTAGCAAAATGAATTGAGCAGCACATTAAAAAGATCATACACCATGACTGAGTGGGATTTATCCCTGGGATGCAAGGATAGTTCAACATAAGGAAATCAATCAATGTCTTTAAACTTTTATACATATCAGTAATCTTTTTTCTAAAGCCCTTGAAACCAGATATTCTTTAGAATTTAGAATTTGGAGGATACTTTGGAGAGCAGTATGCATGTATGCTGGGTCTATAACACTCCTAGTGGGAGCTGTAACCAAGCAGTATGTTATCTTTACAGAAAAGTATATCAATATTCATGCCAAGTGGGAAAAAAAAATTATAAATAACCTCAAATCTATTCACTAACTAAGTGAATACAGAGCAAGTCAAATACTGAACTATGAAAATACTTTTAATTTTTGGATTTTGTAATCATAGATAAGTGATGACACATTTGTATTTTATAACATATTTTATCTCAGTTGTTGCAAATGTATAGTCACTTAATCTAAAAACATCTTAGTAAACGAATTCAAATGTACTCTGTGGTGTATGGCCTTACACTAATGCTCAAATCATGCTGTTGTCTTGATATCTCATTAGACCAGGCTGCCATGATGAATTAGAAAGCAATTTAAAATTTTTAGAATAGAAATACTTTGAGGAAACTGGAGATTTAGTTATCAGGTCTAAAATGAGACTAGCTATATACAAAAGCTAAAGTTCCCAGGTTTTTATCTGGTCTAAATTTTTAATATTGACAGAGTTGGGAAGAATATATTGACTATCCCTAATTTGAATCTGAGTACCAGTTGAACAATGAAATGTACATAAAATATAAGACATGCTTAATTGAAACTTGTTCACATTTTGGTAGTTTATAGAAGAATGTGTTTCTGGCAGAATGAGAAACATAAAACATGCACAGACGTTTTGATATATTTTTTATTGATATCCAGAGGGTGACTTCACAATGTATCTTATGTTGCCATAATTTTCTGGTACGGGAGACACTTGTTTTCCATCACTTTTCTGATGTATTATTCCAAAGCCTCTGAAACAGAGAAGCTTCAGTTGCTTTCACAAAAACGTAATTCACCTGCCATCAGATTTATTGAGGAAAAGAAGCTGCCTATTACATGTGCTCAATTTTTTACCTTCTGAGCTATATTGCTATTAAATTTAAATATTTGGAAGGTAGACCTGTAAAACATGGCATGATAAAATATTTATTCTACTAATGTTTTCCACCAGTTTAACTTGGTAAATATTGAGTTATTTTTACTTTTCAAATATAATATTTTTGTTAACATTGCTCACAATGAAAAAATTCAACAAAAATGTCCTTCCCTTTACATGTTTTTGCAAAAATATACAGAAAAAATGGCATTTTCTTATAGAATAGGACCTATTAGGTTTTTTTCCTACCTGTTACATGAATTTATTTCCCAGAGCCCTCCCATTTCACCCAGAAAAAGTCTCAAATTTCATCATATTAAAACTCTTCCAAATATCCCTTAAGTCCCTGGGAAGAAAAGACAATGCAAAATTCTATCAAAATTATGTATTAGCATATATTTTAAATCTATCTTTGCCTGCATTTGTCTCAGGGTCATTGTATTTATGCTAAAACTTTATCTTTTAGACAGCTCAATAATGCTTTCCACACATTTTGGCTGTAAACATACTTACCAAGAGTTACTTCTTATTTTTCCTCAGATTTTTCAACATTTTCTTCCTTTTTCATCTAACCTTTTGCCATCTCCATTGACATTGGCCTTAGAAAAGCTTGTATGAGAATTTTAAGAGCATTTATGAGTTCTGCCAACTTCGTTTTGTCGTCTAGAAGTTATATATCTTGTATTTAAAAGTGCTTGGAAACAGTTGATGCATCTTTCTTTCAAGATGATGCTAAAAGTCCCATCTAATTTAATGGACAGAACAGTTCTTTACAAGTTATGTTGTAAAAATATTCATTAACATTGATGGAGAGAGCTCCTCCAACAGCAAAAAGAGTGTCTGTAAAAGCTTATTAAGATTCAGAGGCTCAACGAATGCAACATACGAGTCCAGAAACTTCAGTGAAATTCAACTGCTGGGGTTCTATCAGATGCGCTGTTCAAAAATGTAATTTGCTACAAATGCGATTAGTTTCCAAGTAACAATGTGGTTGTTGTGGTTTTAAAAAAGTAAAAAAGGTTTTGACTTGGAAAATGACGTTTCCAAAATGGCGCTGGATTTGCATGGGCAACCTAGCTAATAAGAAATTTAAAATGGTCTTGCTTAGCCCCTGAGGGTCATATAGCATGCTATTTAAAATTATTTTATACTAAGATATACGTGGGCTAGAAAAATGGTATTTCAGGCTTTATGTTTCTCTGATGTATTTGTGATGAACTATGGAGACTCTGTACCTTCCCTTCCTCTAAAATGATATTTTAAAATCTTTTTTTGGGGGGGATGTAATATACATTTTATTTTTTAATGAATTTGCTTTTAATTACGTTTAAATCTTTGTCTCCGTGCCCTTACTCACTTATTGAATACATACACATATTTTAGACTAAATTAGTTGAAAGAATAATTAATGTTATATATAAGACTAAATGGTACGTGTTTTATTACTCTTGGAGCAAAATTGTAAATGTTTTGTTGCTGTGTGTTAAAAACTATTGTGAATTAAAATATGTTCTTTCTATGAAGTATGTTTATATGTTTGGAGCAGAAGGGGAACTTTTCATGTCAGTTCTGTCTACCATATTGAAGTGAATTTTCTTTTCAAAATATAGATAAGGAAAACAGTTTCGGGGAAGCTTAATACTTAAAGGCAGAAAACAGTGAAAATTTCCAATATTGCTAAATCATTAAGACTTAAAGTAGAACGATATATTGTAGGGGGGTTACATTTAAAAAAATCATATTCAAATATCCTTTGCTGTAGTTATAATTGTCAAAGCCAATATTCCCAATGATAATTTGACAATTAACAGCCTTTTCTGTCTCTATTTCTGCAGGAAATGATGAAGAAAATCTTTAAAAATATTGGATCAGATATCACATCATAACAGAAAATTCTTCTCCTCAGAAAATAAATTATGCATGAGAGACACAGAAGATCAAATTATAGCTTAGAATACAAAACCAACTCCCTATAAACAAATTTATATTTTGGAGAAAGTAAAATCTTTCTCTATATATTGTTACTACATTTTCATCTCAATCACTTCTAACCCTTCAGTGCCTTTTTTTCAAAGAAATTCAATGTGTCTTTTAATTTAGTTTTCTCATTTCAACATTTTGCAACTGAGAGTAAGTAACCCAAAATGTTAGTCAAAAAAATGACATTATGATAGATCTGTGTTTTCCACAGTTTTTAGGTCATTGTACAATTTTAAGTGAACACAAACCAATTTATATTTTTAAAATTCTGAATTAATCAATTTCTATTTGAGCACTGAATTAAAGAAAGATAAGATAATAGGTTACTTCTCTTAAAGATGAATGTTGGTTTCTCTTAACCAAGGCCATAGACTCTGAAGTGATATTAAGAATGAAAGAAAGAGAATGTAAAGCAATGACATTAAGGACATCTCTATGAGGTGATTTTCTTAGTCTTCCCACCCCGACAGATATTCTATTGTCCTACTTCTATGTTATTTTTTTTTTTCAGGCTAATGTGCAATTATTGTAAATATTGCATGAATATTAAAAAAACTGATCTGCTTAATATCAGCAGAAGACAATGAATCAAAATTAAAAACACAAAGAAAGAATTCAGGAGAATTGTGCCTATCCCAGATTTAAACAAAACAATGACAACAATAATAATGACAAAAATTTCCCTATCTCTTCCTCTAACACATGAATAACAAAGAGCAGAATGTCTTTAAATTTATAGTCTCACAAACAGACAGAATCCTCACCACTTTTTCTCTGACTTTATCATTTATGGTGCTAAGGTCTGTACTGAACTCTTGTCCTATTAACCTAACATTAAAAACTGTGATTTTTATTTTTATTTTTTTGCATGTGTCAGCTCATTTATTTATTTTATTATTTTATCTTTTTTATTGTAGTAATATTTGTTTATAATATTGTATAAATTTCAGGTGTACATAATTATACTTCTATTTCTGCATAGATTACATCATGTTAGCCACCCAAATACTAATTACAATTCATCATCATCCACATGTACCTAATCATCCCTTTTGCCCTCCTCGCTCCCCCTTCCCCTCTGGTAACCACCAATCCAATCTCTGTCTCTATGTGTTTGCTTGTTGTTGTTTTTACCTTCTACTTATGGGTGAGATCATGTAGTTTTTCACCTTCTCCCTCTGATTTATTTCGCTTTGCATAATATCCTCAATGTCCATCCACGTTGTCAAAAATGGTTGGATTTCATAATTTCTTATGGCTGAATAGTATTCCATTGTGTATATATATCACATCTTCTTTATTCATTTGTCCTTTTATGGGCACTTAGGTTGCTTCCAAGTCTTTGCTATTGTGAACAATGCTGCAATGAACACAGGGGTGAATGTATCTTTATGGATTGGTGTTTTCATGTTCTTTGGATAAATACCCAGCAGTGGAATAGCTGGATCATATGAGTTTTAGTATAGTCTTTTCAAATAAAAGATATTGTCTTAGTTTGTCAGGCTGCATAACAAAATACCACAGACTGTAACTTAAACAACAGAAATTAATTTTCTCCCAGTTCTAGAAGATGGAAAGTCCAAGATCAAAGTTCCAGCAGGGTTTAGGTTCTGGTGAGATCTCTCTTTCTGGTACGCAGATGGCCACCTTCCTGCTGTATCCTCATGTGGTGGAGAGAGAGCCCTCTGGTGTCTCTTCCTTGAGAGTAAACAAAGTCACCTTTTATTTACTCTTATAAGGACACAAATTCCATCAGATCAGGGCCCCACCTTTATGAACTCATTTAATATTAATTACTTCCTAAAGACCCAATCTCCAAAGACAGTCCCATTGTGGGTTATAGCTTTAACATATGAATTTTGGGGGAACACAATTCAGTCCCTATATCACTCAATTTAAAATCACTAAGGAACATATTATACTCTTTGCAGAAATTCTTTAGCATCTTCCATCTCACCTTATTTTCCAAAATTTTTCATTTATAATATTGTTTCAATAAGTATTTAAATAAATCCCATGTCCTTAATAACATTGGGGATATATCGAGAAAAAAATAAACCCGACTCCCTGCTTTCTTGAAACTGATACTCTAGTATTATTTATGGTTGAGAAAGTATATTTTGGTATCCAAAAAACATGGGTTTGGATCCATATTCCAGGTGCGTAAGTATGAGCAAGTTGCTTAATCTAGTTAAGCCTGTTTCCCCATTGTAAAATTGAGAATGATAGTATCTATTCATTGAATCATCAAGAGAACTAATTGTGACCAAACACTGAATGCGATCTGCATGGTTCTTAGCAGAGAACCACTGAGTCACTGGTAACACTCATCACTATCATTTTCAAGATCCCCTATGAGGCAGGCATTCATTCCACTGTGTCATGTTTGCCTCAGTGCTAGCCACTCTTTATCCACACCACTATCATTTTTCCTTTCTATAAATATATATATATACTGGGCAATATATATATTTTTAAATCAGCTTGTCAGACCAATATTAAGAATGATAGTATCAAAACGTTTATGATGGATAAGGGTATCTCAAAAAGGTATTCGTTTCATCATTTCCTGTTCAATAGAATTTTGCTTGTCATTCAAAGAAAATTAGAATCAATTTTTATTTTTGTCTTTATAGCATCTCATGCTGATATATTTTTTTAAAAGTATTAGGGAATCATCTCTCATATGTAGCATGTCATGTTACTGTTTGCTCTTATTTCCTTCCAAACTTGAAGGCTTGGCAGATATGGCCAGGACACCATCCTTTGCAGAATGTAACACTTAATCAACTCTCATATGATCACCTCTTATTTACTCTTTCTTTATTGAACTTATTAATTAACCATTTAACAGATTATATTTCCCTCCTTTGAGTCTGCCCCACATTTTCCACAAAGCTCCTTGATCATACAGTGTAAAAAACCAGCCAAAGCACCGAGAATATAATGAAGAAATCACTGCATCATCTCTGAGCACGCTGCTTCTACTTGGAATTCAGCACTCTATTTGCTTTCCTTGAGCTGCATCACTGATCAGGGTTAGTTTGTTATCTGCTATGACACTTAGCTATGTAGCTGCCACGCTTGCATATCTTGTATTTTTGCATTTTAAAAATTATTTTCCTCTCCAGTTATACTTCCCTCATCTTGTCTTTAATGCATCTTGTTCTGTGTGTCTTACACTCCTGCAGGTCACTTTAAAGTGTTATCATATCCTCTTAGTTTTAAGCCACTTCCTTTTCCCTCCTTACTGTTCAATGCTATCTGAAGAGTTAATGAGCGCAGTTGATATTCTACCATCTTGATATCCTTCTGTTAAATGATTCACAGCCTAACACTGACCACACACTTCTAGTAAGAATTCAGTTAACGCAACGATCATTCTGCTTATCTTTAATTGATTAGAGCCTGGAGGTAAACTCATGGTTTTGCTTGAAGCCTTCTTAAACATTTTTAGTGGCTCTATACCGTCTAACAAATTAAATCTAATTTACTGTTTCTAAAATTTGTTATTGTCCATTATGTGATCCTAGTATGTTTTTAGGTTTACCTTTCACTACTTTGATAGCCTGTGAGGACTGCACAATGGCATGCTTCTGGGGAAAGGAGAAAAAAACCATAGTAATTAGAGCCAGGGGTTTCTTTCATTGATGCATGCATTCATTCATCTACTCAATATTAATACAGATCTACTATAGGTCCGACATTTTATAGGTGCTGGAGACACAATAATGTAATGAGATTATGACGCTTTGTTTTCAAGATAAATAATTGTGAATGCAACTGGGTTATAATCTGGAGAGAGTGAAATTTAACTTAGAAAAATTTAACTTGGGATATTAAACGTTAATCAAAGTTAATTAGAGGGGAGAAGAGAATAAGAGAGTATAGAAAGAGGGGCCGCCCGGTGGCGCACAGTTTAGTTCTCCCTTGTCAGCTCCGGGTTCGTGAGTTCGGATCCCGGGCGCCCGCCGACGCACTGCTTGTCAGCCATCCTGTGGCGGCGTCCCATATAAAGTGGAGGAAGATGGGCACGGATGTTAGCCCAGGGCCTGTCTTCCTCAGCAAAAAGGGGAGGATTGGGAACAGATGTTAGCTCAGGGCTGGTCTTCCTCACACACACACACAAAAAAAGAGAGTACAGAAAGAGGGGATGGCATGGAGAAAGGATTGGATAAAAAGCCCCTTTATAGAACTGAATCGAATTTTGAATGTTATCATGGGGTTGTCATGAGATAGCATAGGAAAGGTAAGCTCATAAAATGCTTCATGAACTGAGATAAGAATTTTGATAGTGAAATAAGAACATCTACATGGACTTTTGTGCCATATATTGAAATTAATAGTACAAAAAGAATATCTTGTTTGGTGGGGGATGATGTTTACTTTAGCTTGATCAAGTTGAAATAAAGATACAGTCTTTGTTTCAACTGGAAATGCCAAGTAGTTCATTTTTGATATAATTCTGGTACTTGATCTAGAATACAGACAAAATTTTGAGATTCACTGACATGAAGATGGTAATAAAAGCCATGCTAGTAGAGGAGATGTTACAGTGAGTGTGTTTGAATTTTTTCTATAATGTCAAAGTCCACAGTTTGACAGTCCAAGACTGGAAAGTTCTTTCAGGGGTCTCAGACTCATGATACTTCTCTATTTTATTGCCCATTTGACGTGGCCACTGTGTTGAACTCTGTGATGCACCATCAGATGCTCATCATGGAAGGATTTGTCTTCCTAGTAGTTGGTGAGCTGTAGCACATGGTTTTCAGCCCCTTAAGGGGTTGCTCCAGCTGGAAAGAGCTGTGTCTCCCAAGGTCTTATGCCTTCCCAGAGTTACTCACAACAAGTGACTGATCAATATAGGAGTATGAAGCCCTGACCACTTCAATCCACCATGGGACTATTTTGAAGGACGACTCTCGCTCCATAGATCTCATAGGATTACTGGACGCTATTGTGGGACCTCCATCTCAGTTCCACATTTTCCTGTCCAATCCTGTTTTCTTTCTCAACATCCACTGTGGATGATTCAAAAGGCAATATTAATAAATGCTCTGCATACCAAACTCCATTTCAGTGTCTGCTTCAGGGAACTTAACTTGTGACAGCCTTCATCCACAAGGATTTCTCATGGCCCATGGTGACCTTCACAGCCACAGTTATGTCCAAATTCCAACCAACAAAAAGAATAGTAAAAAGGGTAAGGTTTTGACTCTCTCCTTATACATTTCAGTAATTGCAAAGATTATACACATTTATATCCTAGTGTCCAGAACTTAGTTTCAAGACTATACCGTCTGAAAACTAGACTGAGAAATGTAATTTTTATTTTGGTTGGCCATGTGCCCAGAGGGAATAATCTCTGTGACATCTTCCTTCCCTCCTTCACCATGAGAAGCGGCCTTAAGCCCTTAGTCATTTAAGCAATGTCTGTGAATTCAAGTCATGAACTAGAAGTGTGGATGAAAAATGAGGAAGATACCTCCTTCAAACTGTGGCTAATAGTATTTTTTCACAGAAAGACATGACAAGGTCTTATCTGGCTAAGAATTTCTTGATGTTGAGTACTATTTCTTGTGCTTCATTTGAAAATAAATTATTTAGTTGGCTACAGATTTTTTTTTGTATAAATTGTAATGAGTTCTATTCAATATACTTTTATTGATTACTTGTTATCTATCAGGTGCTATGCTGGCCATTACAATAGATGCAAAAGCTCTGCTTCAGTGACATTAGAACACAATTTACTTTGAACCCTTGGATTTGCCATTGTCAAAAGGGAAGCAATGCTTTGCTGAGAATATTTATTACTATGCATGCTAATGTTTTGTGCCTAAGCTATGTCCTATTCCATGAGGGCCAAAAATTGTAGTTGAAGAGAGATTATGTAAACATAGGAAGAATTAACTAACAAAGATGACAGCACATAAGAACCCGATTAGTGGCACATAGTCACTAAGCTGTGTGTCTTGATTAGGAATTTGTGAGGATCTGAATTTGCATGCTTGTCTTGCCACAATAAGCCCATGTCAAAATATGTCCAGCCCTCTACTACCAAAGCATGATTATTCTTTCTCATTTGAAATTAAGTATATGCCAGCTGCTCTTACTGATTTGTGATTTATGATTTTAACAGAATTTTTAAAATTTATTTACATTTTCCACCATTGCTGTCTGACATATACCATTATGTCAATACCATTAATTGAGACTATCATGTCACACATACTTGTAATATGATCAATCACTAATTTTATATATATATTACCTTCTCTTTACCAGTTTCCCAGGATCCTTGGTAACTTTTTTCAAACATTATTCTTATTGCATTTTGGACCCACCTGATTCTTGATTTTGATTTGATCTCATGATATTCTGCTTTCATTGTATATTTCTACTCTTTGCTCCATGGGCAAATACGTGCTAGCTAGTGTCCTTGACAGAAAAGGACTGCATCCTGGAGATGTCCTCATAATTATCCGTTCTTGGGGATTTTTGGGTGAAGGGAGTAATAGTTCTTAGCATTGAAACTTAGCCCTTAGCCTCTGTTTTCCAAGGATTTGTAGAAGTATGATTTTCTGACACTATATGCTCCTTTCAATATGCAAATTCTCAGCTATTAAGGATCTTCCTGACAATTTCCTTTTCGTTACATTAGATAAAGGGAAAAATGCATTAGATACAACTTTATAGATTATTGTTTGCCCTACATGATGTGGTAGGCTAAATAATGGACCCCCAAAAGATATCCACATCCTAATCCAGGGAACCTGTGAATGTTACCTTATATGGCAAAAAAGACTCTGCAGATGAGATTAAATTAAGGATCTTGAGATAGGGAGATTATTCTCAATTATCCAGGTGGGCCCTAAGGGCCATCACATGCATCCTTATAAAAGAGATATTTGCCACAGTCTACAGAAGAAGCCATGTGAAGGAAGAAGAGGGAAGCTGAGTCAGAGAGAGAAGCAGATATGCCAGTGACTTTGAAGATGGAGGAAGGGTCCATGAGTTAAGGAATACAACTCTAGAAGCTGGTAAAGGTGAGAAAACAAATTCTCCCTTAGTGCCTCCAGACAGAGCGTGGCCCAGATGTCTTGGTTTCAGCCCAGTGAAACTGGTTTTGGACTTCTGGCCTCCAGAACTGTAAGAAAATAAATCTGTATTGCATTAACCCAGGAAGTTTATAATAATTTGTTATAGCAGCCATGAGCAACTGTATAAAAACTACATGCTGTCTAATAATCGACTACTGTGAACCTTGTCCTTGTTGTCATTGTATATTTAGATAATGAACTTTCATTTTATTTTTAAATGAAAAGCAATTTTCATTTGGTTTTTGTTTGTTTCCTTGGTTTTTTAGGTGATACTCAGTTAAAACTTTGGTAAAGAATTTTCATATATACTCCAGATATCAATCCACTATATAAAATAATTCTACACTGAAGCAATAACCAAAATAATTATTATTGCACAAAGATAACGTATCTGTGATTCTGGCGAGAACAATTTACATGCTATTTTCCTTCATTCCCTCTCTCTGATTCTTGTACTTGAATTGTATCTAGATGTTTCTAGAAGATTCCATAAACATGTGTTTTGCTAAAGCACTATATTAAATCTAGATTCATTTAAAATTTTAAAAATCCATAGGCTTAGACTTTCCTAGTTCTTTTTATGGAATCTACAATTCAAAAAGAAATCAGATGTTACAAGAAGCAAAATTCAGGTTTTCTTAAAAAATTTTTAATGATTTTCTTATTTTGTTTACCCACCAGAGCTGTGTAGCATATTTTGGACACTCAAGCAGGTGGAAAATAGCTTCAGAAGTTGAAGACTAAAATAAATAGATCTAAAATAACTAGAGAAATTAAATGTGATTATAAAAAGTTAGTTTGTTACACATATAACTTTCGGTATGCCACAGAGTGACAGTGAGATCTCTATGCACATTGATGATGCGTCATTTAGTGATTGACTTTACCACCTTCTCTAAGCTCCAATGTAGATTATGGTAATTACTATTAAAAATCTTTTTCCATTTAACATTTTATGATGACAGACATCCTTTATTGTCCCGTTTGAGAATCCATTCAGTCTTTCTTAGATTTTACCATTGACTGCCTACTTAGCACAACAATGATAAGAACATCTAATATTTATGATAGTGAAATATGAGCTTTATTTTTAATTTAAAAAAATTGAAATGATTAAAAATTATATTCTTACTAAAAGTGCTCTAGATAGGAAGCTGATCAATAGATGTCACAGTTAACAGTTCTCGTCTTGATCCCTTAATACACTTCCTTACATGTCTATGCCATTTTTTCTTCTCAATACTCTGCCTCATTCCTTATTCTCAACAGATTAATTTATAGCTTCCTTTCTTAAGCCATCCAGTTTAGAATGTTTTAGATCCTTTTCCTGTATTCCTACCGAAACTTCCTTTTCTACTAGTTTGTCCATGATCTCTCGGGAAGATGTGGGTTTCTGATCTCATTCACTCGTGACTCAAGAAACACAATCCATTCACCATTCCTTCCCCACTACTATGCTTTAATTTCTTTTTTACCATTAGTTCTTTTCCCTGGTATCTAAATATGTTCCAGTTTGTCCTACCCTAAAATTTATCTTTTTCTTTAGTTCTGACCAACTCTTTTAATTCTATCTTCTTTTCTTTCTCTGAAAACCTCTTGAAAGAATAGAATAGCTTGTTACTTTCACTGGCTCATCATCCTCACTACTCAAATCCTTGAAATCTGGTGTATGTTTGGATCATTTTTCATCTCCACAGCTACTTCTCATTCCTTGATGGACTCTTCTTGAGTTGTATTGGAATTCTTCTCTGTTCCATATAGAACCTCATCTCTGGGGTTGAATGATATGTGAAGTTAAATGAAGCAATATATGTGACAAGAACTCTAGCTATAAACTACAAAATGAATATAAAAGTAATGAATTCATATAGTATATTATATTTGTAATAGCAATGATTATTATTGATAATGGTATTTCCATGCTCTCAGTTTAAATGTCCCCCATGATAGTTGAATTACAGATGTTTATTCTGATTTCTCTGCTAGGATTTAATCTCACATATTATTTTTCTTTTCAGACGTATTAGCTATTAGTTTTGTGACCTTGAGAGATTTATTTGTTCTCTTTGTACCTTAGTTCCTTCATCTCAAAAGTGGGGTTAAGGGGCTGGCCATGGCATAGTGGTTAAGTTCAGCAAGCTCTGCTTCAGAGGCCCAGGTTTCCTGGGTTTGGATCCCGGGTGCGGACCTACACCACTCATCAACCATGCTGTGGTGGTAACCCACATACAAAATAGAGGAAGATTGGCACAGATGTTAACTGAGGGCAAATCTTCCTCAAAAACAACAAAAAAGTGGGGTTAACATAAAAACTTATCTTGTATGGTTGTTCTGTGGATTAAATGTGTTAAAATACATAAAACTCAGGAAAAATATACAAAACTCAGGAAAGTGGATAGTGCACAGTAAGCATTATATATGAGTTCATTATTATTACTCTCTTTCATCCCTTATTTAATAAGTCACAA
Source organism: Tapirus indicus (assembly GCA_031878705.1). Taxonomy (NCBI): domain Eukaryota; kingdom Metazoa; phylum Chordata; class Mammalia; order Perissodactyla; family Tapiridae; genus Tapirus; species Tapirus indicus. The sequence continues at coordinate 19,882,657 of CM062936.1, forward strand.
TCTTGATAATTTTCATTAATAAATTTCCATAAATTTCATTAATAAGCTTTATATTCTTCCAAAAATAAAACTGAATTTAATTTCAGAAAATCTGGATCTGGTCCCAGTTCCAAAACTTTTTGGACTTTTTTGCAATCACTTAACTTTAAAGAAAGTTAGTTTTAATATGTTTAAAAAAAAAAATTCAGTGTGCTCGTCTCATAATTCTCTTATAAATTTCAAACAGAATACCTTATGTTAAAGTCATTTAACATTATATCTTGCATTTATCACCTTTTTAATTAATATTTTTCTGAACCTATTTTTGAGGCTTATTACCTCATGATTTAGGACTAGAGACTATAATAATACTACCTGGTTTGAGGCCTCAGCTCCATCACCCAGGACTAAGTGACTGCAAGTGAATTATTTAACTAACTTGAACTTCAGTTTCCCCTTCTATAAAATGGTGCCAGTAATGGTATCTCTCTTAAAGGGTTGTCAGAAGGATTGATCAGTTAGTCAAACACAACAGTGTCAGGAGGATAGTAAATGTGCAATGCAATTATTATTCTTATTATTAACACAGTTTCATGAACCTTTTTCTAATGCACTTTCAGTATATGCTAAATAGAGATTCATTAAATCAATCCACATGTGCCAGATGGAAATCAAAACAGAGTCTAGATGAAATTTTTACATTTTCTATTTTTTCTTCATTAACAAATTTGAGGATCACCTATATTATTTGATTTTATAATTTAATATATGCAAGACTTTCAGTAAGTTTTCCAATGAGACCAGGGTTGATGTAAAAAAATAAAGCAAATGCATGCATTTAACTCTTAGAGTCAATTCCATTTTTGATGCCTGCCCTCAATATTTTCAATGTTTTTAAAGAGCCTCTCTTTTAAAAGAGACCATAAAACTTGGAAATAATGTAGAAAACTCTCATACTAAACAATTATTTTTAATATAAGTGAAAAATCAATTGCTTCAATCTTACTGAAATTATTATGACATCATTTCATAGCAACCCAGTAATTTATTGCTTTAGCAGCATTTTTTTTCTGTGTTTGAAAGGAATATTATGTGAGTTATTGATAGTCCAATATGCTGGAAATATGCCATCTTTTTGACATAAATGGTAAAAAGGTCACATTTAACTTGAAAAATTATTTTAATGAATTTTTCAGTTTTTAATTGATTTCTAAACTTGCCTGTAAATCATACTGTTTTTCTTTTCCTTTACAATCCTATTGAATATTGTATATTATTTAAATTATATTTCACTTATCTAATTTAAATAATTGTTTAAATTATATCTCACTCAATTACATAAATAATATATCTTAATTATTAAAATTATATCTCACTGACACATGTATCAGTCTGCATACAAAACAACCACATTGTGTAGGTCATCCTGCCTCATTCTCATACAGAATAATGAAAAGATCTAATTATTTTCTAATCTTTGCTTAGTATGAAAAATTTCAAACTTCCTTTTCTTATTAAATCCCAAAGTTTTCCTATTATGACTACTAAAGAACAATACTTTCTCTCCCCAGAGTAGTTCAAAAAATTTACATAAAATACCTTATTTTTTCCTTCTTCCTCTGCATTTATTTTCTCCCACACCCCAAAATTTGAAAGAAAATTTGATATTGTCATTTTTATTTACTACTATTGCAAAAGGAAAGTCCCTGTTAAGGAAATATCTGTCTTAACAGACACTTAGAATTTTATCTCTTGCAAGTCTTAACTATTTTGTTTCATCAATTTAGTCCATATGTTTATTTACATATGCAAAGAAAAGCACAAAGTTCAATGTGGTCCAAAAAAAAAACACTGACTGCTTAGAAAATTATTAAGTAATTTGGAGTTATACATGATATTGATAATGATTATTTGGTCATTGTAGAATTATTTTTTGATGTTAAGATTACTAACAGTTTTAATATACCTTTTTTTTAACAAATATCCCCAGCAAGGTAGAAAATATTATTCTAGAGTTCTCTGCATTAAAAATAAAGTAATAATGTGTTCCTAATAAAAGGCATCAATGATCTTTGGAGAAATGGCTGATTCCATATTTGCGACAGGCAAAGTATAAGATGAGTGTGAAATATGTTGTTCCAGAAGGTAAGAAAGTGTTCAAATTCTGATGTGAATGTGTGAAAAGGGCAAGAACCCAGTTAAAAGGTGTTCCTGTGGGCCAAATTTAGGGTAGATTGTGTATTTAAAAAAAGAAAGAAAAATCAGAAAGAAAGAGATAAGAAAATGATTGATGGTAATGGATTATAAAAATTTGAATAACAAAAGTTTCCATGGATCCATAATAATGCTTTAATAGAGAAGAGAGGAGGGTAAAGAGAAAGCGCTTCTTTCTGAACAATGAAAGTTAATATCCAGAGAAAGAATGATAGAATTGGAAAGATCACTATCAGTTCACCCTCAATGCAATAATCATCAATGGGGCTAAAGAATTGGGTAAAATGGTGTTGGACAACAGGATATTTACAAGATATTTATACCATCTCAAAGTATCACCTTACAAATTACTTACTGATTGCAAAGAGAAAAGATTTCCTTTACAGTGGAGAAATCTGGTGGACCACACCTTATCCAAGTGATTCAACTTAGCACACAAATAATGGGACTCACTGACTCGATGGACCTACGTGTGCTATGCAATGAAAGTACGGACCACCATGATGCTTTTTGCAACAAAGTTCAGTGTAGTTTTAATCACGAGGACAGATCACACATATCCCGATTGTGTGATATCCCATATGAGAGACTGAATATATAAATGGACAATGGCTAGATCAAACATAAAAATAGAACTTTGACTCACAATCTGGAGTACCCTACCCGGGAAGTCAACTCATTATCTGCAGTAACCAGTGCAGGAAGTCAACCTACTATCTCTCTACCAGACTTGTAATATATCAGAACATTTCTCTAGCAACCAGTCTAGGAAGCCAAGCAACCCCTGCAACAATTGGTCCCAAATGACCAGGACTTGATTAATAACTGATTCTCTAATTTTTGCTCCCACTTTTAACTTAGGGCCAACAAGGGAAAGCCAAATGTGTTCCTGTAACATATCACACAGGAGGCCCACTTCTACTTAGCCCATCTAACAGCTTCCCAGGCTAACAGCCTCCAATCAGGGCATACCTGAAACCTTCTCTTTTTTCTTTTTTCACTGTAAAGCTTTCCCACTCTTCTGTCTGCCAAAACACACATGATGGTTGTTGACTCCCTTGTATGACAAGCTCTGAATAAATAGACTTTACTTGTTCTCATTTGTGTGGTCTTGATTTATTGCCACATAGAAGGTCTCTGGCCTGAAATCTTCAAAAACATTAATGTCTTGAAGAACAAAGAAAATACGAGTTGTATTTCATAGTAGATACATGGAGTAATCTGGGGTAAATTGTGCATGTTATTTTCAAGTATTTCGGCATGTGTGTTGTGTGTGTTAATTGGTATGTGTGCATCTGTATATGTGCATTTAGGTAGAAGGAGATAAATCAAATATTGCAAAAAAGTCACAATTAATGGATTTGTGTAGGTGAAGGACAGGCATACGTTCATTTTATACTCTTTCATCTTATAAAATTTAAATATTTACATATAAAGATATGAGTGAAGGTAAAATGTAATGCTGTGAGAATGTGGGAAAGCATTTTATATCGATAATACTAACTGCTCTTTATTAAGGGACTGAAGAAACCTAGAAATTTATGTTCATAAATATGGTTAACTATTCTTATTCATCCAGGTCCTGTCTGATTCTAGCTGAGGTGTGATCCTATGTGAGCTTAAGTCAGGCCATTAGATTTTAATGAAGATTGTCATTATGTATACACAGTAAATTACTCATACACTACCACAAGGTCAAGTGACAAATTTCATGAAAATGTTGAAATTTAAGTGTGTTTATTTACTTGTATATAAATAGTTTTAATAAGCAAGGATACCTACAAATAATTAAAACATGACCTATATTTATATATTTTGTAGTAGTGATTCCTTGCTTATTTGTAGTATCTCAGATGATGGTTTTCCTGTCCAGTTAAATGCTTTTTTAGTATTTTTATTTGATGTAGTAATAATTTATAGTTTATGGTATTTTATAATTTCTAAATTGCTTTCATATAGCACCATGTGGTCTATACTATACTAGGCTCTGTCTGTAAGGAAAGGGAATTAACACTCCAGTTCTTGCCCAGAATGTGAAATCACAGCCCAATTTAAAAGACAAATCTACATCCAAAAGCCATTGATGTCTAAGAGCTGTCTAGTGACAAATCATTCCAGTCTGAGGCCAAACCACCCTGTTCAATGTGCCAATTGTTGTAAAATGTAGGTGGTATTATTGTTCAGGTTTGGGGAGGCCAACAGATCAGGAGAGAATTAACATTGAAAAGAGAGTTTGCCAACCACACTTCCCAAGATGAGGGGGCATGTCATGCCACATGGGGAAGAACCAGGTTCAGTAAGGAGGCAGAAGGAATGGGAGGAACACCTGGCAACGTCCTTTACATGGATTCAGCGGGAAGGAATGGGTGAGGTAGAGTAAATAGGTTTAGGATTGGATAGTTTGAATAGTTTCTGTGGGCTTTGGATTTAGGCACTATCCGGACCTGTCTGATACCTGGCCCTGTGGTGACTAGGGCAGGAGAATGCTAACCCAGAGAGTAAAAGCCAGAGAGTGGATATGGGGGGAAGGAGAGTGTGGGATCTGGAGTAGTTTGCAGGTGAAGGGCACACTCCTGGAAAGTTGTTTGCTATTTCTAGGAAACAGCTAACCCTGGAGGAGCAGTCACTCCCCGGTCAGTGCTAGGCCCCAGATGCCAGAGTTTGAGAATACAGAAAATGAAAAAAATACACAATTAATACATGAGACCTATAACCAGAAGGTAAAGTCAATATACAAAACACAGTTGATATAGAAATATTATAAACTAAGAATAATTAGGATTTACAATTCCTTCAGAAATCACCATTTGAAATACAAATGCTTCAGATTTCAATTGCATTCACATTGCAGTTAAATGCTAAAATGTCTATTCTATAACTCCTGCATATTTTAGTTTGGAGATAAATTTCATGTCAGATATTGTCTCTTTAGGTATTGCAGATACCATTTACTATTATAATATTTAAATATGAAGGAAAATGAAGGAATTCTTATCCTAAAGAAGTCACTGAGAATTCTACTCTAGTTATTAATCTATTAGGACAAAGTCAATATAAAGTATTTATCTTGGAAAATTTAAAAATTTAGGGAGATAAGAAACTAATGTAATAAGTTAATAAAACAGTTACATAAAAGATTAGGTATTTGTAAATTGTGGAGTAGAAATTGTGTGTCATTATGTTGTTTTTCATTAATTTCAAAATTAAGAGAATAGCACGTTATAGAGAATGAGTTAAGCTTGGAGCCAGATAGTCTGAAAGGATGGAAGGATTGTGGTTGACAGAAAGAGTTTAGCAAGTATATTCAGCTGAAAAGAAAGCTGTCGAAGAAATATTTGAAATAGTTCAAGGGCCCAAGGCACGACAAAATCAGGCAAAAGGGTATATAAAGAGTTCAATATTACTTTGTGTCAATGAATGAAAACATGTTGAATGACCACTGAAAATTTAGTCCTCTTTAACAGCTGTTTTATAATATTTGCATGTTTTGAGTAAAATTTCTTTTTGAAATAGAGTTTGGATAATAAAAATTTAGGTAAAATATTATTTCAAAGGCTTAATATATGTTATAAGTATCTCAATTTTTCTCAAATTACATATTGTGCTTTTTTACTTTATGTGTCACATCATCTGATTTCTTGGGGTAAACTGACTATATTTGAAGATTATTAGGGCTTTGAAGTTACATAATGGTGGGGCAGCATAGATCTGTGCATTTTATAGACCGGATTTCACATTGGATTTACACGTAAACATATGAATGCCTTCACAGAAGAGACATCATCCATAACGCACATACAGCAATATATTTAGGATTACATTTTACACCTGTCTCTTCTTTATACACAGAACGCATATTCTAGTACCTGGCAATATCTTTAACAGACAAGTTCAGGATTTTTTTTTTTCTATAAACCAAATTGTTGCCAGTTTGTATTTAACTTAGTTTTATGTTGCCTTGCCATCCAGCTATCTTAATATACCTTATTATTTTATATTCTTACTTCAAAAAGATCAATTCAACAGATAGCAAGATTAATACATAGAAAGTAGTAGTACACATCTTTAAAGACCTGAAAAATCTGGAAATACTGTGGAGAGTCACAGAAATAATTAATCTAGACAATAAGAAGTAAAAGATAAGATTAACCTAATTGTTGGGCTATGGGAATCAAAAGACTAAGAAGAGCTTAAAATTTGTCTTCTGCTATATTAACTATTATTTTTCAAAAGATGATAGTCTATAAAAAACCAAAAACATTTATTAGGAAATGACACCAAGGCTATATAATTGAGGGGTTATTAACAGAACTTGAGAGTGAGATGGAGATGAGTTTGAAGTTCACCCCTGATGGGGAGAAAGAGCATTCTCTACCTACTCTGGGTCCTTTCTGGTTGGGCTACAAATTAAATTGACATGAGGCCAAACAGCAGGAGAAAATCGAACAAAGCTTTATAAAACATGTATACATGGGAGAGACCAGGGAGTTTCTCTTGACAAAATGGCGAAGATTCTCCTCTTATATAGACAAACAAGGATTTGGGGTTGGGGGGGTGGGAGCATCAGCCACGAGGGATTACAAGAAAAGCACAGTAAGGTTATTATGCAGATTTAAGGCCTCACTTTCCACATTGACAAGTTTCTAGAGATGAGGTCATCCACCCCTCTTCCCAGTACAGAAATGGTGATACCTTTAAAAATGGAGATTTCCCTTACAAATGTTCTGTTTAGTAAACAGACCTTTGATAGGAATGGGCATAGCAAAGACCCTCCCAGTCTATGGATACCCAGAGTCATCCAAGGTGAAGGCCCATCCCAGGGACAGGCCTTCCATCCCAAATCCCTTTAGACAGTTGGGGGGGAGGTGAAGATCAAAGCCTCCTTCAGAGCAAGGTAAAGAGACACATCTTGAGGTGGCCAATTCTGATCCCCCACACCCCAAAAGCTGTGTGTCCTAGAAAATGTTACTAACTTCCCTGAGCTTCACTTGCCTTGTCAGTAAAATGAAGTTGTGAGTATTAAATGCCTCATATAGGTAAAGTGGTTAGTATCCCATCTAATTTCTCAGAAAATGTTGGTTATTGCTATTATTATAACCAACCTTGAAATATCATTTACTATGCCCCTGAACTGTTCAGAAATTTACAGATGTTAACTCATTTACTCTTCACAGCATAACTATCAGGTCAACACAGTAACTATCTCCATTTGACAGATGAAAAAACTGAGACCCAGAGTTGCTAAGCAACATGCCCAAGAAAGTAAGTACTGAAGCTAGTATATGTCCACTTTGGTTAGGTTTCAGTATCTATGCTCATAACCACTAGGCTATACTGGCTGTCTGTCAAACCTGTTTACCACTGTCACCTATAATAAGAAGGTGGCTGTTATCCCCTGAGAAATGTTAACTAAAAACACTGAGCATGGTATGGTATGTGCTGGAGTAATGTGCTGAGAGTAGCTGTCGTTAGCATGCAGGTGAGCCTCAGAGCACCACGGGCTGTCTGGCTTCAGAAAGCTTGCAACAGGCATGGGGACTGATAAACTTTGGATCAGGAGTAATATTCATAAAGTGAAGGCGAGAGGAAAGCATACCCTGGGTATTACATTTAGGGACCCCCAGAAACAAAGATGGAAAAATAGGAATATGAAGTAGTATTTAAGGGCTAAACTTGGTAGAGGTAAGGATTTTAATGTCTAGAAGTCATGGCAGGTAGGTTTGGAAATGTCGTTGAGGAGTAGATTGTGAATGGTGTGGGGGTACAAATCTAGATATGATATTGTAGAAAATGGAGAACTGTTGGAAGGAGTAATAGCAAGCGAGTAGTATTTAGGGAAATTAATCTGATAGTTTTTAAGTGCCTTTTGAGTAGATCTACACAGCGAGTTTAATGCCTGGAAAACATTAAAGTGTTGATTATAACAATCTAAATATGATGGTAGAGATGTTTAGAGGAAACAGATGCTTTAGAAGAAAGTATCAATAGTTCACAAGAAGCTTTGAGATTTGTATCAAGGGAAAGTGAGTTTCTAAAAACAGCTTCTGAGACTGGAAGAATGTGGTACTATGGAAAGAAATAAGATCCTCCACTTCTATTGTAAAGAATTAGCTGATGCTACGGTACAAAGTTATGTTTAAGCTGAAGGGAGAAGTAACTAATGGTAATAGCAAGAACGGCATCAAGGAGAAATTTTGCATGTTTATCACTGGAGCTTCTGAAGATTCTTCTTTTCCATTCATTCTTCCTCTTTCTCCTTTCCTCTCTCCTTCCCTCTTTTTCCTTCCTTCTTTCTTACTTCATTTCCATTTTTTCCTCCTTCTCTCCCTTTCTCCCTTCCTATTTTTTAATCTATTTACTTTTTAAAAATAAATATTCATTAAACATCTATTCTGTGAATATTTTTGTTTTCTTTACAGGTCAATAGCAATCTTATGAGTCAGCTTAAATTGGGATTAGATAGTTGAGTTTTAGATCATGAAGTAAGCTTATCCAATCTGATAAACTACAACTTTGTTTACACAGATGATGAAAATACCAACTTCATTATTAAGATAAATTTGATGTAAACATATGAATTATTTGGTGCAACCAATAAGCCTACAGAATTAAAATTGTCTAGGGCCTAAAGTTTAGTACCATCATATATCAAAAAGTAAAGAGTGTGTGCATGGATGTGTGTGTGTGTGGGTGTGTTTGATGAGCGTGGAGGAACCAAAGCCAATTATCATATTATGAGTCAATTCTTCCGAACAGATGAGACTTGGGCCTGATGGCATTTTGAACTTATTTCTGCTATTTGGAATAAGTTTACCCATTTCAACTCACAATTTTCTTGTTAAATCTGTTTATTCCCTCTAATTTCCCACTAATGTATGAATGATTATTGATGTTCTTTCATTCCATTTTGCAGGAATTTTTAATGTTTTTTTTCTATGATTCTTAAGATTTAATCATTAGCATTGTGAATACCATATGCTTTTCCTCATCTTTCTCCAGGGTAAAAATTTTAATGTCTGTGCTAGTGCATACAAACTTTTCTCATTGTTGCCAAACACGTTATAGATATTAGAATTGTGTGTAGTTCACGTTCCAGTGAATTGAATTAGCTTATCAGCTGAATGGTTACTTATTCGTTTGTTTTGTGAAGGAAAGTTAAAGGGCTTAAGTGACTGCAGACTGAAGGTGAATTTAAGGACATATGATTTGAGCTTTATAATGTTACAGAAAATATGCTATGTTTATAAATGTGGCTGAATTTTTTGTGTGTGATAAATATTGGTATCTCTTTTTGTCCTCTCAATAGTTCACTCTTTGTCACCCCAAAGTGTTTAGGCTATTCTGTCTCCTCCATATGTGAGGATGGATGTTTTTAGCATTAAGCAGATAAGGGCCACAGATAACCTTCCAGGGATTTCTATTCCCAAGGTGACAAAGAAGCCAGAGAAGATGCCCATGACTTCATGATTGGTGTGAAAGCAGCAGCAAGAACAATAAAGTCTGAATGAAGTCAGCAGATAGGAAAGGGGAATGTTTCAATGACAACCTGAATGGATCTATGACCGAAGACCAAATGGGATGAAGAATATCTCAAGATTCTCATATCAATAGATTACTTCAGGGCTAAGTGACTCCAACAACATCTCAGCATGGGTAAGAACCACAAATTAAGTTAAAGTCTTCAACCCCAGTGTTATGGGCACTCAAAATAGAAATAAAGTTGAATTGAATCTTTGGGGAAAAAATGTATTCTTTCTTCGACACACTTGAGTGTGAGTTGACATTCATACCTACAGATTTCAAAGGAAAAAATCAATAGGCCCATGAAGATTGCATATTTATTGCTACATTTTAATCATGTTTCCACTTTGACATGTTGAGTTACTACTCTTTGGAAAGACACCAACCTGGAATTATTTAATAGTATCTGTAGTTTGGTTTTTGTCTTTCCTTTTTTTGGTGAGGAAGATTGTCCCTGAGCTAACATCTGTGCCAATCTTCCTCTATTTTTTTGATGTGGGACATCACAACAGCATGGCTTGATGAGTGGCGTGTAGCTATGCACCTGGGATCCGAACCCTCCAACCCTGGGCCACCAAAGCAGGGTGTGCGAACTTAACCACTACCCCACCAGACAGGCTCCACAGTTTCTGTAGTTTTTATTAAATTACCTAACTTTCTTTACATTTAGTTACTAAAAATTTGTTGAAGCAAGTGTTTGGCTTTACTTGAAATGTAAATTATTTAAGTAGTAATATTTACTATGAAAATTGTATTCTCTGGCATGATCAGCCTCACTCATGGTTTAATCTTGATTTCACTTTGTAATTGCTGTGTGATTTTATTAATCTACCTCTTCTACACTGCTTCCTCCTCTCTAATATGAGAATAAATACATCACCTCACAGCAATTTTTTAAGAACTGTAAAACTAATAATAATGGTAGTAGTGATATTAAAAACAATAGCATAGCAATGATGCTAATAGAAATAGCAGCAATAATATCAAAAGGAGAAAAAACACTTTAAATTTTTGAGCAGGTATCATGCTAAGCATTTTCTCCATAAATTGTGTTGGGCATCTTCTATGGGTTAACTCATTTAATATTCACAGCAACTCTTGAGGTAGGCAATATTTTATAATAATGTATCATTTTACCCCATTATATAAATGAGGAAACTTAAGTTCAAAAGCACTTCCTCTTGCTACCCAGATGATGTATGTTGGTTACAATTCCCATTCAGAGCTTGCTCTCCTGGTCACCATACACGATGTAAAAGTGAAAAATTAGCCAGGCAACAAATGTTAGCTCTTTCCCTGACCTTTATGTGGTTCTCAAACTTTAGAACATCAGAAATATCTGAAGGACTATGTGAAACATGGATTGCTGGGCCCTCCTCCAGAGTTTCTAAGTAGGACTGGGGGAGGCCTAAGAAATTGCATTTCTAACAAATTCCCAGATGATGATCCTGCTGGTCCAGGGACTTTGAGAACCACTGCTCTGGGTCAGATATGTAAAGGAAACCTATGACGGTTATAAACCGGCCTTATTGAAGGAAGCATAGATGCTACTTATGCTTGAATGAGGGTACACTATCATCTAATTTGAGGACATCATTGACAAAATATTTCCTGATGTCTAAAATTTCATTATTAGAAAATCATTGCTTTCCACTATTACATTTTCTTTTGTTAAAATGGAATTAATATTTTGGAAGGGATAGTATCTATTCATCCAATTATGACCACTTCAATGGACACAGATGTAATATAAAGATGAATAATAAATTTGTGGTCCCTGGCTTCAAGGGACTCAAAATCTAGACAGTGAAATCAAACCTATAAACAAATAATAGAACAAACCTTATAGATCTTATGCAAAAAAACAAAAGTTTATTTATGGCACAAAAGCAGAGCACAACAATTCTACTTCAGTTGGAGTATGCAGTGGGGAGTTGAAAAGTAGAAAAGTTCTAAGGAGGATTTGATGTTTTATCTAAACGTTGAAATTCAAGAACGTCACTAATCAGAGTTTAGGGGCTAGGTTGCTAAAATGTGGGATGGAGGGAGAATGCTTAGTAGGTGACTGAAGAGCTAGGCAGGTACCAGATTAAGTATAGTCTTATTTACCCAACTAAAGCATTTGAACTTCATGTTGAACATAATAGTGAATTTCTAAATGTTTTTTAAGCAGGTGTGAAATATCTTCTTAGTGATTTATAAAAAGTAGTCTGACGACAGTTTGCACGATTTACTGAGCAGGAGGCAGATGAAAATTAGTAAGATTGATTTTATTAATGAAATAACCTTGAGAAAAGATGGCTTCCTCAAATAAAGAGGTGTTAATATGTATATACAGAGGGAATGAATTTGACAGATAGTTAAGAAGTGAAATTAACAGCACTTTTTTCTTTTAATTGTATGAGACGTGTAGTTAGAGACTAAACAAAGGGCTAATCAGGCTAGCTAAGAAATTATATAGATTAGTGATTCTCAAACTTTTGCACATTGGAGTTATCTGGGAACAACTTTTAAGACTCCTGAATCATAGGCCACACCCCTTACAACGAATTCAGAAGCTTCAGTAGCAGTGGTAATCTCCAGTGAGTCCAATGTGAAGCCCAGCTGGGTAACCATCATTATTATAGGTAATGGTGCCATTTCCTAGATAGTGAACAGATCTATAATGTGGGTAAGACTGTGCCAAAAAGAATGTAAAGAGAAAAAGAGATTGAAAATACAAGAAATGAGATAACCATAGAATGAATGACATGAGGTGATAAGAGAATTTAGGATGATGAGCATATGTGGAGACTAAACGTCAAATTTAAGAAGATATGCCTTAGTTTCTGAAACTAAGGAAAGGAGGTATAATTTAGATATTAATACAGTCTCAGCTAAAATAGCAGGAAGCTGGAATGTTTGTGCTCAATAGCCTCAACTCTCTTTGTTAAGGAGTTGCCATGCCATCCGAATGACAGAGGAAATTGGGGTAGAGATCCTGAGGAAAACATTCTCAGCTATGGAATTGCATAATTGAGAATGCTTGATCGTGAGGAACTGGTAGACATTAGGAATTTCTTAGTGGGAGAAATCATTTAAAAAGGAGAGAAAAGATCACCAAAGGAAAGTGCCTGTTTGCTATCATTTGCTCTGACCATTAACTCTTTTCTTACTTCTGGAAACATCTGTCTTTTTAAGCACTACATTCAAAAATATAGTTCATAAGAGAGCTCTCATATTCACATATGCCTTGTTCTTTTGAACAAGTTGTGTGATCCAGAAGAAAGTACTGGGCCCAAATGGACCAATTGGAGCCCTTTTCCAAGATTTTCATAATTTGGAACAGGAATAGGCATGAGTCATTCCTTCACTGGTGTGGGGAGCTCTCTTTCCCCACCATGTGGAATTGATGGTCTGAAGTCAGAGCAGAAGAAAGTGTTGATGAAAAAAAAATAGAAAAGAGAAATAGAGACAGGAGGACAATTATTATGGTGTTCCAGTGCCATCCCTGAACTTCCTGCATCATGGTAGTCCTCTGTCCTCTAAGTTGGAAGTATACTGTTGTTTCCTGGTATCTTTCAAGAGATAATTCCTTTTGCTTCTGATTTTCAAAAATATAGCTGCCTAACAAAATATGTACTGACCCTATAAAATTGTTGTGTGAAAACCACACTTCTCAATCCCCTTGCAATAAATTGCAGTCATGTCCCGTAGAACATACATGGAAAAGCCATGTGTTATTTCCAGGCCAGGTGAATTAAGAAGCATGAATGCCTTTTCCATTCTCTTTTTCCTTAAGCCTGGATGAAGAATACTCTGAGGCCCTAGCAAAATGCAAAAGTACGAGAAGAAAATAGCTTAAACCCCTGAATTTTCAAGTGTAAGAAAATAGCTAAATGAAAGGAAAACCTGCAACAGATTTTTACATGATAGAAAAATAGGGCTGATAGTATTAAGCTCCTGAAATTGTATAATTTATTTGTTATGTAGCTAAGGTTACTGTAACTCCCTAAATAATGCATGAAGAAAATTTGATTTGGATTTATATACGTGATCACAAAGAATTCCAAGTGTCCTAGTCATTGTCCTGTTTGCTCGGGGGACAATCTGTTTACTCATCTTTTCCAGCTTCTAGAGGCTTCCCACATCCCTTGGCTTGTGGCCAACCTCCTTCATCTTCAAAGTCAATGCATTTGCATTTGTCTGACCATTCTTCCCTAGTCACATCTCTCTCCGATCACAGACAGGAAAGGGTCTCCACTTTTAAGGGTTCATGTGATTATCTTGGGCCCAGGCTAATCTTCACATCTTAACAGCCTCAACTTAATCACATCTGCCACAATCTTTTTTCCATAGAGAGTAACATATTAACAGATTCTGATTATTAGAATGTGGACATCTTTTCTGAAGGGGAGTTATTACTCTGTCTACCACCTCTATTGCTCTGAGTATTTCCACGGGATGTATACTTATTAAAGGCAATAATTATTTTCCTTTCATTTAATATAGATATTTTGCTAAAGAACACATTGTAAAGGCATGAAAAAAAAAAAAAAAAAAAAAACTCTGCCCATATAATGACCAAAAACCTTTTTAAAAGCAATTTATCTCATTATGACATTTTTAAGTCTTCTAATGCTCTAACCAAATCAAGGCTTAGATTAATATGGATACATAAGAAAAGTTGGTAAGAAGTAAGATTTACCTTTACTTTATATTCTTTCTCTTTTAACCATAACCAATTTTATTAATCTGACATTTCACTCACTTTCACTGACAAAGCAGTTTTAAAAAAATATTCCAAAAGATAAATCTTATTAAGATTCAAAATGAAGAGGTTGGGAAACCTCCTTTCCATCTCTTGTTAAGTTGATCATCCTTAGGACAGGGTAAATTTTAAGCAATCATGAATTAAAATTTGTGTTAGAGTTCTTGACAGAAATAGAACCATTGAGAGACATATCTTTATATCTATCTATCTATCTAAAGAAAGATTTATTTTAAGCAATTGGTTCATACAATTGCGGGGGCTGGTAGGTCCGAAATTTGTAGTGTTAGCTAGCAGGCTGGAAATTCAGGTAAGAGTTATGTTACAGTCTTAAATCTGAAATCCGCAGGTGAACCAGTGGGCTGGAAACTCAGGCAGGGTTTGTAAGTTGCAGTCCTGAGGAAGAATTGCTTCTTCTTCAGGAACCTTCTGTCTTTTTTCTTAAGGCCCTCAATTAATTGGATGGAGCACTCACATTATGGAGGGTTGTCTGTTTCACTTCAAGTCAAGTGAGTATAAGGGTTAATAACACCTATAACTACCTATACAGCAAAATCTAAACTAGTGTATTACTAGACAACTCGGTACCACAGCCCAACCAAGTTGACAGATAAAGTTAACCATCACGTTTACAGAAATTATAATGGAATAAAAGCATCATCTGAAGGACTCATTATTTTTATGAAGGCATTTTAAAATTACATACGTTCTTACATCTGTTGATTCAATAATTATCTATCAAGTGCTTACTACATAGCATAGATGTTTACTATGCAACATTATACATATATATTTATATATATGCTAAATTTATCTAAGTGTTTACTATGTTGTAGTTACTACATTCTGCTAAGCACTGGCCATATAAAGATGAATGAGACACTGACCCGGACTTCAAGAAAATTGTTGTCAAATGAAAAAGATAAATATTCATACAAATCATCACAGCACAATATTCTTGGTGCTAAAAAGGAGCATCGATTGCAGCATGAAAGGAAGGTCCACTGACATCGTCCTAGGGAGTATGTTTGAAGAAACTGGTCAGTGGAAAAAGTAGGAAAGGACATTACAGACAGATCATAGACTAAACAGCATTAAATTCCATTGCCTGTTAGAGAAATGAACCCTTCGGTATATCTCAAACGCAGGGCAGGATGTTGGTGAGGTAACTAGAGTCATACCGTGGACAGCCTGCATTGTCAGACCACATTTTGTCTCGCAGGAACTAGAGGCCCACGGAAGTATGGCTGTAAAATAGGTAAGTACATCAGATTTGCCTTTACAGTCCTTAAAAAGTCTACTTCCCTTTGAGGAAGGATGCCAATTCTTGCTCCCGTGCCAAAGTGTCTAATGATAGAGAACATGGAGATACTCGTTCAGTTGGCCCGAATATTAAGAGCTTAAGAATCAGTTTTAATCATTCTTGTAACGTTTTAATAACTTTCACGGACGATTCTGATTTACAGAGCTGCTTTAGAACCACAGCATTTAAAGACTGTAAGTCAAGAGAGAAAAATAGTTCCTTTTTTTGTCTACTTTGAAGTTCATTCTAATGGACCAGGGCACAAAATACAGAAATGTGGTAATTTCCTTGTTGAATATCATTCTCTAAAATGTTAAATGATTATTAAATGAAATTTTTTTAAAAAAAATCGTAGATGATTTCACAAGGTTCAGATGTAGTGAAGTGTTCTAATAAGTTGCAGGCACATTAATGTGTGAGTATTAATTTCTATGCTGCATAACCAAATACCACAAACTTAGTGCCTTAAAACAATACACATTTAATATCTCACAGTTTCTGTAAATCGGAAATCCTGCTACCGATGAACTGGATTCTCTGTATCAGAATCTCAGCAGGCTACGATCCAGGTGCTGGCTGCGGCTGCATCTTCTTCAGAGACTCTCCTGGGACAAGCCCCACTTCCAAGCTCTCTCAGGTTGTTGGCAGAATTTATCTGCTTGCATCTGTAGGACTGACCTTCCTGTGTTCTAGCTGGCCACCAGCTGGGGGCTGCTCTCAGCTCCTAGAGGTTATCTGTAGTTTCTTACCACATGGCCCTCTCCATAGGCCCTCTCACAAATGACAGCTGACTTACAAATCCAGGAGGAGAGAACCTTTCTTTTTAGCTTGCTAAAACCATGGGGGAGATATCCCATCGTCTTTGCCATATTATGTAACCTAATCACAGGGGTGACATTCTGTTACCTTTGCCATATTCTATATGTTAGAAGCAAGTCAAGACCCCACCTGCACACAAGGAGAGTGGAGTACACAAAGGTGTGAACACCAGGAGGTAGGAATTATGGGGGAGTTCCCCTGGGGTGGTCTACCACAATGAGATGCACAAACAGGTCATGTCTAAATCTTCTGGAAGCCTCCACTCTTGAAGCATTCTGAATCAACATGTGTAAATTATTTTCAGAATGCACTAATAGAGCAATGTTTTAAAAAATGCCCAAAACATTACATCCATCAAATTGCTAGGAAAAGGATGAAAATGTAACTTTTTAACATAAAGAAGCTTAGCAAGAATTAGTAATCAAGGGGGATTTCTCACAACAATTAATTCAGAGAACCATTGTTCTTCCTGAGTCATATTTAGTTGTTATGCATATATTAGGAAAGATATCTAATGTAAAATAGCCTAAATACATATACAAACATTTTTTAAATGTGCATACACATATATACATGTGTGTGCATATTTAATACATACATATTTTTCAATGCCTAAAAACTCTGAGATGGGAAACTTATCTTGTTGGTAAATAGATATTTCTATGTTGAATTTTGACCCTCAAAGATTTGCATTAGACATATGAAAATTCAAAGCAGGATATATAATGATCCCACATGTTGTGTTTTTGCTACAGTAAGTTTAATGGCTCACTCTGAAACTTACTGTAGGAGGGGAAGTGTTTCCACCTCTCCAAGTCTTTCCAGGGGTGACTTAATTTCATAGACTGACCAGTCACAGTCGCACCTGGCAGCAAACAGTTCATGTATTGCAGGCCCTAAAAAAACAGTGTATCACTTCACAATGAGAAAAGGAAAGTCCAGAGCAGAAGATGACAAGTGCCCTGTCAGGCTTCAGAACGGACAGAAGTTATGATCAGAACTAGATGATCTTGGGGCTTATGAGTATTTTGCATCTGTGGAAATATTGTGGTGCTAAAGTTAACTCTCCTTGGAGGGGCACTATCTGCAAAGCTTTAACCGACAAGTTACAGCTGTTCATGCCTTCTCCTAGAAGTGCATCTTTTATGCTGTCTCCACAATTATAATGCTGGGAGTCAGGATTTCCATCTCATGGCCACCATCCAATTGCATAAATCCTAATTTAGGACAGAATTCCAATCTTTATAGGAAGCAGTAATGTGAATTATTTCTCTGTTATTACGATTTGTGTGCAATGGTCCTTTTTTATCCCACTTAGCGAACCCTATTGAATGAAAAATAGCATATGTGGTGTTTTGTGCATCATTTTGTCAGGAATCTTTTTTGTTGTTCCTTTGTATTCTATTTCTTTCCTTTTTCAGCACCTAGCTACACAAAATAAATACTCCTAACTTATCCATATGATTTTGTCTTGATCAGCTTCTCCCATATTGCCTTTCTCACTCCTCTGTGCCTCCATTTCCACATATAGCTAAGATAACCATGTCATGTGTTTTAAAATGTTTAGAGTAGAGTATATAACTGAGTTGAAAGAATATTTCCAAAACTTGTTACCAATTTTTTTGAGTTCCTGCTTTGGTCTTCCATCGTTTTATTCAGGAGAATTCATGTAATCAATTCATAAGCATGCACTTAAGTGAAGGGTATTATGTCTGCCTCCTAATTAGGTATTATACTTGAAATATTTTCCTTTATGAGGCAAGTCAGGGCACATATATCTCCTGATAATATGTTTAATAAGATAGATTTAAATAATTGATTAACTGAACATACAAGCAAATTGTTTCACAAATCATTTCTTTCCACTGTGTAGAAAGTACCTGACTTAGTGCTTGAAAGTTGTCTGACTTTTCATAATACACAGCATGATTTCATATTATTGTAAATAAGAGTTGACAAGAATGTTATTTATAATATCCTCCCAGTGTCATAGCGGCCAGAATGAAGACTATAACCCATTGGTTCCTTCATTCAGTCATTTATTAATGTATATAACTCTAGTGGAGTATTACTGTGTATCAGCCATAGCGCACAGAGTATGAATCAGACGTGTACCCTAAATGTAAAAGAGATGCAATATAATGAGAAACCAGATATTGAAAATGCAAGTTCCATTATGTTATTCTTGATATGTTAATCTCTATGCCTGCTTTCCCACATACATTTGTAATGGAAGCTGCCTATTCCTGCCTCATCCCTACCCTGCATCCCTTCCCTCCAAATCCATCTGCCTCAGTGGTCAAGCTTCATACTATATGACCCAGACCTTCCACTTCATGGTCATGGTAATTCAATGAGGAAGCTGATACATCACCAAAGCATTCAATTTACAGGCATCTACACTCTATGAAAATGGACTTATAAAGATTATAATACCTAAGGACAATTTCTTTCACAGAAATTCAAACTAAGACTGTGTAAAGACTTTGGGTGGTATAGAAGTTTCTGAAAGGTCCTTCGACTGAGTTAGGCTGGAGAAGCTAGTATGGGCTATGTTTCCTTGCATTTGGAATAGTGCATTACTTTCTATTAGTATGTGAGTTACATTGGATATTTTAAGGAACGTGACAGGTAAGCTGGAGTTAGTTGGCCTGGGAATCTGTTAAGCAAGAAAATCCTTACTGATGTCGTTATTTAAGTAAACAAGGCTGGGAAGACTTTATAATCCTGGTGAAAGTGGGCTTACTTTGGGAAGAAGTTGAATTGCCTGCCAGAATATTCCAAGCCTAATGATAATTATTTTGTGGGTGATTCATACCAGGAGTAAACTGAGACTCTTCCCACCATGTCATTTTTAGGCACAAATATAAAGCATGCCATCTATAAATGAAGAAACAAATGAGATAAAATATTTTTTGCAATGTGATTAAGTAGCTGATTAGGTTAAGCAGTTAGTGATCCTTTATCACTAACAAGTGTTTAGTTGTTTTAGAATGAGGGCAAGTAATTTCAGAGATGTATTTTGGAGTGTGGGGTATGTAGTCAAAACCATTGCAGTGAATTGAGTTTTCCAGTGATGACCACAATAATGTCTCCATTTCATATGTTCTTTCTACATTGTGACCTATGATAGAATTTATGTCCTTTCTCCTTGAAACTGAATGTCTTTTTGTAACCACCTCAGCATTTTGCATAAAAACGCCATGCCCATTTACCAAGGTCTTTGGGATGCTTGCTCTTGAAAAATCAGACAGACTCCACGGAAAGGCTGTGTGCAAGCGTTTTGGCTGATAGTAGAGATGAGGTCTTAGTTAATAGCTGGTACTAAATCACCACTTATGTGACTTAACCATTTTGGAAGATCCTCCAGTCCTAGTTGAATTGACAAGCTCCCTGCCAAATCCTTCCCAAGTCCTGCCCAAGCTACAGATACAGGAACAAAATAAATGACTGTTGTTCTTTTAGTCCACAAAGTTCTGTGATTTTTTAATGCAGCAATGGATAAATGATACAACCAACAATTAATATACTGTACTGTCCTTGATCTTTTTAAAATTTCTTTTATAAATAGGACTTAGTATTGCAGTTTTTTTCTGCTCTTATCCCAATATTGTACTTAAGGTGTGTCAATGGTGGCTATATTTATTATTTATTCCATATGATTCACAAAAGTTAGAAATGATGTCAGAATGGGATTGTAACTGACCTAGAAATTAATGAACACAGGTTGGAAATTCTGGACCCTACGACTGGCAAACTTCTTTAAAGAGGCTTTGTTTCCTTATCTCTGGATTTAGTAACGGTGTGTTTCTGATCAGACTTTTTGTGAGGAGGGTATGAGGGTGATGATGGTGGTTATAAATGATGGTTGGATAACATTTAGCAAACAGCATCTTTATAACTGATGCCGTGAGTATCAGATAAATGAAAACATGCTTAATTTTAGAGGGTGATTTCTTCTATACTTCCTTACCATGGAAAATTTTTGATTTATGGCTCACATTCTCTAGGCAGCCTTGATTTATACAATGTAGCTATAGATTCAGAGTAAACAATGAAGAACAAGGACTTCAGAAGCTTCCTTGTGACCTATATTGACTTTGTGATGTGATTCATATCAAGATGAGCTGGGAGGCTGGCCCGATGGTGTAGCAGTTAAGTTCACACGCTCCGCTTTGGTGGCCCAGGGTTTGCGGGTTCAGATCCCGGGCGCAGACAGATGCATTGCTTGTCAAACCATGCTGTGGTGGCATCCCATGTAAAGTAGAGGAAGATGGGCACGGATGTTAGCCCAGGGCCAGTCTTCCTCAGCAACAAAAGAGGAGGATTGTCAATGGATGTTAGCTCAGGGCTAGTCTTCCTCACACACACACAAAAAGATTAGCTGGATTGTTCAGATTACCTTTCTAAAATTTGAACTAAAAAACAGATATGATTTGACAATTGTGCAAGAAGCATTGGGACTAGAGAAGGAGATATTGAGTTTCATCCATATAAAAGTTATGGGAAACATTATGAAGAAAGAAAAACTTTGAGCTAATTGAGGGATAGTAAGAGAGCTTTAGAATGGGAATGGGTCATACAGAGCAAGGAAGAATAAATAGACACAAATTCATGTTGTTAAACTTGCCACAGTGACCTTGAATCCAGAACTAGCTCTAGAGCTAATTCTCCATAAATGATGGCTCTCTGTGAACCATGTCTTTAAATCCCCATGAGAACTGCCTCTTCTTTCTTATACCATCTATATTTTTATAACACTCATCGCTGTAACCTTGACCACAATTTCTTGCAATCAAAAAAGCTAAAGAGAAACAAGAGTATACTATGGCAAACGGGTTCACAAAGAAGTCTATGATCAATAAGGGGAGGCGAAACTTTTTAGGATAATGCCCTTGAAATGAGTCTTCAAAAGTGAGTGTGTCCAGTGGTAGAGCAGGACATCCAAGGAAAAAATAACATAGATAAAATTATGAAACATTCAGATTTAGAGGTCTACAACTATTTTAGAATAGCTGAAGTGGGAAGTCTTAGATAGGACATAGTAAAAGAGAGGTAGGAGGAAGAAGCAGAAGACTTAATGATAGAGGTACACATATATCCCATTTTATGAAGTTTATATTTGATGTTGAAGGTAATAAAAAATTACAAAAGACTTTATGCAGAACATGGCATGGTTAGATTTGCATTTTAGAAAGAACATTTCAAAGAGAGAAGATTTAAAAGAAGAAGGTCAGTGTGTAGACAACTGGTGATATTAATTCAGGTGATACATGACTGGTACAAAGAGCAGATGGAAAAATATTAAGAACTTATAATCAACTGAATTGGATTATTGACTATATATGAAGAGTGTAGGTAACAGAGTCTGCAAATACTTGAAATAAATGACTTTCCTGGTAATGGAGAAAAACATTCAGATCGGGAGCAGTAATAGATTTTTTGCCCAGGTTACACCTCATCACATTGCACCTCTTACCTAGTTTCTCAGACCAAAAGTCTTGGGCATGTCCTTGATTTTTCTTTCTCTGTTACAACTGTACAAAATAGCAGATATGATGATTATATCCCAAATCTAACCATTTCTTGTCATCTTCACCGATACATCTTAGTCTTCAAAAATGTAACTGACAGCAAATCGATCAATTGATGTGTGTGTTAACGTTCCACCTTACACCATCAAGTCAATATGATTAGAGCTTGTTGAGTGAGAAAACTGATGGAAAATGTTAGCCAGATAGTCAGGAATGAAATGGACTTGGCTTTGCAGGCTATAGTAAGCCATTTGGAATTTATTTTATATTTAAACTGAAGACCCTGGAGTACTTTAACAAGCCAAGCAAAGCATCCGATGAAGTTTTTAAACAAGCACTGCTGCCTGGGGAACTGAATGTCAGGTGGCAAGCATAGAAACAGAAAATTATTCCTGTAATGTAAACTAAAGTTGGTTGAAATTCTTTTCCTTTGCTGAATCAAACTTGTCCCCAGTCTCAAGGCATTATCCTTGTTGTTTCCTTTATCTGGATGGTTTGCCCCAGATTTTCACATGGCTTGTCAATAAGATTGCAGGACCTGCCACCACCTCAAAGAGTCCTTCCTTCAACATCCTTCTCTAGTAGTTTTGCCTCTAGTCATTCATTGACCAATAACGCTGCTTTATTTTTTCAAAGCACATAGTAGTCTCTGAAGTTATGTTATTTATTTGTTTGTTTATATTCTGTATTCTTTCATTAGGATGTAAGGCCCACGAGGACAGGAGATGTATTTCTCTTGTGGGCGCTGTGTTCTCCATGTCCAATATAGTGTTTAAAGTAAAATATGTTTACAATACATGTTGTGACTAGATTGACAAATGAAAGAAAAATCAGATATAATTTAAGATTTGTGAGATATTTGCTTAGAGATGACAACTGAGTGAGACTGTCCAAGAACAAGGGATTGTTTTAACCTTGAAGATGAGGAGGGGAATTGACATGCACTGGCAATTTACGGGTTAACAGTAAATAAAATTATTCTTTAAGAGACTGCAGAAAGTAAATCATAAACTTAAAATTAATCAAGAAGGGAAATAGAAAGAAACAAGTTTCTATTGAGTACCAGACACTGTGATAGGTACTTAGTGTATTTAAACCCATATAAGCCTCCAAGAGCCATGGCAGGCTTGCTTTGATTAATTCAGAGTTATTTCAATAACATATATATATTTTAAGCATGAAGAGTTAAATTTGTTAAAATCAATTACTTCCAGAAAAAATTCACATATAAAACACACAGGATTCACTAAACTCTACATTGACAAATATTTATATCTCTTCTGGCATAACAAATATGAAAGTTATTTGCATTTGGAAAAATATTTTTTGAATATATTGGTCATTAAACTATGAAGTAACATGTCATTGTTATTTTATGTTTACTTGCCTTGCATGAGCTTGGATTTGACTAACAATAATTCCCACCGTTAAAATGCCTGCGGAAACATTGTTCATGTTAAATTATGACCAGATACTCATGCCTACATTGCCAGACTATCAATAAAACAATTCAAAGTTTATAGCACAGTGGTACATTGTACCCAGTGTTGTTATTGTGACATATTATGCCACCTTGTGCTATATCACACTATAATTCAGATGCTAACTTATGTGACTACTGTTCTTTATCTAGAAAAGATAGTATTCTCATTTCCTCCAAAAGCTGTAATATGCATATTTCAGACTACAAAATATATCTATTTCCACAGTAGTAGTTTCAATTATTTATCGAGATTCTTTGGAATATACTAGTATACATATTTTTAAATTAACTTGTGAAAATAAGCGAATACATAAATAAAATAAGCAAAAAGCTGCAAGTCAATGAGATTCTGGGACATATGAATATGTTATTTTAATAAAGCACTGACTGTACAGTAGTCTCCCCGTTCTTTTTCATCCATGTTCCTCAGATTTGAAGGGGAGAGGTTCATGATAGTACAAGCATGGAAAATCAAACTTTTAAAAAATGTATTCCTTAGAGATAAGCTATAATGCAAAGAAATGGGATAATAAGGAGTTGTGGAAACTAAAAAGTGATTTTTTTGCAGGAGTCAATATTATCATCTCTGTATGTTAGGGCTGAAAATGTGCACACATTGCAATCCACCCACTCCCCTGGCCCCCCTCCACAAGTACACACACTATTTATATCTCAAAAATGTTAAAATATTGAAAATAAAAAGTATACTATACCTGAGAAAAGACAGAGAGTTCAAATATAGTCCTCCTATAACTATATCCCCAAATAATTGTTTTTAAAGTAAACTCTCTGGATGAATTATAGTGGTGGGAGAAAGAAAGATGAAATGAGAAGATGAGATGCTAAACTATCAACTCATGATTAAATTAGAGCAGGTTTGATTTTATTTATTTTACCTTCTGCTCATCAAGGATTCCCTTTGAACCAGAAGTTTCACAGTTAAATAAGATTGAGAAACACTGAAGTAAGTTATTTGTGGAATTCAACACTAACATTGTAAAAACTGAGAAAAAAAGCCAATGTAGGATGTATATAAATGATAAAATAAATCTAATTACCAGTGTTGTGTCTTTATTTAATATAAATCAATCTCTTTGAGTAAGGATGCTAATATATATTTCAAATGATACACTAAATTTTGATACACTAAGTATAATTTTCAGGTAAGGTTCTGGGAAATGTAAATCCATTATATCTAATTATTAATACATTTGGTTTTAAAAAAATGTTCAATCTTTGTGTTAACACTTCTATTTTAAGAATCAGATGGGGACTCAAAGGAGTAAGATGACATAGTCAATGTTACACATTTAATTAATTATTGGAAAGAGGATTTCAAAGCAGTTTAAAAATGCTCTCTAGCCTGTTGTCTTTAACTATACTACGCTCCTATCAAATTTCATTAAAATCTCAAAAACTTGTGCTAAAACACTTTCAAGTATTGCATTCAGTTATACGAATACTTTTTAAGTTCTTTCAACTTGAGAGAGACTGAAGTAATTGCATAAGTGAAATATCTACAGGAGTAAAGAATAAATATTAGAAAATGCTTCATGAAATGCATATTTTACTAGAGTATTTACCATATTTTCTATTTGTGGTTATCTAACATAAAAATGCATGGAAAGGACTTGGAGGGTTTTCATAAGAGAACAAATACAAGAATGATGGAAAATATGACATGTAAAGAAGGAATAGAAGAATTGGGAATATCCTGCCTGAAAGGCTTAGACAGATTTAATAACTATCCTCAAACATGTAAAAGGTTATGCTAATTAGAACAGCTACCAAACATCATTACAGAGGAAGCAACAGGAAAGAACAGCTTTAAGAGCTGGAAGAACAGGATGCAGTATCCCCTGCCTCCCAGTATAACTATAAGTAAATCATTAGAGTTGAAATTTTTTACTGTTTCTAGAATTCTTCAGAGAATAGGAAAGATACTGGAAAGAATGTAAGAAAAAGAATAAAGGTCTGTAGATGAGAAAACACACATTCTGATTTTAATTTTATGACTAACTACCCATGTGACTTCACATAAGACATTTCATTGGTCTGAATTTCATATGCCTCATTTGTAAAAGGATAAAGCTGGAATGTAATGGTGACTTTTGATCTTTTTGAGTCAGGAATATCTTGAAAATTTGGTGAAAGCCTTATTCACCTTTCTCCAGAAAAATGACTTGCACTTGAAATTTTACTTTTAATTTCAGGAATACAATAATGCCCTGTAGCTTCTTCATGGATATTCTCCAGGGATTCCTACTAATTAAATAATTTCAGTCTCAAAGTCTACAATTGAATGACATTCTAGAATCTCCCTTTTGTTTATATGTTATCACTATCTGAAAGTTTAGATGTATTTTTGTTAATATCTCTTTTTTATAATAATAGTACAAACAAAACTTCTTTCTTCTTACATAAAGAAGAATTACAAAAATATTGCTAAAAATTTCCTTGGAAGAAGAGGTCAGAAATCCTATCTACTTTTACTTACATTGACTACCTTAGTGTCTGGTATACACCTTGACATAAAACAAACAAACAAAACCTTCAAAAATATTTGTTGCTCAAATTTTCATGATATTATTCTGATGAAAACACGCACTATTGTTTTAGAGTGTTATACAACACAATTTTAGTCATGTAATCTTCCTTTATCAGTCCATCCACATGTCTCTTAAAATGAAAACGTTGAATAAAGTATCTTCTGCCAATGGCAAATTTTATAATAAATTGCAAATAAAATGTCAAAATCTCCATCATGTAAATTTTTAATCAAGGTTTTCCTACATCTCATTTATTCATTTAACCCCTCATTTAGAAAATCTCTACTCCTTCATTTTCAAGGACATTATGTTATTACATTGTTCTTCCATAATCAGATTACTTTCTTCTTTTATAGGTACTTATCCTCCTTTTGTTTCCTAATCGTAGGTATTCCCCAGGGCTCTGTTTTTGATCACTGTTTTGTCCTTTTCCTTTTTCCTAGAGATTTCATGCATTTCCATTTTTGTTGCTACATTATACATTTGTATTCCTAGCCTTGTTTTTTCTCACTTTAGCTTTAGAACTATGAACTCAGCATACTGCCAAAATAAGTAAGCAAAGATCTCCTTGGCTTAACACAGTAAATGGGCATATCTTGCTCTTGATTCTTCCTTCAAGTGGTTTCAATATCCTCCAATGTCCTTCAGGAAGATGGAATTGTCCACAGTATAATCTTCACCTGGCCAGCCCTCAAAAGGAGAGAGAGAAAGAAAATTTAAACAACAGACCTGGAAGAGAGGTACATCATTTCTGTTCACATTCTACTGGCCAAAACTTGATCTTGTTCTCTCGCCTTCCGACAAGGGAGTAATGATGGGGGGAGTGGGGGGAAGGACAGTTTAGCATTGCATCCAGGAAGAAAAGAATGACAGTGAATAGTTATGTTGCCACCCAAAAAGGGGGTTCATCTGCCCACCGCAAGACATGCCAATAGTCAAGAGGCCAGGTGGTAGGAGAGAAAAGACTTTTTGTTACAGCTTGTGAGCAAGGAGGAAGATGGCTGACTCATTTCCAAAAGAACCGTCTTACAGAACAGACTATAGGCAATGATATAGGGGGCTGGTCTCCAGGTAGGGGAGGCATCTGGTCTCAAGGTGGGGGCATCCATGTGACCTCCAGGTGGGGGCATCCATCTGTTCTTAGTTCCTGACAGTCTTTTGTTTTACTGGATATGCATCAGAGACCAGAGCAACCCCCACACCCTGATCATTCGGTTGTCATTGATGATGGCTATCAGCACAGACTCTCTGCCCAGGGTCATCACATTCCTAAGGAATTCAGAAGAACAAAGTTATCAACTTACAGCAGTTGGGAGGGGCAGTAAAATCTACAGAGCATGTCTGGGCTAGTTAATCAGAGGTCATTCAAAGTTACAATAGGATTTCTTTTCTATAATATGGCTTCCCTCATGTCAACCTTGTGTTCAGCAGGTATCAGTTAGGAGACCCTTCACAGCATTTCCCCATCACTCTTTAATTAACCCATTTCTTTCCTATATTGGTTGATTCAGATGTAGCTCATCTCTTTCATTATTTTAATAACCATCTCTGGCAAAAGCTGCTTATCAGCAACTGCCCTTCTCTATCCACTCTGTATTATGGCCAAATACTTCCATTACCTTCTCTCATTTGTATGACACAAGCTAGTCTCACCGGATAATTCCAACCTGGAAACATGAACCTTGGACCTTGGACCTTCCTCCAACCTAGGACCTTGGCTGGAAGAGTTGTCCCTCACATATCAAGGTCCTCTGATACTGACCACATGTATGTGTTCTTCCTTTGCATTTTCATTTTCTTTCAATTATAACAGGGCTTCTAGTTTTATTGAAGGCCTTGGTGAAAAACCATTTGATACCTCTGCTCAAATCTTAAACGTGAAATGTGTCTTGATTAAAACAAAAAAAGTATCAAATGAAGTCCATCCTTTTCTGGTAATTAGGGCCAATCTTAACAACTAGGATTCTTTAAAGTATAGAAAGGTCTCCTTCCAAGAAATTCAGAGCTAACTGCTAAATTGACATAGTTCCATTCCTCAGTTCCCCATTGAAACAACAGCCTAATGACCAAGAAGTCTTTATCATTTCCTCAGCTTGACTAAACCTCAAACAAGCTTCTTCCTAACTCTAGGCCACTGACCTCCCTTTGCATAGAGCATTTACTTTAGAAAACTTGTAATTGCAAATTCTTTCTCTGCCCTTTTGAAATGTAAATCTTTTTTAAAAGTCTCTTGCTAGTTTTACAATCAAGGACTTTCTTTCTTAAGTATCCTGGAGTCATCTTTTTGAAATGTAATCATCAAGGAAGATAGAACTACTACCTTCCAGTCTAACTCCAAGTTGTAAAACTCCCCGCTGTCGTGAAGATGGAATATGGATTTTTCCTTAGGTAAGACCAATTAGCAACAGAAGTAGCCTACCATCCTTCACCCCACAACTGAAAGACTCCAGTCTTTTTTTTCAATGGAGTTGAGTTCAGACTGCCCTTCGTTTTTTCTTCACTATTGCAGCAGTCATTCGTAGTCTTCCTTACCTATTTAACTTTGTTCGTTTCAATTTTTGCCTGATACTGCGTGGGAACATTCCTAATTCACGACTCAAACCTTGGTCCTACTGCTGTGTTTACCTGCTGCTCAGACTTTTGCTCATTTTAATTTGCAGATTTTGCTGATTCATATTATCTTGATCTTTATTTTTGACCAAATCTTGCTGAGTCACTTTGGTGGTGCAACAAGACAACAGTTTTGTTTGGCCAACCTTGTATCGTCAAGACTTCATCTATCTCACACCAGCTCATATCTGAGCCAGCCCTGAAATCTGCCCCTTCATGACTCCAGACTTCCTGCTCCTGCCTCTGCAGAATGGATTTTTTCTTATTCCTTCTACCTATCCAGAAACAGATCAGTTCTTGAGTGATTATACATGCTTAAGAGCTCCCACCTTGCTTTCATCCTTTCTTATGTCCTTGTCCTTGTAAGATTCAACTGATTGCTTCATTAACCTTAATTCCACATATTTAGGTGCCCTGACTGACCTGATGCTTCCATGAGTGATGGATGAGGTGCTTGGGTTCAACTTCCTTATTGCAGGATACTCACTTTTTCCCCAAAAATCCACAGTCACACTTGTTACAAAAGTATTTCTACTTGTTGCAAACATTTCCTACTTTTTTTTGCCTACTTTCTTTAGATTAGTGAGCCCTTATTTAATTTTTCTCATGAACTAGAAATAGAAATGGAATGTACAAATAACTAGAAGAGATTGTTGCCATGCAAAGGGCACGATCTGCTCACTGCAAGACAAAAGCTAGCCCATCAAGAGAAAAGATGGTGATAGAGAAAGGACTTTTATTAAACGAAAGGCCAGCTAATTGGAAGTCGGTGGACTCATGTCCTAAAGGACTGTCTTAAAGAGAGTACAGAATCTTGAAGCAATTATATAGGGCTAGTGAGCTATAGAGGAGGGGGTCCAGAATGTTGACCATCTGGCACTGCAGACTGGGGGTCACCACACCATCTGGTGCTGTACACTGGGAGTATGCCACATCAGACCTTTCAGCTGTCATTGACGATGCATGCCAGTATAGAATCTCATTCTGGGGATCCTTGGAGAAGAGAGTCAAGAAGCTTGTCCATGTGGCACCATAGACTGGTGGTTGTTACATTTCTAAGGAACTCAAAAGAGCAAAGTTACTGTCTTATCACAGCTGGGAGGTATAAAGTTAAGCAGGGGTCATAAGTCATAGTGCATGCAGTTTTCTTTATGGTTCAGTTATTTATTGCCAGCCTATGTTGGGGAAGAGGGAGAAGTCCCCCTCTGCTCTTTCCCTCAAGGTTCTTATGGCTGGCTGAATAATTAAAAAGGCAGGTTAGCAGAATAAAATAAAACAAAGTTTAATAGCATCTATACATGGAAGAAACCCAGGAAAAATGAGTATCTCCCCGAAATGGTGGAGATTCTTCTCTTATATAGACAAACGAGGATTTTGGGGGGAGTTGGGAGTGTCAGCCAAGAGGGATTACAAGAAAGGCACAATAAAGTTATTATGCAGGTTTAAGCCCTCTCCTTCCACACTGACCGGTTTCTAGAGATAAGATCATCCACCTCTCTTCCCCCTACAGAGAAGGAGATATCTTTACAACTGGAGATTTTCCTTACAAGTGTAGATGTTTGTTACACAGAACTTTGATAAGAATGGGTGTAGCAAAGACCCTCCAGGTTTATCGATACCCAGAGTCTTCCAAGGTAAGGCCTGTCCTTAGGCCCATTCTAAATTCCTTTAGACAATTGGGGGGGGGGTCAAATGTCCTTCAAGGTTCTTTTGAGATTCTTCTGAGCCTTTATTGTCTTCAGCTCAAAATAATCCGCATACCAGAGTGGCGCATCTTGGGGTTGCCTGCCCTGAACTCCATCACCTACATGCAAGCAAGAGTATGTCCAGCTGGGTTAATTACTTAGAGGTTGTCCATAGTTACAATATGGCTCCTTTTCTACAAAAATGGCTTCTCATATCAAACTCGTGTTGAGCCAGTGTCAAGATCTTGGTACATAAAAAGTCATTAACTGGGGCTATTAACATTATATGTGGGGTATTACTAAATTGAGTTGGATTCTTCTTTTATTCCCACTGAGCATTGCACTGAATCTCTGACCTGATGAATAAACGGATTCCTAATTCTCATTATGTGTTACAAGAGCTCTCTCCATCTTTTAGTTTTTGTGATCATGCTTACTGTACTTTTTCCACTTCCAGATCTGCTTATTTTTCAAGTTGAAATTTCTGAATGGAGGCAGAATAAGTTGTGCTGATGAAAGAAAGAGAGAGAGCACGAGATAGCAAGACAGACTGACTGAGCAAAGTATCATATCCCCTGACAAAATAAGTATCTCTGTATCTCTGTTCTGGAAGGATAACTACAGAGTTTTGATGTAAGTCTTTGAAGCAAATACAAGAAAGTCAAACTTTTTTCTTCTTCTCAGTCATGCTGGAGGTCAGCTTCTCTCAGAAAATATAATGATATAATATTTCAATCCAGGTCTGCAACAAGATGAACTCTTTCTTTGACTATTTTTTATTAGGAAAATTTCATTCATTCAATAGGTAGAGAGAATAGGATCATAATTCCCTAACATAGATCTTTCAGGTTAAGAAATAATTAATATTTTTTAAACTTGTTTCACCACTTCAATGTCTTCCTTCTTCTCGTTTTTCCTTTTCTTTTCTGTTCTTTGATGAAGTATTTCTAAGCAAAACTTGGACCATCATAGCCTTTCATTTATTGTAAATAATATGGTCACTTTTTTATATAATCTCAATGCTATTATCATACCCAACAAAATTCCTTATTCTCTTTAGTATCCAGTCTATACAATGAATTCTTGATAAAATTTATTCAAGTTTTCTCGGATGTTGGCACAAGGTGAGATTTAAAATGAGATTTTTGGAGGTCTAATGAAGGCAGTGGCAAGCCTGGCTTATTTGACAGCCAGAGTGAATCATTTTTTTAAGATCTGTCTTGTCTGCATGACATAATTATTTTAAGGAAAATAATAAGATGAAACAAGTGGCAAAAATGGCCAGAAAAACACAGAGTGTGAATTTTATTTTATAGAACTACATATGTAGGGAATCATGACAGAAAAATAAAAATATATATGAAGAAGGAAATAATGGATTAATATGTTTTAATTGCATTAAGTATAATTTTTGAAAAAATATGCCTATATTTTGATCTATTACATTAGTAAATAATGTTACAATTTTTTTGAGCTTTAACTTATGCAAATTTGTCAATGACTGTTTTCAAATTGATCTTCTGCCTATTATAAGCAGATTTGTCAATCTATTTTCTCTCCCTGTTGGCCAAAGAATACTTTTTATTAATTTTAATTTTGAAAATTATTTTAATTTTCAAAAGTGTTCTTTCACATCAAGTAACCTAAAAATTTTTAAGAAAAGTCTTAAATATAAGTTTTGCAGAGATTTATACAAATCCTACTTGAGGATCTTTGATAGTGTTTTTTTTTTCTGTTCTCATGAATTTTCCATTAAAATGGAAAATGCCTAAAAATGCATCATAAATTTCAATAGTAGTTCAATATTAAAAACATCAGAAGCTATTTTTCTCCTACAAAGATTATTTAAAAAATGAGTAAATGATAGCAAGCATTGACATTATCGATTCATTAATTTAGAAAGAGTATCCAGTTCTTGATGAAAATAATCAAAGTGAAAAAATATTTCTCTTTTGATATTTCTGGCAGTATAAGCTAAGCATCTTTTGTCAGTTCTCTGGGCATTCCTCTTTGAAATTTGATTCCACTTTTCTTTGGAAAGTTCTATTTCCTTACTTTTGCATAATTAATGGCTCTACTCCACAATTTCCATGCAACAATTTTCAAAGAATGATTTCAAAGCTTAGTGTTTCAATTGTACATTTTTCAAGGCTGATTCTGGCTGTTTGTGAATATATTTTGCTTCTGATTAACCTCATTTAAAACTTCACATTGGAGGAGAAAGATAACTCATAAAAGAAAAATCACATACAGCTCTTGCAAAAAGAACTGTGTAATACTTTTGAGGCTGGAGACACAAAATGCACTGAAAGAAGGTCAAACAGTTATGAATTCTTATGAACTCAACTCTCAAGTTGAGCAGGTATAGCTGAGTCTCAGAGCATTGGGGGATGTCTGTATAACTAGAAATTCTCTGTATTCACTTCACACATAGAAAGTCTCTGTATTTATGTTTATTAAAGGATAAGTAGTACAAATGTAATAAATTGCAGCTTACTGGTATATTACTGAAACTAAACATTAACTGCAGCAATTGTTCATGATTTAGGCTAATGAAAGATATTTTCTGCTATAGTTTAGCATTGTCAACTCATGGTGATAATAAAAGCAGACTGACTTTTAGTTGGTGGTATTGTTTTAAATTTCTCCACAGAAAATGTGCCCACCCACTTATTGTCTTTCCCCAGAATAGACAGCTCCCGCTATCCCACTCTTGGCATACAACTGACTTAGGATACATAAGCCTTCTCTTGTTTCTACTGGGGGAAATTGGAAAGGCTGAATTAGGGCAGCTAGCATCTCTCTAGTTAGCTCTTGCAAAAATCCCCGCTGCTGCCTCGAGTCTCTCCTGCGCAGAATCCACTTCTCACGCTGAACTCAGACTTTGTGAGACAAATCTGTTCACAAATCCTGCAGTTGTTCTTTCTGCCTGTAGAAAAATGCTTTGAATTCCCTAACCTGGTGCAAGGTTTCTCCCTGAATTCCCCACCTCCACAAATCCCTACTTGCCCTACTTGCCCGTGCTCACAGCCAGCATAATCTCTCCCTCTACCTACCAGGCTCTTTCACACCTGTGAGACTTTGCACTCGTTACTCTTTTTTTTTTTTTTTATTAGAAAGTTCTTAGTAATTTTGAGGGAGAGGTTAAGATAAAATTTTTAAAGTTTAACACCCAGAAAAAAATACCCATTCATCAGAATATTCCTGCCACCTATCACACAGAATGCATTTTTCTGGGTCCACAGGATTAGGGCCATTTCTTGTTCCTCTTTAAATCTCTCATGTGAACAATGTGTCCACCATATGTTCAGTAAATGCTTTTTGTTTAAAAAAAAAAAAGTGTGAAATGGAATTCCGTTGGAGCAAAACATTTATGTTTGTTATGAAAAATTTCAGACAGATGTTTCAACATGAAAATCAGTTAACCTTGTTTAATTACATCTTTAGAGATGTTTTAAATATATAAAACTCACTTATCTATCTTGAAAAGTTTATTTGCTATATTCTGGTTACAGCAAATTGCTCACGATCTCTTTCAAATTTCTATATATTATTGTATTGTTTATATGTGTTTTATTGCTGATTTCCTCATCATTTTCTATATATCTGCATTTATATGTATATAAATAAATAATTACAGAGAGAGAGTGTGTCTTTTCTGCATAGAATTTTGCCTATGACTGCAAAATTCATCAGAACTATTTCAATGGACAATATCTTAGAAATTCTAAAAGAAAATTGAGATTATCTTTCATTAATGTTTAACTTCTGTCTTCAAAACACGCTTAAGTGCAATCCAATTTTTAGAAAAATAACTTGGGCGTAATTAAGGTGGAAAATGATAAAATGTGGATGAATATATACCTTAACTACATTTGCTATCAAGTATTCATTAAGAACTCAGTGTGTGCAATGTACTTTGTCATGTGATATAGTTCATGTGATGTATTTGCCATGTGTTATATTCATTTATACAAGACAACGTGACTATGTTCAAGGAGCTCACAGAATGGTGGAGTGAAGATCAATATGCATTGACGTTGCAGTCCTGCTGTCACTTTCCCTGGAAAATTATTTCCTCACTCCACCAGTCCTGTAAGGAAACATCTCACTTGATGTGCTATCATACTGCCTAGGGTATATCTCCATCTCTGCAGTGAACCTATCTTGTTATAGTTGTATTATAATTATATAGTTCACTGGATTGTGTACTCCTTGAAGATAAGAATAATAGGCAGACATTGTTTTCCCTCTCTGATGCCTAGAATCATATAATTACTCATTGTATGATTGTTGAATGCATTTACGAATATATGGTAAGCACCCTACATTACATAAATCTTCTTAGTGGGAGAAGATGCAGTGTGTATTTGTTTAAATTTTTTTAAATATTGCTTTTGTTGGTGCCCTCACAAATTCTGGAAAAATTAACCATAATGGAAAAGATTACATTTCCAAAAGTAAGTTAAAAATTTTAAAACAAGTTGGGTTAAAACTTTACTCTTTGGTTCTCAGGGCTTTGAGAAACAACAGTGAAGGTTTGGGACTATGGGCAGGAAATATTTTGTTTTTCCTCTGATTGAACATTGCTATTTCTATCAAGTTGAAGGAAATTGTTTATTTTATCGGTCTCTCATATTTTCTCTAAAGCTATGGAGGGGAGAAAAAGGTGGAGCAAAAATGGGAATGATTATTTTCAGTTAGTTATAGTTTATTTTCTTACCTCACAATTAGAATGGTGGTGAGACAGAGTATGTTCAAATGCACACAGCTTCTATGATTCAAAAATTCAAAGTTTCATCACCTATGAAATATCTTTGACAAATGCACTATTTGTAGCGGCAATTTTTCTACTTTTGTAAGCATAGAAAGTAATTTATAATCATGGAATAGAGAAAATATAGGCAAGAACATAAAAGTTACTCATAAGCCAAAGGGTATATATTATACCAAATTTTATATATATAAATGTATTTCTTCTTTTTTGCATATAATATGTATTTCCTTTTCTCTGAATACTTCTAATACATTTCATGCAATATGCCTTATGTTACAGATGAACAGTATTTTGTGTTTAATTTTGATAATAAACCAGTATTCAGTGCTTACTTTCAATGTTTTGAGTGCATAAGCAAAATATGCCACATTTTTATTTTCAACAAATTGATTCTTATCATTATCCTTTAAATTAAAATATATGTTTTCTAGTTATTGTGTATCTCTTAATAATTTATGGATCATGATATCTCCTGAGAATCTATTAAAACTATTGATCTTTTCCTTAGCAATTAGCAGAAATGCACATAGCTACAATTCTTTGCATGCATTGTCAAAATATCCGTGCACACATTGAAATCCATTAATGAATCCCTGAAAATCCTTGGAAATGAAGTTTAAAAAAAAGGCAAAGGGGAGAAAGAGCATTCTCTTTCCACTCTGGGTCCTTTCTGGCTGGGCTACAAATTAAATTGACATGAGGCCAAATGACAGGAGAAAATCAAACAAAGATTTATAACATGTATACATGGGAGAGACTCGGGGAAACAAGTATCTCTCCCAGAATGGTGGGGGTTCTCCTCATATATAGACAAATGAGGGGGGAGTTGGGGGGATTTGGAAGTGTCAGCCATGAGGGATTAGAAGAAAAGCACAGTAAACAAGAGTATGCGGATTTAAGTTTTCATCTTCAGCACCGACAAGATCCCTAGAGATAAAGTCATCCCCCTACTTCCTGATACAGAGAAGGAGATACCTTTACAAATGGTTATTTCCCTTACAAATGTAAATGTCTCTTACAAAGGGTGACTTCTACTTGTTTTTCAGAGTTTTTTTCCTGTCTGCAGATTTCAGCCCAAAATCTTTATGTCAAATAATCTTCACATTTTGGGGTAACCAATTCTGGTTCCCCATAAGACCCTGATTTCATAGTCCAAAATGTCTTCAATTTAACTGTAGTCTAATTGTATTAACTATATAATTCATAAGTAATATCTTTTCTTTATTACTATTTTATTATTTGGGGGAGATAGGTAACAGTATTTAAACAGTATTCACTAATCTTTAATTGATTTTGAATGTACCCCAAGACAGACATTATTACATAATATTTCACATGTCCCAATAGATTTAAATTATCATCACATTATACATTTATGTAAGTATATGTATAGACATGAATATAAACATGCACACCTATATATCATGCTATGCTCAGTGACGATGGTTATTCTCCCACTTAAAGTTATTATGGTCTCCATTCTTGGTAATAGATGTTAACAGGAAACAGTGGAATTTTCCTGATGAGATAGTTTGGTCTTAGAAGTGTTTTAGAAAACAAGTAAAGTGCAAAGTTTCACTATGCCCCTCAAATAAAAATGATGTAAACCCACAGATGACAGTTTAATGGGTTTAGGCAGGAGGATGGGGCTATATAATATCAAGATAGATGGTGTTGAATCCCATGGATAGATTCGGTTACTGACTCTACAGATCAATAATGGCAATCATGATGATGATTTACTGTTAGGGAAACATATTTTGGTGGTATCTAGGGCTTGTCTGACAATGCATATTCAAAAGACAGATTGAATGCCCTGAAATGTTAACCTTGTCACTGATGATTTTAGTCTTTTTTTGGAAGTGCACTAAAAAAGACTTTTCTTTTTAAAATTATTGGGCTAACTAAATAAAAATATTTAGTTATATCAATACTAGCTCAAGATTATAGTATGTTTTAAATTATGATGCTAAAGTGAAATTGTATTTCAATCCGAAGGTCTAATATTAATCTTTATTCTTTTAAATGCAAACAAATTATAGATTAGGAAATAAAATAGTTTCACCTCTATTTAGTACATTACAAAGACAAAAAATGACATGAAGGGTTTTCATTATAGCAAAATTGAAAAATGATACATTGTGTATATTCAGGGAGGGTGTAAGGATTGCATGAAGTTGGACACCATTGCATCTGTTATGAAAACAGTCATTGACATCTTTGCTATAAGAAAAATTCACTTTTTGCCATGGAGATTGGCAAAAATGCAATTAATTGAAAGTCAATTTCAAGGTATTTGAGAGTTCCTCCTTCTTCCTTCAAAATAACAAACAAAAGGATATTCAGAATTTTATTCCCTCAGGTTGTCAATTTTCTCACTATTGTTTATTTTTTTATGTCTCTAGATATTATATATAATATCCATAACATTACATAAACTAATGTAAATAAAGGTTTTAATAATCTGCATAAGAGAACTCCTATCATTTGATACAATTATTTTTTCCCATATCTGTTGCTCTCCTCACAGAGTGATACAAAGAGATGTGACTAAATATTTCTACCAAGGGGGACTTGTGTTTTTTTTCTGGAAGGTACTGGCAGCAGTCAATCTTTGAGCGTAAGTCCTGGAACTTCTACCTATCAGCAAGCTATTTCTTTACCTGTGCCTTTGTTTCCTTATCTTCAAAATGTCAGCCAATATAAGTAAGTGAAACATGCAAACTTCTAGTGTTCTCTCAGTGATGGATGTTAAATTGCAAATAAAATACTAAAATGTTTACCTCATTTGACATGATTTTATTTTTCATAATAAAAAATATTCAATGAGTCACTGTAATAAATAAAAAATATTCAATGAGTCACTGTAATATATTATTTTATTATTGCTCTACATTTTTATAGAAATGCCAACAATTTTACTTTTTATTGACAAGAATGTTTATTACATTATACATTACCAATATCTGCAATAATCTTCATTTCATATAAGGATCCGAGTTTAGAATAAATGCATTCACTCTTATTCCCTCATTTAAGTCATTCCTTGACCCACCAAACAAACATTTCATTGATCTTACTTACTATTTTTTTAACTGATCTTCACTACTTCGATGGTTTCTCTCTCTTGCTTACTAGATATAATGCTACAGTCAGTCACAATAATCATCTCTTGTCTCAGTCCCCTTTATCTACCCATTCTCTCTCTCTCTCTTTTCTTTAGTATTCTCGAAGCACTTATTTACTTTCTACATGTTACATAATTTGTATACTGTGGCTACTATTTCATTACGAGCTACCTCCTTTTCTAGAATGTACACCCTTATGACAGCTAGGATCTTTGATGTTTTGTTCACAGACACGTTAGATACGTGTCAAGTATCTAACATAATAACACTCACAAATATTTGTTAGAAGAATGTATACCATACATCCTTTAAAATTTAGGTTCTTGTCTTCAGATTCTCCATACTATATGGATTTTACAGAAAGTTGTTTTACTTTGGACCCATTGAGATTGCCAAAATCACTTCTGTATTTGTGTGTGTGTGTTTTGCAGATAAAATGTTGACTAATTTTTCCTTCTCATTCCTACTCTCCATCTTGGATGGATATATTGCTCTCTCATATATTGAAAACTCTCACAAAGTAATTATTCTGCCTTGCTTCTGGGTCACATCTTTTTCCAGAGATGTGTGGTTTCTGAGGGAGACAAAAGAAGTGTTGCTTAAAATGTATGAGGATAAAATGTAAGTTTACTGAGTTACAGTTTTTACCTTTTTCCTAAAAAAAACACTTCTCAATTAAATTTCAGTTTTCCATGTCAATCAATCTAAACATTGTAATTGTTCCAATCCTATCAACTTGCTAAATCCCACAAAATTCTTTTCTTACTTAAAAAACCAATGAT
Organism: Tapirus indicus; assembly: GCA_031878705.1. Classification (NCBI taxonomy): domain Eukaryota; kingdom Metazoa; phylum Chordata; class Mammalia; order Perissodactyla; family Tapiridae; genus Tapirus; species Tapirus indicus. The sequence continues at coordinate 19,921,791 of CM062936.1, forward strand.
TTTCTGGACTCATAAAATCCTTGGTTATTAACTTAGTGAGGGGACAATTTGGCTCGTAATTTCACTTTTGGGATGAAGGAACTGAGGCCCTGAGATTAGGAATCTTGTCCAAGGTCACAAATATGAAGGACTTTGTACTTTGAAATGATTTCTGAGACTTTTCTTTTTAGAAGCTTAATATAAAACATTTCATGCATGCAGGAAACTATATACCTTCATGTCTCTTTTGGGAAAAGAAAAATTACAATTGAAAATATTTCTCATTCAGATAGCCTTGATTCTATGTGACATTTTAACTGTACTATCTTTATCTCATATAATGAATGGATTAGGTAATTACAATACTCTATAGATTCTATTAGCATAGGCATACATTAGAATTTGGGAAACCAATTTGGCTGGTAAATTAGAAGTTAGTTGGAATCGCCTGAGGAAAATGAAAAATAGAATTTCTTTTACATTAAGTCACAGGTTACAAAATTAGAAGTCTACCTTGTCCTTTGTTAAAAAACCCATCTCATTCACATTATAATACTCACTACTACTTTTTACACAAATTTACATGGCAGAATATCTTATTTTTCCTCCTTGTTACCTGATATTATAATTCTCTTCCTTTAACGGTTGAGATTCCATAGTTCTTTCACATGTTCTTCTTCATTGTAATACACCATCACTGAGAATGGAAGCTTGATGAACTCCCCCTTTTGGATTTTTTTCACCTGAATATGCACATTATATGGTAACAGAGTAGCCCGCTGTGTCTGTTGTTGGCTCTGTGGCCACAGCTGTGATGATCAGAATCACTATCTACTCATAAAAGATACTGATTATTTGATAAGGCATTCACTTGTAAAATGGAAATGAAAGCAAACAGAAGTGGGGTTTTTTTTTTTTTTTTGAGATGTTTTAAAATACCTGAATAATTCTAAATGAAATTTATACTTCAAATAATAGATGGTCATTGTGTCCTTAAAAAACTTGATGTCACAGGCTTATGTGAGATTCTCTTCTGTCCTTAGGAATATCTTTACAGTGCCATCATTTTGGTTTCTTATTACCGCAAATGAAGGGAACATAGTCAATGAAATTTAAGCTCAGATATGGTGTGATACACTTACAATGTCAAAGCTGGAAGGGTCTACATTTAAAAAAAATTTGGCTATGTTGGAACATATAAAAAATATAACTAAGAAAAATCCTCTAGGCTCTAATAATAGTTGTCATTGAGTGAGCATTAACTATGTGTTTCACTAATAACTCATTTTTCCTTAAATCACCTATATTAGGAATTGAGACTTAAAGAAGTTTAATATTGTGGCATAGCTGAGGTCTGTAACCAGAAAGTCTGAATCCAGGACCCATTTCCTAATGGCCTGTGTTGATTGGCTTTAGACTAGAAACTGTAATAGGTGCTAAATAATTAACACTGGAAGTTCAATAGGCATTTTCATAATTACTCTATGTCTATTTTTACTTAAAGCCTTTTGTCTGAGTTTTACACCTGTTTAAGACAATTCTAGAAATAAAATGATGGTTAATGTCAATTGTTCAGAAAGTTATTGAATTCATGTATCTGTTTTTAATTGATACAGAAAGTGCAAATAATTGTATTAGCATGTATTCTGATTCACAGCATTCTTCAACAATATCTTGGCTAGCACTATTTTATACTAGTCAACCATAAAATACTACAGATGAATTAACTGAAATGAAAAGAAATATATTTTCCATAGTATTTAAGATACTTAGAAGTCCATTCTTGTCTAGAAATTATGTAAAAATCTATTTTAAAATATTAGACATTTGGTAATCTCAATAGATCAATTAACTTCATTACTTCAAGACAGTGAATAGTTCAGGGGTTATTTCAGACACAGGCTTGCTCAGAACAAGCTTATGAATTAAATCTGTTTCTAAAATTTGAAGTCCAGGAAAGTAAGCCAAGGTCAGGCTCTTGAAGGTAACCAAGTAGGCTAATAAGAACTCTCATATTAGCTAAACTGAATTATTAAGATGGAATCAATAGTGTCTGAGATTTACAAATTCCTTAGAACAGCAGCAAGATGATATTACGTTCAAAAGTCTCATTCACTTCTAGAAGGATTCACTACATATTTCTACTCTGTGGTCACCACATTCTTGACATTTGGATAGCATTTTTTGTAGGGCAAGTGGTTGGTCTACCTTGAAGAAGAGAACAGAATTCGATTATTCATATAACGTGTAAACAACTTTAAGTACATGTGTAATTGTTAGTGAGTTGCATCATCTAAACTTTTAAAAATACTTGCTCTTAGGTATATTTTACATTGTTTCTTTTTGTTTAATGCATTCATTTTTAAAATGCATAAGAATCAGATCCCTTTTCCTTCATCCTTGTGATTTTCACTAAGGAGTTCTGGGGTGTGAATCAAGAATTGCATTATTAACAAGTATCCAGGTCATTACAGGTGAGTCAGGTATTGTATATTGAGAAACACTGATAGTATCTGTGATTTCCAGCACAGGTGACTAAAAATATAAATTTCTAGGAAGGCTTTGTATTGAGAGTCATTTAGATAGTTTGGATAATTTGCTAAGATAAGCCTGTCCTGATATTTGGGGTGGCTGAATTGACTGAAAACTTAGTAGTCTGTCAAAGAAAGTTTCTTGACTTGACCTTGATTTTCACCTTTGATATGTACATATAGATTAAGAATAAGAATGTTTGGTGATTTGGGTCCAGTTACTGTTTGTTCACAAAAATCGGGAAGGTAAGAGAGAGTCTGCCTTGCACCTGAACTAATGGAGGGAGGGAAAGTTATAGAGAAAGTAGAAGGGTTAGACGAGGAAGTCTGTCCCTAAGCAGAGCTTTATCCATGGGGCTGAGGCTGGAAGGGAATAACTAAAACACAGAAACTTATGGAAAAGTGAACCTCAGGACTAACTTATACCCAAGGTAATGGCATCATCCTAGAGATTTTGCTTGCACAGTGATGCCTCAAGTGAATAGAGTAGAAAATTGTTATTGAGTTTCCATAATGTGGGAGGATCTTAGATTAATTTCATACATTTTCTGCACACCCCAGCAGCATGACTTCATAGAAAGTAGAATGATTTTCTATGTAAAGCAAAGTAATAGTGAGGAGGGAGTAAGACCCAACACAACACACTGAATTTTCTAATTTTCTACAGTCCTTGATTGCCTCATAACTAGGAGAGAGAGAGAGAGAATTTAAAGGCAGAAGTTGGAGGATGCTTCTGAGACTGGCACTGATTTATGTCCAAAGATCAGATAGAAAAAGGAACTTCTCAAATGATGCTTGAAGGATAGAAGATAAAGAACAGGTAGAAAATATCACACTGTTCTAATACCTTGTACTTCCAAAATTCCTTTAGTCTTATTCAAAATGCAGAGGCTTAAGATGCCATAAATTGAAAGACATATAGTGTTCACTACTTGGTGGAGTTAGGCTTCAAAACAAAAATAAATTCATTTATAGAAAAATAAAGACAATATTTATTGAACACTTTAAATTATGTCTAGCAAAGATTTAAAATTATTTCTGGAAAAATTCATAAAGAATGAGCAAACATATTAAAGAATTATATTGACTGCATTTATGATTGCAAATACACTCTTCATTCTTTCAAAGAATATTCATGAATTCCTACTATTTGTCAAAAAACTGCTACAGGCTCTGGGGGATATGAGTGAAGAAGTCAGGTACGATCATACCATATGAGAGCTTACAGGATAGTGGAGGAAATTCAGCAGAAAAGAAACAAACAAAAAAGCAGATGGTCACAAATGCTGTGCAGATAATTTAAAATGGGATAATATGTTAAAGGGTGTTGGAGAGGCTATTCTAGTGGTATGGTAGGGAAAAGCCCCTCCAGTATGATTGTTAGTTTTTGCTTCATAAACCATCTCTAAACTTAGTGGATTAAAACCACAACAATCTCTTTATCTCTCAGATCTATATTTCTGGTTTTTTTGATCTAGGCTTTCCCATGTGTCGCAGTCAGCTGGGGAGTTGGCTGGAGGATGGACTATCTTGAATCATCTCTGTCACACTTAGGGAGATTGGTGGGCTATTGGCCATGGTAACAGGGGATACTGACTGTATGCCTCTTATCATCCAATAAGCTAGCCTGATCTTGTTTAAATGTGATAGAATAGTCATAATGATTCCAGTTGTCACAAAAGAGAGTTGCAAAGTGCAATTGGAAAGCTCTGCTTGGATCATATTTGTTATTGTCTCATTGGCCAAAGCAAGTCAGATGACCAAGTCCAGCATCCAGTGTAGGAGGGCACTACCAAAGAACGTATGTAAAGAGAGGGAAAGTTTTGATTTATTTTGTTTTGGGGATGAACCAAGATGGCTGGATAGGAGGCTCCTGACTTTCCCTCCTCCCACAGATGCACTGAATATACAGCTACACATGGATCAATTCCCTCTGAGAGAAATACAGAAACTAGTTGAATGACTCCTACACATCAAGTAACTGAGAAAATACCCACATTGAAATAGGTAGGAAAGGCTGAGATATACTCTGGCCATAAACCCCATCCCTCTTATAGCACCTTACGATTTGGACAAAACCCCAAACTCCCATTTTCTCCCTGAGAAGTGAAGAGTTTGGACTGGACACATAGTGCCCAAACTTTTATGATTCTCACTTGAGGGATGGGCCCCCAAAACATCTAGCTCTGAAAGTCAGTGAGGCTTGGCATTTGGGAGTCCCACAAGACCATAGGAAACAAAGAAGCAGTTTTTAAATGGGCACACAAGCACTTCCTACAGCTATCACCTCCAGGGTTAGTATAGATGGAGCAGGCAAAAATGCCTATTTCCTGTTCTTTCCCTAGAAGGGATTAGACTGTAACTTTGCAAGCACCTGCCTGAGGAGTCCGGCTTCTAGTCTGCCTATATCTGAGAGCTGGATGGGATCCTCCTGAGAGACTGAAAGAGCCGGTGGGCACTTCCCTTGCCTTCTTTCTTCTCACTCCAACAATAAAACCAGTCACCAGCTTCTCCCTGGAAGGAGCTTGTCCACACATCTATCACCCCAACTTTTAAGGCTGCCACTAGAGGAAAGAGCCCTCAGATTACCTTCTTCTGAAAGCCAATGGGACTCAGCATTCCTGAGTTCTACAGGACCATAGTAACAAAGAGATAGTTTTCAAATAGGTGTGTGAGCACTTTCTGCAGCTACATGTACATGTCCCAAAGACATACAGAACATTCCTTCCAACAGCAGCAGAATGCACATTGTTTTCATGGTGCACATACAATCTTCTCCAGGCAAGATCATATGTTAGGCCACAAAATAAGTCTTAGCAAATTTAAGAAGATTAAAATCATACCAAGTATGTTTTCCAACCACAATGATATGAAACTATAAGTCAATAATAGGAAAAATGAGAAATTCACAAATATGTGGAGATTAAACAACATGCTGCTGAACAACCAATGGGTCAAAGAAAAATCAAGAAGGAAAACAAAAAATATCTTTAGAGAAATAAAAATGGAAACACCGAGTATCAAAATTATGGAAGGCAGCAGAAGCAGTTCTAAGAGGGAAGTTTATAGCAATAAACATGCTCAGAAAAGTCTCAATAAACAATTTAACTTTATACCTCAAGGAACTATAAAAAGAACAAACTAAGCCTAATGTACGTAGAAGGAAGGAAATAACAGAGATCAGAGCAGATGTAAATGAAATAGAGACCAGAAAGACAATGGAAAATATCAATGACATTATAATCCTTTTTTGTTAAATTTAGGACAGCATTAGTTGGTTTTTTTTTTCTTTTTTATTTTTTTTGGTAGGAAAAGCTGAGCTAACATCTCTTGTGAATCTTCCTCTTTTTTTTTTCCTCTCCAAAGTCCCAGCATGTAGTTGTATATTCTAGTTGTAAGTCCTTCTAGTTCTTCTTTGCGAGCTGCCACCACAGCATGGCAACTGACAGATGGGTGGTGTGGTTCTGTGACGAGGAGATGAACCCGGGCCACCGAAGCAGTGAGAGTCCTGAACTTTAATCACTAGGCCATCAGGGCTGGCTCTGAGCCAGTTTTTTAAAAAGATAAACAACATCCACAAGTCTTTAGCTAGACTAATGAAGAAAAAAACACAGAAGACTCAAATAAATAAAATCAGAAATGAAAGATGAGACATTACAACTGATACCACAGAAATACTAAGGATCATAAGAAACTACTATGAACAATTATACACCAACAAATTGAGTAACCTATAAGAAATGGATGCATTGCTAGAAACATACAACCTACCAAGACTGAAGCATGAAGAAACAGAAAACCTCAGAGAACCTATTATGAGTAAGGAGATTGAATCTGTTATGAAAAACCTCACAACAAAAAAGACTGGAACCAAATGGCTTCACTGGTGAATTCTACCAAACATTTCAAGAAGAATTGATGCCAATCCTTCTCAAAATCTTCAAAAAAAATTGAAGAGGAGGGAACAATTCCAAACACATTTTGCAAGGCCAGCATTTCCTTGATACCAAAGTCAGATAAGGACACTACAAGAAAAGAAAACTACCGTCCAATATCCCTGATAAACATAAATGCAAAAAATCCTTAAAAAAATATTAGCAAACCAAATTCAATGGCACATTAAAAGAATCATACAACACGATCAAGTGGGATTAATTCCTGTGATGCAAGGATGGTTCAGCATATGCAAATCAAGAAATGTGATACACCATATTAACAAAATGAAGGATAAAAATCATATGATCACCTCAATAGATGCAGAAAAAGCATCAGATAAAATTCAATATCTCATAATAAAATCTCTCAACAAACAGGGTACAGAGGAAACATACTTCAACATAATAAAGGCCATATATGACAAGCCCACAGCTAGCACCATATCTAAGATCAGGAACATAAGAGGATGCCCATTCTTGCTAATTCTATTCAACATAGTACTGGAAGTCCTGGTCAGAGTAATCAGGCAAGAAAAAGAAATAAAAAGCATCCAAATTAGAAAGCAAGAAAATTGTCTCTGTTTGCAGACGATGTGGTCTTATTTATAGAAAACCGTAAATAGTCCACCAAAAAAGGTTAGAATAAATGAACTCAGCAGTGTTGTATGATACAAAATCAACATACAAATAGCAGCTGTGTTTCTATACACTAACAACAAATTATCATAAAGAGAAATTAAGGAAACAACCCTTTTTACAATAGCATCAAAACCAAGAAAATACACAGGAGTAAATATAGCCAAGGAGATGAATGTTCTGTACACTGAAAACTATAAAACATTGATCACAATTATTGAAGAAGACAGAAATAAATGGAGAGATGTTCTGTGTTTGTGGATTGGAAGAATAAATATTGTTAAAATTGCCCATACTACTCAAAGTGATCTACAGATTCAATGCAATCCCTATCAAAATTTCAATGGCATTTTCCATAGAAATAGAAAAAAAAAAATCCTACAATTTGCATGGAACCGCAAAAGACTTCAACTAGCTAAAGCAATTCTGAGCAAGATGAGCAAAGCTGGGTGCATGACACTTCTTGAATTCAAAGTGTTTAGCAAAGCTACAGTGATCAAAAAAGTATGGTATTGAAATAAAAACAGACACATAGATCAATGGAACAGAATCAAGAGCCTAGAAATAAACCCACACACATGTGGTCAATTTTCAACAAGGCTCCCAGAATACACAATGGAGAAAGGATAGTCTCTTCAATAAATGGTTTTGGGAAAACTGGGTATCCACATGCAAAAGAAAGAAATTGGACCCCTATCTTATGCTATACACAAAGTTAACTCAAAATGGATTAAAGACCTGAACATAGACGTGAAACTCTAAAGCTTCTAGAAAAACACATTGGGGATAAGCACCTTGACATTGGTCTTAACTATTATTTTTTTTTGGATTTGACACCAAAAGCAAAGAAAACAAAAGCAACAATAATAATAAACTAGTAGGACTGCACCAAACTAAAAAGCTTCTACACAGCAAAGGAAACTGTCAACAAAATGAAAAGGCAATCTATGGAATGGGAGAAAATGTGTGCATATATGCAATAAGGGTTAAATATCCAGAATATATAAGGGATTCATACAATTCAATAGCAAAATACCAAAATCATTCAATTAAAAAATGGGCAAAGGATTTAAATAGATATTTTTTGCAAAGAAGACATAAAAATGGTTAATAGATATATGAAAAGATGCTCATCATCACTAATCATCAGGGAAACACAAATCAAAACCATGATGAGATATCACCTCACACTTATTGTATGTCTATTATCAAAAATACAGGAAATAACAAGTGTTGACGAGGATATGGAGTAAAGGGAATCCTTGTACACTGTTGAGGGGAATGTAAATTGATGCAGCCACTGTGGAAAATAGTATGGAGCTTCCTCAAAAAATTTAAAAAGGCACTATCATATGATCCACTTCTGGGTATATACCCAAAAGAAACAAAATCAGTATCTTGAAGAGACATCTGCACTCCCATGTTCATTACAGCATTATTCATAATAGTCAGGATAAGAAAACAACTTGACCCATCATGCTAAGTAAAATAAGCCAGACAGAGAAAGACAAAAACTGCATGATATCGCTAATATGTGGGGGAAAAAAATTAAAACTCATAAAGGCAGAGTAGAATGGTGGTTGCCAGGGGCTGAGGGGTGGGGGAAATGAGGAGAGTTTGGTAAAAGGGTACAAACTTTCAGTTACAAGATGAGTAAGTTCTAAGGATAGCGTAGCGATTATAATTATAATTAATAACACTATATTGCATAATTGAAATTTGTGGAGAGATCTGAAGTGTTCTCATCAAAGAAAAGAGAATAACAAGTTTCCTATGTGAGGTGATGAATATGTCAACTAACTTGATTGTGGGAATCTCTTCACGATGTGTGTGTATATTAAATCACCACATTGTACACTTTAATATATTACAATTTTATTTGTCAATTACTCTTCAGTAAAGCTGGAAAAATATTGCAAAACATTTTCTGATCGTGATTCTAGCAGACCTTTAACTTTATTAGGATCATTTTTAGGGGTATTATTGTTCTTGTTGGTGCTCTGGCCACAAAGTCCCAATATAGCCCCAATTTTATTTAAAAGAGAGGAATTACTATGACCTTTTAAAAAAATCTACTTCAGATGTCATTTAAGCTGCATCCAAAAGAACAAGGAGTCATACATACAAAGATCAGGAGGACAGATGACTCCAGGCAGAGGAATAGACAGTATAAAGAGCCAAGAAAAAAATGAGAAAAAAACAAGATACCTGAGCATACTGAGAGAGAGTGGGAGACTGACAGAAGAGGCAAGGACCAGAAGATGTAGGACTTTTTAAAAGCAACTTAAAATAGTTTGAATTTTATTGTCAGTGTGAACAGTGTCTTCGGAAAATTCTAAGCAGGGTGCTTATAATCCCAAATCTCAGAGGCATGCAAATGCAAAACTTAGTTTCTTGCTCAGTTAGATGTCAGCTGAACTTCTCTATGATCCTGTCATCTGTCTTCTTCAGTTTTGAATCCAGGTTAAATGAACACTTCTGTCTGGGAGAAGACACTCTCGTGGCGAAGGAGGGGAAAAAGAAAAGAAAAGAAAAAAATTGCAGTAGCATGTGATGGCTCTTAATACCCCTACTTAGACTATCTAGACATGGCATAGGTCACTTCTGCTCACCTTTCATTGGTCAAAGCAAGTCATGATATTCCAGATGTTTGGGCAAAGACATAATCCTTCCGCGGGGGTAGTCAGTGAATAATTGGGGACGATATTTCCTTTTACCGCAGGTACCACTGGCAATGCCATCAGATTTGAAGCTATGGGAATAAATGAAATAACTTAAAAAGAATGGAGATTAAGAATAGAGGGAAAACCCAGAAAGAGGTCAAAGAATTCTTTAATATTTGGAGATACAGTAGTAGAGGAGAAGCTAGCAAATGTGACTGAGAAGGAAAAGTCAGTTATGGAAAATAACCAACAAAGTGTTGTCATGGACATAGAAAATGTTTCAAGAAAAAAAGAATGGTTGAATGCAGCTCAGAGATAAAATAATGAGACATGGATCCATAGGATTTGTCAGTACTTGACAACAGCATATTTGAAATGGCAATAATATGTTCATTTTATGGTATTATTTTTTCCTCCAGCAAAATTCAGTACTGTGTGCAGGATGAGGAAATGCAGGGGAAAGGAGGGTGAGCTCAAAAGAGATGGAGGTTTGTTAGGAAGTAGGTAGTGGCAAGAAAACAATTCAGAGAATGAATGATGGTAGGTAGTAGATCAAGTTACCGAATACCTGTTTCAGGCTGTGGAGAAAGTGAAGTGAGATTTTTGAGGCTGAAACATTCCACATGATAATAAGATTTAAGGGGCAAAATAGGTTTTGGTTACTGACCTAAAATTAAGACCCCAATATTGGAGAGGCAGCCCACACACAGTTTGGTATTCCAGAATAAAGACAATTAAAGTGAGAAAGTCTTTCAACTGGGTGTCTAGTTGACCAAAAAGTTGACAACTAGAGATGTTGTGTTGTGCGTGTATTTACGTGGAATCATGCTATTATATTATGCAATATTAATGTATAAGGTATAACATGGTGCCTTAGCGGTTATAACTGGTTTATGTGTTTCATTGGATGAGAAATGTTTAAGGTACAATTCAGAATACTGGAAATATGTATAATGACAATCCTTCTACATCTTAAAGTTAGATGGTAAGAACTTTTCTATTTCATTAAGTGATGTGCAGTAGAATTTTGCACAGCTCTTTAATGGCAATTTGCATCATAAAGGAAAGAATGGGAATTTGTTAATTGGTTTGAGAATTATTTTTCTGAGTAACCACACTCATTTCCATTTTGGAGTGAGGCTCCAAAACTAAAATTCAAGCTTACTATATTCAGTTATGTCCTAGGTGACCTTGTTTAATGCATGGTTATAATTACACTGAATAATCAATGGAAAAACAGGAAACTTCAAAGACTAATGAATAGAATACTCTATGGTATTTAAGATAAAAAATGACTAGCTTTTCACTTTTTTCTCTATGCTTTTTGCAAAACTAATTCCCCCCTTTCACCTGCATGAACTCTAACTGGAATGCATGATACTCTTTTGACCATATAGGTTAGTTCCATTAAAAACTCTATTGCTCACAAGTTATAGATTTGCACTTTTCATCCATCACTTATCACTATTGAGTTTTAAAATAACTTTGTTCTGACACAGTTTGCTTTTATGCTTCATCGAGACAGCAATCCAAGTCAAAATGATATCTCACGATATTTTCTGCTAGAGCAATTAATGGTCTCTGCTCATCTCCACTAGTCTATTGTGCTAATTTAATACTAAAAATAAAATTTTAAGAATTACTAGCTTTCATATGTACTGAAAGTCTCCCTAGATACACTATAATATTTGGGCCATTTCTAAAAAATGCTTTCTAAGAAAATGTGAGCCAAAGAAAATTACAGTTTTAAGAATTCATTCAAAATTCTTCATAAAGTATTTTTTCTTTGCTATCAAAGCAACAGCTCTAAAGGACAGTTGCTGGCTTCAAGATGTTTACTAAAGAGAGGAAATTTAATTTCCTGACTAATCTGAGTGTTTTACAAATCTGGGCAAGTGGATGGTGGTAGAAAGTGAAGACGAGAATTTTCCAGTGCATATTCCAGAAAATATAATTAAATCCACAGAATATTTTGTAAATAGAACTGTTAATATAAATTTCTAGAAGGAAGTTTAAAGCAGGCAAACAAAAAGACCATCTATTTATCAGATTACAGGTACCATGTGAAAATCCAGTTTGATTCACTAAGCTTTTAGCTAGGACTTCAGAATATTTGGTTTTCAGACATTCTTTTGGTTCCCGAGGCCCATCAAATTTCTGACACCATGTGCCATTATGACTTGTGTTTCTCTCCCCTTTCTCCATCTTCTCCAATCTAGTCATTCACTTAATATGTACTTATTGAGCGCCTACTTTTTGCCAGACAATTTTGCTAAGCACAGTGCTAGCACAATTTACTAGCACAATATTACAATATTGCTAATTCTGGTTGGATATAATTTTTTTTGAAAATGCATTTTCCTCAATTGCCCGGACATGGGCAGCTTCTACTATACTTATACTCAGAAACTGTGGAAAGAAGTATCTAATCTTCTTCTGATGATATTCATCTAGCACTAAACTTGAGAACTTGAGTTTTAAAAATAGAAAACTCTAGGGAGCCAGCCACGAGTTGTAATTGTTAAGTTAGCATGCTGTGCTTTGGTGCTCGGGATTTGCAGGTTCAGATCCCAGGTGCAGACCTGTGTACTTCTCATCAAGCCATGCTGTGAGGGCATTCCACGTAGAGGAAGATGGGCACAGACATTAGCTCAGGGCCAATCTTCCTCACCAAAAAAAAAAAAAAAGAAAGAAAACTCTAATATCCTAGTATCAAATCCTTATGCGGCTTTGTAACGTGTCAACGTGGCTATGCCGAAATACATTTTCCATGATTTCCTTTCTTGTATGTTTCTGGTTAGGGTGGGTTACAGCAGAGACTCTTGTGAGAGATTTGGAAGGTGAACGTGAAGCAGCAGCCATTTTGTAGTTCTCACACCTTGTTGCTGGTCTGTTAACTCGTCTCCTTCGTGTAGGGCAGTGGCCAGCCCTGCAACTGCTCCACCTTTCCCTAGTTCCTTTTTTGGCTTTGCCAGCTCCTAAGTTAGTGTGTGTGAGCTCTGTGATGGAGAACGAGCTTCTGTAGAACAACCATACCACTAGGGGTAGAGGCATCAACCACTGACCCAGGTTTTGGCCTCTCCTCATGGGCTATAGCTTGTGCCCTGGGATCCATTTAGTGGCTGCTCTTTCCCTGACATGTATCCTCCCTTCCCTGTTGCCTGTCCCTGTGTTTCTCCAGATTCAGCTTCAGACACAAAGAATACAGATTTATAAATACTGCTTAATCAGTTCTGGATAAGGTCAAAGCTCTGAAATTACTGCAAAGGTCAAATCTCTGTCTCTCTCTCAGAAATATGAACACTCAAACATTGCTGTTAGGAATATAAGTTGGTACAACTCTTAAGGAAGAGAATGTTTCAATATATTTTAAAACAATATATGTATTTACATTTGGATCCAGAAATTTCACCTTTTAGAGTGAAGACATATCTCCATCTATAAGAAAATACACATGCAACAGGTTATTTATGCTACATTGTTTATAAGTGCAAGATACTGGAGGAAAATGCATTCACAAACATAGGATATTGGCTGAATAAACTATGGTATAATTACACACTGGAGTCTATGCAGTTATTAGAAAAAACTGAGGAAGATCTATAATAACTAATAGGGAATAATTTCCATATGATGTTAGGTGAAAAATAACCAACAAGAGAGCATACATTGTTTGCTACCATTTACATAAGAAAGAAAGAGAAATAAGAACTATATATGTATTTACTTGCTTTTTAAAAACAAAACTTAAGAATGATAGTTCTAAAACTTCTCAGGTCTCCCTTTTTTTTGTATAGTTTTGACATGTGGGTGCACATTAAGATGTTATATAGTCAATAAACTAAAATTAACAAGGTTGGAAAAAGACTCTTTAAGAGGGAAAACAAATTAACCTAACTGTGTTTCAAATGAATAGCACAACCAAACTGAAGGGCAGAACAAAGAAATAACCCAAGTAGCTTGTAAATACATTATCACAGTATTTTGATTATAATCCTTCAGTGTAAAAAGAAAAAGATTTTTTTAAAGGTTCTGAAATCTAGTTAGTAAGATTTCTGTATTGATTTAGATTAGTAAATTTGAAATTGCTTTCTATGTATTCCAAGACAGACAAATGAGAATATATATCATGAACAATTGTAGTGAGGTATTTTGCTGTTGGAAAGGGAGTAACGATACAGAAAGGGTTGGGGAATAGGATAGATCTTCTAGTGTGGAATTGGAATGGGAAGTATCAGCTTGTTATAGCTAATTAGAAGGCAATGTTTCTTAGATTTCTACCCAAAAAGAGTAATTCCTTGTATCCTCCATTTTGAACACTGTTGATAAAAATACTGAACAATTCTGAAAATATTCTAACCAGTGGAGTTCACTTTTTTCTTTTCCAGCATTCCCATTTCCCAAAGTAAAAACTGAGTAAAAAATTATATCAAAGATTAATTAAGCTTTCTCAGAGTATGTAGACATTGGAGAAAGAAAATTCTTTGAGTTTGTGGTCATTTTGCCTTTTATTAGGAGGTGAGTTATTAGAGTGACTTTTCTTTCCAATTTGTTATAATCATCCTAGTAGACTGACAGCACAGATGATGCTGAAGCCTTACTTTTGAGGGTTAATGTTAAATCACCATTCTTCTATTCCTCTTCCTCATTAAATCAATAATGCAAAAGGTCTAATGTAATGTCAAAGGACTTACATTTATCAAACTGGAAATATCTTGTGACTGTTTGTCAAGGTCACCTCCCAGCCACATTTTAAAAAAATATTACTGAAGAAATTTTATTAAATCAATGAATAACTTTATGATATTTTATGACCCAAGTTAGCCAATAGATTGGGGGAAATGTATGGGCATTTGGTAGATAGAATAAATCATAACAAAAAAGATTCTGTAACATAAGTTCCTTTCTGTCCTAGGTTAAAAATCGAACATATATAAGATTGTTCAAAACACACATATGATGGATTTGAAGCCTCTTTTATATCATAGTTTACTAAATATAGAATTGGTGTTTAATACACACTGAATAATTTGAAATCAACTTTGCAGTCATATTTTATTGATTTTACATTTAATTTTCATTTATTAGTTAGGCAGTATTCACTGTGTTTCCTCCAGTCTGAAGCATTGTCTGAAACATGTTTTGAAACATTTAAAAAGTATCCAGTGAACCTCACATCATCCTTTAGTTTTGCCATTTATTTTTTGCAATATGCTTAATTTCTCATGAATGCCTTGCTTAGTGCTGTAACAGTCAAAAAATTGCCCCACTGTTTCCTAAAAGCAGCTTTACTGAAGTTAGAATCTGCCACACTACACAACTTTTAATTAAACATGTTACAAACTTACAGGAGATGTTTATTGAAATAATAAGCTAAAAAAATTTAATTATGACCATTTAATTATGACTGGTACATTGTTTAAGCAAGGAACAGACAGACCTAGAGTCACTTAAAATCATAAAAGCTGTCTAATTTTTGTAAGTTGAAATGTTCAGTTTTAGGTAAATTTCAAATATACACATTAAAGTATGCTCAACATCATTTGTTTTTAATGAAATGAAAATTAAAATAGCAATGAGAGACCATGACATGCCTATACAAATGGCTAATATTAAAAAACTCCGACCATATCAAGTATTGAAGAGGATGGGAAGGAACTTGAATTCTTTTGTACACTAATGGTGTGAATAAAAGAACGAAACACTTTGGGGAAAGTTTGGCAGGTTGTTCTTTTTTTAAAGTTAAGCATATATCATGGGGCTGGCCCGTGGTGTGGCAATTAAGTTTCCAGCTCTGCTTCGGTGGCCCCAGGTTCACAGGTTCAGATCTCGGCACGGACAGACACATCGCTTGTCAAGCCATGCTGTGGTGGTGTCCCACATAAAGTAGAGGAAGATGGGCACACATGTTAGCCCAGGGCCAGTCTTCCTCAGCAGAAAAGTAGAGGATTGACAATGGATGTTAGCTCAGGGCTAGCCTTCCTCACACACACACGTAAAAGTTAAGCATATATCAAACACATGACACAGACATTCTACTCCTGGGGGAAAAAAGCAAGAAATACATGTCCATACAAAGACTTGCACATTTATTCATAGCAGAGATATTTGTAATAGACAAAAACAATCTAAATGTCCATTACCAGATGAGTAGATAAATTTTGGTATGACAAAAAAAATGGAATATTAGCAATAAAAATAAGCGAACTATTGATACAACCAACACCGTGGATGAACCTCAAAATAATTATGTTGCATAAAATAAACCAGACCTCTCCTCCCCCTGAAAGAATATACACTATATGATTCCATTTATATAGAACTCAAGAATATGCAAGTTAGTCTCTAGTCTAGAGGCTAGATTGGTGGTGTCTGGGGATGGAAAGGTGCGGGGGGGGGGATGAGAGGAGGGAAGGGATTACAAAGTAGCATGAGTGATGAATGTTCACTCTCTTGATTGTGCTGTGGGTTTCACAGGTGCACACATATGCCAAACGTTAAATTTTGCACTTTCAATTCGTGCAGTATACTGTAAGTCGATTATATCTCAAGAAAGTTCTTGAAACAAAAAACCAGTTACATTGTCTCCCTCACCTCCAGCTGAGCCTGCTGGAGGTGAGAATGTGCAGTTTTGGAAGTCCATTAGGGGCCTTCCTGCTCTCTTATATGATATTTCCTTCTCAATATAAGATTCCTGGCCTTCCCAGAGCTGGTCTGAGAGAAGAGAGGAAGGGAAAGTAAATCAAAAGATTTTACTGAACAAGTGTTATCTTAAAGTGTCTTTGTGCTGTTGTGGCTTTATGTTGGGCCCCTTCAACTGTAACTCTCTCAATGTAGACCGTGCCAATCTTCCATCTGCACACTCCCAACCCCCCTTTCTGCTTTGGCATCTGAAAATATACTTCATCTCCTTCTTCTGAGGACACTGTGTTGCTGAACCAAGTAGGCTCACCTCCTGGTGAGTTAAAAGAGACTCTATACCAGTGGAAGTTGTTCCACAAAGTAGGGTGTATTTGTAGCAAATAAGAGGCTGTGAGGAATCATTTTCAAAGTCACGGTGTCCTCGAACAAAGGGAAGCAGGAACTTTTATTTCAGATTGGGAATGAATA
This sequence comes from Tapirus indicus, assembly GCA_031878705.1. Lineage (NCBI taxonomy): Eukaryota > Metazoa > Chordata > Mammalia > Perissodactyla > Tapiridae > Tapirus > Tapirus indicus. The sequence continues at coordinate 19,938,645 of CM062936.1, forward strand.
TTCAAAAGGGAGTGGTGGGTATTCGCTTGCTCAGGGTCAGTTGGAAAACATACTTCCACACACATGACAGGTTATGGTAATAAGGCCTAAGCTCCTCCTGGAGAGATCTTAGCATTACAGGCAAGGCAAGGTCATGGGCGCAGCTCTTGTCGTGAGGCTTGGTCAATTTCAGGGTGGTTGGTGGTTGCATCTCCTTAACATAACAAAAGGGAAAAAAACAGCTTGGAAAACAAATTAAATGCTTCCAAACCCACCCCTGAGTTTCTCTGGGCACCTAGTTGGTGACAACTGTATTCTCTGACAGAGATCTTTGGGAACGGGATACTTTTTAAAGAGGTCATTGAAATTCACACACCTTTGACCAGCTTGGGAGAAGAGTACATTTCATTCCCAGACAGTCCTGCTCTAGTCAGGTCCCCACCTCCATGGGTCAGACAGCTGCCCCCTGGGTCTCCAACGGCAGGAGAGAAATATAAGCTTTTCAAGTGGCACTGCACCCAGTGGACTTGAGGATAATGGCCTGCATTCTCTACCTGTTGGAGATTGGAATTTTAGTAAAGGTCTTTCTAATTACACTCTCCTCACAAAATTCTACAGACAGATCTGTTAGATATGGGTGAATCCTCTAACTGGTTCTCAACCACCTACCGTAAAATGTCTGCTCGAAGTTATGTCTCACAAGCTACTTTGGAAGGTAACATCTATTAATTTTATGTGCCAGACAAAAGTGAGTTAGGAAATTTTCCTTTAACAACTTGTTACAGATTTACTGAGTCAGGAGATATTTATTGAATGTTTACTTTGTGTAAGACACTGTACTAAGTTCTGAAGAAAATAAAGAGGAGATAATAAACATATTATATCCTCAAAAACATTTTATAGAATCTAATATGTAAAACTAGATGTATACTCATGTGGGTACATGAGTATAATTCAGACAGTAAGTGCTGTGCCACAAAATGAGGTATAAGTATAATGAAAAGTTAAAGGTACAAAAGAGTCCCTTATTCTGGATTTGTAAGATTTGAGACAGTGAAGAGAGTGGAGAAAGACTATACAAATAAAATTTAAATTAAAATTAGGGAGTATGAGGGGCTGGCCTGGTGGGGTAGTGGTTAAGTCCATGCACTCCACTTTGGCGGCCCAGGATTCGTGGGTTCGGATCCCAGGCATGGACCCACTTGATGAGAACCATTCATCAAGCCATGGTGTGGCAGGCATACCACATAAAATAGAGGAAGATGGGCACAGATGTTAGCTCAGGGCCAATCTTCCTCAGAAAAAAAGAGGAGAATTGGCAACAGATCTTAGCTCAGGGCTAATCTTCCTCACATAAAAAAAAAATTAGGGAGTATGATACTTTATTAGAAAAATAGCCTTACATCACTGGTTATTTCTATTTATTATAGTAATTTGTTTTAAAAACTCAGACTTCATGACTTTGGTGTTATCCAAATATCTATTAGTATGTTTCTGAATATATTTTAAATGATTGAATTGAAATATTTAGGTGCATATTAAATTCTAAAATTGTAATAAATCACAGAGTTTCAATTACAGTTTATTAGTGAATAGATTACCTCTTATGCTTCCTGGCTACTTTCACATTGATTAGAGACTTAATAGTCAGAAAGAAATGATACTGACACTTTGTAATTGCCTTTAATAATGAGGTTCTTTTTTTTTTGTATTCTATAAACAATCTCTCAATATCTTATTTTGATTAAAAATATGCTATGTCATAAAAAGCAGGCAATCTAGAGATGATAAAAAAACAAAAAGGAAAAGCCAACATCACATAATGAATCTTACATAGTAAAAGTTTCTCCTGTCTTGATATGATTATGTGAGGGTGTTTATGAAATGGAAATATGTAAATCAAGCTTGAGACCAGTAGTTTTAGGGTAAGATCTTTTGGTAATGACTGTAAGCTGGGATAAGGTGGTGACTGGTAACATATGGCAGAGTCAATGATCTCCCAGGGCCCTCCTTTTGAGGATGGTAGAGTACGTACTGTATATTGGGAAAAAAAATAAGCTATTATAGGTGTGTGCAGTTGTGTGTGTGTGTGTTTATATGTGTTTGTACGCATCTGTGTACACACATTTTTTTCATGCCCCAAATGGAGGCAGTGGTGGTTTTCTTGTCTCCTCACTACCTCTTTTTGCACCATTCAAAAGTGTCTTCCCTTGGATCATAGGTCACATTGTTATTTAAACTTGATTTTACTCTTAATGTTATCACCAAACACCTTCTAACATCTTTTCCTTCTTTTTTAAATCTCATTCAGTCCTTTTATTTCAAAGGAAGACACAGAGAAGCAGTAAAATTAAATTCACAGATTTAGAGGCAGTAAAATGTTGGCCATGATGAATACTTGACCTATGTAAGCACCATTAGTAAGCTATAGCCAACATGGCAAATTTGCCCTAGAATAATTGTATCAGAGCTATCAATATAGTTGCCATGCTAATTTAGATATTTAAAAGTTCAATTATATTTTAACCAAATATAAAATGATAAATGAAGGGCCAGCCCTGTGTGTGTGTCTAGTAGTTAAGTTTGGTGTGCTCCGCTGTGGGAGCCCAGATTCATGGATTTGGATCTTGGGCACAGACCTACACCACTCATCAGCCATTCTGTGGCAGTGACACACATACAAAAGAGAGGAAGATTAGCACAGATGTTAACTCAGGGCTAATCTTCCTCACCAAAAAAAAAAGATAAATGAATTTGATAAATTATTGACATCGTTGACATGTGCAATAGTGTACAAAATATGATGTAGCATTTTGCTTTAAATTATTTAGAAAGTATTTTCAATTAGTTGGAATTTAAATAACTTTTAAATTTCTGATATTTCCAAAAAATAACATATTCTTATCATTTTCATGGTTTAAAAACACTTTCGTATATTTTTCTAGTTATTCTTTACAATAGAGAATGGATTTCCCATATTTTTAAAAAGATGGTAAAAAGCTCAAAGAAAAAATGGAGATTACTATTTAATTATCTTCAGACTCCATGTTTTTTATTTTTTCTATATTATTTTAGACATGTTATGATGATATTCAGATATAAGTATGGATATTTTGAACAGGTGGCTATATAGTAAAATTTAAAAACAAAAACCACACAAAATAAACTGAAAATATAAGTTTGTATAAACAATGATACAAAGTATAAAACCAATAGGAAAAGTACATTTGAAAAGGAAATTACTCATCAGCACGGGATTACAATTTATGGTAACAAAATAACCTCATGAATTTAGGAATGAAATAGACCTGGAAGGTCGACCGATACTGACGGAAACTTGAAAGAATGTACTCAGTAATCGAACTTCTTGCTGGATGTAGGAGGATTTACTCAAGAAGTATAAATGTCGCAGACTTTCCCCAGAAATTCAAAGTCTAACTGTGGAACAAAGTCTAATAAGTAAACATGAGCAATATTTCTTCAATTAAGACCTAAATTTTACAACTTTGAGAATCCTACTACAGAGAGAAAGTGTGCTAGTATCTAGAAGGTAGAAGCTGAGCTAGCTTTTAAAGATCAGTGGTAGCAGGATTAGAAAAAATGAAGAGAAAGATGGGGTGATTCATGAATAAAGGCACAAAAATGAGAAACTATGCAACACAGTGAAGAGATCCATATGACCATAGAAAACTTATTTAGAGGGTTACATTACTCTGCTTGGACTGCTATAACAAAATACTGCAGATTGTGTGGCTTAAACAGCAGAAATTAATTTTCTCACAGTTCTGGAGGCAAGAAGTTGAAGATCAAGGTGATGGAACATTTGGTTCCTGGTGAGACCTCTCTTCCTGGCTTATAGACTGCCACCTTCTCTTTGTGTCCTCACATGACCTTGTCTCTGTACACAAGAGGAGAGAGCTTTGGCATCTGTTCCTCTTCTGTAAGGACATCAATCCTATCAGATTAGGGACTCACCCTTATGATATTACTTAACCTTAATTACCTCCTTAAAGGCCCTATCTCCAAACACAGTCACATTGAAAGTATGGCCTCAACATGTGAATGTGGGAGAGGTACAATTCAGCCCACAACAGGGGGATATAGATATTAAGGCCAAGTGGATGATGAGCTTGTATCAGTACATTAGAGCTGGATTTTGTGAGAAGGTTTTACACTCTGACTCTGCATGCATCTTTAGATGCATACACAGAGGTTGTGAAGGGGCAAGTAATACCTATGCCTCCACCCCAGTGCTAATGGGAAAAATGGTCCTTTCATTTATGTGTTGCTGGGTAGAATTTTTTCATAGCACCCCTTAGGTATTTTGGAAAATGTTTTCGTGTTATTTCCCAGGAAACTTTTTATTAGGCTCAAAAGTTTCCATTTCTGTTGAGGACAGGGTAGCTTGAAAAATTACGGTTAAAAGTAAAGAAGCCTGTTTTCATTTTAAAACAGTCTCCTTTGGGGAAATGCCCAGTCTTCCAGGGACTCTTCTGCCCCTCAGTGTGCCTGAGGTGTGGAAGACTGCTTATGAGTCCTCCTCATGACAAAGCCATGAGCCTAAGCTCTGAATTAGATCCTTCAGCTGTCCTCTGGGTCCTCCCCGGCCCACGCATTGATACCCCATAACATCGCGTATCCTCCTGCCATTTAGGGTGCAAATTATCACTGGGAAAGCTCATCTGTGTCCTGGCCAGTCAAAGCCTGCTGGGCCTTCCTTGTGGACCTATCAACACCACAGCTCTTGCTGGCACTGTTGAACCTTGGGGCCCCAAACGTGTCTTCTGTTCAGTACTTGTCCTAGGCTCTTTAAGCTGTGGCCTTTGCCATGAGGTCATCACCGTCTCTCAATACAATAGACCTACTGGCTTTCAACTCTCTCTCCTGAGTGCACAAGAACTGACTTAGGTGCAAAAGGAATAATCTTAAACACCTAAGTCTAAATATATAAAGGATCATTTCTTTTCTCCTGAAACTGTGTAGGTACAGGGTTCTCTTCAAGGTGGTCCAGACTCTCTACTGAGAAGATAAACAAAAGCCCTGCTGGACTCACCCTTCTCCTCTACTTGGGGGTATTTTGTAGTTTTGTGGCCTCCATCTCTATGAAGTTATAGCCCACACAAGTTTTGAGGAACCTCAAGTCTGACTGCTTGCTCTCTTCCTCTTTCTCCCTCTCTAAACCAAGAGTTTCTTTACATAGCACCTATGGCTTCATCTTCATCATATTCTCCTCCTTCCAAGGTAACATTCGTCTTTGCCCCTTCTGTAGGATAGACAAAAGTTCAGAGGCAGACATGCCTAATGGGCTTCAGAGAAAATTAATTATGAAAGTATTTAAAATACACCGATTTAATATTTTCACAATTTTATTTGCATGTTAATTAATTTACATGTTTATTCTGATCACAAGAATGTGCTGAGAATCTTAGTGCTACTACAAAATGCCAGGCTATCAAGGTAAAAAATGAATGATATAGTCTATGTTCTCATTGAGTTTAGAGTAGAGCAGGGAAGACAAATAAATAAATAGAAAATTACAAAAGAGTATTATAAATGCTATGGGAGAAGAGGAATAGAGTATTGTAGGTGAAATTGTATAACCAGCTTAGCTTCATGTAAAGGGATAAAATAAGCGACATCTTGCAAGTAGCCAGAAGGGCTATGGCTTAATGTGACAGTTAACAGGGAGTGGCTTCCCATAGGATGCAGTGAAGCAATGCTACTTTAGGATGATTAATTAGATGGTGCAATATAGATTGAAGGAAGATGGATTGGAGAGGATAGAGCCGGAGGAAGATGACACTGCCAGAGCCTCAAAATTGTTGATGAATTGAGGAGAGAACTTGTGGGGAGGAAATGCTGTAAAGTTTAGGAAAAAGAAAGGATTACCGATGATGGCATCTACAGCCATGGTGAAATCTACAGTGAAACGCCATGGTAAAACATAATCCCCAAAAGATACTGAGAAGTATTAAATAAAATAATGATGGAAGGAGTAATCTTCTTGCTGTTCCACATCAATCAGGTTTCTATAATGGTGTCTAGTTTTAGATACTGAGCTTTAAAAAGTTAGAAAAGATGGAAGAACAGGAGATGGTCAGAGAGGAGAAGCAAAGATAATTAACCTTCTAGCAAATAGAAATTAAATGAAATAGATTTGTTTAGCTTAGAGAAAGGAAGGACAATGTTGATCTGATTATAGAAATGAGTCATACATAGAGTAATTAGGAGGGAGATGTAGTTTCCATGTCTCCAGATGACTAAACAATAGGAAATGGACTTTAATAACAGTAGTAATTTTATTTTAAGATATAAATGGAAAAAAAATACCACTCTTTAAAATCTACTACAAATGAACTACTACATAGCTTACTGTGTTTGTGTAGGTTCCCACAGGGCTGTCATTGAAGTCCATTAGCATCTGTCTGTGCTGACTGGTTCCTTACCAGGTTAGGGAGGGGAACTAGATGTGTTCATGGGTCTGTGATTTAAACAAATTTGCAACAGTTTCTTAACTTGATTTATAGATTTGTTCTGAAAATTAATTTAAAATAATGTAACTGTTTCTCCCACTATGCTCTTTTAAAGGCAACAGCCTGTCCATAAAGTGTGATTTAAAATTGAGAGAAAAGAAAAAAAAAAAGCCTATAAATTGCTTTACTTTTTTATCTCACTACAAACAAAAATTCAAAATCCAGTTCTTAAGAATACGTCATTAATCAAGAGAATTTTCAATAAATTTTCTGGTAATTTTACAACTCACTTTATGATTTTGCCTTTTAAAAGTTATATAGAAAAATCTGAATTAACTCAAATTAAAGTAGACACGTTAAGAGCACTGTAGGAAGTTCAAGATCTGATTAATTTTATGTCTCTTTACAAATACATCTGAACATCCTGCACATGCCTATAAGCTTCACCAGTTGTCTGTGCCCAAACTGGATATATAATCTAAGGTCAGTGGGATGAGAATGAAGCTCCATGCGTAGAAGGAGGTGTATTACCAAATATGAGAACACAAGTTAAATCCAACACAGTAATAGAAATGCATATTTTAAGATACTTTTAGACTGCGCAAAAAATCTGTTTCTTGGAGCCTTCCTTAATGGTCATATGTGTCCAGGAGTGACAATCAGAAAGTTTACAGTAGCAGGATTATAGGATGCTCTGGGCAGGGGGTTGAGCTGTGATGAGTCTTAAACAATTAGTCCAGGGGAAAATTGGGTATGTAGTATGTTTCAGGAGAAGGTAAGGAGCCAGGATCATAATTCATCTGGTAGGCAACAGGTAGCTAACAGAAGTTTGTTTGGGCCTGCTTATTTGCTGGCTATTGGTGCTTTTTCTTATTTTAATCAGAAAATGCCGGTAACATCTTCCTTTGTAAGGAATAAGGCATAGTTTGTATTAGCGGTGGCTGGGGTGAACCCAAGATTAAGCATAAAGGGAATATTTTAATAGAGCAGTTGAGAAATCATCTCACTTAAATTTCACAGATGGGAAAGAAAGGTGGGATTATGGAGACAGATGATTTGGAAGTAAAATCGGCCCTTTTTGTTGACATGTTAGATCTGAAAGGTGCCACGTCCTAATAGCTAAAGCACAGCATCACCTTTTGCTGAGAAATTTCCTCTAAGGGTCAAGTGCTTACAAACTTGTGAGTTATAATTGCGCCTGATTGTTAGATAATGCAGACATTTTAACAGAAATGCAGTTTGGGTCTCTAAGATATTAAAAATTTCACCCTACTTATATGTTACTTCAATTGTTGAACTTCCCTTGAACATGATAAATATTAATGCCAGACTGCTTTGCATTGGGTTTGCCATCATTTAGCTTACTTTCTTCTCTGCACACTAAATTGAGGATGATTATATTAAGAGCACTTCATCTTTTCATTATCTCACATTTATTTGACTACCCTACTTGACTACCTCATATTTAATTGAAATTGAGCTCCCAATTGAGCATGAAAGTTGGAAATAGAACCATTGTGTATTTCTCTCCATTTGAAGCACTTTTTTGAGATTGGCAGTTGTTTTTTCTTTGCTTCTTTTTTTTCTTGTACTTTTTAGCTTCTGCATTAAAAGAGAAAAAAATAGAGTGGATTTAATAAAATTCCACAAATGCTCAGGAGACTCTTTTTTCCTTTAAAGTTTTTTTCCCCCAACATTTCCCAAGCATCAAACAAAAATCACTGTTTTCCAAGTGAAAAATTAAAATCATAAATATTATATATGTTAGCATGGTTTAAGAGTTTTTCAAGACTTTTAGCAAAGTTTGATATTTATAAAATAGAACAGCTCTGTTTTATTCTTTTCACTTAAAAATATCAAAAATAACATAAATGCGTTAATTCTGATTGGGAGTCTAAGAAGTTTATTTTAAGTGAATACAATTTAAAATATATGATAGCATGATTTACTATTCTTGTAGCTATTTTGGGGGTTCTTGTCAATATACCTCTGATTTTTAAATAATAAGCATATGAAAACAAATGATTTCTCAAAAACACACAGCTGATTTTCTTGCATTATAAAATAATTTATATATTAAAAACCTTAAATATGAATCATCAGCATCTGCAGAAATTTTAAAATATGCACTATTATTTTATTACAAATCTAGTATACATTGTACATTCAAAATACAATGTCATCAAAATCTTAGAGATACAATTATGTTTCTGTAAAAATGTTCATATTTCTATTAGAACAATTATAGAACAATTATTAGAACAATTATTAGAACAATTATAACTCACATTGATGTTAGCATTTTTATTTAAAATATTTAATATTTAGTGATGTATAGTATCCATTGTATAGTGTGTTTATGTTAAGTATACAATTTTATTATACAGAAAACAAGCTTCTTGAGTTGCAGGTCAATATAAGTTCATTTATGCACGCTCAACTGCAATTTTCTTTTAAACTTGTTTGACTGCTACTGCAAATTATCACGTGTTTTCATAGCGTTATTTTTTGGAAGCCTTTTCTTTACATCATATCTGGAGGCCTATTGTCACGTTCATGTTATATGATGAATTAGCCTAATTTAACTACATGTTGTAAGAAAAACTAGCTAAAACATTTGCAAAATTCTCACCTTTGAATACAAGCCTTTTAGCATGAATGCAATCATTTTCTTTTTCTGCATGGTGCCAAACAGTCTGTTTAATGGATTTTAAATATTTATTAAATTAACCAATTGCTTGAATAAACAAATTCCATTAGTGGTTTTAGATTTGTATGAATATGATGTGTAGACTGTGAGCATTCATATCCTAAGACAGATATTGCCAAACCATTTTAATCATGTGTCTCTATTATTAAAATTTTTGAGTTTATAAACCCGATGTATGTATATTGTTTATCGTTTACATATTTATACTGCTAATATGTATGCATGTGTTATAAAATACTAGCCACAAAATAGAAATTAAAAACTAGAGACATTTTTAAAAAATGAGATAATGATAGGCAAGCAATATATCTACATGATTTGATATTTTACTTTATAGCATTCGTTATTGACACAAAAACTCCCAATAAAATAAATATTGATAGAGGCCACCTGGTGGCATAGTGGTTAAGTTCACGTGCCCTGTTTCAGTGGCCTGGATTTGCAGGTTCAGATCCTGGGCACAGAACTACACCACTCAAGCCATGCGGTGATGGTGACCCACATATAAAACAGAGGAATATTGGCACAGATGTTAGCTCAGGGACAATCTTCCTTAAGCAAAAAGAGGAAGATTGGCAAAAGATGTTAGCTCAGAGCCAATCTTCCTCACTAAAATAAGTAAATGAATAAATAAATATTGATATTCATTGCTCAATAAAAATTGACATTTTCTCAGCAGTTAGTTCTTCACAATTTTGCTAACCATGATGGCTTAACATATCATTAACCATTATCTCAAGGCATAACACACACTTAGATGAGAATTAAATGTGCTTTCCAATTGTCTTCTGACCATCTCAATTTTTGCTATCTTCCCTTTAAATCTTATAATACTAGCACTGCTTCTAGTCTGTAGTTGTTCACAAAGTCACTATGTTTTAAGCAAGAAAAGTGTACACTCTGCTATTTCTTGTTTGTGTATGTTTATACTACAGTGATATCTTCAATCCATGGGATATTTTTTGACTGCTTGTCCATTTTAGACTTAGTTTTGTTCAAAGTAGATAATACTATCCAGAAATTTACTGAACCTGAAACAGGTACGTCACAACACATGACAACCTATTAGGGGAAAGAAAGGAATTGTCACTGTAAATCCCTTCTCCTGGTTGGACTCCCACCCTTCCTTCAAGGAACATCTCACACCATATGGGACAATTGTCCATCTGTCATTAGGATGGAGTGAGAAGATCAGTATCAATCCATATATTAAATTAATATTTAGTAAAATTAATTTCTTTATGTTTAAATATTATTTATTATAATGTTTTCTACTTATGCCTCTATGGATTATCTTGCTCACTCCCTGTGATAGTACATACATCTTACTTTGGAGACAACTAATTTAGGGAATCCAGAGAACAAATTTACCACAGCCAACCGGGGATATAGGTCAAACTTTTGGAACAGTGTCCAGAATCTTCCAAACTGTCTTAGTAGTAGATCTAGTAAATCAGCTTTTGGTAATTAAGTTCTAATTCCAGACTTTTCATGGATATGAACCAACTCTTCTATTCTGCCTCTATCTTTGGACAGAATATGGCAGACCAGCTCCAGAAAACATCATATCAAATTATCCATTAATTGATGGCAATATTTTATCAATCAGATAAGCAGCTAATGCTGTCAATTTTCGTCTAAAAGAAGAATAGACACAACATAATTTTTGCTTACTTTAAACTTGAGCTTAACTCAAAGCTATATGGACAAGTTAGAATACTTTCAGTATGTGAATGAACTATTAATTTAGTCAATAAATATTTGTTATCTACTAATATCTGGTACTTTTCTAGGAATAAAAAAAGTATTTTTTTTTCCTAGTGCAAAGCACACAACAAAGCAGATGAAAACCCACAATGACCCAACAGAGCACTTGGCTGCGAAGAAAACAACGTCAAATAATCAGGAGAGAGACACTGGTGTTATTTTCTACAGGGTGATCAGGGACAGCTTCTCTAATAAGGCGACATTTGAACAGACCTGAATGAGGAGAAGAAGCTAATCAAGTAGGTAACTAGAGGAAAGGCATTTTGGTCTGAAAGAATAACAGATACAAATACACTGAGGCAAGAGTGAACTTGGCAAGGGGACCTGGAGTTTGGAGATGGGGAGAGTGGTGGGACGTGAAGTCAGGAAGGAAAGAGATGGTGGTGGGGGACCAGATCCAGCACTGCCTGAAGGGAAAGGATTGCAGATTTTCTTTTTTTTTTTTTAAGAGAGAGATGAGAAGGAACTAAAGGGATTTAAGGAGAGAGATATGATATTGTGTGAATGTTAAAAAAAATTCATGGGGCCAGCCTGGTGGCTTAGTGGTTAAGTTTGTATGCTCCCCTTCAGCGGCCAGGGATTCACAGGTTCGGATCCTGGGCACAGACCTATGCACTGTTTATCAAGCCATGCTGTGGCAGACCTCCCACACATAAAGTAGAGGAAGATGGGCATGGATGTTAGCCCAGGGCCAATCTTCCTCAGCAAAAAGAGGAGGGTGGCAACAGATGTTATCCCAGGGCTAATCTTCCTCACCACACACAAACACACACACACACACACACACACACACACACACAAACAGCCAAACTATTCTGAATTTGAGCTATAGAGGGTAAGAGTAGAAGCCTGGAGCATAGTTAGTTGGCAGGACATTGCAATACTGAGTTAAGAGAGAATGGTGGCTTACAGCAAGTCAGTAACTGTGAAGGCGTTGAGAATTGATTGAATTGAATTGGATTTTGGCTATATTTTGAAAGCATAATGGACTAGTTAAGAGCATGTACACTGGAGCAAGACTGGTTTAAATCCAAGAACTGCCTGTTTCATGTTATATGGTCAGATGCTACTTAAAATTACTATGATGCCTTATCTGTAAAAAATGGATAATTGTATTACCTACCTTAGTTGTTGCAAAAATTCATTGTTAATATATGTGTGTGTATGTTATACCAGTTAGAACAGTGTAATCACATAATAATCATTCTTAGTTTTTTCTATTAATATGGGATGAAAGAGAAAGAGATGAGTCCATCATGAGTCCAAGGTTTTGGTATGAGCAACAGGAAGAAAGATGTTGTTATTTACTGAAATGTGGACAATTGAAGGAGAAGAAAGTTCAAGGGAGTGTGAAGAAAAAAAATGCAGATTCAGATATGCTAAGCTTTTGATGACCCAGAGGCATGCAAGTGAATGTTTTGAGTAGGTATATTTCAGATGAGAGATCCAGACTAAGAAAAAAAGGAAGTTTTCAACATTTATATGATTTTTAAAGCTATGAAACTAGATACAATCACTGAGAGAATGATATCACTGAGAAAAAGAAGACTGAGCTCTGTGCAATACAAAACGTAGAAAAGAAATCAGCAGAAGTGGCTGGAGGGTGAGGTGAGAGGAGAATTAAGAGGGCATGGGTCTTGGATACTGAGTAAAGAGTCTGTTTCTATAAAGGGAGTGATCAACTGTGCCAACTGCTTCTGATAAGTCAGTAAGATGAGGGCAAATAAACGTCCAGTTGATTTAACAACCAAATTTCACTAGAGACTGTAGCTGTAATTATTGACTTACCTGATGACTGAGTTCAAAAGAGAATGGGAGGAGAGAAATTGGATACACAAAACATAGACAACTCTTGTGAGAGTTTTACTGTAAAGAGAAGAAAGCAATGTGGTTGGTGATAGCAAAGAGAATGTGTAGTCAAAAACTATTTTTAAATGTATTCTACATTGCGTTTTTTAACTAATAATAAATTTACATGATAAAAAATACAAAATATGCAGCAAAGGAATTTGAAAGGGGATAATTCTATTGCAAAAGTGTAGGATTTGGCCTTTGGCCTTGGTTACTAACATAGATAAGAAAACCAGGAGGAAAACCAGAATGTGAGTACAAATGCAGGCCGATGGGTAGATAGGTCATTGAAACTTATTATATTTTACTTCTAATTCATTATTCCTTCCCAGTTAAAAAATATATATATATGTGTTTGAGAAGAAAGACAAAGGTACGATATAGTCATTGAAATTAGAATTGGAGAGTAAATAGATATGGGAACACTGAGGAGGAACTCTGAGCAGGAAGGAAGTTGAGGTTACTGGCCATGAGTTAAAAGTGAGATCAGTCAGTATGGGTGTGTTTTCCTCCAGCTACTCTGAGTTGTTCAGATGCAGGCATAGAACAGGTAGAGAGCTAGACATAATTAAGGTTGGGATTTTTCCAAGGTAGTAAAATACAGAAAGAAAAGGGAGAAGGGGAAGAAAATGGCAAGTTCATGCAACACAGTGGCTATGACAATAGATCATAGAAACCAAAGCAGGCAATGAGGAAAATAAAGACATCAGGGGGATGAAAACGAGTTGTAGGTCAATGGATTGAAGGATTGAAGCTCAGGTGGGAAAAAAATGTTACTGGAACTCTAGTAATAAAGAGTTGGATTGAAAAGATAGGTTGGAGAATGGAATGGTTGAAGCTGATATACAGGAAGGGGCATGGTTGCTGGAAATAGCAAGACTGGGGCGTGACTAAGAATGAATGCCCAAAGGGCAAGATCACTGGAGGTGAAGCAATTAAAGAACTTCTGGGGTTAGGGAACTGAAAGGATCTTTAATGTTAACACTGAAATCACCAAAAATTTTAGCAAGAGTTCTAATGGGGGAGATAGTGTGACAGTTGCTATACCTTCACACAGAAGCCATCCGGGAAATAAAGTCAGGATCAGCAGATTGGCTTAATTTCTAGCCATTTTAACAGGTAGTGAACAGGGATTTTTATCATTTTGGCATCAGAAAAAGTCAAGATGGTAGAGGCTATCTATGATAGACATAGCTTAAGTAGCTAAAGCAAAACATTCCATCAGAAAGATGCTAGAGAAGAATATAAATGGGAAACTCCTGAAAATGATTACTTTATTAACAATAATACCTTCATTTTTTTCCTCTATATAGCACTTGACAGTTCCTATAGCATTTTACCCTGATTTCATTTGACCCTTAAAACAACTCTGTGAAGAATGTGGAGACAGTGTTATGCTCACAGGGGAAAAAAATGAGGTCTTGAGAAGTTGAAAGTCTAGAGCAAAAGCTTATGACTAGTAAATAAATGGAGAGCTCAGAACTTTTCTGAGTAAATGCACTGCTCTTTGCTCTGAAACATTACATCTATTTCATTTTTCGTCAATATTTGTTTATATTTTATAGCACCTTGACCTTAAGCTAAGTAGAGTTACTGGTGTACAAATAAACCATACTAGGGTGTTAGAAACATTTATGACGTTCCAAGACAATTACAGGATTCAGCTTATTCACTCATGGAGATTCCATGATGAGTGAGAATAAATTTGGGCAGATAGATAGATAGATAGATAGATAGATAGATAGATAGATAGATAGATAGTTAGATAGATGATAGACAGATACATAGGGAAAACACATCGAGAATCTAGATTGAGAAGCCTATTTATGAAGCAATGAAAATAATCTCTTTTGAAATTTTATAATATAATTTTAAAAGTTTAGATAGCAGATGCTCTTCAAAATTATGGTATCTTTATTACACTACTATATGATATCGAGCATTATGCTGCAGAATAGTACTAAATAATTGAAAACATTTTATCTTTTTGCCTCAAGAAAAAAAAAATTCAACTTCACCCTCTTCCATTATGTTTTAATTTTCCTGCTATTTAGATCACATGCTTCAGACTAACTTGGGCACTTTCTATCTGTGACTTGGTCAGCTTACTGAATGTATGGAAACTTCAGATTCCTCGTCTGTAAAGCAGAGATAACAGTGCATATCCCCAGGGTCATGCTGAAGAGTAAAGGAGGGAATGTATGTGATGTTTTGAGCATTATGTCTTTGTTCTAGTAAGTACTTGATAAAGGCTAGTTGCTGTTATTAGAGTAATACTTATTCAATTTTTATAATTTATTCCTGCTTTCAAAGTTGTAAAAGAAATAATATTTTCATGTTAACAGTTTCTTTTTTTTAATGATTAAAGCACATGCCCAAGCAAAAACTATTTCTCAGCAATTTACAATTATTTCCATATCTTTTAGTCAACTAATTTGAAATCATACTCTAGAATTATTATTATTATTATTTTGTACTGTGGTAACATTGGTTTATAACATTGTATAAATTTCAGGTGTACATCATTATACTTCTATTTCTGTGTAGATTACATCATGTTCACCACCCAAATACTAATTACAATCCATCTCCACCCACATGTGACTAATCACCCCTTTCGTCCTCTCCCCTCCCCCTTTCCCCTCTGGTAACCACCAATCCAATCTCTATGTGATTGTTTGTTGTTGTTTTTACCTTCTACCTATGAGTGAGATCATATGGTATTTGATCTTCTCCCTCTGACTTATTTCGCTTAGTGTAATACCCTCAAAGTCTATCCATGTTGTCACAAATGGCTGGATTTCATCATGTCTTATGGCTGAGTAGTATTCCGTTGTGTATATATACACATCTACTTTATCCATTTATCCCTTGTTGGGCACTTAGGTTGCTTTCAAGTCTTGGCTATTGTGAATAAGGCTGCAGTGAACACAGAGGTGCATGTATCTTTACACATTCATGTTTTCATGTTCTTTGGATAAATACCCACCAGTGGAATACCTGGATGGTATAGCAATCCTATTCTTTTGAGGGATCTTCATACTGGTTTCTGTAGTAACTGCACCAGTTTGTACTCCCATCAGCAGTGTATGAGAATTCCCTTCTCTCCACATCCTGTCCAACGCTTTTTGTTTCCTGTGTTGTTAATTATAGCCATTCTGACAGGCGTGAGGTGATATCTCATTGTAGTTTTGATTTGCATTTCCCCCGATAGTTAATGATGTGGAACATCTTTTCATGTGCCTATTGGCCATCTGTATATCTTCTTTAGAGAAATGTCTGTTCAGCTCTTTTGCCCATTTTTTAATTGGGTTGTTAATTTTTTTGTTGTTGAGATGTATGAGTTATTTATATATTTTGGATATTAACTCCTTATCAGATGTATGGTTTGCAAATATCTTCTCCCAATTGTTAGGTTGTCTTTTCATTTTGTTAATGGTTTCCTTTGCTGTGCAGAAGCTTTTTAGTTTGATGTAGTCCCATTTGTTTATTTTTTTTTCTGTTGTTTCCCTCAACAAACAAGAAAAATCTCAAACAATCTAACAGTATACTTAAAGGAACTGGAAAAAGAAGAACAAAGCCCAAAATCAGTAGAAGGAGGGAAATAATAAAAATCAGAGCTGAAATAGAAACTAAAAAAAAAAAAAGAAAAAAATCAATGAAACCAAGATCTGGTTCTTTGAAAAGATGAACAAAATTGACAAACCTTCAGCTAGACTCACCAAGAAAAGAAACGAGAAGGCTCAAGTAAGTAGAATCATTTTTTGATGTTTGCTCTACTTAAACATATACAGATTTCTTTCTCTTTGTATTACAAATACATTTTTCTACTGAAATTAAGTTCAAGCTTCTTCTGGATTTTCCTTTCCCTCAGATGAAATTAAATGAAGACAAAAATAAGTTCCAAAATAAAGTATGTTTCTTGCTGTGTGTACTCCAAGTGATAAAGAGTAAATCAATGAGGCAAATCAAATGGGCAAAATAAGATGGTGGAAATGAATTCTAATACATCAAAAATCACAATGAAAATAAATATGAATAAATTCTCTACTCAATAAATGAATACTGGGAAATTGGATATCTCTGTTGGTTCTCCCAGAAGCAAACCCAGAGACAAGGATTTAAGTACACGTAATTTATTTGCTGTTGAATGAACACAAGCAGGGAAGTGGGGGATGGGGAAGCAGTCAGCAAAGAGTATGCATTCAATTGCTAATGCAGAGGACAAGTAAAATTCATGCCAAACACACATATCAGAATTAACCACTAGAGGGCTGAAGGAACTGGAGTACACATACACCCATTCTGGAAAGTCAGTGACTAAGACCTGTCTTTGAAGCTGTGTTTGGGGAGAAAGTATTTCACCCCTAATATCCAGGGGAAAAAATTTGCAGTTTTTGAGATGTGATATTGGTAGTTCAAAGTCTGCTGATGCTGAATCTGCTACATTAGCGACATTGTGTTTGGGAGGGAGGGAGTAGTTACATATTAAGCACAATATAGGCAAACAACACACCCAGAAGATAGATGAGACATGGAAAATATATTAGCAAAAAGAAAATTGTCATAGCAGTAATAATAACTAAAAGGAAAAAAAAAAACTAGTAATAATGAGTATTAGAACCAGCTAGAGAGAAGACAGAGTGAGAAGGACTCAATTTGCCGTGGCAAGATTTAAAGAAGGAGGAAGGAGACCGTGAGTCAAGGATATGGGAGGCCTTGAGAATCTGTAAAAGGCAAATGAATTTCCACAAAAAAACACAGTCCTACACGTTGATTTTAGCCCAGTAAGGCACACATGGACTTCTGAGCTACAGAACTTACAGTAGGCTAACAGTGGATACCTAATGAATGATGGTTACCTGGAAAACTGAGAAAACTAGTGGAAGTATGTTCCTGCTAACCATTGGCTTGAGTGAATGAATGTAATCAGAAGAAGAATCTGCAGAAGTGTGAGAGAGACTCCGCAGGCAAAGCAACCACATTGGGGGTTGGCTGGAGGCTGAACATGAGAATGTGGTCCTAGACACAGCTACTGAAGTGCTTTTAGTAAGCTGAACTTCTGTATCTCCTTAGCCTTATCTCAGTATAGAAGAATTGTAGTAGGTAAACATCTGGATGAGGAAATGAAGATTACACCACACTGATGCTGCCAGGTTTATATAGCTGTGCACCAAGAGAATCAGCGCTGAAAATGCTCCTTTGAAACTCTGAACAAACATGAAACAAAGTGTCTCCAAGGAATAAAATTTAACCTGCAGGATTATTTTAATCGGCCTAATTTTCCCCCTTAGAAAGAACCATTAGAATATCTATCTGGGGCCTTCATGAAAGCAAGTCAAAGGAATCTGAAAGAAAAGCTGAAGGAAGCACTTGGAGTCACACATAAAACAAGGGCACAGTCCAGCATCATTGGAACTTTTCCACTTGCTAACCACCCATTTCCCCTTGCCTACAGTGCACCGCCAGTGCTGGAGCAGAGAGCTGGTTAGAAGAAAACATCCATTTTGATTTGGTATTTGAAGGCTGGACAAGAGTAGAACAAGATGATAACAACTCTCACCAACATTAATCACCTTCTGGCAAGCTCTGGCAGGATCCACTGCTCATCTGAATGTTCATAGATTGATCCTATTTGTCAAGACTACCATTCTTCCTCTTTAACTGATACAGATCTTGTCCTGCTGAAACTGAGTGATTTTCTTTAAGCACGTGGGGGAATTGTGCATGCAATGGTCACGGACAGAGTAACTGCGTGATCTAACAATAGCCCCATCCTGTCCCACAGTGGAGAACCCCTAGGATTACTTTGCTTTTCAAATGCAGAGGGAAAAATGAAAGTTTTTTTCCTCGGATATTTTATTCTTTCATTGAAAGTATTGTTCTGAAAAGAAGAAAACCAAAAGAAAACAATAGGTAGAAAACACAAACAGTACAGAAGAAATGAAATGACGATGAAGTTAGGGTATGAAAGGTCCAGTTCTACAATCTAATGTAGACACATTGTAGAAAAGATTTTTGTTCCAGCTTTGTTGAGGTATTGTTGACATATAGCATTGCGTGGGTTTAGGTTGTACAGCGTGTTGATTTGATACACTTCTATTGCAAAATGATTATAACAGTAATGTTGGCTACACCTCGATCACTTCACATGATTACCATTTCTTTTTTGTGGTGAGAACATTTGGAATCAGTTCTCTTGGCAGCTTTCAGTATATAGTGCAGTGTTGTTGGCTATAGTAACCATGCTGTTCATCTTTTTTTTAATTTTAACTTTATTGAGGTATAATTGACAAAATTGTAACATATTTTTAAAAAAGAGTATTAAACATATCAGACTAAAGATTCAATCTGCCATATCTTAAAAACATTCCAAACTTTTGTGCATTGAATACTCTATTTTCAAAATATATAAAAATACAAGGAGATATATTGACAAATCCACCATCCTACTGGGTAATCACACCTTTCACTGTGATTAGTATAAAAATTAGACAAATTCAGAGAAGATATAGAAAAGATGAAAAGACTATAAGTAAAACTCATCTAATAACCACTATAACTCCACAAATAGAATGTATATTATTTTCGTGCATTCATACATTCACTTCCACCTATCTCTCAAATCACAATTTTCATCCTCAAAAGAAAAGCTAATCAATGGAATTATTGTGTTAAGAAGAAGACAAAGTTCATTCAGGGGTGAGAGTGATGCCATTTGTTGCAAGTCTAAAGAGCTTGAGGGGAAAAGTGAACACCAACAACAGATATAATTAATATATAAAATGATAAAACGTAAAAATTTATAAAGCAGGTCTTTGTTTCATCCAATTTCCAAAATCAGAGTTAATAGAAACTAATTCATACACTTCTTTGCCAGTGGATAAGACTTTTGAATCAAGGAAAACCCATAAGACTTTTAACTCAGTTTATCATATTTGATTTCCATCCCAAGCAGTTACAGTTTATGTCAAATGAAACTACACTAAAAAATATTATATGGAACATTGGGCTGAAAGATCATGAATCGGACTCAATATACTCCCAAGTTTTAATCAGCAGAATTGTCTCTTGATCTGGAAAAATAAAACATATTCATTAGCATCTCTGGAATGGTTTCATCAGCATGATTATGCAAACCAGGTTTCAACCAAATTGTCGAATGAGTTGGACTGTGTTTCAAGAAAAAGATGGTCTCCGCTTTTGCAGAAATTTGTAGGCTAAAGCTTTTAGATACTAGAACCATTTCAATTGATAGGATGTGTATTATTTTTGAAATGAATTCTTATTCTAGGCTAACAAGAAGATGTTTATAAACAGATTAAATCTCATCATTAATGTAGATATTAAGTGAGAAATACTTATTCATGTATTCATAAAATTGAATTCACAAAGGATGTTATCAGGGCATCATCAAAATAATTAAAATACTATCTGTGAATTAGGATTTGAGATATAAAATCCTAAGGATTTTGAGATACAAAATGAATGAAGACAAGAATGGAAATGTTCAAAGTAAATGAAGCAACATATGAAGGAAGTAGTTTGCCATTGCAAAAATATCAGACAACGAGCTTTGCTATCATTACTCTGTCAAAAATATTTTAGTGTGTTTCTCAAAAAGTCAGAGAAAAGAGTTTCAATGAAAAGAAAAAAATTTTAAGTTTTAGTGCAAATGGAAGCCTTACCTTTACTGGTGGGAAATTTTTTATTTCTCTATATGGGTTAGAGAAAATAATATAGCTACATTATAATTATCACATAATTGGTGATATAATTTGTGATTTGTCATATATCATTAAAATAGCATAATTCTCTAGTCTCTATATTCAATACTATTGCTTAAGAACTTTGCTTCCATCTTTTATTTTGTCACTATCTGATTATACATGTAAGTTATGTAGAGTTATGTACTGGAGTCATTTCAAAACTTATTAAATGTACATGAGAAAATGTATGAATATAATTTGAGACAAAATAAACTAATATATTAAAGGTAGTATTCAGAGATTTGGGATACAATATCCCTCAGATATCAGTCCCTTATAAAGTATAAAAAATTACTTGAGGGAAGAGATTTCCTTTTGCTTCCCATATTAGTTATACAATGTATTAAATAATTATATGGATTTTAATTTCTTTATGTTAGTTTTAAATTTAACAAAACATATAAATACTTAAATTAAATAAGCAATATTTTAAATTTACCAAACAAGTAAATACTAAGAATCCATTTTCTGTATTGTAACCTTTAAAAAGGACTGCCTTCTTTAAAAGTAACTGAATTAGAGCAGACTTTTATTGTGTATAGTTACACTTTGGTAAACTTTATTTACTTCACAGTGTATCAGAATTCTTTTAATAATAGGCTGTCTATATTGGTAAGATACTTTCACCAGCAAGAAACAAATATCCAAATAAAAATGACCTAAACTTTAAAGAAATTTATTATATTACATAGCAACAATTTGGAGGTAAGCAGTTCAGTAGCTCATAGCTTATTTTCATCTTTGTATGCTAACATCTTGGGAATATTGGTTAGCTTCTCTCATAGTCACAAGATGGTTGCAGCAGTCCAGGCATCACATCACACACCAATATCCAAGCCAGTAAAGAAACCATCACTTCCTTGCATTTCTTGTATTAGGAGATAAGGACCCATTCCAAGAAGACTCCTCATCACTGTAGACTTGCCCTCATACCTCTCTGTCCAGCATTCAGTCACATGCCAGTCACTGGAATTCATTCATGTGCTAGCCACGGCAGTACCGTGGTGGGACTACTGTGTGATCACCATGCTTTGTCTTTCCAATAGGATGCACCAAAGTCACAGACGGTAGGTGTGAATACTAGAAAAAATTGAAGCTGAGAGCATAGGAAGAAGAAAATAGGATTGTTTTGGAGACTATTAGCTGTGGAGAATATGCCATCCTAATAAATATTGAAGAAATAAAGAACATTAGAAAAAAATTTTAACAAAGGGCAACTTTATTTGCAGGTTTTGCTTCAGCCTCGAATGAATAGATGAGAATAAAAGGTGTGTAGTAGTCAGAACCATGCATCCACAAGATCCAACCCCAGGGGAGTCATTTCCCTTCCCATCACTCACTCAACCATCTACCCACCCCGTGTCTAAACCTCTACTTTGATGTCATCATCCTAATTGCTGATCTTTGTTACAGTCCCTCACCCATTATACAGGAGCTCTTACTAATCGTGTCCAAGATGGAAAAGCAAATAAAACCATCAAAATTAGGACGCATTTTCCTGACTTTTGTATAAACGAATTAAACTGCCGTACGGAATTCAGGAGCTAGGGTATGCATTTTCTGCTCTACCAGCAAGATTGTTAGATGCACAAGTGGCCATGAGACTGATCTCAGCTGATTCTAATATTTTCAAAAATGTGTGGTAGGTACTCTCCAAGAAGAATTCTAAGAAAGTATTTCCTCAAATTAAAAATGTAGCTGTGCAAGTCCGTTCTGGTAAGGGTCTCTAGCCTGGCAAGGCGAGCCTACTGACTGATAGAACCAGAGCCCACACACCCTGGGAATGTGTAGACATAGATTTTAGGATCTCCAATTCCTCAGCATCCTCCACATTGGGGAAGACAAGTAACGATCATAATTGCCGATTAAAATTTGGAAAATAGTTTAGGGTGAAGGGGTGAACACAGACAAGCTTGCCTTCACAGGTTTCTGGGGCTATAGTGTACAGTATTTGTGTGGCCCTAAAACCCTAAGCCCAGAATTTAATTTACAGTTATCATCCGTGGGTAGTGTTGCTAGATGCTTCGCAGAAGAATATTCAAACTCTGTCTGTAGGAAAACAAGACACTTTCATTTTTTTGTTGTAGGGCAGGAGGGATGAGGGAGAAGAGACAGAACAGAGAGCATTAAATTGAAGACCATATACTTTAGATTTAAATTATGTCTAGAGGAAATATTTGGATATTATTATTCACAATGGAACTGATTGGAAGCAAACAAAACACTTGTTAAGATTCTTTTAATAAATTTTATTTTAGCATAATTGTGGATTTACAGAAAACTTGCAAGGAGAGCAGAGAAAGTTCTGCTATACCCTGCACCCAGTTTCCCCTGTTGGTAACATCTTGGGTTAATGGAGCACATTTGTCACAACTAATGAAATATTATTGATGGTATTTTTTTATTAACGACAGTCAAGACTTTATTATCATTTTTGTAGTTTTTGATCTTGTGTTCTTCCTTCTGTTATAGTGTTCATTCAGGATATCATCTTAAAGTTGAGTCATCATGTCTCTCTAGAGTCCTCTAGATGGCGAACAGTTTCTTGGACTTTCCTGATTTTCGTTGACCTTGACAGTTTTGAGGACTACTAGTCGTCTATTTGGTAAACTTGCCATCAATTTAGTTTTGTCTGATGTTTTTCTCATGGTTAGACTGGGGTTATGGGTTTTTGAGATAAAGATCACAGAAGTAAGGTGCCATTTTCTTCACGTCATATCGAGGGTACATGCTATCAACATAACTTCTCACTGTTGATGTTATCTTCGATCACCTGGCTGAGGGAATGTTTGCCAGGTAAAGTTATTGTTTTATTCTCAACTTTCCATCTTGTACCTATTAGAGTAAGTCACAATGCACATCACACACTTAAGGAATGGGGACTTTAAGTTGTCCAGGTAATTGTATTGGCAAAGAAACCAACAGCTGGGTTTGCAGAAGCATTGAGCATTGTATAACTAATAAACAACCTTCAGGAGACCAAACATACACTAGCCTCCCAGGAACATATTCTCCAATCTCCTCTTAAATGTGACCTGAGAAATTACTGCAAGGAAAAAGTCCCCAGAGTTATAGCCAGAATGCACACAAGACTGTGAACAAAGGAGTTGCTTCTAGACTGCTGTGTCCCACCCAGTGACATTTGATAAGTGCTTTGGATAAGACCTACTGTGTTTCTTCTTCTTCCTCTTTCCAAGTGAGTTTTTATTGCAATTATCCTATTACTAACCCATATGCAACATGGTGTGTGTAAGCATATTACTTGCCTTTTAGTTATTTAAACTAAATGTTCATATTGGAACTTGCTGAATATTATCCATTGTTCATGGATATTTAGTTGCAATTTTAATTTAGGATTTTCCTGCTAGAGAGGAGAAGATTTTGTAGCATGAATGAGAAGTGAGTGTATAGATATTTGGAGAGCCACAGAAATAAATTAGAAAAAGAAAGCCACTGTCCCTTTCTGTTCTTTCATAGTAAAAGAACTTCGACTTTTTATTTTATTCTGAATATATGATTACCCAGAAAAAAGATATTTCCTACACTCTCAAGTAGGTAGGTATGTTCATAGGACAAAATTGTCTCCAATGAGATGAAAGTTCAAAAAAATAAAAAAAAACAATGTGTACAATTTAAAGGTTATCCCATTAAAGCAATGGGATTTGACCTCCACATTTGACTTTCCTGCCTTCTTTCTACCTAGAGTAAGGATACACTGTTGTGTCATCTGGGGACATGTGGATGAGGGCGGCATTTGTGGGATGATGAGCCAAAAACATTAGTAGAATTCAGAGCCCTTGACAATACTATGGAGTAGTGTCACCACTGAGTATAGATTTTAAGTGAGAAAAAAAATGTTTATCTTTTATAAGCTACAGACTTTTTGGAACTCCATCTCAGACAATCAAATTTTACATTAATTAATACAATTGAAAATTGCTTCAAAAGGTTATATGGATATTTAAAAGGCAAAAAAGAGCAAGACACTTTTTGGAACAAGAGTACATGATAGATTTCTTTAGCCTAAACTTTAGACATTAATAAATAAGACATAAGTAATTAAGGGAATGCAGTAGGTTTTTTTCAGAAACACAAATAAATTAATATAGAACTCAGAAGTAGGTTTGAAATCATACATAAGATAGAGTTATATTAGTGCGAAAAGGATAAACACTTCCGTCAGTGTTAATAGAACCGATAATAAATATGGAAAAATTATTTTGGATTCCTATGCACATCAATTCTGGATGAAAAATAACGTTAATATGAAAGGCAATACCTCGAAGCCTTTACATTAAAATATAAGTGACAAATGGCATGACCTCCCAATAGGAATATATCTTTAAAACAAGACCAAAAAAAAAATCATAAATAGAATTTAAAAGACTGATAATTTAGAAAATAGTAAAAAAGTAAATTTTCTCTTAATTAAAGGACAAAATTAAGAGATTTAAAATAAGGTCACAAACTTATAAATTTGTTGAAAACTGAAAAAACACCCTGAATACAAAATATATAAAAGAACCCATGCAAAGATTACCCCCTCAAAAAGAGAGACACCTTTCACAGAAGAAAAACATGATACGCCAATGAAACAAGTACTTAACCTCATTAGTAAGCAGAAAAATGCAGACAAAAAACACAATGAGAAATCATTTTGTATCTCACAAAAATGAAAAGGCCTGCAATAACAAATGTTGGCAAGGATATAGTGCAATGCAAACTCTCATAACTACCTGTGTAAGTGTAAATTGGAAAAAAAAACAAGAAAAGAAAGAAAACCTTTAGCAAGCAGTTTGGCAATAACCTGAAGGGTTGAACATGTGCAGATACTACGACCCATATATTCTGCTTCTAGATATTTATTACAGACTAGAAACTCTTGAGCACATGCACAAGAATGCCATCTTTCTATCTTTCCTCCTTCTCCCTCCCTCCCTCTCTTCCCTCCTCTGTCTCTCTTTCCATCCCTTTGGCCCTTCTTCCTTCCCTTCCTTTCTTCCTTTCTGTCTTCTATCTATCCACCCATCCATCATTTTTATTTATTTGACAAATACCTGCAGAAAGCTCATGGACTAGCATTGCCCTATGTGCTTCGCAAATACTAACATAGTCAACCATCACAAATTAATAGATTAGGTACCATTATGATCCCCATTTTTCAAATGAAGAAATAAAGCAAATAGTTGATGGCAACTGCCAAAGGAAATAGGTGAGAGTTTTTTTTTTTTTTTTTTAATTTTCTCTCACTTTGAAACTGAGAATGAAGAAGTTAAAAAATCTTCTCTAGAGCAAAAAACTTTGAGATGAGCTTTGCTAACTGCAGCTGTGCCTGTTCAGCATAACCAACTGTTGTTTAAAACTAACCAGGTCTTTCTGTCCCTCCTTAGTATATGAGTGAACTGTCTTCCCCAGGAAGTCAAGGTCCAGACATCAAGATTTAGCCTCACAGGGCCAAACGCAGGCTGAAGATGAAAACTAACTGGAAAAGTCCAGACAGTCAAGGGAAAAGAAATTCAGTCTTCAAGGCCAGACACAGGCTGGTGGAAAGTCACCAACCAGCAAGGCCACATGCTCCCCCTCCCCTGCCTAAAACACCAGAACATACTCTCCCTCCACTACCTAAAACCCCAGCACGTGCTCTCCCTCCCCTACCTAAAACTCCAGATAAAAACCTCTACCTTTTGCCCTTCGAGGAGGTGGATCTGAGTTCGAACTCCCATCTCCTAGTCTGGCTGACTTTCAGTAATAAACCTCTTTACTTGCCACAAACCTGGCGTTTCCAGTTTTTCATCCTCCTGTGTGATGGATAAATGAACCTATATTTGTGTCCAGTAACAACTTTTCTAAAGACTACTATGTGTTACATAGCAGAAGCAAGGTTTCCCTTCCTTCAGCTTCTTCACTTACTTAACATCCTTACCATATTTTTCACCTGGCTTATAGTTCAGTTTTCATCTTAAAAATCTCTGACTCAAAATTTCTTTCCTGAAATCCCAATGTATGTCAAGTTGTTTTGTGGTGGCACCTGCTTCAATAGAGAGGACTTTTATCACTAACAATGCTTGGAATTGTTGGCACATGGTGATGACATAAAGCAGAAGAATTTTTGATCTGTTTTATTATTATTTGTAAATTCTCTACAATGCAAAGCCCTATTACTAGTACTCAGGGAAAAATACTGTCAGCCCCCCCTCCCCCATCACCCTTCCATTAGTCACATTGGATGTTCTAGGTTGGAAAATGGATGCATGTTGATAAAATATGCTTTTTCCATGGAATTTCAAAACTAGGACTGGGAACATCTATTTGAGTGGCTCACAATATAAGATAAAAGCTTTGGCAGAGGCAGGTGGGAGATGACATTAGAAACAAAGTGTTCAGTCATGTGAAAATAATGCTCAGTAATGCTCAGTAATGAATCAACACTGAACAGAGAAGTAGAGTGCTAATGAAACTTCTTCCAACTATTCCTGAAGCCATAATTTTCTATTATTGAGTTCCCAGGAAGTCCCCAATATCCTCATTCAAAATCCTTCTTTTTGATTTATATAATTTAAGTTGGATTTTGTGTCATTTGCAACTCATCATCTACATCATAAAGCATTGTTTTGGCTATAACAGAATGAACAACTCATAGTGGCTTAAAAAATAACAACATCCAATTACCATAATAATAAGTCTAAACATTAGCTGTTCCAGAGTTGGTTCAGAGCCTCAGTAACTGCTAAATGACCCAAATTCTTGCTCTCTACTCTTCCATCCCCCCATGTGGTAGCATTATCCTTCCTTGTAGTTGAAAGTCAAGTGTTGTGTCTCTAGGGATCAGATCAAAATATGGCAGCATTCCAAGCAGGAACGAGAGGAATAGAGTACAAAAATTTTCCTCTTTTAACACCCACATTTATTAGAGTGAAAATCTTTCTCCAAATCACTCTCACTCCAATTAGTCATCTCTCACAGCTCATTGGTGAGAACTGAGTTGCTTGGCCACTACCATCTGCAGGAAGTTTGGAAAGACAAACTTCCAGAATCTTAGCCTCATCATGGAAGACTGTTTTTTGAAAGAATGGAGAGGAAAGTGACTGCTAGGGACACAAGTATCTGCCAGTACACATTAATATACTATGTTTTGGGGGCCGGCCTGGTGGCATAGTCGTTAAGTTTGCATGCTCTGCTTTGGTGGCTGAGGGTTCACAGGTTCAGACCCCAGGGGCAGGCCTACACATCACTCATCAAGCCATGCTGTGGCAGCGTCCCACATACAAAATAGAGGAAGACTGGCACAGATGTTAGCTCAGGGCCAATCTTCCTCACCAAAAAAAATAGATAAATACTATGTTGTAAGTAGTCCTTTATAGTTAAGATGTTGAAAGAGCTGGAAAGTGAGAGATTTTAGTAAGGACAATGACTCCTCATCTTCTATAATTCCCTGAAGCTTCCATCTCCCTATATGTAAAGGATAAAGTGTTTCCATTAGTACACAAAGAATATGGCCATTCTAAAAATTATGTGTTTATTGAACAGTTTACCTATCAGGGCTTCTGCAGGAACCAGATGGAATAGTCAAATCAGGAGAATTTGAAGAAAGTTTATTTACCCAGATGTGGATGAAGCATAAGTGACTCTACTGTGACCTGGGCTTGGTAGCAACGGAGCAATCAACAAGTCACAACCCTGAAGGAGAGAAAGAGAAGAAAGAGTGACAATAATGATAGAAGAGAATTGTACAATGGAAGCTCCCTTGAGAAGAGCAGTGACGCGAAATTAAGATACAGAGCCAGTTGAAAGCAACATCAGAGGGAGGGAACCAAGGGCATGAGTACCCTAACCTCTCTCTACTTTTTGTCAGAGCAACTCACTGACTGAGCCCAACTAGCCCATCAGAGCACAAGGGTAACAGATGTGGGTAACAGAGGTCAGCCCCACATGGCAGGTGAAAAGGCAGACGAGGCTGGCAAGTGAATCAAAAGTAGCAAAGCAGCAGATACACTGCACCGCAAGTAAAACATCCACATGGTAAGAAGTTCAAAGGGAGAAATGTCTGTGTTCTGTCTGTGACTGGTGTTCCAGTTCACTACTGTAGAGGTAGCCACTGTCAACAATGGTTTGTATTCTGACCTATAAATACCCAGACAATAAACTACCTACAGATTTTTGTTTTTAAAAATGGTAAAAGTTGACTTTTCCACAGAGAAAATGAAACTCGATTGAGAGAACAGGATTCCAGAAATACTACAAGATTATATATATATATCAGCACAGGCTGGGTTGGAAAGATCTATGCTAAGTATTTGAATTGATAAATGTCAAATACGAAGCAATTGGACAGTGAGGCTTGATTCAGACCCATATTCTTTTGCCAAGGACCTTAATTTCTCCAAATCTCAGTGTAATTGTGGTAGGATTTATCTTGCTGATTCTTTATTTCTTCATTATTTTTTCTTATTTGGTTGTACATTTTCTCTCTCTCCACCGCCACACCATATTATGTCAAACTCAGAACATTTTTTCCTCTGATAGTTTGGAACTTCAACTTTGCATTTGTGCTCTCTTAGTGGTTACATTTAATGATTATGTTTAAGTAAACATTTTTATAATCAGTGACTCTAGCCTCTGGCTATAAAAAGGAAAACAATTAGCAAAGGTTAAAGACCTAGGAGACGCATGATTTTTCACATTGTCCTTATTGTTTCTGTCTAGTAATTAATTTCTAATGTTTTAAAGATGAACAAGAGTCACAGTTATTGCTTTTGCACATAATAGTTAAATTACTAATATAATTTGCTCCTTTTTGTGTTTACCTTTCTTGCCACCTCACTCATTCCATATATGTTCACATCTGACATAATCCCTCCTTTAGTATATTTTAAAGTGAGGGTATGTTGTATATGAGCAGTCTTCATAGTTAGATTTTTGAAAAATGTCTTTATTTTGCCCTCAGTTATGAATGATAGTGCACCCGAATGGGGAATATTTGGTTGGCAGTTATTTTTTGTCATAAATTTAAAGATTTTACTCCACTGACCTCTGGCATATATATTGATGAAAAACTTACTGTCAATCTAATTATCATTTCTTTCTTGGGATTTTTTTCTTTTTTCTCTGTCAGTTCTTATGACTTTTCTCTTTATTGTTGATGGTCTTCAATTTTACCACAAATGGTCGTGGGATGTTTTTATTTGTATTTATCATTCCCACCAATCAATATATACTCTTAATCTGAGTTTTCATAGAATATAAAATCAGAGGGTATTCTAGGTTATTTTTATTTTCATATTTTGTTTCTTTGACATTTCCTCTATTTTTGTCCTCTGTTGTTTCTAAATCTTGCTTATTCTTATTTATTTATTTTTTTGTCAGTTTATCTTATTGTGTTGCTCTCTGGGCAAATTCCTCAGAATTGTCTTTTGATACATTAATCCTTTCTTTAAGTATATGTGGCCTATAGTTTATTCTACTCATTCATTTTTTTTAAATTCAAGGACCATATTTTCTCATTTTTGAGATTTCTAATGAGTTAATTAGATAACCACATGTATTTACTTAATTTCTATCCATTTGTAATTTTTTTTATTAATGCTTTTCTGGTTTTTATCCCTAAGAGTATCTAAAATATGTATATTAAAGTCATTTTCAGTTTCCTCTATTATTTTCATTTTATCTAGTGTAAATTCTTTTTCCAATTGATTTGATTTGCTGTCTTTCTTAGCATCAATTTGAATTTTCAAATTTTGGTTTTCAAGTTCGTATTGAGCAGGGGTTGCACTCATTTTTGTTTTTGTTCTCTTTTTTTGTGTGTACTCACCTTTCCTTATTATGTGATTTTGTGTATCATAATTATATTTCTCCTAGCCAGAACCAGAATGATCTTATATAGTTGGTTCAGAGTTCCTGCCCCACGGTGGTATCCGTACATAACTTAACCAACATGGTTGGCTGCATGGCTGGATCTGCTACATTTATTCTACCTCTTTAAGTGTCAACTTCATCTAAGTTATAATGCAGCCAGAATATCCATCAGAACTTTTTTTCCATCTCCTTTCAGAGTAGGAAACCAATCTTATATCTTTATTTCAAAGAGTGGGAGGGAACCGTTTTAATTCCTATTATCCCCAAAGAGACCTTACTTCCTTCTTCCTCTGCTTGTTTCCTGGCTCTGACACTAACAGGCCTGAATATTTAAACCTGCTTGTTGCTTTATGTTTATGTTCTCTTTGGTCCTAGAAGATGTCTGTTTTGGGCTAGATTGTTCCTTTAAATATTCTCTTTCATAATTTTTCTAATATCATCAGCTGCTTAGAGTGGGGCAGAAAGGCTGTATAAATCATATTATAACTCTTAATTCATTGTTTACTGGCCAATATTTTCTTTCTAAGTGAATTATAGATAGATAATGGAATTAAATATTTTAGTCTACTTATATAGAGAAAATATTTTACAAGTAAAAATGTGCAATGTTCTGTTTTCTTTTATAGATGGATGAAGCAATTACCCTTGGGAACTCTGCTACTTAATCCTGTGAATTGGATGATATATGAGATATTGCTTCTGTAATGAATAAGATGTTAATTATGGAGATTTACAGCTTAAATGGGAGAGAATGCATTGTATTTGGCAATGTAATGACTATAGTAGATATTTAGGGTGATGTGCTACATATTTTATTCGTGCCAGGTGTTTATCTACAGTGCTGAAGCAATCACAGGTAGGTAACACCTATTGGCCCTTCTGGATCATCACCTTACATGCAGGGTATTCTCTACAGTATTATCTTTTAGGACTTTTTCCAGTTTTAAATGACATAAGCTAGAGTTCTTCAGAAATGGCTCCATAGCCAGAATGAAACATTTTTTTAAATATTGATAATAGTAAATCAAGTAATGGTATAGAAATATGCAGATTGTACTTTCTTCTCTCGAAGTTGCACAGATTAGCACAATAGTTGTGGCTATCAGCATACAATCAATCACTCAACTTCATATCTGGAAGAAAGTCTTAAGGTCAGTAGTTCTATTGCTTCCATATTTTTAGCATCCTTCATGAAATCTCTCCAATCAGTGGTAATCCAACTTCAGCATCCCCATTTTCAAATCAAATTATACCACAATGATCCGTGAGAGGAAGTAGGATAATTATTAGAAAATGTTTTCTGGCTGTGGCTTTTGTGTCTTTTTTTTTTTTCATGAAACTATGTAGAACACCTCCAAGTCCTTGTTCAAAGGCCATCCCTTCAAATATGTGACTGTAATTGTCACTCTTCAATGTCTCTTTTAATTATCTTTATTACCCCCACAACTTTATGAATGTTATGGCTTTAATTGTCCACATCATTCTTATACATCTAGAGACGAAGCACTCTAGTGTGTCAGCATTTTTCTTAAATGTGTTTCATGATGAATTTAAAGCAATATTCCAAATAAATATAACCAGCACAAAAAACAGGGTGTCTATTATCTCCCTTGCTCTATACACTGTAACTTATTAAACTCAATCCCTGACCTTTCCAAACATTTCCTATTTTACAGCATTCCAGATGTTTGTCATTTCTTTTTCTAAGTGCCCCCAAATTAACCAGATGATGCTGAATTCTGCCATCTTGGACATGACCAATATCAAGCTCTATATACTCTGGAGTCTAGACTTAACCTTCTTTCTCTCTGAAACATTTAGTCTACAATTTCCCATCTTCACCAACTCCTTGTCATCCCATAATTCTCACAGATATTTGATATTAGTTTAATGAATTCATCAAGTTTGTTCAGTGCCTGGAGATATAATTTGTCTGAGCCAGGAATCTTAAACTCATTTAGTTAGCTAGAGGCTCTTTTACTGTTTTTTTCAATATTTTGATTTATTTTGTTAATCAATGTTTTTATTGCCAATGTGCTTTTAATCTCATTCCCAAATGACAGAGAAACTGGATGTAAAATAACATTTGAGAGCTTTATCTTGTTATGTTTCAGTTTGTTTTTTGACCGTCTCTTCTGAGCATCAGACCTATGACCTCTCTGTTCATTTTTTTCTTCCAGATGTAGTCAAGACATTCTGTTCCTGTCCTCTGATTTTTGTAAGTAGTAGCTGTACTTTAAGCTTTAAGTCCCCTAACAGTGTATTTATGGACTCCTGACATTTGTATTTTTTCTTGGTTATGAAATATCTTTCCATTTCTCCTAACCTTTAGATGTTTATTTTGAAATTTCGTGTTAAATATGTTAATACCGTGAAATCATTTCCATTTTCATTCTCATTTGGCCATTCAAAATTAAGTTTTGGGGAGTATAATTTTCAGAGATATTCAAGATATTTTTGTGATTCTTAAAAATTCAGACATTGATTTAATATCTCCACTTCTCTAGTTAAAGTTTAGGATACATGTCCAAACCAATTTCAGGTTATATAGCTTTCATTTTTCATTTGATTTTTACCAGACAATTGGTCTTTCTTATTCAAAATTAGTCTAGTGCAATAATAGCCCTTATTGCTTTTACAATATTCTGGGAAATAAAATTGTGCACAAGGTAGGTCAGGAGTATGCTAAAAATTCTTTAAATAGAGTATTCCAGCAGTTTCCTGTTTGACCACTGTCATTTCCTGTTCCTTTTCTAATTTGATGATTTTCATTGAGGACACGTCCCTCATTTTATTCTATTTTCCCAGTTTGTGGTGTTTGCCCGTTATGTTATGCTATTGCTGCTGATTCTCTCCTTTTTGTGGGGAGGGGATGGTGGGGAGGTTAAATAACATGCCTCTCCTCCAAATCATCAATTGCCATGAGCACATACCTGCTTTCTCTTATAGGGTGAAGAAAAAAAAGTGACACGTGTACATCTAATAGAAGGAACACCCTCATATTTCTGTTTTCTAGCAATTTTATTGTGATGTCTGTGTACCATCTGTGTAATCTCCATTATTGCTTCTGCTGCAGTTTGAATTGCCTTGTAAGTTTTTTTTGTTTTGGTTCGTTTTTTGTCTTGTTGGTCTTTATTTACCATTTCAATCTAAACTTGTTGAACGGAAAATATTAGTATCTTTTCACTGCTGTGCTCCTGGTTCCACGAAAAGTGCAGGAATATAGTAGGATCTCAACAAAATCTTGTTGAAGAAATGGACAAAGTTTCCATCATGTTTTGGCAGTGCCTATAAGATTAAATTTGTCTCTCAAATTCATTTCATTACAGACATTAATTGTTCTTTATGCATAGATTAGAACTAATGTATGATGATCTGGGTTTTAAGTCTTTTTCTTATATGTATAAAGTTCAGGTTTTCATTGAAGTATTAGAGAGAGAGAGACCTTATCTCCCAACAGAAACAAGTCTACCCTAGGAAGACAAGGCCAAGATCCCTGGTTTATAATCCTTTGAAACATAAACAAATTGTTCCGTGTTTCTTCCCCCTTTGAAACGTAAACATATACCTCCAGCGAGATGACACTGTATATGCCTCTGGAGTTCTCTATTCACCCTTTAACTTCCAAGGCTTGTTCTTTAGCACAGGTTTTTATTCAAGGTTATTTTTCCATTCCATATTCTTCCAATTTCCAAATGAATTTGAGAATCAATTTGATAATTTCTTAAAAAAAAATCCTAATAGAATTTGGAGATTGCATTGAATCTATCAACCAACAATTGGGGAAGGTGGGATCAAATGTTAACAATATTCAGGCTTCTGACTTAGAAATAAATCCATTTCTTTAGGTCTTCTTTAATTTCTCTCAGCAATGCTTTGTAGTGTTCAGTGGACGGGTCATGCACATATTTTGTCAAATTTATCCCTAGACGTTTCGTATTTTGAAGCCATTATAAATGGATTTAAAAAAATAATTCTGAATTTTCATTCCTAGTATATAGAAATACAATTAATTTTTGTATATTGGCCTTGTATTCTGTAAACTTTGTAAACTCACTTATTACTTCTTTAGTTCTAGTAGCTTTAGAACATGGGCAATTTGAAGGAAAGAAATATTATTCTGCTTACCTATTGCCTTATATGAGCTTCAGTAAGCCTTTTCTATTCCTGCTTTTATGAGTCTTTATCATGAACAAATATTGATTTATTTCAGATGTTTTTTCTGCATCTATTGAGATGATCTTATGTATTTTTTTCCTTTTTTGGTTTCTCAACATGGTTAGTTACATTAAATGGTTTAGAACATGAAACCAACTTTGCATTTCCAAGATAATGATTGTGGTGAAATATCCTTTTTATATATTGTTGGATTTTATTTGCTAAAATTTTGGTAAACATTTTCTTTACATCTATATTCAAGTGAGATACTGAACTGTAGTTTTCTTTTCTTACAATGTGTTTGTCTGGTTTGGGTTTTACGGTAATGCTGGCCTCACAGAATGAGTGTTCCCTCCTCTTCATATGCTGAGTTATTGTAGAATCATTATTATTTCTTCCTTAAAAGTTTGGTAAAATTGTCCAGTGGAACAATTTAGGCCTAGAGTTACCTTTGTAGGAACATTTTTAACTAAAATTTCAATGTCTCTGATATAGAATGTTCGGTTTATGTGAAACCAAATTTCTTCTGGTGTATTTTATTTTTAAGTCTATTTCCACTTCAGTCAGCTTTGGTTGTGTGTGTCATTCAAGGAATTTTAAATGTTAAATTTAATTTGAATTTCTTGGAATAAAGGTGTTAATGATATTTCCTAATTATCTGTAAGCATAGAGTTTTGTTACCTTTTTGATTCCTTATAACAATGATTTGTGACTGTTTACCTGAGTAATCTGCCTAGAGATTTATCAATTGTATTTATTTTCTCATAGAACCAGTTGTGTTTCCTTAGATGCTTCTCCATTGCTTATCTGTTTTCTATTTCATTTATTTCTGTTCTAATCATTATTTCCTCCTTATTGCTTTATTTTTAGATTTTGTTAATTCATCTTATTTTAAAAACTTGAAATCAAAGCTGAGAGCACTGATTTGAGGTTTTTCTTCTGTATTAGTATAAACTTTCCCTTAAGAATTGCTTTAGCAGCATCCCACTAATTCATATATGTGTACTTTTATTTTCATCCTGTTTAAACACTTTCTAATGCCCCTTTTAATTTCTTTAACACATGGTTATTTTGAAGTGTTCTTTTCTTCCTATGTATTTAGGGTAGTTGCCATAGCTCTTTCTCTTTTAACTTAATTCCACTATAGTCAGAAAGAATACTTCATATGATTACAATCCACTTCAATTTATTGAGAATTGATTTATGGTCCAACTTGGTAAATGTTTCATGTGTACTTCAAAAAAAAATGTGTGTACTGCTGTTGTTAGTTGGAGTGTTGTATAATTGTCAATTAGGTCTGGTTGGTTGGTAGTGTTGATCAAGTCTTCTCTGTCCTCATTCATTTTAAGACTATTTAGTCTCTCAAATGTTGGAAGAGGGGGATTGAAATTTCTAACTGTAACTGTGTATTCTTCTATTTTTCCTCGCAGTATATTGGTTTTACTTGCATGTAATTTACTTATTTATTTATTTTTGCGCTGAGGAATATTCACCCTGTGCTAACATCTGTGCCAACCTTCCTCTATTTTGTATGTGGGTCCCTGCCACAGCATGGATGCCAATGAGTGGTGTAGGTCTGCTCCTGAGAACTGAACCCAGGCTGCCAAAGAGGAATGCACTGAACTTAAGCACTAGGCCAGGGGGCCGGCTCCTACTTGCATGTACTTTAAAGGTCTGTTATTAGGTACATAAACACATAGGATTATTATATCCTCTTGAGAAATTGACTTTTGTGTGTGTGTGTGTGTGAGGAAGACCAGCCTTGAGATAACATCCATTGCCAATCCTCCTCTTTTTGCTGAGGAAGACTGGCCCTGGGCCAACATCAATGCCCATCTTCCTCCACTCTGTATGGGATGCTGCCACAGCATGGCTGACAAGTAGTGTGTCGGCAGGTGCCTGGGACCCAAACCCGTGAACCCTGGGCTGCCAAAGCATGAACTAAACCACTGTGCCACTGGGCCAGCCCTGAACTGACTCTTTCATCATCATGAAATGACCTTCTTCACATCTGGGAATATTCTTTGATCTGAATTTATTATTGTTTGATCATAATTCCACCTTGCTTTTGACTAGTGTTTGTGTGGTTTATCTTCAATTCTTTAACTTTTAATATACCTGTGATTTTATGTTCATAGGTTTTTTTTTCTCATAAGCAGCATATATTTAAAGTTTGCTTTTTAATCCAATCTGAAAATCTCTACCTTTTAACTGAAATATTTAGCCTGTGAAATTTAATATGTTATTGATTCAGTCAGGTTTGCATCTTGCATCACACTATGTATGTTCTATTTGCCTCATCTTTTCTTGATTCACTTTTTCCTCTTTTTCTGCCTTCTTTTGTATTAACTGAGTTTTGTTATATATGCATTTTATGTCTTCTATGGTCTATATAGTTATATCTCTTTGTTTCATTATTTTATTGATTGCTTTAATTTATCACAGTTTAGTTTCAAGGGATATACCACACTCTATAGTTCATAAGAATCATAAAATAAAATACTTCCTTTTTCTCCTTCCTGGTCTTTATGCAAATATTGTCATATATATGACAGCATATATATGTTTTTTTATATATATATATAAACATATATATGTATGTGTGTATGTATATATTTGTGTTATAAATTCCACAATACATTATTATTTTAAGCAGTCAAATTATATTTTAAAAAGATGTAAATAATAAGAAATACGTCTCATATATTTATCATTGTAGTTACAATTTCTGGTGCTCTACATTCCTTGGATGTAAATCCATATTTCCATCTACTATCATCTTTCTTCTGCCTGACAAATTTCCTTTAACATTTCTTGTAGTGTGTGTACTGATAATAACTTATTTCAGCTTTTGTGTGCTAGAAAATAACTTTATTTCCTCTTTATTTTTAACAAAATTGTATTTTGTAATAATTATGTATTCATCTATATATGTGTATATAGATAGATATTTATATATAACCCATGAGCCCATCACCCAGTTTCTACCAACATCTTCTAAAAACAAATAGAATATAAACACAAAGCAATTCATGGGTTTAAATGCGCAGGCCTACTAGTTTCAGAATCAGGAAACAAGCAGAGGCAGAAGGACATTAAGACTTTTAGAATAATAGGAATGAAAAGAGGTACCAGCAAAATGTGAAATCAAGACCTGAGATGCTTTTCCTATTCTGAACAGAGACTGAAAAAAAAGTAGCAATGGATTTTCTGGCTGGTGTTATGACTTGAATAAAATGAATACTTAATGAGGTGGAAAGAAGCAGATACAGCCATGTATCCAACCAGGTTGAATACGTGATACATCTGAAACTCCACGTTTGTGTGTGTTAGACATTCTCATTTGGTATTATACATTTCTTTATTTCAGTTTTAATGTTCCATGTCTTTAGGTATCTATGCAGCATTTTGTGTAATTTTAGCTTGGACTTTCTGGTCATTAATTTTCAATTCAGCTTCATTTCATGAGCACTTCAACCAACTCACCGAGTTTTTAATATAAAATATATAAATATATGTATGTTAGTATGTATGTTTAAATATACATTATATATTTTCTATTTTTATAGAAGTTCTAGTTTTAAGCTGACTTTACCTATCTCATTCTCAATGAATTATATATTATTCTTGAATTGCCCCATAGTTCATAGTTCATAACATATGAACACAAATTCCTATGTCGAAGCCCTAACCCCACAATGTGATGGTATTTGGAGGTGGGACTTGTGGGAGGTGATTAGGTTTTGATGACGTCATGGGAGATTAGTGTCCTTATAAACACGGGAAACACCTACAGCTCTCTGTGAGAACACAGTAAGAAGGCAGCCATTTGAAAGCCAGGAATGGGTCCCTTAGCAGGAACCAAATCTGCTGGCACCTTAATCTTGGACTTCCGGGCCTCCAGAATCGTGAGAAATAAATACCTCTGCTTAAGCCACCTAGTATATGGTATTTTGTTATATTTTGTTTGTCTGAGCTAAGACAGGAACTCATTAAAATTTTTTACCTATTAGATTTCATGATCTCTATCCTTCAAAACTGCTTCGTTGTTATTACATTTTCAATGCATCACTTGCCCCAGCTCTTCTGGCAACAATGTCTCATTTTACCTTGTTTCTATCACATAAGGATTCCTAGCACATAGTAGGTGTTTAGTAAATATTATTTGTTTATATGATTCTTCATCTGGTAACTTGAACTTGCACTTATTTTCGTTATTTCATTCTCAAAATATCCCATCTATAATTGAATTGATTTTCCTGTCCCTCTGCCTGCTACTATTTGGACTCTGTCAGGAATTACAATTTTTAATACACATCCATTCTTTTATTAATGTGAACTCCAATGTCAGAGAACTTTCAAATTGATAGTGTGAAAACTGAGTGCTCTCCTCAAGGCAGGCTCATAGAGTTACTGTCCTCCTGAGTCACTGTTGCATTTTCATCATTCACATTTTCCTACAGGCTCGCTAAGAAAATTTCAGTTGTTTCTGGATGAAGTTGACTTTAAAGTGAACCAATGTTCAGTATTATTTTTCTGAGTTCAAAAAAATAATACACATTGTATTAAACTGATTTTGTAGTAATCAGAATAATAGCAAGTAGAAGGATGAGTGCTACTTTTTATAACAATATTTTGTGTAATTCCTGGTCCTCCTATTTTTTCAGACATATGTTCATACCATAATGTCATGCCTGTCATTGAGATCTCAAAGCACTGATCTAACAAAAATTTTAAAAAATAATAAGGCTTGTTGAAGCATGCTTTCTGACTTCTTTGTTTCACTGAACTAGTAACCGCTGTTGCCCTCAGATTGACAACCAATGAGACTAATGGCATCACCGCGAAAGGTTTAAGCACCCTTTATACTGTTTTGGAAAAAATAAATACACACAGAATATGAAAACTTTGATCTTACGATCTTATATTATAATCACAGTAAATCATTTTTTCAGCATAACTTATAGAACATTGAAGATAAAATTGGGTAACACAAGTAATTTATGTTAGCTGCCAAGCTTCTTTGGCTTATATAATGTCAGAATTTGAGATTAAATGCAGATTTTATAGATGTAATATTGAATATTTTAGTAATGTAGCTATTGATCATATTCTCAAATTCATAAAGTACCAAATCATAATCAATGTGATTGCTTTAAAATATATACTTTAATTTTCAGCATCAAAAATAATCTTTAATTAGTCACCGTTTTTCCTAATACATTCTGGAATTTATATGGGGAAGTAAATCAGCAATTTTACTTGAAATCTCTAGTAAATTCAGAGGAGCAGGACTAAAACGATATATGTGTATATTAAAAACTCAGATCAGTGAATTATTCTTAAGAGTACCAAAAGTATAGAAAAAGAACACTATAGTAATTTCATTAGATCCTTACTACATGGACTTTCCCCAACATTAACATACCAACTTAAATTTAGGGCTAGGGTATAATTTTTCCTCATTCATCAAGTTACTAATAAATATGCCATTTCATAATTAAAGAAGCCAGTGCTCTCGATGACTTCGTTTATTTAAAACAAACAAAATATTTTAGAGCAATGGTTTTTCAAAGTATAAAATTCCTCTGAGATGCAAAACAAGACAAAGAAACTTCTTATTTGGATGAATTTATTGCTTGCCACAATTCAATCAATTGAATTTATTTATCTTAAAAAAGACACTCTCTGATAAACAGTAAACAACTCATTTTATGTTGAAAAGGTTACAATCACCACCATGCTGGGCTACAAAGAAGCATTTAATTTAGTGCAAAAGCAAAACAGAAATCATCTTTACCAACAATCACTGGAATTTTCATTGTAATGTTGGAGAAGATTTTCGAAATAATTTATTTTTAATAGGATAAGTGCGTATCCCCGCTGGGGTTAGGCGGTGCAACGGAACGTTATGTAGAGAAAATCTATTGGCCTTTTAGCTGTGGGAATGGGCTCTACGGTCCTGAGAAATGCAGCTGTAAAATACTAAAAGTAAATTGAACTAAAGGAATTTCTTCCCACTACCCATGTCAAACAAGTTAGAGGCGTTTTCAATTGCTGTTTGAATCATTTACAACTGGCAATTGTCATGATGTAATGTGTCATTTGCAATTACACTCAGCTTTTTTTTCATTAGGTTTTCAGACAATTTCAAAAAATGAATTCATATTTAAAGCTCAGAGCACCTGGTCTACGACTAAGCCATGCATCAATACAAACAATTGGACTGTTTGATGACAGGAACATGCTTCTAGATTTAGTTGGCATTTTGTGACTATGAGTGCT
The DNA here is from genome assembly GCA_031878705.1 of Tapirus indicus. Taxonomy (NCBI): domain Eukaryota; kingdom Metazoa; phylum Chordata; class Mammalia; order Perissodactyla; family Tapiridae; genus Tapirus; species Tapirus indicus. The sequence goes on from CM062936.1 coordinate 19,979,489, forward strand.
AATTGCTAAATGGCTTGGCTGGTTTAACACACTGACAAAGCTTCAGTGTATATATAAATTCTCTTTTTAGCTAAATGTATCTTACTCTCTATTGAGTACAAATTTTCCAAGTCATTCCAAAGCTTAAACAGGATATCAATTTACTGAGTAATTTAGAATAGTTTTAGGAACTTAGTGTCTAGGATCCCTAGTTCTAAAATGATTCTATCATATATTTGCAGGAACTTTAGATGCAAAACATTGGATCAAAAAGTTGAAGTGGAAAGATCTTTAAGAAATCTTACAAGTAACAGTAGAATATTATTTTTAAATAGTTATAATTAAAGATATACATGATTTATCAACTTCCATGTCTACATTTTTAACATGTGTAATTTCAGTTTTCTAAGGAAAAATTTATACCTGTATTTGCATTGATATTAAAGGAACAACACAGCGATGTTTCTAAAACACTTTCTTAGCCATAACTTAATTGAATACTTACATCAACAGCATGAGGCAGATATTATTTTTATTAGTGTACCATTTATAGTTGTGTAGACTTAGACATGAAAAAAGTCTTTCAAATGTCTCTCTCCTGAACTGTTCTTTTATTCATCACCCTTGTTATGCAAAGTGTGGTTAGTTTCAGCAAGATGGTCACCACTGGGAAGCTTATAACAAATGCAGAATCTCGAGCCCTATCAAAGATATACTGAATTAGAATTTGCATTTTAAATAAGATTTATAGCTAATTCATACAGATGTTAAAGTTTGAGTAGCACCAATGTAGACTGTCTTCATGTTGTAGCAGAGGTAATCTTCATCTAGCCTGAAGATAAATAATTGGTCTGTCTTATTGAACCTGGATCCTATGCACCATGCACAGACCTGTTTCACATTCTGTAAATGTCGATATTTTTTGGTGAGCATACAAGTGAGTTACATTTCTATACTGTGGTTAACATATCAGGAGACACTTTAATAGTTAGCATTATTAATAATTATGTATTCTGAGCCATAAAATCCAGAAGAGAGTATAAAACTATATCTAATCACTTGAATAAGAAGGGTATTAAGTTAAATGCCTTAATAGAGGTAAAAAATTAACTATTATTAGGGTCCAAAAAGTAAAAAGGAAAAATTACAAACAGCTGGATAAAGGGGAAAAAAAGTCATTATGAAGAAAGCTTCACTTGAATTAGAAGACAAATAAAATGTCAACAGATACAGCTAGGAAGTTGTTTCCCAGACAGAAGATTGGAGCAAGAGTCCAGATGTAGGAGAAAAGGATTTTTTGATGAATAAGTAGTCTCTGTTAGCTGGAATATATTACACAATAGGAGGTTAAAAATTGAGACTGGCAAAGTGAATTGGGGTGATATCATTAGAGGTAGAAACCTATCTTGAGATGTTTTTACTTTATTCGGTATTGCGATTCTTGAGTAATTTTAATTAAGGTTCCAACATGATTGTAGCAAGGGGTGTTGGTTAATTTTATTTATCAAAATGACTGGGCCAAGGGTCTCCCAGATTAAAGATTATTTTTGGGTGTGTCTGTGAGGGTGTTTCTAAACGAGATTAGCATTTGAATTAGTGTACTCAGTAAGGTAAATTGCCTTCCTCAACATGGGTGGGCATCATCCAATCTGTTAAAGGCCTGAATGGAAAAAAAAGGCAGAGGAAGGAGGAATTTGCCCCTTTTGAGCTGGGACATTGGTATTCCGCCATTGAACTGGAATTAACACCATCTGTTTCTCCTTGTTCTCAGGCCTTCAGGCTTGGAGGGGAATTACACCATTGGCTTTCCAGGGTCTCCAGATTGCAGATAACAGATAGTGGGACTTCTTGTCTCTATAATCATGTGGGCCAACTCCTCAATAAATCACTTCTTATATACATTAATTATTAATTATTTATCTGGAGAACTCTGACTCATACACAAGATTTTTGAAAGATTTGCCCATTTGTTGTAGAATGGATTGTACAAAGGAAAGAGAAAAAGCTGGGAAAAGAGTTTGCTCTTGAAAAATCCAGGATATGCATGAGGATAACAGCAATAAGCATGGATGAAAGCATTATTTAGGGAAATTTTGAAGATGTGATCTGTAGGACTGGAGCTAATTGTGTAAGATAAATGAAGGGGAATAAAGAGTAAAGGTTAACTATAGAGTTTTAATCCTATTTGAGAGAGAAATCAACAGAAATCAAGAAATCAGAAAAAGTATCAGATTCAGCTCTAGACACATCAATTTGAATTAGTCAACACTGGGGTATATAGGTCTCAGAGTTCATAAGAAAATGGATGAGGGGAGAAAAGATTTCATGTGTGTATTTGAGAGTCATCAGTACAGAAAAAAATAGCTGAAACTGAAAGGATGAGATTCTACTGGGCCTGAAAGGAGAGGGTTAGGATGTGTTTTACTCTCCTCTGCTCTGTTCTGGCTGTAATGTTATTAGCATCCCAGTAAAAAGTCTCCTTGATTGTGAATTTTATTTCATCTCTCTATGCCATCTTTTCCTTTTCACACAGTTAAGTTGCTAAAAGCAGGCACCGCCCACTCTGATAAATGTGACAAAACAGCTAGATGCTCCCCAATATCCATTTTCTCCTTTCTCCTAAGTATAGAACTTGCTTTACTTGTGGCTTTAGTAAGTTCCTCTCTCCTCCCCTCAAAAAAGTTTCTTCAACTTCCTTTGTACCTCCTGTTGTCATGTAATATGGTTCTTACCAATGAGATAAAGGCAGAAGCTATTGGGGGCCCTTTCAAGGGAGCTCATCAATTCAACATGAACCCCATTTGTGTTTTGCCTTCTTATTTCAGGAATTACCAGCTTAATGGCTGGATCTCTGGCAGTCACCTTGTAAGTACAAAAATGAGGATCATATCAACAGGAAGGAAACTATGTCAGAAGATACTGCTTTGCTTTAAAAACATGTTGAAGCCAGAGCATCAGTCTCAGATTTCTTTTTTTAAAAAGTTTCTACAAATGAAAAAATTTTTTTTTAATTTGTTTAAACCATTGTTTTGGAGCTAATTGTTTCTCTTGCTCCAACAGAATTCTTTTTTTTTTTTTGTGAGGAAGACCAGCCCTGAGCTAACATCCGTTGCTAATCTTCCTCTTTTTGCTGAGGAAGACTGGCCCTGGGCTAACATCCATGCCCATCTTCCTCTACTTTATATGGGACCTGCCACAGCATGGCTGACAAGCAGTGCGTCGGCAGGCGCCCGGGATCTGAACCCGTGAACCCCAGGCCGCCAAGCACGGACTAACCCGCTGTGCCACCGGGTCGGCCCCCCAACAGAATTCTTAACCGATAAAATTAATGCAATGTGTTCTTGATCCAATATTAGTCAATCTGAATATGCAGATGTAATATCATCATGGGCAATGTGTACATTTTAAGGGAAAGAAATCTTAGTGCACCATGTTGAGACTCATAATCTAGGTGGCTTAACAATGTGTTTTAAAGTAGGGGTAGATTTTAAAGAAAGGTGTGGTTTTCAGATGATAGGCTTATTTATCACTTTAATATTACTTCAACTTTATGTTCTAATTGTCTTATGGATAGGAGCAAGCATGAATTTCACGTTAGCAACCACAGCATCAATCATGGATACCAGCCGAAAAAGCATAACATCCTAAATCCCTTGATTCCATATTCCTATCGTGGTGGCCTAGTGCAGTGTGAAATGCAGGCTGATCTATTAGGAGGTGATAAAAAGCAACATGATTAACTAGTGATTTATATCCTTTGAGGTCGACAGCATATAGAAAATAGTGACAAACGAGGGATCTAGTGAGACTGAGAAATATTATATTAAAAAGAGAAAGCCTGATTACCTTATCTTATGTAATTCATCATTCTTGGCTTCCTCAGTTATCTCCCCTTCTCCCAGAACAATAATCAGTGATGCCAAAGGGAAAAAAAAAACCGCATGTTGGGCTTACATTACATACTCCTAGGACAGATGCAAGTTTTACTCTTAAGGAACATCTAAACTTTCTCAAATTAGAATTTGCAAATGATGATATTATAAAAATTTTCAAATTGAGTAGAGGAATTCAAAAAATTCAACTCACACTACATGCATATTCGCTTCATCCATTCAAAAACTCAAGCAAAACAAAACAGAGAGCTGGTTTATTAACGCTCCACAGGATCCAGGTGAAAAAGATACAACTTTTATAAAACATTTGGAGAAAAGCTTAATAACCACTAGCAGAAACTTTTGGTTGGCTGATCAGTAGATATTTATTTCTTTGCTGGTGAGATCAAATTTTTGTGTTCATTCTTCCCCAACTCAATAAATAGTCACCCATCTCCAGCTCTGGGTTTCATACCTGATCAGTTTGAACCAATTATTCAGGTACCATTCTCATTTCCAATGATGGATTTAGGCATTGGCTTGTGAAGCAATTCTAGCCAATTAGATAAAAAGGCATGTTTCCCAGGAACCTCTCAAATAGATTTCTATCATCTTTTAAACTTCCCTTCACATTCACTGGTCCTTTTCATTTCTGGGTGTTTTTGGCTGGAACTGCTGCGGATTTCTTGTGGCCTTGTGAAGAGCTTGCCTGTGAACAAGGCAGTGTGCTAAGAGTGGCAGCACAGATTTTTAAAGGTCCATTGGTCCTTAATGAAATAATTTAGCAGCTGGATTTATAATCCTGGGGCCTTCTATCTAAAGACCTTTTGTTTTAGAGCAGGATGACTTATTTCTTATTTTTTAAGCCAGACAAGTAGGACTTTCTGTTACGTGCAGCCGAAGGTATGCTAATAAAAACACGTAAGCAAATAGATTCCAATTGATGTCTATCCTGGGCATGTCTAGTATTATTACACTTTTTTGTTTATGTTTTTCTAATTTTTTAATATAAGATAAATATATTTTCCATTTTTTATTAACTTAAAGGAGATGTAGAATGTTCTGGAGTGTAATCCCCATTGGTGTTTTTAAACTGCAATCACCTAAGTACTAATTCTCTGAGGTTAAAATTTCAGATTCCTGGACACTACACTAGACCTACTTTATCAGCATATTTAAAGGCGATGACCGAGATTTTTAAATTAAAAAAAAATTGCTTCCAATTCTTGTTAATTGTTGGAGAAACAATGATAGACATGTAATGAACTTTTTAGTATTTCAAAACCTGGGTGCCTTTGTATCTTCTCCACTAAATAAAAATCCTATGGCTTAATATTGTCATGAAGGCTGTGTCAAAAACTTCAAACTCTTATTTTAAAACTAACTAATTTTGCAAAAGTTAGCTCTCTTCAGTCCTAAAGATAGGTGTCTCATTCACTAAAACTCGAGCATAACTAGTATCAGCGTCAGCAGTTTCTAAGAATTTGTTAAACTTACTTTTAGCTATCTTAATCAATTCAGCATATTTTCTTCAAAAATTCCAAACAAATTGCATCCATACTATCTTTATAACAGATAAATGGCATTCATAACTTTAAGATAGTATTTAGATTGTTAGAAATAAGATCAATAATGCAATTCCCAAAGGATGTAAAATCTCATTTTACGAGCTTGAATGAATCAATTTTAATGATGGTTAATTTATGGAGGATTTTGATCATTTCAACTGTGTTTTTGGGTCTGCTGGCTCCCTGAACTATCTGTAGAAGGAAATCCATTGTGTTTAAAAAAAAAGAAAAATGCAAATACTTGTCAGACTCAGCAATGACCAAAGAAATGTGCTTTCTGCTTGGGATTCGGGCCCCACAACTGAGCTTCATCATTTGCCTACTGGTCATGAGAACTGACAGGAGTTGGGCACAGAAAATAACTCACTGTCCTCGATGTAAACCCGAGAATTTACGTGCATGCCTCCGAGATACAACTGCAGAGAGGATCTGAACATTTGCCATTCATAACATGCTATGGTTTGTACTGGTGATCAAACCAGTTTAACTGCTGAAGAATAACACTGCCAAGGTCATTCCCAAAGACGCAAATGAACAGAAATTTGGAATGCCAGTCATACTCTCGTGAAGATGTTCCGTGCTAATATGATTCGTTGTGATACAGCAAATGCTGCACTGCATCTTGTGATGTCTTTATGGACCAGTTCTGAGAAGAACTGAATATGCAAATACACCCACAGAATGGAAGATCCAGCACATACCTAGTGCTTAATGTTAAATATGTATGAAACATAATGTCTTCATGTTTAATTCTATTATAATTTTGAGAGTTATATCTGCACATTCAAATTTTACTTTCTACTTTTTATGATTAACATACAGATGTGAGAACAATTTTCTGCAGCTACAATAACTTAGGCTTTCAAGGCTTCTTCTCTGACAAAGACAAAGTCATTATTATGAGACATGACTAAAGTAGCCACCTTCCCGTTAAATCACTAGCACATGATACAAGTTTCCCTTAAAATTTTTATCAAGGTTATTTATACACAATATGTGCTTAACAACCTGTAAGTAAAAACACAAAAGGGCATTTTACCATAAACATAGAAAGCTGTTCAACTTATTTCAAGGTACATTAATAATTTATTTAAGGCAATCTTCATAAAGTTGGGAAACTAGCTCTCATTTCTATTGTTCTGCAAGATGGGTTATCTAATTATTAGCATTTTTAAATAGGATAGTATTGTAGGATTTTTTTAATGGAATTACAAAACCAGAAAATTTAATTTATTTTTAATTAGCATGTTTTGTTTCTCATGTCTTAAAACAGAGATTAGTCTTGTTCCTTATAGAAACCTGGTCCATGTTTTCTGAGTAAATTTACAAATATTAGTTACACTGTGGCATGTATTGCCACATAGGAGCATAAAGAAAACATTCTTAATCACTCAACTATTTTGTGAATCATCATAAATGACCATTAACTTTGGTTCCTAATTATGGGTTAATGATATTCAGATATTCCTTTTATTGCTCCAGTTAGGCTAGTTTTATAAATAAAATGTTTAAGTTAAACTGTCATTTAAAAAAAACACTTTAGTGCTCTTGGTGATGAAATTGAGATTAAATCATACATTTTACACATCAAAAGCCTGATGAACATAAGATGTATAGAATAAATAGCCAGTCTCAGCACACAGATCGACTCATAAATCAACATAGATTATTTTTACCAGAAACACTAACATTATTGGAGATGTGAATTTAACATTGATTTACTTATCATTATTCTTCTTATTTCAATATGGCAGCCACAAACCCTTGGGTTTCCAGTTTACGAGGCAGTTGAACATAGTCACCAGAAATTCAGAGCAAATGCATCAAAGCTCTCAGTCCACCACGAACACATTTGTCTTCCTTCTGCGCCTGCCCTCTTTAGGGCAGCCAGTCCAGTCCTCTCAATGCCCGCTCCTCTTCCTTGAAACCCAAACCTCTCTCTTCCTATCCAGATTATCAATGACAAGTTTATCTCCTTTCCCCATTAAACCTCTCTCACACTCTAGCTAATGCTCATCTGTTTCTTTCTAAACTATAGTACATGTTGTTTGTACCTCTCCTTTTGGCAGAGAATCTACATTCTCACTAGTATTACCAACTCTCCCAGAAATAGAACTGAGCACCTGCTGTGAGTCAGAGATTTTAGATCATTTCCCATCCCCTAGCTGCATACTGCTTTAGCCTAGGGATGGGGGAGTGGAACAGTGGGTATGGTCAGCTTCTGATCTCTATCTTACATGTACAAGCCCTGCCCCCCCAACACACACACATACACACACGTTTGTCAGTATTCCCACCTCTCCAAGTGTTGGGTTCATGGATGGAAGATTAAAAGAAATTACACATTCTCGTGTGGCAGGCTATGTAGGAGCTGGCATTGGCTTGGTGAATGATTACAGCTGGTTCTTTCTGTCATGGGCCCTTTTGTGGCTTTCTCAAATCCCTCATCCCCTGAAATTCCAACTAATAGCCACTTGACAAAGAAGCTATTTTTTTCCGAGCCTGGCTGTTTACAATGCCCGCCTTCTATACAGATTCTGTTATAACACACTGATAAAGGACCTCCCCCCAACCTGCCCTCCCTCTCTCCTTAAGCGTCTTGATCCTAACTCATTCCTGCTGTCCTGGGGGGTAAAGGTACCAACACTACTTTTTAGCATTTCTTTGCAAGTCCTACATAGGTGCATTTGTTAGGCAACACATTTTTACTGAGTGCCCCATAACTGCCAGCACTGGGAATATATTAGGAAATAACAGAGAAATCCAATTCTGCCCTCATTGAGCTTAGAAACTATAAAATTAAGAGTTAAATACAGAGCATGCTACATGACAATAAGTTCTAAGGAGGGAAAATAAGCAGGAAAGACAAAATGAAGCATATTTGTACGCTGAGTGCAGTTGAAATTTTAGATAGGGTTGTCCAGGGCAGGCTTCCCTTGGAGTATGACTTTTGAGTAGAGAACTAACAAGGAGAGAGAATGTCTTGGTGATATGGGAGATCTTTCCAGACAGAATGATCAGCATGTTCAAAGTGCCCTGAGGCAAGAGCATGCTTGGATGTTCAAGGAATCTTGCAGAAGCCAGTGTCAATGGAGTGGAATGAAGTGGGTTAAGGAGGTGGAGAGAAGTAAAGTGGTGAGGGCAGAGAAGTGTCCTATGTCACCAGTGGGCCTTGTCGGCTCTAAGAAGAACTCTGGGATGGTTACCCTGAATGAGACAGGAGGCCACTGGAGGATTTTGAGCAAAGGCTAGAAATGATCCTGTTTATGTTTTAATGTGGTCACTATAATCGCTATGTTGAGACAACGCTGAAGAGGTGGGAAGGGCAGGAATGGGGAGACCAGTTATCAGACTCTTGGAATAAACTTGGCAAGAGATTATGTGACTTGTACTGGGATGGTGACAATTGAGTTGGTGAGAAGTTGTCAAGTTTGGGGTATGTTTTGAAGGTCGAGTCAACCTGATTTGCTGAAAACTAGACACATGCAAGAAAGAGGAGAGTCAAGGATGACACCAAGGTCTGTGGCTTCAGCAAATAGAGTAATGGAGTAAGTGGTAGTTGAGATGTTGCCGGTTGCAGGAGCAGGCTTGAGGGGGAGGAGGTATGGGGAATGTGTGAAGTTTGAGATGTGGATTATGTATGTACCAGCAGGTGTCAAGTAAGATGTTAAAGTTATCCACTGGAAGTCAGTTGATAATTCAGGACCACAAATGCATTCCACCAAACATTACTTTTTGTTCTCAGGACTACAACCAAAATAGAGAATAGTGATTGTAAATGTTCTGATATAACCTTGTTCCGTGTACGTTTGTTCATTTGATTCTAAACTAACAGGAATTCTAAGACTGATATTATTTCCTCAATTTAACAGTTTAGAAAGAGAAGATCTAAAATTTTATGGTGATTTTGTCCTTTCAGGTAACAGATTAAACTGCTCCCTGTATGTCTCTTATTTATAGCATAAATGGTTGAAGTCAAGGTGCTGGTTAGGGCAACCATGCTATTTTGAGGGTCAATATGCCTTTTGAAAAGCAAAACTCGTGTTCTAGCTTCTCTCTTTACTAAAATATTTTTCTTTATCTGGATCCCAAGTGCCTCTACATTTCAAGAAATTTTATTCTTACACGCACGAAAACACTGATCCAGCAGCTGATCCCAGTCGTCACAGATTTTTAAAAAAATTTTTGTTTCCTTTTGTTTTTTCTTGTGTTACAATTTTTTAATTTTCTTTTACATAATACAAGACAAACACCCAAGAGTCTTCACTAGTTTACATTCCATATTAATAAGCTTTTGACTCAACCATAAACAATCTTCAAAATGCAGTAGATTTCATTATATTCTCACTTGTATGAAGCAAGGGAAATGCTTAATCTGCAGTTGGACTGTGTGGCGCTGGCTGGGCCAAGACTTTTGTGTCTTCTCTTTCTACATCTCAGGATGGAGGAGCAGCTTCTGTATTGAACAAACTATTCTTCCGGTTGAGGGCAGAAGCTGGAAGAGGAAAGGGAGGGGGGATCAGACCTTAACCTTACAGCTCTAATTTGAATGTGACTTATGTCATGTCTATCCACATCTCACTGAGCAAATCAAGTGATCTGACCACACCCAAAGTCAATGGGTCAGAGAATATACTCCCTCAATGAAGCATGGCAAGAATGGGGAGGAAATAAATAAGTGTGAACTAATCACATATTTCATTGTGAAAATATTTTATTTTTATAAGCTACTATTTTCTTCTCTTCTATAAATAAAATCACCCCAAAGAAGTCAAAATCTACCAGACCAGTCTCCCTTGTTACGGATACACTTCTGTCTCATAAGTACCTGTTGATCTAAAACCCAAATTAACATATTAAAAACCAACTATATTTCAGTATACATATTCCATTCATATTGAATGAGTTGGTGAAGGATTATATCTGTTTTATTTTCTTCAGTAGTTGCTGTTGCTGTTTTGATGCTCTTAACTTCTATTCACGTTCACGTCCCACCAGACAGAATCTTTTCTAGATATGAAGATCTTTGGCACTTTGTCCAGAAATATTGTTATGTATCCATGATTGTCAAGAGACTTTTCACAAACAGAAAGGACCACAGAACCCAACAAAAGAAACAAACTATTGAATTTTATAAAATAAAATAGCTCGCACAAGTTGGATAAGACCTTCTCACTGAAGGAATCTCTTGATATTTTTATACAGTGGTGTAGAATAATTTCTTATCATTCTGAGAGAGAATTCTAAGAACTTTCTATCTCTGAGATAAAGAAAAAGCCAAGATCATGCCAGGAGATGAAACCGTGTTTTTAGAATGGGCACAATTACATCTTTTTGGTACTGCTGGGAGGAGAAAACAACATCAGAACAAGAGGCAGAACTGAATTCTTTCGATATGATGGGGATAAATTGATTTCATGACCCATCAGTTTGAAAAAAACTTTTAAATCATTTGTTTCACTTTTTGTTTATAAATAAAGAAACGGAGAAAAAAAAACTGGCTCAGAGAGAACACAAATGTATTAAATTATAATTGCTATCTCAGGAAAGGCTGGAGGATCAGTTCTGGAGTTCATACAACTACAAGTTACACTCAAACCAAATGGCAGAACTGTTCTTTGGATCCATAGTCGTAAACAACTGAGGTGGGCACTAACAGCTGTTTGTCGCAGACACTGGACACAGTACATCGCCTTTGGAAGCTCTGCTTCTACTGCCACTGAGGAGGCTTGAGGGAGGTTTGTCATTTGCTGGCATCTCTAGTTTAATGAATAAAAGACTCAAGTGAGACTTCTGATGGTTGCGGCTCATTTTGCATGCATGAATACTGCCTGATGGAAATTCTATTTAGATGAGTTTCTATCTAGAGGAGAGGTGGACTCTCAATATGGTCAGTTTCACCAATGTAGGAAACATCTCTAAACCTTTTAGACCACCCAAAAGTGTGACACATGATATCTGCACCATATGACACAGAAAATCTCCCCTGTACTTATGGCTCTTCAAAATCTGAGATTTCTCAATCTAGAAAGCCACGGCAATAAGAAAACCACAAAATTAGCTACAAAAATATAATACGGCATAATATACTGATTTGGCTGAAAGATTTAATCTTGTATACATAGTTACATATTTTCCTTGGATATGTTTAATAATTTATTCTAATTAATGCTTTATTAAGACAAGGGGAGACAGTCTAATTTAATGTGATAAATATAATTTATTTCCCTGACGACATGTATTACATCATTCTAAATTACATAACACATCTGCCAAATCAGTGTTAAATCAGTTTACCTAAGAAATGCAAACAAAAAAAATAAAATATAAACAAATATATACAAAATATATAAACAAAAATGACAAACAAAAACAATTATATACTTGGAAATCATGTTTACTCTTTTTCCATTTTATAAATACCAACCTCTTAGAAGTCTCTGTTATTTGTTTAAAGTTGATTGTCTTAATGCAAATTACTCTTAGACATCACGTGGTCATGATTGTACCATATGAGATTATTATGGAGCCTCAATATCATTTCATGATATATAAAATTGACTATGTCGACACATAAAAGATGGTTTAAGTTACATCTGATAAAACATACAACAATCCATATCATCCTGATGTTTACATTCCTCCATATACCACATGGACCTGATCAAAGAAAGCAATTTTCCACTCTAAGTTTTAAAATCAAAGAGAATTCATTCTTAGGTAGTAGATAAAAAAGTAAATTTAGGTTCTCTCCCCAAATGTAAACTCATTACTAGGAAAGGAAACTTTTAGCACAGAGATACATAGGATGGTAGATTTCCTTGTAAAAATGAAAAATGAACAAGAGAATGAGGATGGAATGAGCTACTCTTGGACACATTTTTCCATATCTAACCTGTTTCTGTGGACCTGCAATTATTGCGCAAGAAGAGACATTATAGGAATGCTGACTTTCATTTGGTGCATTTTAAGTGATCAGCAGCTACTTGCTTGTCACTGCTTGTCTAAGATTCATGGCATGGCAAAAGAGATTTATGATCTTGATATCCAGCTTTTTGCCATAACTTATAGTCTTGATACTTACTGTTTTCCCATCAAAAATGTGAAAGAGTTAACAATAATTCAAGTCCTTGCTTTAGTTTTACACAGAAATTGGGATCATCTGTAAGTTCTTTGACAAAAAGATCCTGGGATCTATTTGTTTTCCTCCGTAACTAATTGTTCTATAAACCGACACCCCAAATTCCCTGAACTTAACCCAGCCGGGAGTGTGCTGGTCTTAGTTTGCACTGCATCACCAGAGCTAATTTTTCAATTTTCAAGCCCTCTGATGTCCATTGATAAGTTAAATTGGCATGGTGGAGGTATTGACATGATGGAAACTGGCAAACACTACAAACGGGAGCTGTTGTTTTCTTTTTTCAGTCAGCCATTTTACCAGAACACCACTGAACTTAGCACATCATGTTTGATGAGCATGGGACCTTTTGTATTTGCTTGACAGAGAAAACTCCAAATGTTTGTTAATGGTGCAGAACCATTGCCCAGTTCATATTTATATAGCTGGGTACAGATGTAGTTATTGTATCTGCTGGCACTAAAGATTGCTTCCTTTGTTAGAAAAATACCTTGAGATACTACTTTAGGATTGGACAATGAAGATCAGAATGAATGGTCTCAAAAGTATGTAAAAGTATTATTAAACTGCTATACATATGACAGTGTGACGGTTATTGGAATTGTAGACTTGAAGAGTGGCTTAGGATAAGAGGGGATGATTATGAGGACGTGGTCACAAACAAAACAAGTGAGGAGGCATTTTTAAAGACTGAGCACTTTCTACCATCCTAAGATTAACACCATATTGAAAATGAAGAGTGCCAATTTAATCTTTCTCTCTCATCTTGTTCCCATTGCAATTATTCTACTTCTCTACTTAGTAGATTCTTCCTCTCTCCAGAGGAAATGGGAATGTTCAAGGCTTAGTAAGGGTATATAGAAATGAAAAAAAATACACATGCTATGTGTGTGTGAATGGGGGGGTGGGCGGCAAGGGTGTGGGTGTGTGTGAGTTTCATAAAGTTCATCCAGTTAAATTTTGTAGGATTATTTTAATTTGAAGGCATTGTGTTTAGGGCTTTTGATTCCTCATTCAATAATTAAGGGTTAGTTTATGTGATCAAAATATTTATTGATTTTAGGGAATTTGGTAAATGATGTTTTCAATATGATCTCTTGCTTTTAATATATAAAAAATTAAAAAAAGGACTACTGTAGATTATATTGAGATCCCAATTATATTGAAGGATACTCTGAATAGGGCCATTGATTCATTACAGTTTTGTCCTCTCAGCAAATTTTTTCGCATGATGAAACTTGACACTTACATTCAGTCTCCAAGATCACATTTTCACGGCCTTCTTCCTTTGCTTACATTTATCAGTCCATATTAGAATCATAACTTACCTCCTCATTCTTCAGCTAATGGTCTAAGCAAAAGATCTTAATATATTGAGGATGTCAGGGTGTATCCACACTGGAGAAGAAAGAAAATAGCCACAGATTGCCCCCTTCAACACAGAACACTGTTTTAGGAGAGCAGGATATAAGAAATTATTGTGAAAAGGGTATAATTTAATTATTCACTGTGTTTTATATATCCTAAGCTATCATTCATATATAAAATAGGCAGCAGAGCTCTCTGAAAGGAAGAAAAACTATGCTCCTGGGACTTAAGATGTGCCTAAAATGAGAAGACACGGGGAAATTAACTCTTATCTATGGAGATACTTGTTAATCTCTTTATGCAAACCTACCAGTTTTTTCCCCTCTTAAAAAGTCAACTCACAGTGAATGTATCATTATAAATAAATATTTATATCTCTTCTGTGAAGCTCCACGTAATATTAACTAATCTCTTAACAAAATTTAATGGTCTGCCAGTTGTCTATCACATTCTTAAATGCTTCATTTTGGGATGTTACAGCCACTACCACAATATGGAAGTGTTACTTTCAGCTTTCATAATATTTGTAAGTTGTATACTTGTGTACAAAATTTTTTAAAAGTCTCCCTCCCCTAAAAGAAGATGTATTGAGGGGATCCAATGATTATCAAAGAAGGTTAAGTCAGAAAACCTTAAACTACTTTTAGCAAAGGTCCTCTGGTGTGTTGAATTTGCTCTGTAATATGTGCAACAGAATCAGGGTAACATCAACAGGAAGCATCCGATGCAATGAAATACACGAACCTCAGCTATTGCACCAGTAATTGTGGTAGAAGGGACCACAACTCTTAGTGATGAACGCAACAGACTCCATCTTTCAAAACAGGAAAATTTGGTTGTATTTTATTCATACTCCTAAAAACTGTGTATGCTGAATCACTGTTATTAACTGATTGACATGACTCCTTCGTGGCATTACTTCATAACTACTTGCATTATTCTTTTTTCAGGTAGATATTTAGATGGCGTACATACGCACAAACTAAGGCTTACTAATTAGAACTTTAAGTTGATATCGGCTTTGACGTTATAGTTACACACAATCTGTACTCCTTAAAAAACGTTAAGGAGACAAAAATAGTGTAGACAAACATAAATAAAGAGAAGTAGTTTCAGGTTACTTTCTTTCACTTTTGAATTAATTGGGGCTATTTCATAAATGTTCTTTCAGAAGTTTTACCTGCACTTTTTTTGTAGAAGACTAATTAGCATTATGTGATTTAAAAAGCTGAATATCTTGGGGCCAGCCCGATGGTGCAGCGGTTTAGTCCGCGCTTGGCAGCCCGGGGTTCGCCGGTTCGGATCCCGGGTGCCCGCCGATGCACTGCTTGTCAGCCATGCCGTGGCGGGGTCCCATATAAAGTGGAGGAAGATGGGCACGGATGTTAGCCCAGGGCCAGTCTTCCTCAGCAAAAAGAGGAGGATTAGCTACAGATGTTAGCTCAGGGCTGGTCTTCCTCACAAAAAAAAAAAAAAAAAAAAAAAAGCTGAATATCTATAACATGTAGGGGAAAAAACATTTCTCAGTTCTCATATTCTAGGAGCAAATATATACCTAGATAATAATTTTATATATTTTGGTTTAATCTCTGATTTTATTTCAGAATTTCCAGGTCTTACGTTGGTATTTCTGTTTCCGCCTCAAAATAATACACATGAATTTGAATCAGAAAATTTTCCCACTCCTTGTCCTTGATAATGAGTAATGTCTACTGCTTTCTAGGGATCATGCTTCTCTTGGGAGGGAAAATGTTCCGTGTGATTCTCCCTTTGCCTTGGATACTGATTTAATTGGGCCAAAGAATGCAATCTTGGGTCTTTGTATACAGTTCTAATCAGTTTTTGTCCTGATGCAGTTTAATCCCAATTCTACTCCACTGCCTCCTATTCATAAATTCTAGGGATGCTTCTAATCCAGTCTTGATTATGGATTCTTAGAGTCCACTCCTTTATAATTTACTCCTGTCTAATTCTCCATTGGATATATGGCTACTGCTGGTATTTGTGGACAACTTCTTTTACTTTTTACTGGAGCTGCTGCAAATGTCACCATTTCCACTGGGTCTTGTTCTGGTTCCATGCCGTCTACTGCTCTCACCTTTCTGGATTGCTAATGTCAACAGTTCTTCGCTCAAATCCAACATCACCTCTATGTGTCTTGGGTCCCTTATTCAACCATAAATTGCGGTGGAGGTCTGGACTGATTATTTCTTCTGAATGGTAGCTTTCCCTTTATATAGCCTCAATTCTCTGATAGTTGAAAATCCCTGAGGGTTAATTCTATGCCACATGTGATTATAGCTTTTTAGGTCAGTTCAGTTCACCAAATATTGTTAAGCATTTAGAACACTGCCCAGTATGGTGCTAAGTGGAGGGGAAACAGGGACAAATAATACGCTATCCCAGTCCTTAAGGAACTATTAATTTGACTGGGAGGAAGAAAGGAAATTGCAAATCAATGTAAGTGCTACTTAATAGTCCTGATGATTTCACTATTGCTTCTACTCCAGCCGGCTCCAGCGCCCACCTTTACTGTTACACAATCTACAGAGAGCCATCGTGGACTATCTAGACAGACTGCAGGAATTGTTTACACCTTAGCAAAAACAGGTCCTGGCCTCTGGTCTCTCCAACAGACCATCCGTGTCTCATCTTGTACTGCTTCCCTCTTGGAAATCCTACTCAGCATTGACAGCATGCTAGCCTCTGCCTAAAAGGAGAAGTTATTAGGTTCTAAATGATAAAACAAACTTTCCTTTGTTCGCATATACCACTCTAAACAAGTATCTTTTGACATGCTTTCTTCACGTAATAAATCAATAAATTCATCTGGCTCTTTACAAACACTAAAATCCATGAGAAGAATTGTTTTCTTATATAAATAAAATAGAAATTCAAAATTTGTCCACAGCATTCCAAATTGCTATATACCTTTCTAGACATTGATTAAAGAATAATACTTCTTACCTTGTGGTGTGTGTGTGTGTGTGTGTGTGTGTGTGTGTGGTGGGGGGGGAGGGATGATCTTTCCAAATATTTTCCTCACTTCTAGAATAAAAATAGAAATCATGAAATACAATAAAACACAGATTTACATTTTAATTACTATCCAAAGTATATAGCATCCTTAATTTTTTGAGCATATTAATAGCATCAGATAAATTCTTCATTATATATAATTTACCCTCAAATAACAAACTTGTATTCAAGTCAGGAAATTTTCTCAGTTCTTGGCCCTGAGTGTATCTATTATACTTTCCACACAACAATTATTGCTCATGAATTTTTATGAAAGCAACTTAACAATATATTATAACCGTCTATATGCGCACAGTAAATTGGGGAATTGTCAGACTAACAGATATAAAGCAAATTACACAATACTTCCACCTAACATGCCTGCCTATTTCAGATCAATAGTCTTTTGGCTTGAATTGCAAGGAATTTTCCAGCACACTGTTTGGCACATATGGGAATGATCTTAATCAGTCTTATCATATCTGGTTCCACAATGCCACTACTTTTAGGCACTTAATAATTAAACATGGATTATAAAACATTCCCTGGCATTAAAATCGTATACCAGACTGTAAAATTGACAATAAAGAGTAAAAATTAAGGTGACAGTCAATAGCCAGATGGCTTTGCTGATATTCTAAAATACACATGAAAGATTTTATTAATTTAACCACCATCTGGGATATAGTTGAAAATTAGCATCTATGGGCAGTTAAATCCAGATATAATCTGGATGTCACAATGTGTTCTACTCCAACTTCTGCTATTTTTCTCTTTGGTGACACGGCATAGAATCATTTTAGTTTTTGTTTCCCAAGTGCATGCAGAAATAGGATACCTGCCTTCTGTTAGGATGATATTGTTAAAAGTACTTGAAATTAAAATGAGAAAACACTTATGTATATATCCATAAGGTAGTAATTGATTCGTATACAAATCCTAGATTACTGCCTCATGAAACCTATTAAGTTACATGTATTCAACAATCAACATTAATTTTATTTCATCTTCAGTGGCTCCTGAAATTTTTTTATATCAAATATTATTTTCAAGTAACAAAGTAAGGAATGATTTTTCAAAATAAGTGTATATCCAGAGAAATGGATTAGACCTGGCCTTTTAAATGACATTATTACCCCACAAAGATGGGGTTCTCCTACCCAATGTGTATTAAAAAAGCCAATTATTATGGCATCAGCTTTTGAGGAAAAAAAAATACTGCTTTATTGCTAAAGCGATCTACAAGGAGACAGGAGGCATATGCTCTCAGATTGGTCTCCCAGATCCAAGGCTGGGGGCTAAATTTATGGGATGAAGGGCAGGGTGATCTGCAGTGTGGAGGTAGACAATTGGAGGTAAGGAGAAGTGAGGTAATTGATGATCTACGCAAGTGTAGTCAAGCTTCATGGCTCTTCATAGAATGCATATTCACAAAATGGTAGTGTTAGCATGATCTGAGAGTGGAGTTGTCAGCCCTTTGACATCAAAAGAGTCACTTAGGCATTTGCTCAGGCCCAGTTGTTGGTTGATGGTCTCAACCAGCCTGAACTGGACAGGGAGTCATTTCTCAGTTCCCGAAAAACCACTCTGAATTAGTCTGCTGATAAGATGGGGTCAACTGAACGGGTCCTAGAGAGCCTGTGGTTACAACATTCTGCCCTTGGTTATGTAGGTCAACCTTCCTTAAATGAAATGCAATTTCTCACCTGTGAGTTTAAGATATTGCAGTTCCAGATGGCACTAGCTCTACTAGACCAGGGATTGGCAAGATATGACCCCTGGGCCTAATCCAGTTCACATGTTTTTCTACTGCCCTC
The DNA here is from genome assembly GCA_031878705.1 of Tapirus indicus. NCBI lineage: Eukaryota > Metazoa > Chordata > Mammalia > Perissodactyla > Tapiridae > Tapirus > Tapirus indicus. Next base: position 19,998,249 of record CM062936.1, read on the forward strand.
ACATTAAAGTTTTTTTTTTTTTTTTGGTCCATTTTAGAAGGTTGTAAAAAAAAAAAAATAAGCAAACAAACAAACACATGAATACTAAGAAGAATAAGAAACAGAAACTATATGCCAGCAAAGATATTTACTATCTTTGCATATATTAGGTGCATTCTTTGCAGCCTAAGATATTTACTATCTGGCTCTTCACAGAAAGTTTGCCAACCCCTGCATGAGATTACAAACTATGATAAAGATTTGGGTCTGTTGGCCTCAACACTGACACTGGGTTGCAATAATTCTACAAATATAAACAATATAGAACAAAAAGCACTCTACAAAAATATGGCAAAGTCCTAAGTTGGGTGGTGCTAAAAGATCAAAATCTGATTTGCTAATACATCCAAGAGCTGACAATATTAATTAGGACCAGGTATTCTGACATCCAGTGTAGTAGATTTCTTAGGAGTTTAAATTAATTGTTAATATTAAACTATTTTAATTAGCTTATTTTTTTCATAATCCCACAAAAAGTAATCATATTTCTTTCTGAACGTAATAATCAACAATTTTGTGGTGCCTTCAAATTTTATAAGCTACATTCATCTATGTCTTCTCATTTGATATTCACAAAGATCCTTGGTTTCATGTTTTCTTTAAAAGACTTGTATAGTTACACAGTTACTTAAGCGATTAAACTTCGAGGCTAATTAATTCAAGTTTTCTGTCCCCAAGACCCCTGCTTTTTCCTCTGCATGGGTTTCCCCTTCATCAGGTGAAAAACAAATAAACAAATAACAAAACAAAGAAGGAACTCCAAAATAATTTTATCGAAGGAAAGAAAAGAGAGTTTTCTTACCTATGTAAAAATGAGTGATGTTAATAGCATACTAACCTCAAATAAACAAGTTGGTTTCAAGTTTAAATAAATCACTTAATTCATTATTTTTTTAAATTTAATTAGGGTTCATTTTTTCAGTTAATACCAAAAGAAGTTGAAGAAAGAGTAAAAATTCATTAGCACTAGGTTATAAAATAACTGTTCATTCTTAAAGTAGTTTAAAATAGCTGTTGTAAAACTGTGTCCTGTATATTTCTACTTTCAGATGGAACAGATCAAAATCATTAGATGTTGACATATCCCCAATAAAATCAAGATGGCTTTGAAAGCACAGAATTAAGAAATTTACATAGCTCTTCTGATATTTTGTAAATCAGAAATATATGGTGTAAAAATACTGGTGATATGACATTCAAATTTTTCCTTTTTTTTGCTAGACATCTTGTTCAATACAAATAAAACATAAATGTATCATTTAATTCAAATCATAAATATAATATATTTTAGTGAAGGTAAGGGATTACATTTCCTCATTGATATTCATTAACTTAATATAAAGTAAAAGTTACGGTATTTCTGACTCATGTAGATATCCTTTTTACCACAACCATTAGTGTTGGTTTGTAAAACTATAGGTTTATTACTCTACTAAAATCTTTTATACAGCATTATATAACATGGAGCACTCTAGTTTTTCCTGTGGTATATAATCTTCCACACTTTTAGGTTTTTATAACCTCACTGAGTAAAACACTCTCCAAGTTACTGATTTTTTTTTAAATATAAAATTTTAAGTCCCAATAGCAAATACACTTGATAAAATAACCAGGCTTTTTAACAGACTATTATAGATGTAATATATTGCATCCATTCCAAACCACAATTCCCCAACTTAAGGTAAGGTCTGTCTCTTAGACCTGCCATTAAGGAGATCAGATCTTTGAAAACTGTTTTTTATCTGTGGTTTGAGTGTATTCATCATCAATTTCCCACTAAGGAAATTTATGATCTTATATTTCAACTCTATATATTAAGAGAAAAATCTTAAAAAATTGTATTTCATAAACTTAGTCACATAGTATTGGCCATATAATCAAATACCTCCCATATTACAACCTAAAAGAACTTTTCAAATATTGATTTTGGAAACCAAAGAAGAAAGTGCTAGTCAATTTCCAAACAAGTTCAAATGCACCTATTAATTTGTATGACTGAGTTGACCCAGAAAGACCTTTCTAGTTCAGCAGAAGCATTATGTGACTTTCCTATAGTAACCTCAGTGGAGAATTAAACAACATGATTCTAGCTTCACTGTAGCAACAACAGAGCAACAATTTTTGTGTGTTGTGGTTTTGTTGGGGTTTTTTTTGGGAACTGTTCAATAGTTCTAAGAGTAACAGTTCTGCCATTGTACTTGGCATCGGCTTAATTTTCTTACTTGTAAATAGAAAGAGAAAGTTATGACCTAAATAATTAGGTAATATCCCTAAAGGACTTATCTCCTCAGGGAAAACATAAAGCAGAATAAATGTGCTTAATTATAGTTTGGTCATGCCTACAATATCACGGCCTGCTTATATTTTTTATTTAACTGTAACTTGCACAAGATTATGGCAAATCAATGAACACAATGATGATTCCAAATCATCTCAGCACACAAAATGATACATTATTTTGAAGAAATTAGCAATTTAGCAAGACAGGCATATATTTAAAGAGATGATACATTCAATTATACTACAAACACATTGTCACAAAAATTCATCCAAGGTATAAAGGAAGTCTCCATTTACTTAGCCTTCAGCGTGTTTCTTCTCTAGAGCAGAACGGACTTCCTCCTAACGTTGACAGGCAAGTCCACCTTGCCAGCACCTGCACATCTGAGAAGGCTGGTCTCCTCCAGGTCACAGCCTTAAGACTGCAGGCTCTTAAGATGCCAATTACTACAGTATCAAAAATAGTGAAATACTGTGAATAATAACTTTAGTTAAATATTCATAAATTACTAGAATATTATGCAGCATTTAAAATTATAACCGAGTACTATAACATATGGAAAATGATTACAATATAATTTCAAGGAAAACAATGCAAAGTGCAAAATTATATGTTCTCTTTGATCAAAAGTGCTCCACTTTCGTTTTCAAGGGATAAAGTTCGGAAGAATTTTTTTTCAAATTTCAAAAAGATTGCCAAATTCCCAAGTGCTTATTTTTCTGTGTGGATGATGATTGGGTTGCTGACTCTGCCAACACTGATGGTTTGGAAAAGGGAATCTGACTCATTCTTCTAAGTTACAATGAAAGGTGGGAAGGGATGACTCAGTTTCTCTTGCAAATAGAATAAGCAGTGCAAATTTCTTTGCAAGCAAATAGCTGAAAATCAACTTGCCCAAAGGGTGTGAATCTTTATATTTGGTGGTAAGGGATTTATATTTTTTAGAAATTAGTTTATTCCCTTTCCCCAAAGAGTTTAAAGTATGGCACTGAGATGACAAAATCATATATATATACTTTATCAACATGTGATCTAAATAATATTCATGTTAAGATGCTCTAAACTGTACATTAATGCATAAATCCAGATAAAACAAAAGTTATCTTGGAAGCAATAGGTCTTCATAATTAAAGATGCTGGTTATCCATGGGGTACTTTGGAAGAAATTAATTTCTTCGCTCCAGTGTTTGATATAAAATTATGACAGATAAGCGAAAGTTCTTCAAGAGGAAGAACACTGGGTTTTGTAAATTTAATCATTCCATGTTTTTAATAATAAAAATAGAGCTCATAAAATAATAATCGCCAACCTTTCTTAAACCCTTACTTTTGCTAGTCACCAGCTAAGTACTTTCCATGGGTTATCACATTTAAACCTCACAAGATATTATTGCAATAGGTAATATTTTAATCTCCATTTACGTAGGTGGAATCTGAGGCTTACAAAGAAATAACTTACCTAATGTTATTCAGTTTCAGAAAGCCAAATTTTCTTTGTTGAAGGACAGTTTCTCCAGTAAAACATTGTACTTTGTAGTAGTTACTGTTTATTGTTATCTTCTTAATCAGCAAAGGTATCTAGGCTAGATTCAATAATGCAGTAAAAATGAACTTAGATCAAAGAACAGGGACTCACAGTGGTATATGACATCTGCCCCAAAATTCCTAAGAAAAATATTGGGATCCAAAAGTGAGATCATTGATGTCTCATTTGTTTTATTTAAAAAAAGGTGCTCTCTATGAACATGATCATTATTTTAGATTGGTAAGTGTTGGGCCATGTGTAACATCTTTGCAGAAATGGGAGAATAAATTTAGGATGTCACAATCTTTTTCACTATTGTGAAAAATAGTGAAGAAGTGATGTCACTATTCTTTTCCTACAGTATGCCCAAAATTGTAAAACTGAGAGAAGTCAAGGAAAATGTCAACTTCTTATGCTATCATAACTAAGAAGTGTAGGAACTGGGATTCAAACTCATGGATGTTTGATTTTAAATCTGTGCTTTACCTAGTGGTGATGTAAAAGGAAAGATCCATAAAGGCATATAAAAAGAAGTCAAAGCAATTGTTGGTGGATTCAACTGAAGGGGTGGATTGATAGCATTGGTCAGCAGACAGTGCCAATTTGAGGAACAGGTGACAAAATCATTTAATTTTATGGTTAGATGGCAGTGGGGAAAACAATTTTAGCCAAAGTGTTAATAACCCACTATGATCAAGGTTTTGAATAGTCCAAGAGATACGTTTTTTAAATTCTGGTTTTAAGGCAGTGAGAAACTATTGCATATAACAGAGCTGTGGATAAGGATTTAGGGAACCTCATGCATTTATGCATGAATTATAATGGAATCCACAAGAAAGATAACATCTTCAAGATATAAAGGGAAAAAAAGGAACTCAAGAAGATCTAGTTTTGTACACTGCATGCTTTCTCTCTCAAAGAAAATATAACATCCTGTTAAACTGTAAGGTTTGTTCAGATAAGGTCTAATATATTGTTTTTTCTACCATAGCAGAGATCTTCTTACATCCTTAAGACAAAGAAATCTAAAGACTCAAGGCTTATTTTAATATATCATTTTGAATAGAATATTCTATCCCCAAGAGTTAGAGATTTATATATCACTGTTAGAGTAGATGATTGAGAATGTTATTGTATGAAAATCAAGTTTTTCACCGCATTCTCTTAATTTTGTGATTGTCATGCCATTTTTATTGTAACATATATGTTGAAAATTTGTCTTAAAAGAAGCAAACTACTTATGAACCAAGTGAAAGTGCACCCTTTCTTGTTTTGACATAACATCTGTAAATAGAATGTGAAGGTTTTAAAACACCTTAGGCCCTAATTCTATGTAGGTGGAGATGAGACAACAGGGATTCAACCCAGTGGGGTAGAAACAAAGGAAAGATAGATTTAAATGTTAAAACTTCTGAAGTCAAAACCGTGCCAGAGGACTTTTCCGTTTACTGTACTTTTATTTCCCCAAGCTTATATTCGTCAACCTTCTAATAAAATCTGAAGAAAGCAGGAGGAATTAGCAGCTTCTCTGTCATTGGGTATTTGGGGAGCAGAGAGAGAAACTAAAAAGCCAAGCAAATGTTATAGAAAAGAATTGAAAATTGCAGTCACAAAGCAGAGGTAGAGTGTAATATAGCAGTTTAGTCAATGAAACAGGTTAATTAAGTGGGTTACTCCATTATGAGTCAAACAGAAGTTTGGTTTTAACTAAGATTCTAAGTTCCATTTTAATCAAGTGTTGGAGGATTTTTGACTTTCCATGTTGCAACTGGAAAACCAAACAAAGAGTGCAGAGCTCTGCCTTTAAATGACAAACCACCCACGTGGCGAGTCTTTTAGTGGCCCCCAAAATATTCTTGCTAACTGTAATTACCTGAGAATGAGGAAGACCTCAGTATAGTGGGAAAAGGATAAGGACAAGATGACAAAAATCAAGACAAATGAGGTAAGGAATTCAAATAGCGAAGGAATGGGTAAATTGAAAAGTGAGAAAATTGAGCAAAACAATGAGCAATGAGTGAAGAAAGAAGTAAGGGTAAAATGTTAGAGAACAAAATAGTCTTATGATGTCTCTCTTGAAAAAGAGAGAGACATAAAAATGACATATTTTCGAAGAGCAAGTGATCATCATAAACCTTTGTACATTTCCTGAAGGAGTAAATGAACTGAAACACTTGGAATTAAATGTATATTAGAGAAGGAAGTAGGGATTCTGCAGTTATGTTATTAGCTTGATCAATACCCATAACCAAACAGACAATTTTGCACCACTTTCACCCTCAAATCACTTTAGTGCTTGCAATCTCCTATTGATTATCAGCTAACCAAATAATTACTAAGCTCCACTTTTCTGTCTATTGAGTACACATAATCTCAGTGGCAACCTTGACTTATTTAAAATGGATGAAAGGAGTATCCAAGAAATTGCAAACATGCAAATATGATCAGTTTGAAAATTCAGTTTGTCTTTGATAATTTAAAAAGAATTATAATAACTAAGTATCAAAACAATGCAATCAATAAAATGTTCAAAATAGCATTATTTACTGTGTCATGGTCTACCCATATTGGGACATTTCTGTAGAAACGAATAAAATCCAACTACTCTGCTCAATGTGAATTATTTTGAATGACCCTTAAACTACTGTAAATAAATAAATGTGTGTTCACATATAAATAAAATTTAAAATATGTAAGTTGAATACAGTATTTTAAAATAACAAATTTGTCACTTTGTTTAAAAATTAAAATATGTAAAATTGTTTACTATAGCATAGATAACATGCCGGTTTCTTAATAATATGTTTTGATGATAGAACATAAGACTTCTTACAGTAAATACAGGGCCAATAAGTAAAAGTATTGCAGCCTAATGTCCCTGCTTTTTCCCCATAGGCTGTAAGAAAAGAATCTACAAATGGTAAAAAAAGGAAAAGCAAACCCAGACTACTTGCCAGGCTGTCCTTGCTTGAAGAACTAGAGAAAAAGGATCTAGGCAGGTAGAAATAGTCTAAAAAATATTATTCTTTGAATTAGTGTTTTCAGAAAAACACATACACTTCCCTTCAGTCTCAAGTTTATGCCAGAGACTCATACCATTCATTTGGGGATAATCTCTCATCTTCTAATTGCTAGAAGAGTATGTGTAACATTGGAATGATCAATTCTATGAATATTAAGTAAAACTCAGTTGCAGAAACATCTAAGTGTGATTTTTTTTAATGGAATATTTGAAGTTACAGATTCAGTAGCTTCAAATTATTAGAAATGTTTAGGTTACCTATTTCATACTGAGTCTGTTTTGGTGAGTTTTAACATTCTAAGACTCTATATGGTTCATTTATGTTGTCAAATGTATTTGCATGAAGTTTTATATCATAGCCATTATATTTTAAGTCTCTACTGCATACATTACTTAAATTCTTTATAGGTGCTCTTTACTTTTTAATTGGTAATTTCTCCAGAGATTAGTTTATTTTGTATGTTAGATAATCAAATTTTAATGTTTTTTCTACTCTTACAACTTGTTTTCTTTTAATTCATTTGTGTTTTTTTCCTCTCTTTTACTTGTTATTCCCTTCCCTCTTTTTTCAGGTTTTCAGTTTGTTCTTCCCTTTCTTCTTTCTTCTTTTGGGTGTTTACTTTGATCCTTTTCTAACATTTTTAAGTTAGTTATTTGTTTCATTAATTTTGATCCATATTCCTTTTCTAAATTAATTCTTTAAGTAAAATTTCCCTTTACATACTCATTGGCTCTGTCTCCTATGTTTTAACATGATGTATTTTTTTTTTAATGCTAGTTCTAAGTATTCTCTAATTTCCATTGTGAATTTTTCTTTAAACCGTAAATTGAAGTTTTTTGTTTACATCTCAATTTATTTGTTAGAGTTAATTATATTTTTGTAAATTTCTAACAATTCATTGCAGACAGAGAATGAAACCAATTATTTGAACTTTGTTTAGGTTTGCTTTATGGCCTCACACATGTGAGTTGTTGGTAAATGTTCCATGTTTGCTGGGTAAGAATGTGGGTGTTTCTACATTCTACAAATATTCAGACATATTAACCATGTTATTCAAATATTTCATTTTTCAAAATAGCATATTAGAGGGATATATGCACTTCCGCATTTATGGCACTATTATTCATAATAGCCAAGATAGGGCAACAAGCTAAGTGTCTGTCAATGGATGAGTGGATGAAGAAGATGTGGCACATATATGCAATGGAATATTATTCAGCCACGAGAAAGAAGGAAATCCTGACGTTTGTGACAACATGGATCATTAAGAACATTATGCTAAGTGAGATAAGTCAGACAGAGAAAGACAAACACTGTATGATATCACTTATTTGTGGAATCTGAAAAAACTGAACTTGTACAAACAAACAGTGGAATGATGATTACCAGAGGCTGGAGGGTGGAGGAATAGGAGAAATGTTGTTTAAGGGTACAAACTTGCAATTAGTAGATAAATAAGTCCTGGAGATCTAATGCACACATAGTGATTGTAGACAACAATATTGTATTATAAACATCAAACTTGCTAAGAGACTATATCTTCATTTTCTCCACCACAAAAAAGAAATTTTAATTATGTGACATGATAGAGGTGATAGCTAACCCTACAAGAGGAATCTTATTGCAATACGTAAATATAAATATATATATCAAATCAACATGTACACATAAACTTACACAAGGTTATATGTCAAATATACTTCAATAAAAAAACACAAATGCACATATACACTCATATTTGCTGTTTAAGAGTAGTAATTTTCTTGTAAATATTTTAGTAGGAGTAGATTAACATTTATAAAAAAAATAGTTCATTTCTTAAATTTTATTCTGATGGATCTATCAGTTACTGAGAGAAACATGTTAAAATATCTGCCCATAATGAAGGATTTATTGATTTTCTCTTGAAGATGCTTTATATGATTCAAGTAGTTTGGTTGCATTAGTGACCTTGATTCTTCGCCTCTCCCTGAATCCACACCCTTGCTGTGGGCCCTGCTGTGCCTTATATTGGCCTTCTTCTCGACTCTGGCTTTTTCCTTCTTTGGTGGATGGAATTTTAGCAAACACGACATGAACTTGAACAGTGCTTGATCAATTGTGCTTGTTTCTTGTCATCCGCTGAGCAACATGAGATCATGCCCTGGCTAGTCCTTGGGAGACATTCTAGTAAGATCATCTAGACTAGCTGGAAGTTAGCTAATCACCAGTTATCTGAGTGAACCTATTTGAGACCAGAAAAACTACACAGTCAAGCGAAGCCTCAACAGCTGATCTATGGACTCATGAGCTACATACATGTGTATTTTTGACTACCTCTGACATTTTGTGTGTGTGGGTGGTGTTTGTCATTTAAGGATTTTATTGCAACAGAGAAGTGATACAATATTTTAAGCTTTCATAGGCACATATATTCCATTATTTCATTGGGGATTATAACATTTTATTGTTATATAAAGACTCTTAAAGAAAAGTAGTATGTTGGACTTTAAATTTTTTCTTTCTTTCTTTCACTTTGGCAGTTGCTTACCAGAATGCTTTTAGTCTTACATTTAACTTTTCTTCATTTCCATGTTTTCTGTGGCTCTTTCATATAACATGCAGGAGAGAAGATAGTGGCTTTCATAGTGAATAGAAATTCTTATGGTTTATGTTGCCTTACTTGTGCTGCTTGTAGTATGGAGAAACCTGTGGAAATAACATGTAGAGTAAAACAGAAGTTGGAGGCCTGTTACCCACTTGCAATTTAATTTTATATCTTATTTTCAAAGATTCACAAAATATCAAAGTTCTTTTAGCAGATTTCCTGTTTGATAGGCTAACACTGGACTCCACATTAACCTAACGTATTATAACTAGAGGAAGGACTGAATCTATGTAAATAAATTCCAGCAAAATAAGTTTCTGGCCAACAAGTTGGCTAGGCCCTTTGAAATTGTCTCATGTATCCCCATGACTATATATTGCAATAGAATATGCCAGATACTCATCTTTTATTTTAAGTCTGCTCTGCACTTTGAGCTTGAGTCAGGAGAACAATTAGTCACAACCATATCAAATCCACCACCACCAAACCACGTGATTGACTCCTCAGTATGTCGATGATACTACCTGAGACTGTGGGAGCTTTGAAAGGTAGCATTAGGCTAGAGGAAAGGGTGGGTTAACCCTCAGCATCCACAAGTGGGGCAAGGAGCAGTGTGAGGCAGGTGAGGTACCAGCATAGGGTGCAAAATTTAAGAGGATGCCAAAAAATTTAGATAAATGATTTAACTAGATAAATAATATTTTAATACTATATATACATATATATATATATTTTTTTTTTTTTGGTGAGGAAGATTCATCCTAAGCTAACATCTGTTGCCAGTCTTCCTCTGTTTTCCCTGAGGAAGATTCGCCCTGAGCTAACATCTGTGCCAATTTTCCTCCACTTTGTATGTAGGTCGCCACATCAGCATGGCTGACTAGTGGTAAGTCCACACCTGGGATTCAAACCCATGAACCTGGGCTGCCAAAGCGGAGCACATCGAACTTAACCACTGTACCATGGGGCAGCCCCGGTACCATATAGATATATATAAAAATTATATGTATATATTTTTGGTGAGGAAGATCAGCTCTGAGCTAACATCCATTGCCAGTCTTCCTCATTTTACTCAGGAAGATTAGCACTGGAGCTAACATCCATGCCCATGTTCCTCTATTTTTTTTTTGTGGGACGCCTCCACAGCATGGCTTGATGAGCAGTGTGTAGGTCCGCGCCTGGCATCTGAACCTGCAAATCCTGGGGCCACTGAAGCAGAGTGTGTGAACTTAACCACTATGCCACAGGGCCAGCCCCCACCATATAGTCTTAAAAATCAAAATTAATACAAAAATCTGTGATGAACAAAATATCAAAAATTGAAATTTTAAATAAAAATGGGATCTGTTAATATTGTGAGCTCCCAGAATTCTCACCTTTCCTGCCTAAATATCACAAGATCCTTCCTCAACTGTTGCATATAGGACAATTTTTGGAATGGGTATTAGGTCATCTCATGTGTAAAAGAAAACCTGAAATTTTGATATGTTAAGCATATGAAGTCGGTTGTTTCCCAGTCTCTGGAAGTGAGAGTGACTGTATTCTTTAAAATTTAGTTTGAAATTATTTGACTCTGGAATGTTTCCCCCCACAAGCTTAGCTGAATTTTCTTTTTGTTTACTTTCTGAAAATCTTTTTTTTGGCTAGTGAGTTTAGCTTATTTGTTGTGATCTTTGACTTTTAAGTTTAGTCTGTTAACTTTTATTGTGATTACTGATCTATTGGGGCTTATTTCTGGAATCATATTTGTCTTCCTGTGTCTTTGTTTTATTTGTTTCAAAACTTAATATGCCTAGTTATCTTAACACCGTCTAAATTTATTGTTTCATTAACTCCCTACCAAATAATCCATGGATCTTAAAACTTATTTAGTCTGAAAATTTCCTTGTAATTAATTTTATCTCTTTTAAATAAGCAAGATAGAGAGATATTTGTCTTTTTTGGATTACATGTGCATCTATGGATTTATCTTTCAGGTCAATAATTTCCTCTTCAATATATTTAATCTGCTGATTAACCAATCCATTACATCTTGGCTTTTTAATTTTAGTTATTCCTTCAAAAAGTCTATTGTGTCATTTGTTTTAAAAATTGTTCCATTATTTCCTGTAGATTCTAGTTCTTTCTCCATTTAATCAGGCCTTACAATTTTCCTTTAAATGGATTAAATGTATATTTTGCCTTTTATTTCTAATAAGCCTGAATTCTAAAAACATCATGATTCTGACGTCTATCGCATCTTCTAGTAATTACTCACAATATTCTACTTTGTGTTTTATTGATAACTTTTAAACTCGTGCTATTATTTTTTTCTTGAAATTCTATTTTTGGCTGTTATTTGAGGCCTAGATTAAAATTGGGCCCCTCGAAATAGAATTTGTGTTTTCTTCTGCCTGTTGCCAAAGGTATTATCAGCCACATAACATTTTATTTCTTCACTTAACATTTTCAGACGTGCAAATAGAATGAATTCAGTCCAAAATCTATGTAGCGGTAGCTTGTCATCATTTCTCAGAGGGGATTTTTTTTTTTTCTTTGAACCTAGTACTGAGGTCACGATTCCTTGTTGCTGTCTTCTGTTTTGTGGATATATCCACACAAACTGAAGGTTTATTGCTTTGATGCCCAACTATAAACATGAGTCGCTTTTTAGAGTTCTTGACTTGGGTATTTCTTAGGTGTTGTCGGGTATTGTCTTTTCTTTCTTGCCCGAAACAGGCTAAATTTCACCAGCATTTACCAAAAGTCACACGGAGAACATTCCCTTTGGGGTTTGCTTACCTTCTAGGTATCCCACTTTTACTTTATTATTGGCGTCTGAAGCTCCCTGACATTTTTTAAACTCCAGACAAGTGATTTATTTCAAATATCATTTAAAAATATTTTATGTGACAATTTAGTTCTTTTTTAAAGTGTTGCCTTCATTAAAGTGCTTCTCAAATTTGTCATATTATGGCATACATAGAAAATGTTAAAATTATATGACATATTGGAAAAAAGCACATAAGTTACTTGATGTTGGAGGCAGCTGGCCTAACATTTCGAGTCTTGTTCAGCTAACTAGGTACCTGGGGGAATAAATATTTTTGCAGACTTTTAACCCATTTGCACACACTTGTAACTCATTTGTGGAAAACAAGATTGCAGTAGCAATACATGGATTCTGAAGATTTTTTTTTTTAGTTTAGTCCTTTTTGTTCATCACGTTCTGTAATATGTAAAAGTATTTTCTACTTTAATTGGGAAAAATTCCTGCAACTAAAAATATTTCTACTGAAAAATTTTCAACCTGTTCCAAAACTTGTACTCAATAACTAACACCTTTTAATAGCATACTAAGTAAGTAAATTTTAAAAAAAAAATTGTCTTGCTATCTCATATTAAAAATAAAAAAAAACTCTTGCAAAAAGTGATATATATATGAAATCTATGGTACATGAGCTCTGCCTCCTTCTATTTATCAAAGTCTAGGTACAAAGAGATAACCCTGTTGTTTCTCAAGGGTATATAAGCAGAGCACTATCTAACACCAGATGAAAAATAAATGTACCTATTCAAGAGAAAAAGTACAGCAAGTGCATCTGTTATTGATGACACAAATTATTTCATGAATTTGCTGCTTTGTTTTGGGATTATAAACATGACAAACAAGGACCATAGTGCATTTCTATATAAGCCATGTCTACATATGTAAATCATAATGGAAATTGGAGAGATTCACTGAGGCTGAGAAAGATAATTGCATGAAATCACATAACTAAAATACACTGCTGAATTTTATGACCATTTCTGCTGGATTACAAAGACATATTCCTCTTACCATATCATGTTATATCATTCAAATGGAAATTTTACCCTGGATTGTGGCATAACATAATGCACAAAACTCTCAAAGTGAAATAGCTTTGATGATATATAAAAATAATTATCTCATTATGAAACATTTTCTTAACACATCTTCAATCTTAAGGTATTACTATAAGATTTAAATAATGCTATACTAAAGTTTACATGTTTAAAATGTTCACATATTATCCTTTATATTTAATTAACTTTATAATTAGTTGAATTAATTAAATTTATTTGTATGTAAATTTTATTTCTATTATATTGGTTAACAGTTTGACTCACTGTAAGAGAGAAGTTGGATTGTTCTGTGTTGGACTTAATTTGAACAGAGAGTATTTTTTTTTTTTTTTTTGGTGAGGAAGATTAGCCCTGAGCTAACATCTGTTGCCAATCTTCCTCTTTTTTCTCAGGAAGATTGGCCCTGGTTTAACATCTACATCCATCTTCCTCTATTCTGCATGTGGGATGCCTGCCACAGCATGGCTAGATGAGCAGTGCATAGGTCCACACCTGGGATCCTAACCTGCAAACCCTGGGCCACCAAAGTGGAACATTGGAACCCAACTACTACACTACCAGGTCTACCCCAGAACAGAGAATGTTTTAATTTGTACCCCAAATATCTTATCTCTGAATTTTTTTTCTAAAAGATTGTTATTACATATAAAATGATTAGAAGATACTAAATTTTCCAAAATGGGTCCGTGATAAACTATGAGATTGTGGTATTCTCTATGAATAATCAACATACAGTCGTGTGCCATGTAACAATATTTCAGCCGATGACAGATGGCATATGTGACCCATAAGATTAGTATCACATAACCTAGGAGTGTAGTCGCCTATACCATCTAGGTTTGTATAAGTACACTCTATGGTGTTCGCACAACAATGAAATCACCTAACAACTCCTTTCTCGGAAGTATCTCCGTCATCAAGCGGAGCATGATTGTATTGTTTTTAAGTTTGTAAAGAATTGTCAATAATATTAGAGGTTATTTGTGTATATAAAACACAGCAGGAGCAAAAAAGAGCATGATATATTAATTAATTTATTTATGTGATATTAATTAACTCTTTACATAGATAGTAAAATAATATATAAAATAGGTTAATTTATTCAATATTATTGATATTTACAATACATAAGTCCATTTCCTAAAACACATTTAAAATTTTCTTTTCTTGTCTACTTTCCTTATCCTGGTGCTTCACCTCACTCCCTACTACTCTATCTTCCACTTTTTAAAGTGAGTTTTGCCTCAGAGATGAATTCTCTCCACAAGGAACATGGTGTTTCCTGAATGAACACTCTTTATTTTCATATTTCAACGTTTCCCAGATAAAGGCAGTGACTGGGGTATATGCAAAGTTGGAACTGAGGAACAAAAACATTACTCATGGTCACTGCTGAATTATATAGTGCATGCAGAAGACTAAATATTATTCAAAAAAATTTCATATTTGATATCCTAGTGAAAGCATCAATATGTCATTATGAGAAAGTGAGAAGGGGTTGAACTCCCTGACAAGGCTTGTGAAGGTCTTAATACAGGGATGAATAAGAAGCAGTGAAAGTGAATCCAGGGCCACACCTGGTGAGAGAAAAGCAGAGATTCTTAGAAAAGCTCAACAAAATGAGAAAAGGAAGGAGGGTAGGTGGCTGCTGATCACCTTGGCTCATGTGTTTTTCTTTGCAGTGCAGCATTTAGGGTCACTATCCCTCTAGGTTTTGCCTGCTAGAGCAGGTGTTTTCTACAAACAGTTGTTTTACATGCATTTCTTTTTATCTAACCTAAGTAGTTTCTTTCTCCCATTTCTTTTTAGCACACTTTTCCTTATTAAGAGCACCAGTGAGAAGTCAGTATGTGACATGAATTCTTAGCAAGATAGCAAAAACCAAATGTGGTTCTTCAGGGCCTTCTAATATACAGTGGGACTATGCTTTTTTGAAATGTCAGTTTCTTTTTGGTTAATATTTGGAGACAACCTACTCTACTTCCCAGCATGATTGGTATACCTCTCTGCTGTTAGAGAGAAATAACCCCTAGATCCCTTTTCCATTTCAGTGGAGATAACGATGCACAGAAATAGCTCTCAGGTGTACATGAAACCACGACATTGCAAGGAAGTTTATATTTTAAAGCAAAGAAGTTACATTCCATTAGGTGTTAGTATCTAATAAATATGCAGTGCACTGAGAGACTTGCAAGAAAGATGGAGAGTTGGTACATATTTCCAAAATTGTTTGACAGACATTAAGAGTGATATATATCACAATAAACTAGAGATGAAAACTTTATCTACAGTAAAACTAGACAAGTTCTCATCATCATCCCACACATCGTGAAATATCAACTTGATACAATGAAATTTAGATGAAGCAGAGAGAAGATACCAGGAGCTAATACTCAATTTTCTGGCAACTGGGGAAAGTGCAATTCTAAGACTATATACGAGATTATTTTTTAAAAAAATGTAAGTAATATTTCTTGGCTTAAAGAAGTGAGAGCTGAAGCTCTGGTTAGGATAAGGAGAAAACTATTTGGAAATCAGACGTGAAAGTAAGCCAGAGGGAGAAGTCCATCGTCGAAAGCGGTGCTTCTCAGATTTTAGCATGCATCACAATGACCAGGAGGCCTTCTGAAACAGCAATTACTGGATCTCACTCCCAGAATTTCCGATTCAGTAAGGCTGGAGCAGTGCCTGAGAATTTGCTTCTCTAAAATGTTCCCAGGTGATACCAAAGCTGCTGGTGTGGGACTAACCTTTGAGAACCTCTAGAATAAATGATTTGGTTGTTGTGGTTGGTGGTGGTGGTATTATTTAAAGGATTTATCTTTCAGAGCAGTTTTAGGTTCACAAAGAAATTGAGAGGAAGGTACAGATTTTTCCATGTAGCTCCCTGCCCCCACATGTGCATAGCCTCCTCCATCATCAGTATCCCCCAAAGAGTGGTACATTTGTTGTAATTGATGAACCTATGCTGACACATCATTATCGCCCAAAGTCCATAGTTTACATTAGGGTTTACTACTGGTGTTGTACTTTCTATGGGTTTGGACAAATGTATAATGGCATGTAGCCATCATTATGGCTACAAACTACTATACAGAGTAGTTTCACTGCCATAAAAATCCTCTCTGCTCTATTTATTTATACCTATGCCCCAGCGCCTGGCAATGACTGATCTTTTTATTGTCTCCATATTTTTATCTTTTCCAGAATGTCATGCATTTGGAATCATACAGTGTGCAGCCTTTTCAGACGATCATTTTTTTGGTTAGTAATATGCATTTAAAGTTCTTCCATGTCTCTTCATGGCTTCATAGCTGATTTCCTTTTAGCACTGAGTCATATTCCATTGTCCGGATGTAACACAGTTTATTTATCCATTCACCTATGGAAGGACATCTTGGTTGCTGTTTAAATGACTTTTTAACATGTGTTTTATTTTTGTCTTCAACTTAACTTCCCAAGGAGAAAAAAATAGTTTGAAGACAAGGAAACAAGCTTACTCTAATAGCTGTGGGATGGGAATGGGGGAGATGTGAGAAAGCCTTATTGAAAAGGCTACAGTGCCTCAGGAAAAAAAAAGTCTGGTATCATGTTGGGATGGCTTTGTGCTGTATCAGCTTGGTTAGGCTAAATGACATTCTCAAGAAACCCCTTTCTAGTATGCTTCCACATAGGGCAGGCTATAAAAAAATATGTATATCAATCCGACTACTCTAAAATTTAACCTAAATATTTCTAAATATAATCAGTTAACCAATAGACATTTAAACCTATTCTAAATAAGCCAAATTATAAGGGAGAGATATTCCACAAAGACAATCAAAATTTTTTATCCAAAACTTTCACACTTTTAGAGGATTTGTCAGTGTAAGGTATTAGTGAAAAGGAGAAGAAATTAAAAAAATACTAAATTAAAAATACTAAAATTTTCTCATACATCTTCCAAGGTAGAATAGAAAGGCATTAAGTTGAGTTTGTAGAAAAATAATAGCTTCCTCTGAAGGCTAGAAAAAAGTGAACTCTTTAATAATTTCCAGGCAATAAACAAGCTGTGTTACCTCCTAGTAAAGAATTAATATCGAGCAACCAGAGAATGAAGTAGTAAAGACCACGAAGCCCTTTACAAAGACATCGCAAGAATCTAATCTTGATCACTTGAAGTCATTAATGGAAACGAAGCAAAACAAAACAAAACTCTTTCATAGCATTGGATTAGAATAAGTTTCAGTCCAAATCTTAAAATACTATTTTTGTAGAAAAAAGAGAGTAATTCAAAGGCAAATTAACTCATCAATTCACATAGTTTGGAAATAAATTTTATAATTTGCTTTTAATTTACTAATGTTTTTAAGGATTGTTTTTTTATAAAAGAGACTAAGTGGATAAAATTGTCTTTAGTTTATAGCACGCTTCATTTTTTTTTCTTGACATTTCTCTCCTCTTTAAAATTAAAAAGCAAATAACCTAAAGTAGCAGGAAAATTTTAAAAGTATGTTAATTCAATAAGATGTTACATAGCTTTTCTGAGAAGCTCAGCTAATTCACCTAATTATTCTCTCTCTCTCTCTCTTTTTCTTTCTTAGAAGGTCCCCTCCTACTCTGCTTTCCAATGACATTGTGTATCTGTAATTTACTTAGACCCACTGAGAAAATTGAAGACTTACGTTGTATCTGCAAAGTTTAAGACTAATTTTTTATTTACTCTATGGCATACACACACACACACACACACACGCACGCACACACACGTGCAGATTTATTTATCTAAATAACATGAAGTGAAAAAAATTTTCCATTTTTTGGGGGGAGGGCATTTCTTAACTGATCACATCAGACTGGAATTTATAGCAGAATTGAGGTAGAAAGATTTAAGATAGTTTAATAAAAAAACAAAAACAAATACATTGATGCATGGGACAAACTGCAAGTGAAATAGGATGAAGATAAGGTAAAGAATTAGATTGAGTCTGATTCTAGATACTTTTAAAATTTTTAGAGAGTGAATTGTTAGAATATTAAAGAGTTTGAAAATACAAACATTTGCTAAAATAAGGTAACTGCTTGTGACTTAGATATACATATAGCTACATGCTTCAATTAGGTAATCTTAAAAAACCACTTTATGTTCCACAAATTCTATCATTTGGCAATGACTTCTGAGACATTGCAAGAACAAAAAAGAACAAAGAGATCACATCTGTGAACCTGAACTTTCTTTTCAGATATTATGTGCTGTTGATGTAGCTGTCTGTTATTTATCTGCCCCAAGTATCGTTGACAAAGGAAGATACAGCAATTATGGGAGTGTTTGGTTACACATTTGTAACAATTTGGTGATAATTTTTAAATCCTTATCCGTCACAATACTAGGATAATTTCTCTCACGCTGGGAGCGGGGGTGGTTATAGAAGAACTGCTTCTAGAACAGATGAAGAAATGGCAGATTGTTTCAATACAGTTTTTTCCCTTAATAGTTTTAGTCAACTGAAAGCCAAATGATTTATAGTCCTTCATATTCTCAATTCCGGCTATTCTCAAATTTTACCGAAGCTCTGTGTGATTCTCTGACAGCTTAAATTGCTTTGAGAACAAAGACTATTTAAAACAAAATCATATTATGACTGATTCAACAAAAGCATGTGAATGTGACAGGGATATCAATAGAAATTGGTGGCTTTACTGAGAAAAGTCTCTCACTCTAAATAAACACAAGGCATGGGGAACATCTTCATTTGATCAAAACTTCATCAGAATTGTAACTGTACTACATTTGTTCATGCCTGTACCAGTACTGGATAAACTTTTCAGTGTGGTTATAACTAGGAATCTTTTCCTGCATTGAGAATTGAAAGGAAGCCTTTGGCAAAATGCTGTTAACCACGGTGGTCCGTATGTTGTAATATTAGGTATGTATTTGGTTGAAGAGGTACTTGATTGTAATTAAGTCACCATTACTTTATAAAAGTGTGGAGATTCTCTTGAAAAAAATTCCACTTAACATAATACCCTCAAGGTCCATCCATAGATTAGTGGTTACCAAAGGGGAAGAGTGTTGAGGGCTGGGCCAAAGGGGTAAAGGGGCACATATGTATGGTGATGGATAAAAACTAGACTATTGGTGATGAGCACAATGCAGTCTATACAGAAACTGATAAATAGTAATATACACCTGAAATTACACAATGTTATTAACTATTATGACTTCAATAACATAATTGAAAAAAAATTCCAAATGCTCTGATAGATAAGCAAAAGAGAACATTATAGTGCTCACTCTCCAGGAAACAGGGTGTCCTGGTGACATTTGTACTGAAAGAGTGCTTGCTGTTCCAACCTATGCACAATGATAGATAGAAGGAGTATTCTAAACCCTAACAGATATTCACAATAAATCCAAATATGGTAACGACCCCCTGCTATCTCCTTTATACAATTGATCTAGAGACTGACTGAGCATTAAAATATGCAGTAACAGTCATTTTAGATTAGAGACATATGTTAAGAAAATTTATAATATTTGATACACTTAAACACACACACATACACAACTCTCACAATAATTGTATATCAATCTAGACACATACCTGAGTTGGAAGAGTAGTGTGTGTATCATAATACCTGCTTTTCATTTAAAGTCATCTTTTTTCTAGCCTAGTAAATTAACTAAAATATAGAACAAATCTTATGGGAAAATATATTAAATGCAAAAACAACTTACCTGCACAGTAGTTTCTTTTCTTTTCTTTTAGAACAAAACCTGTATATATTTTGGAGATTACCAGCATTCAATTAGCGAACCAATCTCAACCAGCAATCTGTTGTGTGAAAGTTTCCGTGTCCCTACGTGTGCTATGAATGATTTCAGGAGAAATTTGGCACTACTGATGCCTTTGATGTGCTCTTTCAACAAGTGTGCATTTAGAACCCACCATGAATCTCATTCTCTGCTAGGTGCTGTGTCTAACGAGTTATACACACATGATCCTTTCCTTTGGATCTCAGTCTCACGATAGAGTTGGGAGTACAAAGAAAGAGCCATGATAAACCTCAGTATATAAGGCAGAGAACACATCCCTGACCACTCTAGAGGGCATGTCAATATCAAGTGGTTTCAAGGAGGAAACCTCTTTCAATCTTCCTGAGTTAAAGAGGAGTGAGTCAAATCTGAGCTCTGCTTCTTTCCACACTTTGACCTTGGGTAAAGAGTTTCACCTTGCTTTTCTCTTATGTAAAATGGAGATAAGAATACCTGTACTTTCTGGAGCCAGCCCTGATGGCCTAGCGGTTGAAGTTCAGCATGCTCTGTTTCAGTGGTCCAGGTTTGGTTCTCGCGTGTGAAACCGCACCACTCGTCTGTCAGTAGCCATGCAGAGGTGGAGGCTCACACAGAAGAACCAGAAGAACTTACAACTATACACAACTATGCACTGGGGCTTTGCGGGGGCAAAAAGGAGGAAGATTGGCAATGGATGTTAGCTTAGAGTGAATCTTCCCCTGCAAAAAAAAAAAAAGAAGAAGAAGAAGAATACCTGTACTTTCAGCCTACCTCACAGACTTGTTCTATATAACAAGTATTTTTATTGGGGTTGTTGCTATTATTATTATTAGCAGTGATGGTAGTAGCACTAGTAGTAGAAAGTATTACTAATATTACTGTTGGCAAGGTGTATTTTAAACATATCCAAGCTTTTTAACACCTTAATCCACTTCTTAATTCCCCTCCACAGAAATGTTAATGAAAAGGGAATGTGAGAAATGGTAAGAGACAGAGAGAGAGAGAAGGGTACAAGATATCAAACAGACACAGAAGACTTGAACACACAAGTTGTTAACAAAATGCAGCCACAGGAGCCTGGAGAGGTTACAAAATTTGCCTATGCCACCCTCTTTCTTCAACTAGCTTCTTTCTTTCCAGCTCATCTAATCGGCATATTGTTGGTAAAAGTAATTGTCACTAGATTTTCGTAATGCATGCAGTGTGCACTGGTATGAATAATGATTTTTCTCTGAGTGGATAGGTAGCCAAGCCAGAAATCTCATTGTGCAGCGTTTATAAACCACTCTTCACGTGGGGAAGGCAGGCACCCTGGAAGATGGAAACAATTTGATCCGACTCTGATAATGGAAGGGGTTACATGCACCCAAACCTCGCTCTTTAAAATAATAAAAACGTGCTTCAGAGGAGACAATGACTCCCCAGAGAGGGGCAAAAGACATATTGCTCTGTGAGCTCTAAAACATTAATTATAAGAGAGAAAGATTCTTATCCCTGTAATTCCCCTCAGAAGAAAGACACTGGGGAGTAGAGGAGACAGGCAGGGCATGAATTCAGGGAACATTTTCATTTCAGTGAGCATCTGCTGAGAGGCAGTAAATCCAGTGATAACTACATGCATTGTGGGTGCCTTCCTTTCTAGTAAGCATGGTGAGGGTAACTTCCCCCTCCTGGCATAATTGTTCTTGTTCCAATTGAGCATAATAGGGTTTTAAAAACTATTAAGAGAAGCTAAAAGGCAAAGAAAATTGTGACTCTATTGAAAAAGAAAAGCTATTTCTAACAAACTTACTTTCTTTTGACACAGCTTACCCTTACCGTTTTGTAATTTCACAATGTTGTATAGAATATTTTATAAATATCCTGAAATTTCTTATTATGAATCCAGATGGAGACTCTTTATATGTGTACTGTTATTTTCAAATGGGAGAAGGGAAAAACTTAAGAAGCAATAGTGACAATAATGATGTTGCTTTGTCTTCCAAAAACTATGCACAAGAATTGCTTAGAGACAAATGTAATTGCTTGTTTCAACCTGCACGTGTAAAAGAAGGTCATAGATATTTTAGATTTACAGTTAGATCTAGGCTATTTTTAAAGAATGAAATAACAGAATATATTTATTATGTTTGTTTCTTAAAATGAACAGAATTTTGGATTCCTTAAAACATTTTATTTATATTTAATATAATGAATTATATTGAATTACTGAATTATAGTATGTATAATAAATTAATGTTGAAAATACTGATAATAATGATTAATTACTAACATAAATATTTATACTTAGGGAATTTCCAAAGAAACCTAACTATGTAATAAAAGCAATGAAACTTGATACTGACTTATGGGATTTGCTTTAACTAGGAACTGTCCAAAATTTATTTACTGGGAGGCCTCTTGGATCTCATATAAACAGCATCATCCCAACATATACAAAATTATTACTTGGTTATTCTTTGTCAAGGACTGTTCTAAGTACAAGCTGGCCCTGAGACCCTCTGAAAAAATACCTTTATCTGAACTCCAGCATAACATAATTTTACCCCTCTGGTAGAGATAGTTCTAGTTTATAGATTCTAGCAATTGAAATATGTGACTTCAAAAAACCTGAAATAACTAACTGTTGCCAAGGTCAAGAAGTATTTTATCAGTGGAGATTGCATGTATACCATAGAGATTTGTTGTCAGAGTTCATTTTTCTCACTCAATAGCCACAAGCCATCATTTGAATATTTGCCTTTGTCATTAGCATGCTGCACAGTATCACGTAGAACTCACAACTGAGACCACTTTGGACATTTCCCAGAGCATGAATACCAACACTCGTCATTGATAAATAACACTTGTTTACTACTCACACTGTCGGGTCATGTGTATGAATAATTTGCTGCATAATTTTCTCACATTAGTCAAATTAAAACATGAAAATGCATATACTATTCCAGCCAGTTAATTTATTGATAGGTGATATGTTAAAATTAATTATCTGCCATGTCATATTATTCCAAACTTGAATGCAGTTCCCATCTGACCCAAAGATTTGCAAACATTGTATAAATATGGGTGACTGACTAGTTTATTCCATACATGTTCATATGTATTAAATGGAAAGTAACGTGGTCAAAACTTATACGTATTTGGTTGCCTATTTTTGCGCAAGGGGGTGTCATGTACAGAGGCAATTGGGTCTCCATGATGCAGATGTGACCTAGGGTTTTTTGGGGAAATGTACTAGCAGAGAAGAAGCAGAGTGGACTTTGTTTTTCAGACTTCCAAATTCTACAGCTTAGTTTGGAGATAGATATTCTGTGTGCTCCATGGTCAAGGTTCCAGCAGAGATGCCTGCCTATAGAAATCCCTGTTAGAGAAGTTGGTATAGTTGCTAAATAACAAAGACCATGCAGTGCAACGGCATCCATTTGTGTCACGACGGTCCCCATGCTTTTCTTTGCATGACACACAGTTTAAGTTCCTGAGCAAATTGTTGACCCTGAATGTGTCATTCCTAATATAGTCTTTAGTGGCCCAGTGGCTTGACCTTAGAATTAGGCCATTATTTTTTGGCCCATGAATTTGTATAAATCTTTAGTAAATCTTAGAGTAGTATGCTTTATGGCCAGCAACATCATCTGAAGTTCAAACCATTAAGCAGAGTATCTGAGGCCATAGATATTGACACAGCCTGCCTCCTTATTTTGATGACTGCTGCATTCCATTGGGTATGTCCACCTTGAAAGCAGGCTCTTTTATCAGTAAATCATATTATATTTTTAAGCATCAAGACTTGAGGGCGAGGGTCCCATTGATATGGTGGTTTTGCTAAAGTAGTGGATAAGGTTGTCTCTCTCTGATGAGTCAACGGCCACCAGTTAGTAATGGTGGCTGAGGCTCTGAGGACCAGTATGGGTCCTTAACTGATTCAATTATAAGAGGAGAATATCAGATTGATGACATTAACTTTTCTTTTTGTGAGCTTTCTCTATTAGGGGCCAGGAACAGTCTGGCTCTAGACATTTGGCAGCAAGAAGAATTGTAGAGTCTGTTTTGACAAAAGTTTCAATCGACTGTGAGTTTGGTCCCAATATTTGTAATTTCATTTGGTTGAAGGTGATATGGAGCTCCAGGGCAGAGTTTGAGTTGTTGTTTGGACTGATTTCCAGGTCTCTAGCTCTGGACATTTCCATTCAAATTTACCTATCTCTCTGGTCGACGTCTTGGTATAGAGTCCAGAATAAAACTTACAGATGTGGAATGCATTATCTCCAATACCCAAAGAGGTCAATTAGATTTTGGATCTTTTTTCTTGGTAGTTGGTGGTTGTAGAGGCAATAATGCACTTTTAATATTTCTTTGTGTTACAATCCTAACAATCACTTCTATGGTGGGGACTTCAGCTTTGTTTATTCAGAGTCACGACTAGTCACTTGTACCAGGAAGGTGTGCAATACAATACAAATAGTTTTCTCAGTAGAGGTCACTATCACCATTGTAAGAGAGCATCTCCTCATCCACCAAGAGTTCATCTTATACTATGGTTTGTCCAACCCATTGATGGCCTGTTGTTGGCATGCCTTTCCATGTACAGGGAAACTGATTTTGAATTTTTTTCCAGTGGGTATAAAAAATAAAGCATTAACAATATCCAAGGCCATATGCAAATGCCAATAGTGGCAGCACAAGAAGTTACCATGATAATGTCAAGTAAAATGGGAACAATGGTGGCCACTTTCTTGTTTAAGCTTCTATATTTCAGAAAGTCTTCAAGCACCAGTGGCTTCCATTGGCCAGTCAGGGATGTTACATTGGAGATAATCATAGGTAGCACCGTAGCACCTCAATCCATACTAACTCTCCTGAGAAAGACTAAGGACTTTATTTTCTCCTAATCTGGGATATCTTTTCAACTACAATCCTGGCAAGCTTCCCAAGTAGAGACCACACATAGCTACATATTCTACTGACTTTTGTAGAAGCCAAAGATGAGGATATCATTGACTCCAACCAACTAACTTATCTGTACATTTGATCACCAAAACATCCCTATCATCTGTACAGACTGGCAAAAGAATAGTAAATATATGAAGGCACAAAATTGAAGGTAATATCCATCTATACCCTGTTATCTTAGGAAGTTTAGGAATATTTGAAGTCTTTGGGATGGGAAGGGGGAACTAGGCCCTAGACCTACCCCTGGCTCATCTCATCCCATTGTTTTCTAAAATCAAGTCCAGGTTTTGATATCAGCTCATCCACACAGTGCTGCTTTCAGTTCCTAAGTTGCCATCTCAACAGGCTGTTTCTTCTTTAATTTTTTATCAGTCCCCTAGTCTTTGGCCAAAAAGCAAAATATTTTGCAGTTTTATTCTTGTTTCCTCTTCTTGGCTACCAACAGTTTTACTAGCTGATTTTCCTTTTTGACAAATCCACTTTGGCTTCAAATATCCTACCTGTTTTGGAGTTTTAACAACTGACAGACTTCATCATTGTTCCATCCCCTCTGAGACCTGAAGCAGACATCTCTGAGGTCTTGAAAGGTTCTGGGATAGTGGAATCCACAGGCGCCCTGCCTCCTCTTGGACTCGGAACAGACATCTCAGCAGCTCCACCTGAGGCCCATGGGCTAGTGGACACTGTTGCCTCTCTGCCCAATTTTGAATTACAGACCAAGTCACAACACTTCCTGGCCACCTGTCATTATCCCTAGTGATGAGATAGCCCAGTAAATTTCTCTCACTCCCAAAAAACAAAAACAAAAGCAAGGCGCGAGGAAGAGTAGAGTGTGACCTATGTTGAACGTCAAACGTCTTCTGAGGGGGTCACTCAAACACACCACTGGTGCCTCATAGTGCAGCTATAACACACATTTTACTGGGCAAAGCCTACAAGTAATTGTCAAACACAGTGCAGGCTGCCCTCCTGACTCATTATTCCATAGCCTACACCAGGCGTGGTAGTGTGCACCTTTGCCAGAATTTCGAAAGAGGAGCACGCCTGGGCCAGCAGACTACACATGTGACTGAGCATACCCCAAGACAGAGAGGAGGCCCTGTTCCCACCCTGTGTTATGTATCTATAGCGTAAGCCAAGAGGCACTAGGTAACAGAATAGGTAACAGAATAAACCAGGTTTCTTATTTTTTTCTAAGAAATAAGAAATATATCAAGAAATGTCCAGACCCAGGAATATAGAGAACATGCATAACAAGGACCATGTCTACACACTGAGGGCTGCGAGAAGAACTTTGCGTGAAAGGAACACTGAGATCAGCCAAAAGTTTTGTCTCTGCAGAATGCTTAGTCTAGCTGAGTCATCTCTTTGTTCAACTATTAACATGGGAAGGAAATTATCCTCCAGGGTCATTAGGATCAGTTTCTCACCATATCTCTATTCTTCTTCTGTCGTTCTTATTATGACCGAGAACATAATAATGGTTACAAATATATTTAGTTCAAGTTTTGATTCACTTCTATTATGTTAGAAAGCAGTTTTATACATACTTGACTTAATATTAGTTTATTTATATATGAACAGGGATTTTTCCATCTTTCCTTTGCTCTTTTACTAGGTTCAGGTCATCTGTTATGTGTCAGGCCATTTTGCAAGGTGTTGGGGACATAAAAATAAATAAAACTGAGTTCTACTCTTCAAGTATTTTAGAATAATGTGGGACTCAGTCTGTAAGAATATAAGAACCACAAACTTTATAGAGGATATAGACATAAATTACACAAATAACTTCAGCACCTTATTACAGTAGAAATGTCTATAGAATGCTGTTTATAAACAAAGAAAGAGTAGTAGACTCCTTGAGGGAGGAAGAGGGTGTCAATAAAGTCTTAAAAATTAAAGGCAACACTTGAAAAAAGGAAGTAGGCACTGTTTTACTCTGTTTAGGCTGCAATAACAGAATACCATAGACTGGGTGGCTTATAAACAGCAGGAATTTATTTATTTTTCACAGTTCCAGAGGCTGCACGTCCAACATTAGGTTGGGTTCTGGTCAAGGCCTTCTTCTGGGTCATAGATGTTTCATTGTATCCTCACATGGTGGAAAGAGCTAGGGAGCTCTGGGTCCTCTTTTATAAGGGCACCACTTCCAATCGTGAGGACTCTGCTCATATGACCTAATCACCTCCCAAGAGCCCCACCTCCTAATACCATCACCTTGGGGATTACGATTTCAACATATGAATTTTGGAAGGCCACAAACTTTCAAACCATGACAGGCACTATATGGATGGATGTGATGGGAGGTGGAATTTTAGGTTTAGGAGTGGGATGAATAAAAACATGTGGTTATGAGAAAACAGATCTCTGAGGAATTTAACATACTTCATAGAATGCCTGGAGCATAGAATGTGCAGAGAGAGCTAAAGATAAGCTTAATAGATAAAGAGGTGCTCCATCATACATGCCTAATTTCTTCAACTTTGAATCTTATGTCATGGTCAGCCACTGACAGATTTGTCTCTCTCAAGGGAGATGTAAATAGGATTGTATTTAGAAGAAACACGTGGGGAAGATATAGATTAAAAAGAGGTAAAATTAGCATTGTGGAGACTGGTTAGGAAATGACTGCAGGACACCTATGATTGTCTTCCATTTTTATCCCAACTTTCTTACCGTCTGCTCAGATGTTAGCCATATGTAACTTGACTTCTTTCACAATCAAATATAACTTGAATAAATACACCCCTAGAGTTTGGCAGTGAGAGGAAGTCACAAGGAACTGTGAAACAAATAAACAAATAGATATATAAATCAATGGGAAGGGCAGTGTCAAAAAAGAATATAGGCAGAGTGGCCTGAGAGTTTTAAAAACTCAGAGTGATATTCAGTCAATGTAAATAAATTAAACCCCAAAAGAATTATGATCAAATATTCTTAAGTTAAAGAAATAGTGCTACATATAATATACATAGTCACTACATTTACAACCTGCTTATCCTTTTATTACAGCAAACATTCAAATAAAACAATCAAAATCATTAACACAGTTTGATTGCAAGAACCTGTCAAATAATGGGTTTGCCATTATTTATCTTCCAAGATTCAAAATTCTTTCTCAAACCCTGAGGCCTTGAATCTCCTCTGAAGCTATAGATCATCTTCACAGATGTGGCTTTGATGTGATAGCTGTTTTTGTGAGGAAATCTTCCTGTAAGTAACGTGTGTCCTGATTTAGGTGGAGATATCTGTTGTGATGAAAAAAATTCAAGGTATTTCTTAGTAAAATTTCCCCCTGAAATCTCTTCACGGTCAGCAGAACCTCAGAGATCCAGGCTCATTATACCTGCAGGTTAATGTTTTGGCTCCCCCTGGAGGATATTAAGATGTCACAGAACTTGTAAAGCTATAGAGTCAAAGCCAGTTTCCCACCAGCAATAAAAGGTTGAAAAGATGAAATGAGACAGCAAAAGAAAAATTAGGGGCTTCTATTTCTGATTATGATAGGATAACTGGTACGAGACTTGCCATCTCAAACTAACAAATTTAAAGCTGGACAGAACATATGAGACAACTGTTTTCCGTCAAAGGAAAACAGACAACATCAGACTGATCACTGAGAGAAGAAAAACTCAGGAGACGAACCTGAAGACCGCTCTGGCTTCTTGCCTGGTGAAAATTCCACCAGCACAGCAAGCTGGAGACTTAGCTGAGCATGGTGGTAGTACTGAAACCAAGAGGTGGAAATCAGAGTTCAGACCAGCAACCTGGAATCTGCAGGGCAGGGCTCTGGAAAGGAGCTTCAAAGGCTTGGGAATGGACAGGCAGAAATCTACATGAGGGCTTCCTGCAAATCCTTGATGAATGCTTGGCTGATGTGCAGGGCAAGATGGCACGAAGCTTACAACAGAGCAGTTGTTACCAAATTGAGAACAAAGGAGCAGGGACAAGAGAGGTCAAACAGTGCCAAGGGACATTAAAGATTTAGCCCAGCCTGAGGGGAGAGAGCTCATCCGCCACTCCTTAATCCTCAGGGCCCGAAGCCAGAGACAATGGGAAGGCTTTGATTTGGGAGTGGGGACAATGCCCAAAGATACACATTCAAATTAAAGACACAATTACCTTGAAAATAAAAGAATATATCATGCATATAGTGAGCTTGAGAAAGTCCTATGGCTATATTATTATCAGATAAAATATACTTTACAAAAAAGAATGCACTAGAAATGATGAGTGACATTTCATAATGATAAAGGGGTGATTCATTAGAAAGACATAACTGTTCTAAATATATATGCACATAACAACAGACCTTCAAAATAAGTGAAGCAAAAACTGACAGAATTAAAAAAAA
Source organism: Tapirus indicus (assembly GCA_031878705.1). NCBI lineage: Eukaryota > Metazoa > Chordata > Mammalia > Perissodactyla > Tapiridae > Tapirus > Tapirus indicus. Next base: position 20,027,650 of record CM062936.1, read on the forward strand.
AAAGACAAATCCTTAAACATAATTTGAAATTTTAACATTCCTTTCTCAGCAATTAATAGAACAAATGCACAAAAATCTAGTATGCACGTGGGAGATCGGAGAATACTCTCAACCAAATTGACCTAATTGATATTTACAGAAAATTGTACCCTACTGTTGCAGCTGCAACAACCAGATACGCTTTACAAAACTACATGGAAAAGACCATATCTTGGCCCATTAAGCAAAGTTCAATAAAATTTAAAACATATAAATTATGCACAGTATTTTACCTGACTCAAACTGAATTAAATTAGAAATCAATAAAAGAAGAAATAGAAAATCCCCAAATATTAGGGAATTAGATGCCACATTTCCAAGCAACCCATGAGTCAAAGGAAACATCCCAAGGGATATTCAAAAATATTGAGAGATAAAGAAGGAAAATACAAAACATCAAAATTTGCAGGACATAGCATAAGCAGTACTTCAAGGCAAGATCGTAACTTTTAATGTCTGTATTTTAAAAAGAATAAGTGTTCAGAACAATTATATAAGTTCCGACTCAATTAGCTCAAAAAATAAGAGCAAATTAAATTAAAAATAATGAGTAGAAAAGAATAAAGGTGGAAACAGAAATCAATGAAATAGAAGGCAGAAATTTAACAAAAGGAAAAAATTGGTTCTTTTAGTTTTAATAAAATTGATAAACCAATAGCAAGATTAATCAGGCAGTAAAAAAAAGACAAGAAACACAAATTACCAACATAAGAAATAAAAGAGACGATATCACTACTAATCATACAAATATTAAGAGGAAAAGGAAAACTTTATAATATTGATTACTTATATGAAATAGAAAAATTCCTTGAAAAACATAGCAAAACTAAGGCAAGAAGCAATAAGGAATCTGAAGACCCTATTAAAGAATCAATTAAAGAAATTAAATTCATAATCAAGACCTTCCCACAGAAAATACTTTCAGCCCAGAGAGTTTCAGAAGTTGTTTCTTTATGATCTTTAACACTTGGAGTGAAGTGTGAAATCTTGAATTCCATTTAGTTCCTTTTACCTTCATCACTTATAAATTGTATCATTTTGAGTATAAGACAGTGTTATAATTTTTATCTCAATCACCAAATATGATTTATAAAACTCATGAGAAGGATAGCATACGGGGTTCAGTAATGTCTCCCAGAAACATGGAACTGCAGAATATGACCATATTTGGAAATTGGCTCTTTGCTGATGTAACTAATGCTAAATTAAGGTGAAGTCATACTGAACTAAAATGGGCCCTATTCCAATGACTGGTGTCCTTATAAGGAAAGAAACCAGGGACACAGACATAGGGAGAACGCCATGTGACTAGGCAAAGATTGGAGTGATGTACCTGGAAGCCAAGAAATACCACCAGAATTGTGGATTGTCAGCAACCACAAGTAGTTAGGAAAATGTGAGGAGGGAAAAGAGAGAGCATAGCCCTACTGTTACCTTAATTTAGAACTTCTGACCTCAAGAAGAGTGAGAAAATAGATTTAAGCCTCACATTCTGTGGTACTTGGTTATGGCAGCCCTAGCAAAGTGATGCAGATTTTTGCACAGAGGAGTGGGGTGCTGCTGTTACAAATATCTAAAAATGCAGACATGACTTTGGAATTGGGAAATGGATAGAGGCTAGTTAGAGTTTTGAGATGCTTAACAGAAAAAGCCTAGATTATCTTGAAGGGACTGTTGGTAGGAATATAGTCATTAAAGGTGGTTCTGGTGAAGGCTTAAAAAGATATGAGGAGAGCTACAGAGAGTGTTTTGTCATCTTAAATAAATATATCATCACGTATAGAATGTTGGTAGAGATATAAATGTTAAAGGTGCTTCTGGTGATGCTTGGAAAAGAGAAACATATTATTGGACATTGCAGGAGTCACTACTATAAAATGGCAAGAAATTTGGCTAAATTGTGTTTTGTTGTTGGGTGGAAAATGATGAACTTGGATATTTACATGAGATTTCCAAGAAAAGTGTGGAAGGTGCAGCATACATCTTGCTGCCTAGAGTAAAATGTGAGAGGAAAGACATATGTTACAGAAAGATCTGTTAGGTAAAAGGAGCAAGCACTTGATAATTTGGAAAATTTTCCACTTATCCCAATAGCAAACTTAGGGATGGGTCAAGGGACAACCATTTGCTAAAGAGATTTGTCATGTGGCTTATGCACCCACTCACCTATATTAACATCTCCAAGTGGGACTCCCATGAGAATATTGCACCTTAAGTTATTTTCCCACAGGTTCTTGACGTTCTGTTCATTTTTTCCCGCTCTTTTTTCCCTCTGTTCAGATTGGGTAAATTCTATTGATCTGTCCTCAAGCTCAATGATTGTATCCTGTATTATCTCCTCTATACTGTTGAACCCTTCCAGTAAGTTCTTTCTCTGTTAGGGATTTTTCATTTCTATAATTTCCATTTGACTCTTTTTTATACTTTCTACTTCTTTGCTGATGTTTTCCATTTTTCATTTGTTTCAAGATTGCTGATTGTTGAAACATTTTTATTTGTGCTGTTTTAAAATACTTGGCAGATAATTCCTATATTTGATTCATTTTGATGTTGGTGTTAGGTGAATGTCTTTTCTCCTTCAACTTGTGATTTTCCTGATTCTCATCATGATGAGTGATTTTTTTTATTGTATCCTGGACATTTTGACTGCTATGTTAGGGGACTCAGAGTCCTATTTAATCTCTCATTTCAGCAGGCAGTCACCCTCTTTTGGTTTACCACACAGGATCTGGCCTATATTTGTGGGCTGTGGGTCCAATGACCATTTGCTTTTTAGAGTCATGGCTAGTTTTCTTGGCTTGGTTTATTTGGTCCCACTGGGGCTTCCACTGGTCATAACCGATAGTACCAATTCTGGTGGACAGAAGGTATTTAACCAGACTGGGCCACAGTGAGGGAAGTGGGTCTCTGGTCTGTGGGGATGAAAAATGCTTCCGGAGCTGTCATGCTTGTTGTGGGGATATCCCCTCTGCTGTGGCTTACTGACCACAAAGTATCACTAGATAGGAAGGGGAGACTCAGGCCCCTAAGGACAGCCTTCCTGGGCAAGGTTTCTTTTTGTATGAATTCCCCTTGCTTGTAGGAGACAGAGAGTTCTTCCCTGGCTTGGTGTTTGTTTCTGTGGATTCCCACTTGCTGGTGACACCAACTGCCTGCTGTTTCTGTCGGGGCGGAGGGGAGACTCTGGTCATGTGGGGAAAGAGCACTTCTTCTGGTTGATCATTGTCAGTGGAGTTTCTATGGATCCCTCTTTTCAGTGCTTCAGGCTCACCTGGCACTGTCGGTGGTACTCCCATTTGATCTAGGCCAGTGATGAGCATAACTGGCCACTTCCTCTTGGTAAATTGCAGGATGGGAAACAACAGGCCCCAGTCACATTTTTCTGTTGGGTGGGGCTTCACAAGTTATTCTTCCAGTCTTGGAATCTCTAACCAGTCTGCCTTCCTTTTTCCACATTTATGGTTCTCCCTTTGTTACCTATTGGATTATTTCCAGGTTTATGATTGTACTAAGTAGGGAAAAGCAGGAAGAAAAGATCTGGACCATAATTTTATATTCACATTGATATTTTTATAACATTTAAAAAGGAAATAATACCAACATTTCACAAATTCTTTCAGAAAGTGGAGAAGGGGGAAACACTTCTCAACTGAATTTTACAAAGCCAGTACAACCCTAACAACAAACCTAACAAAAAGATTTTTTAAATACCTGAAAATTAAAAAAAATTCCTGTAAACACAGATGCAGAAATGCTCAACAAAATACTAGCAAATCAAATCCAGTAACACGAAAAATTTAATAAATTATCTCCAAGAAAGTTTTATCCCAGGAATTCAAGGGAGTTTCAACATTCTAAAATCAATCACAGTATTTGAATACATTACCCGAGTTAAAAAATGGATCATGGCGTTGTTTCAATAAATGCAGAAATAAAAAAAAGTTACACACACAATATTGAAGATGAAAGGGCTATAATCGACATATTTTGCCAATTATTTTATTTGTAATTGGGTCTCTGTTGGCTATTAAAAAATAGAAATAATGTCTTTTTTATTGAGATGGTTAAAAATTTAGACAAGAGAATGAAACCTGGAATTCAATTTGCCTGATTCTGTTACCTAGGGGGTCTGCAATACTGATGTGTTACTTTAGCCCTCTTAATTTCACTTTCCTTTATAAAAACCTCTATAATTAATATTCTACTCCTCACAGGATTTTTGTAAGAATTAATGCAAAATGCATGCAAAGATTTTAGTACATAAAAAGTACTCACTCAAGTTTAATGCTGTTGTTTGCTATTTTTGTTATTAATGTCAAATTTACAGTAGGTGATTATTTATGTTTATAGAATGATTATATGCATGAATAATTGAATGAACAGATAATGTAATTTAGTCTCAATACTATTGTTCCTTTTTAATTACTCCACATGTATACAAAAGTTTCAGGATGTATTTAATCCAATGGAGATTTTACTTAGATTAATCTGTCTATAGAATGCCTCCTATGTGCCAGGCATTGTGCTAGATGCTGGGGATACAGAAGCATTCCCTGACTTTGATCCTAAAACTTAAGTGTCTAAAATGAAAAGTAACAGTTAAAAAAACGTTAATAAAGTATGATAAATGCTATGGGTAGAGTAGGGACATCTGGTCTAGTGTGAAGGTTTCCAAAATCCTTTCTTGAAAGTTATCGGAAAGTTGAGATCTGAAGTAGGGTAGTAGCAAACGGCTGGGCAGGAAGACTGCTCCAAGAACTGACATTCCCCTGGGCCTCTGTGCATGGGGAAGTGCCTTGAAGCAAGAGAGGGAATGACAAAACGCAAAGAACGAAATGATGCTCAGTCATTGATGGAGCATCTGTGGCAAGAAAAGAGCAGTGAGAGATTTCTAAGTGGGTCAAGGATCAGGAAAGAAATTGCAAAAGTTGTCAATGATCTAACCTCCTCAAATCATCAGAAACATGACAGAAATAAGGGCCTAGAACATGAACAGGGAATTCATAAATTACTATGAAATTTGTTCATTACTGAAGAAGTGAAAAACAAACTACCAATATGATAGTTTATATAATCTGAAATTACATACTATATGTATATTTTATGTATATAATATGATTGGGTAAACAATTACTATATACAGTGTTTAAAGGTGAAATACTATGTTATCATTAGAAAAAATAAGATAAAATTATATGTACTCATATGGAAAGATCTTTGATGTACACAATTAGCTGGAAAAATAAAGTATATATGTAAGTATATAAATAACATTATATATATGTGTATATATATTATGTATATGTGTGTGTTTATACATACAAGTGTGTATATTTCTCTGTATATACAATTATAGAAAGATATTCAAGGAAATTTTTAAGTGTTCTCTTCTAGAAGAGCAAGTCTGATACTTTCGTGGTAGAGAAAAAAATTTACTTTTCATTTTAAGATATATTTTTTTATTATATTTATGCTTTACTTTCTTTAAAGGAAAATGATTTTAATGATGAAAAAGAAAGCTGAATAAATTAGGAAATACAAGTATATTCCTGAGAACTGCTAAAAAATTGCATATAACCCCTAATATGAAATTTATGATGGCTTCTTGGAAGAACTATGAAGAATTTGATTATATTCAACCTATTCCCTGGAATTAATATTCAGAAGGGATTTCATCATATTTTGAGGCAAATAATATGCAGGACCCTGAACATAATTATGTCTCGGATAGTTTATTGGGCTACAAAATTGCTAATTTATTCCTTAGTCATCATGGACAATCATGTAACTTTTATGGGTTTTGGATTGCTCATATGGAAAACAAGCACAATGACCGAATGTACTTCAAAGAATTGAGGGTTGATTGTATAAACCTGCTTTAAAAAACTGACTGCACATTTCAACTGGTTTGAGAAAGTAAGTTGATATACTCTCTATCTAGCACTCTTCGCGAGAATTTTTTTGAGCTATTATGCTTGGGACAATCAATACTGTTGATACTAACATTAATTAGGGAAATATGAATCCAAACATTTTCATTTTTTCTTTACTATGTCCTTAAAAATAAAAAAAATTTTAATGTTATGCAAAGATATACTATTTTTTATAATTAAGCCAAATTATGTACTGTAAAATTAGCTTATGTAAATCTAATTAAATGAATTGAATTAGTTGTAAATATTTACACTATCAATATTTGTGTTCAGTTATCATTAGGAGACAATTTTAGATGCAAGGAAACAATGGTTTTTCACTGCAAAGAGCACAGTTCTTTCTTTTTCTGTAGGATTAAAATGCCTCCTGCAAAATACTCCCACCCTCCTACCCGTTTCCCTTCGGAGTTCTCGGTCAGAGTATTCCAGAAGCCATAGATCTTGACTGCCTCTTTGAGCAGAATCAGTTTTGAATGGCATTTAGATACAAGCTAATCCAGATAAAGGTGACAAATTATTGCTGAATGGGCACATGTACACATGAAGGAGGAGGGAATCAATGTTTTTAGGTGGGAGGTCAGTAAAAAGATATGAAAGAATGGCCGTCCTTGTCGTTCTGGAAAAGCTTAATCCAAGTAATGTTGTATAAAAATTGCATTATTTGTTTAAAGGAATTTAAGAAAAGTTAGTATCTTAGAGTTAAACTCACAGGTAATAGAAACTAGACAAGAGAAAGTCGGGTAAGATTAGAGTGACACATTTCATGCAGTTTTCTTCATTTGTTTTGTAGAAAGAAAGTAAAGATAAGTACAAATAGAATATAAATAGTGTAGTCTGTTGTGGAGAATTCCATAACACATTGACAGTTATTTTGAAATACCTGCCTTCCTGATCAAATGTTACAAAGGACTTTAAGCGTCAACAAGGTTGTTATGACTTTGTTTTGAGCCCTGGACTTGCTGACCTGAAACAGAACAAAGATGTGGAAATGACATTCACACCTCTTAATTGGTATCATTAAGAGAATTTTTTTTTCCTGCCAGAGGATAAAGTGAGAGACCTCCTTGAGATTACTATGCTCTTGGGGAAACTGAAACTGTCTTCTAAGGAGAACACAATGCTTGTAGCTCTTGAAAGGGCACCAGTTAGCATTTGGTATATACTTTAAAACGGATATTCTGCTCTGAAAGTACTGTAAGTGGTTTTGGTGTCCCAGAAGGGGAAAGGAAAGAGCTGTGACAGAAGTTAAAATAGTGCATTGCTAATTGAAGAAATGATAGAAAATTTAAGAGGAAAATTAGAATTTCATGTGTGTGTGAATATACATCTGAGCATGGGAGTTGGAGAAGTGTTTAACCAAAACCCTGTGATTTATTGTAACGCATGTCACACTAGAAACTGTTACCTACTGAAAACTTGGCATGAAAATAGTAGGATGGTAAATGTCAGAAATTTAAAGTTGTTTTTTCTAAGTAAGTGTAATTCTTGGAGAATGTGCTTAAGCAAAAATGGTTTTATTATATCTGCAAATACCCTAAGATAATTGTTGCCCAACTTATTCAAGATCCCCTGATTGTTCTTGTGTGTGTGTGTGTGTGTGTGTATTTAAAACATAGAGTAAGCCTCCCTACCTACCCCCCAAAATTATGTTGTGTCAGAGGCATCTGTATACATTATCCAAAAGTGTTTGTGACCATTATGCTTTTTGTGCTCAGTTTGGCATTATTCAAAGAATTTTTGACCATTGTGTTTAATATATTCGTGAACACCTTCTCTTATCTCTGGCTTTCACTCTTCATCACATTGCCATACTGCTCGTTCAACATAATTAAGGATGTGTCCATTATAGAGAGTCAATGGAATTCTGGAGATGTAACCTTCTCTGGTTCATATTGATTTTCCTTTTCCAAATTTTCAATAAATAAGAGTTCATTAAGTGCTTTCTCTAGATTTGAAGATTATGAATGCTCTTAGATTTGAATCTCAAATTTGGAATCAAAATTTGGTTTCATTCTTTCTGTTGTAGAATGTTTGTTATATCAGCCACCTAATATGACATGTTATGTACTAGAACAGGATCTTGCATATGCCTTAATTCTTTGCCTCACCAATTTACCAGCCTCCTGGGGTAGACTAGCATCTGAATTGATAACTAGAATATAATGAGCACTACATTTTAGCCATTTGGAGAGGGATTATGGGAGCAGGGAGGCAGCACATATTTCTGCGTAAAGAGAAAACTGGAGAAAGTGTCACTGCATGTGCATATCTTGACTTAAATTTTGAGAGTAGGAATTTGAATGGTGAATAAATGGAGGAAAGTGATTCCAGGCATAACTTTTTCAAGGAATTCTATGTAGGATGTCTACGTAAAGTGATATGAAAAGTGATGGGACATAAGAGTGGAAAGCCTTGTGAGGGTCCTTAAATATCACTGGTGGAGGATTGTACTTTATCCTCTAAGGGTGGTGGGGGAGAGAAGGATTTTAAATAGGAAAGTGTCATAGTTACATTTGGGTTCTATTAATATTTTCTAAGATGTGTGGATAAGAGAAAACTGGAAGCGGGAAAGCAATTTGAATAGTTTGATAGCAGATGATGAAAACTAAGCCAACGCAATTGAGGTGGGGATGGAGAAAATACGATAAAATTGAGAAAATTATCTACTTTGGAGGTCAAATCAATACAACTTGATGGCTGAATAGTAAGTTTCATCAATTTGAAGATAAGGAAAGAATTCTAGGATAACTGTCAGATTTCTGATTTAGATAAATCTCTGTATCCGGATTTGTGTTAAATATGTATATATATTTTTGGAATCCTAGAGGGTGGATAAATCATACCCTTCTTTACTGCACAAATTAAGAACGTATTAAGATAATGGCCCCAGAGATAATGACCCAGGAATCAAAAATATGGAAATCAAATTGTCCTTTTTATTACTGATTAAAATGCAAAATTAAATATGGGGCCAAGGGAATCTTCTGATATCTCCCTGACTTAGAGTGATTCAGCCACACACCTGGTCTTAGGTCCAACTGGACCAGAAAGAGCTTCCTCTGCCTCTCCTCATGCAAGTGCCTTACTGCATTGCAGGATCACAAAGCAAAACATTCTGCCTCTATGGGCAAGCAGAATTCTCAAAAAAGAGGCTTAATATTTGTTAAAATATTCACACACACACATGCATACAGACATGCACATACATACATATACCTATGTATACAAACACGTATGGTTTTATATAAAATATGCTGAAACATCAATACCTATGTTTCTATATAGGTACATTTTTATTTGGTTATATTTAAGTTAGGTGATATAGGGATTGTCATTTTATTAATTTGACATGAGTGCTCTGATATACGAGAAAAGTTCATTATAATAATCCACTTTAAGTTTAACAGATATATTTATATAACATAATTATTTGTCTTCAGAATTTTTAAAGTAATTTTGAATAATAGTATTGTGATTCCCAATACTAGTGTAACCTGAAATAACTTTTAAAAAATGCATTTCACACTCTGCTTCAGCGGCCTGGGTTCAGTTCCCGGGCACAGAACCACACCACTTGTCTGTCAGTGGCCATGGCTCACATGAAAAAAAAAAAAGAGGAAGGTTAGCAACAGATGTTAGCTCAGGGTGAATCTTCCCCAGAAAAAAAAAAAAATGCATTTCACTGAGCTCTATGCATCTGTAGCTATACATAGATTTGTATTTAAAGAAGTACAGTATATTCTTCATATGTCACATTGATAGTAAAATTGAAGCTTTTTTGTAAACAAAAGAAAAAATTGCATAAAAAATTTGCATTGAATTCTAGCAAGCTCCTACACTACATTTTATACTTTAAGTTTGAACTTGTAACTAAATGTTCCCTTAGTTCTGTGATGGTATCGACACCTGCATTTCCATAAAAGAAGCGGAAGAGAAGGATTCATTATATGCAAACATTACCACCTTTTTATTAGCTGTCTTTGTACTAGATTAATTTATCTGAACTGAATTAACAGAGCTGGATGGAAAAAAATTATAGGTCAAGATTTCACACACGGCCCATTAGATGTCTTTAAATTCTAGAGACACAACTAAATTTGCAACAAAAAAATATTTTTGGAATATTTCTCCTTAATCCAAGAGATTTTAAAAAGCAAGAACCACTTGTCTTTAGTTCTAATTAGAAAAAGTCAGGTTCCCAAGATTCCAGTTAACACTAAGGGGGACACAGGCAGAAACAGAGCTGCTTTCCTACTGGCTTATCTGTTTCCATTGTTGGGTTTAAATAAAGATGGATTCTACATTTTTCTACATTCTGCTATTCGTCGTCATATGTATGAAATGCATGAATCTTATGATTCTTAGCTTCTTCATCCCAGCTTTTATTTTTCTTTCATATTTTCCTGGCATATCCCTCTCTTTCCTGCTTTTCCACTCTCCCCTTCTGATGGGTACTCTCAGCTCTTCCTACAGTGTCCTTTTTAGTATTTTTCTCTATTTTACTCATTCTTGGCTATCTTACCTGTTGCTGTGCATTGATTTTTGTCTCCCAAAAAAGATATGTTCAAGTCCTAACTCCAGGTCCATGTGAATGTGGCCTTATTTAGAAACAGAGGCTTCCAGATGTGATCAGTTAAGATTAGGTCATATTGTAATGGACCGAGTTTGAATACAATGACTTACATCCTTACAAGAAGAGGAAATTTGGCTGTAGAAACACAGAGAAGAGAAGGCCATGTGAGATGGAGAAAGAGATTAGAGTGATGCATCTGGAAGCCAACTGATGCCGAGGATTACCGGCAACCATCAGAAGCTAGGAAGAGGCCAGGAGGGATCCTCCTGCAGAATCTTCCAAGAGAGCATGGCCCTGCCTACAGCTTGATTTCAGACTTCTAGTCTCGGGAACCATGAGAAAATAAATTTCTGTTGTTTAAGCCACCCAGTTTGTGGTGATTTGTTATGGCAGCCCTAGGAAACTAATACACTTAGCAAATCAAACATATCAAGATTTCAGGGGTTTTAGTAATTATGTAAAATAAACTACATTTCAAAATAGGCAAAATTAATATTACTACACTATTACTTATTTTTCCATTTCACCTTTCAGAAAATGAAATTTCACCCACTTTGAGTAGACAGACACACGCAAATATATTGAGATAAATATTGTTCCCATTGGTCAACCTTGATATAATTGATAATAACAGAATGTCATATATATATTTGCCCAGTGAGTACAATTTTTGCTCAATCATATGTATGTATGTATTCAGGCTATTACTTCTCAATATTACCCTCGCTCAGTCTTTGTCTAATTCATGTTGCAGTTCCCAGCTTCTTCTTTTCATACGCTAAGCAGGACAAAGACTGTTGAGGGACTCATTTTCCCTCTGCCTTTGGAATATATTTCTGAATCAGCTAGTTTCAGTTTTGCTCCCAGCCCTGTGGTTGCATCTTTTTGCATATGACTCCACTTCACTTAAAATTAAACTGAATTTTGATAGATAACGAAAAGTTTGTTGCTAATGATGAGCTGTGTCTTCCTTCAGCCTGCACAGAATTTTTAAAAGGTATACTGGGTTTGAATTGTAAACCTTAGTTTAAGTGCCTTATCTTCCTCACAGTAATAGACATTTTGTTCTAAGGCTATTTTGGGGCCAAGAGAGAAGAGAGACAAAGGATTGGGTCAAGGCCAGGAATGACAGGGGAATTCTCATCAGTTGCTCTGGACTTGGAGGCAAATAGTCAGCAAAGTTCTCCTGAGGAATATCTGGATGGAAGTGGCCAAGGAAACTTCTGCATCTTGCGATGGTTTGAGCAAAGTGAGTACTGACCTGAAGTGTTTGTTCAAGGAGATCTGACCGTTGGTCTCCTGTCCAGAGTGGAAGTCCACTGTCCTCATGGGATTTTGGATGCACAAATTCCTCTCTTTCAAGTCCAAGATACCAACTTAACAGACCAGTTTTATCTGCTTTTAGAGCTAATACTACCATAGGACTCTATATCACCTTTCGCTCACATTTTGGATGAAGTAAGAATTTGAAATTATTGTCTCTGTGTTCTTACCAATATAAATGTGCAAATTTATAATTTTTTCATTTTGCAATGAATACTTATGAACTACGTTAACATAATGGTCCACAGTGCTATAGGGAGAAAAGGAAAGAAAGGATCTTTATTGAGTTGAAAACTTGCCTGAAACTCTTCTCTACTTGTAGCTAAATATATTCCTAATTTCCCTACTTTTATTACTTATAATTCATTTGTTTTCATAGTTAGAGTAGACTATAGTATTTAATACTTAATTTAATTTTAAATTTCTCCATACCTCAGGAATAGTTCTGGCACTAGAAAGAAAATACTGTTTCAGGAGAAAATATATTCTCACTACTTTGTCTATTTTGTCATCCTCAAGTGCTCTGTACATGGGTTATGTTTAATCTTGAGGAACATTTTTTTCATGGGGAGGAAATGTCTAGGTAAACTTTTCTAGGACACTATTTCTTCTGTAATTTCATCATTTTATCAGGAAATAAATATTCAATTCACTGAACAAAAATTTGACAAAAGCCAATAAAATGTTAAGTGAAATACAGTCAAATGCATAAGAGTAAATATATTTTGTCCCTTAAGAATAACAAAACAATGTTGTCTTCTGTTGCTTATGTTAGTGATTCTTCACATAATGAGGAAACAATATGCAGGTATTTAAAATATTTCAATGTTTTCTGAATTATAATTTAAGAAATGCGACAGCAATTCATATAGTAAACAGCCTAAAGTATTAAGAAAAATTAGTCTTCAAACTCCATTTCTGAAATATTTGACAAATGATAGCAGATCTTGAAGGTAGTTGAATGTTTGTTCTCCACACCACACAATATACTCCCATTTGGTTGTGGTTTTTCCTTGTCATTTTTGGGTATGTTGTGTTTATGACTAGGAAAATAAAATCTCAATATAAAGTGTATAATTTGAACTATTATGTTTCCTAGATCTATTTCTGATTTTTATAGTTTATATGAAATCTTTCAATTACTGAATCATAAATTTGAAACTCTCTTCACGGTACTGTTAAGATACAACAACAAAACCAAACAAACAAAAAAACTTTCAGTTATATTACTTAGGTTGTCAAAGATAAATGGAGTCTTTTTTATCAAAAGGAAGAATCCCTTATTATATTAAACACACTGCGATTGGTGAACTTGGAGTTTTTGCAAACTGGAGAAGATGTTTTGATATTTTTTCAAATTTTGTTCAAATCAATTTTCGTGGACAGCAGATTGTGATTTGGTGGCAAAAAGGATGGCCTTGGATATCTATACACATATTTCTGTATATAAATATATATATTTGGATCTATAGATATATAGAGATACAAATCTATCCATATATGTAGATATATAAACACATGTAGACATAGATATATCTCTATATATCTCCAAAACAATGCTTTTTGCGACCAAATCACAATATATAGAGAAATATACATGTTTTGGGAGGGAACATATATACATATAGGGATATATATGTGCAAAATGCTTTTACTATATTTTCATAATAAATTCTGATTGATGATCAAAAATGTGAATTTAATTAAAAAGTATATATATATGTTATATTCTGAAAACTTACATCGTTCCAGGCATTGTTCTAGCTACATGAGACTTATCAGTGAACAACACACAGAAGTCCCACCCTGGGGTATTCTAGAAGGCGAGAGAGTCCATAAACATTACATATAATAAGTAAGTAAATCATAAGCTATGTTAGCAAATGAAAAGAGCAATAGGAAATGGCGTTGGAGAGCGGGAGGCAGGGTTAGGTGGATCTGAAGAAGTTCTCTGACCTAAGGAAAAGCAGTTGGCATGGAGTGTGTGTGCTGGTGGGTGCAATGGGGGTGGTAGGGATCATTGACAGGGTGAGATTTGAATCAAGACCTGAAGAACGTGAGAAGTCAGTCAAATAGATTTTTGGTAGGAGAATAGCTAGAGCAAAGCCCTTACATAAAGAAGACCTATTGTATCTGAGCACTAGCAGGGATATCAATGGTCAATGTGACAAAAGTGGAGTGATCAAGGATTGATTATTATAAAGTCCAAGAGGTAATGGGGTGAGCTCTTATAGGGCGTGAAGGTCACACTAAAGACTTTGGCTTTTTATTATGAGTGAAATGAAGGGCATTTACAAATTTTTGAAGAGATTCACAATTGAAAATTCACACTCTTGCTATATGGGCAACTGATTTTACGGGGACAAGCATAAATAGAGAAAGAGGTGTTAGTAGGCTACTGAAGATGTCTAGGTAAAAGAGTATACTGGCTTTGGAATGGGGGGGCATCAGAGACGGAGGGAAGGGTCAGATACTGAGAGTTGAGCCAATAAGAGTTCCTGATGATGGAATTTCCTGGTTCTGTATGGAAGCAACATATGAATGAAGAGACAGTATAATATTTTGTCCACACTGGAACCTTTTGAGAGTGGAATAGAATGATAAAATAATTTAAATAATATTTAATTTATTTACTGACAATTGTTTTATTGCCAAACAAATTGTTTTTATTAGACTAGGGGCCCTATATTATAGTCGCATTTAAAAAAAATAAGTAAAATTTCCTTTTAAATAAATAGAACAGATCACTTCTTGGCCTTTTGGCTAAGATCAAGTATAATAAATAGAACAAATCTGTATACAAAAAGATAAAATAAAAAAGAACTTTATATTGATTATATGACCATTGAAATATAACATAAGCTGAATAATTATTCTTAATACATTGTCATATATTTTAATCAGTTTCTTAGCTATTTTGTCTATCATATCACCCACATTTTTAAAGAGTATCCTTTTGAAAATATGGTGTGCTTTTAATTTTATTTTCATATGATCGCCTACAATCTGATTCAAAGTTGCATTCTTTTGGTTAATAAATTTAAAATTATGACACAAATGATTCTACTTTCTATAACATAACAAACAATTAAGAAATTATTCTCTATGGGAACTGAGATACCTGGTAAACTCAGAGAAAATTCTTCTAGAAGATATTCTCTATTCTACTTTTTAAAATTTTACAATATTGATATTTCAGTCTAAATATTTTGTTAAGTAGGTTGTTTTGCCTTTATGCATGGTGCCATTTCTCAAGAAATAGGTTTTCAAGACAAACTTCTCAAATAAGTTATCTCTATTCTTTAAATATATTACTAAATAAAAGTGCTAGAAGAAGTTACCAATTTTATTTCATTCCAAAACACAATAAAAATTTATCTGCATAAAAATAGGAGCTCCAGCTAATGATTCTTCCCACAGGTCAAGATATTCTCTTTTTGTTTGCTTTTATAGATGTAAGTTTGAGTTTTTTGTTTGCAATCATTGTTTTCAGTAATTGAATTTTTCTAACGGTTTCCAAAGTGGAAATTTTGAGGTGTTGCATTTGTTGAATACTTTGATTAAAGATTCACAACTAATTTAGAAAAATAAAAAGAAGCTTAATTTAGAGGACCCATTTGCAATAATGTTCAAAACCATTAATGGGACATGTAGGTTGATTTACAAAGGAATTCTTCAAAGATTTTCTAAAATTTGCTTCTATTTTTTTTTTTTGTGGGGAAGACCAGCCCTGAGCTAACATCTGTTGCCAATCCTCCCCTTTTTGCTGAGGAAGATTGGCCCTGGGCTAACATCCGTGCCCATCTTCCTCAAGCAGTGCGATGCAGGCAGTGCGTCGGCGGGCGCCCGGGATCCGAACTCGTGAACCCTGGGCTGCCAAGTGCGAACTAAACCACTGCGCCACTGGGCGGCCCCTAAAATTTGCTTCTTAATGAACAGTAAAAAAAAGAAAGCATATTTGCAATGCTGAAGACTTTTTTGCATTCAAAATTAGCCTTCATTACAAAACTTTTGTAGCTCAATACTCCTTTCATGTATAGTTTTAAGAAATTATAAATTTTGACAACTACAGTTTTTATTTTGATGGGCAAAATATGATGCCTGTTTGAACACAATATAAATGATATGGCCATTACTATCAACTCGAAGTACATTTCTCTTGCATAGATTTCTTAATCTAGTATTTGTATTATTAGTGCAGGAATATTCATTTTATCTTCAATCCTGAAATTTTAACATTGTTTACAATTTACCATAGCATTTAATATACTATCATAGGCAATTCATCTTTGAAGGAATAAATTCCAAAAGTTTTCATTTGAATCACTGAATTGAATGAAAAAAATCAATTCGCTATTGGAATTGACTGAGTTGGTTTTTTATTCAAAGCACTTGATGGTGAGGATTTCATTTAACCATGAAGTTCTTCTGTTAAAGAAACTAGAACATTAACAGACATCATTTCATTTTTCTACATGCAACAGATTATTAGATTTTTAAAAAATTGAGAGAAATCAATTTAGGAAATCAGTTGTTTGATCTAAATGAAAATTCTTGCTTCATAGGATGATATGCAAACCTATCTTCTGTGGCTAGAATTTTTGAAATTGTCCCTTTTCAGGATAAGCATCTTAAAATACTGACTTTTAAAGTAGAACCTGAAATATCTATTTCTTTTGGCTTTGATGTGGTTCAAGAATCAGTGTGGCACCCAGAGTGGATGATTGATATCAATAAAGATACTATCAACATCGACTTTCTCAAGAAACAAATTTAGCATTTAATTTTCCATTTAACACGCACTTTAACTTTTTTGGGTGAATTGCTGCCTAAGGACTTTTTTTAAAAAAAATTTAAAAAGCGTACCTAACAATGATATAGTGAAGGCTTAGAATATATAGTAACTGACAAAGCAATGTGGCAAGAGTGTTTAGACTATATCTTCTTCACACCCCACAGTAACGAAATACATCTCTATTTCCAGCATATATTTTACGTTTACCTAATTGATAATTTTTCCATTTCTCACTGGCTTTCACCAACTGGCAACCTGAAAACATGCAGAGCACTGGACAAGTCATGGCATATTGGCTTGGACAAGAAACTAGCAAGGACAGTTGTGGCATAATTCTCCCTCTACCACCAGAAGACGGAAGGCCTTGGCTGCTTTTTGGCACTTGTGTCTGAGCTGCTTGTTTTATCAGTGAGCATCCTGCGTGGTATGCTTGAAAAAGAAGTATTCACTACGATTAGTTTGGAAAGTTTTGAGAAAAGAGAGATGGATTATCAATACACATCTTTTATAACACATGTTCAGTTGACAGCCCTGTTCACTGCACATGTATCTCAGTCACTAACAGGTGAGATCACGGCAGAATTTGTATGAAAGAATATACAGAAGGAAATCCCCTTGCCTTAATTTAATGCAGCTGTTAGTAAGACTATTTCACTTAAAATAAAAGTCTTGCTCAAAAGCTAAATTGGAGAAGACCCTGGGAAAATAGGAAACAAACCAAGTATGCCCTAGGCAAACCAGTTTGCAATGGTTACACTGGATATGAAACAAAGAAACGGGTCAGGGGATATTTAAAGATTTTCACTCCCTGTGTAAGGACTCAGTTGGTGCTAAGAATAAAGCTAAACCATGATTCTGTCAATCAAAGAACCTCAGCTGATTAACTCCCTTGAGGAAGAGGCAACACTGTGACAAAGTCGTCCAACATCTGTCATGCAAAGATAGAGAAAAAGATGTGGGATGTCCTTTGGCCCAGAAAATTAAGCACTTTGAGTCTATATTTTAGTGGAATTATAAAATAGATTTTAGTAATTCCTTACACAATGGGAAGAAAGAAAGGGAAAAAAAAAATCAAAAAACATAAAAACCCCCAATGACTCTGATAGGCAGCAGATGTCCCGAGAAACATCCACAAAGCAGATGGCAGCAATGTGTGAATAACAAACAGACCTTTGGGATGGAAACGACATGAAGTACATTATTTGGAGAATTTACTGAAGTATTTTACATTGAAAAAGAAAATTTAATGACTATGTGATTACCCAGAAAGCTTACAAGTATAACAATTAGAGAAGAGAGGAGGGAAAGAAAGAGGTGTGTGTGTGTGTGTGTGTGTGTGTGTGTGTGTGAGAGAGAGAGAGAGAGAAAAAGAGAGAGAGCACGCGCGAGAGAGGGAAAGAGAGAGACCATTGGAAGGAATACAAAAGCAAAATTCTATTTTAGATGTTGCAATGCTCAGCATCCAAATGACTAGCTTTAAGATTTGATCTATGATCTATTTAGAGATGAGGTGAAATGTTCTCACATGTTACATAGTGTTATATATTATAGGTAAATATATTTAGCAAGACACGCATCGCCTTCCACTTGTTAACAAAGTATATTGTATAAAAATATTTGCTGTGGCCCATGCCTCTACAATATCAACTCCCTTCCCCCCATAGCCCTCAATCCACACTTACACAGAATCTCAACCTTTTCTGAATTTAACTGTTTTAATCTCTCATCTACAAAGGTAGACTTTCTAACTAGAAAATTCTTTTTTATTTATAAATTCAAAAAGTCATTCATTGAAAATAGCTTGAAAAAAATCCACCTAATTGAAAGAGTAAGCAACCTTTATTTAAACATTGAAAATTGATTAGGTCATGAACAACTGGGCAATAGAACTCTAGGATCAGACATGGGAGAATGTTTAGAATAACTGATTCATCTTTTTTTCCCATAAGTGGCATTCATGGAACATTTTGTCTTGACACAAACCTGTTTGCCTTTTAAATGGTTTAACAAGTTTTCGTGTAGACACGCGGAAATATGTTAATTATTTAACTATCATAATTATCGTTTTTTCATTTTAAAACCTTGTGTATAGCTCACATACAAGCGTGATTGCAATTATTTAAAGCTGCCACGTTATTCGAAATGCCAATAACTTCATTGTGCAAAACTATGAAGGAGCGTGATATTCACATTTCAAATGAAATGATGGCATTTTATTTTAAAATATCACTATAGCAGTTGTATAAAGACTGAATTGCTCACTATAGAGATTAAATCTTTATTGTACTGTGGCAAGTGGCAATGAACTGGTAATCCATCTCCACTTGCTTTCTACAAATATTAGGATTTATTACCATAGAAAATAGGACCTCCTGATTTTCCAGCCAGCCACCTGTAAAGTGCAATTCTTTGAAGAGATAACATGTGATTTTGTTTCTTGCATTGCTCTTTAGCTGTCTTCATTATCTCTACTTGAAAGAAAGCATATTTCAAGAGAAGGACAATTATATGGTTTTGTGTACTGCATAACTTGCTAAAAACAGTAATTTGCTGACATAAAATTAATTTTGTGTTCAGTTTACAGATACTATCTACTGGAATGTTTTTATATATTTAACAGCTTTAAAAATTTGGATATCTGCTTGAACAGTTTGTAGGACATGTCTATACCTTAATTATATAATTACAGAATATTTGACAGCATATTTCCAGTGTCATATTATATTCTAATAAACGATTCTGAGCAGTGTATTATTTTGAATAATGTCTTTGATATGCAAATACTTCAGCTAAATGTAAAATTCTACTTAAAAATTATGAGAATTAAACAACTCACAGAAATATCCTTGGGATTTTAAAATATTATTATTATTTAAAATATATTGTAAATGAGAACTAACAGTTCTATGTGGTAAGAAGAGCATGGGACATCAGTTATCACTTTTCATTTTATTTATCAGTGTGGACTTGGTTTTGCTTTGACTAGTCAAGAAGCTCTAAATAGGGGCTGACCCAGTGGTGTAATGGTTAAGTTTGGCGCCCTCTGCTTTGGCAGCCTGGGTTCACAGGTTCAGATCCCAGGCACGGACCTACATCACTCATCAAGCTATGCTGTGGTGGTGACCCACATACAAAATAGAGGAAAAGCTGGCACAGATGTTGCTCAGGGCCAATCTCCCTCACCAAAAAAAAAAAAAAAAGAAGAAGCTCTAAATAATAGTGACTTAAGTAAAATTAAAATTTATTTCTCTCACAAGCAAAGTCCATGTATGATACAGCAGTTCCATGAACCTCAGGGATGCTGTTCATGGAACACAGCTTCCACCTCATGGTCCAAGATGCTTGCTCTAACTGGAGTTGTCATTTCAGTATTTCAGCCAGCAATAGGGAGAAAAGGGGGGGGAGTTCTATGCCCTCTCTCTTTTTCAGACCCTTTATAGAATTTATATGTAGTATTTCCAGTGACATTTTTTAGGTCAGAATTGAGTCAATGGCAACAGCTAGCTGCAAGGAGGGCTTGGAAATGTAACCTTTGTTTTGGTACCCAAGAGTCCAGCAAAAGTCAAGTTATTACTATATTGGGAATATTGGAAACCCTAGTCATTTCTGATACACTTATTTTGAGTGCATTCTCAGTGCTTAAAATAGTGGTATAAATAGCAATGAATATACACATATTAAATAAATTGAATGGGCCAGATTTGTTTTAATTAATATCCCTAATATTCTCTGTAATCTTATTCTATGATTTGGATTTAATAAAAATACCTAGTTTTCATGTGAATATAATGTTTAACAAACATTAGTCTATTTTTCCTCAAATTGTTTTGTTTAATTTCATCATAAAATTAAATTCCTAATGCTTTCAGCCTAGGTCAGTCTTTACCTATGAAATGGTCAAAGTTGTACAGTGTGGTTACTGGGGGATAGAAGCTGGAGGCAGACTGCCTCACTTCTAACACAACTACAGTGAGGGATTGGGCTAGTTATTTAAGCTCTCTGTGATAGAGTGTTCTTATCTTTAAACTGGGGATAAAAAAATCAATTAACATAAATTATTTAGAATTACTTAGTACTATGACAGACAGACTCTAACGTGACCCCACTATCCAGCCTTCTAGTGTTCAGGTTCTTGTGTGATCCCCTGCCCTTGAGTGTATATGAAACCTGTGATTCACTTCTAACCAGCAGAACACAGCAAAGCTAACAAGATGTATAGGATTATATGTATGATTGTATTACCTTTCTTTTAAAGAGACTCTCTCTCCCTTGCCAGCTTTGAGGAAACAAAAGTGAATGTTGAGAAGACCTATGTGGCGAGGAGCTGAGGATGGCCTCTTGATGACAGCCAGCAAGAGACTGAAGCCCTCAGTTCAACAGCCCACACGGAACTGACTGCTACCAACAACCATGCAAGCCGGGATCAGATCCTTCCCCGGTTGAGCTTCAGATGAGACCATAGCCCTGGCCAACACATGATTGCAACCTTGTGATGTGAGACACTAAATTTGAGGATGCAATATGGTCATGCCCCAACTGCCAACCCACAGAAACTGAGAGATAATAAGTGTGTGTTGTTTTAAGCTAAGTTTGTGGTACTATTATTATGCAGTGAGAGATAACTAACTCAGGTACCTAGTGCATATGAAGTGCTGAAAAAGTGTTAGCTATTATGATTATTACACGTGGCAAGACCATAGGCTTTGAAATCACGTAGATATGAATTCAAAATAAAGTGACCCTTACTAGCTATAGGTCTGTACAAACACTTTTGGAGTCCAAATTTCTTCCTCTGAAAATTAGGAGCAATAATATCGATCTAATAAATTTGTTCTGAGGTAATAATAATTAATATAAACTTGATAATAATGATAGCTAATATACTACATCTTTTTCTTATATTATCTCATTTAATCCTTATGAGAATATTGTTAAATTCTTATTATATGTCCATAAGCATTTACAAATAAGGACCTGTGTTATAATGAGATTAAGTAGCTTTAATCAAACAGCTATTAATGAATATAGGCGTGATCCAAATCCATCAAAGTCTGGCTGTAGAGTCTGAACCATACACTGACCCTCTGCCAAATAAAATAATGATTTCAACATATGTATTTTTGAGCACTAAGCATGTGCCACGCTCCACTTTAGATGTTGGTGATATAACAGAATTAAACAGACATTTAGATGTTAGGTAGATGAGACAAAACCATCAAAGGGAACTGACAGCCGCCAGAGAAGTGGCAGGGGAATCAGTTAAGAATGGTGTTCTCTAAGCCTAGTGAAATTTTCATCACCTTTTTATGTTTTGGGTTGGCATGTCACATGAGAACTGAGAATTGACCATTGTGATAATGAAGTGGAGGTCATCATTTCCCTTGTTGAGAGCAGGTTTGGTGAAATGGTTTGGTTTAGACAGAAACAGTTTAGAGAGAATCCATGGAGGGGATTAGAAGCAACAAGTACAGTCATGTGCTGCTTAATGATGTTTTGGTCAACAATGGACCATGTATATGATGGTGGTCCCGTAAGACTAGTACAGGCACACCTCAGAGATGCTGCAGGTTCGGTTCCAGGCCACTGCAATAAAGTGACTATTGCAATAAAGCAAGTTACACAAACTTTTGGTTTCCCAGTGCATATAAAAGTTATGTTTATGATCTGGCCCAGTGGCATAGTGGTGAAGTTCGCACACTCTGCTTTGGTGGCCCAGAGTTTGCAGGTTTGGATCCTGGACATGGACCTATGTACCACTTATCAAGCCATGCCATGGCAGGTGTCCTGCATATAAAGTAGAGGAAGATGGGCACGGATGTTAGCCCAGGGCCAATCTTCCTCAGCAAAAAGAGGAGGATTGGCAACAGATGTTAGCTCAGGGCTAGTCTTCCTCACCAAAAATTAAAAAAAACTTTATGTTTACACTATACTATAGTCTATTAAATATGCAATAGCATTATGTCTAAAAATAAACAATGTAAATACCTTAATTAAAATTTTTTATTGCTAAAAAATGCTAACCATCATCTGAGTCTTCAGCAAGTCATAATCTTTTTGCTGATGAAGGGTCTTGTAAAAAATGCAATATCTGCAAAATGCAATAAAGCAAATGCAATAAAATGAGGTATGCTTGTACCATATAGCCTAGTGTGTAGGCTACACCATCTAGGTTTGTGTAGGTACTGTAGGGGTGGAAGAAATTTTCTTCCAACCTTCTAGGTTCTTCTGACTGCTCTAAGAATTAAATTGAGATGAGACAGATTAACAGGAGAAAAACAAACAAAGGCTTAATAACATGTATACATGGGAGAAACCCAGGAAAACTACTAACTCACCAAAGTGGCTGACGTCCTCACCTTAACTACCATCCTCAGGTCAAGACAAAGATCTTGGGGTTGGGGAGAGTCAGGGACTTCAAAGGAAAGAAAGGCAGTTCACAAGTTAGTGAAAAGGAGCAAATATTTGGAAAACAAGTGCTTGGCCACACAGAAACAGAAGAACACAGGGGGGAGGCCAAGAAACAGGCTCTTCTAGTTTCCTCTCTCTCTACCACCTAGTTCATATGATGCTAAGGTGATAGCTCACTGCCTCAGATAGGCTTTTTTAATCTGAATTATTTTAGGCAGTTAAGGGGCAGAAAAAACCTTTGAATCTTTTGTTTCTTAAAAATAATCACCCTAAAATACTCCTCATGTTAAAGAGACACATGTTGGGGTGGCAAATTTTGTTCCCCTTCAGTCCACTCCATGATGTTCACACAAAGACAAAGTCACCTAAAGACATATTTCTTAGAAATGTATCTCTGTCAGTAAGCAATGCATGACTGTATAGACAACCCTTTAATGAATTTTGGAGTGAAAGGAGCAGAGAAATAGCATAACAGTAGCAGGGAGGGAAAAAGTGTTCATGAGAGGTTTTTTGTTTGTTTTAAAATGAGAGAGACAAAAATATTTATATGCTAAAGTAAACAATCCAGGAAAGAGGAAATATTAATTACCAGGAGAGATATGGGCAAATTGCTAGCATTGTCCTTGAGTTGGTGAGAGTAGATGAGCTCTAATGCATGAATGAGGAGATAGCTTTGGGTAGAACTGACAGTTCATGGATCATAGGAGCCAGGTTATATGGGTAAATTCCAGTAGGTACATGGAAGCGTAGGTGGTAGCTTGGGTAACTGCTGATGATTTACAAGTAAAATAAGAAATACTACTGACAATGTGGAGAGGAGAGCAGAGATTACAGGAGAGAGGAGAGAGCATGAAATAATTATTCAGAGAGTAAACTGATTAAGAAAAAGTAATTTGATGGTCACACAATGTTAAGTGCACACTTCAAGTTAGCAATCGTGAATGTAAGGTGCAACCATCAGTATGTCCGTTGTTTTCCCTCCATGTGCATTCAGAGCTGTAAATGTGGTATGTAGTAGAAGAGTTATATTTAATTCTGTTTGTTTTTTCCAGATGAGTATGATCAAATGAAATGGAAGCAATAAAGTTGACAGTTTATACAATCATAACTGACTATGAAATTAAGCTGGAGGAGCAAATGGATAAATGACAAGGATGGGAGGCAGTGAAAAGTTGATGGCATCAGTGGAATGTAGGTCCAAAAAATCATTAGAGTCTGAGCATTAGTGAAAAGTAGCTGGAAATACAAGAAATATTGATCTGTGAGAGGGATGTGTGAGATTGAGATAATGGAGATGTTGTTGTTATTTCTAATGGCAAGTTCTTATGTAGGGTCATACAAGTGAAAGTTTGGAGCACAGTGGAAAAGAAGATGATTAAAATAGAGCAGCCACCAACCTCCAAGTCCAGAGAGTTGCAAAGGCCATCTACGGGTTTATTGAAATCCCTAAGGATTATGTCAAAAGTATTTTGGAGAGAGTGAGAGTGAGCTAGGAACTAAAACTCAGGAAATGAGGAAATGCCTAGAGGTTTATAAATGTTAGTAACAAAGAAAAATTGTGCATGCTACAGGCAGTGATTCTCAAAGTGTGGTCCCAGGACCTGCAACAATAACATCATTAGGACCTTATTAGAAATGTAATATTCCAGGCCCATCCCAAACTACTGATCAAAAATTCTGGGTAGCTCAGCAATCTCTATTGTAACATGTCCTCCAGTTGACTCTGATGCACACTAAAATTTAAGTACTTCTGGTATAGTATAATGACACAAGATCTAAAGGTGGGGATTTTAGGAACAGGGGAGGAAGATTGATCTGGCCATTTCTGAGTTATATCCCTTTATGATAAACTGGTGATGTAGTAAGTAAAATATTTCTCTGAGTTCTGTGAGCTGCTATAGCAAGTTGATCAAACCCCAGAGAGAGGTCACGGGAACCTCTGACTTATGGTCATTTGCTCAGAAGCCCAGGTGACAACCTGGACTTGTGATTACAGTCTGTTGGGGGCGGGGGCAGTTTTGTAGGATTGAACACTTTAACTTGTGGAATCTGCTGCTATCTCCAGATAATAGCATCAGAATTGAGTTGAGTTGTGGGGCATCCAGCTGGTGTCTGGAGAATTGCCTGTTTCAGGGGAACCTTCCCCCCAACAATGGAATTAGTTGGAATCAAAATCCTTTTACTCTGACTGTTCTGCATGTTCCTCAAAAAGCCCAGTGGGCAGTGTTATGGTTGCTCTAACTCATCCTGTATGACACTTCTCAAGATTCTCTAGAATAGTAGGATTGGAAGGGATCTGCTGGCTTACTTGGTCAAAATTTTCTCATTTAATCTGAGACTCCGAGAGTTGCTATTTTACAGACAAGAAGTTGGTGGCCAAGTTTGATGGAAATATCTGACCCCATTTAAATGACTTTTCTATTATGCACCCCACTTCTTCAGTTGAATAATATTTAGATGAGGACACGTGCTATGTTTAATTTCTCCTTGCCCAGACTTGCTGTTAATTGATGGCTAAAAATATAATTTTCCAGAAATGTGCTACCCCCAAATTCCTTCCTAAACACAGGTGCCAGAGTGGTCTATCTAAAATGTACAACCGATCATGGTACTTGTCTGATTAAAACTCCTTTAAAATCTCCTCTTGCTTACAGCTGTGGTTTTCTTAGCTTTTTTTTTTTTTTTTAGTTTAAACACACAGGAAAGTGGCCAAGAATGCTCTGTAATCTCCAAAACTGACTTCCTTTTCTTTCTTCCTGCCTTTTTTCTTCTCTCTTTACCCTCCTTCCTTCCTTTTCTCTCTCTCTCTCTTTCAATCTCAGGTAGACGACACTTCCCAGCCTACTTTACAGTTGGGAATGGCCGGGTGAGTGAGTCTTAACCACGGAATGTAAACTGAGACAAAGGTGTCACTTCCAGTCCAAGCTTGTTAGGGAAATAGGCTTGACTTTTTCACCCTGTTTTATTTCTGCTGGTTTGAAATCATCACCAGGATGACTCCAGAAACAGCGGGGAAGACTGGGGCTCCTGAGTGACTCTGTGGAGCAGAACACTCCCCCACCTCTGACTCCCCTGGGCACTGATCAGGAATACCATTTTTGAAATTTATGTGAGTGAAAAGCAAATTTTTATTATGTAAACACATAGATATTCCAGGATTTACCTTTTATAGCCACTTGTGTTACTTTAATTTATATAGTCTCTTAATTTATGACTCTTTAATGCTCTATGAACATTTTGTATTTTGTATTCAAATTATCTCTTTATGACTCTATTCCAGCCATAAGGCTATGAGATCTTGATAAAAGTGACGGTGACCGAGATTCATCTGGAAGTATCCATTGATCAATAAACCGTAATTGTGGAATAATATCTAAGGTTGAACCTACTGACTAAAGTATTTTGCCTGCTTATATCAAATGGATTAGAAAAAACAATCAGACTGCACAGTTTAAAAATCTTTAGACTCGTGAAATGGAAATAGCTTATACATCAATGAAGAAAATAGCTAGTTTTATTTTTTAATTTGCGTGAAGTATTTGAAAATATTACTTGAATGTAACTCCCTATTTAGAGAGCACCATTGCTTTAAAAGCTATTGAAAATTACAAGTTTTGTTTTGTCGTCTTAAAAGAAGCTTGGAATGAGACAGAGGTTATACTTATGTTTTTAAGATTCAATTGTGTCCTGCACTTCTCTTGTTTCTTTAGGTAGTTAATGGTATATCTACGTGAGATGAATTAACCGAGGTAGCAATTAGCGTACTGGAAGATGTCATTTGTTAAATGGGGGAGCCATCACATGGACAAACACTTTACACTGAAAACCTAATTTCCTTACAGAAATCAATGCCTATGTCTTTTTTGGCTCTAAGTGGTTCATGCAATATAACCTCAACAAATTGTGGAAACGCAATCACCACTACACACTGTGGCTGTATTTAATAAAAGCAATACACAGCTGGTGAAACCAGGCTTCCGTTGAATGGTATTCATACATAAATCTTAAGTATAGTGAATTTGAGAGTTACTAGGAGGAAATAGAAATTAATCTTTTTACGATTTGTTGATACCCTGATTTTCATTAATTTGATATTATCAAAAATCATAATTTTAACACCAGGGACTATCTTTTAGGTGAGAGATTAACTGAGACACTTATTGCCATTTAAGAGACTAGGATCTTGATTCTCATTATAATGCTCACTACCTGTGATTTTTAGTGAGTGTGGTGCTACTAGTAGGGCATAGCTGCAAATTTATAGAGTTGTTTCCAGTTGTCACAAACATTGGAGAGCACCACTGTCCTTTAGTGTGCCATGGATAAGAAGGATAGAAGACTGCAAAGACAGTCCTGCCTTACATTCCACTCACATTTCAAATGACCTGGACATTCAAGTAAGTGAAACACCTGTTTATGATTATCTGACTTAGAACCTATTTAAAACAGATATTAAAACAAAATTTTTTAAAATTTTTTCCTGAGGAAGATTTGTCCTGAGTTAACATCTGTTGCCCATCTTCCTCTTTTTTTTCACTTGAGGAAGATTAGCCCTGAGCTAACATCTGTGCCAGTCTTCTTCTATTTTGTATGTGGGTTGCCGCCACAGCATGGCTGCTGCTTTGTGTAGGTCTGCACTCGGGATCCAAACCCAGAAACTCAGGCCATTGAAGTAGACCATGCCAAACTTAACTACTACACCACGGGGCTGGCACCACACAAAGTATTTTTTGAAGCTCTAATGTACACAAAATTTTCCAAAAATTATAATTCCCTTTAAATCAAGAGAGTGTTCGAAATTTTATCGAGGATGGTTTACCATCTTAGAAAACTCTTATCCCCGGTGCCAGTGCTGCTTGTGGTATATGAGTCACCTATAACACCTGTGTCAGTCTATAGCACTGTAATGTTCTTGACCATTCTACACATAACTACAAGCATTTGGTATCTTCATCACATCTTGTGGTGATTTATTTCTGTTCCTTTACAGACTGAAATGAGGCTTATTTTATTATAAATCACTTTTTTTATAATTTTTTTATTTTACAGTTATAGCATTTTGTTGATTTCTTAAATGTATGCTTAAATAAGTTTATTAGCTATATATTTTATTTCAGGATAGTAAAGAGGACAATATTAATATTTCAGTCAGCATTTTATATTTGAATATGAAGTCAATGTGCTATAAATTAGACCATATTATTAGAATCCATTTTAAATATTTGTTTTTTCAACACAGAATGTCTTAAATGGAAGTATAAATAAAAAGATCTTTCTGAATATGTGTCTAGGAGATATGGTTATTAAGAGTTAAGACCAAATAATTCCATGGTTATGATCCGGTCTGGAGGAGCCAAATGTATATTTCATTCTTATTTTTAAGAGGCAGTGTCCTTATACCACTGTACTTCATCTCAATTTTATGTTTATTTATTGTAATATTAAATAAATGTATACAAATATTTTATATATATACAGTTATTGTTTTGTTTTTCCTTCAACCATGAACCATCAGGTCTTCTTTTCTTGTCACATGATTACATATTGGAGAGATAGCCTTGGTTTTCTGACAATTTGGACATAAAATAGTTCATAAATTTCAAATTTTTGAACTTTGGGTTCACATTCTTATATCTTCTTGTCCATCACTAGCCTGATTGGAGGAATACTGAACAGGAAAGACAGCAATCTGGTCTTTCACTCTGTGCCCTTCTATCTTGGGTCTGTCACTCTCTTTTATTGTGTGGAAGTCTGGGAGTGTCTTAGTCCATTCAGGGTGCTATAACAAAAATACTATAGACTGGGTGGCCTATAAACAACAGAAATTTATTTCTCACAATTCTAGAGGCTGGAAGTCCAAGATGAAGGTGCCAGCAGATTCAGTGTCTGGTGAGACCCTGCTTCCTAGTTCATAAATGGCCGTCTTCTCACTGTGTTCTTACATAGGAGAAGGGACAAGAGAGCTCTCTGGGGTCTTTTTTATAAGGGTACTAATCCCCTCATGACCTAATCATCTCCTAAAACCCCACCTCCAAATACCATCACATTGGGGGTTAGGATTTCAACATATGAATTTGGGGGGGGGGACACAAACATTCAGTATCCAGCAGGGAGGGAAAATAAAAACTGTTGTTTTACCTAATTAGTTCTCTGCAGTTGTCTCCTGGGTGTGGGTGAATATGCGACTTTTTTTCTATGCCCTTGGTGGAAGGGATTGTAGAAACAGGAGTCCCTGCAAGAAGGGAATGCTGGCAAATTATTCTCATGTTTGACATCTGCCTCTGGAATGTCTGGTTGGTTTGCCCAATATATCTATTGGCCCAAGGGAAAAAGAAAATGGGCAAGAGGTAGGTGAGGAGAGACTGTTTAGGTCTACAACTCTTAACACTGATCTTTAGTTCCTCTATATTCTTCTTGTATAATTGGTAAGCAGTAGTTTCATGAAGGAGCAAGCAGGTTCTGCAAACTCATATAAGTCATGGAGGAATGTGTCTGGCAGTTCTCTTTAAAATGTAGAGGCACTAAGCGGCACTTGGGTTCACCTTTGTGGATTTAGCCACAATGCTAAGACAATGGGAAAAGTTTCTTTCTACATCCTATCACATATATGTGCTCTGTAGATATTTGTTTCTAAACTTCTTTTTCTTGACTTTTGACTTTGGTTAGAATAGTTTTGTGTCTATAGTTTTGTTGCAGAAATGCAGTGTATAATTTGATTCATTAAGGCTTGTATTCTATCTATATTTTTACTCTATTTAGAAAAGCGAGGGTCAATATATGTTTAGCTTTTTTTTTTTTTGCCCATCGTCCTTCTCATTAAAAGTATTTCCTTATGGGGCCAGCCCACTGGCATAGTGGTTAAGTTCACACGCTCTGCCTTGGCAGCCTGGGGTTTGCAGGTTCGGATCCCAGGCACAGACCTATGTACTGCTTATAAAGCCATGCTGTGGCTGTCCCACATATAAAGTAGAAGAAGATGGCCACAGATGTTAGCCCAGGGCCAATCTTTGTCAACAAAAAGAGAAGGATTGGCAACAGATGTTAGTTCAGGGCTAATCTTCCTCACCAAAAAAAAAAAATTCTTTAATTATATTCTATTGCCTTTAGATGGTCTGAGGTGTGATAGAAACTGTTCATTTAGGCTCATAAATGTCAGTTATTAAATTTTCAGGAATTTTGCAAGCCAGTTGTTAAACATAGTTCTATTAAAAATTAAACAATATAGGGGCTGGCCCAGTGGTGTAGCGGTTAAGTTTGGAGCACTCCGCTTCGGAGCCCTGGGTTCGTGGGTTTGGACCCCGGGTGTGGACCTACACCACTCATCAGCCATGCCTGGCAGCTTCCCACATACAAAATAGAGGAGGACTGGCCATGGATGTTAGCTCAGGGTGAATGTTCCTCACACACACACAAAATTAAACAATATAAATGTAGGAATAAATAATCAAAACTCATTATTTATAATAATTTTATCATATTATCTAACTCGAGGTTATTTAAATATATTGTGTCTGTGCGATGAAGTCTGTATTGAAATCTGTATGGTGAAAATACGATATAATAGTGGGCTACTGAGCATCTCTGCCCAACTCCACTTCTAGTGACATCACGTGGGTAGCTTGGAATTGGCTACGGTGGGAGTATTAATACCATGGAATTGGCAAACCTACAAATTAGAGCTTATCATCCCTTCCTCCCCAGAGTAATTACTACTCTCAGAAACTATTCCTGTCCATTATAGATAATCAGGATATATATCCTATTGAAACTGAGGATGAAGAGGTTAGAAAATCTTCCCTGGGCTAGAAGAATTGAACAAAAACTTTGAGATAAGTTTTGCTAACTGTGGCTGTGAAGTCAGCATAATCAACTGTTGTTCAAAGCTAACCAGGTCTTTCTGTCCCTCCTTAGTATATGAGTGAGCTGTCTTTCCCAGGAAGTCAAGGTCCAGACATCAATTTTCAGCCTCACAAGGCCAAATGCAGGCTGAAAATGAAAACTAACCAGAAAAGTCCAGACAAGCAAGGGAAAAGACATTCAGTCTCAAGGCCAAACGCAGGCTGGAGAGAAGGCGCCAATCACCAAGGCCACATGCTCCTCCTCCCCTACCTACAATTCCAGATAAAAATCCCTATCTTTTTTCCTTCAAGGAGGTAGACCTGAGTTCTAACTCCCATCTCTTCATCCGGCTGCCTTTCAATAGTAAATCTCTTTCCTTGTCACAAGTCTGGCGTTTTAGGTTTTTTTCTTTATTGGCCCTGCTGTGCGGTGGGTAAAAGAACCCATGTTTGGCTTTGGTAACACTATGTTTTGTGTTAATCATTAACTAGGATTTAATACAGTTAGCTATGAGTTAAAATAAGCAATGGCTATAAAACCATAGAAAAAATTCTAATTATTAGCTGTACACAACTGGTATCTTCTTTTTTATATCCTTTCCATAATTAGTCAGGTTTTGCTAATAACTGTATATAGCAGTCCAAATTTTTCACTTACTTATCAGATGTATTTTGCAACCAATTTTTCTAGGAATCATTAAAACATAATGTTGCATAAAATTAAAATTTCATGGAAGAATTATTGATCTTTTTCACCCATATGCCATTGTAAGTAACTGATTATGACATGAATTTTGAAAACTGTCAAGCTAAAATTATCCTGAACATGCTATATAATTCACAATTTTAGATATTTAATTAATCAATCATTCATGTGCTCAACTAAATCCACATTTCCTTTATGAGAAAAAAGAATCCTCATTTTGTCTGAAGGTGTATACTTAGCCAAACCCGCCCAGCACTTGGGTTAGTACTTTTTCTAGGCCCCAGTTCTGAGCAGGCTCCTTAAAAGCTATCTCCTATCCAGCTTCTTAAGAAGCATAAATGGAAGTATAGCTATGGTGTTAATAGAGATTCTTTTGCAGTAAAATAGTCTATCCCTTTATCTAAAGGTTACCATAAGAATTTTCATCACACAAAAAGCAATTTACTAAAACAATATAATCACGTGCTCTCCCCAAATAACTTTGCAGTAATTTTTCCATGATCAAAAGTATTATTAATAAAGGATAATGGAAAATCCATTCCTGACTTTGTCACAGAAAGAGTTTTGGTGATATTGCTCAATATATTCCTCATTGTCAACATACGAGATACAATGTGGTAATTTATTTGAGATCTTTGTGCTAGGTTAATTATTCACTTTCCTTAAGATATCTGTCTTCATCTCTTTTTACTAAAACCAATGAAATGATCACATCTCCATTTCACTTTGGCTTCTAGGAAGCTAAAAGTCAAACACGGTTAATTTAACCAATTCTGTAATCTTCTTACAGATGTGCTTTTCTCTAATCTTTAACTTTCTGTACTTATTTATATTTTTCTCTCAGTTAATGGTTTATTTCTATTCAGAAGTTTACTTTTTTTTCCCCTCTGCTCTTGTGCTCAGCATATTCAAAATCTTTGTGGAATGAGACAGTCTATAAACAGGTAAAGTATTAGATAAAATTATACAAAACTTTGGGCCAGCCCAGTGGCGCAGTGGTTTAGTTTGCACTTGGCAGACTGGGGTTCGTGATTTCGGATCCCGGGCACCTGTCAGCCATGCTGTGGTGGCGTCCCATATAAAGTAGAGGAAGATGGGCACGGGTGTTAGCCCAGGGCCAGTCTTCCTCAGCAAAAAGAGGAGGATTGGCAATGGATGTTAGCTCAGGCCTGGTCTTCCTCACCAAAAAAAAAAAAAAATTATACAAAACTTTATTTTCATGTTTCTATATTTTATACCACCACGAGGTGAGAGAAACCAAGAAATCAAATCAAGTAAAACAAAACTGCAATAGACATTTGAACATTTATTTTCATTCATTTTATTTCATTTCATTAGGCCTCCCCTTGTCTTACTGGCTGAGAAAATCACACTATGCATAAAGCAAGAGTGCAATATAGCTAACAACTTTTATTTCCATCTTGGCCAATGGCATTTGAGGGAATAAAATGAGTAGAAATGCACAAAATAACTACTATATTGAAAATGTATACGATTTTATGGTTAGGAATAGAGTTCTCTGAAGTATACTTCGTAGGTTAAAAAAAAAGCATGTGCAAGTAGCTCTTTGTATTCTTAACATTATCTAAACAATTCTTGCATTATCTAACAATAAACTTACATAAGGAAAATGTTTTGACCTTGACAATTGTAAGAACATGTTTTGAATTCATATTACAGTTTTTAAGAAGTGAGTGGTCTTTTTTTTCTTATCCTCTAAGATGTCCCTCGGGAATATTCACTTAACATGTTTTTTTCAACTGGACAGTTAATGTCACTGATGTACTTCTTTCGGTTACCAGAAGCACGACTTTATTTATGGCCTTAACTCACTCTATTCTAGAGGAGAGTAGTTGTACTGTGATATATTGGGGCAATTTGTCATTTCTGAATAAAAATGTTCCTTTCATATGATAACACCTTCATCAAGATACAAGTTTCAGCCACAGTAGGAAAATGAGAAGCAGCAATTAAAGTTGCTGATGTGAAGAGGGAACCAATGTGTCGTATATTAATAGTGCATCAGTGCAACACCAACTAGAGTAACAAATGCATTTGACAATGTAATTTCTTTTCAAAAGACATTTTAAAAAGATTAATGATTCACCCACATTCATCTTACAGTCAAGAGGGAAGGATTTGATTTGC
This sequence comes from Tapirus indicus, assembly GCA_031878705.1. Classification (NCBI taxonomy): domain Eukaryota; kingdom Metazoa; phylum Chordata; class Mammalia; order Perissodactyla; family Tapiridae; genus Tapirus; species Tapirus indicus. The sequence goes on from CM062936.1 coordinate 20,061,413, forward strand.
CATTGCTTATTTTCTTTATTCTGATATTTTGTTGTGTTTCTCTTGATAAAAATGTCACATTAACACTCTTTCTACTTTGAATAGCTCATCACCTAAATTCTATTACTTTTTTAGATGACTAGTGTTACAGAATAGCTGTTACATTGCTGAGTGTTGTCATTTTCAGAAAGTGGAATTTTTCTTTGGAGGAACACTATTTATAAATCCACTCAGTGCTCCTGAAACTCTTTATGTGTGTTGGTAGAAGTTATCCTGATGGTGCCAAGTTTACAAAGGAGGATTCTAACCAAAGTGGGACATTTTCTTCAACAACTTAACGTTATGCTGGCGAATGGCTTGATTAATTTTACCACTTACGTAGTAAAAGCTTTGATTTAGGAAGTATCTTTTTGCTATATTGTGTTATAAAGGATAGGGAATTTATTGTGACTCTCTTGATTTATAAAATACACAGTGTTTAACTTTAAACAAGCTTCTGTTATTTTCTTGTAACCATGATTACCCCTTGGCAGTTTGATGAGGCACTAGGAAGTCGTAACTTATTTATTATCTTGGTGCAAAAAAATCTGCTTTAGCCAGAGAATACATTTTTTGGTAACTTCTTTATAAATTCTTTTATTAAATTAACTAATCTCAAATTGTGTTGGAATATCATTCTGAACAAAGACAAAGTAGTTAAGTATTAGAAATACAAAATAAAATGCAATTTATTTCATTCTATCATTTCACAGATATTAAAAGCCTTTTACATGTGAGACACTGTTCTGAGCGTTGGAGAAACACTAGATATTCAAAATAATAGTGCTTTTATAGCTAGTTTATATTTTTTGGATTAGACAAATAAACAAAGAAAAAAGAATATGATATGTCAGGTTGCGAAAGGTGCTCCAAATAGAAATAATCAAGATAAGGAGGAGAGTGACAGTTTTGATGGGTCAGGAAAAAGAGTTCTAATTTAGACAGCATGGTCATAAGATCTCATTCAAAGTGACATTTAAGTAGAAAACCGAAGAATGTAGGGAAATAAAGGACAGATACCAGACAGTGAAATGTTCCACGCAGAAGGAATATTAAGCACCGAGGCCCTGAGCTGGTATGGGCTTAGGAGGAAGCCAATGTGAGAGGAATATAGTGAGAAAATGAGGGGTTTTAGGTGATGAGCTCAAAGAAGTAGATGAGGTAGAAGAGAGCAAACTAGTAAGGCCTTTGAGGCCAGGTAAAAACTTTGACTTTTAATAAAAGTAACACATGAAGCTGTTGAGGGCACTAAGCACAGTTCTGATATTATTTTTTCTTAAAAATGGCACTATTTGTGAAAGATACTTCAGATCAAATGCATAATAAACATATTCCAGTGTATAAGCTATATGCCTCAGCTCATTGAAATGTTAATATGATATTTAAAAAGCCATCAAAAACATTAAAAAGCCCTGACAAATGCTATTGAGAACTTTTTAAATTTGATAAAGTGAATTGAACATCAAAGGCACATCCAACACACTAAAATGTATAAAAGTGGTGGAGAATGAATTACATTCACTTTGGAAAGACTGAAAAACAGATTTAATTTTATGCCAATAATACATCACATTTAAAAAAATCAAAAATTATCATAAGAACTTAAAGGAAAAAAAGAAAATGAAAAAAGGAATATGACTACGTAAGACAGGGAAAATGAATCTAGGAGACCTATTGTATGGAAAATTTAAATTCCAGAGATACAGAACAGAAACTGTATTTGTAACAGAAAATGTTTCTACTACAAGGTAATAAACTTAAGAGTGGACATGAGGAGAAGAATAAAAAGTCTTATTACCATTTTCAAACATTAGGAATAAAGACTCCTACAAATATTCAGAGAAAAAATTCAGGTACTGAAAAAGGAAGAAAATCAGATTGGCTTAAAATGTATCATCATGACATAAATGCTAGTAGACAATGGAATGTCTACAGAAATCTGAGGAAAACTATAAACACAAGTTGTGAATCAAAAATGCTGCACACAGTCAAATATCTTGTCTTGCCTAAAAGCAACGTAAAGACTTGCACAGATCCAGAAGAACTCAGAGGGATAGTAAACAGAACTCTTCCAGAATAAGCTACTTGAAGTTCTGGGCTAAAATAATGAAAGACATATCAGAATAAAATCATATTAGAAAAAAAATTCTGCTTTTGAGCTTTCAAACTAATACATATGTAGATAGAAACCTAGTAATTGATTTAAGTATGTTTATAGGAGTGATTTCATCTTTTCACTTTGGAATTTTTTGTTGTTGTTGCTGAGGAAGATTCCCCCTGAGCTAAGATCTGCTCCAATCTTCCTCTATTTTGTATGTGGGTTGCTGCCACAGCATGGCTGCCGATGAGTGGTGCAGGTCTGCGCCTGGTAATTGAACCCAGGCCGTCTAAGCAGAAAGTGTCAAATTTAACCACTAGGCCAGAGGACCAACCCCTGGAAATTTTTGAACAAATCTTTTGAAATGAAAGTTATGAGAAGCCTTCAATGACACATAAAGTTTGGGTCAGACTTCTCATATATGAGCAAATACAGCTCCCTGAAGTTCTCCTACCATAGTTCTTATAACAAAGAAATGCACTGACGTATTTGACTAAGTCCTCCACTCGATTATGAGCAGAGTCTATCTTGTTGGTGACTATCTTCACCAAATGCAATGTGTGGCACAATGTAAACCATCAATACATACGTGGTGAAATAATTTTTGAACAGATGAATTGTAGGCTGGTAAGAAGGTACCCACCCGATAGTCTATTTTAAAACTAAAAGAGTATAATTAGAAGATTATATGGTGTGACTTTTATGAATTTTACAACACTGTTTTAAATAGTTCTATTCTGATTTAATTTTTACTTGCACTCAAATGTTTACCTCTCCTTGTTGGACCTTTTTCACTGGTTAATTCTGTCCTTTCAAAGAAAGTGTAAACCTTTTATTTTATTTTTCAATTTCCACAGACATATGGACAGCATATCTTTTTACCATCAAATATTAGTTGTCACATTTCTAAAACACAACAAAAACCATCCATCTTGTGGTCTTTTTCAATATCTTGATTTCTTTGTCCCAACTTTGACAAAGCTCAAGTCTCTTTACTGTAGATTTCAAATATATTTTTATTTTAATTCATAATATTTAGAGACTACAATATTAAAAACAAATGCACAAAACCCTCTCTGGAATAAAAGAATATGGTGTCTTTCTTAAAGGAATACATTTAAGGAATTAAGAGCTCAAGAAAGATAATGGGCAATATTAGTTTTACTTCTAGTGATCTCTTTATCAGGATGACTCAGCAGATGTGTAGAGTAAGTATATGTGATGACAGGATACTGTTTGTACTATATAACCATATTCACATGACATTGTATTCTATTTTAGCTTGAGTATCAGTCAGGGTTCTCCAGAGAAACAGAACCAATAAGTTCTCATATATGTATGAGGAGATTTATTATAAAGGACTGGCTCACACTATTATGAAGGCCCAGAAGTCCCATGATCTATGGTCTGTAAGCTGGAGAACCAAGAAAGCTAGAGTTATAATTCAGTCCAAGTCTGAAGGCCTGAGAACCAGGAGCAAGATGTCTGAGGCAGGATAAGATGAATGCATCAGTTCAAGCTAAGAGAACAAACTCATCCTGACTTCACTTTGTTATTCTACTTGGGCCCTCAATAAATTGGATGATGCCCACCCACACTGAGGACGTTGATTTTCCTTTTTTTTTTTTTTTTTGGTGAGGAAGATTGGCCCTGAGCTAATGTCTGTTGCCAATCTTCCTCTATTTTGTATGTGAGACACTGCCACAGCATGGCTTGATGAGCAGTGTGTAGGTCTGCACCCAGGATCTGAATCCATGAATCCTGGGCCACAGAAGCAGAGCATGCAAACTTAACCACTACACCACCAGGCTGGCCCTAAGAGTGATTTTCATTTACTGATTCAAATGTTATTCTCTTCTGGAAACACCTTCACAGACACACCCAGAAATAATGTTTTACCAGTTATCTGGGCACCCTGTGGCCCAGTCAAGTTAACACATAAAATTAACCATCACAGTTTATATGCTTTATTTTCTGTTATAATTTTTCTCAAAGCTCCTCTTGTAGGAGTCTTATACTGAACATTTTGAGAGGTAAGAAATCGACTGATTACGGTACTGAAAAGACCGGTGAAGGTAAAGGGCATGGAAGGGGAGTGCATTTTTAGTTAGGGTTACATATATTCCTGAGAAATCTTGCATAATTTGAAATAAATAATGGTAATGTGGTAGGAGAACTATGGTTCCCCCATAGATGTCCTTATTCCAGAACCTGTGAATTTGTCACCTTACATGGCAAAAAGAACTTTATGTATAATTAAGCTAAGGGTCTTGAGAGGGGGAGATTATTCCAGATTATCCATGTGGATCCAATGTAATGGCAAGAGTCCTTACAAGTGAGAGAGAGAGGCAGGAGGGGCAGAGTCAGAGAGAGATTTGAAAATGCTTTGCTGCTGGATTTGAAGATGGAGGAAGGGGCATGAGCCAAGGAATGCAGAGAGCCTCAAGAAGGTGGAAAAGATACTCAAGTAGATTCTCCTCTACAACCACTAGAAGGACACAGCCAGGACCCAACACCTTGATTTTAGCCCAGGGAGACACATATAGGACTTCTGAATTCCAGAACTGTAAGATAAATTTCTATTGTTTTAAGCCTCCAAATATGTGGTAATTTTTTACAGCAGCAATAGGAAACTAACACAGTTAGTAAGTTAATGTGTCCATCTTTGGAGGAGAGTGAAACCACAAGATTGCTTCTTAGCAAAGAGAATACTGTACCTTTATTAATGGATTTCATTTTAACCAACTCAACACAATTTAGTGTTCATTCTTTTTTCCTAGTTTTCTTGGGGAAATAACCTCAAAAGCCCCTAAATGAATTGTGTCTACTCCTCTAAGTCGCAATGAATCCATAATGGTAAGCGAGAAGAAGGTCTCTAGTTCTTGTCACCCTAAATTTACTCTTAAATTCCTTCTCGTTTATTCCTGAATCGGTATTTTTCTGACCTATTCATTAATTTATTAAACATCATCTTGCTTCCCACACATACAACTGTAGTTTTTATCTTCCTCTCCCTTTTCTGTCAGAAATGTACCACTGCTGCCCTTTCAGAATTCAAGTTCAATGTGCAAACAACATTGATCCTGATCACAAGTGATGTATAATGTCAGTTAGTGAAACAGCACATCAAAATAAGAAGAAACCAACGAGCAAGAATTCTGTGCAATATCTATAAGTAGCATTAACTTGACTTAATAGCATTTCAAGAATGGAAAATCATTTAAATTGTTAAAGTAAGACTTGGTAATTTATCTTTCCTCCATTAGGTTTAGCGCATTTTAGGCAATGAAGTTTAGAAAGAGGAAGGAAGTGACAGACTCTAATAGTTGGGGCCGGCTAATACACCTGGCATTCCAGTTATTAATGTCAAACCACTGGTGACAGAGTATTCAGTCTTTCTACTATTATTATTATTATTACTATTGGCTGACAGAAGATGGAAACAGTAGCTTTCAGAGCTGCCTCTTATATTGTCCTCATATTTTCCAAAACTACCTTTACCTGTAAATCACTTTTTGGGGGGTATGGGAAAATCTCTTAAAACCCACTTATATTTATTTATTTTAAATTTCTGGTCTGTCATTCATTTGGCATTTTCTCCTCATTTTTGGATTTTTGTAAAACTTAACTAAAAAAGAAATCACCTTATCCATCATTTCCTTTACTTTTCTTCTTGTTATAACATATATGAATTTATAGACAAGTGATATTTCTTCTAATGCTTGAGCTATAATGGCATTTTTATTTCATTTTTAAGGGATCTCATAATAATAAGGCAAAATACTCAGTGTCAGAAATGTCAGAGAAATAAAAATGTAAAATTATATACAATGTGCTTGTACTCTTTTAGAGTCATTTTTGGATTCAAGTATCTTTGAATCCTTATTGCACTTCATTCAAATTCAAATTCTTCACCTGTTATTTAAGATTCTTCTTCCCGTACCTCCTGTCTTTGTTCATCATTTTATTTTTTGCATCCTATCCCCTAAGAGCCTGCTACATACACTGAGTTTATTCCTAAATCTACAAATTTTCTTAAGCTAATTCCACCACCTTAGAGGGTTTCTTTTATGTAATTACATTTTTTTGGCATTCATTGATTCATTCATTTATTTGTTTAAGAAGTTTTCATTTTTATTTCAAAAATTGAACACATTGTATCATATGATAGAAATTGAAAAATAAGACTGGCATAGTCTCTGTCCTTAAGAAACTAATAACTGTTCTATAGAAACACATATGCGAACTTAATTATGGTTATAATAAACACAAGGAGATTATAAAATAGGGGGACTTAATATGTTTTGGGGAGGTAGGGAGCCTCCTCTGAGGAGGTGATTTATTAGTTGAGATAAGGAAAGTAATTAGATAAAAGACAGATGGTGGAGAGAACCATATCAAAAAGACAATAGAACTGGTTGTTGTTTTGTGGATGGAATGAGTTCGGTATATTTAAGAAACTGAAAGAAAATGGGATGGCTTTATCATAGAGAGCTTGCAGAGAGGGGCTCACTATGGCTGAAAAGATGATCATAAGACAGATCCTACAGAATCCTGTCCTCAGATCAACTGAGAGTCATTAGGGAGTTTTTATCAGGGATGTGGTGTGATCAAAATTCTATTTTGTTAAGATGTCTTTGACTTCTGTGGCCATGGTTGGGGGGGGTAGTGAGAGCAGTGGAAATGAACTCATTTGCACTATTGCATAGCCCCTTGTAGCATTCAATCAGAAATTAGAAGCACTCTATGTGTTCCAGACACTAAATGGAGAGAATTACAGTTTTATTCAATCATTGTTGGCATAGAGATCAGCACAGCAATCACCTTTGTTCTCAGTTTGCAATACCAAAGTGGTTGTTCTGGTGGTTCTCAGAAATGTTTGCAAAGCTTAAGAAACTTGAAGAGCTTCCAACTCTCTCAGTCTGGAGCACAAACTTAAATGTTCTCTAGAAGTCTGGCAGGAAGTTTTAGTCAACCTGACATCTGCAACTGCCTCCAGAGAATGATGGTCTCTCTTTCTCTTCTGACTTCTATACCTTCTATGTCTCCCATTGACTGACTTTGACTCCAAACCATATGAGGAAAGGACTTTGGAAAATGGAGTTCCTAGCTTTGCCTGGGAAAGTCAGAAGATACCTTAATGGAGAGGTGGAGGTGATACTGAATTGACAACAAACGATAAAGGAAAATCCACTCCTTGGTCAATTGAACATCCACACGCACCACTTTTGCCAATTTTATATTTTTAAACAATAACAGCAATAAAATCATTCTTCAGCCTAACATAAGTTAACTATTTTTTGTTTATGATATAGGATGTGCTCCTTTGTGATAAAATGTGATCACAAAGGAGAAAGTGTACAGTTCTATATACCATAGTATCCATCTTGGAGTGATTGATACTCATTCCTTTTCTAGTGAAGTCCCAAGACCTTTCGGGTAACATCAATACTCAGTTATAGGGTGTCTTAGTTTGGAGTCTCTCTAAAAGCAGAGGTTAAGACAAAGATTTGGGTGTAGGTAATTTGTTTAGGAAATGCTATAAGGAAATAAGAATGAGGATGCTGAGAGTGTAAGACAGAGAAAGAGAGAGAGAGATGTGTCATTGAGCCGGATATCACTGCGAAGAATGTAACTCAATCCCTGCGTAGAATGCACTACAGACCTATCCCTCTCTGGGATAAAGGCTGCAACATTTTTCCACTGACTCCCTACCTCCATTCATTGAGAGTAAATTGCCTTTATTAGCTCAATATTCTGTTGTCTTTCAAACCTATCTACTTTTCTTTTCTCCCTGTTGTCTCAACTGCTATCAGCCTATTTACTGCTCTTAGTTGCATCATAATATAACCATCTTGTTTGCATTATTTTTTTCTTTCATGCATTTTCTAAACCTCATTTGTATTTTTTTCAGAATAAATGCCACATTCTGGAGCAGCAGTTTTATCTACTAATTTCTCATTAATGCAGTCATATTACAGATCATGCATCCAAGTAACACTAATACAATTACAGTCAGTAATAACTAAGTGCATACTTATTCTTTATCTGTGACATTTTGAATTCAGATTTATCAATGTCATGAATGTAAGGTAAATATAAATATATTTCAAGTTGTGATGAATGAAGGTATACCTCTTTTTAATATATATGTGTTTGCTTACTCTTTAATAAAATAGAGAAGTCTAAAATAGTTTTTCTATTTTTTGTGATTTCAATACAAAATAGCTATACTCCATTATCTAAGAATGTCTTGAATAAATAAAAATATATTCCTATTGAATAAACTCAGTTTTACTCTACAACAAAGGAAAGATGTACCACATCAAGAAATTTTCACATATCAATAGCAAATACTGTGTGTATTTGTATGAAAATATTAAATGAGGTGATATATATTTTGCTAAATTTCTCCAATGACATACTTGTGAATATCACATGAATGTAACTCCATCTTTTAAACTTGCTACTGTGTTGGATTCTGTAATAAATAATTTATAAGAAAATGTATTTTTCATAACAAATGCATATATCATATTTTAATATATATGCATGAAGCACTTTAAACCTAAAATGAAATTTAATATCTTTTCCTAAAATTGTTCCTAATACGTAAAGCATCTAGATGCAAATTGAACAAAATTAACCAATAAAGTGAATCTAACTTAGGGCTGGGGTATTATGCAAACCTGTAAAAAATGCATACTCCTTAGGAAAAATTAGCCAGTGTTGTAAAATCCTCTCCTCTCTGCCTTGTAACTCCAGTTTATATTTAATTCAGCACATACTAATCAGAGGCGAGGGAGTGGTGGTCCATTCTCTTGGAATAACATCTAACTCAATCTGGTCTCAAGGACGTGCATCCTCACAAATATACTGTCTGTAGTGTCACTTCACCAGAAGGGACTATTTAGCTTTGCCTTAGTCTGATTTGGTACTTTTTCAGAGGGTCCTTTCTCACACAGAATCTATCTACTTGTTAGAAGATTAGTGAGGGACTCTATGATGTCTCAAAGGTCATCAGATATCATTAGAGCCTCCAACAGGTCATAATTAACTTTGTGTTTAAAGAAGAGAATAACAGGGTCACCAACAACACATTCTGGGCAGGCAGCCAGGACACCACCTTGGGAGTCATCATGTCTAAATGTAAATTGAGTAGGCTGGACCTGCGATGTATACTGATCAGAAGCAAGGCAACTCTTAACATGGCAAGGGAAAAGAAATTTCTAATAAGGTGAGCAGATATCTTGGAAAGACTGGAACATCAGCCTTTGGCCTAATGGCTACAGCATATATATTCTCAAATAGACACGATCCTATTCTAGAATCAACTCCTATTCTAGAATCCTATTTTAGATCCTATTCTAGAATCAGCTTATTCTAGAATAAGCCAAGAACTAATTTTAACCTGAGGGTGAACAGGGAGGCAGTGTCCCCTGGGGCCATCATGAAATTGGCAGTGTGGTGAGAGTTAGAGACAACACAAATAATATGAAACTCTTATTCTTTGGGCCAATTTCTTTGGGATCCTTAAGGCCTAATTTTTAAAAAGTCTCTCCAAACCGGAGGATGTTTTATTTCCATTTAAACCTTTAATAAAAACCAGCTATATTTTAAGAAGGGGCTCTTAGAAAATTCTACCCAAAAAAACGTGACCTCCCTTTACTCACTTTTTCACAGGACTTCTCTGTGCAGTCTCTCACACAGCTCAACACGTTTTATTTGCAAGTCATTAAACCAGGCAGAATGGAGCCAGTTGTTACTACTTGAAAAGCATAAAAAAGCAGAAATCTTTCCAATCTTATTTTTTCCCCTTGCTTTTGCATTTTTTGGAATAGTTTTTCCTTTGCCTGTATTTTTCCCATTTATCTAATCTCTGTATATAGCTGTTTGTCTACTGCTCCACTCCCTCCTGATCTTTCAATGACTAACTTGATGTTGTGTTATGATCATGGAGGATAGGCTCCCATTAATGCCCATTAATGCCCAGATCCCTGTCCTTTATTTTAGCAAGATGGCCATACCAGAGAGGAGCATTAAAAGACAAAAGAGACTTGTTTTAAGAAGAATTGTTGTGAGTATTTTGTATTATCAGTGAAAACAAAGCCCTGGACTCAGAAGCTGGTGTCAAAAATCCAAGAATTGTTTACAATTTTTTTCACTGGGGAAAAGACCTCTCTTCTAACCAAGAGCATCTCTCCCTCTCTCTCTCTCTTTTAAGTCTGTGATTTTTTTAATGGAAAATCTCAAATGTATACGAACGTAAAGAAAGTTGACATGAATCCCTAGGTACCCGTCATCCAGCTTCAACGATCCTCAACACAAGGTCAGTCTTGTTTCATCCCTACCACCATCAAGTCCTCTCCATTGCGTTGTTTTTAAATCGCAGATATCAAACCATGTTTTCCATAAATCTTTTGACAGAATATTTTCTTTTAATATCAAGAAAACATATGCTATTTATCCACAGATTACCTGTGTATCTCCTACTATTTTGTAAAATAATTAATTTTACTTACCTGCAAATATACACATAGATATCCTCCTTAATGTATAACGTATAGGTCATATAAAGTAGTCAAGTATCTATGCAGGTCAAATGACAGACCTGCCTGAAAAGGACAATCATTGCATGTAAAACTGGAGGAGACCTTCTCCATCTGCCTGCATTTTTGCCTTCTTTCTGATGCTCACAGCAGGAAACATCATGTAGTTCATATTAACGTTTGGAGCATCATTCAGTGAAGAAAGGGTGTTAACATTATATGGCAAATTATTCCATATTTTGACTTAACAAAGAATCTGTAATTCAAATGACAGGAAAACAAACAGAGTTTACAGACAAGTTAACATAAAGTAAATGTAGAAAACTCAAACATACTCTATTAAAAAGTCAGCATTATTGTAAAGTACTTTTCTTTCCCCCTCTAGAGAACTATAATACCATTGTGTTTATTCTACTTATGACAAATTGTTCACATGAATCTTCATTAGGGGATTCAAATTTGTTTTTACTCTCTGGAACATTAATTTGAAACCAGAAATAAGAAAATAACAAAGATCCTTATATGCAAATATAAAACAATTATGAAGGAAAAAAATGAGTGATATGTCTTGATAAATGCTAATAAAAACAGGATGAAGTCAGAGCCTATTATAGTTACAGTAGTTTGATTTAAACATGCCCTAAATTCCTGTTTTATCATATAAAAATTAGAGATTATCAGAAAGTGATAAAGACTTCCATTTTCTTTGTGAAAGAATAGAGCCAGCGCCATGGGGAATGATACATAATACTAATGATACAAAGATAAAAATAATGAAAAGATTACATTTTACATTGATTTATTTAATACTGAGCATGTTGAATTAACAGTTTCCAAGTTTTTTTGTTACAAATATATTAAAATCCTTACAGAAGAATAATCTCATGGGATTTCTGCTCTCCCAGCTCTGACTATATTGATGGTGCATTTTTCCGGTTTTCTAATCTTCCCTGAAGTTACTGTATCTGAGGGCCTGAAGGATCCAGAAAGAAGAGGTGCCAAGCTGGAGAAACCCAATGACAGCAGAAACTCAAAGGACACTCAGGGAGTTACCTCAGCAGCTACCATACTAGCAGAAGATATCAACTAGCCAGGAATTCCATTTTGTTTTCATCTTCTCTTATTCTTAGCGAGATTAAAGACTACTTTTCAGTAGTGACATTTTATACTAAAGAATAAATAATTGCTTGGCTTTTTATCTGGCAACTCTTTCTTAAACAAAATGATTTGACTTTCAGAGGACACTACATTTTTCCTTTTTCTTTTTCTTATTTTATCTTACTTTCATCAAATGTGTTGGACACAAATTGCAAAAAGCAAAAAATAAATCAGAGGCAGTGTTGTAAATTACAGGGAACTGAGTAATCTTGGCGTTTAACTGCAAGGTAATATCTTAAATTGCGTCCCCTCTCTCCAAATAAATAAACAAAAAGAGAGAAGAGAGAACAAAACAATGACAGCAACAACAAAACTATAAAGGAAAAATAACAACACTGAATAACTGAAGAAATTTGGAGATGGACATTACATTAGATAAGAGTTCTGTGATATCTTTAAGGTTTCGTGTGTGATAAAAATTGTTGCAATTATGTAGGAGACTTTATTTCCCCTCTCAGGAGAAACAAGTTAGAGTATTTAGGTTTAAAATGTAATGATATCTACAATTTATACTTAAATGGTTTGGCAAAATAACACAAAATATATGTGTATATGAAAGAGAAAAATCAGAAAAATGTGGCAAATATTCTTGCAACCTTTTTTTAAATTTGAAATTCTTAAAATAAAATTTAGGAAAAAATAAAACAAGGTATACCTGGCAACTTTATTGACTGAATATAATTAATAATTAATTAAAAATAAATATAGTTATTAATTATGTCATCAATCCATTCCATCGAACACCATACATCAATAAGAGAGAGGATCATATTGCTACATGAAAACAAACACACATACACACAAACACACAAAGGGATAAATTTCACACAAATGAAGTTAAACAAGAAAAGCCACACACTAAAGAATGCAGACCATATGATTTCAATTACATACATTTCTAAAATAGACACAACTATTTTGTTAAGAGTAGTCAGTTTAGTGGTAACTTTAGGATGTAAAGATTGGTAAAAATAAATAAAGTATTTACCTATTTTTGGAATTGAAGAATATTACTTTGGCAATAAAATGAATTATGTTGCAAGTAAAACTCCGTAATAGGGACTTTAATTAAGAACTATAGTGTGAAACATGCAGAAATAAATGGAATGAGGAATATATAAAGTGATTTTATTCAGTGATTTCATTATCCATGAGCATATGGAAGAAATATCATATAATTTTAACATGGAATTTTGGGAAGACAGGGTGTCAAATGTGGAGAAGATGCCAAGCAGAGCAAATATATTTAAAAAGAGAAATAGAATTCATAAACCTCCAATTCTAAAATTTTTATCAGACTCATATATCTTCCCTCCAGTATTATTTTCCACTTTGCCTCTGCCCTCAACTATTTAAATATCATAAAATATTTCCTAGGGAGTCTCTATTTTTCACATATTTTGTGATCGCTTCATTGCTCTTTGAATGTCTGTTTATGCTCTTTTATGGGATAGTGAAAGGGATTATGTGGGGGAGGAGAAGAGAATGTTCATGAATGCTTTAACATGATTTATAAATGTGAAATGCTAACAATCTGTACAATCCTGCTGGGTTATTATGGAATTTTATTTTATAAAAGTTAGAAAAAAGAGGTGACACTCAAAAAGATTTTGAGAAAATTAACTCAAGTTGAAATACCAAGAGTGAATTGCTGTGTGTATGTACTCTATATACGTACTTGTATAAGCAGTAAGATGTTGAGACATTCTTTGGTGTATAAAAGAATACTTCTGTTTAACATGATGTGGTAATTTCCTTTGATTAAACACTTCTCCACACATTTGATGAAGAACATAGGGAATCTCTATTACTTAGGTGTCTTTCATTTGTCCTGTTCTAGAGGCTTATTCCTGCTAGGAAGATTAGCTTTGCATGGTTTGGTTCACTTCCATAGTGGGAACCATAAATCCATCAAAACACATAAAAGAGACTCATGGCCTCCTAATTAAAGCTTGAATTTATGGTAGAGATGGTCTTCTCAGGGAAATTTTCATGAAGCGATAGAGTAAGAAATACTTATTTTTATCTATTAAGAGGTTGTTAAGGTTATTTTGAAGGCGTGAAAATGAAGATACAGGAACATGAATGGAGTTACTGTGTTAACTCTGTTACAAGATGGTACCAAAGATAAGACATTTGGCGCAACAAAGTGGGTCATTAAACAACCATAAGAATTGTCTATAAAAATGTTGGTGCAAAGGTGATCCAAAGAATACAATGGGGGAGTGTTACTGTTGACAGAACACCCGATGTTGTCTCAGATGCATGTAGACTATTCTCGTGCCACAAAAGACTGTCAGCTCTTGACCAGTGAGGCCCCTTTTCAAAGAATAAAATACATATTTTTTTAAACAGAGATGAGGTAGGATATTCACAGTGATATTGTTACCTCTTGCCTCATTGTTATTTTCACCACAAACATTATCAGACTCATTTCAGTTTCACCCTTTCTTGAAATCTAATATAACAATCAACAAAATAATAATTAAAAATGGAAAGTAAGAAAACTAAGTGTTCTTTTTGTGTGTGAGCAAGATTAGCCCTGAGCTAACATCCATGCCCATCTTCCTCTACTTCATATGGGACACCACCACAGCGTGGCTTGACAAGCGGTGCATCCGTTCACGCCCCGGATTCAAACCTGCAAACCCCGAGCGTCCAGAAGTGGAGCGTGCAAACTTAACTGCTACACCACTGGGCCAGTCCCCCAAAAATAAGTTTTGAATAAATAAACGTTGGCTGTAACATCCTGCATCCAAGATTAAATATCAGCTCACAGATGTGTGGTTAATTGAAACTGCAGTATGTAAGGTGTCATAGAATAAAAACTTTAGAAATAAATGGACATGTATTATTTCAGCTCAAAAAAGAAATGAAAAGAAAATCCACAGGTATAGATATTTTAAAAATCTGATTTGCACTCTTTCACCAATATATTTGTAATGACTATCATCAAACACCCTCCATATTCTCCCACCAAAAATTAAAAAGAAAATGTAAACAAAGAGGGAAAGAAAAATTGGGTTCAAATAAGCATCATAGAAAACTATTAAATTTACCTTCCTAGGTTAACTATTTAACTTCGAATATTCTGGAAAACATAATTTGAGTTAATCTAAACTAATCCAGTACAAAGCATCAAATGCAGTTTCCTTAAACTATCCATTTCCTAAAATTATTAGAATAGACAAGAACTTAACTAAAGTCATTGAAGGGGAATTTTCCAGCATGTCTATTTACAGAGTTTCTAGTATGTTATTCTTTTATTTAAAATATTCTTTTCATAACACAGTATTCCTACCTATCTGTTAGTGAAATATTATTCAATTTGAAAATAGTATTGAAGCATTTATACAAATTTTAGTATTCTACACTTGTAAATTTTTCTGTTTGTGTTGATGAAATCTGTGTTAAATACCTTTTTAAATAATACAGTTGAGTGTTTTTTGAAATTGATTTTGTAAAAGTTGCTTATTATAGCAATGACTTTACAATAAGTATCAACTTATTTAGTAAGAGAATATAGTAACATGCTTAAAGGAAAACAAATGTGTTTCTACGTGAATTCAGGACAATGGGTTATCAGATTGTATTCCTTAAATATATACAATTTTTGGTTGTCAATTATACCTCAATAAAGCTGAAGCGGACAAAAGGAGGAGAACACAAGATCTCTCTCTCTCTCTCTGCTCTCCACCATGTGAGGATACAAGGAGAAGAAGACCAGCTATGAACCAGAGTGCCCTCACCAGGCTTCTGATCTGCCAGCGCCTTCATCTTGGACTTGACAGCCTCCAGAACTGTGAGAAACTAATGTTTGTTGTTTGAAAGAATGAGTGAAAAATTAAATAAACGCTATCAAATTAGGTGTGGGCAAGACTACTACAGAAGACTGAGAAGGGTCGTTGTCAGGGGCTGGAGAGAGGGTAGGATGGGGAGTTATTTTTAGTGAATGTAGAGTTTAGGTTTTGCAAGATGAAAAGAGTTCCGGAGATGCATGGTAGTAATGGTTGCACCACGGTGTGCACGCACTGGACAGTCAGCCAAAAGTAATTGGTAAATTTTGTATTATGTATATTTTACCACAATTAAAATGGAAAAATGTGAATTCATGCAAGAAATGTTTTGTTTGTTTCTTGGTTACCTGTAAAAATAAATCAGGTGGCCTATTTTCATTTTTCATTAACTAATCACAAATTAATTGACGAATCTGAAAATATCAGTGTCAGTGTTGAAAAAGTATAAATAACGGGAGGTTCAATTAAAAATTGTCTGAATACCAGATATGCATTCATATTAGATATCTGCTCATTGACGTGTTTGATGCTTGATAGTTTGTAGTGACTTCTGCTCATTAAAGGACATGGTACCTTACAGAAACATTTTCTACGTATTGTTGTGCTCTAGGCTATAAAGGGAAAAACATATTTTTGAAGCTAGTTGTATACTGCATTCTGAGAAAGTCTCTGTAGCCTAATTGCTCCCATGAGAGAGCACTGATTATTTGAGATACATATGTTCAAATGCTTAAAAGTGAAAGTGCATTTGTCACGTCCAATGCATATTTTAAAAAGAATAGAAATGGTATATATTAAAAGAGATCAACTAAATCTGTTAGTGGCAAAATCATCTATTTTATTACTGTGAATCTAACCAATACAGCTTGTTGTAGAGTGGAACACAGTTACGTTGTAGAGATAAGTGAATCCTCTGAACATCCATCTATTTCTAAAATTGAACTTGAATTTTCATTTTTATAACCTCGACTTAAGACATGACCCAGCAATATTGTGCAATTTGGAAGGATAATTTGTCAAATCGACCTTTAAATATTTTATGCTTGATCATACTGACAGCTCTCATTATAATCACATTTAG
Organism: Tapirus indicus; assembly: GCA_031878705.1. Lineage (NCBI taxonomy): Eukaryota > Metazoa > Chordata > Mammalia > Perissodactyla > Tapiridae > Tapirus > Tapirus indicus. The sequence goes on from CM062936.1 coordinate 20,078,114, forward strand.
TGCCATTGAGTCACATTTACTTGAGATGTGTTGTTAGTATTAACTGGCATTGAGTATGTATGTGTATGGATGTCTGTGGTCTGTGTGTCTGTGTATGTGGGGGGCATCTCTGTCCATAGAAGAGAATTTATCATAATTCTTGATTCAAAACACACTCATCATAAGACCATGCAAAATCTGCTTTATTGTTAGTTATTTAATGATGTAATAAGAACCTATAAAATCACCCACACCCACAGCTGAGGTCTTGAGGTGGGGGAAATATATACATATATATGTATCTCCATTCCATTCTCTGCTTCCTCACCCCACGCCCAACTTTGATAAGATCACTATCTGAAAGCTAATACTAATAATCTTACTTTTTAAAAATATAATTTATAGCATCCACATATGTATTTACAAAGTAAATGTATTTTTCTCATTTAAATTATTTTAGCTTTTTATTTTTTAATTTTTTTGTGATGAAGAGCTAACATCTGTTGCCAATCCTCCTCTTTGTTGCTGGGGAAGACCGGCCCTGGGCTAGCATCTGTGCCCATCTTCCTCTACTTTATATGGGACCCTGCCACGGTATGGCTTGACAAGCGATGCATCAGTCCACGCCCGGGATCCGAACCCGTGAACCCCGGGCTGCCAGAAGCGGAGTGCACGAACTTAACGGCTACACTACCAGGCAGGCCCCTCTTTTAGCTTTTTAAACAAGAGATTATCATATATACTATGATGAAACATTAAAAAAAATTTTGCTATAATTTATTCCTCTTAACTATTATATAATATAGCATGGTAAGAATACACCATGGTTTAAACATCCACTGTCTGATTTATGAGTATCTTGGTTGTTTTCAGGTCTTACCTATGCTAAAAATTGCTCCTTTGAACATTCTTGTGTGTTTCCTGTTAAACTTGAGAACAAATTTCTTTTAAAGGTATGCTTTTGATGGTCTTTTGAGATATGCAATATGTGATTTTTCTATTTTAGAAGTTATTGCCAATCTATTTCTACAAGCAACATATAAAATAGGTCCATAGATGACAGATAGACAGATGATGATGATGACACATAGATAGATAGATAGATGATAGATAGATAGAATAGTGTGACCATATAATTTGTCTAAGTAGGTACACTTTTGTGAATGGAAGGGCTCTATTATTTATTTTTTGTGTGTGTGAGGAAGACTAGCCCAGAGCTAACATCTGTTGCCAATCCTCCTCTTTTCTTGCTGAGGAAGACTGGCCCTGAGCTAACATCTGTGCCCATCTTCGTCTACTTATTATGGGATGTTGCCACAGCATGGCTTGACAAGTGGTGAGTCTGTCCGCGCCCAGGATCCGAACCTGCAAACCCTGGGCCGCCGAAGCGGAGAGTGTGAACTTAACCACTACACCACTGGGCCAGCCCCAAGGGGCTCTATTATTAATTAGATTATTAGTAATAATAATCATCATTATTAGTGTCCCACCTCAACAGGTATAAATTTGGGATGTCCTAAAAAACAAACAGTAAAAGCCACAACAAAACTTATGAACAACAACAAAACTGGCTCTGTGGTTAATTTTGGAATTGTCCCCACCATATTCATGTAATGCCCTTAAACATAAGCTTTATATGATGTATATGTCTTCAATATTTTAGCATAACAATAACTCAAATTTCAAGACACGAAATTCAGAATATGTTATATGAATACATCATCATCAGAACTTTTATTCTTTCATTCATTCATCCATTTATTCAATATGATTTGATAAAAATTAAGTACTAGTTTGGTCATTTTTTAACATTTACTCCTGCAAATCTCTTCACTAATATAAGATTTCAGAAGAGTATTCGATATAGGGAAAATATATGAAACATTTCATTCTTATTTATGCCTATTGGTATAATAAGATCTCAGTATAATCAATTGGAACAAAATCTTCAATTCTCTTAACTTTAATCCTTTCTGAATCCTTATACAGTAAAATTCTTATCTGAACTGAAATGTTAGTGCCACTTTTTAGTACCAAGGATGTTAATTTAGTCATGTTTTGTATTTTCTCTTCCAGACCATACAGAATTCTTAGCTTTTAGTTCTTGGTGCTGGATTTTCAGAAGCATGTCCTTGGGGGAAAGACATTGGTATTAATCTACAGCCACTGTCACAAGTAATTTAGTGGTGTTGTCAGTGTACTTCCAGTTTCTCTTCACCAAATGACCCAAAAAGTCACACTATGATTGAACTATAAAGGAAAGGCAATAAAATTATTAGTTAGGGCTCCAAGGAGCACTCCACAATTTTTAGCAATGTGGAAATATACTATTTTTTTAACAATGTGAAGATATACTTTTGTATATAAGGTCTTAAAATCTATGGGGAGAAGAGTCAGACTGCTAGTTTCAAGCCTAGTGTGAATTCTCCAATACTGTTCTGCTTTCCTCAGCTTTCTTCTACTTATCCTTGTCTACTAAGCTGGTTTTGTCCATGTCTGTCTGTCTATCTGTCTATATCTATACCTGTCTATCTAGCTGTCTAGCTATCATCTATCAGTCTATTTGTCTATCTATCTATCATCTATCTATCTATCTAGTCTTTATAGTTCTTAAAGTAACAGTATGGAAAAGTTATCAAATTAACAAAAAATGTAGTCAAGCTCTGAGTCCATATCCTGGCTTTGTCACTTTCAAATTATGGGAGTTGAGCAAGTCACATGAACTCTCTGTGACTCAGTTTCTTTGTATTACTATAATTTCAAAAGACATTGTAACAGTGCTTACTCTGTGTGGTTTGGGGGAGGATATTATAAACTATTTCATATGAAAGTACCAATGTAATAGCGAGGAAATTTAGCTATATGTGGATAATAGGCATTCTGTATTTACAGTGTGTCAAATCTTGTTTTAAGCACTTTAGATGGTTTAATTTTCACAATTGCATTGACATTTAAAAAGAACAAAGAAGTAAGTGACTTTTACAAGATCACATAATCAGATCTGAGTTTCAAAACTAGGCAGTCTGACTTCACAGCCAGTGGTCTTAACATCCCTTCTACACAGAACCATAGTAGATGAAGTTATGATGTTAGTTTCCATGTCTTCAGTAAAATCATAACAGTAATGTTAAAATAAGTAATTCTGTACTCTTGAACTAATGTGGTTTATATCATAGTTCTGACTTGACCTGTGAGTCCCATCTGTCCTTAACTGTCATCAAGTGTTCTCGGTCTTTGCCCATCCACTGAACACAACATTCAAGAGGGCTCTGCTTATGTAATTATTCTTTTGGACTAGCGTGATAGGTCTCCCTCCTCCTGCAGCTGTGTGAAGAGGGAATCTAAACGTCTTTGGCTAGGCCAGGGAGGAATAATTTTCTGCTTCGAGACAGAGCTAGAATCTGACTGCCCTTTTTGTACTGTCACATCAGTTTCTATGGAATCTTTTAACATTGCCTTTGGAGCAGTATGTCTGTGCAATATAGCTCATTGCCTTCTGACCAAGGTACAGCAACCTGTCTACAGAGCAAACGTTGCAAGTTATGTTCAAATGTAGTAACTATGCTAAATTTGGCAACGATGCTTTGCTCTTTTAAATTAAAATTCCTTTTGTCCCCCCAATTTAAGATTATATAGAGAGGAGATATCATTATTAGATAAAGAATGCCAACCCTTCAGGATATTTATTAATCAAAGTTTATCCCTATCCAATCTCTCGTGCCTCTCCCCCACCCCAGCAGACACACAGACACGCACACACACATAAGACACACACACACACCATAAGAAATTGAACAGTTTTCCTTTGAGTGTGATAATCTTGTATAAAACAGTAACTACAGCAAAATAGATGTTTTTATTTTCTCTTCAAGATTTTCTTCTTAGAAATCAGGTAAGAAAGGACCAGAAGGTTTATCAGCCACTTCTAAACAATTAAACTCTTGATAGCAAGACAAAAAAAATCAGTTCCCTCAAAATTATTTAAAGTGATCAAATTTGTATTATTTCATTAATCCACAGAAAATTCAAGCATAATTCTTAGGTAAAGGTGCTGGGATAGTTTGTCCCCAATATGCATACATGTACTATCAGAACAGAGAAAGTGGGGGAAATCCACTTAAAAAAATGTTTAATAATGCATTTTGTTCAGAGTTCAATATTTTAGTTTTTTGTCTTTTGAGAAATAATGATGATCAACAAGTATTTAGATGGAAGGTTTTTATAAAATGTTAATAATGTGTAAGACAAATTATATTCTAGAATTACAAATAAATATGGGGAAAATGGCTTATTTTATATGTGGGTAGTCACCAAAACGTTGATTTTAAGGCCTGTTTTTATTGAAAAATTGGTACTAGAGGAAGAAAGGCATGGGAAAATATATTCATGATATTTGTTGTAAAATGTCCCTTCTACTATGGGAAGACAACATACAAACATGAGAATAACGTGACACCTCTGAGAGTCTTGACAATTATCATTAATGACCCAAGAATTTAGCAGTCATAAAACTTCCTGTATGTGGCAGGAGGAAGACAAATGTGATCAGCAACAAACATAGTTCATCGCTGGAGTTCCATAAAAACCTCAGATATACACTAGCAGTCTAAATTCATCTTTGCAAGCTTGATCAATAACACAAAACTATATCTGTTTCTTAGATCTATATCTCTGCATTTATATAACTTCTAGCACCATAAAACTGTGCATTTTGACAAGGGAAACAAATACTAGTGCTTTAATTCTTGTTATCATATTTCTAGAAAAAATAGGCAATGTGGAATATGGATGCAATTTTTTTTGGTTTTCTTGGTTTCTGAATAATCTTGATATCCATTTATATCTGTTTGAGATTATGAAAAGAAGCTCTTAACAAATGTAGCACATTTACATTTTAGTTTTGTTAAATTTCTATACATGTATTGTGTATTTGGAAAAAATTCTCTTAGATATTTGACTCTACTATATAAATTGCACACTTAGTATATGTAGCACACACACATAAACACATACTTTAATAATAAAATATGAAATGGTACTATTACTATTTTCTAAGATTATTGGCTCTGTTGTCAGGGCAGAGCTGTCAGTGTTTTATTTTTTATTATATTTGGTTAATCAATTCCTGCTTCTGTTTAAACTATCATTAATCACAGTTATTGAATTCTTAATTTTATTTTATTTTTCTTTTCAAATAGTTATGCTTATTTTAATCTGTGATAAAATCTTTCATAGCATTCTCTTTCCCAAAAATATTTGTAATCTTACTTTTATTTCTTTATACATTTTAAACAGTTCTTTTATATTCTGTGTGTGAGAATTCTAATATGAAAGCCAATGCAGGACTGTTTCCACTGATTCTTGCTCACAGTGGCTTTTTTTAAATTGTGTTCCTGGTTATCTTTGACTGTATACTAGACATTTAAAAAAAAATCACTTGTAGATTCTGTCCCTCTCAAGTAGCTAGGCTGTCTAAATTTCATCTATTTTGCAACTGTATTATTCTCATTAGCAAATGCTCTCAGGGCAATATTGATTTTTAATGCTAGTTATTTTTCTGGGTTATCATATTTTCCCAAGTTTTCGTTTGGTATAAATTTCCTCAGTGATCTTTTTAAATTGCAAACATGATTCTCATTCTCATTTGTCAGACATATCACTGTAGTGTTTTCAGGGAAAGAACATAAAGTATGAACACCACGACATACTAGTACTTTTATGAAACTGTAGCTGCTTACACTTTAAAGTTAACCCTCACCACTATACACCCTTAAATTCTATATGCTTACACGGCACTAGTTGAATCTTCCTGAGTGAATCCTACCCTCCCTTGTTTTAATTTGCTCATGTACTTCTCTCTACCTTGTATTACTGTTTCTCCATCTTTGTTTAGCTTTTAATTATTTAGCACAGTTTATATAATTTGTTCATTATCCCTGTCTATTTATATTTGGAACTTAAATTCTTTTCTTATCAGCTTATATGAATTTTTTTGTGTGTGTGAGGAAGATTGACCCTGAGCTAACATCTATGCCAATCTTCCTCTACTTTGTATGTGGGATGCCACCCCAGCATGGCTTGATGAGTGGTGTAGGTCCACACCTGGGATCTGAATCCGTGAACCCTGGGCCACTGCAGTGGGGTGCACCGAACTTAACCACTATGCCACCGGGGCAGCCGCAGTTTATATGAAATTTTAAGTAAACTATTGAGATTAAAAATTTTTACATTTTTAGTAAATATATTGTATCAGTTGTATTTTGCCTACATCTCTGTTTTTCATGAAATACACTGTGGTTAATTTTATTAAATCAAATTTTAGAATGCTATCATTTTGATTTCCAACTTCCAAATTTGATACAAGAGTATGGAAAATATTTTTGACACATAATTATAATTTTCTAGTGATCTGAAAATGCTGTATTTGTTTTTGTACAATATGATTTTCAGTGCACTTGTACATTATACGAAATTAATTTCTAAATGAGTGGTACAAAATGTACCTTCTATTTTTTCTCCAATGGCCAGCTGATATCTCACATTAATGTTTTCATTACTCTTATCTTTATCATCCTTCCATATCATATATTTTTCACAATATATTCTAACCTTAACTTTTAAAAATTTTCTTTGATCTAATATTTGCTGAGTCATAAATGAGGAGTATCCAGTAGAGAGCAGTCACTTAACAATGACATTATATACTTATTGATGATTTTACTGTTTTTGAAAGATTTCGCATTATTGTTCCACTTATTTCTACCAATAGTCCTGTGAAGTAACTAGGAAATATTTTATTCTACTCACTTTTATGACCCCAAATTGAGAGTCAGTGAATCAATTGAATTGCTTTGAATCTTATATTTTGTAAGTTTTGTACCAGGACCAAGGTACCAGGGTCTTCAGTGGGGTCTAGTCCACACTCTTCTACTTTTCCTGCTGCCTGCATAACAAGAGACTTGTGAATAAATTGATTTGATCAAAAATTTATAAAGCATACTATTATTTTCACTAAACAAATATTAGTATGACAAATGAGAAAATCCTTAAACTCTAATTTCCTTCCCTCTCATTTAAATGTGAAGTCCTTATTTATTTGCATACTATAGCTTATTTTTTCATGAGTTTGGAATAAAATAACTAGAATATGTCTTTTATTCCCCAGAAGGACAATAAGTACATAAATGTCCACACATCAAGTCATTAATAGCGATGAATTCAAAAACAATTGCTGACCTACTTTGATAAGCTGAGTTGTTATGGAGCAGAAAGAATAGCATTCAACAGAGTAAGCTTTTCCAATTTGCCTTAATTATAGTAAAACTTTAATTTGGTCTAACTACCTTATTTATCTTCTTTCATAACTTTTAATTTTCCGTAAAAATGTTCACTTTTTTTTCATGTTTTCTACTCTTTTGGAAAACAATCTTACTTTTGTTGGTATTTCAATTTCACATAAACGATTACATGTTGGTAGAAAGAAATAACTAACCTATATTTTTACATTTTCCTAGTAAATTCTGTGTATTTAAATCTATCAAGATCTTGAATAATGCCAAATGTTAATTTTCCCATTATGGATGATAGATGTTCAAACTAGTGAAATGAAATATTTGTGAAAATATCACGTGTTTCATCTTCCATGGGCATATTATACAACATTTAAATTATTTCTAAAGGCAAAAATACAAAGTAAGCCTCTCTTGCAATAGCCAAATATAACATTTAAAATATCAATCTCTGTTGTTTGGACATATACTCGTTTGGGAAATAAAAAGATCTTAAGATGTATGTAACACGGGCAATTTTCCTTTCTAGTTGCATTAGACTGTTTGTCTCTTTGCATTCAGTTCATTAGTTATCCCTTTTACAACTGGGAGAATTGTACTTAAGGGATTAAAACGATCACCTATGATCACCTAATCTAACACTCAGAAAAGGTCCTTGCAGACACTTCTGTGATGTTAGCCTCTGTCTTAAGGAAGGAAAATGTATTAGTTCATTCCACTTAAAAAGGCACTTACTGTTTGAGTACTTTTCTTGCATAGTTAATTTTCATCCATTCTTCTGTTGTAATAGCCTTTCCACATCTCAGTCCACAGGTAGAATTGGAAAATAGCTGATTAGGATGATTCTACCTTTTTTGTAACTTTGCATGTGTAACGAAAGAGTTGCCATGCTGCCCACAGCTTTTTCCTTTGCAGACTTAATGGTACTAATGTTTTTCTCTAATAGAACCTTTTAAATCTTATTGCTCATCTACTGACACATTCCAAAGCCCATCTGAAAATTGTGATAATGATTCTCTAGGGCTCTGGGGGTTTAAAAAAGGTTTTTAAGCCCAGCTTTTGCACATAGAAGCAATGCAGCAAGTGAAAGCTACAAACTACACTCCTTCAGTCTTTAGCTGTGCCGAGAAATTCTGTCAGAATGGAATTAAAGGTTGGGAATAAGGTTGGATATCAGGCAGCACCACTGGTGGTCTTAATCAAAGGCAGAAATTTCCTGTAGGCCTCAAACATATTTTGTGGTTCAATTCCACATGTATCCACTCAGATGGTGCTAAAGCTAGCAGGATCATGACCCTGGAATCAGTGGTCAGGTTAGGGAGGCCTGTTCAGTGCTGCTGCTGTGTCTCACAGTGCTTGACCTGTACCCTTATTCTGTGTAGGCCACCTGATCCTCTTTCTCATCAGCTCCTCTGTTGTCTCGGCTGGACTTGACCTCTGCCCTAGCTAAACTTGGAATTTTCACCCCATCCTTTCATTCTCTTAGGTATTTCAGATCTTGATCTTTATTTACCAAAAATCTGGCGGAAGATAATAATAGAAATGGAAAGATACAAAACAGCTATATGCAAAAATTGTTGCGTGTTGAAAACCAATCAGAAATGACATGAGATAAGCAAATTGTGAATAGATGCGGGGGTGGGAGGGGGGCTCAGGAGAGTTGACATGCAGCCAATCTTCATTATCAATAGCAGTTTCACCAGAACTAGAAAGCCATCCTGTTGATGTTCTCTTCTCCCTGAAAGTTATTTCTTGTTCTTCATATTTGAGGAACCGCGTCAGAACTAATACTGTGACATTATTCGGACCTTGGAATATACTGGTTCCCTTCCTAACAAATTATCACCCTGACTCACCTGAGTAGTGCTAACCTGTTGCCACTTGTCCATTAGTGTGAACTCGTGTATTCAAAAGCAGGGACTGCACAAGTACCAGAGACAAATCATAGCAAGGGTGTTAATGATTACGTAGGCAAGTCAAATACAAAAATCAGACGTTAATAAAAAGAGACCTTAAAATTGAGGAAACTTCTTTCCTGAAAAAGGGACTACTATTCACTTCCTGCTGAGTCCCGATCAAAATCTGTGGGTAAAAATTAGTATGCTGAAGTAAACTGTTCACCACAAATGACTCAGCCTGAGGAGCATAGTATGGTGTCTAAAGGCAATGATTAATCTCACATTTTTCTCTTTGATGATATTTAATCTCCTATCCTAGCTTTTCCAAGTAGACATAAAATGATTTCTAACATTTTAATTGAAGATAAAACATTGTGTATAGTTTTTAAAAATGTCCCATTTGCAAGCATATATCTAAGGCACTTAAACTGATCCATGGTAAACACACTTTATAGAACATTCTTTATTCATTCATACATTCATTTGCTTATTCAATAACTATTTCATGAGTTTGTACTATGTAGCAGAGACTTGAAATATACGAATAAGACTCGACCTTTTATGTATGATAGATATAGAAAGATAGAGAGGAAGATAGCTAGATATTTAAAAACTGATGGATAGATGATATGGTATGGTAGATACCATATAATACATGCAAGAACATGGATATCAACAGTAAATTCTTACAACAAAGAAAATGGGTAATCTATTTAATATTTTTCCTGCACAGGATTAGGGAATCCAACTCAGAAATACATTTTAACATGGGACATTAGAAGTTCCACTTATAGTTAGGTTATAGAAGGCCATGGATAACCTTCACCTCCTACAGAAACAATAAGAAATCATAGTATTAAAAAAGAAATCGTGCTTTTCTTCAAAGCCATAATAAGGAGCTATGGATAACAAGAAATCTAGAAGAACTAAACCCTACTGGGAGACACCCTTTGTAGGTGAACAAGGGATCGAGGCCCTTTTATGAGTGGGTCTAGTTTCTAAGATTGGGATCCGACCAGATATGGGAGCCGTGCAACCCAAGAAAAACAGCATTTGGGAAAACAGCCACATTTTGACCAACTCTGGGCTGGCATGTTGGATTTTAATTTGAAATAACCCCGAATACATGGTTAATTCTCTTCAACAATTAATTCTTTTTTATGAGAATTTTCTAAGTAGAAGTTGGGATTAGGATTGGAAAATGCAAGCGGGCATGTGTTCTCCTGGTCTGGCACCACCAGGAACCCATAGTCTTGACTTCTGGTATCACAGCATCTCATACTTATCGTCTTGCAATCGATTGTTCCATAACATCACGTTCTACAATCTTACAGCCTCACAGTCTTGAAGTCTCACATTCTCACAATGTGACAGTCTCAAAATCTTGTAGCATTGTGGAGTCCAAAGTGTTCAAAACAGCAACTCACAGATACAGGAAAATAAGCCAAATCCATGTAAAAAAAATTACAAAGAGAAATCAATTTAGGAATAAATACAAAGACAATGGATAACAAGGAAAAAAGAAGCCATGAAACCAAAAATATTTATCTGAGGAAAATGTTTTATAACAACAAACATTAAATAAACAGATTTTCAGATGAAAAGCTGAAATAATCTGTTGCCAGCATACTCAACATTATAAGAAAAGCTAAAGGAAGCTCTCCAGGGTAAAAGAATACACCAGATGGTACAAGACAGAACAAATATCAGAAAAAGTAAATGTGTGGGCACAAATAAAAGCTCATTTTATCATGTATCTATCTATCTTTATTTTATTTAACATAAGAGTGCAATCATGTGGTGTTTGTCTTTCTCTGTCTGGCTTATTTTGCTTGACATGGTACCCACAAGGCCCATCCATGTTGTTCCAAATGGGACAATTTTGTCTTTTTTATGGCTGAGTTGTTCCCATTGCATATCTATATACCACATCTTTATCTGTTCATCAATTGTTGGGCACTTGGGTTGCTTCTGTGTCATGGCTATTGTGAGTAATGCTTCAGTGAATGTAAGGGTGCATAAATCTCTTTGGATTGTTGATTTCAAGTTCTTGGGATAAATACCCAGTAGTGGGACAGTTGGATCATATGGTAGTTCTATTTTTAATTTTTTGAGAAATATCCATACTGTTTTCCATAGTGGCTGCACCAGTTTGCATTCCCACCAGCAGTGTATGAGGGTTCCCTTTTCTCCACATCCTCTCCAACATATATTTTTTGTTTTGGTGAGTATAGCCATTCTGACCGGTGTACCACTCTGAATGCATCCGATCTTGTCTGATCTCAGAAGCTAAGCTGGGTCGGGCCTGGTTACTACTTGGATGGAAGACTTTGTTTTTCAGAGCAGTTTTAGGTTCACAGCAAAATTGAAAGGAAGGTACAGAGATTTCCCATATACTCTCTGCCCCTACATGTGCATAGCCTCCTCAATTATCAACATCTCCCAAGAAAATTGTACATTTGTTACAATTGATGGACCTACATTGACACATCATAATCACTCCAAGTCCATAGTTTATCTTAGGGTTCATTCTTGTTATGGTACATTCTATGGGTTTGCACAAATGTATGATTACATGTTTCCGCCATTATGGTACCATGCAGAGTATTTTCACGGCCCTAAAAATCTTTTGTGCTCCACCTATTCATCCCTCCCCCACCAACCCCAGCCAACTATTGCATTTTTACTGTCTCCATACTTGTACCTTCTCCAGAATGTCATATAGCTGGGATCGTAGAGTATGTAGCCTTTTTGGATTGATTTCTTTAATTTAGTAATACACATTTCAGATTCTTCCATGTCTTTTCATGGCTTCATAGCTCATTTCTTTTTAGCACTGAATAATAGTCCATTGTCTGGATGTGCCACAGTTTATTTCCCTCCGAATCTACTAAAGGACATCTTAGTTGCTTCCAAGTTTGGACAAATATGAATAAAACTGCCATAAACATCTGTGTGCAGGTTTTTGTGTGGACATGTTTTTAACTCCTTTGGGTAAATATCAAGGAGCATGATTGCTGGATCACAAGATAAGAGTATTCTTAGTTATGTAAGAAACTACCAAACTTTCTTCCAAAGTTCATTTTGCATTCCCACCAGCAATGAATGAGAGTTCCTGTTGCTCACATCCTCACCAGCATTTGGTGTTGTCAGTGTTCCAGATTTCGGCTATTCTAGTAGATGTGTAGTGGTATCTCAATGTTGTTTTATTTTGCGTCTCTCTGGTGATATATGATGTGGAAACTTTTCATACGTTTATTTGCCACCCGTATATCTTCTTTGATTAGGCATCTATTGAGGTGTTTGGCCCATTTTTAAATTGTGGTGTTTGTTTTCTTATTTTTGAGTATTAAGAGTTCTTTACAAATTTTGGATAACAGTCCTTTATCAGATGTAACTTGCAAATATTTTGACCCAGTCTGGGGATTGTCTTCTCATTCTCTTGACAATGTCTTTTGCAGAGCAGAGGTGTTTAACTTAAACGAAGTCCAACTTATCAATTCTTTTTTCATGGATCATGCTTTTGGAGTTCTATCTAAATAGTATCACTATAAGGAAGGTCATCGAGAGTTTTTTCCTATGTTATATTCTAGGAGTTTGATAGTTTTGTGTTTTACATTTAGGTCTGTGGTCCATTTTTAGTTAATTTTTGTGAAGGATGTAAGATCTGTGTCTAGATTCTTTTTGTTTTTTTGTACTAAATGCCCAGTTTTTTCAGCACTATTTGTTGAAAAGACTATCTTTGCTCCATTGTCTTGCCTTTGTTTCTTTTTCAAAGATCAGTTGATCACATTTTTATGGGTCTATTTCTGAGCTCTCTATTTTGTTCCATTGATCTATTTATCTATTCTTTCTTCAACATCACACTATCTTGGCTACTGTAGCTTTATAGTAAGTCTTGAGGTCAAGTAGTGATAGGCCTTCAACTTAATTCTTCTCCTTCAATGTTGTGTTTGCTATTCTAGGTCTTTGCCTCTCTATATAAGTTTTAGAATTAGTTTGTTGACATCTGCAAGACAACTTGCTTGGATTTTGATTGAGATTGCATTGAATCTATAGATCAAATTGGTGTAAGCTGACATCTTGACAATATTGAGTTTTTCTACCCATGAACGTAGAATATTCATTTATTTATTTCTTCTTTGATTTTATGCACCAGGCTTTTCTAGTTTTTTAATATAAATCTTATCTATATTTTGTTAGATTTCTACTTAGGTATTTCATTTTTTGGATGCTAATGTAAATGATATTGTGTTTTTAATTTCAAATTCCACTTGTTCATTGCAGGTCCATAGGAAAGTGACTGCCTTTTGTATGTTAAGCTTGTAAACTGCAACCTTGCTATAATTGCCTATTAGTTCTAGGAGATTTTTTTTTTTGTTGATTCTTTTGGTATTTTCTACATAGATGATCATGTCATTGGTGAACAAAGACGGTTTTATTTCCTCTTTCCCAATCTATGTGTCTTTATTTTCCTTTCTTGCCTTCTTACATTAGCAAGAACTTTTAGTACAATGTTGAAAAGGCATGGTGAGAGGAAACATCTTTGCCTTGTACCTGATGTTAGTGGGAAAGTTTTGAGTTTCTTACCATGAAGTATCATGTTAGCTGTAGGTTTTTCATAGATATTCTTTATCAAGTTGAGGAAATGTCCCTTTATTCCTAGTTTACTGAGAGTTTTTATCACAAATACGTGAATATATCATGAATTTTATCATGAATATAGATATATCTTGTTAGGGTATATATATCCTAAATCTGAACACTGAAAAGACCTGAGAGTAGTGACATCTCAACAGCAATGAGCATACTTGTGAGATTCTAAATATTCTTCTCCACTTAAGGAAGTGGACCTCCTTGGAGTAATGGCTGACTCCAGGTCTGGGATAGCAAGAATATAAGATGAACTTAAACATCTTGGGCTAGAAAGCAAAGAAGCACTTGAAAAATGGTGGGGAAATGTCAAAAAGATAAAGAAGCTCTTGGAGCCCCCATTGACTAAGTCAGAAATGATTGTAACATCAACATAAAAAATGATACTAATAGATCGTAATTGGAAAAATAGAAAGTCATCAGTCCATACAGATATAAATAAATAAACAGATTGAAAATTTAACAAAGAATTTAAAAACTGATGCATGAGGAAGTGATAGAAATGAATGAATGAATGATGTCTCCAAGGGCTTCAGTTTGAAAGTAACTGATTATGTCATAGATGGGCTATTGAATTCCAGAAAGGAGCAGAATCCAGACAGGGGACATGAAAAGTTCAGTTGGGGTCATGTTTGACTTTGTTACATGTGGGATGATGATTTAACAAAGTATCATGTTTATTTAATAGATCTGGAGGTGGGACCGTGGAGACACAAATAATTGGAAACAATGCTTATTCTAATCATACCGTCATTTAGAATAGTATTTCTAAATGTTTTCTATCATAAATATACTTAAACACAATCTCTATGCACAGGTAATCAAGAGACGATTATTTCTCTATTTAATATATCCATAAATGAAATATTCATGCATATTTTAGATAAAAATTACTTGAAAGCCTTGGAAATATTTTTCTGCTCTCCCTTTTGTAATTAAATATGCAAAACTTGTTTCTCTTGGTCTCTAGGATTCTTTTCTCTTTGCCATTTTGTGACATTTTGAAAATAGTATACCAAATAGAAAAGGCACGATTTGCCCTTTAAAAACAATGGTATAAATGCTTATATTTTCAAGGCTGAACAAATGACATGAAATGGATGAAATCTGTTCTACAAGAAGCCAATATATCTTAAGTCACAAAACACTAATCTAATTGGTTTGGGGATGGTTCATTTTTACTGGTGTTTTTTTCCTCATAAATGCTATTTTTTCCCTAGAATATGGTAAATATGAAATGTAAAATTCTTAAGTAATGTGTATACTACCTCGAACTATTGCAGGATGCTATTTTTGTTTCAAAGAGTCGGGGCATACAATAGGCTTCTCCAAGGAATTTTAAGTCACCTTTCTATTTAAAAATTGAAAGAAATAATCTATCAATAAGTATATGATAGTTCAGGGAGCAGAGAAATTCTCTAGGGGCTTATTTGGGTTTAGAGTAACCGCTGGGTTTGTTTTGACCTTATTTCTGCCCTGTACAATATGGATCTGGGTGTTAAGTATTCGCGAGCTTGCAAACTGCAGTATGACTGATGGTTGTATTAGGATAAAATGAGATAATGTATGTAAAACACTCAGATACAGAGGTTATTTTTATTATTGTCACAGCTTCTATATTTTGGAAAACAGCCTGGTTGGTGTTAATGCCAATTACAGTGACGTCTGGTTTAGTCACTTTCCTGCTCAGTTGTAATGTTCAGACCATAATCTGATTTACTTCATGGTGTTGTAAGAGTAAATTGCAGTTTTAGATATGAAAGTACCTCGTACATATTGAGCACCTGACACATACTTTTATTTTTGATCATTTCCAAGTACCTTGAAGTTGGATTATTTTGTATGTGCTTAGGTGCTAGAGTTAAAGAAATCAAGTATTTTTGAAACACCTAATGATTTAACTCAGAAGGTCTTTTAAACCTGAATGATTACTTAGACATAATGTACTGTTCTAATTAAGGCTAAATTGATGTGAAATTAGTATACTGTTTTCCCACTTTTTGAGGACAAACATCACTGATTATGATTCATAAATTGTGAGCTGTTTGTCTCTCACTGACAATACCCTGATCACACAAAAAGCTGTCACCTCTTGCTACAGCATAAATGCCCTGTGTGCCACGCCTGTATAATTCTGTTTTTCTCTAGGCTATATTTATAACATATTTTTAATACAATGTTTACTTTCTGTTACATAATTTGAATTATGTATAAAACTGTTTTCCAATCATATTCCAGCATGAAGGACTGGGTTGTATCCCCAACATTTTCACAATTGAAAAAGCTTTATATTGTTTAATTGGACTTTAAGTGAAATGTGATCAATCCATGCCTCACAAATTTCTCCACGCATAATTTTTTCATGTTAACCATTCTTGAATAAATATGCTCAAATTTGGATGAATTCCACTAAACTAACATCAGTGATTACTTACCATTGTACAGAATTTTGTTGTGTATACAATACTTTCAAATGGATAAGTAAAATACGTACATATAATTATTAAATGTTATATTCCAGAGGGTATGATAAATTTATTTGAATATCAATTTTATTGTGCAGATAGGTTGGTAAAGTATTATTGCTCCATGTTATAGATGGGTCGTAAGATGCTAAATAATTGGGATACTTGTATAACAATTTACAAATAATAAGTGGAAGATTTAAAGTATATAATTCTGATTCAATGAATTTGCAAGAAGTAATATTGTAATTTGCAATACTGTATCCTATGGATCTTAAAAAAGCATATCTTTTGTGAGAGAAATATTAATTTTTAAATGCCTGAGCTCTAACAGAATTGAAAATAGAATGTGAGGACTACCACTGAATTTTTTCACAGAAAAAAACAAGTAACTTACACCTCTTAACGTTCTTAATTTATGTTTAATCAGGAAGACATGACCTATGATTGTAATTGTGCACTTGAATCTAGAGAAATGTTGAGATATGTCATTTGATGAAAGCTTATTCAAAAAATTTTCTGTAAGAAGTAACATTTATTTTATCAAGGGAATATATAAGTACTTATTAGAAATGATAGATTTTTCCCCGCAGCCCACACCCACCCTCAGGATTGTTACTTCCATAATTTTAACAATAAGCTTGAATGTCTATTTCTTATTATTTCATATTAGCACATATCTGTTCACTTTCTGCTATGAAAGATAAGGATGAAACTGATTTAAATCTCCATTGTTTCTCTCCTACCTCCATCCCAAAGTTTGATATTTATGTAATTACATGTTGTTTTCAGCTGCATGCCTTATTTATATCACAATTTTATACAATATGTATTTATTCATGAATTTGAGATAATGATTTGTTTTAGGAAAGGTAAAGATATTAGTGCCCATTCCCCCATGCTATCATTCTGTCTCCTGCCTTTTTGTATGTTATGTTTTTGCATTTATTAATAATTATACTCTGTTCTTTAGCAACAACTATTTTCTGGATCTTGGCTATAGTTGATTCTAAAAAATAAAAAATTGAAATTCATTTACATTATCGTAACATTGTATATACAATTCACTGCATAGCTAAAGGTACATTAGTCTACTATTGCATTCCTGGACCACTCAAAAAAAAGTTTTTATTTTTGATGAGGGAGATTGGCCGTGAGCCAACATTCATTGCCAATCTTTCTCTTTTTCCTGAGGAAGATTGGCTCTGAGCTAACATCCGTGCCCATCTCCCTCTATTTTATATATGGGATGCTGCCACAGCATGGCTTGATAAGCAGGGCATAGGTCTGCGCCTGGCATCTGAACCTGGGAACCCTGGGCCGCCAAAGCGGAGCAGGTAAACTTAATCACTACACCACTGGGCTGGCCCCAAAAGAAAACGTTTTTAGATGATGGTACTTAGGTTCCAGTATTTTTGAAGTAGCATTTTTTTTCTTTTCTGAAACCCTATTTTGACTTTTTTTTACATAGCGTCCTAAAATTTTACAAAGGTACGTGTAGGCATGGGCCTATGATTTATCTATTTCAGCACTGTAGGAAAACTGCTATGACCTACAAATCTAGAAATATTTCTTCAGTTATTTCTTTAATGATTTCCTCTTCTATATTTTCAGTTTTATAGGACTCGTATTACTTAGATCATTTTCTGTCTCTATTCTTTTCATGTACTTTTGTTTGTTTACAGTTCTTATGTCTGGCTACCACTCTAAACATTTCAACAATTTTTGGTAATTTCTAGAATTTATATATATATATATATATATATATATATATACACACACACACACACACATGCATCCATACATATATATGTATATATACACATGTATATATGTATGTATGCATATGTGTTTTTTTCCACATATCCTTATTTTGTTTTCTTTTTTTTTTTTTTTTGTGGGGAAGACCAGCCCTGAGCTAACATCTGTTGCCAATCTTCCCCTTTTTGCTGAGGAAGACTGGCCCTGGGCTAACATCCGTGCCCATCTTCCTCCACTTTATATGGGACGCCGCCACGGCATGGCTGACAGGCAGTGCGCGTCCGCGGGCGCCTGGGATCCGAACTCGCGAACCCCGGGCTGCCAAGCGCGGACTAAACCGCTGCGCCACCGGGCGGCCCCTCACATATCCTTATTTTGTAGTGTTTCGTCCTTCTGGGCTCTGTATTTAAACTATTTCAGGTCAATTTCTAGCTCTGCTTTTACCTATATGCCTGAATTTGTACAAATTATTTACCTTGACTTGTGCTTTAATTTCTCCATCAAAAAAACACAGATAAAACAGTAACTATTCTATAAATTTCTTGTGAAAAATTAATAAATTCATTCATATAAAACTCTAGAAAAGTGCTGGGAATAAAATCACATATTTTTATAATTATTATAGCTCCAAGGTCACTAATTATGAGGTTTTAAAATTTTTTTGTCCTATTTTTTATTACTCTCTTTTTATTTCTCTGAAATTTCTGTTTTCCCTTGAGTCTCACATTCAGTTCCTTATAATAATGCTCTTTCAGCCTACTGGTTTTACCTGTATTTCTCTTTATTTTTAGCTGTTTATATTTAAGAATGCAAATTTGTATACCAATTGGAATGTTGCTGGTAGTGGTAGACCTTAGAGCTGCTACAATAAAGTGAAAAGGTGGATAAATTACAAACATTATTGTTTTGGGGGGGCCAGCTCAGTGACGCAGCAGTTTAGTCCTGCTTGGCAGCTTGGGGTTCGCCAGTTCAGATCCCCGGGCACCTGCCGATGCACTGCTTGTCAGCCGGGCCGTGGCAGCGTCCCATATTAAAGTGGAGGAAGATGGGCACGGATGTTAGGCCAGGGCCAGTCTTCCTCAGCAAAAAGAGGAAGATTAGCAATGGATGTTAGCTCAGGGCTGGTCTTCCTGCCCCCCCCCCCCAAAATTGTTGTCTTGCTTTATTGGAAAGCCATGGAATGAGAGAGTAAATAAACCAAAATTCTAGTTAGATGGAAAAGTCCTTCTCAGGTGGCTGATTGCTTTCGTTTTCTTTGGCTGTGTAACAAATAATCACAAACTTTGCAGCTTAAAACAACACTTATTTATTAACTCACAGGTCTATAGTACTGAAGTCCCGGCTTGACTGGGTTCCCTGTTTAGTATCTCAGGGTGCTGAAATCAAGGTGTCGGCCAACATAAGCTCTTTTATAGAGCCTCTGGGGATTAACCCACTGACAACCTTACTCTGGTTTGTTGTAGAATCCAGTTTCTATTAATTGTAGGGCTGAGATTCTGTTTTTATTGTTGGTTTTGTGTTAGGAGCCACTTTCATCTTCTAGAGGATGCTCTCAGATCCTTCATCTCAGCATCACACATGGATGTGACTCCTCCATCTGGACAATGGACCACCTGCCTAATATCAAATCCCTTCCATTCTTTGAATATGTCTGACTTCTGCTACCCCCTAATGAAAACTTCCTGCTTTTGAAGACTCACCTGATACCTGACTGAAGTAAGCCCTCAGATAATCTCCATACTTTAAGTCAATTTACTTGGGACTCCAAAGATATATGCAAAATCCTATCACAGCTGTACTTAGAATAACATCCTGGAGAATGTTCCATGTGTGATTGAAAAGAATATGTATTCTGTTGATGTCAGAAAGAATTTTCCTTATAGGTCAGGTAGGTCCATTTGGTCTAAAGTATAGGTCAAGTCCAATGTTTCCTTATTGATTTTCTATCTGGATGATCTATCCTTGTTGAAAGCGGGGTAGTGAAGCCCCCTACTATTATTGCATTGTTGTCTATTTCTCCATTCAGACCTGTTTTTATTTGCTTAATATATTTAGGAGCTCTGATGTTGGGTGCATATATATTTATAGCTGTTACATCCTCATGAGGAATTGATCACTTTATCATTATATAATAACCTTCTTTGTCTCGTTAATTTTTTTTACTTAAAGTCTATTTTGTCTGATATAAGCAGTTACCTCTGCTCTCTTTTGGTTTCCATTTGCATAGACTACCTTTTTCCATCCCTTCTCTTTGAGCCTATGTGTATTCTTAATGCTGAAGTGAGTCTCTTGTAAGCAGCATATTGTTGGGCCTTGTTATTTTGTCCATTTAGTAACTCTATTGGAGATAGATTGGACTATTTAATCCATTTACATTTAAAGTAATTATTGATAGGTAAGGACTTACTAATGCCATCTTATTGATAGTTTTCTAGCTCTTTGTCGTTCCTTTGTTCCTTTCTACCTCTCTTGGTCTCTTCCTGTGTAAATTGATGATTTTCTATAGTGGTATGCTTTGATTCCCTTCTCTTTATCTCTTGTGTATCTACTTCAACTGCATACAAAAACTCTACCCTTTTACTGTCTCCCCAAACATTTTATGTTTTGATGCCACAGTTTAGCTCTTTTTGTGTTATGTATCCATTAATAAATTATTGTAGCTATAGTTATTTTTAATACTTTCATCCTTTAACCTTTATACTAGATTTAAGTGATTAGCACACCACCCCTATTACAGTATTATTCTGAATTTGAGTATAGACTTACCTTTACCAGCATGTTTCATATTTTTGTATTAAAAATTAATGTCCTTGTATGTTTTTGTGTTAAAAATTAATGTCCTTGGGGCCGGCCCGGTGGCGCAGCGGTTTAGTCCGCGCTTGGCAGCCCGGGGTTCGCTGGTTCGGATCCCGGGCGCCCGCCGACGCACTGCCTGTCAGCCATGCCGTGGCGGCATCCCATATAAAGTGGAGGAAGATGGGCACGGATGTTAGCCCAGGGCCAGTCTTCCTCGGCAAAAAGAGGAGGATTAGCAACAGATGTTAGCTCAGGGCTGGTCTTCCTCACCAAAAAAAAAAAAAAAAAAAAATTAATGTCCTTTTTGGGGGCTGGTCTGATGGTGTAGTGGTTAAGTTTGCACACTCCACTTTGGTGGCCTGGGGTTTGCAGATTCAGATCCTGGGTGCAGACCTATGCACTGCTTATCGAGCCATGCTGTGGCAGGCATCCCACATATAAAGTAGAGGAAGATGGGCATGGATGTTAGCCTGGGACCAATCTTCCTCAGCAAAAAGAGGAGGATTGGCAACAGATGTTAGCTCAGGACTAATCTTCCTCACCAAAAATAAAAAAAAATAATGTCCTTTTATTCCAGCTGGAAGAACTCTTTTCATAATTTATTGTAAATAAGTCTAGTGGTGATGAACTCCCTCTGCAATTGTTTTTCTGGGAAAGTCTTTATTTCTCCTACATTTCTGAAGGACCACTTGACCAAGTAAAGTAGTCTTGGTTGACAGTTTTTTTCTTTCAGCACTTTGAATATATCACCTACTCTCTCCTGGACTGCAAGGTTCTGCTAAGAAATCCACAGATAATCTTATGGAGACTCCCTTGTATGTGAGGTATTTTTTTCTCTTGCTGCTTTCAAAATTCTCTCTTTGTTTTTGATTTTAGACAGTTTTATTATGATGTGTCTTAGAGAGGATGTTTTTGTTTTGAATTCTGGAGGGACTTATAAGCTTTATGAACTCATGTTCAAATCTCTCTCCAGATTTGAGATGCTCTCCACCATTATTTCTTTATATAAGCTTTCTGGTCCAGAAAACCTGTTTGTTTCTTTTTTTTTTTTTAATTTCTATCTCACTATTAAATTTCTCATTTTGCTTTAGTATTATTTTCCTAATTTCATTGAATTGTCTTTCTTTGTTTTCTTGTAGTTTACTGAGTTTCCATATAACAACTATTTTGAACTCTTTGTGGCACAAATAACAGATCTCCATTTCTTTGGGATCAGTTACTGGAAAATTATTGTGTTCCTTTGGTAGTGTCATGTTTCCTTAATGTTTCACATTCCTTGAAGTCCTGCATTGCTGTCTTCACATTTGAAGAAATCACCTTCTCCAGTCTTTACTGCTTGTACTTTGGGAGAGAAATATCCTCCATTAGCCTTGTTAGGGATTCTGAGGCATTCTCAGACATTTTTATATGGATATGCCTGTTCCACACTTCTTGTTCCCTCTTGGGGGTGGGGGGAATTCTTAAAATGTGTGCCTTCTCTTGATCTGGCAAAGCAGGCAGAATGCTGACATCCTTCTATTTGCTTGCTTTCCCTAGGACACTAATAATTTTACTGCAGTTGAAAATATAATATTAAAAAAAATAAATTCAGAATAGAGGGAAAAAGCAAGGGATTCTTTCAGATAAGGAGCCAAAGACAGAGGATTAAGATGAGTGAAGAATATGGAGACATAGAGGACAAATCCAAGTGGTTATACATCCAACTAATGTAGTAGCAGAAAAAAAAAAATTGAACAAAATGAGTGGAACATATAATCAAAGATTTAAAAAATTCCCAGACCCAAAGAACTATTTTTCAACATAAAAATTTAAACAAATGCTCATAAATGGAATTAAAGTTTATTTACAATTAGATGTATCCTTCAGAAATTTGATAGCCTCCAAAAGAAAGAAAAAAAATCTCAAAAGTTTCTAGAGAAAATGTAGAGGTTATTCCTTAAGGAAAATGAATCATGCTGGTCTTCTTCCAGAAACACAGAATGCTACAGGATAATGTGACAGTTCACTCAATAATCTAAGAAAAATAATTTAAAAAATATTTGGATTCTATAGGTTTGCCTTATCTACTGTAGATACTGAGGGAATAGTATATGGTTGATATGCTAGTCTCTCTTGCAATAGTTGAAGGTAGAGTATGGAGGAACCCGTGAGACAGCTCTTACCAATGAAGGCAAGCACTGGAGGAAGGCTTTTCTTTACCTTTTCCTGTCTAGGACATGAGCATGACAGCTAGAACATGACATCTTGTGACTAAGGGAATGAAAACTGCAAACACTGAGGATATTTGCTGGAAGATGGGCAATGCCTGTTTCCTTGATGATGTCACTGTACTTTCAAATCATCAGGCTTCTTGGTACCTGAGGAAAAGAAATCTTTCATTTGTTGAAACCATTTTGGGGGGAGTTCCTCCTATCTCAACTGAATTCATTACTGATAAAACCTGCAACTATAAACCCACCCAAACTATAAACCAAAGCTAAATAAAGATATTCAATGATAAGTTTATGGTAATTTAATCTCCTGTGACTGTATCTCAAAGAATCATTCAACAACATACTCACCAGACTTTTAAAACAATTGATAAAATGAAAGACACAAGATCAAAAATTGTGAGCTTAATGCAAAAGGACCATGAAATGAATCGGTAGGTTGAAGGATGCCTAAAATGCCTAGAGAGTCTTCTGTTCAAATTAGAAGAAAAAAACAACTGCTTTCAAAAAAATAATCTTCAGGAAAAAGAGTGATTAAAAAAGAAATAGTATGATTAAAAAGATGAATAATTTTAAACATAAAGTATTATTGTATTACCATAAAATAATTATAATAATATGCATATATACCTATATAAAAATGATACCTTCATTTATAAATTATATATTATTTAAATATTAAGTAATATATTATATATACACACACACACAAAGTGGTGCCTTTACTGGAATTAAATTATTCAATGCTGAGGTATTGCATAAGTGAATGGTAAATAAATTACAATTATATATATTCACTTCAAACAACAGTTGAGGGATAAATGCGAGGATATAGCAATTGTATTAATGTAGATCAGCAGGTGGTATTTACAAAGGAGGAGAATGGACGAGTGTGTGCAATTGATGTTAAAAAGAGACAAATGTCAAACATCATTAGATAAGAATGCTAATACTTTATTATTTTATAAGTGAAACAGGTGAGTTTTATTCAATAGTTTTGTGACAGTGAAAATGAAAACCTTCACTTTTACCACAAAAATGAAAAATTATTTCCTTTTTATGCTTTGAACCCTCCAGGAGGAAGAACAATATATTTAATAGAGTAGGTTAATAACACATTCCACAACTATAATTAATGGATGTCAAAAAACATTGTCACTGTATAAAATTGTGAAAAAGTCAAAGTTTATCTTCAGTACACCAGCATTTTAATTCCTTTGCTACAAATGCAAATTTTCAGCTCAGAATCAACTGCAGGTGGACTCTTTGTCTATTCTCTTCTACTCCCTATTTCCTATTCCCTCATAAAAATTCTGCTCTGAAGTCATTTTCCTTGTTAGCTGTAAATTATTGTTGCAGTTCAAATAACTACAGTTCTCAGGAGTTGTTGGATTTGAATGGGCATAAAAAATGGTTGGTAAAACAAAAGCTTTTAAGTTAGAGAAATGAAAAAAAAATTTGTAGAAATTCAAGTGTCATGAAACTGCTTAGATGAGAGATGAGTGAGCATGAGGTAAAGTTCATTTCTTCAATCATAAAATCAAATCAGGTAAATGGTTATATAATTCATATACAAGATAAAAGATGAAAGGTACCTATTAGATAAAAAATACCTTCTAGACAAAAGGTATCTATTATTTTCTACGTATATTCAAATAATAAGTTCATATAGTAGATTGAATTATTTCTTGCTGAGATTTTTGGCTAGAATTGCATGGAATTTTGAGATCTGTTTAGAGAGAATTGACATCTTTCAAATACAGCATTTTAATCCATAAACGCTGCCATTTATTTAGGTCTTAACATCTCACAATAACGTTAGTATTTTCCAGTGTACACGTTTTGTAAAAATTTTGTTAGATATATACTTTAGGTATTTGATGTTTATTTGCTTCTACTAAGTGATAACTTTTCATTTTAGGCTCTATTTTTGTTTCTGGTGTGTAGAAATACAATTGATTTTTAAAACTTTTATTGATGTATAGCATACCAAGAAGATTAATGAACAAATCATAAGCTCAACGAATTTTTGCAGTGTACCCATTTGTCTATCCAGTATGTAATTTCTAGCAGATTGTGTTGGCTATCTGAATAAATGACTATTCAATGCCTCTTGCTCTTGTGTTATTTAAGTAGATGTGAGATAGTGAAACATTGAGACATAATAAATGTTTTTTTAACCTTAGTAATAAAAGCATGGAATATATTTGATAGGGAATGGGAGAAATAATAGGAAAAAATATTCTGCAAAGTGATGAACAGTTTGAAAAGCAAAGTTTAGCCCCAAAGCAGTATCTCCCCTTTGTTGTTATCTACAACCGATCTTACTGTAAAGACATGTTTAGGTAACAATGTTTGCCAAGTATGGTTTCATTGGACCAACATTTCATGCATTTCATAAAGTTGTAAAATAGCTAATTAAATCTAAAATAACAGAAGCAATGCAAATACTTAGATTTCACTTGTCCTTGTAAGTCAGAATCTTTACTCATTTTAAGGCAGGACTTTGAGTAAATTAAAGTAAATGCTATCTCTGTTATAAGATAGTGAACAAGACAGAAACTTCATGCTATAAAAAAATTATTTTGCCAGAATGAGAGAGAGGTTTACTTTAGTAAATCTTGGGTATGGTCTCAGCACAGTTTTAGTTTTAAGAGATTATTTTCATTTTTCTATAAGAGAACCTATATTAATGTCAAGATTGGAGTTGTGCTATTTATGTATGTACATACATAAGTGTTAAGAATATATTAAAATTGAGAATGAACAATGAGAAAATGTTTATGTGTTTCACTCATTTTTATTCCTAAAACTCTCTATGAAAGTACAAACAAAAAAAATCATAGCAGAATATGTTATAATTTAATGGACACATTATTTTCAGATTTTCTATACTGTCTGTTGTGCGAACAGTTAATATAACAATATTCTCCTATGACTTAATATTATGGGCTATAACCCATGCCATTAACTCTTAAAGAAGAGAAAAATGTATGTGACAAGAAGATTCAGATTACTTTAGATATTTATCAGTCGTTCTATGTAAATTAGTTAAATCAATTATAAACAAGCTTTGGTAACAAACTTCCACAGCTGGAACAATTATAACTTCTAAATTCAAGCCACTCAGTAATATTGTCACTCTAAGATTTAAATGAAAATTCTGCTTTAAGAAACGTAACCACCATTGAAGGCAAGCAAACTAATATGTCCATATTATGTAATCATTATTTTCAGGGAACTTATGACAGGACCAGAGGTTCTGAAATCCATATACTGGAAATAGATTTAGCATAATAATTCTGAGAATTAAATAATAGTGGATTTTCTATGTTATACCATGGAAGGAAGAAGAAGCTCATAGCACCAATAGTACAGATCTTATTGTTCAAAGATCAATCAAAATTTATGAAATGAGTTATGAACTTTTTCTCACCAAAACCAAACCTATATAATAGAGTCCAAAGGACTTACAACAAAGTGATTATAAAATAAAAGAGAACAACATTGTCCAACTATTCTGCATATAGCAAAGTCTAAGAAAATATCTGAAATATACTTTCCTGTGATAATGCCAGATTGTAACCCTAAAGAGCCATGGAGTATGATAAAACCATTAGCTTGTAAATCCTATCAATAGATTCAAAATAGAGCCTTGGCACCAACTTCCTTCCTCTCAGTATGTAGACATATAATGATGTGGAGTAAAGCGTAGTTGTGCCAAGTTAGTTGAGGCTCACCATATAGAACACTTCTGAATCACCTCCTCTGCCGAAAGGAAGAAAAATGAATGGTGAGCAACCCTGAATCAATGTCAAGTTTCAGCAGGTTAACAACAGTAGGTGCATGACACTGAGAACAGGAAAACTACACACCCTAAAACAGTGCTGTCCAATGGAATTATAATGTAGACCACATATGAAATTTTAAATGTTCTGGTAGCTCCATTTAAAAAGTAAAAAGAAGCCAGTAAAATTAATTTTAATAATATATTTTATTTAACCAATATACCCCAAATATCATCTCAACATGAAATCAATATAAAATTGTTAATGAGATAATTTACATTCTTTACTTCATACTATGTCTTCAAAATCAATTATGTATTTTATTCTTAAAGTATATTTCAGTTCTGACTAGCACTGTTTCAATTGCTTATTAGCTACATGTGGTTAGTGGCCATCATATTGGACAGCACATTTACTATTTACTAGCGGAGGTCATCAGTAATTGCCTAGAAACATAATGGAGCATGATTAACAAGTATTCTCTTTACTGTCTTCCCCCTTTGAAATCACTATTGATGTCAATCTCTCATAATTATCCACCATGTTGGGAACGTATTTGTGGTTTTCAAAATTAAAATAACATTATCTTTCCTGATTTAAAATTTTTATAGCTGTTCAATGGAAAAAATTCAATCAAAAATATGAAGACAAAGTAAAAATAAGTGAATATCCATAAACCAAAGGTAACCAGTTAACTATTGTTAATATTTTGGTTGATATGTTTTCTGACATCACTGTGTGGGTAAAAATAAACTATTCAAGTACTTAATCCCCAATAATATATATAAAATATATGAATCTATGAATATTTACATCCTTGCACATTTTTCCAAGTACAACTTCTAGAACAGAGAACATGTTAAATGATTTAAAATAAGTGCCCTCAGTAATATAGAGGAATGAGGTGATCTATCTAATTTCATAAATGGCTGTTCATTCCATTAATTAGGAAAAAAAATGTCATTGAAATAACAAGTGCTTAAATCAAAGCAGAAAAGGACAACTTGTCAGTAAAACCCCTCACAGTGGATATTTCAGTTGGTGTCTTGAAATGTTTGACCTTTCCCAAATTTGTCCCTATTCACATACCATCCAACTCATATTACTGTTCCAAAAATTAATAGGAGTTAATCCATTAGAATGCAGTTTCCACAGGGGCTGTACTTCATCTCTTTTATTCTGTATTGTGTCCTCATGTAGACATTACTTAGGTATAAGAAGGAGGTAAAAAGGGGCTACAAAAAAGGAGCAAGTACACCAAAATTAAAATTATTTTTCATCAAGGCACTTTCATGAATCTTCTAAAACATTTGCAAAGTTGCAAGTTTGGTAACAATTTGGGAAGCAAACAACGATATCAGTTTGCAGTTAAAGTGCAGATATAGCTTGCATCTCATATAGAATGAGATGAAGTTGTCTTTTTTATGGAAAGACACAAATTGCCAAGTGTGAGCTGCTAGTTTTTTAGTGCTGCCCCAACTTTTCCATGAATGTGTTACATTAATTAAAGTGAAGAAAAGAATCTGCGCCACTTTGATTAATGTATTTCCAACTTGTCTCGATAAACACTAGAGTTAATGTGGTCACGATGTGTTTATAATCCCATGCAAGACTGTGTGTGACTTCATCACACCAGAAGAAAATACTACTTCTGTATATGTGTCATGTTACTGATCAACTATCACACACATGCATGCCTTTGGTTACCAACGTACAATGAGAAGGGGAGTTGGTAAGGGAGCAGGATAATGGTTTGATTTTTTAATAAATGTCTTTCTCTAGATCGTTAGGTTTATAGAAACCTCAAAACAAAACTGAGCAACCATTAAAACAAACAATCCTCCACCATGACCAACAGAAACACCTGGTCTGTGAATCATAATGTTCTATTAATTAGATTCTCTAATGTTCATGTGCAATTCTTGCTACCTGGTCCAACCCTGTGCCACTCAGTGTGGTTGGTTGACTAAGTCAATTCTCAATCTGTTATCAACCTATTACAATATAAGTACAGATAGTACATATACTAAGAATAGACATTTAAAACATTTTTAGCAATATGATGGAGTAATTTTATGGGTGTAGAATTCAATAATTTTTAAAAACTGGCTCTGGATTGTCTATTTATGGGTTTTTATTTAATTTTTTCTAGTTGATTATTTTTATTGTATTTTACACAAGTAATAGCCTATGTAGAATTGGAAATTAAGGATATTTGCTTTTCAGCACAGATTGCACTTGTCTAGGCCACTGTCTTGAACAGCTGTCAACTGACAGACTTGGTCAAGACCTCAGATTCATCAAGACACCAAGCTGTCAGCAGATAGGAGGTGTATCAAGGAAAGGGTACAGTTGCCTGAAAGTCAGGAATGCTGGTTTAATCAATTGATTCATTCTTGAACTTCCTTTCTTCATTTTGTCTCCAGATGGATTTCGTATTTGGCTCAAGCTTAATGAGAACCTCTCATTATCTATTATGCAAGCCTATATGGGGATGTTCTTTATAAACGAATTTTATGAGCATAGGTTTCAAATATTTCTTTCTTGGTCCTCTACCTATTTCATGAGCATATTTGATCCACAAGTGAAATTATTTGGTGTATACATTTTAATATGAACACTAATGATATTGATCCCATTCTTAACTCCATATTTAGTTTGCAATTGGTTTGCTCATAGATATAAAACCAGAAGAAAAAAGGATATTTTAGAGCCAGACCTGATGGCATAGTGGTTAACCTTTGGTGCATTCCTCTTTGGTGGTCCAAGTTTGCGGAACCACACCACTCGTCTATCAGTAGCCATGTTGTGGCAGGGGCTCGCATAGAAGAATTAGAAGGACTGACAACTAGAATATACAACTATGTCCTAGGGCTTTGAGGAGAAGAGAGGAAAAAAAAGGAGAGGAAGATTGGCAACAGGTGTTAGCTCAGAGTAAATCTTTCCCAGCCAAAAAAAAAAGGATATTTTATTTAATACCTATCAAGGCACTCTAGAATAGTTCCCAAGTATGTCATCACCAGGGGCTCCTTTGTCAACTAGTAACTCAGATAGTATTTACTTTTAAGAAATTGTAGAGAATAAAAATATTTCTTAATATTTAAGTTTTGTAGTAATCTTTAATATTGAGCCCCTTAAAAAAAACATGGTTTTTCTTGTTTATCTGAGATTTCTTCATTAACCACTGATGAGGTCAATAAAACAACAGATATTTTCATAATACTAGCCATTTATTTATTCAAAAAATATTTATTAAGCATCAAATATTTGCCAAATATTTGTGAGAATTTAGATACTATGCAAATAAAATATTTATAACTACATGCACTAATGAAACTCATTCTAAAGAGCAATTTTACGTTTATTTGATTTTTGATTTTTCTCAGTAACCAAAGATAAAACTTTAAATTAAAATATACAAATTAATATATAAACCGTTTTTCAGAAACAATATATTTTATGTGGTAAAATATTAATGGATATTATTATTTTATCACTATTATAATCATCATCATTTAGAAAATAGAGTGAAAATTTCCAAGTAAACTTACTATAAAATAAATTTTATCATTAACAACTATGACAACATTAACAATTTCTTATTTTGTTTACATTTGTTTTTAAATTGCAGATTCTATCCCTGACATGGGAAAATATATTTGTCCCCTAATTCTTTTATGCCATATTTTTCTTATGAATATTCTTAACAATGAGTTGTTTTTCTAATAACAGACCTTTTTTGTATCATCACCTATAGATAATTTTTACATGTTTTTAAAATTCAAAATTGTCTAGATCCCTAGACTTCTTCACTGTCATCATGAACTGAGTTATATGCTAGCTATAAAAAAATAAAATAATACAAATTATTTGAAAGTACAAAAACAATAGCTGAGGATTTCCTAAAATTGGCAAAATTTTGAACACTAGAATTTTGGTGACCATGAGTCAGTGAAGTAAATGTATTTACCTGTATTTATCAGTAAAATAAATGTACTTATATGGAATATATTGGGATCCAGTCAAAATGGTATTCTTAATTTTTCTTAGTTTAGACAGAAACTCTCACCCCAGGAAAGCAATGTAGGGAATGTTAACGGAAGTCAAAGGCAGTGCAAGGAAATTCCTCCTTTTGTCTCCAAACTATAACAGTTTCTCTTTCAAAGTTTTAACTTACAAAGTTTTTCTGACTATCTTCCAAGTATTATGTTTATAAGTATAAAATGTATATTTTCTATTGAACTTTATATCACACTAGAAGATTTACATTCAAAAATACTAAAATTAATTACTTATTTTAAGTCGTGCTGTTCAATTTTATTAGTAGTACCATCAGTACAGGTGGTAAAATAATAATAGTACAATGGCAGCAATATTGACAAAAATATTAGTAATAAAAAGGCTAAGAATTACTGAGTGGTCACTCTGTGATTAGAACCAAACTAAGCGTTTTGAATTTATTATCACTTTTTATCCAATCACGATATGTGAGACACATTCACATTTCAGGGAAGGTGTAATATAGTTGAAGGGATGTGTGTAGAAGAAAAATTAAGGGCACTGGCAACACTAAAGAAGAGGATCTGTGTGGGTAGATGTAGAGAGTTTGGTTAAGACTGTGTACTAAGAATATTTTGAGACTCTGAAATGTTATACAGTTAATGACCAATAGAGTTACTATTAGAATTCAAGTCTCATGATCGAAAGTCAATGTGCGTAAATCTTGGTATCTTTTCATTGGTTCTGATAGATGGCAGTGTGTGCAATAACTAAGAGTTGAATTCTGGAGTCACACTGCCTTGGTTTGAATTGTGGTTGCACTATTTTATAATCATCAGTAGTGTTATGTTGTATAAATTACTTAATAACTCTGTACCTTAATTTTCTCATATGTAGAATGGAGACAATAATAGGGCTTCCTTGATAGGGTAGTTATAAAAATCACACACATTAATAGATAATATATATTTCAAGGGTTTCAAATTGTGTCTGGCACATAGGAAGCATTCACTACCATTTCCTAAGGCCAAGATTCCTGACTGTGAAGGTTGAAAGCTTTAAATAGATATATAGTTTATATGATTGTCTGGCTTATTTAGCAGTTTATTTGTTTCATTAGTCAAATAATTGCATTTGTTAAGACATAGATAACTAATATTCTAACACTTTTAAGTACATTTTATCCAGGTGGAAGGAGTAAATATACAGTCATTTCATTTTAATGCTGCTAGCAAATAAAGGCGAAATACAAGTAAATTCACAAAATGATGTGTCTAGACGTTTCTTGTATTCTTCTAGCCAGATGTTGATGGGAGATTTTAGTAGTGTATATATTACTTAGCACAGGTGATTCTGCAAAAAGCAGTTGCCAGTACTTATCAAATTATCAGTTGTTAATGTGCAAAATAAAGTATCTAGTAGAATGAGGATGAGCTGCATAGATGTTCTCTTTGGGCAACAGAACTGGCAGACTTACTGTGAATTTTTACAACCAAAGTGAGTGTATTTCTAAAATGATGCATATGGTGTTCAACATGAGTAAATGAAAATGTGATGTTATAAGGTGACAATATCTTTGCATGCCTAATACTGCTGTCCAAAATAAACATTTTAAAATATATTTGTACAGGTGTCATCTTCGGGGAAAAGAATCACATAATTTTTTTTTTTTTTAGCGTTCAACTGGTAAAATTGAGGTTCTGTTGTCAGAGAAGGGAAAATCTACTGCAAATTTCTGGATAATTTCAGTAAGACCTATCTACCTCTTAAAGCGTTTGGAGAACTGATTTAGCCACTGTTATGTGCTGAATCGTGTCTCTCCAAAAATTCATATGTTGAAGTCTTAACGCCACTATCTCCGATGTGACTGTTTCTAGAGATAGAGATTTTACAGAGATAATTAAGTTAAAATGAAGTCTCTAGAGTGGGTCTTAACCTCATATGACTGTTGTTCTTATAAAAGAGGAAATTTGGATACAGATATACACAGGGAAGAAGATGTGACAGGACACGGAGAAGATGACCATCTACAAACTAAAGAGAGAGTCCTGGAACAAATTATTCCTTCATGGGCCTCAGAAGGAAGAAATCCTGCAGACACGTTGATCTTGAACTTCTGCCTCACTTCAGAACCATGAAAAAATAAATTTCTGTTCTTTAAACCACTCAAAGTGAAGCAGTTTGTTACAGCAGCCGTACCAAACTAATACAACCATATTAAACTTTCATTGACATTTAGTTGACAATTTTCCACGTTGCTTTCCAGTAGGAGCTTTTTATATTTCCCTTACAGGAAGAAAGCAATTTCAGTTTGATATTTCAATGTATCAACAATTGTCTTTGAGTTTCAGTGGAGGAGACTGACATAGAGTACACAAAACAAAATCATTATGGTAGGGGAGGGAGAGCTATTCTTCTACCCTCTAGTTCCTTCTGGCTGGTCTAAGAATTAAATTGACATGGGACAGAATAACAGGAGAAAATCAAACAAAGTTTAATAACACGTATACATGGGAGAAACCCAGGAAAACTGAGTAACTCACCAAAATAACTGAAGCCACCATCTTAAATACCATCTGTAGTTAAAGGCAAAGAAAGATGTTGGGGGGTAGCAGTTTAGGACTTCAAAGCGGATGAAGGCAATTTACATGGAGATGGAAAGGCAAATATCTGACAAACAAATATTTGCTGGGCCATCTATACACAATATGACCCAAGAGAGAACTTTGATAAAAATGGGCCTAGCAAGAATCCTCCAAGTGTACAACATCTAGAGTTATCTGTGGTGATAGCTCCTCCCTGGAATAGGCCTTCTATCTTAAGTTCCTTTAGGCAGTTAAAGGAAAGGTCAAAGTTTCTGAGGTTTTTGTTCTTATAAATAATCATGCTACAGAGACACATTTTGGGGTGGCAAATCCTGTTCCCCCGCATTATGGATACTCACTTTCACAGAAAGAGAGAGTAGGATCAGCTATTTAAATAACAGAATTACCAACTTTTATATTATAACTTTCCAAATATTTTAGATCAGAAAATGCATTAAAAACTCTGCCAGGCAGGATTATCTTTGGGTAAGTCAATTGGAATGACTGTTCTCTACCCAAAGCTTGGGCTACATGGCTTTGCTTCTGATTTCAAAATTGCTTTCTTTAATGATATCCAACAGGCCCACTGAAAATGCCAACAGTGCCTGGTTTTTTTCAAACATAATTTTTGGGGCAAGCTCGAATGGGTTGAGTTGCCCCAAGACACCTCATTCTTCCAGGAATGGCCCAGATAGAAGATACTATGAATAAACCAGCATAGGACTGATTCCCTTTCCTTAAATAATTCATCATCCAGTAGAAAAGATAAACAAATGAAGAAATAAACTCTAATACATCATGATCAATGCAATAACACCTGTTCAGTATTGCAGTAACACAGAGGAAGATGGAGGATGAGAGGTCTGAGAGCAGCGAAGTGAGGAATCATTGATTGCTTCTGTTTTATGAAGCGCCAGGGCCATTTGCTATTGTTAAAGTCCAGGTGTGGAAGAGACTGCTTGTTGTTGCCCATTATCTAGCCTCCTCAAGAGAAGTTTTACCTTTGCTCCAAGTTAATTTGGACACTCAGAGAAGTCATGATTTCCTGGCCCACCAGTTGGGGTGGTATTGAAAGCAACTTATTACGTTCCACTTTTATGCATGATACAGCCCTTTATTCTACAGCGTGAGTTTTTATAAATTGAATATGAATGATTGATTAATTAGATATCACAAATTATATGTTTCAAACTGCTATTGGTTTTAATGCCTAACAAAAGGAAACTACATCTTGCAAGTCAGAAAAGTCAAAGGAATTCACAGCTCCAAAACCCTGTCATTCTTCTGGGTTTTTTTAAAACTTGTAAACTAGGTTGCAACAAAAATAGAGTAAGGTCAGGTCCAAAGGTGACAGAAATGTGTTTACAGATTGAAGGGAAAAGAAGGAAGGGATCGGTTTTTATTTTTTCAGTTTTGACCTTTCTAATTTGGATTTTCTCATAACAATGAAATGATTATTACTGAAATTATTGAATTAAAAAGTTGGCTATTGCATTTCTGGCCTCTCAGTTTCTCACTGAAACAAAAAATTTTAAGATCTTTCCAGAGAATAAAAGTTTCTCAAGAATACAGCTAAGTTATTATCAGAGAAAATGCATTTCCCTTTTGTAACACAGCAAACATTCAGGTAGATAAGACTTGTCTGAAATGTATGCAGGTACTTACACATTTTGTAAATTATTGATTAATGATGTGAAAAATGCAACTACAAGAGAAAAACGTTCAGGTACGATATGTCCTACATATTTCTATTTCACCTAGTATCAATCACTAATATATTCTAAAATATTCTTATTTTG
Organism: Tapirus indicus; assembly: GCA_031878705.1. Classification (NCBI taxonomy): domain Eukaryota; kingdom Metazoa; phylum Chordata; class Mammalia; order Perissodactyla; family Tapiridae; genus Tapirus; species Tapirus indicus. The sequence continues at coordinate 20,113,336 of CM062936.1, forward strand.
AAAATTTTGGCTTTAATATGGGAATATGTGAGTATATATGTAAATACACATTTATATTTATATTTATATTCATTTTAATATTAAACTTTAGTATTTTCTATCCTGGAAAAAGAAAAAATCATATGTCATTCACTTATTTTAAAAATTGAGGTTTTGTGCCCTGCATAATTTTACACAAATACACTGAATTTGTGGGTATATATTTTTGCAATATATTCATTATATTTTAGAATGGGTTTCTGATCTAGCCTTCTAGTCAGTGTGTGTATGTGTGTGTGTGTGTATGTGTGGAATTTTGCAAGTCTGTTATGTCATGCCATAAATTAACTGTTAAATAAATAATCACCACAATTCTTACTCAACATAGTGAATGTAATCTTGGAAATTTTTGGATATATTTTTACAATACGTTTTTGGCTAAATTTTAAGAAATCAGAGAAAAATTAGAAGAGACTATATATGCAAGTTCCTGAGAGTAAGCAATACTTCAGAGAACATTGTTTTCTTGAATTCACAAGGTAGCATCTTAAATGTAGAATGCTATGGTAGAAAGAGCTATGGACTGAATGCTAATGACAACTTCTAGTATTCTCTGTAGTGGAGAAAGGGATTAGGGAATCTTCCTTCATCTTCAATGCCTTTATCTCATTATCTGTACAATAAGAAATTTGGACAAGATCTTCTCTTGGGTCTACTCTAGTTACAAATGTTCATAATTTCAATGGAAAACAATTTAAAAATAAGACAAAGATTGTTCTAATGAATATCTTTTCAAGTTACATTGAATAGTTTGAATGAATAACATTGTATTGACGGGATTCCAGAAGACATTAACGACAAAAAGAGAAGGAGAACAATACTGTTGTGAAATTGAAAAACAATTTTTTTCTCAGTTATTATTAAAAATCTTCAGTTACTATTTCTCATTTGATGTGAATTCATGTAGGTTATTATAAATGTCTATTTTGTGTATGTTTGTATTGTGTTAATTTTCCAAGTCTTATAAAAAATTATACCAAATAAATCAATGAATTTGAATAGTTCCATAATATGTGTTTTGATAATTCTGCATCTAGCCACTTGCATAACTGCTTATGACATGCTTATTGGTAGCCTGGAATGATCTGGGAGGCCAGCACTGGCCCTAAAGAGTATTTAATCTGATTTAATTTATTGTTGTAGCTTCTCTTAGGAGTTTTTACAAAGGAAAGGGCAATTCATTCTCTGTCCTCTAATTCAGGCCAATTCATAAGATAAGGATACAATTTGGGGAGAAAGGTTATTAAAAGTAAAGCAAGTGAAGTCTGCAGTGTTAACTGATTTCCTTGTTAAAACCAATCTAAGGTAGATTAAAGTAAAAGCCCCAGAAAGTGTGAAAATCAATGTTAGAAACCATGGATTTAAAAAAAAATTGTGGCATACTCTAAATCTCTGCTGTGACTTGAGTGCACATTTATTGTTAAAGAATTCATTGCCACATATTGTTTCATTGTTTGTGCTAAAAGAGTGAAACATAGATGTCAGCAAAATGAATTTGCCCTTAAACATCTGTATCAGATAGAAGTGGACTCTTTCTCTGCTTCTGAGAAAATTCCACAGCCCTCTCAATATTTCTATAAATTCAGTGAGTTTTACGTTCATGTTCACTTTGGATCTCTTGATTTTACTTTACAGAATCCTTTATGCAACTTATCATATCATTCTGACCCAGGCATTGTCCTTCTGGGTCATTTATCCAGAAATGTAACTGAGACTATTTCTCTGATTTCTAATACACGACAAGAACACAAACAACTTTAAAAAAAAAGAAAAGAAAGAAAGCAAATGAGGAAAAGAAAAAATACAAGTAAACAAATCCAATAAGGAATTTTAGAGTTCATAACTCATTACAGAAATGAAAAGATCTTCAAAGAGAATATTGTTTAAAGAAGTGTGAAGAGTTTGTGACTTTGCCTGACTTGCAAGCCAACAATTTAGCTTGCCATAGTTTCATGGATACTAGCAGAAGACAAGAGCTTATTGGTTCAGGGAAAAGAAATTTATTACTCATGGTAAAGGAGGAAGTATGAACTTTATGTTTGTATCAATTTCACTTGCCCCACAAGTTCCAGTGGGGTGATGCAGAGGTTGGCCCAGTTGAATGCTGCCCATCCAGTGGCTTTGGGCCTCAGCCAAGGAAGCCCAACCTTAGGAGGTGCCAATTCCTATACGGGGACTGGAAGCACACCTGCCCAACCTTTGCAACACAGGGAAACATCAGCTTTCTTATCCCGGTCAGCAAACAGATCAGTCCTCTGCTCCGGAGGGAGAGAGTATCTCTATCTTCCACAGCATTTTGTTGTACAAACATCCTTTAAAAGGTAATCCAGAACAAAAGCTGTCAGTGGCTCTGCTCAAAAGACAGAGAAATAAGGGAGAACTATGGAGATTTGTCTCCCAATTATCCCATTTTATAATAGTTCTATATAAAATGATCTGGGAGTGATGTTGTCTGTATCTTTTCCCTTTCTTTTTCTCTCTTCTTTTTTATTCTATCCCCTCAATTATTTCCGTTTCTAATACTAAAAAGATTAACTAATCTTGCATTCAGTGACTCAAGATTTCAAAATCTACTCCAAGGGATAAATTAATTTACGTTTTATTAAAATGACTTCTGTTTCAGGGTGGAACTCAATTCCCAGCTAATAAGAAACATTTTTTGGGGGGGTATACTATTTCAATAACATATTTGCCAAATCTAGAGGTCACAAATTTGTTATTTATTTCTGCATAATTTCAAAGAAAGACAAAGATACATTGATAGAGATTCTTCTCTTAAAATTATATAGCCAAAATAAATTTGTATGTAAATTAATGCTGGAGGCCTTCAGCTTCAGAAAAAGATTATGCTAAATCATAGTCTCCAGACCTGAGCTGAAGTACATTTTACAAAAGTAATTCATCTGCACCAGTAGAATTAATAAAGGAAGGAAAAGTGAAGGGGGACATGAGTTTGAAAGATACAGATGGACTTCTAGACAACTACCCACGAGAGGAAATACAATCTTAAGGAAATCAGGCACAGCTGAGGTGGAAGTACATGTGGAAAACAGAAGGATTAGAGGAAAATGTATTAATTGAATGGTATGGCCATTCTCCCAGCCCTGTTCTTCCGCCATGTACCTAGCACTCTTAAACTCAAGCTTTCACCCTCTGTTAAAAAGAATGGTAGATTTCTCCAATAAGAAAACTACAAGAACAGGCCAGGTGGTGGCATAGTGGTTAAGTTTGCACTCTCTGCTTTGGTGGCCCGGGGTTTGTGGGTTTGGATCCCCAGCGTGGACAGATGCACCACTTGTCAAGCCATGCTGTGGCTGCGTCCCATATAAAGTAGAGGAAGATGGGAACTGATGTTAGCCCAGGGCCAGTCTTCCTCAGCTAAAAAGAGGAGGATTGGCAATGGATGTTAGCTCAGGGCTAGTCTTCCTCACACACACACACAAAGAAAACTAGAAGACCAAGAAAAAACACCTAAGTAATGGCATTTGATTGTTCTCCAAGGGAAAATCCAGTAATATTACCCTTCGACTAAAGACCCCTGTAATAAGCCTTGCTGCACAAGGACAAGTATACAGTAGTCCCATTTAGTATCTTACTCTTCATCATGGACTGGCAGCTAAGATCGCCAGAAATGAGAGAAAAACATACATTATAAAAGAAAATAAAATGAAGCTAAATTACAAATGAATTGTGGCAAACAGTCCGAACAAAAAGCAGGAAATACAATAAAAAGTCAGTATCTTCATAGAGATAGAAGATAAAGCAACACACATCTAACATGGTGTGTTGTAAGGGAAACACACACATGCAGTTGATTTAGGTGAAAAAGTAGATATGATGTTTGAATTATTTTAAAAGCAGATATTTGAAATGGTATTTTTTCCCCAAACACTGACGTTACTAGCTCCCACCCATAACTCAATCCAATTTATGAAAAAATACGTAGAACCAATATGCACAACATACCTAAAATTTTTAAATAAATTACATTCTAGAAAAGTAATTCCTCACTGTTCTTTGTTATATCACCAACAAATATTTGAAACTAGATTCTTAAAATCATGCATTTTGGTCTTGTTAAGAGCTTATTATAAAGTTAGAACTCTATAAACTCAAAAATGAAAAACATCAAGGAATAAATAACAATCACAATACTACTGTGGGGTTTAAAATTTAACAAAAGATCAAACTGAGGGCATGAATTAGACATTTAAGTAGTTTTGTTTGGTTGGAGTTATGCAAAATTACATAAATGCATCATCAGCCGCAAATAGTGTGATTTGTTTTGCCAAAGAAAATAACGGAAATTATAAGTTGGTTTATTTAAGTTCTGCACTCAAATCACAGTGAAATTATAGAACATAAACTGTGAAAAGTTTCTGACAACCTATATCCTTACATTATACATTGGTATATTTCACTTTAGTGAGGAATTTGAGTTATTTAATAAACAACAAAGCCAATTTACATTTACGCAAGCAACTGTTTTTCCAGTAACAGCTTAAAATTGTCTTTTTGGAAAACACTATACAATTTAATTATTATTGAATAAAGTTAGAAGGATTAGTTAGTAGAGAATATAAATCAGCAATTTTGTTAGAGCATGAAATTAAGTACCTCCTACAGAATACGGAAGCCCCAAGAGTTTAAAGATGATGCTATTGACATATCCGTTCATTCTAATGTAAGTGATTAGTAGCTGCAACTATATAAATGGATGGAAGGGTTTGGTGGTATTAAGTGCACACACCAAATAATTCTATTAAAAGATTCAAATGGCCCCACTTATATTCATTTAATAGCTCAATTGCATATTCTTGTTCATATAAAACACCCAGGTTGAATTTTCATAACCAGGGGAAATGAAGAATTGAGATAATTATCCCAATAACTAAGACTAAAGTCACACTTGGGGTTCTAAGGAATTGGAAAGCAGAAACAATTTATACTTTGATTCAGAGAAGTAATATTCTATGCTAGTTTTCAAATTAATATGATCAACTCTTTTGGCTCAGATGATTCTCCAGAAAGCTCAGGAGAGGGAAAGGAAAAGTAATCTTTGGAGCAGGCATGGCCAGAGGAATGGGAGACTATTAAGTGATTTGAATATGTTCTTTAGTCATGTGTGATACTGAAAGACTATTTATTTTATTCTTTCTGTTAAAGAAAGTCTAATCTATGCAGCTCGCCATACCAGATTTCCTACAAAAGAGCCACGATATAAACTCTAGAAAATTAAGAAAAAAAATCTAATATCGCCACAATGAAGAGAATAAACCTGATATAGACATTGGATTAGAGTTTTGATATCCAAATGCAGTTTTCTTGGACAATGATCACATATGTTTCACACTGCATGCTTCAAAAGAACATAAATTTTTTTTGCAAACTTCCTTAATATTATTGTATTGGCATTCATAAGCAGGATGCTTCACTACTGCCAATTGATGGGAGGGGGCAAGAGAAGACAGAGAAGGAGGAAAAGGAGGTAGAAGAGGATAACGATAGAAAGAAGGAGAGGAGGAGAGAGAGAGGGAGAAGAAAGAAAAGAAAGCTTTTTATATACTTTTAGTAATTTGCTATTGAGATAATGTAAGCTTCGGTATTATTTGAATAGATCTGCAATCATTGCAATATAAACATTAGCTCATTGCTTCTCAACTTGACATATTTGAGTATACTGTTTCTAAATAGCCAATTGAATTAACTGTTTCAATAGTGGAAGTAAGCTTTTTAAGTTATTTTTTCTTTTTTTTTATTTATTTTTTATTTTTTTTATTATTTTGTGAGGAAGACCAGCCCTGAGCTAACATCCACTGCCGATCCTCCTCTTTTTGCTGAGGAAGACCGGCCCTGGGCTAACATCTGTGCCCATCTTCCTCTACTTTATATGGGACGCTGCCACGGCAGGGCTGACAGGCAGTGCGTTGGCAGGCGCCCGGGATCCGAACCCGCGAACCCCGGGCTGCCAAGCATGAACTTAACCGCTGTGCCACCGGGCGACCCCATTAAGTTATTTTTTCTTGACAATTACATCTACAGATGTTGGATAAGATTCCCAAATACCAAAAGATCACTTAAACTACAGAGGTAACAGCTAAAGGAGTCTTAGTTAAAACTAGCCTCTCTAAATTTGCTGAGGGCATTAAGTACCAATCCAACACTTTGTAAAGCACACAAAGAAAGAAAGAAACGTATGACTTTTAAAACCAGGCTTTGATTGTCAAATCTCAAGGTATGGAGAAATAAACCACTGGTTGCCTGTATCCTGAACTTGATAGAGAAAACTTAAAATTAATTTTAACATTTTCAATTTCAATAAAATCACAAAATCCATTTGTGTTACTCTAAATACGTTTCTCAGATCTTCAAAACAATGATCTGGCTAACCATGCATTACACTGGATAGGCAACCTGTTATTCTATTCATACATTTTATGAATATATTCTTTTAAAATTTAGGCATAATTCACATTTACTTAGTTTATTTGCTCAATTGTGATTAATTGCTTTTAGACATTAAAGGAACATCAAAACATTGGTCATAATTGAACATCAGAGAGTAAGTGAAAAAGTTTGACAAATCCCAGTTCAGATGAGTCTAGGAAATTCAACATCCAATCTGCAGAAACACAAATGTCCCAAGGGAAGAAGAACTAAACCTGTGGATAGTGAGAAGTAATTGAGATGACTGAAATGGAAATGAAGAAGAGAAGAGTCAGTCACTAAACATCTGCATAGAAACGATCACTTGACAAGTTGTCATTAGCCAGGTTCTGTCATTGGCCACCCCATAGCAAGCACAAGGTGTGCACATAGAGTAGATATGGTATCAGAGATGGGGGCTACCTGTGGTTCAAAAAGCATCAACTCCCATTCATGCAAGCTAATTGAGCTAATGCCACTACTGGAATAACAAGTCTCCAAGGAACAGACACTGGTAGTACCCTTGATATGACACCATTTTTCAAGAGGAATTTCCAGCTACTTAATGAAAATTTGGTTACATTGAATACTCTCAGTCTGGAAGGGGAGCCGATTTGTCATTATTATAGCATGAGTTTGTTTGTCCTCTGTGGAAGGCCTTGACCCATACTACTATCAAAGGATTTACTGAACATTTGAACCACTGACCTGGTGATCCTGCAAAAAAAAAATTCTTTAGGTCAACAGAGCCACTTTACAGCAAAGGAAATGTGACAGTAGGGATAAGACCATGAGACCATAAATCCAATTATATACTACACTGCCAGAGATCAACAGTTAAGGAAAGGAGCCAACATATGGTCAAGAGTAATCGATTCTGATCATCAGGGGGAGGTAGGTTACTGTATCCTGTTGACCCAGGACTCTTAATTTTAAAAATTGTCCTGTACCTACAATTCTGCTTTACTATAAATTAGTACTATCTATACCTATGTCTATTTCTAGAGATTCTATTCTGTTTCATTATTTTATTTGTCTCTCTTTGTGGTAATTCCACATTTCTCTATTTATTGTATTTATAATGAACTTTGTTATCTAGAAGAATATATATCCCCCACTTTGTTCTTCTTAAAAAGTGTCCTACATTTTCTTGACCCTTTTTAATCTCTTAGAAATTTTAGAATTTATTTGCCAATGTTCACAATAAATTCTGCTGGATTTGAGTGTGATTGCATTGAATCTATGATTCTGTTCAAACTAATTGATGTCTTTAAAATGTCTTCAACCTGTTAATATTATACTGCTTCATTCATTTATTTATTGAATTTATGTCATTTACATTTTTCTGTATAGACATCTTACCCATCTTTGATTCATTTCTAATCCTTTGATATATTTGTAAATGCTATCTTTTCCCTAAAATTTTATGGTTCAAATATTATTGCTTGGATATAGAAATAAATTTGATTTTTACAGCAATTAAATTTGAACTTAAATCCACTATTGCAAATTCCTGTTTTAATTCTAAAAATCTGTAAGTTACAAATATCTTTGGATTTCTATGTACATAATCAGTTTGTGAAAAATGGCAGTCATTTTTTAATTCCAATTCTTACAACATTTATTTCTTATTCCTGTATTCTTTCTCTGCCTAAAAATATCATTAGAAAGTTGAATTGAAATGGAGATGTTGGTCAGGACTCTACCCTAGAAAAATAGTGGAGCTTAGTTCCATTCCCAAAGAATCAAAGTATGCGTGATTGGTAGTATCCATTTGTACGTGGATACAAGCCATAAATGGTGGGTACCTGACTACTGTTCTACTCTGTGTGGCCTGGAAAGCAATAGAGATGAAAAATCCTCCCTATGGGCAGATCTTCAGGTGGTGTACCTGCATTTATATGTTGTGGAATTATAAACAGACTCCTTGTCAGTGGAGATTGACCTGGCCAACTGATTGAGTGCGTAGAATGAAAAATATTGGAATATTAGAAACAAAGAGTTCTGGGTTAGAGACATGTGGATGATATTTATCACATTTTAACACCCAGCAGAGAACATTTTAACACAGCATAGGAACTAAACAGCCAAGTAGAAAAAATAGACAGGAAAGTTCATGTGAGCCATCCTTAGTTATCGGCAACCCCAATATTGGTATGCTGAGCGCATGAACAAAGTGGCTTTAGTGGTTGAGATGGAGGCTAAGTACAAAAACATCTGCATGACTGTTCTGGCTATTGGTCACCACAGATCTATCCTGGCAACAACAAAGACCACGGTTAAGCCCTCAATAGGGCTTCAAGTCTCAAGAAGATCAGATGGCCTCTTAGTGACAAGTTGCCTACAATAGTCCTTTCCACTCTGGACTGGTGAGTGGTTTATTCTCACAGGAATGCACATAAATATTGGATACAGGTTTTTCTTTCTTACATGCAGAGCCTCAGCTGGCATCAATATCTGAGTGCTACTAGCATAGGGTCCCATATAATGTCACATAAGACCAAGACGCACCTTATAGCAAAGAGTGAGGGAGGGGGCTCATGGCCATGGTATCCACTGGTCATATCACACCACCCAGATGCTTCTACCCTGATAAGCATTGTAATGGCCTGTTGACAGCATCAATGAAGTACTAATTTGGAGGCAATATCAGGCAAGGATGAAGTGGCATCATTCTGGATACAGAGTACACATTGAATCAAAGACATGGTGTTTCCATTAGGAAGTACTCATGGGTCTGGGGTTAAGTAGTAGAAACATGAGTGTTCCCACTTACCATCACTCTCAATGATCCATTGAGTTTGTGCTTCCTATTCCTACATTTTGGAGTTCTGTAGGATTAGAGGTGTTGGTATCTAAAAGGGGCATGTTTTCTCCAGGATACACAGCAAAAGTCCCATTTAATTATATCTTATGTCTGATGTCTGTGAAATTTGGACTCATTGGGTACAGGGAGCAGTAGACTCAGAGGAATGACTGATTTGACATGATAATTTGGCCGTGATAATTGACTGATCATCAAGAGGAGGTAGGGTTGCTCTCACTCAGAGGAAATACAAAGAAATACGTGTGGAAACCAACTAATCTACTTGGTGCCTTCCCTTGGCTAAATATGAATGTAAATGGACAGATAAAGCAACTACTAGAGACCTGGTGGCCAGAGGCTTAAGCTCTTCATGAATCAAGGTCTAGGCTACCACACAAGGTAAGCAATTGAGGTAAAAAAGGGAGCAGCTTAAAGTGAAGGGAATCTAGAATGGATGGTCAAAGAGTAGTATAAATAGAATCAACTGTGGTTCTCAGCAAGTAGTAAAGGTGGCATCAAATCGTTATATCTTATACAGGGGATTATTGAAGATGTGAACGACTAGGACTCAACATTTTTCAACATTACATTTTCCTTTTTCTGTATCTAGTTAGTTATATGTTTGTTATAGTTTTTTAATGTATTTCATCAATGCGTCCCAAATTTTAAAAAATTTAATAAAATTAGTATTTTCATTTATTTTTAGAGAGCGGATGACATTAAGTTATTTGAATTACATGTTTTCCTGGTTCCCTTGTGATTTTCCTATATTTAAATATATGTATTCAGTATAAAGCTAAGTGAGTATTATTTTTGTTTTATACAGTTCATCTGTACCGTAAAGGTGAATATATATATACACAGCACATTCACAGAATGTCAACTCCTAGTTATAAATCCCAGATCAATTTGTTCACATACGCAAAAATAATAATAACCAAACCTCAATATTTATTAATGATAGAATGGTCATTAAATTGAAATATATTTATAGAATGGATTTCTATGTGATAATGAAAAACAGCAAGGTACTGATACATATAACAGGATAGATATATTATGACGTTGTAACATGTCTAACTCAATTACTTTTGAAAAATAAACTTACCTAGGTTTTTCAGTATGTGTGCGGAGATGTATCCTCTGACATTTATTTGTGTATTTCCAAATAACATTATGTTGCCATCATCATGCAATATCTTTGATGACAATATAATGCTGATCATTTTCTATTTAATGTGCATTTTCTCTGTGCTCTAAAATCCCTGAATGTGATTATTTCATAGACATCATCTCCAGCCAAGTATTACCATCTCAGCAGCATGAATGAAATAAAGAGCAAGTCAAGAGTGAATAAAAGTAACTTCTTAGGTTCAAAGGACGAGAATATTTCTGTGGGCAGGGTGGTGCTGTAGGTCTTTGAGGAATCCACTACCCAAATGATGCAGATATTAGAGATTTTACATCAGAATATGAAATTTGGCGAGGTTTTCATTTTATTCATTCATTCTACAACTATTTGTTGAGCATCAACTCTATACCTGTCCCTTTACTGGCACTTCAGCTAAAGTGGTGTTAGTGAAAACCTATCAAGTTGACCACACTCTGATATCACAGGACAAACTGTCCGTTGGCTTTCCCTGCCCTGTGATTCATTCTAAAATAATGTACCGACTACAGTTATGATTAAAAACACATTTTATTCATGATATATTGTTTTAAAATAGTATATGACATACTCGTGTCTACATTAGATTTTTTGTAAATCCATGTTATATAAAATGATAGGATGTGAAAATGTTTTCTGCACTTTGAAACACAACTTACCTACTAACCATATGACCTTGTTTAGCATATCACTTAACCTTTGAAAGCCTTTGTTGTTCATCAGTGAAATGGGACTAAAGATGCCTGTCTCACAAGGTTTCATCAGATAACCAACATAAAGAATAAACTTATGATCATCAGGTTACCAATAAAGCTTATAAACAATGTAACATACTATATTCACCAATGAAAACTTATTGAATACTTTAGAAATGAAATGCACCATTTCAATAGCTTTGAGAAATTGCACAAATAAAATAGACATGTTGCCTGACCTCATCATTACATGTTTACAGGGAAGATAAAGCATACACATAAATAACTATAATATAAGGAAGGGAAGAAAAAAACAACCTTATTTTTTTTCTCTAAAACCATAAATCAGGGCCTATGCTAGTAAGCAATGTACACAGTATCTTATTTAATCCACTCAAAAACCCTGTGAGAGAGGTGTTTAATTTAATTTTGAAGAAGAAATGAATGGTGAAAAGAAATTTTAGGGAATGAAACTAGAGTTTGATCTGGGCATAGGAGCCTGGTGTAGGCAGTGGTGATGGACTTGTATTTATTTGAAACATCTATAAATGGTTAGATTTTTATTTTGTTTTACTATTTTTCATTAAAAAAGGAATAAACTAAAACATAAAAAATATCCTAATATATTTAGAAGAAAGTACTGTGAGTCAATTGACATTCCTCATGTTATATTTTGAACATTTGAATTGCTTGACAACAGTAGACTCATCCAACAAGTTTACACAATTAAAATGGAGAAATGATGCTGCCTAAACCTGAATCTCTGTGCTTTGGGAGGATTTTCATGAATCAGGGGTGTCAGAGGTTTATCAGAGAGTTCTCTTTATAACAACAACTGTCAAGGTATCAGGGAAGAAGAATTGGAAGAACAGAAGTGTTGAACTAAGGTGTGGTTACAATGAAGACTCAGATGATCTTATAGAAATAACTGGAATTGGGATGTGACTTAGGATTTTCCCTATTGAGGAAATGGGCCTGGAATTTCTAATCCTAAAGGGGTGCAGACTGCCCCCATGAAGGTGCATAACATGATGGAGGCAGCTCCCAAACTGCATTTCCCTGTGGGCTGTCAGCACTAAACACTCCCAGTGCCTGGAATACAGTTTCTCTATCCCGGAGGAAGGATATGAGAAGCACAACACAGCATCCACATTAGAAAGAACATTTCTGTAAATAACGATAATGTGAAAAGTCACTATGTAAATGCAAATAGTTTCGAAGACTGCTGACTTTTTGAAATATTCCTTTTGTAATTAAATGAAGGAACCGATATAATAGCACTTTGGATATTACAGTCATCACACCAATATGAAGTGATATTATTATTAAAATAAAACCTTCAGGGCAGTATCTATCTTTATTTAACTGATATACTGTTGAAAGAAAGTCACTGTCAGCAGGCGTGTGAGTCAGTTAAATAATTTAAAGCCTTGTGATAGTGACAAAATTGTAAGAAAGAGGAAGTGTCTTCTTTGCATAAAATGTGTTTACCCTCCTTTAAGATTTTAAATAAACTAGATATAAGAAAATTTTCCAGGTTTATCACAAAACTTGACAGTGATGAAGAAAGATTTTTCCTCAAATTTTAGATATCTTATATTAGTATAGTGGCTTGTTATAATTAATGAACTAATGTTGTTGCATTATTATTAACTAAAGCCCCTTCTTTTTTCAGGTTTCCTTGGTTATTATCTGATGCCATTTTTCCATTCTAGAATCCCATTCAGGATGCCAAACTGCACTGAGTTCTCATGCTCCTTAAGCTCCTCTTGACTGTGACAGTTTCTCAGATGTGTTTTTGATGACCTCGACAATTTTGAAGAGCATTGGTCAGTTGTTTTGTAGAATGACCCACAATTGGGAATTTTCTGATGTTTTTCTCGTGGTTAGCCCAGGGTTATGTGTTTTCAGTAGGAAGATGGCAGAGGCAAAGTGCTATTTTCGTGATATCATATGAAGGTATATATCAAAATGATTTATCACTGTTGATATACTTGACCACCTAACTGAGCTACTCTTAATCAGGATTCTCCAATGGAAAGCTACTCTTCCCTCTCCACGCATTTCCATAGTGTTCTCTTTGGAAAGAAGTCACAGTGTGCAGCCCACACTTAAGGGGTGGGAGTTATGTTCCCCCTCCTTGAGGGCAGAGTATCTACTTTAATTATTAGGAATTCTTCCTCACCAGACATTTGCTTTCTCCCATTTATTTATTTATTACTTATTCAATCATTTATTTACATCAGTATGGAATCATCCATATTTATTTTTTTACTTTGGGCTATAATCCAATACTACTTTATTTATTTATGCTCAAATTGTTACAGATTTGTCCAGAGGGGGTCTTTCTGTTTTTCTGTTGGCTCCTGTGTTCCTTTGACATAGGTTTATCATTGTGTGTGTGTGTATGTATGTGTGTGTGTTTTAAGCACTGTATTATTTTCTGGCACTACAAGGCTCTCCAGGTTTATTTTGTATATTTCCTTCTCTAGTCCTAGAATAAAGCATTTCTCCAAGGAGCTTAGTTCGTTTTGTTGGAGGATGATACTGGAAATCAAGGTCTGATTTTTACGTGTGCTCATTGCTTCTAGAGTTTTGGGGGGTTTTTTTGATGACGACTACCAGCCCTGAGCTAACATCTACCACCAATCCTTCTCTTTTTGCATAAGGAAGATTGTCTCTGAGCTAACATCTGCACTAACCCTCCTCCATTTTGTATGTGAGACACCACCACAGCATGGCTTGACAAACAGTGTGTAGTTCCAAGCCCAGGATCTGAACCCATGAACCCTGGGCCACTGAAGCAGAGCACAGAAACTCAACCACTATGCCATGGGGCCGACCCCCCCCCACTAGAGTTTTTTTGCTTCCACGCCCTATCAGGTAAGAGAAGAAGGAAATATATGTATGAATACTAAACCATGTATATACAACTATCTATAAATATTTAAATATGTAAATATTTCTATCTATAAATGGATTAGTACTGGTATATCTAACTACAATTCATAACCATAGGATTATTCCACCTTCCTCCTCTAACTTTTCTGTAAACTTCCACTTCAACTGTGAGGAACCTAGATAGCACCATCTGCCATTTGTTTACTTAATTTTTCACTTCCACTCTGCATATGTAGCAGTATCGATATTGTTAACCCATAACCTCATGCACAGAGCTTTATCAACTAGAACGTAGTGCTTATTTACAGTTCTTTTTACTTTTAGTCTAACGGACTCTACTCATTTCTGGAGTTACTTAGGTCAGCACTTCCTTCTTCACCACTTTCAATGACTGTTTCATACATTTATAATACAGTTAGATAGTTTTATGAAATCTTCATTCCATCCCAGGACCCCTTGATAGTCTAAATTATTATTTTTTTTTTACTATTTGAATACATTAGGTTAACTTCTTATGCTGTAAAATTCTATGAGCTTTGACAAATGCATCATGTCATGTATCCACCATTACAGTATCATACAGAATAATTTCACTACCTTAAAAAAACTCCTCAGTGCTTCACCTATTAACTTTCTCCCCTCACCTGAAACCCTGGCAACTACTGATCTTTATAAATCTCTGTAGTTTTGTCTTCTCCAGAATGTCATATAATTGGAATTATACACTATGAAGACTTTTCAGACTGTCTTCTTTTATTTAGCAATATGCATTAAAATTCACTCATGTCTTTTTGTGACTTGACAGTTCATTTCTTTTAACTGCTTAGTAATATCCCATTGTGTGGATGTACCAAAATTTCTTTATCCATTCACTTCTTGAAGGACATCTTGGTTGCTTCCAGTTTTGGGCTATTATGAATAAAACTGCTATAAACACTTCAGATGCAAGTTTTTGTGTGGGGATAAGTTTTCAGTTCAGTTAGGTAAATATTTAGAAGCACAATTGCTGTATTGTAAGGTGAGACTATTTTCAAGAAAACGCCAAAATGTCTTCTAAAGTGGCCTGCCATTTTCTTTCCCACCAACAATAAATGAGAATTCCTGTTGACCTCCATCCTTGCCAGAAAATGTTATTGTCAAGTTTTGGGATTTTAGTCATCATAATAGTTGTGTAGTCATATCTAACAGTTGTTTTAATTAGCAATTCTCTAATGATAAGTGATGTTGATAATTTTTTCATATACATATTTGCTGTCTGCATATCTTCACTGATCAGGTGTATGTTCAGATTTTGCACATATTTTTTTTCTTTTTTTGTGGTGAGGAAGATTAGTCTTGAGTTAACATCTGCCATAACAACGTGCCACAGACTGGGTGGCTTAAAGAACAGTGGCTTTCATTCTGAGGCCTCGCTCCTTCGTGTGTAGATGACCATCTTCTCTCTGTGTCTTCACATGGTCTCCCCTCGGTGTGTGTCTGTGTCCTAATTTCCTCTTCTTAGAAGGATGTCAGTCACATTAGATTAGGGGTCATCGAAATGACCTTATTTTAACTTTGTCTCTTTAAAGACTCTATCTCCAAATTCAGTCACATTCTCTGCTACTGGAAGTTAGGACTTTAACCCATGAAGTTTGGGGGAGCCCTATTTAAATTATATATTTATCCTATGTGGATTTTGGTAGTTTATATCATCATGTAACTGGTCCATTTCATCTTAATTATCAAATTTGTGGGCAAAGGGTTGTTCATAGCATGTCGGTATCTTCTTAATGTTCACAGGATCAGTATTGATGGCCTTGTTTTATTTATTTACCAATAGTTAGAAATAAAACAAGGCCATCTATTTTTCTGCTCCATTCTTTGTTTTTTCTTTTTCTGGTATTCCAATTATTCATATATTACACTTTTTGGAATTGTCCCATATGGCATTTCCATCTCACCTTTTACACTACATATCAGTTCTTTCATTTTGACTACTTTTTCCATTAGATCATTAACATATTGAATATAGTTATTTAAAATTTCCTGTCTGATAAGTCCAACATCAATGTCATATCTGAGTCTTGCTTTGTCTTTTTAGACTGTGTTTTACTTGCCTTTTAACATGCCTTGTAAATTTTTGTTGAAAGCCAGGCATATTGTATCCAGTAATAGGAACTGAGGTAAATAAGCTTTTTATGGATGTAAGAACGTGAATAGAGACTTCTATATAATGGAGCTGAAACCAGAAATTTTAGATACTGAGCACAGAAGAGTGAGCAGAACAGAAAAGAATTCCTAACTTTGGGGTATGCAGGCATAAATATGCTACAGATATTTTCACATGCAATTCAGTTTTAAATCACCTATACAAAACAGCAAAACCTAAACAAGAAAAAACATTCTATTTTGTTGTCAGTCAATAAAGTGAATTAGCATATATTTGTAACATGTCTAACTCAATTATTCTTGAAAAGTAAACTGGCCTAGGTTTTTCTGTATGTGTGTGAGATGTATCCTCTGACATTTATTTGTGTATTTCCAAATGACAGCATTATGTTGTCATCATAATGCAATATGTTTGATGACAATATAATGCTGATCATTTTCTATTTAATGTGCACCTCCTTTGTTCTCTAAAATTCCTGAATGTGATTACTCCATAGACATCATCTGAAGCCAAGTATTACCATCTCAGTAGCATGAAATAAAGGGCAAGTCAAGACTGAATAAAAGTAACTTCTTAGGTTCAAAGGATGAGAATATTTCTGTGGGCAGGGTGGTGCTGTAGGTCTTTGAGGAATCCACTACCCAAATGATGCAGATATTAGAGATTTTACATCAGAATATGAAATTTGGGGAGGTTTTCATTTTATTCATTCATTCTACAACTATTTGTTGAGCATCAACTCTATACCAGTCCCTTTATTGGCACTTCAGGTAAAGTGGTGTTAGTGAAAACCTATCAAGTTGACCACACTCTGATATCACAGGACAAACTGTCCATTGGCTTTCCCTGCCCTGTGGTTCATTCTAAAATAATGTATAGACTACAGTTATTAATTATGAATAAAAACATACATTTTATTCATGGGCTATTCTTTTAAAATAGTATATGACACACTTGTACCTACATTAATTTCTTATAAATCATAAAATGATAGGATGTGAAAATGTTTCCTAAACTTTCAATCACTGCTTACACACTAACCCTATGACCTTGTTTAGCATATCACTTAATCTTTGAAAGTCTTTGTTATTCATCAGTGAAATGGGACTAAAGATGCCTATCTCATAGGTTTCATCAGATAATCAACACACATAATAAATTTATGACCATCAGGCTACCAGTAAAGCTTATAGCCAATGTAACATGCTACATTCACCCATAAACACTTATTGAATACTTTAGAGATGAAATGCACCATTTCATTAGCTTTGAGAAATTGTGCAAATAAAACAGACACATTGCCTGATCTCATGATTCCATGTTTACAGGGAAGATAAAGCATGTACATAAATACCTATAGTGTAAGGAAAAGAAGAAAAACAACCTTATTTATTTATTCCTCTCTAAAACCATAAACCAGGACCTATGCTAGGAAGCAATGTACACAGTATCTTATTTAATCCACTCAAAAACTCTGTGAGAGGAGCATGTTTTATTTAATTTTCAAGAAGAAAAAGCTGAAGTCTTGAGAAAAATGTTTTAGCTTCTGAAGAAAACATATATTTAAAATCATAACACCCTTTAATGTGCTTCTCCAGTTTCAATTTGACATTGGAAAGTATTTTTTTATTAGATGATCACCATTGGGTGAACTTTCAATTTATTTTCTAGAGAACAGTTGGAGGAAAGACGTGGCCAAAAAGCAAAATGTTTTCAAATGTCATGAAAGAGAGAATGCTGACAAAAGATGACAGGACATTCTGCTAGGGTGTAGCTCACACGCTAATTTAATTTCTTAAGATACTCAGATGAAAAGGAATTCTTCTACCCAGGTTTTTACCTATAAAGACTAGTTGGGCCAAACTCTTCCAATGCACAGTCAAGCACGGAACATTTTTTAACATGGTAGAAACTACTGTTTTTTCCTATGATTTGACATTTTACTTTCCTATTAATTTACCAAACCTTTAAATCTAACTATCTCAGCTCTGCAGGTCATGCACACATAGTATTATTTTTTTGTAAGTTTGAATCCCTGACTGGTATTGGAGGATATTTTAAATGTGAATAAATAAATGAATAAGTAAATATACAAAGACGAAAGAATAGGAAGACAATCAACTGTAAAATAATTCATATCTATTATGTTCAAGCACAGGTTTCTTAAAAAAAATTGACTGTAGGTGCCGGCCTGGTGGTGTAGCAGTTAAATTTGTGCATTCCGCTTAGCGGCCCAGGGTTCACTGGTTCGGATCCTGGGAGCGAACCTACTCACTGCTCATCACGCCATGCTGAGGTGGTGTCCCACATAGAAGAACTAGAAGGACATACAACTAGGATATACAACTATGTACTGGGGCTTTGGGGAGAAAAAAGAAAAAAAAAGAGGAAGATTGGCAACAGATGTTAGCTCAGGGCCAATCATCCTCAAAAAAACCCCAAATAACAACAAAAATAATTGATTCTAACTAAGAGGGGTACATTTTTCCATTAGAAATCTCTGTTAACTAGATGACATAATATTAATATGTTAATTATGTACAAGCATATTTTGGAAAGTTATTGGTTTATATTCTCCTTTATGCCTGATGATCTACAACCTAGATGAACAATGATGCCATATTTTTTCATGGCCCCTCAGTTTCTACCTTTTCCTGGGTGTAGTTATAACTCTCTCTTTGACGTGGAACAAGTAGCCTCATATACAGACACTTTGAATTCACAGAGAAAGGCCAAAGTCTAAGTGATATATCAGAGAGTATCTCAAATTCTGATGAAGTCTGAACAGATCGACTTGCCACCATCTTCCTGATTCTTCAGTTCAACTAGTCTATGTGCTAAAGTAATAAATACAGCAAGGTGATGAGGAGAAAAAAAAAAACACTTAGTTTAGTAAAATGGGTTCTTCTCCCTTTCTATTTTTTTTTGTATTCTGCTTTATTTCTTTAACCTTTATAACTACGCAACATAAATTATCTCTGAGGGATTTATGTACGAGCAGTTTATTTTTAGAGAACAGATAATGCCCATAATTCTGTATGCATTATGATGAGATAATAGATTTAAAGAGAGAGAGAATAATAATGAATACACATTGATGAACCTATTGGCTATCAAAATTGAATGGAAGGGTCAGAAAATTGTAGCATAATGATGACAAATATTAGGTACTATTTTCCAAAGATTCGAAGTGATATTGGCATAGGCATTTTATTTTGTAGATAACACATAGCTGGGACTTGCTTTGTTTTTATTTTCATTTTCCAGTTCAAATTGCCTTTTAACTGCAATGTTTATAACATGTATATTTAATATGATTAAAATATGGTTGGCTTTCAATTTACTGTCTTGCAATTTGTTTTTGGTGAAGACTGAGGAGAACACCTGTGTGGATTTCTATAGCTCATATTCTGCCTGACTGCTTATTTCTAGAACTCTACCTTGCTACTTCCTGTAGTCTCATCATCCTTGAACTCAGATATTTTTCTCTTCTACACAGCAAATCTGCTGGATTCAATTGGGTTACTCTTCCTAAGCCAGTATTCTAGAAGAATGCCTCCAAGCAGAAATAGAGGGCAATTATAGAGTTCATATCATACTTTTCCTTTCCTCAATGATTGTAGTCCTGTGAAGCCTATTGTCTAACGTCTAAAAATAGTTATTTTATACATGCTCGTCAGTTCTAGTTTTCCTCTTCTTTTTTAATGGAAGAAGGTTGTGGCTCAAAGTTAAAGCCTTTAAACCATTCTATTTCAATATTAGTTGATGCTCTAAAACTTGAGGACACAAAAACAACCAGAAATTAGACATTCAAGTCATAAAAAAAATTAAATATGGTGAGATTTATTCTCTCTAACCCAGCTCACATATGAAAACACATATCTAAAATCAAAGAGGTAATATAAAGTCTCAAGAAGTCACAGAAGAGCGAGCCCTGATGGCCTAGTGGTTAAAGTTCTGCATATTCTGCTTCGGCGGCCAGGGTTCAGCTCCCGGCTGTCTGTCAGTAGCCATGCTGTGGTAGTGGCTCACACAGAAGAATCAGAACAATTTGCAGCTTTGTACTGGGGCTTTGGTCAGGGGGAAAGGAAGAAAAAAGGAGGAAAATTGGCAACAGATGTTACCTCAGGGCAAAACTTCCCCTGGAAAAAAAAAAGAAGTCACGGAAATACAGCCATGATTATGATAGTGGGGTTCAGGTGATAATTTGCATCATCACTGTGGTGTGACAGAAGGAATGAGCACTGATTCCTATTTTCTTTGGCAATGTTGAATTTTGTCAACGTATTGATCTTTTATATGTATAGCTCTGACTCCCTTTAAGCCATCATTGGCTGCTGAAGCTGTTTCCTCAGTTCTACTTATTTGTTCAGTAGATCTAGGAGACAAAATTACCAATCTTAAGGCAATCAATTTAATTTTATGTATCTTAAAAATATGCTGACCGCCTTACCAGAATATTTATAGCAGGTTTCATTCACATATGGAGGAGAAAGCTCCTAACAAACTCACCCACTCACAGATAACGACTATAAACTTTGGGGAAAATCCAAAAAAAGAACAAAGAAAAGAAAATTACCTAAGTAATCTAAAGAGTGAATAAAAACAGATGGAATTTGGAGGATTTTTAAAACTGTGGAACAGATTGACACAGGGAGAGTTTCACACTTTTGTGGCTTTGCCTTAATATCAGAAGCATGTTGATAAGATGCAGTTCAGCTAAAACATCTAGAGAGAGTCCACGATCTTTTGGCCAGAGGAACTGAAGGGAGGAAACTGTAGCAGCAAGTGCAGCTGGAATGTGAGGGAGATATCCTAGAAAGGACAGAGTCTTAAAAGGGAGATCTCAAATTCTGTGTATTAGAAATGCTTTCATCTCTGGATGACCTCTAAACCGTATATACGCATGGTGAGCTAAAAGGAATCTGGACTGAGATCTGAGTTGTCACCCACCACAGATAAGACAGAGAGTACCTTTAATCCAAGTGAATTAATTGTCTACTAAAACCAATATATCACCTTTCTTCAGAGGAATATAAAAGAACCCAGTTGCCACAACATAATATTCACAATGTTCAGAATGCAATCCAAAGTTATTCAAAATGTCAAGGGGATCAAAATCATTAGGCATCATGGAAATTCAAATTAAGATCACAGTAAGATATCAATACACATCCATCAGAATGGCTAAAATTTATAAGACTAATGCTGTGCTGATAAGGATTTTTGGGTGACTTTTTTGGTGAGGAAGATTAGCCCTGAGCTAATATCTGTTGCCAATCCTCCTCTTTTTGCTGAGGAAGACTGGCCCTGACCTAACAGCTTTGCCCATCTTCCTCTATTTTTATATGTGGGACGCCACCACAGCATGGCTTGATAAGCAGTGTGTAGGTCTGCCCCTGGGATCTGAACCTGTTAACTCCAGGCTGCTGAAGTGGAGCATGTGATCTTAACCACCATGCTACCAGGCTGGCCCCAGGATCTCTAATAGAAAATACTGCTTATATAAAATATTCCACTTTGGGAAACTCTTTTGGAAATTATTTATTTCTTAAAGTTATACACTATACAATGTTGTCTTTCTGTTCCTAGGCATTTAACCAAGAAAAATGACATCATATTTACACATAAAAACTTGTATACACATGTCCATGAAAATTTTATTCATAATTAACCAAAACGGGAACCCACACACATGTTCTTCAACATGTATGTAAATAAATCCAAGGTGCTACATTCATATAATGTAATACTACTCAGCAATACATGGGAACAAAATACTGGTAAACACACAACATGGATGAACCTCAAAGTTATTCTGCTGAGTGAACATAGTCAGACACAAAACAATACATAGGTAGGATTTAAATTCCATAATATTTAATAAAACGCAAGCAAATCACTAGTGGTTGCCTGAGTCCAAAGTCAGGGGTAAGAATCAGCCACAAAGGGGCACAAAAAAATCTTTTGGGACTCATGACAACATTCTCATGACAATGTATCTTATTTACAGGAGTGATTTTACAAGTGTGTCAAATCGAAATGTATGCTTTAAATGGATACAATTTATTAAATCTAATTTAAGAAAACAATGTATGACGAACAAAACACCCAGATTAAGTTAAACTGTTAGTTATTCCATTGCTTCCATCCAGAAATGATTTACAGTAATAGTAACATGTTATCAGACCCTTTGTAATGGGACTTTTGTGCACCTCAGAGACTTAGTTGTTTTCTCTTTCCTGAGCCTCATACAATCTTATCATAAGAGTGAGGGAAATTACATACTTGTTCCTTTAAAAGTTTCTTCAAGGTCACATTATAATATTAGGAATGAAAATCAAGTATATACCTTAAATTTAATCATGAATAAACGTCAGACAAACAAAAATCGAAATATGTCAGACATTTAACTTAAACAGCTCAGGAGAAAAAAGGTTATTTTTTTTCCTGTACATTTGAAATTATTTCAAAATTAAAAAAAAGAAATGTAAGTAAAATATAGAAATCGATCATATTAGGAATAAGAATCAAGCAAATTTTTGGGATATGCTACGATTCCAGTTTGAGATTTCTGTTTTTTTTAAATGTATGAAGTTAAATACCATCATTATATTTGGCAGGAAAAGAATAGATGTTGTGTATAAAGCTAGAGTAATTGTTTTTAATTTGGGGGGAGAATCAATTTTGTGTGGCATCAATTTAAATAAATTATAGTGAAACTTCCAATTTAACTTTCAACTGCCTTCTAAAGATGTGATTTATAAAAGATTAAATATATTCTAAGTAGGAAAGTTTTCATGCAATTGAGGGATTTAAAAATTATTTACTTTTTTATTTCACATGCTTATATTCTTTTCTCTAATCTATATAGGGTCAGTTTTCACAGAGGACTATCAACTCTTGGTTTGTTTGCTCCCATGTACTGTAGAATATAATAAGTCTCTCTAATTATACTTGCATGGAAAGTCTCTCTAATGCATATTTCAGATATGATTGCTCTGATGAATGCTACTTAATGAAAAAATTGCATTGATTTTTTTTGTATTATTTTCATAGGTCATCAAAATTTGAGCCACTTATTGTGATTTTTCTCTTCTGTTTTGACTTTGCCTTATATTTCTTTGAAAATATGCTATAAATATATATGTTATACAATCTATTCAACACACATATACGTGTGTATGTATACATATATAAAAATTATTGACTATCTTTAAATAAAAGCTTCGTCACTGAACAGGTAAGAAGTGTATCGAATAGATAGATCAATGGTAGGAAGAGGGCCTTTGCCCTGAATGGGAACTGTTGGGACATGCAAACTCAGCGTTGGAAATTACCATTCAGGGCATATTGGGCAAATAACCTAACTTTTTTCATCTTTTGTTTTGTTGACCTGTCAAATGTGGATGATGCCAAATTTGAAAGTTTGTGGAGAGTACTAAAGATAACATATGCAAAACTGAGTTGGAAAGCTATAATTTTCACCATTCAGATTCCAACAAATGGGAGGAAAAGACCCTAACCTCCTTCACCCTTCAATTTTCTCATGATTATAGTCTTAATGAGAGAATCTCTGCAGCTGTGCCCCAGGCTGGGTAAAAGTCAATGATGCACACTCGATATCTTTGCATTTTTTTCAACCAACAAGCTAAAAGGAGAGGAGAGACCCATCCCACAAACCACACTGTTTGACTGGACTGCCACTCTTTGTTCTAATTTGTTCCATCAGTTTCTGTTCCCCTATATAAGTCTCTTATAATAGGATGTAACAGCAAACTTGCCTTGTTCAAGTGAGAATATCCTCTTTAGCGCAAAGTAGACATGTTGAAAGGAAAACAAAAACGCTGCCACATAATGAGAAGACAATTGAATGTTAGGACAATTATGCAATAATGAAAAATTGTAATTCTATAAATCATAGAATAAAAATTCCACAATTGAAATTCTTAATAAACCCTAATCATCATTGATTGAATTTTCATTGATACTAAACATACAATTTACTTAAAAATTATTTGGAAATTTAAATTAAGAGAGAGAAACACAGTTTCTAGAAACTCAAATTCTTATTGGCTACTTAAAGAAATTATTTATGTCACATTTAAACAAGAGAATAAGGAGAAACGTAGCTTTAACAATGAGGAGATAATCAACTGGATTTTTTTGATTTGAAACTTTCACTAAACCTACCATCGGGACCAATTTAATCTATATTTTAAGTGGTTATTAATTAAAGGATAGGCTATTCGAGATTTTTGACAGAAAAATTTTAGTACAACAAAAGGAAATGTAGTTCTTCAAAACAATATTGAAAATTATCCCTTTGGTATTTAAAAACAAAGGTTCTGGATTTCAGCTGATCGGATCTAATGCAAAATGCATTAGTATTTTGTGGCAGGCATTTCAGAGTGCTTTTATCAAGAGGTTGAATTGAGATTTACCTCAATTTAAGATGCTGCAACCAATCAAGTCTTATAAATTAAATTTTCTCTCTAAAATAGACTAATTAAATACTTAGATATTTAACTGAATTGAACTTTTAAAAATTAAATATAAAAAATATTTTAATGTATTTTTATATATTACATATAAATATTTTTTTGGTTATTAGACTTCACTATGATTATTACCAAGAATTCAAGTTATGATGAAAAAAATATTACCAATCTGGAATGGTCTGCCTCTTTCTTTGGTCTCTCCCTGCCCTCCACATATGGGGGCTGGTTTCAGATTTTGCCCCGGAAGCTCCCGAGGTTGCAAAGCAACAATTGTCTGATTAGAGGAGAAGGTTTTCACAGGAAGGAATAACAGCAAGAATGGGAGTTAGAATGGAAGGAGGCTGTGTAGGTCATGGAAAGAACAAGGTTTGCCAACAGAATGGTGACAGGGACAAAGAGTGTCTGGGGAAATTATTCTAGCGACCTTGTGAAGTACATACAGTGAAGATTAGAGCCAGTCTTCCCTCTTCATGGACAGATGAAGGCACAGAGGCTCAGGCGCCATCGCTGGACAGCACTGGATCTGAGAGCAAAGCCACTTATGCAGGTACTTTTCCTACTTGGTGATTCTGAATCACATCTGATGTTTGTACAGACTGCATTACACAATTATATTTATTCTACTTGTATCTCTCCAGATGTGTGAAACATATTCTCTTATGCTGGAGAAATTATGGGCAAATTTCTTAAATATCTATTTCTTACATCCTTTACCTGTAAAATGAGTTTAGCACTACTGCTAAAGGAATCTTGAAAGGTAATTAATACGTCTCTTAAAAAAATGTATATATATTTCCATTTCTTAAAAGTATTTGAGATGAGTAATGTCATGAATGATCATTATAAATTTAGTATTATAATATGTAAAATGGGAACATAAATAATACAATGATCTTCCAAGAACATATACAATGTCTGAAATTAAAATCTCTAATATACCTATGACTGCATGAGAATTCTGCCTTAGAATAACAGAGTTATAATAAAAAATGTTATGTTTCTTATCCTAAATATATATTTTGACAAATATTATTTTATCTTTCTGTCCTTTTCAGTAACATAGGATAGAAAATGTAATGCTCCTAGAGCATTCAAATAAATAGAACAAAACAAAAATCCCTTGACCATTCTTTTTTTGGAGGAAGAATGCTATCAGGTTGATTAGTTACAGACTTCTTCTATGCATTTCTCCTTGTATATATACAAGCTGTAATGTAGCCTCCCTAAGGGAAGACATTTCCATCTACTTTATTCACTACTGAATTCCTAATTCCTAGAAGCATGCTTAGCAGAAAATATGTTCAATGAATAAATGAATATATAGAAATAAGTGCAGAGAGGGCCCAATGGTGATGAGACACAGAAAAAAATCTTCCCAGATATAGAACATCCCACTATGAGTGGGAAATT
Organism: Tapirus indicus; assembly: GCA_031878705.1. Taxonomy (NCBI): domain Eukaryota; kingdom Metazoa; phylum Chordata; class Mammalia; order Perissodactyla; family Tapiridae; genus Tapirus; species Tapirus indicus. Next base: position 20,139,431 of record CM062936.1, read on the forward strand.
CTGGGAAGAAGTTTGTAATCCAGTGAGTTAGTGCAGTGTATTTTTGAAAGAAATAGGCTTGAAATATGAGGGGCAAGAGGCAGCAATATTGGGAGAGTACAGCTCCTTGGCAAAAAGAAATCCACTGAAGGCATCCTTTGTAGACATGATACTGAAGGGAAAGAAGAAAGCATGTGATGGAAATTAAGGGACCTAAGGAATGATTAAATGCAAGCAAACCAGTTCTTCCAAACACTGTTGATTAATGACATTGCACTTCAACCTAGTAAAAGAAAAAGATAAAAATTTCAGATAGGGCTGGCCTGGTGGAGTAGTGATTAAGTTTGCACACTCCAGTGGCCTGGGGTTCATGGGTTTGGATCCTGGGTGAGGACCTACACACCACTCATCAAGCTGTGCTGTAGTGCCTTCCAACATACAAAATGGAGGAAGATTGGCACAGATTTTAGCTCAGGGACAATCTTCCTCACCAAAAAACCCCACAAAATTTTATATAATATAAATTTAAAATAATTAAAAAATTAAAAGCTGGGACTATAATTGAACCCCAAAATGGTAGCAATGTATATAGCTTTCTAATTGATAATAGAACCAACACAAAAGAATTAAATTGAGTTAAGTACCTTTTGGACACAGTACTCTGACTGTATTTCCTTAGTAGGATATAACTGAGAAAAAGAGACCTGCGAAGAGATCTTGTATCTTCATTAGTAGAATTGTTTTTAATGCTGTTTAGAATTAGGCTGTCAGAAAATAGTTTTCATAAGCTTATATATAATACATATGCATGTATACATATACATATGCATATACACATATATTCATATACATATATGTGCAAGGATGTGTGTATATAAAATGTGACTATGAAAATAATTTATTGGAAATTGTTAATGATTAGAAAAGCAATATGAGAAAATTAAAGAGCTGGAAGGAGAGTCAAAAGTTATTATGCCCAAATTCTTTTATTTTCCTGACATCAAGTTGAGACTTTGAGATTTTAAGTGACTAGAGTCCAGTCACTTAATTAGACACAGCTAGTTAGTGACCGAGTTGAGGTCTCATTTCTTGTTGTGTAGTCTTTCTGGCTACTTCACACTGATGATTCAAAATTTAAACTGAAAAGATATGAAGGTTTTTAAAATCTTAGGGAATAAACCCAGAATTTTATTTACAGAATTAAGGCATTACCTTTAATCTTCTCTGGGGTCATGCTGTTGTATAACTGTTAACAAATTCTACCCTACACATACTGATTGAAGTTTTCTTCACTTTGAGATGCTGGGATAGGATACTCACTCTCCAACAGGACACAGTGAAAGTCATTCCTAAAAAAAAAGAAAAAATTGACTATAGAAGGGAAACATCACTTCACTATACAAAACATACTGGTTTGAAACAAGTATTTTGATGAGATGCTTTGGAGAACAAGCTACATTATTCCCTTTTAGGAAATATCTATTCATGGTTTCATGAACTAACTTTTTTTTTTCAGAATCGTTAATTTGGCATTGTGATGAGACAAGCTGTGAGATTCAACACATTTAAAATTAAACGACAGAAAAGGGAATGATTGTGCAGTGTATTTGAAACCGAGGAACATGAGAGTTAAATACAAAACGTTGAAAAGTTTTCACTGAGCATTTTGTTGGGTGCATTGTACTTAGCTGTAGAAACTAGAGATACTCTCTTTTGCTCTGATTTCTAAAGAATGTTAAATATAACCCTGTTATTTTGTTTTCTTTTTAAACTTAAATATTTTGTCATTATTAAGTGGTTTCAAAGCACATACGATGGTTAAGGTAAATTAGATACCTTGTCACAAATTATATATGAATGGGGCCCACTTACCCAAGTATCATAATTTCAACCAGAACATCAGGAAAATAATTGCAACCCAGATCTACTTTGGGTACCTTTGTTACTGAGCTCTGACAGAATTTTAATATCTTCATAGAGATAAAGGAGGAAAGAAGGAAAAGTTGTCTCTGGAAATGGATGGAGATGCATGGTCATGCAGAATGGAAAGGGAAACAAACATGCTTGGATGATGGAGCAAAGGGTACTTATCGGATTGTTGGGGAAATGTGTTAAAATTCTTATTTAAATTAAACTATCCTCAATACCAGTTTAGTTGAACTTGAAGCCCACCCCATGACCCTCTATTCTTTCTATCAGCATAATTATAAACAGTTTGGTTCAGTACTTAATAAATGTCTGATATTTAATTTCAGCTGGTGGTTATTGAATGCTGTGCTGAAAGATGGATACAGTCCAACCTTTGGGACTAGATTACTACAGCTCAGAAATTGACCAAAAAACACTGTTGGAGGTTTACAAAAGAAAACTGCAAAGTCAAGTACTACAACCGTAGCATATTATAAATTTCCATGCTGTTTGGAGAACAAGAAGAGAGTTAAAAGTTTTTCTTTCTTACCCATGTTTCAGAATGAGATGAAAGCCGTGAATCAGGATAAGGGAGCAAAATTCAACCGAGTGCCTGGAATAAGAGATTCCACTACATCATTTTTGGATCACTGTCCTCTCTTTACTTTCACTGATATCTTACATTTCTTATTTTTTTCCTCTGAACTCTCTGGTCTATAGTACTTTCATATTGACACTTCCTTCTATATATTACATCTGAATATTGGAATTTCTCATGAGTTTTCTCTTCCTTTCCTTTCTCTCTCTAGTGATTAATATATTCCCATGCCTTTAAATGCTATGTAAATACTATTCAGCATGTTAATACTATTCAGTATGCACATATTTACATGTGGGCATCTTACAGCCATTTCAAATTTAACATTCTCAAACTTTGCTCTTAATCCAGCCCCCAAACTGGTCCTGCCTAGGTCTCCAAAGATGGTACTACATTCCTCTAGTTAGAGCATCAAATAGCATCTTCACATATCTTCTTGATTTGACTCCTGGTCCCCTCATATCAATTCTTCATATGCCACACACAGATATCCTTCAAAACTTATTAATTGGGCCATGTCATTGTGCTGAATAAAATCCTGTAAAACCTTTCCATTGACTTCAAGTAAAATCCAACCTCATTACGATAATCTAGAAGCTGTGTTTGAGCTGGGCCCTTTATACTTTTCCAAACACATGTTGTTCCACTCTCCCTTGTCCCACCCCATTTAAGCCCAATAACTTCCTTTCATTTTCTAAAACACAATGAGCGCTTTCCTGGTTCAGAGCTTTTACCTGTGCCCTTTCCTTTGCCTGGAACACTTGCCACAAGTTTTCACACTGCTGATTTGGTTATCCTTCACAGTCAAATACTGCCCCGTCAGAGAAATTTTATTTTAAATTGTGCCCATTCAAGAACCATCACCACTGGGGTCGGCCCCGTGAGATAGTTGTTAAGTTAGGTGTGCTCTGCTTCGGTAGCCAGGGTTTGGATACCAGGCGTGGACCTACACCACTTGTCAGGCATGCTGTGGCAGCAACCCACATATAAATAGTGGAAAAGATTGGTGCAGATGTTAGCTCAGGGCTAATCTTTCTCAAGCAAAAAAAGGAGGAAGATTGGCAACAGATATTAGCACAGGGCTAAACTTCCTCAGCAAAACAAACAAACAAAACACATGATTATTGTCTAACTCTGTACTCTATACATATGTTTATGGAACTTGTTACAATTTATAGTCTGCCTTCCTGAATATAAGCTCTGTGAGGATTTGGGCTAGAACTGGTGATTCCTAGTAACAGGTACAGTGCTTAGTGTCATTTCTCACACATTGAAGAACTTATCATAGAAATTTGTTAATTTTTATTGCACATTATCCATCCCACCATATTTAATAATTTTTTTTTTTAAAGAACATGTTTCTGTTCTATTAGATATTATTTTGGGACTGTTAATCAGATGATCTTCATTTCTGTAACCAAGAGGTAAACACACAGCAGAAGCTAGGATAATCAAATGTTCCCTTTCTGTAATTTATATTATCAGAAAAATGACAAGTAGAAGCAACTTTATGAAATTGTTCAGTACTTCCTCCTTCTTAGGTACTGTAGTTACTTTGGATTCTCTTCATGTTCTAGTGCTTTTTTCTTTGAATTCTATGATCATTGTTGTATCCTGCATTTACCTTCCTTTTTGGGTTTTAGTAACCAGATGATTTTGAGATGAATTTGTTTACAACAGAAAACCCAACTGAAGTGGCTTTCCAAGAAAGAAACATTTATTTTTCTCACTTTAAATCAGGTTCTGAGATAACGAAGCTCCCTACTTGGTTAGTTTAGTGGCTCAGTGCCAGCATCAGAGACCAAGGTATTTTCCATATTTCTTTTCTGCCATCCTTGTGATGTTATTCAGTTTTTCCTCAAGGTTTCAAGACATCTGCAGGAGCAACAAATATATCTTTGTATAAAAAATTCCAAAATCAAAGAAAAGACCAGAACTTTTTCTGGAAAAAACTATTTCCACCAAATCCCACAGTAGCAGACTTTCCCTCACATTTCCTTACCCAGTTTTGGGTAATGCATTCTTTTCTAAGACAATCACTTCATGAGAGATTATATGAGTTGATTGATTTAAAATAATCAAGCTTCTATAGTGCTGTAAAATTATTCTTTGGGCTTAAAGAAGAATATGAAGAGATGAAAAATGAACCTCTTGAAAGGGCATCTCTCCATAGATTTCAAAACACTGTTCCCGTCAAAGATTTTATATTAAGATCAAAGTAAATTGTACCTCTCAGTTTACTGGGTTGGGAGCATTGCTTTGTGATACATTGTGTTGAAACACCATGGATAAGCCAGGTCATATAATTTCAAGTTCTACTTTCTTTTTACTAAATGCATGGCATTTGATGAGTTATTGAATCCTTTGATGGTCTTGGTTTTCTGATTTGGGAAATGAGGAGAGGGCACTAGCAATGTTGTAAGTATCCTTTCAGATATAACACTCTCTGAATCTGGAGCTCAGTCCCTGTTCTGAACTACACAGTCCATTCATGACTTCTGTATTCATCATATTATTTCTTCTCACTTGGCTCCCAACATTAGATTAAATTAAAATTTGAAAATCCCTGTGTTCATTCAGAGCCATAGATTACATGGTGATTTATTCCAACTCATTCTTTTTATAGATGAAGAAACTGTATAGAGAAAAAAGAGAAATTACTGGATCAACATAGAATTACTGCAAAATTAGTGTTTATAAAGCAGGAAATCTAAAAATTGCTGACTTGCTACACCTAGAGAAAATTCCTTCATTCTGGAAGGCAAAATATGTTGCTCTTATTTACTCTTTACAAAAAATGGTTTTTACTACCTTGGAAGATGAATCAGCAGAAAAAATACGTTGCTTATTTACAAGGGTACACCTCAGTGAACTGACTCCCAAGAGGCTTTCTCTAATCATTCAAACATAAGTCATTCTCTGACTGTCTTATGCCTGATTTGAAGTCTTGATACAGATCCTTGAAATTGAAGAATGGAGTTTATCCCTCCTTTGATTAATACAATCATGTTAAATATTTTTTGATTATGTACCACAATTCCTTGTGTTAGAATATAAGTAGATATTAAGCAATGTAGTTCAGATGATTTGGTACTTTACTAATGTAATAATTTTTGCTTTGTTTTGTTTTAAAGCAAAACCTCTTTTAAGTTGTGTTCAGGGGTGCTGTGAAGTTCAATTTTCAATCGATGTAATTACCATCAACATTTTGATTAGTTCAGTTAAAAATGCATAAAAACAAAGTAACCATACTTCCTCAGATTTCCAATCAACTAGGGGGGAAATTGAAAAAATAATTTAAGAAGTCATCAGATGGTTAAGCAGCCAACTATCTTGGGCACAAAGAGAAGGTAATACAGAAGAGATCCCGAGGAAGGTTTTCAGGATGTTTGTCATTGTTAGAGGTATAGAGTTATGCAAGTAGATTATATAAATACAATTAGAGATTCAATGAAAAATGGAAGGATGGAGAGATGAATTTGGGAAAGTCATTAATCCATTCACATTATCATCATTATTTGGGTTCAACTTCACAACAGTTTTATGAGTTAATGTCACTCAATGGAATAAGATAGTTTGTCCACTGAATACATGATTAAACAGAAATTTGTACCCAGTTCTATCTGATTCTAACACTTTTGCAACCTGTAATTGGTCCAATAAACTGCTGCATGGTAGCGTTATGAAGGCAAAGGAGGAGACTTCTGGAAAGAGGAAGGCATTCCTAAAATATTTGTGTATTTCTGCGCTGTCTACTCTCTTTGGCTTCCATGTCACCACTTAACTTTAAACTGTTATTTTTATTCACGAAATAATTGAAGAGAAAGACCAGAAAGAGAACCTAGTATAGTTTGAATGAAAGCATTTATTCTAATTGAATCTTTTTAATTAATACTTTTTGTCAGTTGAAGAAAGATGAATTGCAAATTGAGTGACTCAAGATGCATGAGAGTTGAAATAGGGCTAAGGAGGACATAGAAATAGAGTGCAGGTAGGAAGAGATCCTGGAGAGTAGAAGTGAAACAATCTCACTTTAAATGGGGAAGGAAATATGTAATAACTGGTGAGAATTTAGAAAAATTTAAAAGAGAAGGAAAAAAATTTGAAAAGAATGGTTGTCAGATGAAATCAGTTTTCACAGTAGACAGTGTAGTCATCAGCCAAATGAGAGGGAGAAGAGAGTATATTTTGAGTAGACTGCAGAAGGTCTTAAAGAATTAGTGTGGAGCAGACAAGAGCCAATCAATGAAAGGTGAGAAAATCATTGCTAATCAGTTTTAGCAACCTACTTGATATATGAACTTGTCAAGTTCCCAAAAAAGTAATACTAAAATTTCTCTTGATTTCATTATAAACTTTTGAAGCTTAGCTCTAGTATAAGAATGTGGACAGAAAGTGAATACACAGCCTCAAATAGGCAAACCTCCTTAGAGAACTTGGAAGGATATTTCCAGATGACAAAGGAATCCTTTGGTCCATATCTCCCATGGACTGAAAAATGTGTGACTTAATGCTGGTCTTCAAGGCAATCCACGGTTTATCTCAATATGCCTGATTTGTCTTGGTACACATTATACCCTTCCAGGTGCCTTAAGCTCCAGTCAGCTTAACCTATCTGAGGTCAGCTAACATGCTCCATGATGGCATGCATTTGTTCCTGCCATCCCACATTATCCAAAAGCCTCTTCCTATCCAACTCCATCCATTAAAACTGCATAATAGTCTTTCAAAAACCATCTCAGACAACTCTCTTTTACTGATGCTTTGTTGATTTCTAACCAGGTACAATCTGTCTTGTGAATATTCACACCACTATTCTTCATTTGTGGTAACTGTCATTCTAAACCCTGGGATTTAGTTTTGTGTGACTTTATCTATTCATCTTCACCCGCTACCCTCTTCCATGTTGCTCAGCACCTGAAACATACAGTGTCTTGATCACATCTGAATCCTTTTATTTTTTTGAATTATTGTCTCTATATAACTTAATGTTATTCACTAATTGCACTACATTCATTTCCTTCTCATTTATTTTCTGTCTCCCTGAACACTTCATTGTATTTACTCATCTGACTTCTTAGTAAATATGTTGAACACGAGAGAACAACATCATATGTGGTTTCTAATGTCTTGCTCCAAATGTTGAAATAGAATTGGTTTAAATGCTCTTATCAGCTTTTTACTGAATTTCTCAAAAGCTTTTAATTTAGGAAATCAAGTTTCAATCAGAATTAGCCAAAACTTAATTTATCAATACATTCTTGAGACAATACAGGTTTTCTGTAAATCAGTTCCTGTTAAATGAACTACTTTATATTTAAGAAATATTTAAGTAAACCCATGGAAAGATTTTATGGATAAAAATCCTGCATAATTGAGTTTTTTTAATATTAGTTTTATTTCCCTTTTTAGATTAAAAACGTTGCTATTTAACATAGGAAAAATAATCACTTGAAAGCTAATGATCATGCCACAAGGTTTTAAGTGAACAATCTGTAGGCTCACATGATACCAAGGTCATTTTTGTGTGTGTGAGGAAGATTTGTCCTGAGCTAACATCTGGGCCAATCTTCCTCTCTTTTGTATGTGGGTTGCTGCCTCAGTATGGCTGATGAGTGGTGTAGGTCTGCACCCAGGATCTGAACCTGCAAACCCAGGCTGTTGAAGCAGAGCACACCAAACTTAACCACTATGCCATGGGGCTAACCCCGCCAATGTCATATTTTTAATGAATGCATAAAACTAGAAGAAAAAGTATTTCACCAACTTCTCAAAACTAGATATGTAATTTTAACTGCATGTCCATTTTATGAGAATCAACAGGAACACAGAATGCAATTTTTTAAAAATTTCATATGCTTCTTAACAAAAATTTCCATCATTATTTTTAATTAAAAAAGTAAATACAGAAATAAAATTTTTCCTGGTTTGGAAAATCATGTTATAAAGGCCTTTATATTTTCAAAGTTAGGATGTGTTATCATGTTATACCTTTCACTATTTTTGGATAGGAAATACTACTAATTATACGTGCCTGCAACAATGCTCTTAATCTGTTTTCTATTTGTCCCATTTTTTTTTTAACACTCACTTGACTTATCTTTACAAGAAGAAGCCAGGACGTCTGTGCAATAAATTATGTTCCATAATTATCTCAGATCCTTGGTTTTAAAGACTCTAAAATATGTGGAAGTGTGCCATCTTTTATGGAAGAGCTCAATTTTGATTACTGGATCTCTCTTTATTATCTTCTTGGGGTTTTATGAGACTTCTAATTCGTACTTTATCATATCCTATCCTATCAGGTTACCTTATTATAGCAATGTTCATATCTTAAGATTGGCAGCATTCTTATTTAGATATTGACATTAGGATGTGGAGAATTCCTGGACCAACTTGTATGGCGAGCAAGCATTTGACATCTTCCATTTGGTTTTTCTGGTCAAAGTTGAAACAGCCTACTAGTAAATCAAAGGTAGTGATTAAATGCATACTTCATATGTATTAAGGCTACCTTTGAAAGTGGAAGAGAAATCAATAGTTTCATATAAGCATGGTATAAGTGAAATATAATGAGTTGAAACAGAAGACTTATGTTTGTGTTTTATTTTGACTATTTTTGCTCTTTAAAGCTTACTGTTATCATTCACACATAGACTTAAAAAACATCAGGGTTTTTAATGATGCTAAAAAATATAGTAAACAGTGCTTTGTAAATATCAAAATGAAATAAAATGGCATTTATCATTATACCACATGAGGAATCAGCAGGGACAATGTTTAATTTAACTTAATTTAATCGTCAAATCTTTGAGAACACCGGGAAGTCTTATATTTGCAAGAATGTCTGGGAGTGTCGCTAATTCAAGGATCCACTGAATGACATTACCTAGAAAAATGCCTGATTCTTCCTAGCTTGTGCCACTTTGGGAATTTCTTTCCTTGAACATAACTATCATATGATCTTCCTGTCTGTTCACCAAGTTAATAGGCTGATGCTCAGATGACCTTGATTAATCACTTAGTTCAGAGCAACGATAGAATAATACTTTCTCATATTGGTATTCACTGAGCCATTCACACATTCATTCATTTATTTCTTCATAAATGCTTATTTTGGAATAAGCCCTAGGAAATACACAGAAATAAGAACATGTCCTAAAGGTCAATGGGGTTCTTTTTACTACATCAATATTCACTCCATTGGGGGTCAAATAGGGGATGGGAATAAGAGTCAGAAGAACGGGACTCAAGTCTAGTCTCTCACTGTGTGACTCTGAGGAGCCCTCTTGTCATCTTTACTATTTGATTTGTAAGTCATTTAAGTTTTAAGGAAAACTTAAAATTTAGTAAATGGAGATCCTTGACACATATCAGAATCATTTTGAAATGTATAGTCTCTATTATGGATAGTCGTTACATATTATTCCATATTAGTTACAAATTATTCCATATTAGTATTCCATGACAAGTTGGCTATCAATCGTGATGATTGTGACTATCAATCAAAAAGTCAGAAGGACAATGATTGCACATTGCATTATTTGTTTTGCTAAAATCGAATTTAACCTCTATTTCATAGGGCCTATGGAAAAGTAAATGTTAACCATATGAATGTTACCACCACATTACAGTTATCTGGAAATTTTCCAAGGTCCCTATGAATTGCCAAAGCTTCAGAGTGCTTAAAAATGCCTATCATATCTACAGGTGAATTCAGGGGTGGAATAAGGGGATTTGAGGGGTTGATTATCAATAGGATTTGTTACACCAGAGTAAGTATGACTTGAATTGAAAAATACAAGCTGTGGGGCTGATATAATTTTACTCGATATTGATTATAAGAGTAAAATGGCCACACTTGAGCTTAATGTTGTGGTATTTCCTTACCTTTTAGTAAAACTATATAAAAGTGTCTATTAAAAACAAGTTAAATAAATGTTTTACCTCATTATATAAAGGGATTAGGAAGACCTCACAGTCCTCAACATCAAAATCACTAATATCAGAACAACATGATAATGTTATTCTCGCTAACTTCATTGGCAGCTGATTAAATGAAAAGCTTTTCAAACTGACTTGTATTATATATTTAATACATGTAATACATCAATTATTAACTGATATTTAATATTTCTAATGGAATATTCTACAAAACCAAGAGCAAAATAAAGAGGGTAAATTGATTTCAGAAAATTTTTTAAATGTGATGAGGGATATTTAATATTTTAAGTATAACTAAAATCATACAGCAAGCAGATATGGAGATTTTTCCATAATTGAGATTTTATTGTTAGTTATTAATTTGAAAACTACTTTGTAATGTCATGGATTCAGTTTACATTTTTGAACTTTTAAAAATCTTTATATATATGTAAATACTGTATACATTTATAGTTATAAAAGTCTTTATAGATATTGACAGAAAAGAAAATTATATTTGTATATATTTATTGTATATTATAGGTCAGTGATTAGGCAAAATTAAGCTTTTAATAGTTTGCTACTCCTAAGGGTACAAGGACACAGTATGTACTTTTATGTATATAACAGATACTAACAAAACAAAAAATAAGCAATTTCAGTTTAGTTATTTCATGGTATACTTAAAAAACTAACAAACAATTCAAAACCTACACTGGTAGAAAAAAAGCTTTTTAATCTAATTTTTACTTATAATGCAGTTATAGAAAATGACAAAATGGATGACGTCTCCACTTCCCAGCTAAGGCTAAACATGCATTAGCGAAAGTTGATTTTTTTTTCTTTTTTTTCCATGAGGAAGATTGGCCCTGCGCTAAAGTCTGTGCCATCTTCCTCTATTTTGTATGTGGGATGCTGCCACAGTATGGCTTGATGAGTTGCATGTAGGTCCCAGCCAGGGATCTGAAACCATGAACCGCAGGCCACCAAAGGAGAGCATGTGAACTTAACCACTACACCACAGGACCGGCCCCCTGTCAAGGTAGATTTTTTTCTGAAAACTATCTAGAAGGAATCTCATCAAAATCATCCTTACATTATTTTTATTACTTTTCTTTTTTACTCTCTGAGCTGGTAATTACCCTTTAATCAAGTTGACAATACTAGATGCTACAATGAAGATAAAAATGACACATTTTTTATTTTTAATGTTACTTTTTTCCTTTTAATTTTGTAATTAGACAAGCTTTGTCTTTAAAAGTGATGAATTTGCTTTATATTCCAGGTGCTAATGAAGACTATAGAGGGAAATGTTATCATGATTTATAAACATTCTTTTGGTAACTTACATGAAAAGAAAACAATAGTCATACTTGAGGTAAAATTAAATTTGACATAAAAGTTACACATGTGCATGTCAAATAACAAAAGTAAAAATTAAATAAGGGTTAATTGAATAATAGGCATATTTACAACTTCTTTTTATTCATTCTCTTTTTTCATTGAACACCTACTACATTTCATGTAGTATCTATGTTTTGATATTTTGCCTATGACACTAAATGAGACAGACAAATTCATAGCTCTTTTTGGCTCATATTCTAATGAGTTGAGCCAAATATTAAACAAATGAATAAATCTCAAGAGTGACAGAGAATTAAAATAGGGTGAAGTGATAGAGACATGGTGGATAATTTATTTAAACATTAAACAAGATCTCATGAACATCTTAAGACTAAGACAAAAATGTTGGGGGTCATGGAGCTATGAATTTCAGGGATTTGTATCCAGAACGAAGACACTAAAGCAGAAACTAGATTGGCACTTTCCGTGGTGCTGTCACAGTGATACACAGGGGAAAGCATGCAGTTTTTCTTCTCAGTTTACATTTCATTCCAGGTATCATGGGAAGCCATCTTAGGGTTTTAGATGGTGGAGTGACATGATCAAAAAGATCATTCTGGTTGCTGTAGGAGGAGGGGATTTAAAGACAGTAACACTAAAAACAGGGAGAAAAATTAAGAGCCATTGCAACTGTTCTGTTGCTGGATGATACAGGCTTGATTTTGGATTCTAGTACTGGAGAGAGAAGTGGATAGATTTATCGTGTGTTTTGTTGGTGAAACTAGCAAGACATTGATGATTAGCTTTAGCAGTAGGGGAAAAGTGGTTCCTAGGTTTTTGTCTTTGCAGGGAACATAACAATGTTTTGTTTTCAATGCAAGTTTGAAATGTCTCTTAGACTGCCAAAAGGAGATAACAATTATGTTTCCTGTATAGAGGGAATAGGTTTGAAAGAATCTACTGTTTTAAGACAACTGGCAGATAGATGGTTTTCAAAGATAAGGCAACATTTTTACACGCTATAAAGCTTCTCACTATTTTGGTCAAGAATCTTTTAAACTTTTGTTGATGTATTTGTCAGAGTTGTCCAGAGAAAGAGGATCAATAGAACATATATATATATATATATGGGATCAATAGAACATACATATATATATATATATATATAGGAAGAGATTTATTATAATAATTGGCTTATGCAATTATGAAGGCTGAGAAGTCCTACCATCCGCCATCTGTAAGCTGGTGACACAGGAAAGCCAGGGGTGTAATTCAGATGAAGTTCTACAGCCTGAGAACCAGGGGAGCTGATGGTATAGATTCTAGGTGTAAAAGCTTGAGAACCAGGGGTGCTGGTTAGGAAATTTTCTATAAGGATAAAGAGAGAAAAACAAATGAAATTCTACATATATAATTTGAAAATGCTCACAAGGTATTTATTGATACACTATGCACTATTCTTTATCCTGCTGAAATGTCTAATCTTTGATTAATATAGGGCCTTCAGGAAAAAAAGAAAGAAGCCAGTAAAGTGTCTTTTGACTTAACTTTCAAACTGTTTACAGCCAAAGATAGCATCCAAATAAAGACATCAGTACATATAAAGTCCCTTTTAATTTTCAGTTACTCTGTCATTCTGAATAAGCTATGGTGTAGCTAATGTACTAGGTAGGACTAGGAAATTCATAAAAAGTATTCATTAAAGACAGGTCTTGCTATCAAATCGTTAGCAAGTTAGTGAGGGGCCAAGTCAAATTAGCAAGATTTCCCACAGTGTGACTTTTGCTTGGCAGTAAAGTCAAGATATGCTCAAGTTGGTATAAGAACATAGAACAGTGGCAATGATCCCAAATTGGGAGAGACATTGATGAATTTCCAGATTGAATGACATGTAAGATGAGGTTTAAAGAATGGGTGTAATTTAGAAAATCTTCGAAGAGGTAAAGTATGTATCAGAAAGTAGGAAGGACTTTTGCCAAAAATGGGATGTGAGAAAGAACAGAATTTGCATGTCTGAAGACTCAGAATTTTTTTCATTTTATTGCGGTCATATTGGTTTATAACATTGTGTAATTTCAGGTGTACATTATTATTTATCAGTTTCTGTATAGAACGCATCATGCTGACCACCAATAGTCTAGTTTTTATCCGTCACCACACATATGTGCTCCTTTACCCCTTTCACTTTCCCCCTACCCCCTTCCCCTCTGGTAACCACTAATCTGTTCTCTTTATCTATATGTTTGTTTATCTTCCACATATGAGTGAAATCATATGGTGTTTGTCTTTCTCTGTCTGGCTTATTTTGTTTAAAATCATACCCTTGAAGTCCATCCATGTTGCTGCAAATGGCATGATTTTGCCTTTTTTTATGGGTGAGGAGTATTCCATTGTATATATATATATATACCACATCTTCTTTATTCATCCATCTCTTGATGGGCACTTTGGTTGCTTCCACATCTTGGCTATTATGAATAATATTGCATTGAACATAGGGGTGCATAAATCTCTTTGTATTATTAATTTCATGTTCTTTGGATAAATACCCAGTGGTGGGATAGCTGGATTGTATGGTATTTCTATTTTTAATTGTTTGAGAAATCTCCATACTGTTTTCCATAGTGACTGCACCAGTTTGCATTCCCAACAGCAGTGTATGAGGGTTCCCTTTTCTCCACATCCTCTCCAACATCTGTTATTTTTTGTCTTGTTAATTATAGCCATTCTGATAGGTGGAAGGTGATATCTTATTGTAGTTTTGATTTGCATTTCCCTAATAATTAGTAATGTTGAACATCTTTTCATGTGCCTGTTGGCCATGTGCATATCCTCTTTGGAAAAATGTCTGTTCGTGTCCTCTGACTATTTTTTTGATCAGGTTGTTTGTTTTGTTGTTGTTGAGTTGTATGAGTTCTTTATAAATTTTGGAGATTAACCCATTGTCAGATATATGATTTGCAAATATTTTTTCCCAGTCAGTGGGCTGTCTTTTCATTTTGTTTGTGGTTTCCTTTGCCTTGCAGAAGCTTTTTAGCCTGATGTAGTCCCATTTGTTTATTTTTCCTTTTGTTTCCTTTGCCTGTACAAGTGGAAAAGAATTTGATATACTAGGTTGCAATATTCACTAACTGGATCATGAAGACTTTTGTGTGCCGTGAGGCCTTTTTATGTTGTCTCTTTATTTGTATCTCTCTTATTTTGCATTTCACTTAATTTTGTCAAACACCTCATATTATTTTTACAGGTGTCAATGGAGAAAAGTATGTCTATGATTCGGAATAGACTTGTTTGTTCCAGCTTTTCCACTCGCTCACAGGGAAATCCTGGCAAAAATCACTTACCCTATCTGAGGTTCTGCTACTTCATCTGCTAAATGAACATAATTATGTACGTAGATCTGCCAATAATAGAGAAAAATCGTTAATTGCAATGTGAGAAAGTGCTCTAGAGAAATCAACATGTTGCATGGGCTTAAATGAGTATTATTAACCACTGCTAACTTTTTTAGTAAGTAATTACATATTTTTGACAAACCAGAAATGTTATCAGTTAGAATTGATGAGACAAAGAGCAAGGAGAAAGTTTTCAAGTTTCTTAAAATAGTATCTAATAGAGTACTTATATTTCCCAAACCAGTACTACCAAATCTTTATAAAAGTTGAAGAGCATTTTAGGGTGGCTGATATGTTATTTTAAATTATCTGTTGTCAAGGTAACCTGTTCTTTGGGATTTTTGGTAGAAAGGATCTTTCCAAATCTCAGTCAGATTCCCCACAGGTGTTAGTCAGACAACCACCTGCTACATTATAGATCTGTTTTCTGATTCTATTCTCTAAAGAAACAGTTATTATTTGAATAGTATAGATAGAATATCTCCAAGTTATAAGATAGTTTTTTAAATGGCTTTATTTTACATATGGACATGCAAATACAGTTAGATTAATATGATAAAGACACAGATATGATTCTAATATCATGAATATGATATTTACTTCAAACTAGATATCTTTGAACAGAATTTTTTCTTTGCTACAAAACAGATGTAATACGAAATAAAGAAAGGCTAAAAGAAGTGATGTTATGATGTTTAATAGTTACAAAGTATACATAGCTAGATTGGTATGATTATAAATTCAGGTAACCCAATAGTGAACTGTCAGGGTCCTATACATAGGGAAATTTGAGTTTTCAATAATTGGGTTCAAACTCTATATTTTTGATGTTTTAGAAGAAATTGCTTTTTAAATTAGAAATTCAGACTGTTTATAATTAAATAACCACCTAATGGGGGAAGTTTTAAAACATGTTTGTAAATTATTAGCAAAGAATTAAGAGGTGGGTTCTTATTAAAAACTGGGGTTTGAGTCTGGACTTCTATCTGGGAAGGCTTGTGAATATTCCCACCAATAGAGAATGACAGAAATGATGCTGTGTGAGTCCTAAGGTTACATTGTACAGCTTCCCCTGTGGTTCTCTTTGGTCACTCAGTTTTGGAACCTCAAACCATCAAGTAATAAGTCTGGCCACCATAGGGTCACCATGATGTGAAGAAGCACAATCTCATGGGTTTTTAAATTTACTATTCATGTAATAATGCTGAAAATATATTGCTTTGTAAGTGTTTATAAATTATCAGTGAAGATACTTCCCACAAGAATAATTAAACCATCATGAGAATTATTAATTTTTTAGTGCAAGAAAACCATATTTTAAAAATGATAAGTGGTTTTCTCGCTCCCACTGGTAGCCTGCTGAAAGGTAGGCAAGAAATCTTGAGATTGAGTTTATGTGTAAAATTCCCTGATAGACTTGAAGGATGTTGTGTGCCAGGTTCACAGCATATCTGGAAAGCGAGAGACAGCATCTTCAGAAAAAGAAATAGTAAGACATTGAGAAATGATACGAGATATCAGAGGCACCTTTAGCCTTTTCATTGCCCCACATATGGCTGACATTGACTATTGGCAGAGTAAGTACCATACATCATCAGCACAAATATACCAATCAGGTGAGCACTGCTGAGTTGGATTCTCAAAAAAGGGAGGAGGAATGAAAGGTCTGCTATTATTAGAAGTATTACCTGAACATTAAAATGTGGTAATATGAATGTCAGTTTCTTAGACTAAACTCCTACAACTAATAAGTTCAGCAAATGAAAAAATGAGTTTGACAAATGAACCATGGTAATATAAGATGCTAACAATGGAAGAACCTATGTGGGTGGTGCATGAGATCTCTCTGTACTATTTTTATAACTTTTCTGTAAAGCTAAAAGTATTCTAAAGTGAAAGAGTTTATCAAAAATGTAGTGAAAATATGGTGATATAAACTGAATTTTCTACCTCTTTCTGTTACTGTGGTCAAGAGAGAAATTTCGACAATTACAGAGAATGAATTTGGACACGATGCCACAGTGTCATTTTATGTGAAGAAGCTTCATAATTAAACCCAAAGCAGGAAAGAGGGTAAGGCACTTTCAGTGTCTAAAGGCAAGATTATTAATTTGCAAGCCTTGTTATTAGATGAGATATACACACACTAGGTATACAACAAAGAGTGTTCTTCCATAGATGCAGAAGAATTATTTGACAAAATTCGACATCCATTCCTGATAAAAACTCTGAGCAAATTAAGAAATAAAGCAATTTCCCCAATCTGATGAGGGCAGCTACAAAAATTTACTGCCAACATCGTAATTTATGGTTTGTAACAATTTCAAGGTGACTTCTGAAACTAATCTTTAAAAAAAAATTCAGTAATCTTAAACTTACAGATCTGTTTTATTTCAATTACATCATTCCTACCTAAGATGTTTCTCTTATAAAAGAAAACTAACCAGGTAATTTTTCTTCCAATTTTGTGTTTTTAAAAAAATCACTGCAAAATTGAGTTTTATACAAGCAATACTTAGTGCTTTCCTTCCTAAAGAATTCGAGGTTCTGCTTGTTCAAGTTATTCAATAAGAAAAATGATTTAAAAGAATCATTTAAATATGTATGATGCAGTCTTGATTAAAGGTTGTAGTTGCTTAACACTGCTTCATTTGTTGAATTTGGGATGGTGATAATTCCTTCTTTGAAACAATGTTCATTGTATATGTCCTCATATTCAACACCGTTTCTTTAATAACTTTCAGGATGTTAGGATTTTTTTATTTTAATATTTATTTTCATAAGTTTTTATATTTTGCTTCAGGTATCTGGTTTTCAATCCCAAATTAATTTTTCTACTTAAAAAAGTTAATTAAATACAGTAAGTTTAAATAATATTTGTATGAAATTTACACTAAAATTACAAAAAAAATGGCTTTGTAGTCTTGTAAAGGATATCACAACGGTGCAAGTGGAACCATACCCAGTCCAGAGTTGCAAACAATATCTTTCTTTATTCCAAAGCAGTTGTCAGTAGGAAGCTTATTGAATGCAATACCTTTTGTGTAATCAACTGAGATATTTAACAAAATATTAATGATGTCATAAACTCTTCAAAAAAAAAACAAACCACTGATTAGGCTTCTTTTATATCCTTCATTTTGCCCCACTATGTACCTCGTAAAATTTTATGATAATTAACTTCATAGTTAAAGTAAACCATGTCATAAAATCACAATATATTAACAATTAAAGAATTAAATTAAGAATTAAAGCAATTTCCCCAAACTGATAAGGACAGCTACAAAAATTTACTGCTTACATCATAATCTATGATTTGTACAATTTCAAGATAACTTCTGAATCTAATCTTTAAAAAAGTTTAGTGATCTTAAACTTACAGATCTGTTTTTACCTCACTTATGTCATTCCCAGCTAAGACGTTTCTCTTATAAAGGCAAACTGTCTAGGTAAAGGCAAATTATAGGAGGAGTGACCACAATGTGGAGTTATAAACTTGGATTTGGCCACCATGACTGATGAGACTTTGGGCTTCCTTTGGGATAAATGTGTTTGGGTTAGACAAGAGTCAGTTTTAATAGATTTGCAAGGGAGGAGTATGTGCATCGATCAATGTTTCCCTTTGATACTTGATATCCAAAGGGACAGACTAAAGTTAAATATATGCCTATGATTTGAATTCTCTTTACAGTTTTGAGGAATCTTTATTAACATTAATCAGTGGGCAAATCAGTCCTTCACAGATTCTGGGAGCTAAATCAAGTAAAAAAGATACAATCTCAGCCAATCAGACATTCCTGCATGGGTCTTTGCATCCATGGGTGTCATTAGGAACACAGGAGGTGGATTCTGTTCTTCGTAGACTCACACTAGTCTCTTCCCTATTTATCAAGTTTTCCTCTTGGCCTTTCCATACATTCAAAGAATTATCTTCTAGCTTTCGAATAATTTCTCACATAATCAAATTATCCAGAATAGTTTTCTATTTTTGCAACAAGAAATTCTGAATTAGCACAAAAACTGAAACTGAAAAAATAAGTCTTAATAAGGAAGAAATGTTCTCCTTTTCTCTTAACTGATAAAAATCAGCATTTAGAACTAAAAGGTTTCACAGTTCTAAACCATCTCCAAAAAGTAAGACTTTTTAATTGAAAAATATTTTTACGTTTGACCAAACTATTGTAAATTTACCAATCCAAGTGTATGTATATTTTAAAAATATATTTAGGAACAAGTAAAATAAATAAAATACAATTAGGAAAGATTCATAATAGATCCAATGGGCTATTTTTTTTTTTTTAATTTCTGCTTGATAGGAAAGAAATATTTTGGCAGGAAATTTCCTCTGATGGTTGCAGAATATGCTGGTTTAAGCATTTTTATTGAAATATTTCCTCAGAGTTAGAGGCCTCCCATGAACATTTGAATGAGTTATTCTCTGCCAACTTATATCTTCTTTGTAAAAATGGACAAAGCTCATTATGGACACTTGAAAAGAGACCATAGTTCTGAGATAAACTAAAGTCACATTGACAAAAACAATATGAGCATAAGCAGCTACAAGGCAAAGAATTGACTTCAATACCAATGAATTGAAGAGGAAATTCAATTTTCTACTAATTTATATCGTGGTTACCTTATTGAGTACTGAAGCAAAATAAAAGGTTTGTTAATTATAATTTGGAAGATGTTTTCTAAAACTGTTAATATTTTTCGGTTTAAATAATATTAATGAATATACAGTTCCAGCTCTGATTCTAGTAAATTCTCTTGACATGATTTTTAGTAGGTTTATCATTAATTAATTTATTATCATTCAGAGTCTCACTGACGTCTTAAGGAAATCCTGTGGTAGAAATCTTTGACATTTAAGCTTAAAAATCTCTTGATTTGTTTGAGTCTTAGTTCTACATCTGTGTTGATGAAATACTGGGGATAGAGTAAACTATCCTGTAAAGTCCCTTCTAGATTGAAAAAAAATCATTTACGAATGACTTCTCCTTTGATCAGAAATATTTTCAAGAGAATCTCCAATTCAAACTAGTGTTCTGATACTTGCATATACTGATACGTTTTCTTCCTTTTGGCTATTTTGCTTTTCTTTTTATTAAAAATTACATGATGTAGCCAGCATTAAGGAAATAAGGTTGTGCGAATACACGTTTTCTGGTCAGGATATACAGCCACTGGAAGCGTGTGGGCATACATCAGTGACTTTCGGCTTTTTATGCGTTTTAACTAAGCCAAGCCAATTTTCTTATCAGGGTGGCAGAATGGCTAGAGCACATGCTCTGCTGTGTGGTTTAAAAAAAGTAACAACATATTAGTTTTTTACTAAGAATAAGATGTTATTAAAAGTCATTTTTGACTCTGGGTCTTCTTAGTTTCTGGAAAATTTAAATCAATAGTTCTCATTCAAGACAAAATACAACTTATTATTTAAAAAATCACTCAACAGATACAGTTATTCTCAATGAGTGAAGATTCACTACAGCCCATCAAAAGCTGATTGACTCACATTCATATGCTTCCCCAAAAGGCAAAATAACTAAATAAGCATTCAGTATATGGCTTTACTCCCAGAGAAGTGAAGAGAAGAAATATAAATAAAAATAATTTAGGAAAATGAAGTAAAATCTCAACGGCCTATCTATTTGCTGTAGCTATCATTGCTGAATGTATAATTGTTATATTCATTGAAGAATAAAAAATTCGACATGAAAATAGTGTCGATGCCTCTGTATAACTAATGCCTGATTATTTAAGTGTAAATCTTATCTCCACAATCGTCTTTACTTTGAATATTTGCCTTTACCAAATTTCACATAAAATTATGGGACTTGGCAAGCATTTAAAAGCTTTTTCTTTTAATTCTTTCAATACGATTACTTTTCAAGGCTGAATATTTTTATATCCACACTTGCTAGTTTTCACTACTGAGACCAAGCAAAATCAAATAGAATATACTTAAAGGATAGCTATTTCGAGTTTTGTTCATGTAGAACAGCATAGGAAGATATCCAAATACAATACACATATTCTTGTGGGCTGCCGCCAGCCCGTTCCTCATCTGTTTCATTACAGGTCAAAAAAGGTGACTGAGCAGAGGTAGCCTGTGAGGGGTCATGGCTTGATGCACAGAGCTTCAGCTGGATTTCAGTTGCCAAACGCTCGCTTATGGGGTCCCTTCTCCCATGAGTAACTTGTACAACATACAAAATATCTCTGAGAAAAACATGAGTTCAAGAATCCTCATAGAACAGATTCAACAGCCAATTCTGCTATTTGCTTGCTTTGTGACTTAGCTTCTGCACCTCTAAGATTCGGAAAAGTATCACAAATTTTGAAAATTCCAGTAAAACTCAGTGAAAATGTGTAAGAGCGATATAAGTTCTAATGAATGTCTGAATATAAAGTGGTGCACATACATTATCATTCATTAAATGTGATTATTATAGTAATGTATATTATGTGTGCTGCAAAATCGAATTGAGAGAAAACTATGACACTAAGTATAATAAAATGCAATTAAAAATAGATAAAATATATGAGACTCTCTTTCCATTTTCATGATATTGGAAGATAGAATACTCTAATTACAATTAAAAAGTATTAGGAACTGAGATCTAAAGTACATGTGCTATTATTTTTCTTTATAAAGAAAACAATTTTCATTACCCATCAACTCAATGAGTAATTAGGTTCACTTATGTTCTAGAAAAACAAAAAACAATAAATGTTTCTAAAAACTTGTAAAGATATACTTTTCAAAAATATATTTTTTAAAAAGTTCTAAAAAAGTGTACTATAATTAGACTGATTTGGTTTTATGTCTCTCCCTCATATCACTAAAAGAGTAGAACTGCCAAACTATCCTCAATACTTCACTCCTCCACCCCAATATGAGTTTTGTCCTTATTAATTGATCAATTAAGACTTGAAAATCACTGTGAAATCTTATTAATTCTGTGGTTTAAACTTTAGCAAGGAATATAGAAAAAAATGTAAGCAAAAACACAGTATATGATCATAAAACCATGGCAACAACAAAAACACGATTATCCATATATTTAAGTTATTTCAATATATTAATATTGGAATAAAATGAGTTAAGATTAGCTTAAAGTGTAAAACAAGTAGAATTTTGATATGATGAGTGGCTAGTTTTTCATGCTCTAAAAAAGATCTTGTATAAAATGTGTGTGTGTGTCTGTGTGTACAAAGCATTGCAGACAAAGCCAGAAGTGAGATGTCTCAAAGTTTAGAGAAAAAGGCCATAGACTAAAATCTGAAGAGAAAGCAGGAAGCACTAACAAGGGGAGGATTTTCCCTGAAGGCAAGTGCCAATATTAGTCAATGAATTTTAAACCAGCAGCAAACAAAGAAGATCATTCTCCTGGCTTAAGTAGAAGAATAAGGAAGAGACCCAAGAAGGTCCTAGATTTAGAATTTTTCCCTGGCTCTGGTAAAAGGAACCACAAATCTTCTCTGGAAGAAACGTCATTGATTTATGCTCTCAGATGTTTCATAAACTAAAATACATAAAGTATGAGCTAGAAAACAAACAAAAACCCCAAAAAGTCAATCAGCAGAACCAAGACTGAAACCCAGGCAGACTGACTCCAGCATGTGCTCTTAACTGGGAGTTGGCCAATTGTCTTAGGCAGTTTGGGCTGCTATAACAAAATGCCATACTGGGTGGCTTAAACAACAGAAATTTATTTCTCACAGTTCTGGAGGCTGGGAAGTCAAAGGTCAAGAAACCAGAATAACAGGCTTCTGGTAAGAGCTCTCTTCCTTGCTTTTAGATAATTACCTTTTTGCTATATACTCATATGGCAGAGAGAGAGAATCTCTCTCATGTCTCTTTTTATAGGGCCACTAATCTCTTTCACTAGGGCTCCACCCTCAATACATAATTTGCCCCCAAAGGCTTCCCTCTAACTATGATCACGTTGGGGATTGGGGCTTCAATATGGGAATTTGGGGGGCACAAACATTCAGTCCGTAGCATCAGATTTTGTGCACATGGTCAATTTTTGGCTTTGGAGGCCACAAACTCTCTATAAAACTACACACCACTGCCACTATAGTATAAAAGCAGGCACAAGCAATATTTAAACAAATGGGAGTGGATGTGTTCCAATAAAATTTTACTTACAAACCCAGGCAATAGGCCAATTTGGCCTCTGTGCAGTAGATTGCTGAACTCTGCTTTTGCTTATTTTAATGATATACTAAATAAAGATACAACAAAGAGTATCATCTAATCCAAGAGTTACTTGTTTGAAAAGAAAATAGACATATCTCAGGTGAGATTAAGCAAGGGAAAAATAAAGACACAGGTAAATAATACAGTAGAAAGCGAAAGCAATAAGGTGAAATAAAGAAGTTTAAGATAGTGTTAATACACACCTCACCTTCTCCCAGGCCCCTTGCCAGTAAGTCCAAGTAAAGAACAGAACTTTTGCCCTTACCTGGCAGCAGTGTGAAGTGGTGAAAGCACCATCAACCCCTCTACCACCACCAACCTAGTACCAGTGGGGCGCAATGGGAGTGTCTCACAAGATAATATCCAAAGTGTCTAGGATATAATTGAAAATTACTCACCCTACCAAGATTAGTAAAATCAAAACTTGAATGAAAAAAAAGCAGTCAACAGTCACCAACACAGAGATGACATAGATGATAGAATTATGTCACATGGATTTAAAGGCAGCCATCATAAAAATGATTTGACAGCAAATAAAAATACATTTAAAAAATGAAAAAACAGAAAGTCTCAGTGAAGAAATATAAAATGTAAGGAATAACTAAATGGAAATTTTAGAATGGAAAAAATAAAATAAATTAAAAAGTCCTACCTTTGGTATGATGATACTTTTTAGATACGACTAAAGACAGGATTCATGAAAGAAAGAATTGATAAGCTGGACTTCATACATATTAAAAATTAAAAATTACTGCTCTAAGAAAAAAAATGTCAAGAGAACAAGAATTCAAAACAGACTGGGTACAAATACTTGTAAAAGAAACATCTAATAAAGGACTGTTATCTAAAAATATAGAGAGAACTCTTAAAATTCAACAATAAGGAAAACACAATTAAAAAATGGAACAGACCTTAAGAGACACTTCACCAAGAAGATATACAGATTTCAAGGAGGCATATGAAAAGATGCTCCATATTACATGATATCAGGGAAATGCAAATTAAGACAATGGTGAGATACCACTACACACCTATTAGAATGCCCCAAATCTGGAACACAGACAACGTCAAGTGCTGGTGTGAGGATGTTGAGCAACAGGAATTCTCATTCATTGCCAGTGGGAATGCAAATGGTGCAGTCACTTGGGAAGACAGTTTGGTGGTTTCTTACAAAACTAGGAATAACTCTTGCTGTATGATCCGAAATCACACTCCTTGATATTTACCCAAAGGCCCTGAAAACTTATGTTCATATCAAAAATTAGACTTGGATGTTTACATCCAGATTTGTTCATAATTGCCAAAATTTGGAAGCAACCAAGATGTCCTTCAGTAGGTGTAAATCAACAAACTTTAGTGGTTCCAGATAATGGAATATTATTCAGTGCTTTAAAAAAAAGAGTTCTATTAAGCCATGAAAAGACAGAGAGAGACCTTAAATGCATGCTGCTAAGTAAAATCTGAAAGATTTACATGCTATATGATTCCAACTGTATGACATTTTGGAAAAGGCAAACTAAAGACACAACAAAACCATCAGTGGTTACTAGGAGGTGGGGAGTAGGGGGCATGGGAATAATAGGTGGAGCAAAGAGAATTTTTAGGGCAGTGAAAGTATTCCTCATAATACTACAATGGTGAACATTTGTCCCAACTCATAGAATGTACAACACCAAGAATGAGCCCTAAGATAGGTATGGAATTTGGATGATAATAATGTGTCAATGTAGGTTCATCAGTGTAATAAACATGCCACTCTGGTGAGGGATGTTAATAATGGAGGAAGCTATGCATGTCTGGGGCAGGAGGTATATGGAAAATCTCTGTACCTTCCTCTTAATTTTGCTGTGAACCTAAAACTGGTCTAAAAATAGTCTTAAATAAAAAAAAAAAAAACCTGAATAGATGGTCTCAAGAGTGCAATGAATATAACAGAAGAACCAGTAAACTTGAATACAGTGCAGTAGAAATGAACCAATCGAAACAACAGAGAAAATAAACTGAAAAGGAATGAACAGAGTGACAGCGGCCTGGGGACAATAACAAAATATCTGTGTCCACATCAGAATTCCAGAAGAAGAGGAGAATGAGTGTGGAGCTGAACAGGTACGCAAAGAAATAATGACAGAAAATGTACCAAATTTAGCAAAAGAGATAAATCCATTCAAGAAGCTCTGAACCTCAAAAAGATAAACCTAAAAAATCCATGTCAAGGCACATCATAGTCAAACTTCAGAAAACTAAAGACAATGAAAAAAAACTTAAAACAGCTACAGAAAAATGAAGTGTTATCTGTAAGTGAAGAATAATTATAAATACCATGGATTTGTCATCAGAAACAATGGAGACTAGAAGGAAATGACACATTTTCAAGTCCTGAAAGGAAAAAAAAAACAAAAACAAAAAGAAACTGTCAGCTAAGAAATCTACATTCATTGAAAATATCCCTCAGGGATGAAGGTGAACTCAGGCATTCTGAAAAGAAGGAAAATCAAGAGTACTTGTCGCAGCCATGCCTATCCTAAAAGAATGGCTGAATGAAGTTCTCTAACCATAAAACAAATGATGAAAGAAGGAAGCTTGAACATGAGGAAGGAAGAAAGCACAAAAGGGAGAGTAAAAATTGGGTAAATGTTAATAGACCATCCTCCTCTTTAGTTTTCTTAATTATGTGAGATGACTGAATTAAAAAATTACAACATTGTCTGATGTGACTCTCAATGTATTTAAAGGAACTATTTAAAACTGTACATTAGAAAGGAGGATGGGAAAGAGATTTCAATGTAGGTAATATTCCTACACTTTACTTGAACTAATAAAATGCTGACACCAGTATTATACATGTATGTTATGTATTTAACATGTATTTATAATGTAAGGCTAGAACAACCACTGAAAGTCTACAATGAGATACATTCATCAACTCCATAGATAAATCCATGGAATTATGCTGAGTGAAAAAATTCAATCTCAAAAGCTTGCATCCTCTGATTCTGTTTATATAACATTCTTGAAATGACAAAACTACAGACATGGAGAATGGAATAGTTTTGGATAGGTGTTTCCCACAGAGTGGGAGGGGACGGACATGCCTCCTAATAGGCTGTGCAAAGAATTGTCATGTTGATGGAACAATTCTTTATTTTGAGTGTGGTGGTATTTACACAAACCTACACATACAATAAAATGTCATAAAATATAAACACACACAAAATAAGTATGTGAAACTTGTGAAATCTAAATAAATTTTGTGGATTGTGCCAAGGCTTTTTTCCTGATTTGATATTGTACTATTGCTACATAAAACGTTACCATTGGAGAGAAGGAAGTGAAGGGTAGGCAGGCCTGCTCTATATTGTTTTACATAGTCTTGTGAATACATATTTATTTCAGAATAAAAAGTTAAGGAAAGAGTCATGGCTGTAGATTCTGCCTATTTATAAATTATACATAGAAAGATAGTGACAAATTAAAATTTTAAGATGTTCAAATTTTGTCTGCAGAAAATTATAAAGTTAATTTGAAAGCCGTAATTCAATTGCATGTTATGTAAAGAGAAAGGATAGGAAAAGTAAATGGCCCAATGTTACCAGATTTCAGCAAATCATTTTATTATTTAGTGCAATTCCAATAAAAAGCCCATGGGATTCTTTGTGAAATGTCCACATTGTGAGGAAAATGTATACAAAAGAGTTAAGGGCCAAGAATTGCCAAAAACTTTCTGAAGAAGAATATGTTGGGTGACTTGCTATCCTAGATGTTATGCAAATGAAGCAATGTATCATTGAACAGAGACAAACAAATGGATCGATGGAAATATATATATACATATACACACGTATAAAAATTACGTATGACGTATTTGGCGTTGCAGGTCACTGGGGGAATGATGAACTCTTCTGTAAGTGGTGCTGAAACAATTGGCTACGCTTATGGAAAATAAATTAAATTGGTTTCCCAACCTCATAGTCAGTACTATTGATTTTCCAAATGTGGTCCCTGGTCCAGAGCATCAGTATCCACTGAGAACATGGTAGAATGCGTAGTCGTGGGCCTCACCCCAGAATGACCAAATCAAAAGCTCTGGGAGTTGGTCTAGCAATTTGTGTTCTAACAAATGATCCAAGTGATGCTGATGCACACTCAGACATGAGAACAAACTTCATAACCACAAATCCACCCCTGGTGGATCAAATAGCTCAATGTAAAAAGAATATTTCTAAATATTTTCAAAGAAAATAATAAAATATATTTTTCTGAATTTAGGATGTGAGAGAATTTCTTAAGACACAAATTCTCTATTGTATAATAACAGATTTAACCACATTGAAGTTAAGAATTTATTTATTTATTTTTGGTGAGGAAGATTGTTGCTGAGCTAACATCTGTGTCCATCTTCCTCTACTTTGTATGTGGGACGCCGCCTCAGCATGGCTTGATGAGCAGTGTGTACGGCCACCTCTGACTAGAACCTGCGAACTCCATGCCGCCAAAGCATAGCTCCCGAACTTAACCATTAAGCCACCTGGCCAGCCCCTAAGAATTTATTTTTATCAAAAGAAATTGAAACAGCAAGCCTAACCTTAAAGAAGATTTTTGTAGTTGCCAAAGGATTAGTATTCAGAGTACGTAAGGACCTTCTATAAGTCAATATGGAAAATACAAGCAAGGCAAGAAAAAATGGGGAAAAGATATGGCAGAACAAAAAGAAAATAAATGTTGAGCACACATATAAACAGATGCTCAACTTCATTAGCAACCAGCAAAATGTAAATTAAGCCACAAGGTGACACTAGTTTACACCTACTTGATTAGAAATATAATAATACCAAGTAAAGACTTGGATTTAAGGTGACTCATATATTCTTGGTAGTGCATACTATCTTAAATCTAAGTCATTACTTGGTATTATTGTATTTCTTAGATCAGAGTGTCGTTTTTTAACATCTTTATAGCGGCTTACATAAGATAGAAATTTATTCTTCTCCCGTATAAAATGTAAGCGGTCCGGGTCAGATATCCTGTCTCTAGCACGGTAGTGAATGAGGAATCTCTCTACGTATTTGCCCTCCCATCTCTGACTTGCAACACCTACCACGTGGTCTGAGATGCCTCCTACTCACTTGTGATAAGAAAACAGCTATTTTGAGTTGCTGCCTGGGCATTTCACAGTATGACAACCCTGCTCACACCCAGACTCTGCACATTTACATAAGGACCCGTGTTTAGGATTCCCGGCATACGTTCCCGCTTTGCTTTCCCCGGGCACCTTTTAAAAAAACCACTTCGAGTTGAGCCTGCAAGAAGCTAGTGACTCCTCCACAACCACCTTATAAGAAGACGTGCTTGCTCCTCTGCTGTGTATCTCCTGCTCACTGGTTACCTGGAAAGGAGGACTGTCCTTCCTCTGACACACTGCACCCCCCCACCCCTGTTTCTGGTACTTGACTTCCTTTGTGTAAGTGTATTAAAACTGTGCCTTCAATCAAAACAATCCCCGGAATATTCATTTCCGCAAAGCTCAAGCTCCGATGCTGAGGGAGCTACCTGCCAATCTCGTGTGGGCGGCTTGTGCCTCCTCATTGAGCAGGTTTGCACATTCTGCATATTCTTAATTGAATACACAGGCTAGAACCCTCCAGCACACATCATCACCTCAGCATTCTGACCAACAGCCAGTAGGAAGACTAGAAGAAACTTTATTTGGTGAAACATTCTGTATGTTGCACATGAAAACTACTAATATTCATTGTCTAGGTTTTTATTTACGTGGCTACTTCTAGGTTTAAGGGAGGCTGGGAAATGTAAACTATCACCCAGTCAACTTTGTGCTTAACTGAAAACCAGCAAGAGAACAGATACTGAGTGATGACTAGCGTCCTCTATGAAACCTCCCAGGGGTTGTTCAAATTTACATGATCATCAACAGTTAGTGACAGTACCTTTGAGCAACATTTAATAATGTAATATCTGTCCTCTTCGACTGACATTACTTCAAAGTCTAATTTTCATCAATCTTTGCCCTTTAATGTTTTCACTTATGTTTCGCTTATTTATCTGCAAAAGATCTCAAAGTGTTTTAAAAATATTAGACCCTTTTTATCATGTGCACTGTGAGTGTTCATTTCTGTTTTTTTATGTTCCTTTTAACTTTGGATATATGTGTATGTGTGTGTGTAATGTGTGTATTTATTCTGTGTAGAACCTTTATAATTTACATTTAGTGAAATATATTTACCCTTCCTTGGTGGCAACTAAAAGAACTTTCACTAATCCAATGTTTATAAATTTTGCTTCACTCTCCAGATTTATATGTTTTGATATTTCAACATGCATTTGAATGCATTTAGAATTTATTTTGAAGTATGAGATAGGAATTCACCTCTCTACTCCTGATAGTTAGCTTGTTATTCCTGTTGGAGGAGGTCATCAAGAGGAGGTGACAGCCAGTTGATCTGCAAACTGCACCCAGAGAATGGGAGGCTCCTCACCTCCTCCCCTCTCATTCTGCCCATCAGTCTCACAATGGCAATCCTTTTCAAGGACGCACCCTCGAGAGAATAAGGCATTATTGACACCTTCTAGACTGTGTACATGACTGAACCCTGTTAAGGCCTCTGTATAAACTTTTAAGATTCTTGTGGGCAGGTGTGGAGATCTACTTATATTGTGGCCACCCAAGACAAGCCTTGTATGTAAGTGCCCTAGTTTATTAAAACTGCCACCTACTCAGCCTGGGTTCTGTTCCTGGGCACGACCAATACAACTCATTGTGGCCATGCTGTGGCAGCAGCCCACATGCAAATTAGAGGAAGATTGGCAACAGATGTTAGCTCAGGGAAAATCTTCCTTAGCAAAAAAAAAAACCCCACAAAAAAACTGCCACCTACTAATCTGGAATGGTCTGCCTCTTTCTTTGGTCTCTCTTTGCCCTTCATGTACCAGGGCCAATTTATGAACCAACAGATCCTATATAAAATTTACTGAAAAATCTACATATTAACCAGTAATTTGAAATGACACCTTTAACATATTTTGAACTTTTCATGTGTTTGGGTTCTTTTTTGCATATTTATCCTATCTTTTTATCAGTCTATTCTTTTCACTATCTTCTTTTAATGATAATTCTTGAAAATCTGTTATGTTCTTCTAACATTATTTTTTATAAATTTCTTTGATATTCTTCATTTTTTCTGTATTTTATGATCAGTTTGTCAATGATGATTATTTTCATATTTTTTTGGATTGCCAGAGTTTCTAGGTCAATGGAGAGTGTTGACTGTTTTATAATATTAACTTCTTAGTAAAGAATTATTATTTTTATTCAAATTTTCTTTAATATTTCTCTGTAGATTGATTATTTTCTTAGGTTTATTGATGTCTACTTTATTGTTATTTTTGATATTTTAATTTATAGGAAATTCCATTATACTATTAGTTTATCATGTGTATATAAGAATGACATTGAATTTCTGTTTTCAATGTATATCTAATTTTATTGAATGCACATAGTATTGATATTACTTTTAAGTTATTTCTATTGGGAATTTCAGGTATCAGGCATTTCATACACAAATGATCATTTTTCTCTGTATTTCAAACTTGAATAGCTATTATTTCTTTTTGTCCAGTAGATTGGTTAGTAATTAAAGAGCAATGTGAAGTAATCAAGTGAGGAGGTCATCTTTGCCCTGTTTCATCTCTGGAAGGATGATCTGTCTTATCCTTTCCTCTTTAGAACACTCACTTCATTTCTTCTCCTTCACATCTGGACTTTCCTTGAATGAATTTTCTTCCTTTATATTTTCCCAGAAACGACTAGATTCTATAAAAAATTCAGTTTTTTTAATTCTGCAAATCTCGTTAACGTATTTAGTTTTATAAATGAATGTATTGGATCTATGGTTATCTCTCTTTTCTCATTGTAATTTTGTGCATTTTTACTTATTTCTTGTTTAAAAAAATACCACGTTACCTTGAAGTGTATGCATTTCTTGTTTTATTCACTTTATTTTATTAAATTTATTTTGCTGCGAAAGAGTCTCCGTGAGCTCACATCTGTTGCCAATCTTCCTTATTTTTTCTCCTCAAAGCCCCAGTACATAGTTGTATATTCTCATTGTAAGTTCTTCTAGTTCTTCTACGTGAGCCGCCGCCACAGCGTGGCTACTGACAGATGAGTGGCGTGGTTCTGCGCCTGGGAACAGAACCCAGGCTGCAGAACTTTCACCACTGGGCCATCAGGGCTGGCTCTTGTTTTATTTTTATACTTACACAGTTATATATTTTTATTTTTATATTTTACTCCCAAAGTCATGAATAGTTTGCTTTAACTATATTTTCTTAATTTTCCTCTTGAAAAACAAATTTGCTTTTAAAAAACTGTGGGGTTCAATAGTTTATTTTCACATTCTTTCTCTCTCTCTTTCTGTCTCTCTCTCTTTGTTCCTCTCTCTCAGAAATATTCTTTTAAAATAGACTTTTTCTTCCTGAATATCCTTTTAATGATATTAAACAGATTCTGAGATTTAATCGTTTAAAAATGAATATTCTTGTTTACATACTGCAGTTTTAATGTCAATGTCTTCTTGCATAATAGAGTGTAAAATGTTATAGATGGTTGATTTTTTTAGTTTAATCATTCTTTTTATTTTTAATTTGTCTAAGATCACCCAGCTAGGATGTAGTAAAATTAGTATTTTAATCCAGAGTCAAACTCCAGAGACCATATGCTTAAGTATTATACTACATTGCTTGTGTATGTCATTTAATTGTGCTTAACTGAACTTTCCTGGGTTTCACATATCTAAAATGTGATGATAAGGAAAAAGTGTCACTACCTCTGTCTTGCTATGAAATAGACTAAACAAAAAATATCAGTTTCTCTTTATTTATTTAAAATAATTTTTCATACAAATATCAATAGTTTCATATTCCACAATGTTCTCATTGTGTAAAACATTCTAAGAACTGGATACATTTTAGTGTCATTCAGAAATATGTTTTTTGAAATTCACTAAAAACTAGCTCGCCACAAAGAAAAATGAGACTTTATTGCTTCTTTAATGAGTAAAACTAACTTATAATTGGCCTAACCCAAATGGAATTCTAAACAAAAACAAGAAAATAGGGCTCTCAGTGGGAGCTCATTAAAGTTCCATGTACACAAAAAGAGTAGTCAATTGTTTTCCAGACGGTTTCTGAAAATTAACTTAGTGCTTTGCTAACTAGAGCCCAGGCATGCCCAGCTTGACAGTACACCAGAAGACATGAAGACTCTTATTCCTGCAAGTTAAATCTTGAGAAAGTTGAAGTCACAGTTGCTCATCTTGACAGCCCCACCCTCTTCAGCTTTCAATGGAGAAAGGAGGATCCAGAGTAGTGAGTAAGGGTCAGGGGAGGTACTAGAAGCACAGCCTTAGAACAATTTAAAGATGTACCAGCAGTGACAAAGGGGCATTGGTGGAAGTAAACAGACTTTGTAGGACTCATTTTTCCCCTTTTTGCTCAAAATCCCTATTGAAACAAACACCCTGCTAAGACAGTCTGTGTCCCAGTGTTTAAAGTTCTGATTGACTCTATCTAAGAAGTTTCTTGTGTCTGATACA
This sequence comes from Tapirus indicus, assembly GCA_031878705.1. Taxonomy (NCBI): domain Eukaryota; kingdom Metazoa; phylum Chordata; class Mammalia; order Perissodactyla; family Tapiridae; genus Tapirus; species Tapirus indicus. The sequence continues at coordinate 20,172,398 of CM062936.1, forward strand.
GAATGCTCTGTCTGTGACCCAGTAGACTCACAGGGCAGGACTGTGGTAGTTTTGAGAGCCTCTCCTTGTCCTCTGCTTTGCTCCTGTCCCAAGTGTAATAGATGTGGTTCTTTCTCTGATTTTTGCTTCTGAAGTATATTTTAGGGAAAAAATAGCAGCTTGTTTAGATGTCATGAAAACCAAAAATTTCATCTTTGTTTTAATGTCTGAATCTTTAGCTGCTTGAATACAAGGAATAAATTTAAAAAAATAACATAGAGCATTATCTCATATTACAAGCTGCACATTCAATTCAAGGAAAGCAATAAAGTTGCAGCTGCTATGCTTTTAAAAGAGAACATTTTAAGCCATCGTTGTTCATATTTAGAAAAATGGATATTAGCTGGGGAATCATGCAATTTTCTCCACTTTTCCCACCTCTTCTGTTGAATTCCAAAATACCCTGCTGGGTGAGGTGTCTTTATTATTTGTTCCTCTGCTTATTAATGAAAAGGATTCACGGTGGTTTATGTGGAAAATATATTTCAAAAATGTAATTGTTACTTTAAAAATTATTATTGATGAGCACTGTATAAGTTAAAAATTGGTAAATAATCATGAGTGACATTTTCTAGATATTTGTTAAAAGAGAAGTCACAATTTAACTGCTTAAAGTAGAGAGACCAACCAAAAAAAAGTGGAACATTTTTAAATCATAGTGTAGAAAATGACAGGAATTATATCTTCTTTCTTAATAAGGGCTGATCTTTCTTGTAATAGCAAGAAGAGCATATGGAATAGAAAAGAGCAGGGAGTTTGAAGTAACTTAGGATTTGGTTGAAATTAAGACTGAGTGTGCAAAATCCCTGTAACAGAAAACACAAGTAAGTAGTAGATATTATTCCATAAAAAAATTTAAAAACATAAAATAATACAAGAAGGAAAAATCAAAACATTTTTAATAGTTATGTGATCCTTGGGATCCTTAAATTCTGTGAGCTGACTTCCTTGCATAAAGATGGGTAATACTAGTGAAATATTCATGCACATTAAATTATTATTTATAAAGTACATATAACATGGCCTGGTAGGAACTATATGTGTGTTCATTTTACTATTATTTATGGAATTTTTAAATTATGTTAAATAGTCGACCTAAAAAAATCACTGTTATAATATTAGAAAAACATTGGTGTTTGTATGCAAAAATGTGAAGGTGGTTTCTGACCATAAAGAGATTAAATGGCAAGTACCTGGGGTTGCAAGCATTTTCCACTTTATTTTCCTTGACATATCATTGAGTTCTTCCACAGTTAGTATTAAAATTATTTGCAGCAAAGACCAAACTGAAGAAAAAAGAGTATAGTAACCCAGTTGTTCCCTCAAAGCTGGAATGATACCAAGTCCCCTAGCAATTTAGATTAACCCAGCAGAGAACAAAAGGAAATGAAATAGTACAGAAACACTGTCCGACTTGGTCCAGGCTCACAACTCTGTGCCCACAGTTCAATAGGCAAATAGCTCTCAAAATAGTTTGATGAAAATGAAATTACTGCAAGTCGTTATTGACTTCACTTCATATGGGTTGTCATAGATTTTATGGCAGAAATATAAATGCGTTTGATTATGGTTCACTGCCCGAGAACCCAGTGGACACTTCAGAACACATATAGACTACCTTTCTAAAATCTGACAAAATTCTCATTTCATATTCACCTGTGGCCCCCAAATTATAAGATGAGGGATATGAACCAATATTTATTCTAGAGGGGTTATTTTAAATGAGAAATAATTAGGTTACTATTTAGAGCAATGTTACTTTTTCCCAGTTCTTGAAGAAAATCGGAGCTTGTGAGCAGTTTTAAGAATTCAAAGAAAATTACATTTCTGTCCTGCTGAGTAGGTGCTTTTTCAAAATTTTATTTTATTTTGGTAAGACTACTTAACATGACATCTACCTCTTGTCAAATTTTTAAGTATGCAATACAATACTGTTGACTACGGGTACAATGTTGTACAGTGGATCTCTAGAGTTTATTATCTTGTAACTGAAACTTTATGCCTGTCCATTAGTAACTCCCCTGTTCCCCCTCTCTCCCCAGCCCCTAGCAACAACCATTGTACCTTTACATTCTAAGAATTTGACTCTTTTGGGTACCTCATATAACTGGAATTATGCAGTATTTGTCTTTCTGTGACTGGTTTATTTCACTTAGGGTAACATCCTCAAGATTCATCTACGTTGTTGCATATGGCAAAATTCCCTTCTTTTTTTAAGGCTTGAATCATATTCCAATGTATGTACAGGCCACATTTTCTTCACCCTTTCATGTGTCAATGAACATTTAGGTTGTTTCCAGACCTTGACTATCGTGAATAATCCTACAGTGACTATGGGAGTGCTAATGTCTCTTTGAGATCCTGATTTCAATTCTTTTGAATAAATACCCAACAGAAGGACTGCTGGATCATATGGTAGTTCCTTTGTTAAATTTTTAGGTACCTCTACACTGTTTTCCATAGCTGCTGCACCATTTTGCATTCCCTCCAAGTGTTCAAGTGTTCCAATCTTGCCAACACTGGCCTTTTTTTCTGACAATAGCCATCCTTAGGGATGTGAGGTGATATCTTATGTGGTTTTGATTTGCATTTACTTGATGATTACTGACAGAGAGATTTCATGGATATGACACCAAAAGCACAGGCAACAAAAGCAAAAATAGACGAGTGGGACTACATCAAACTAAAAATCTTCTGCACAGCGAAGGAAACAATCAACAGAACAGGCAATCTACGGAATGGGAGAAAATATTGGCAAACCATGTATCCGATAAGAAGTTAATCATCTCCAGAATATAAGGAACTCCTACAATTATATATATATATAAAAAAAAACCCTATTCACCTGATTTTTAAAAATGAGCTAAAGACTTGAGTAGACATTTCTCCAAAGAGGAAATACAAATGACCAACAGATAAATGAAAAACTGAGTAGATGCTTTTGAAACTGCTTCCATTTTGATACAAAAGTGTTCTTCATGCTCCTCCATTGTCAGTATTTATACTTTAAAAATATAAATCCTAAAATTTTCTCATAAAATTTATTCTTAGGGTTTTGTTTATGTATAAATATGTTTTCCCCTCTTCAATGCTTCCCAGTAGCTTTAAAGTTAATGTGAAATGAAACAGGAAGAAAAACCATCTTATTCAAAAAGGAAACTGCATTTTAGGAAAAGTGGAGCAGCTCTATAGAATGAGTCAGGTCCCATAATTTCACAGCAACATCCTATCAGCCCCAGATGTTTTATGCTCAGAATATTACATGAGGAAAGAATAAACGCCCAGTTTATTTCAGCCACGTATATTGTGCCCTGTCATAGCAATCAAATCCTTTTCCCAAGTAATTCATATGTTTACTAAATATGTTATAGATTCTAAAACATCAATTATAAGACATCATTGATTTAATAAAGCTTTTAGGCAAAGATGATATACTGTTATAAATTGTGCAATGATGCCTATTTTAAGATTTTTTTAAAATATGGAAACTCATATTTTATAATCAAAATAATAATTTTGTTAATATTTTCTATACCCTAATTTTACTTTGAATCTTGATCTGTCAGAATGAGAAAGAAAATTTTTCTTCCTTCTGTTTCTTCTGGTGTTTCAAATAAGCTTTGGTTTTACATATTATGTACTCTTACTAATGGTCATGAGTTGATAATTTTTGTATCTTTATTCACTTTTGGACTACTTATTGGTGTAAATTTACTCTCTTTGCTGAGAGCCACCCCACTGGATCACCTGAGTATGTCCCTGCTGAGAGGATACTAATAAATTCTAAAAAGATTAAAATCTAGAGTTAATTCTGAACAAGTGACATGAAAGTTGAAACAGAAACTTATAGATTGAAATAAATGCTTGAAGGACAAAATATACAATGTAAAAATAATAATGCCTCAGACCTTGGATTCTGCTAATTATTAATGCCATCTCTGCTTTATTTTTGCTTCTCTTTGAAGTATCTTTTCATAGCCCTTTACTTATTTTTTTTCATCTTGGTGAGTTGCTTTATGTAAAGAAATGTGCATTTATGTGTTTAAAATACCTTGGTTTTAAGCTTTCAACATGTGAGTGTTGGGTCTTTTTGGCACATCTGGAATATTTGACTTGCTTCTTTCATCTTTTTATGATTACTTAAAAATTTCTTTAGTTTTCTATTGTAAAATGGATTTATATAACTTTTTTCTTTTTTAACAGTGTTTTACAAGTCTGTTGTCCTAGTTGGAAATCTCCCACTATTTACATTCAGTTAAAAAACAAACATTGTTAAGTTACTGTGTATTTTGAAATGTTAAGCTATATCCCTGACACACTCTAGACTTCCCGACTTCAATTTCCACCTCAATTAAAGGCAAAAAATTCAATAGTTTTCTTTCCTTCTCTCTTCCCAAACTTTTTCCAGGAATGCATATATATAATATGGGGGTTTTAACCCAGGTTACGATTTGAAAATTATTATTTTTACATTGACTATTTTGTCCTTCAAGCTTTTATTTCAATCTATAAGTTTCTGTTTCAACTTTCATGTCACTTGTTCAGAATTAACTCTAGATTTTTATCTTTTTAGAATTTATTAGTAGCCTCTCAGCAGGGACATGCTCAGGTGATCCAGTGGGGTGGCTCTCGGTAGTCCTAGGACCCATTCAGCTGTAAAGATTTTACCTGCAGACAGGGCCCTACAGGGCCTCTCGGTTAGCAGGAGCTCAGATACTTCAGGGATAAGGTTTACCCCACCAGGAAAGCCACCATCTAGTGGCTCTGTAGTGATTTCAGCAGAAGTGTTAGGCGCATGGAAAGGGAATCTAGGTTCTAGGAGAATGAGCGGGATGATATAGATCAGTCATAGGCTCGGGACAAGCAGCACAGATTCTAGTTGGTTACACTAATGCTCCTTTCATTACTTTTCACGGGAATTGTCAATTGTGTCGACGATAAATCAGTTAATCAGAGTGTTGTAAGGGAGGGAATGCATGGAGAACTTGGACCCCACACAGGGCCCCTTCACTGAGCTGTTTCACCTGTTTCCTCGCTGCTTTGATTGTTGGCTGCTGGTGGCTGCCAGTGGTCTCCATCAGAGTAGGTCCTCAGGTAAGGAGAAGTATCTCACCCAAGAAGTTATGATGCCACCCCTCCCAGGACTGCCATCCATCTAATGTCTCTCTGACTGATACAGGGGCATAAAAGGCCAATGATGTGCCCTCAAAGTGGGTCCAAGTCTGTGTTGCAATTCATGCTCCGATTGCCCCATGAAGCCAGGCCAAGGCTCATCTCTAGCTGAGATCTCATCCTTGCTTAGTTGTCTGGCCTGCCCTGTCCAGCTTCTCTACTCTTCTTCTGAGGGCGCGACCTCAAGAATTACCTTCACAAGAATCTCTATCTCAGGCTTCCTTACAGGGGGCCTAACTTAAGTCAACATTCCTTAGATTTTTTCCGACATGTTGGATATCTGAGATTACCTGAGGTGATGATATGAAAGACAACTTCATCTCAATATTACAGCATTGGGGCAAAACCTCTCACCCTAAAATTTAGGAATGTTGCCCCAGTGTTTTCTGCAGTTTATTCCTACAACAAAAAAATCTTCGGTTAATCTGATTTTTATTACTCTGGTTTTTGTTTCTCTGTGCTTTTCCTTAATTCAAATTTGCCACTGTTGCCTAGGTATAGAAATTACTTCGGTTTTAATTTTGTATTGTTTTGTTTTTGTTTCTTTTTTTAAAAAAAACAGGAAGCTAGCTTTCTATCTACATTTGCAGTTTCTTTTTTCTATTTCATAAAAATTGTTGTTTTAGTTAATGGAGAATTAATGCTTATTTTCTAAATGATCTTATCAATCAAGATTATTTGTTAATCTTATAGTGGATCGCCATTATCTTTCCATTAAATCATTGCTTATTTCATTTTTGTTTACATCTCCTCTATATTCTATAAAAACATGATTTCAAGCTTTGTTCTTTACAAATTCAATTTTACATAACTTCTACATGATTTTAAATTGAGTGTTTATTGCATTCTAATTGTCATGACAATAATTCTGTGCTCCATTCATCTTACTTTAGATCTCAGGCACTATATTTTCATATCAAGCGGTTATCTCTGTGTGATTTTTTTTATTCTATTTCAGAAACACAGTTAAAAATAATGTGCCTTGGGACGTGCCCAGTAGTGTAGTGGTTATGTTCGTGTGCTCCACTTCGGCAGCCCAGGGTTCGCAGTTCTGATACTGGGCATGGACTTATGCACCACTTATGCACCACAACATGCTATGGCAGCCGTCCTACATATAAAGCAGAGGGAGATAGGCACAGCTCAGGGCCAATCTTCCTCAGGAAAAAGGGGAGGATTGGCAATGGATGTTAGCTCAGGGCTAATCTTCCTCACCAAAAATAAATAAATAAAGAAAGTGCCTTTCTTCACCTCCCAAGTCTGGGCCAACTTGAGAAATAAGGTACAGAGGCAGTCACATGGAAGTGAAATATCAGCTTTGGTATAAAGAAACAAATTTGGTAAAATGTATTTAGATTTGTGGCTAAAGAATTTGCAAACTATCCCTCTCCATCACTGTTACCAGTAGCATTCTAGAAGCCAGGATATCTTACCTGGGGGAAGTGAGTATCTTCAGGGTTGGTACATTTAGCCAATTTACTGATAAAGGCTGAAGAGCAATAAACCAAGAACATGAGTGATACACTAATGCTTGTGGCTTTTAATAAATTTCCTCCACCCAATCAAGAAATGTGAACCAATAGATGCTATTCACCTCCATGTGTAAAAGGCACAGCAAGACGGTAGAAATGTTCTTCTCGATGAAAGAGGAGTCCATGTCAATGGAGGCTTCCCTTGCAGGAATCTTTGCCAAGAAAGTTCTAAAAATGTCTGTGGAATCTTCAACATATTATTTCTAGATAATAATTATAACTCTGCATTCTCTTATTTTTTCCTAAGCTTTTCCTTCACAGAAAAACCCATGTTTGAATATGTTCATACATTTATCTCTGAAGGAAGTTAATTTTTCAGAACTCATCATCTACAAATATATATTCTTTTGTTCTGATTCCTGCTTACTTCTCTGAAATATAAACTTGAGAACATAAGTGAGAAAACAATTAATCCCCAGTGTGCACCACCTCCAAGATTATTCTCTTTCTTCAAATCCTCCCTCCTCCTCCAACCCAGTTTTATTGATCAACACTACATGTTTCTGCTCTCATTCTTTAAAATGAAATGCCTCTTTGCTCCATATTTTCAGGGATATGTGGTCTTTGAACTAATGTAGAAAGAAAGCATGCTAATAAAATTAGGAATGCCTCAAAATCTAAAACCATCTCCTCCCTATTTTTCTGAAAACCTTTGTTTCCTAGTTTTAATTGTCAGTATTATGAGTTTTAATGAACACTGGAGTCACCACAAGTGGTTTACTGAACATTATAAGCCCTGATATATAACAACTATTTTTAAAGGTATTTATACACCTTGGTCAGTTGATATTCTTATTTCTGCTTTTAATTATTATGATTTTTTATTTAGAGGAGAAAATGAGCCTTGGAAAATATTTGATGACTTTCCCATAACCACAGAGTCAATAAGTGGCAGAGCTAGGGATCTACATGAGTCAATCTGAATGAGGGATCTGACTTTAGAAAGCTGTGCTTTCAAATACCATGTCATCATCTCTTCCTCTCTCAAGCTCTCTGTCATTCTCTTACACTTTCTCTCTCACCCATATTTCTATCACCTATTTTCCCATTGATCAATCTGTCTATATATTTATCATTCCATCAATTTGATCAACCATCTACTTTTTAATATATATATACATATATTTATGTATATATACATATATATGTATATATATACACATACTTATACATTTATATATAGATACATACATATTTATATATATACACACACACATATGTGTATATATGTATATACATCTATATATACACACACAAATATATACACATATATTTCTTTGTCTCCCCTCATGCTCAACTGATAAAATTGATGAAACAGTTGAACAATATAATTCATATGTAATATTGTCACATGCTTATTGAATGGATATTATGTCATGAGAACTGCCAGGGAATCAAAAAGGCAATACACAAGGGGCCGCCCGGTGGCGCAGCGGTTTAGTCCGCGCTTGGCAGCCCAGGGTTTGCGAGTTCGGATCCCGGGCGCCCACCGACGCACTGCCTGTCAGCCATGCTGTGGTGGCGTCCCATATAAAGTGGAGGAAGGTGGGCACGATGTTAGCCCAGGGCCAGTCTTCCTCAGCAAAAAGGGGAGGATTGGCAACAGATGTTAGCTCAGGGCTGGTCTTCCCCACAAAAAAAAAAAAAAAAAAAAAAAAAGGCAATACACAAAATCAAGATGACTTGTCTGTGTTTAGAAAAACATACATTTCTTTATAAAAGTAATTATAAGAAACTTTTCTTACACACACACACACACTTAAGAGCAAACTCTCATCCATGCAATATGTTTGCTGCATACACATATAAAAGTTACCTCTGTCAAAAATGGTTCTGCCCAAGAGGAAGCTCTAGTAGTGCACCTGAAATATGATCTAGTACATGCAGTGCATAACTCATGTAGGAGAATTGTCACTCATAGGAAGGAAATATACTACAAATTAGAGTAAATGAAATGAATGTCATCCAACAAAATTACATCAAAGGAATTGGTCTGCACTATTTAAATATGTCTGGGTAAAGTGTGCTTTGTTTCTGTTTCTACTGTATAATCCCCAGATAAATTTGCCTATTACCCATTGACTCTGTGGAAATTGAAAGTCACTTGTCTTAAGGTCATTAAAAAGACTCCTTAGCAGTACCGTATTTTTATTGTGAAGCTGTGTTAACTTCTGAGAAATTAGCATTACTAGACAAAGGGAAGAATTCAATGAATTGGGATTTTAAAATTATATACGCATATATATAATTATATATAATTATATTTATGTAACATATATGTAATGTATGTTTGTGTGTAGATATCTAGATAAATGGTGCTAACTATAGCATTATGAACCCTTTTCAGTTCAATTTCAAGTAAAAATCATAAAGTTTAACTTATTTCAGCCATTTTATTTCAGGAAAAACTATGAATTAGAAAGAAATCTCTAAGAGTTAGACAGAATATCAACAGTCTCAGTTGTTAAAGTAGGTCGAGTAATTAAATTGCTTTCTTAACATGTCCATTCATTCAATTATTCCTGTAAATTACATTTTTACAAAATTCCTTTGAAAATAGTGCTCTTTTGTTTTAAAAGTCTTTGAAGACACATTCACACACATTTCTTATTGCCTGTCAAACATTTTCTTTCCCTATAAAAGTCATTTTGTTAGGGCCTTGTTTAATTAACAGACTGTATTCACTAGGGCAACTGACCGACTGAAGATTCCCTACAACTCTACTCAGTGTAAGTAGCTCCCGGAGTTTTGTGTTTAATTCACTCCATTTTCCCTGCCTCATAAATCAAGAAAACTTTGATTTTACTCAGTCTTATTCTTGGCTCTCTGACTGAGTTTCCAAGGAGTGAGACGTATGGGTGAGTTATGTCTCTTCTATCAATAGCCTTTCTTGCAAGAACTAATTTTTTAAATTACCAATATGGAGATTTTCTAGGCTAAGTATCTATGTATGCCTGTTGTGCAAATGTGTTATAATGAATGGTCTTAAATCATCATGTATATTATTATCAAAATCTATGAGAAAAACAATATTAGCAAAGCTCTTTAAAAATTTTAAAGTAAGTGTATTTTGTAAGGTTCATTTGATTTAATTAATTGTTGTGAGTAGAATAAATCTAGCACCTAAAGGACTTTAAAAAGCACTTTGGCAGAGTTATTTCTTCTACTAAGTAGGCTGTCTTCTGCACCACGTTGCTTCCAGTGTCCTTAGGTATGGGATGCCCTTCTGGACAATATTTTAGATAGCAGGTTTCCAAAGAATGTATGTGTGGCAGGGTGGGAGATAAAGAGAACAGCTTTCTTAATAGCAGCTATTTGATCACACACTTCAGCACTACAAGGGAGTTCTTTATCTGCAATCCACAATGGGATTCAATCCATGAATTTTGATGGGGAGCAAAAAATTCATCTTTATGTTCACTAACATCTAACTAAAATTTAGCACATCTTAAATGGATATAAACAGTGAAAAGTAGTATTGGAGAGCCAGTAACTTGTCACCAATCAAAATGGCATGTATATTCACATTGCATACAGTTGCTGCAGATATCTTGAAATATGTTTACAACCATCACTACCTCTATATTTTATTATAATATTTATAAGATGTATATTAATATAAGATTTACATTATACAATATGATATTTATATTATTTATATATCATATTTATATTTATTACTATATAGTTGAATATATTATATTGTCTTATAATTTATAATTATAATATTTATTATCATAATATTGTATGTTATTCATCCTGCCACAAGAATTCATCATTTTATGTATCAATATGAACACATATAACTGCATTTTTTTAATTTATTTTTATTGTAGTAAGATTGGCTTATAACATTGTATAAATTTCAGGTACACATCATTATACTTCTATTTCTGTATAGATTACATCATGTTCACCACCCAAATACTAATTACAATCCATCACTACACACATATGCCTAATCATCACTTTTGCCCTCCTCCCTCTCCCTTTTCCCTATGGTAACCACCAATCCAATCTCTGTCTTTGTGTGTTTGTTGTTATCTTTATCTTCTACTTATGAGTGACATCATACAGTTTTTGACCTTCTCCCTCTGTCTTATCCCACTTAGCATAATACCCTCAATGTCCATCCACGTTGTCACAAATGTCTGGATTTTTAAAAGTTTTAACATTTTGATTAATGTATTTCAATATAATTGGATTCCTTTGTAATCCTAAATGTTTTCTTTTATGAATTTACAAGAATTATAGTAAGTATACAGGCAACAAAAGCAAAAATAGATAAATGGGACTACATCAAACTTAAAAAACTTCTGTTCATGAAAGGATCCAATCAACAGAGTGAAAAGGTAACATACAGAATGGGAGAAAATATTTGCAAATCATTATCTGATAAGGGGTTAATATACAGAATATGTAAGTAACTCCTACAGTTTAACAACAAAAAATCAGATTAAAAATGGGCAAAGGACTTTAACAGACATTTCTCCATGGATGATATACAAATAAATGAGTACGTGAAAAGAAGCTCAACATGACTAATCATCAGAAAATGTAAAAGAAAACCTCAATAAGATATCACTTCACACCCATTAGGATGGCCACTATTAAGAAAACAGAAAATAACAAATGTCTGCTGGGATGTGGAGAAGTTGGAACCAGAAGTGCATTGTTGGTGGGATTGTATACTGCAACTACTATGGAAAACAGTATGGCAGTTCCTCAAAAATTTAAAAACAGAACTATCATATGATCCAGCAATCCCACTTCTGGGCATATATTCAAAGAACCTCAAAGAGATACTTGCAAGCCCATGTTCATAACAGTACTACTCAAAATAACCAAGAAATGGAAGCAACACAAATGTTCACCATTGGATGAATGGATAAATAAACATGGTATATACATACAATGGAATGCTATGGAGCCTTAAAAAGGAAGGAGATCCTGTCATATGCCACAAAACAGACGAAACTTCAAAATATTATGCTAAGTGAAATGTCAGTCACATAAAGACAAATACTGTATAATTCCACTTACATGTGGTATCTAAAGTAGTGAAATTCATAGATATAGAAAATTATGGTTAGATATAGAATTTTGGTTACCAGGTGCTGGGGGAGGAGCCAAAGGGGAATTGTTTAATGGGCATAGAGTTTCATTTCTACAAGATGAAAAGGTTCTAGAGATCTGTTTCACAAAAATGTTAATATACTTAACACTACCAAACTATACACATAAAAATCGTTAAGATGGTAAATATTATCATATGTATATCTTACCACAATAAAAAATATGTAAGGAGAAAGTCTGTGGGCTTCATCAGACTTCCCAAGTCTCTTTGGTGTAAAAATAGTTACAAATCCCTATGCTAGAGCAACATTGGACATGTCGAATTTTCCCTCTCATACTGATTCTCTCTTAGTGCAATAAGTTTATTAATCTTCTCAGATGAATCATCATGTAATCCATTGGTTTAAAATAATATCTTTGAATACTCTAGAATTTTGAAAGGACAATAACATAACAAATAATAACCTTTGCCAACAAGTAATCTAAATTTAATCAAGACTACCATGTATACACATCTGAAAAGATTTGGAAATATTGAGAAAGAAATCCCTCTCTCTCCTCACTAATAGAGTACCTGTCACTACTATAATTTTTCAAATTTAAATAAGTTATTAAATTCTAGTTAATTAGCAGTTCAAACAGAATAAGATCTCATCTTTTAGACAATCCATGCCAGATTTGATGATAAGGGACATGATTATTTGCTTAAGCTGAGCTATTGTCTGAGCAGTTGAATAAACCAACACTGGCCATATTTCTGTACTCATATCCTGTATGTCTTTTATCTGCTGATGCTTCTCTGCTTCTGAAAAAGGCACAAATTGAAAAGGAAGTTTATAAGTTCCACCTCAGATACAAGTAATAACTTGCAGTACAGGGCAGATTGATGGTAATTATCTCCAGATCCCCATAGTACTATTATTAGTGATAATAGTGATTCAAATTGGAAGCCCTTTGAATATGAGTAAGTGGTTGTAAAAACTGAAATTTCAACCTGATGAATTCACAGGCAATCACTTATATTTATAGAACTTCCCAAAAGGATGGAACTAGCAATTGCAGTGAATGTATTCAATTGGATCTGGCCTTTGATTTTATGTTTTGGAGCTACTTTTATATAACAGTGCTCACTAAAAGAAATGGTTAACAGAATTGAAAACTAGATTTATTTTTGAGAAAAGAACGCCCGAGCATAGATTGTCGTAACGCTTGCTTCTAATTATTGTAGTCAATGATGAAACGTTACACTTCTATGACTTTGATTGTGTTCCTGCTGAAAGTAGAAATTTAGGCATGGCTTGAGTGAGGGAAGCTTTTCTGGGTGATGATCTCAGAATGGAAAAGTGAAAGACAGGTAGAGGGAGACAGGAAGACGCAAAAGCCGACATAAATGTCTGTTATTGAGGACAATGCCTGTGCAGTCAGAATTGTTTCTACTGGGACTTCCTAAGTGACATATAGTCCACCTTGAATTGTAAACTGAAAGAAAGAAGTTTGCAGCATTCGTTAACTATTGTCTGCTCCATTGCTTGATGTTTATGAAATATTAACTCTTCCATATCACCAGGTTGCACTTATGCTCACGATGAGTGGGCTTCTGCACTGATAAAGAAGCACCATGGCAAAAAGTAAAAAAAGAAGTAGCGCACACTTGAAGTGGTATTTTGTCAGCCTGAGGAGAGTCTGAAGTAGGGCAGAGCCATTTGCTGAAATGAGAGGTGCACAAAGTGGAGGTGTTGTAGGGGACCAGAGTTTCTGCTACAGTCCACCCCTTGTGCCACTCAAACTAACTCATGTCCCACATTGAGTCTATTCCTTCAGGGAGACTAGAAGAAAGTGACAAGCTCCAAATTCACCAATAGACTCAACACAAGATAATTGTCAAAACAGTCATCCATGTTGTGACCGATCCTGAGGCCATAACTGACACTCATCAACTCTGTCCTCCAGGACACTGTAGATTTCCCATATTGACTGTTCTGTGTAGTATGAATCAGACCTTTGTATTACACTTGGCAGGCCATAGTTTATTAAACATTTTTTATTAATAGTTTTTACAGAGCCTTGAAACATAGAAGAAATGTTCCTGACAAGTGAAGAAAAGTTTCCTTCCCACACTTTTTAGCTATAATCATGCCTTTCCTCTCTGGGAGCCAGAACCTCTAATCTAGCAGAGCTCACGACTCCAAGGGCAAGAAGATTTAATTCACTTATTGGAATACTGGAGCACAGTGAGAAGACCAATCCTGTTTTCACCCATTTATTCTGCTATTGGGTGCCGATATCATGGACATTAGTTAAATGAATATACTGCATCTTGAATTACAGAGCTTCAAAGGTATTGTCCTGGGGCTGGCCCCGTGACCTAGTGGTTAAGTTGGGCACGCTCCGCTTTGGTGCCCTGGGTTCATACCTGGGCATGGGCCTACATCACTCGTTGGTGGCCATGGTGTGATGGCAACCCACATACAAAACAGAGGAAGCCTGGCACAGGTGTTAGCTCAGTGTGAATCTTTCTGAAGCAAAAAAAGAGGAAGATTGGCAACAGATGTTAGCTCAGGATGAATCTTCCTTAGCAACAACAACAAAATAGGCCCTGCTCAGTAAATATTTGTTCATTGAAGGGAAAAAAAAGGTATTGCACCTTAGATGGCAAATTAGCTGTGTTTACAAATGGTACCCTGGGTCTGAGACAGTGTTATGCAGAGTCCCATATTGTTATGTTAGGCATTCTGTAAGGACATGTGTGGTGCCCATGACTTCAATTCCAGCAATGATAAATTGCTGCCGTTACGTGTTGTATGGAAGAGTGGGTTGAATAGTGTTTCCCCGAAACTCATATGTACCTAGAATGTGATCTCATCCAGAAATATGGTCTTTGCAGATGTAATAGTTAAGGATGAGAATGAGATCACACTGGATTATGGTAGGCCGTAAATCCAATAACTTGTGTTCTTATGTGAAAAGGAAAAGCCACAGAGACAGAGAGAGAACATGGCCTGTGAAGACAGAGGCAAAGATTGGAATTATATACTTACAATTCAAGGAACATCTGGGACCATGAGAATCTGGAAGAGGAAAGCAAGGATTCTTCCCTAGAGCCTCCCTAGGAAGTGTGGTCCTGCTGACATTGATTTTGAACTTCTGGCCTTCAGAACTGTGAATAAATAAAATTCTTTTGTTTTAAACTACCCAGTTTGTGGTAATTTGAAATATCAGGCCTAGGAAACAGATATTCAAGCACTCTGACAGGACAAACTTATTAACAAGTGTCTGGACAGTGCCCTCAAGGGATGACTTCATACAAATCCACTGTGCAATATTTCTAGCTGGGCCAGGTTAGGCATTAAGAAGTAGTAGAAGCTAGATGTTTTGCTTATTTTGCTTTCTTTTGCTTAATCTATGCATAGTTTTCCATCCTCTTACTTTCAATTGAATATGTAGGCATGGGATTACTGGGTCATATAATAAGTTTTCATGTACCATTTTGAAAAACTGCCAAACTATTTCCCAAAGTGGCTGTACCATTTTACATTCCCACCAACATACTTAGGGGCTCTAATTCCACCATATTCCTGCCCACATTTGCTATTGCCTGTCATTTTGTTATTCTATTGGGGAGGAAGTTGTATCTTGTTTTCATAATATATGATGATGTTGGGCATCTTTTTGTGTGCTTATTGTTCATAAGTGATGGTGATGATGGCTTTCTAGGGGTCATCCCTGTGTCTCACATAGCTGACTGGTCAGTCGATGACTGTTCATAAGTTGTGCTCAAACGCTTCAAGCTGGGAAGACTTGCATACTTTGCTAACGATCTATGTTTGGGCTGCAGAGCAGTTCCAAATTTCAGGTCATTTTCAAGTCTGCCCTGGCTTTCCATTCTCACAGGACTGTCTCCGGTTCTCTCTGAATGTGCACACAGTCACATGGACACCCAGCAATGTGTTCAACGTGTTGATAACTGTGCCCTCTCCAGGCTTTCCTGTGCCTACATAAAGCTGTTTCAGTCAGCCAGAGGTGTCTGCTAACCTTAGCAAATCCTCTTTTACTTGCCACATTTTCTGGATCTCTCTGGTAAATAACTGGCTAGTTGGCTACTGGTTGCCCCAATCAGGACCACAGTTTCAGGCTCCTCGAGTCTCTCATTGATCCCATTATTTGCCACTGAGGTTGCTATTGTTATAATAATTCCTCTGAATGTAGGGTGTTTTGCACTCTGTTCTAATCAAGTGGCATCCTCCCTTTAACGAGGATGTTGATTTTCATGGCCACCTGCTCTGGCCATATTATAAAGCCAGGTAGGAAAGAGCAACCCCAGGCAATAACATGACAGATTCCCATTGTTCTTACCCAAAATTCAGTAGTTTTTCATAAATAACCACTTCCAAATTTGTTGAATGCCTTTTGTTGATTTTTGTAACCTTGAAATGGTTTTAGACATTTTTAAAATTTTTATCCAGTTTTATTATTGCTTATTTTTATATACAGGAATTTCCAAATTCTTCATTCTGCCATATTGCAATATGTCTTTAAGACCAGCAGCATTCAGAATAAAAAATTTGTGTTTACTATGTTTAAATTGTCTGTGCAATTCCTAATAATTTTGTTTTTTGATACCAATATTTTTCTCCTTTTTGGATTTATTCTTAAAATAACACTATAGAAGAAGGGATTATTGGACTCAAATGGTGAATAAGGACGACTATTTATCCCAGAATACTGAGGATTAATTAAAGTTTTAAAATAAGATATATTAATACCATAGCCACATATGTTTGCGTGGATGGCGTTATTTTCAATATTACCCCCATTTCCAATACTATTTTAAGCACTATTGTAATGCTTACTTAATGTAGTAAGATTTGCTGTTTACTCTAATGACAGTGATTGTGTTCTCTCATTGATGTGTTTGAAGAAAGAGGGTATTAATCCCTGACTTCTACCCTAGGTGTGTCATTTCTCCAGAGGCAAGACTTCCACCCATAGCAAGAGACACGGATGGCTAACTTGAAGAGCTAAGGAAACAAAGGTGAAAGGCTTTTCTTCAGCTAAGCTCAAGGTTATTTGCTAGTGCCATGTGTTAGGAAAAGAAATGAGCCCAATGGGGGAAAAATGCCAATCTATTTTCTAAAACATAGAGTGTGAGTTATTTTAGTGACGCTTATTGTGCAAAAATGCTTAGTAACATGAATACTTAGTAGTGTATTCTTTCAAATGTATTGTGCTATTAAATGTAAGAGATTAGAATCATAATTTCTACATATGATTAAAAAGCAGCTGTTGTATTTATTCTCCTACACCAAATTCCTCTCTGAAATACACAAAATTTATTTTAAAATCTGGTATACTCATTTAGGAAATATTCATTACATTGTTAATTTTCACATTATGACCTGCACGTTATCAGACTGGTCACTTCTCAGCATGACTATAATTAATGCTAAGTTCAGAAAAGTCACATGTCAAAAATACTTTGCAAATCTAATATCCAGAGAGAGCCCCAAGATTATAAAAAGTGTATCAGTATTGAAATTTAAACATCTATAGAACCTCTGTTATTAATTCCCAGTAACTTTAAGTAATAAATAACATTAGAAGAAAGATTACTGACATATAGCTATAATACAGGATTTATTTTTAAAATGAAAGACAAAGATAAATAACTGCTAGACGGCAGATTGTATCTTCTTCTGCAGGAATCATCTTTAGAAGCTGACAATCAAGAATAGCTTCCACATACAGTAGCCACAAGAGGAAAGCATAACTTATTAAAATAACATGACAACAGGCACACACGGTCATGGGAATATCAAATGTTTGAAGCAGCAACATCTTTATATACAGCCCAGAGTTTAAATCCAAAATGAGTATGATTGAAATGTGTTGGATGTTGTAAAATATGCTTGGAATAATAGAAATAAGAGCACTGAAATGGAGATGATGTCAAAAGTAGGCAAATAGCCTGATCATGTAAATATACACAAACCTGGGTGAGATTGAGAGCTATTTGGAAAGCAGAACTGTCTGATTTCCATTTTTTTTTTTTGGAGGCTTAATCTGTTCCTCTGTGGACATTGATTGGAAAGGAGTAAGAGTGGAATCCGGCAGAGCAGATAGGAGTCCACTGTAGTAGGCAAAAGGCAACCTTACTTAGACTCAGACTAGTTTGATAATATTGGAAATGTGAGAAATGTTTTGGATTGGAGATATGATTTCAAAGTTACAGCAGAAAGACTTTCTGATGAATTGAATACTGGAATGTATGCTATAGAATGAGGAAAAGAGAGGTGTCAAGCCTCATGCCTAAGGTTTTACTTTGAGCCATTGTTTTAAACGATAGCATCAATTGCTGAAATGGAAAATACAAGAGCAGAAGGTGTGGAGAGGTATAAATTCAAACATGTTAGGGGCATGTTGCTTTTGAGATGCTTCTTGACATCCAAACTGAGATGTTGAATGTTGTTTTAGATATTTGAGCCTTGAGTTCAGAGAGAAGATAGGGAATAAAAACATTGTGGACATCATCAGCTTTAAATCACATTCAAAGATTTGGGAAGAAATAGGTAATGTTGGGAGTGAATGTCATAAGAGAAGAGCAAAGAGCAAAGAATGAGTCTTGTGGCACTACGACACTCACAGATTGGTTAAAGGACAAAGAACCAGCAAAGGAGATTGGAGCAGACAATTAAAGGATAATTCATTGAACTTCGCTCAAGGAAAGCATGCATACAAAGACAGACACGTGTTTTCATTACTATACCAAAGAGCAACTTTAATAAATGTACTAGTTGTCATATAGATAAAATAATATTGCATTTCAGATGAGAAAGAAATTACTTCTGATAGGGGATCATTTTAGAATTTTCTTGAAATTTCTTCTCTGCCTTCTCTCTTCTTTCAAATAATCTGTTTTTATCAAAAGCCTCCATGGAATGGACAAGAGGCAATGCCCCAGTCTCCCCTCAACATTCTCTTTACTCCACTCAGTGCTGCAGATGCTGGCTTCATAATATGTAGTCTTCTGCCATTATTACCTGGAATACCCTGATTTCTACCATATCTTTCTCTGGCTTTTTATCTGTTTCCTTACCTCTACGACATCTGTCTGACTTTTTATGACTTCCTTTTTTGTCAGATAATTTGACGTTCTATGCACCTTATATAAAAGTGAATGCAGTCACGAACAGAGATGAATGAAGGTCTCATGAAAGAGGAACCATTGGAACTGAGATGTGAAGGTTGAACAGAATTTTAATGTGTAAATATGTTATTATATGAATGATTTCATCCTGTCTCATGCCAACAGCTTGAATTTGCATATTATTTTTTTAACTCTGGCAGAGGAAGATTAGAAAATCATTTAAGTCAGATGGCCATCCATATCCAGTATAGATACCCAGGTGATAATAAACCCTCTCTTCTCAATCGAGTAAATCAGACTTAAAATATCAGAATACATTTTGCTCTTAGTCAAGTGTTTCAAACATCCCTGCTCATCACATCCACCACTATGCAAATGAACTTATCTCTTTGCTTGCATAAGCTCCCTATACACAAATAGTTTTTGTTGTTTTTATTCATTTTTTTAAAAAATTTACTCTTATCCCCTTTCGTCTGTCTGTAATTGTCTGCACCATAATCCATGGTCATACTGCTCTTATTTCAGCAAATATTCCATACAATATTTTTTTCCAGATGATGTACCCTGAGGCTTCCATTGTGGGTCCTTCTGCTCTACCTTCTTGGAGTTTCAGTGACAGTGGTTATGATATCAACTGTGTTCTGATCCCTCGGTGCCACTTCTAGATCATCGGTCCATGATTCTCTTCACTTATAAATGTCTGAACACCAGACCTTGTATCTCTCACCCTTTTCGGTTATCCTGACTGTCAATTCTCTTGCCGTTATAGAATATTTTTCTTTACACAGGCCCTGGCAATTATCTATAGATGTTAACATCTATATTGAGAACTCTTCTGAGTCTTTGACTTTAAGATTCCTCAAACTCCTTGAGATAGTACAATTTTAACTTCCTTTTAGATTAGCATGACCTTAATTATCACAAGGCACATAATTTAAGTTGTGGTCCTCTTTTCCTGTCATAGTATCACTGCCTGTCACTGTTCTTATTCCAATTCCCACCCATATGCTAGACTTACTTTTGTTTTTAAAATGGTTCACTAATTATCAAATTCTCTGATTTTCCCAGTGTTCTTAGCTTGCTCGTACAATGCCTTCATTTTCTAAATTGCATTAATTAAAACATAAATGCCTAGTAAAAGAGTATAAAAGAGACAAAAATGCTCTATGGAAGAGAAGAGTTGTCGTAACACACCCAAAATTGTACTTTTCCAGTTCAAGGAGCCTTGCCCCAAAGAAGCCTGGGACTTGTTTTAGGTCATTCATTCTTCTTATAGTAAGAACACTTCAGAGAAGTCGATGAAAGAGATCCTCAACGAATGAATCCAAAGAAAGAATGTCATATCGTTGCAAGATATTTTATCCTCTCTACATAATACACCAAAAGTTGAGGGGTGTTCTAGGGATGCACTGGAGCTCCCTTGAGAATTGGGCTTCTCTAGCATGATGCATGAATATCTAACATGTGCAAAGTAGAATGCCAAGGGGATACTAGGTGTTGTGCTCGTGGCAGATAATTTTCACATAACCTATGATTTATTCCAACTGCATATGTTTCTCATATCTACATCAAGACTACTGCTGAACAATGGAACTTCCTGTGACGATATATCTTTATATCTGTACTGCACTGCAGATCTTTTGATATCTGTTCTGCTCTATGGTCGCCACCAGGCCCACGTGACTACTGAGCATGAAATGTGCCTAGTTCAACTGAACCACTGAATTTTTTATTTTGTTTAATTTGAATTAATCTAAATATACATAGCCACATTGGCTAGTAGTAACACCATTAGATAGCAAAGCCCTAAAATTATGACCTTACAATTTTTTGGCATAAACTAATCGAGAGTTTGAAGAACACACTCAGTGTTACCAAAATGTAGTCTCTGCCAAGAATCTTATATCTTCACCTATATATGTAGCCTTTTCTATTTTCTAACAAGTTCAGGTCTCCTCTATCAAAAACAAGCAAAAATCAGCAACAATAACAAAACCAAGACTTTGCCTTGACTCGGCTCTTAGCAACATTCTTATTTTCTGACCTAACTTGATTCAAATTTGACTGCTGTTCAAGTCCTTACTTTGTTCCAGTCTGGATTCTACACTCATTTATTTCTTGTTTCAAAAATACATTTTAAGCATCCATTTGTATAGTATTTTTGGCAACCTAGATGAATAAGATATTGTTTCTGCTTTTAAAAAGAGGGGAATGATCTAAAGAGATAAAGATGAATTTCCTTGGGATGGCATCTATTATATATTGAGCATCTGGTATTATTACTATGCTTTCAATAGTCCACAGAATAGTATAGTATGCTGTGTCATCTTCTGAGTATGTCTTTCTGTTTGTTTCATATCTTAAAGTTACTATGCAAGATGTTAAGGATCAAACATTTACAGTTATTATCACTAATAGTGGTTAATTATTATTAACATCGATTATGGATAACAAAGAGTGGTGCAAAACTTAGTGTTTTCCTTCAAATTCATAATCTCACAAAGTCTTAATTATAATATATGAAATTAATGGAACAATTATTGTTTAATTCTTAATATGTTACTGTGTTTCCAATAAACATCCCAAAATTTGAAATTAACCTTGCATGGAAACACTATATTAGTTAAAGTAAGACATTCTAGGCCTGATAAACTGCATGGGGATAGGAAAAGTATAGATACCTGTTGGGCTAGTGTAGGAGTTTATGCACAGGAGATGTAAGATTGAAATTTTAGACTGAAAAGATAATTTTGCAACTCCAAGAACAAATTGGTAATTTTTAAATTTCCTAAACTTTCTAATATTAAAACTAATATGTCAGCTATTCTGTGTAGTAAAAATAAGAGGCAGATTTTAAATCAGAAGGCTTGGGTCTGAGTCTTGGATACGCTTTGATTAGTTATATTACTTCCATTTCCTCATCAGCAAAAAGTAAATTATAATAACGTCTGGCATACCTATATTGAAATCTTGTTGCCTGGGTCTCATTGCTATGGTTTGAGGTACCACTACCTCTCCTCTGCTTTGTTGTTTTCACTGATATATAGATCTAAGCATCTCTAACCTACTGGGAGAGGTAGTAAAGCTCTGTTTAGATGGCACTGCTTCCTATAACTCCAAAAATGTTTCCAGGATACTTCTGGGAGAAAGGAAGTGGTCCTAAAGCTGAAGAAGAACTTTATTCACTGCAAGTCCACTTACCTAAACAGCTGAATGAATGGGGTCCATATGGCCTGTATGCAGAAAGCAAAGCTGTCTCTTTGTGCTTGTTGCATGAGGTCAGGAAATGGAGAAAGAAGAGAAAGAGGAGATGTAGGCTTGTCCCTGCTTTTAATTCAGGATTTCCTTCCATTCTGCAGTGATTGTGGCCTGGTGAGTGCGAGCTTCTCCATTCAGACACCTCTCCTCCCACTGGAGTAGCTGAAAGAACTCAAGTACAAAAGTACCTTCCTGCGTGTGTAAAGAGGGTGGATGTCTCATCCACCAGGGTATTAAGCAGAAATATGAGCAAAAGAGGAATGATGGTACCTAATATAGCTGAAATGATGCAAAATTAAAAAAAAAATTAAATTACTACAAAATATTAATAGTTTTTACCATCATTTCTTGATAGAAATATAAAGTATAGAAAGAAGAAATTACATTGACAAGTTAAAGGAATTGTTGGAGAACATCCTGAAAATTAGGCGAAGTTACATAAATGTAAAAATATGAACTGAGAGTGCTGTCTGCACAGAACAGTTCAAGTACTCGCTTTTCCTCTAAATACCTGGATGACATTTGGTAAGTCAATCAGTGCCCTAGATCTTTTTTCATTTGTAAAATGAAGGGATTACACTTGATATCTGAGTATCAGTCTATTTCTATTTTTTTCCATTTAAAAAGTTTAAGCTTGCAGCTGTTTCAATAGCTAAAAATGTCTCCAAGTACCGTATGATACCCAATATTTGGTTCAATGGTAGAAATCACACTGCATTCTCCTCTTTCCTCTCTTTCCACAACGAGGAAATTTTTTGTTAAGCACTAAGGGCAGCCTTGAACAGAAAAGAAGTTATCAGAAGGAAAACTGTAGAAGTAAGAACAAAGGGAAAAATATAGAAGCATCCATACCATTTATCTTAGTGACAGTGGGAAAGGAATATGATCATAATTTTTTTTTCATATCACCAGTTGACAGCACTACCTTCTGCTACCCACTAACACTTTAGGAATGATTGACTCATATCTAGCCATAGTCAATTTGGGGAAATCTTCTATATGTTTACCATCTTACTTGACACAAGAATCTTCTATATTTGAACAGAACCTGAGTACAGATATTGAAGCTGAGGGATTGGGAATTATACAAAACTGGTAATACAAGGACTATAAATTCAAGTTATAAAAAAATCCCACAGAAAAACTGTATCATATGTAATTTTGCAAGTCAATTTGTCCTGTAAATTGTTTATAATAAGTGATACAAAATCATCACAGATATGTTTGCCAGATTTGAATTCCCGGCTATTTCCTTGTAAGTATTCTGAAACAATGTCTCTATTTATTAAATATCATGCAATCCCTTCAACTTATTCAAACAGCAGGTATTGAACACATACAATGTAGCAGGCATTTCATGTATCCCAAGGCTACATCAGAAGCTTGAGAACACACAGAAAAACAGACTTTGTTAATGGCAAAGAAGCAAATAGAAAAAAGAAAGCAAAACTTAACAATTTAGCAAACCCAGATCATAATTTTGATCATTACGAGCCCAAAAATGTTGAAATCTCTTTGAAGTTTCCATTATACAAAATCTCTTATTAATTAAATGCGAAGCATCAGTTACAAATTTTCAGAATGAATGGGTCATGTTGCTAAACCTACTCTCATCACCTGAGTTTGATTCTTACCGAAATGACTGGGAGTCCAACATTATGATTCAGTGAACTAAAAAATTCTTATTGTCTCTCAAAATGTTAAGGTTTCACATTTTCATGCAGGCATTTCCTCTTCTTTGTTAGGCATTGCTGATCTTTATTCTCTGTTATCTCTTAAATGTTCTATCAATTTTACTCTCTTTTTAATTAATCATAATCCAAAACCCAGCACCTGTTTAGGTCTAATGGATTAACAAAACACCTGTTTTCTTCTTAATTGAGTAAATAAGTTTAGAGAATTTGTTCTAATTTTTTCACTGACTGATTGCTTAAATCAAATGACAGAGTTAAACCATTATGTGGCATTGTAAAGAAGTATTTTGAACCCCCTAATGAATATATTAAATACATAGTGATCATGAAATATTATCCATTTCCCATCTGTGACCTCACATTTTTCATGACAGATGAGGAGGCAGAAATGAATTATAAGATAGGATCAGAATCCTCATTAAGCTAAAGGGACAGTTAAGCTTACTTCTGTTCCCCGTCATACAACTGGCCAATCCCATTTTAAAATGGAAACAACCAAATCTTACTTCCATTGTTTTTACATGCAGCATTTCTGTTCACAAATGAAACGAGGTCCTGATGGGCACAGCTAGATGCAATTAACAGGTATTTAATCACTTCTTGATACAAAAATTGTGAGTAAGGAATTGAATAAAGCCAAGGTTGGGTAACAGGGTGAGAATTCACTTGCCAGTTATAACAGAGAGCCTATAATATTTCATGATCGGTGTCTGGCATTGATCTTTGGTCAATGAAGGGGTCTGCTACTTGACAGATTATCTTGTAGGTCTACAAACAAAACAAGCATAAGGCACAGCCACTTTTGCAGCTTCTGAAGATTTTTTTTAAGGGATGTAGATTTCTCATTTCCTGTACACACTCTTTACATGATTATCATATTTAAATGTTTGTATTTTGTAAAATACTATCTCAAATTCCTTTACAACTATTTTTAATACATCTCACAGAATCTCTCACTCTAGTGACTTCAATAAATGGAAACACCGCCATTTGAATGAAGAAGGCTCAGTTTTTCCAATTAAGATTTCCAAATGTTTCTGCTTTTCTCATTTTCTGTTAATTGATCATAAAAGTCTTTAATGACCCTCAATAGTTTTCAGGGTGAAGTTTTGAAACTTCTAACTTTGTGTGTATGGTGAATAGTGATCTGACATCTTCCTAATTCTCTAGCCCAAAGTCTACTATTCTCTTTCCTCTTACCACTTGTTTCAAGGAAATCAACCAACTTAAGTTTACCAGAATGTGAATGATGATTTACATTGACCCATGGCTTACCCTCTGTCATAACTTTTTCTTCTGCCTCCCATCTTGGCCTACCATATAGTCCTCATTCTTCAAAGGTACCTCATTCTTTATCTTTGCATACCCTCAATTCTGATTTATAGAGAATTCCTCCCTTTTTCCATAGGATCCTTCACATATGCACTTGTACCAAGCATTATCACAACATTCTTACTACTACTGAAGGAAGTATTATGAGCCACTCACCAGTACTTAGAATATATCTGAAAAACAACCCACCCCAAATGAAAATCAGTTTCTGATTCAAGCCACTTATTAAATCATGTACATAGATACATAAATGTATGTATTATAAATACACATGCATATATGGACAGATACACATATCAAAATATACATTAAATAAAGTTTTCTATTGCTGCTGTGACAAATTATCACAAAGATAGTGGGTAGTGGCCTAAAGCAACTTGATTTATTATCGTATAGCCCTAGAGGTCAGAAGTCCTAAAATCAAGGTGTTAGCCAGGCTGCAATCCTTCTAGAGGCCCTGGGGAGAATCTGTTTCCTTGCCTTTCTAGCTTCTAATGACTGCCTGCATTCCTTGGCTCGTAGCTCCATCTTCCACTTTCAAAACTATCAGGAAAGCATCTTCAAACCTCTCTGACTCCGACCCCTGCTTCCCTCTTACAAGGACTCTTATGATTACACTGAGCCCACCTGGATAATCCAAGAAGTCTCTTCACCTCAAAATCCTTAACTTAATTACATCTGCAGGGTCCCTTTACCATGTAAACTAATATATTCACTTGTTCTGGGGATTAAGATATGGGCATCTTTGGGGGGCAATTATTTAGCCTGTCATACTTAATAATTATAGAAATAAATGAATAGACATACTAGATACTAGATAATGTACAGATATAACTATAGTGATGTATGGATACTGACCTCTAAGATGTTTGAGTTCAGCAAAGGAGATAAAATATACATATGAATATAGTAGTCTCCTCTTATCTGCAGTTTTGCTTTCCATGGTTTGTTACCTGTGGTCAACAGCTGACCAAAAATATTAAATGGAAAATTCCAGAAATAAACAATTCATAAGTTTTAAATTGTGCACAATTCTGAGTAGCATGATAAAATCTCTTGCTGACCCACTCTGTCCCATCTGGGAAGTGAATCATCCCTTTGTCCAGCGTGTCCACGCTGTATACACCACCCTTGGGTTAGTCACTTAGTAGTCGTTTCACTTATCAGATTGACTGTGGTGGTATCACAGTGCTTGGGTTCAAGTAACTAATTTTACTTAATAATGGCACCAAAGTGCAAGAATAGTGATGCTGGCAATTCGGATATGCCAAAGAAAGGCCGTAAAGTGCTTCCTTTAAGCGAAAAGGTGAACGTTCTTGACTTAATAAGGAAAGAAAAAAAATAATATGCTGAGGTCTCTAAGATCCATGGTAAGAACAGATCTTCTATCCTGAAATTGTGAAGAAGGAAAAAGAAACTCATGCTAATTTTGCTGTCACACCTCAAACTGCAAAAGTTACAGCCACCATGCATGATAAGTGCTTAGTACAGGAAAAGACATAGTATATATAGGGTTTGCTAGTGTCTGAGGTTTTAGGCATTCACTGGGGGTCTTAAAACATATCCCCTATGTTTCCCTACTGTATGCATAAAAATATTTATAACAAAACACAAATGCTATTGTATGAGAATACTAAAGATAAAGTGCTGTAGGAGCCCTGAAAATAGATAGAATATTGACAAGGAAGCAAAAATGAAGACTTCATAACCTTGTGCTACAACTGAAGAATGGGTGGACTTTGGACTCGCAGAAATGGAGCAATTGATAAGTTACATAAAAGAAGAGATAAATACATAAACTGTTTCCACTATTGCTAAGATCATCAAAGCATTATATTCCTGGTCATTGGAAAGTATATTTCTTTGTATCTAGAGAATTAATTGTAAGTAATTACAAAGTGGTTAGTTTGTACATCCCTTTTCATAAATAATGCTGTATGGGATCGTGGTACTATTCAACCTCTGATACTATGCATATTTTAAATCAAACAGCTCAACTATTGAATCAGTTAAATGAAATAACAGTTCCTTTGGTTTGCATTTATTACTGTTAATATTATCTACAGTTTAACTTTTAATTGTATCATTTTCAAGTGAAGGACAATTTCTTATGTCTATTTAATATGTCGATTATGGAAATGCTGAATGGGCTGATTATTTTCAATATTAGTTAATAGTAATGCTCCAGAATCAATGTCTAAGTCTTCTGCTGACTGATTCAGCTAATTTTATACAAAGCTATCACCAAGAAAAGACACATATATAATATGTAATATTAATTACAAAAATGAAAACCCAAATCCAAAACATGACATAAATAATAAACAAGCTACGGCAAGATTCTTTTGCTGTATTAGAGGCCATTTAAGCTTATGATGTCTTACTAACAGAGGAAAATCATAATCATATAGTAGTAGAATATAAGTTGTATAAATTCTATATATGCTTATCACTATTTAATGTCATTAATTCTACAAACAATGTTCATGTTAAAATATAGCCTATGGTTTTTAACATTTAAGAAAAGAAGCACCAGGCTATTAGGTCAATTGAATAAGTAGCATATTTGATCATGTAAGCTGCTGATTGATAGAATTTGTGCCACATCAGAAAGTGATCAATTTTTTGGAAGGAAAATGGCAAATTTTTCAAAAGATATTAAAATAATAATAGAGACTCAATGAAATCAGATCCCAACCTTGTTTTTTCTACAACTACGATATATATGGCATTGTTGGTTTCAGTTTTCTATTTGTGGAATATGGAGTTTGGATTAAATTATTTTTATAATCTCTTTTACTTCCAAATTTCTCTATTTCAAAGTTTTAATGATTCTGCTTACATACTATTAATTAAAAATTAAAGCAATGTGAAATTGTGTTATATATAAATATCATTTAATATATGATATATTATACAATATATCATAAATTTACATTTTATGATATGTCAATTGTTTTATGAATAAAATTATTTTTTCATTGCCACATGATACAAGAACACTTGCACGATTTTTCACTAAATTGAAAGATAATGCTGTCGGAGATTTATTGTTTTTCAATACCAAATTCATCTTTCATAGATTTGCCTTAGAGTGAGCAATCATTCTTCAAGCACATGGTCAATGAAGCTTCTTCCAGAGTGAATGCTGTATGAGTGAATGCACACAAGTCAACACTCATTAATGATTCTTTAAAGCAGGGGTTGACTAATTATGGCTAGTGTGGACCAAATCGTGCCTGCCACTTGTTTTCGTAAATAAAGATTTATTGGAACACAATCATGTCCATTCATTTTCCTCTCGTCTAAGGTCCCTTTTGCACTACAGTGACAGAGTTGAGTAGTTGCAACAGAGACTATATTGCCTGCAAAGCCTTGTAGAGAAAAAATTTACCAACCTCTCCTCTGAAAGTAGTGAAGAATTAAACTAACAGATAAAACAGCAACATTGAACACACAAAGCAAAATGCTAGAGAGACCATCAGTAACACATGGAACTTGGAAAATGAATAAGAAGGTGTGTTTTGTACGAGGGATTTTTCTGAGTTGATTAAGTTGAGTAGATTCCAATTGTAGAGTTACATAAATGCAAATTATTTGTGTGTGTATGTGTGTAAACTTGATTTTGAAAACAGTCCAGGTCTGTGAGCTCTTTCCTGTTGTCTGTGTGCTGGAGCAAGAAGCATCACCCAAGAGGGCTTGATGGTTAAATACTATGGACAAAACAAGAGTGGTTGGTTATCATCAATGAACACGTCAAAAGTAAATAAAGGAGTTCTAATCCTGAGTCTGACATCATGTCTCTGAAATCAGTCAGTTGTTTAGTACAGCCTAATCTCCAAGCACTTTATAACTGTAAATGTCAAGAGAGGTCCATGGCAACAGTCTGGGGTTCTGGAGGACTCGTCACTTTATGTAGAGTAGCTCAGCTCAACAAGTAAGACCTTCCTTTGCTAAGCAGTGCCTCTTGCTTTAATGAATCTCACTGGTTTTTGACCAGGGTCTCTTGATAGCAGTGTAATCTAAGAGTTTCACAGGGCCCTGCTCCTGAGGTTCCAGCATCCACACCACTGACATCCTTTCCTAAGTAGGGGGAAGAAATTTGAAGTTAATGCATTCCAATGAAACTTATTGTGAATCCATTCTTTGGTCCATTTGTACTATTTTAATGCTTTCTTTCCTTCTAAATTAGGACTCTAATAATGAATGATGTTTTAGATAGTTACTTTTACTGTAAATCTACATTGGTTTGGGTTTCCAATTTAATTGTGACTAATATGTCTATTTTATTTGTGAAATCCAAGCTATGACCAAGAAAGTATAGACCCATTAGGTGAAAGAGAAAGGGGTTCATTTCCTTCCACAATCCAATAGCTATTGTGGCCCAGTGAGAGGTGGTTACTATTCATTAAAAATTTAGTGATTCTATTACATGAGACATCACTTATGTCATGACTTTTGAAATATCCTAGTGCCTTGACCACCTGTAATATACAAGGAAAAAAGAAAATCATAAGGAAAAGGAAAGGTTAAGAGGTGTTGATGGAAAATTATTTGCTTTTCAGTGAAATTGACGTATCATTTTTATGCAAATGTGTCTTCCCTCTTCCCATTCTGTAAGCTATTTCTCTCACAAAAAGATTTTTAGACTAATTGTTTTTATCTGCCACTTGCTAAATCTGTTTTCTAAATTACAAATTCAGCCTTCACTGCGGGTGTACTGCCAGCCACTTCTTTCACAAAAGATCTTTGTACTAATTGTTTTATCTGCTGCTTGCTAAATCTGTTTGCTAAATTATACCTTTCATTGAAATAACACCAAAACCTACTCAGGAAGCAATTAGTAGGTATTGACATTTTTTAAAAAAAAGCAGAGCTTATATGCTTTAGATTGTGTGGGAGGGCCGGAAAGATAGACATACAAAAGAATGTATCAGTCAAGGGATTATAGGGCTTTTAGGAGGATATAATGTTATTTCACAAATGCATTTTCTCAGCGATTTGTCAAAAGTAGGTCTCTTGATGTTCAATATGCCTAAGACCATGTAAGCATTGTATGAAACTTTGTTACGGACTGTTATTAAAAATAAATCTTACAGATATCTGTTCTGAATTTAAAATAGTGAAGCTCCTGCCCAGATTTTAAATTTTCATATAGTTTCTTCTCCAAATTGCAATTAAGATTTGCTGAGTATATTGTAGCTTTGCTGCAGGAACAGAAATACTAAGCATTATTCTTGTGGTTAAAAAAAGCATAACAAAATGAACCAAATAAAAAATAAGCTTTTATTGTGGTTATAATATATTGCCATGTTGGATTTTAACCTTCAAGAATTAATATCAATTTATCGCTTTAAAAATAATATTTGTGAAATCATTTATTCTTGATATGTTTAAAAATCTGTAACAACAAACCAAAAAATGTTAAGGAGCTTGGTGAATAGGGGCCAAGCAAATTCTAACATGGGATGAAAATGAGGCTTTCATTGCTGCCATTGGACAGAGTGGAGATTCTGTATGAATCACATGATTTATTCCATTTTGTTGAAACTTCTCTAGTGTTTCATATAATGACATGTATAAATAATGTGGGTTTTCTCAGTCCAACTGGATTTTGCTAAAAGCAGAAGAATTTCTAAATTTCAGGATAAAAACAGGCTTCTGTGTTCTAGATTCCCTTTCCCAATGGAAATTTGTTGAAAATTAACGTTACATATTTCCAACTCATATAGGCAATGATCTTAAACTTAGACTCTTAAACAATATAATTTTGTTATGCATTCCCAATACATGATAAAAACACTTTTAGCCCGAATACTATAAATCCAAATGGAAACCAATAAAATGGGATAAAATGTCCCTATTAGAGTGTGTCTGCCTGGAGCATGTTCAGCAACATAAATGGTAGATTCATCAATTAATCAGTGAAAATTAATTAAAAAGTATTTTTTATGGTTCATCTCCTGTGGGTTTTATAAGGCAGAAGAAGTATATCCATTATTTTAGAAAGAATATATAATAATTATTGGTAGACAGATTAAAAATAAATCCAGGTTTGAATAATACTAGAAATGTGAAGACTTTGTTGATACTCAAAAACAAAGAAAGATAGTAAATTAATAATGTTTTAATTTTACTTCTGATAAAATCTGAAAATAGTAATAATTAAATTGAGATAAATCAGAGTATTGTTTTCATTTTTTATTGTGATTTCGAAGCAGAATGGCCAAATACACACACACAAAGATGTATAGATATCTATGTATATGCATATGTAATTTCCCATTTATTTTGTCTTTTTTTTAACTAAAATACTAATAAAAAAATTTAATGATGAGATTCTCCACAAAAATGCTAATTCAGAAAGGATTTAAATGGTGAAACTGAAATGTAGTTTAAACTTGGGAAGCAAAATTTAAACTGTTAAATATTATTAGTAAAATGTTACAGTTCCAGCTCAGGTTTACTTAGCATTCTGTTATTCTTTTGCTATTTTTATTCATATATCTTATTGAACAATTAGACAGAAATTGATTTTTAAATATAAATTCATCATGCTAGAATTTAAGGATTCCATTTTGTCACACTTTATTCTAAATTACAAAAATAACTTTATCCAAAATCTGTTGCTCTTTGGTGTTTATTTTTATTGATATAATATTTTCATTTATCTTGTTAGATTGAAGCAAATTCAATTATAAAGGGTATATGATTATAAAATTCTTCTCTATAGTTCTGTTAGGTGCATTTATAACCTATATTATAATCTCTTAGCTGTATTAAATTACTCAAAAATAGTCCTCGTTAAAAATCTCTTTATCCTAATTTTTTACTGTAAAATATGTTTTAACTTTGACCTGTTCCACCACTTCACTAAAACTACTGCCTAGAAGGGCACTGGGACCCAGCAGATGACACATGTGACTAATCACATCTTATCAATCTTATCCACCTTGTTTTTATTTTTTCATCCTCCATCCACCTCTTGCATTTGAAACTCTTTCCTCCTTTGGAATCTGTGACAGAATTTGTCAATTGCTTTTTGTCCTAAAGTGGTAACAAGTGGATTTCAGTCTCTTTCTACCGATGTATATACATATTAAACATAATTAATTTCTAGAGTTAAGTTCTTTTTAACTTCACATACTATCAGAGTTCTCTGGATAGATGATTCTGAACTCTACATCTTTAATATTTTCCTCATGTCTCTAAACTGCTCCTGTTTAATGAGTGCCTGAGGATACATTCATATGCTAACTTTAAACTTAATATCCTCAAAATAGGAACTACTATCATTCTTTCAAGCATAGCCCCTATAGATATATTTATGTCACCAACAGCATTCCACATAAAGGCTATATTTTTCTCTGATTGTTCCAGCAGCTGGATCATCTCTAGGTCTGGATCTGTTGACTACTTTATCTCTTGACTTTGGTTAATGTTTTTAGCTTTTTTGTATAATACATCTTTTTAGGTTTTATGGTGAAAATGAAGAGTAGAGCATGAGGTAAATGTTATTTACCCTTTGGAATGGGCATCCCTTTTCTTTTGCCAAGCCATAATTGTGCGGTGTTTAGTCAATCTCGTCTGGAGTTGATTTGGCTTTGGGTTTTGTTTTTGCTATATTTATCTCCTTTGTACTGAGACTTCAAATTTTTTCAGCCTTACTCAGCTGGTACCTTGTGTTGAGTGTGGGATCTGGGGTGTCAAAGGGATGTCAGTCTTTCTACTCCATTCTCACCTGAACATGCATGTGCCACAGAGAATCTCTCTTTATCGACTTCGGTCCCTCTCACGATGAACAGTACATTGCCATTGCCGTTTCTGGGTGCCGGCATTGAGGTGAAGGTAAGGGTAGTTCTCTCTTCAACTTCTCCAGCCTCAGTGCTTTG
Source organism: Tapirus indicus (assembly GCA_031878705.1). NCBI lineage: Eukaryota > Metazoa > Chordata > Mammalia > Perissodactyla > Tapiridae > Tapirus > Tapirus indicus. Next base: position 20,205,537 of record CM062936.1, read on the forward strand.
GCCTCTGGGAGTGGGGCTTTCTCCATGTTCCTCATGGCAGCCAAAGTCTGCCTTGTGTCTGAGAGGATCTTGGGAAGGAACAAGTTTTCATTCCTTACCATGGTAATACCAATCTCTTTTGAATCAGTGTAGGATTCTCCGCCCACGTAGGTTTCTTGCTTTCCACCAGAGGCAGCTACCTTTTGCTTCTATCTTTCCCTTAGAAGCAGTGTATTGTTACCTGGGAAAAGGGCCAAGATGGTGGTTTCCTGACTCTTTCCCAATGATATTGCTTTTTTGTGGCAGCAGGGTTAGTTTCTTACCCCTTCCCCCAGAGGTGGATAGCTTCTGCTTCTACACAGAGGCAGTGAATCTAGGCTGCAACCCTTGGAGCAGAATAACTTCCCACCCTTAACCAAGGCACTGATGGCGTTTGCTTTTCTATAAGACAAGGTTCCAGAAAATGGTCAAGGCTTTGTGCCGTGGTCTAAGTTAGTCAAGCCTTTGTGCCTTTGTTCAACTGAGGGTACTCTCCCAACTCTCTGCCCTACCTTTAATCTATCTTGTGATAGAAATGGAAAAACCCTCTCAAGTGAGTATGAGCTCCACTTGTATCTGGGGCTCCAAGGAATTCTTCTCTATCACACTATACAACATTTGGCACTTAAGAATTTATTAAATTGCGGTTGTTTTCTTTCACACTTTTAGGATGGTTGCCTCTTTCTACCATACTCTTTCTTGCCTCTTCTTGGAGAGGCTTGTCACTCTGATTCAGCTGGTAACGTTGCAACCTTAGCTCTCTGATGGACTTGAGAAAAGTTAGGATTCTGCTGATTTTCTTGATTTCTTATTTTACGGTAGGAGCAACGTCCTCTTGTGGCTTTCTACTTTCTAAGCAGAGATAGAATTTGGGTGCAAGTAATTCATTCAGGAGGTAATTCCCGGAAACAACATTGGGGCAGTGGGAAGAGAACAGTGAGCAGAGGAAAGGCAATGCAGATCACAACAATGGGCAGGTGTGACTGTATAACTGGAGACTCTGGGAGATTGTGTAGCACCAGCCTCAGAGCTTTCCCACCTGAAGGATGAGGAAACCAATGTGCTTATCCAGCAAGGATTGCTCTCCATCACTGTATGAAAACTGCTTCCATGGCCTTACATTTGGAAGAGTTCTCTGCTTAAAACTTTTCTGTCTGATTTTCCTGAAAAAAGTCATATATATAATGTATGTATAAACATTAAAGAGCTGCACAGAGCAGTGGTTACACTTGATTGCCTTCCAAAAGATTTAGAAATATAAGCTTTCATTACAAAGCAATTCTATCATTTTTCTTTTTGTGTTAATGTCACAAAGTATTTGTAGAATGAATGAATTATGAAAGATACAAAAATTCTAATGTAAAGTTATGTTTTAAATTATAAATGTGAGTAGAAATATTTATCTAAAGTTATTTATCTTCAAGTGAAAAAAATCGAGATTTGGAAACAGTGGTCAGAATGTAGCCTTTAAATACTTGTTACGTTTTAACAATTTCCAAACATTTCTGGGTTTTCTACCTAAAACAAATCAATACTGTCTAAGGTTACTCTGATAAGCAATTATTTATGAAAGTACCTATCATTTATCTTTCTGAGTCCAATGATTTAAATACTTTGTTCCATTGTTTTTCTTCAGATTTGTTATAACTTTTGATAATTATAATTAATCTGTATATATTTTAATGTATTTCTGTTGGGACAGGAATTTTTGAGAATTGCATTTAATTTGATAAGCATGTATCAAATTTATTTTGGGTTACATATTATGTATCGTTGGGTTAGTGTTTATTTTAGTGGGGTTTTTTGTGAGTGTTTTATTGAATTCTGGGCATATGGATGGAGTCTGGTGATAATTTACATATCTCTATTAATAGATTGCCTGTGTTAGCCCCCAGAATAAAATAGAAATAAGCCTCTCTTAGCCCCCTAAAATTTATAGTTCCAATTTAATCTACTCTTTATTTATTACGATGAATAATCATAACTGGAAATGTGACCACTGGTAAAAATATAATAGGAAAAGAGGGCTATGTCTGCTGCTTACATTGTAATTTCACCTCTAGGAGAATCTAAGACCATGTCACAATCAAATCTCCAGGTATGATCCTTGTTATATCAATATAACATATTATGAAATTCCCAGCAGTTTAGATAATCTAAATGAGTAATTTCAATCAGGAGTTATCACAGAGGCCAGAAGTAGACAGAGTTTCAAAATAAGAGATCAAATGCTAATAAGAAGTAATGTAAAATGATCACAGAAAAGGAACTATTTGCATTTGTTAATACAGAGCTCAAACAAAAGCAGTTTCTATGCAGCATTTTAGGGGGAGGGAGACGTACTAAAAGGCTTCAGGAGAGAATCTGAGACAAGTAATAAAGTGGAAACAGCATTTTGTTTTTCTCCTGTGAATGAAGACAGAAATGGAGAGGTCGCTGGTGTGGGGTGGTTTTGTGTGTTTGTTTGCTATTTTCTTTGGGAACTCCTGGAGCATGCTCATATGCTAATGGGGATTTTCCAGTGAAAATGGGCCATTAGTGATGCAAGTTAGTGAGGGGTATAAATGATGAAGTTTTGCAACGAGTATAGGGTATGAGAACCACAAAACAATTTGATGAATGAGTTGTCTTTACATAGGAGCGAGAAGATCTTAATAGTTGAGAAACTTTGTCTGTAAAAATGAGAGAAAAGAGAGATGAAGGAAAAGAGAGATGTTTTCATTACAAATGCATAGTTTCATGATTTGATGTGTAATGATGAACAACAAGATCCAGTTTGACAGCTTCTACTTTCTCATTGAAGTAAGAGGCATTGGGAGTAATGGATGTGTAGGAGTATATTTAATGTATATTTAAAACATTATTTTTAAAGAAAAAAATTATACTTTATGCACTAGTTCTATACATGATCAGACCTTTAAAAATAGGCAAATATTTACCTAAGGAATATTAATTTTCACCCTTTGCAATCATTTCCTCTAAGCTCTGAAACAGAGATAATTATGTCCCACTACAGAAAGACATCTCTGCTCATGAAAATGTGGATAAGAATATTTCCAGGGCTTTTGTATGTTCCTTATTTTCCCTTAAACATGAAAGCAAATAGGAGTTGGCCTGGTGGTGTAGTAGTTAAGTTTGCACACTCCCTTTCAGCAGCCTGGGGTTCATGGGTTCAGATCCCAGGTGCAGACCCACACACTGCTCATCAAACCATGCTGTGGTGGCATGCAGAGAAAGATTGGTACAGATGTTACCTCAGGTCCATTCTTCCTCACAAAAATAAATAAATAAAAGCAAATATATAGCAGTTTTTTCTGAGCCCTTCCTATTAACAAATGATAGCATTCTCTTGATTATAAAAATAGATATTTAGGACTTATAGCAGATAACTTAAACACAGATTCATTGGTTGTAGGCATGAATAATCTAGAATATTTTCATAAACCCTAAAGCAGCAAGCATAGTCATATATTTATAGGAAGTAAGGCAGCTGAGAAAGCATCGGCAACAATACTTTCAATTACAATATCATGTAATACGATGGGTTTTGAGTAATGATCAGAGACTGACACTGGGAATTATTCTCCTAATCAGAGAATTTTGATTAATCTAATCGCTCGTTCACTGTGCCTATGCAAATAGAGCCTCCATTGGAGTTCTAATTTGAAACAACAGGTTTCTTTTTAAATGAATAAAAGCAAGTTACCAATGATAATGACAGCATTACAGCTAATATTAAAATCGGAAAAGCAATATGACAGAAATAATAAAGTTGATTACTAAAAGAGAAAAATGAGAGTTCATTGACAATATTTACTCAGACAACATTGTCATCACTAGCCAGGATCATAGAGAAAGACATTCTCCACTTCAACACTCTTTTCTCTTTCTGAGTCTTTTGAGTACTGATTATTTTCATCCCTTTCGTAAATAGATCATATGTTGGTACATAAGTAAGTATTTTAAAGTAATTTTAAATTATAATTAAAAGTACATTATTTAATACATTATCAATTTTGTCCCCCTCCCTACCCACAACTAGAATTTGTCTTGTTCCCATGCTTTGATGTTAAATGTAAAGCTGATCAGAATAAGTTAATTCAAAAAGAAAATTACAGCTATATGATCCTTTTTTTAAATCTAGAAAACACAATAGTCTATAGACGCTAAGAAGTTCAAGTGGGATCTTGAATAGTAGAGGCAAATCCAAGGAGCTGAGACGCTCTATTCCATTTAAGAGTTCCCTGTGTTCCATCTCTTGGCCACTAGCTGAGCGTTGATGTGAGGAAGATATTAGCTAAAGTCAAGTGGAGATGTAGAAAGCATCAATTTGAATTAGGGGTGATGCACAGGAATCAGGAGGCAAGAAAGGAAGAATTTACCTTCCAGAATCTCTAGACTGGCACCATCCCTACCACTCATATGATTAATTTTGTCCCATTCCATTTAGCAAAGCAAATGACAGTGTCTCTACCACCTGAGATGGTGACATAGCACCAGGAAGTGACTTTCTCCACCTTATCCATGAGTGCTTAGGTTCCCTGGCAATGACTTCCAGTTCCAATACCCCCACAGGTCCATTCCATATGGTCTGCTTTGTCCAGGCCACAGCATCAGCATATTTCTTGCTGCTTTCAGGACCTCTGCCTAAGTGCATCCAGCCAGCAGTTATACCAGAAAACACAGGAGTTTGATGGCTTTGGCATTCTCACCAAACTTGTAAGCAGTTATAAAGTCAACAGACAAAGTAATCTTCATATCATCTCCTCATTTCTGGACTTATCTCCCTCTTCATCTAAACATGGAAGTATAAACCTCTACGTTGTTAAGTATCCAAAGGAAGATAAACTCATTCTACCCCAAGTAATCATGTCATTGACTTTGCCATCATGTTGACAATCAACTGGTTCTTGTCTACAGATTTAGTTATACTCTAGATGGGTGGGGAGGGTTTCTCTGGGCTCTTCAAAGCCTTGGCAAAGAAATTCAGCTCCTCCTTCTTCGAGAAACCACCTATATGTCTTTATAGCATGTTCGTTCCTACCACAAAGCTGTGGCTGCACGAAAAGTGCTATAAACATTTTGACATGGAAATAACCTATTTTGAAAAGGGAGACCAGGAAAGCTTCTATTTTGGCTGGTTTCATTTTATCCTTATTTCAGGAAACATCTTTTCTCTTTCAATATTCTTACATGGCAACAGAAGTTTTTCAGCAGGATGACAAAAAGCAGCTAAGTCAGCATTGTCCTTCTCCACTGCTGGCCCAATTAATCCTTCAGGAACAGACATGCTTGCTTAGCAGTTCTGAGAGCTATAGCAACTGGTCCTAGGGAGACCTGGTCCTAGGGAGACTGGTCCTGGTCCTGCAGGCATAGAGACACCATCAGCCAGACGTAGCAGGTTAATAAGAACAGCTAACTCCGTTTACTGACCAAGAACACTTGAAATGGAAGCCTTTAAAGTTGAGTTGTTATCATAGTTCATCATTGGACAATTGAAGTTTGCTTTCATGATGACCCAATATCCCCTCTAAACTTATTAGAGAGTGACAACTAGACAACAGAGTGATTGTGGGAAGCTCCAGGTTCACACAGAGGCAACTATGCTGGTAATGTCCAATCATAAAAATATAGTTGTAGATGATTAAAAATTTCTACATAATCCAAATAAGCTTTTGTATGGCTGTACAATTTTGTTACTTTTTTTCTTTTTAATTTAAGTGATATATTCATTTGAGATATTACTTAGATAGTATATGGTTAGAGAGGACAATAGATTGTTTACAAATAGAGAGGATGTTATAGCAATCATATTTGGAGATGGGTCAATTACTGAGAGAGTGACCATATATCCAGGTGTCCAGGAAAATACTCATTTATGCCTGTTTTCCTGGTATAATAATTATTATTGCCCATTTTCATTCTCAGAAGTATCCCAGCTTGGATGGTAAATGATATGGGTCATCCCAGTTTATATGATGAAATTTTCCAAAATGTGACATAGGGAACAGGTAGGTGAGTTAGATTTAGACCAGAATTCTAGGGTCTTATTTTTCTGAGTGTTAGATTGGTCATCCGTGCTGATAAAAAAATCATCTACAAGAATTGTTGAACCTAGAGTGAAGAAACACAAAAACTATGTCTCTAAGTCTTTAATAAATGAGAGATGATATCAGAGAGATTTGTGTATGTAGATGGGATGAAATAGATTTAAAAGTTTTTTCTAATTTGATAACAAATGATAGTTCTGACATGGCAATAGTAACCAAGTAGGACATCGAACCCACAATGCAATTCTGAAGTCTATGAAATAGGGAACAAGAGAATACCACTTGGGAGAGTTTCAAGGAAAGGGACTTCCTCGGAAAAGAGCTAAGTTTCAGTTAAGGGGAAATGGTAAAGCACCAGTTTAAAATAGCAGCTTATGATATTATTGTATTTCCTGGATATGGAGTATCAGTTCCAAAAGCCACAGTCAAAGAATTTGGTTGTGGAGAAAAGATGAAGGAGAGACTAGAAATGGGCAAGATGATCATAATAGAGAATATGTTGGCAATGCTAATACAGTAGAGAATGGATCTGCATCTGTAGGTATTTCTTTTTGTGTTGTACCTCAATACGTCACAAATAGTATTCACATAGTTAGATTTAACTATTTTAACAAAAAGAGTCTTGCAATTAAAAAATGTAGTACCAGATTTACAGACAATAAAGAAACACACGGGATGCCTAATCCACTTGGTGTGCATAAAGGGTTCATAGAAATTAAATTTATGATTATTTGTGTAGTTTTGATCACTATTATAATTTGCACACATGTAAGAGAAAACCAGTTGGTAAAAGCATCAAGAAAGGACTGGAGTAGGCAGTAAACAAGGTTGTCTAAGATAACAAACCCTACCCATATTAAAATGAAATGATAACAAAGACGATAGAGGTGGTCCTGAAAATTTCCCCTAGGGGAGTACTAGTGGGAATCTAGTGGAATCTAGAGTGAGAATAAAACAGATAGTGATTATTATTATGCTGAGTTCATAAAACAGCATACTGTATCTAAGACTGTCTGAAGGAATACAGAGTTGTTTCTTCCAAGTCTCCTGGTCATGTCTGTGAACTTAATGAACCACATAGTGGCATAAATTCCTCTTTTGACCAGTTTCTGCTAGCTGATACCATTCCATGTAGGGCATTGTATAATGGGTTAGATGGAGACTCAGCCTCCTTGTGGCTTCTGTTGGTTGAGCTCAGATTCAAATGTTCAAGTGACCCAACGTTTTAGATTGCTCTTCCTTTCCATATCACTACCTGTGAAGGAAATATTATCGTTTCTTCTGCTTACCTAATTGCAGATCTATGCATATAACTCAGCATTCACAATTCAGATAACTCTCCATCTCAACATATTAGTATCACTTCAGGGACTGGGAGACTGTGGAGCTCTTTTCGATGGTACATATGTGTTACATAGAGATTGTTCTGGCCGTGGTAGACTATAGCTATGAATTCAGCCCATATTTCCTACTTCTATTGCGAATGGATAACATCATTCACAGTAGAAATTGAAGGGGTCAAAGTCATGATAGATTTGGTCCCATAGTCTCTTGGAGGAGGTGGGATAGAGGTTAGATACTTCTTTCAATTGACCAAAATCTATCTTTATGGAATGCTCTTATTAGTCAGATATAAAATCAGTAATTGCTTTGAGAGAAATGTAGAAATGTAAGACCGCCAAAAAAAAAAAAAGGATATTGGTATTAGCAGTGTTTTGAAATGTATGCCTGAGACACCGTTGCCTTTAGTTTAAAAGAGCAGCTGAACTAAAATTAAAAAACCTAATTATTAAATACTTTGTATGGTAACAGAAATTCTTCCTTTGCAAATAGTTTTTTTCCTTGCTGAGTCTATTCGTGTGTACTTTATTGAATAAGGCAAAATCTGACAGTGTTAGGTTGAGTACTGGCAAAGGATGGAGTATGAACAAAAACCCAGTTTATATAGATATATCTTAATTCTAACTAAATATCTTCCTTTGTGATAGAAATAAGGGGATAGAAAGAAAATGTCATTTACCATCTTATGTTTAAAATGTATATTGTGCAAAATAGTTTTGGCAAATGATTTATGGGTCAGGCAAAGTGCTAGTGGAAAACCAGTATATCAGGAGTAAATTATGTTTTGTAACTTATCATCTTAAACAAAACAATGCAAAAGAGAGAGGTTGATATCATTATACTATGAACTAAGGGGAATCATCAAATGGGGACTAGAAGGTAGAAAATGTTATCAGTAAATCTGAATATTCTAAATAGAAATAAAAATTCATCTATCACATTTTAGGAAACCAATTCAAGTTAAGTCTTACAATGAAAAACAAGCACAGGTTTAAAATGTTAAAGATAACCTAGCGACAAAGCTCTCTGTATTGAAGGAAACAGTGTAATTTTTTTTTTATTTCAACCTGTAGAGACAGCCCTGACAGTCTAGAGATTAAAGTTCGGCACTCTCACCACTTCAGCGGCCCAGGTTCATTTCCAGGTCGCAGAACCACTCCGCCCATCTGTCAGTTGCCACGCTGTGGCAGTAGCTCACGTGGATGAACTAGAAGGACTTACAACGAGGCTATATAACCATGCACTGTGACTTTGGGGAGATAAATAAATAAATAAAAGGGGAAGATTGGCAACAGATGTTAGCTCAGAGCGAATCTTTAAAAAAAACTTTCAACTTGTAAAACAGCATTAACAAGCAAAACATGTCTTCTAACACGTAAATGCATCCATGATTCATTTCCATAGTGATAGACCAAAGAAGTAACTTATTAGAATAGTCAAACATGCTGAGATGTTACCATTCTCTATTTGCAAGTTGGCACTAGAGATATATTGTAAGGTTTATTTTTCTAAGGAAGATTTAATCAAATAATTCTACTCAAATAACTCCTTTTTATTTTATATCAAAGTAATATATATCAGCCATTATAAAACAGATTGAAATTTCACTGCTCAATCATGCTTATAAATTCTGCTTGCATTTAATTTAGAAGAAATAATAGCCAAAGGTGGTTGTTTAAAAAATCCAGAGTTCAATATGTCATGGAATGTACAAAAATATGTTTCCTTCACAGTCAGTATACGACCAAATAAAATTTCTACTGAAAATTTCTTTAGTTCTTACATTTCTTTTAGTGCAATTCTCATATCTTTTCCACTGATTATTATTGCTTCTACCAAAGTATAAGGTTTCTAGAAATGTGAACCATTTACCATTAGCTTTGATAAGAAGAAATTGCAATCTTACCCTCTTCACCATATTAGCATGTTCTTCTTCCACTGTTGTAATTGGTTGCAAAAATTATGATACTTATCATGATTTCTCCAAATTTTACGTAAGAGCTTAGAGCTACCTTAAATAGTTAAAATCATATCTTGTATTCATAAGGTTAGAAACTTATCCCTATGTCATGGCAATAATTTTTATTTATAAATCATTTTCAAAGCAACAGGGTACATTTGTGGATTGGTTGTTAAAACTTAAGCTACTTATAGCTTTCTTCTTGAATTAGAAATGAGTGATCTGGTGACCAATATGTAGTCAATGAGGAAAACGTCAAAAGTGATTAATGAATAATAGATAAAAATAACAATAAGTGTTCTCTCTATTACCAAACTCCAATGAAAATGCATAGATACATGGACCGCATATGTATGCATGTGTGTGTATGTGGGTGTGTGTAATTTTGGATAAAAATTAATGAAACATAGTGATAAAAGTTGGCCACATATCTAGAAGCTGGAAGTGTTTTTATATATTGATTGAACTGACATTGTACACCATTGACTTTTTGCAAAATAGTAGTTGTAAAATAAAGAGGATATATTTCTAATTTTAGATGATGGACTGATCAAATGGATTTACCTCCTGCTGTTTCAAAATATTGGTAACATGATGATTACATACAAAGAGGAAAACATTTAAAATGGATAGAATAAGCATGGCATCAGTTTCCCAGGGATTGATGAATTTTTGGAAAACAGGAGAAATCGGGGACCTCATGATCAATAAACTAAAGCTGACAAAGCTTCATCTCAGAACATGTAAATGAGGATGATCTACATTGTGACTTGGGGGAATCAAAAGTTGGAGAAATCATAATAATTGACTCAAGGACTGTTAATGAAATTTGTGTTAGCCCTAGGTTTAGATCGGAAAAAACTTTATAATAACTATTAAGAGATCTAACTTGGATTGGCATATTTAGTGGGGAAAGTCAATACTCGAACTGTATTCCCCTCATTTTGATACATCTATTTGCTTGTGACCCTATATACACGCTTAAATAATCAGGAAAATGCCCTACACACAACAACAGCTCTGAAATTGAGCTGTATGAAAGTGAAAGAGTTAGCAGAGGAATGGAAGTGACAGCCAGTACTTCCAGTAAGCGACCTATGCTTTCAGGTGTAAATAAAAATAGACCTAAATTTTACAAGACTTTTTATGAAAATAAATAGCAAAATAGGGAAAGGACAAAAAGGAATAAACAACAAAAAGATGGCCTTAAAATAGTGAGATATAATTCAAAAGCAAGAAGATAATTTAAAAGTAAATATGTAAGCTACCAACAAAAAACAAATAAAATGTGATTAACAGTAGACCTCTTTTCAGCAAAGTGGATTCTAGAAGTTACTAGAAAATGCTCTCAAAGTTCATAACTATATTCATGATTTTTAAGACTAAAGTAAAGAAAAAATGTATATATAGTACACATTGCTTATAATTACTTATATACGTACTCTAGCAAACAAAGAAGAAATCTAAGAGAGAAGAAGACATGAGATGAATTTAAAAAAAATAGATCTGAAGCAGGAGAGAAAAATAAATCCAGCATGTCAACTGTGCAAAAGGTCAGTACTGTAGTCATCCGTGTTAGAGGGTTTAGTAAATACTATGATTAAGAAGCTGTAGAGAAAACTGTGATGTCATATGTTTCTCTCGAAACAATTATAAAGGAGAGAAGAATTAAGATAGCCCAGGGTGTGAGGATGGGAGGAGAAAGACTATAAAAGTAACTCATGGTACTAACACGATTTTGGACAAATGATGATGACTTATGACGGGGAGGTTCAAAACATTCTCTTTCTATTTTATTAATTTCTGCTGTTAAGTTTATTGTTTTCTTAGTTTTACTTTCTTGGTGTGGCTCAGTCATTTTTTCCTACCTTTTGAGGTAGCTGTCCAACTTGTTGAGCCTCCCTTTGTGGCTTTGTAGGTGGGTGACAATTGAAGTAAACCACATTTGATTACAAAAAAATGTATATACTCCAATTATTGAAGGATTCGATTTATATTTATCATTTGTTAATATTTTACAAATCAACTCTATCCTTACTGCTTTGTACATACTTAATGTATCACTTTCAGAGAGAACTAGGCTAATCTATCAAATTTAGTTTTGAATATATCAATATATCTTTAAAAGTTTGCCAATTTTGTTTTAATATATTTGGGGATTATATTGTTTAACGAGTCCAGCATCAAAATTTCTATACAATCCTTATGAATTGCTCATCTTGTCATTAATCCACAATGCATTAACATCATGTTTTTATTAAAATCTTTTTTCTGATATTAATAACACTATGCTAGCATTTGCCTGGTATATTGTTTTCTGGTCCTTATATTTCAGTCTTCTTTTTAAATTATATTTCACGTATGGTCTTTTGTAGAAAGTCTAAATAACACATGGGTCAAAAAATAAAATAAAGGAAATTATAATATCGTGAACTTGATATAAATAAAAACACAACATATAAAAATTGTGAGATGCTACTAAAGTTGTAATTAGAAAAAAATCTATATGCCTATGGTTTTCAATTAAACAAGTTTAAAATCTAAAAACAATGATCTCAGCTTCTATCTTAAGAATCTAGAAACAAGAGTGATAAATTAATTATAAAGTGAGGAGAAGAGGCAATAAATATAAAAGTAGAAATCAATAAAAAGAGAGCAGACAAGCAATATAGAAAATCAATGAACTCAACGTCTGCTTATTTAAATAGAATAATAACAAAACTCTAAGCTAACTTATCAGTACAAAACAAGAAACAATGACTTACAAAAATCATTAATGAAAGACAGTCCTTGACAATGTATTAAATATAGTGATATTAAAATGATAATAATTAAATACCTTGAAGAACTGTACACCAATAATTAGACAACTTTATGAAATAGAAAAATTCCACAAAAATTAACAAAATTGTCTAAAAATTAGAAAATGTATAGCATCATATATCTAATAAAGATATTGAATCAGTAAATAAACCTTCTTCCACAGACTACTCCAGAGTCAGATGACTGCACTGGTGAACTTTGCTGAACATCTAAGGAAGAAATAATAGCAACGCAACATAGGATCTATCAGAAAATAAGAGAAAGAAATACATACTGACCCATTTCTTAATAGTTGTATTTTGAAATAGTTTGTCATGCAAAAATTTGCAATAGTAGTACAGTACACAGATCTCCCAAGGATTATTCATCCAGCTCCCCCAGTGGTCACATTTGACATAATCATAGTACATTGTCAAAAACAGGAAATTGACATAGGCCTACAGTTTAACTCAGAAACTGTATTTGGACTCTTGTATTTCACCAGTTTTTACATGTACTCCTTTTTAATTTTTGAGTATAGTTTTATGAAATTTTATCACGTGTATAATTCCATGTAGTCATCAGCATAATCACAATACAAAACTGTTGTATCATCCCCCAAAAACATCTTTGTGTTACATCCTAATAGTCATATTCTTACTCCAAACCTAACTACTGGCAACTACTGAATTCTTCTCCATGACTATAATTCTGTCACTTAGAGAACATTACATAAATAGAATCATATATTACCTAACCTTGTGCAATTGCCTGTGTTCACTCAGCCTAATGCCTTTAAGATTTTACCCAAGTATTCATATATATCAATTTTGCATTCAACTGTAAAATGCAATTTAAAAACTCAAGAGGAAATGCATAATCTATTTATCTTTAATATATTTATCCATTTCCTCTTTTTCTCTCAATTTTTATAGAAGCATGTGTGCTGGTGTCCAACTCCTTCAGTTTTCTTTCATCTGAGAATGTCTTTATTTTACCTTCACTAGTGAAGAATATTTTCACTGGGGATAGAAGTCCAGGTTGTCAGTTATTTTCTTTCAGCACGTGAAAAATATTGCGCCACTTCCTTCTGGCAATCACATCAGAATCCACTGTCATTCAATTGTTGATCCCCATAGATACTATATTGTTTCTCTCTGATTGCTTACAAAATTTTTTCTTCGTCTTTAGTTTTCAGGAATTTGATTATGATGTCCCTGGGCATGGATTTCTTTATATTTATATTTACACTACTTGAGGTTTGCTAATATTTCTGAATCTGTAAGTTTATGTCTTTCACCAAATTTGGGAGGTTTTCGGCTATTGTCTCTTCAAATATTTTTACTGCCCACATTCTGCCTCTCCTCCTTCTGGATCTCTGATCTTTTGTTACTGTCCCACATGTCCTGAGGCTCATCTTATCTTTTAAAATTATTTTTGCTCTCTTGTTCAGATGAGACAATATCTATTAATCTAATACCAAGTTCACTCATTCCTTTCTCTATCAACTTCACTCCTCTATTGAACCGTCTACTGAGCTTTATTTTGGGGTTACTGTATTTTTCAGACCTAAAATTTCAATTTAATTCTTCTCCTATGTTCTATTTTTTGTTGAGATATTCTATTTTTATCACTTTTTCAAGAATATTCATTATTGCTTCCTGAATAGTTTATTTCCTACAAAGCACTTGCTTATAAATCTCTTCTGAAGTATTCCCAAATGGTTCATTATGTTGAATGTTTACAAATAAATTTTAGACTTCCTAGTGACTGAACTACATTCAGTTTTATATTGAGTATTCTATACAGATAGGTACCTTGAGAAACAAATATTTTGGACATTTGCCCAAGATGGGATGCAAAGCCTTGGAATCTAAATCTTTCTAAGAAGATTTTGCTTTATGTTCAAAATAATGAAGAAATTGATAGTAATTTAGTATTGATATTTAACGGCCATAAGATATCAAATATGTGTTCCAGTGCTGGCTATTCATTAATTCATTCAGCAATCATTTATAGAAACTTCTTTCCTCTCTTACTAGGAGCTAGTTAAATACTGGTGAAAAAACGAGAAAGATGTGACTCTTGACCATATATAGCCCCAAGTCAGTAGGAACAAATATGCAATATACAAGAAAATATATAAATAATTGTAAGCTTGTAAATAATAGGGGATTGACTTTAAGGTGGTATTTCCTAAACTTAGCTAGAAATGAGGTCAGAATTCCTAACTCCTAGTTCAATTTTTTATTAATTGAATCTTGAAGCGTAGTGATCTTGTTTAATTTTGAGACTTTACATATCCAATATAACAAAAAGAAACGCTAGCAGCCATTTGCAGGATATGATCCTCATCATTATCATCATGATAGCTGTCATCTTGGTATGTTTGAAATCCTTTATGGTAAAGGGCACTACAGTTCAGTGTCAAGTGGTTAAAAAAAATCTAACCTGATACTGGAAGAGATAGCCTTATATCTCATTGGAAATGCTTTCAGAAGAAAAATAAATAAATTTCCACGAATTTTCTTTAGATATTTCCATCACTGTCGGGAAGCCATCCGTCTAATCTAAAAATAAATTACATGAGTTCCCTCTTTAAAGAAACTAAGAGTATGTATTTAATTTTTTTCCAAACCCAAGAGCCAGCTTTCTCTGACAAAGAAAAATAAGGCAATACTTTCTGCAGCATCTTTTAAGCAAGCAAACAAGGCATCCAGAGACAACTTACAAGTTTGCAGGAAATTTTCATTTTTAAGAAAAGTTTTATGTTGTCTTCTTAAGAAGAGAAAATTGAAGCTCCTATGTCAATCCAAACAATATAAAATAAAAGGCAGAAAAAGAACCCAGATGTGAGAAGGAATGCAAATCACCATACTAAGAAGCTGAGAAAATTACTCAGCAGGATCCAAAAATAATTAGCAACTGGGTAAGCATATTGGTAAAATATTAAAAGTACTTTGAAAACTTTTGATTGACAATACATTTAGAAGATTTTTTTCTTTTTGGACAGTATGATGAGCCTTTTCTGAAAATAGATTACCAGTGGGGGTTGACAGCTGTTGAAATATTTATTTTTCTTTTTAAATAAAACAGAACTAAAAAGTGATGTTTATGTGAAGTTGAGTCCTAACAAATAGAACTGTCTCAACGTGTTTGGGAACTATCTACACTAGAATTCAGGGACAAGGAAAACTAGAAATTTCAGGCAGAAATATACTTGGTTTATGTAGATTTCTGGACTTTCAAAAAACAAACAAAATCAAAAAACAAGAAAAGCAAAACAAACAAAATCAAAATATGAGTTATTTTGGGCAGAGTTCTAGAAACTTGTTGCTGCTTCCATTTTAATAGAAGTATGACTTTTTAAAGGCTCTTTTATTTGATGGATTATAAAAATAAGCAATATTTCTTGTGTAGGTATATTAACAACTGCAAAGATGTCAACTATAATAAATCCTTCCAATTATAGTGGAAGACTCAGTTTTGTTGCTGGGTTAAAATTTGGAGTGATATTAAACCTTGAACTAACATTTTAAAAGCATGTGCTAATATATGTTTTTCATTAATGAAAATTTTAAGCTATAAGGTAATTATTTTCCTCAATTTTGAGGAAAGACAGGAAAAAAACTATCATGGAAAAATCAAAGAATAAATATCAGTTGGATAGGATAGAACCATGTGTCTTAAGAGAAATATGAAAGCAATGGTAACTGACACAAATTATATGCAGGTAAAAATAGTTTACAGATGGATACTAAAGAAACTGAGATAGCCCACGAATGGGTCCAACAGACAACACAGATGAAATAGCAAATGCAACAATTAGTATTGAGAAACTTTAATGCTCATCTGAACTCTGGAGTTGAATAATTGAAATATAATAGAGCCCATGTTTCCCGTCCTGCCTTCCAAATTCTACCCTGGTTCCTCTAATTCTAAATTACTGACTTGCACAGTTACCTGAAATAAATACTGTGTCAATTTTTCTCCATTTCCCCTCAGGACATACATTTGTTGATATCGCCAGAAAGGCCATATACAGGGGCCTCAGTCCTGCCCTCCTGAGTGGCATTGCTTCGTGCATCCTGCTGACACGTCCCCCAATAACATTTTGTCAGCAACAATTTATACTAATACCACTCTGCTAAGGTTTGGAGAATCTTTTTCCAGTATCTTAGACTCACTGAAAGTGTTTCTGTGTGTTAGGTGACAATTTGTCTAATTAAATAAAAGGAATGATGGCCTGAAATGTCAAATATCTTTGGGTGACCGCTTTTGCCGTTTGCATGCGCTCACTAAGACTTAAACAAGAAGTCTTGTTGAGTGGATAGTGGACCAATTCTTCAAACTCTGTTCTGGCACCTGGTCTGTGGACATTTTGGCAGGTTCTTGAGCTCTTTCCTGCCAAAGAATCCCTTCTCATCTCCCATGCATCCACATACCCCCGTGTTCAGTAATTAGCTTACTGGCACAACTAGTGTTGATTTTGAACTTTCATTACATTAGGTTAATTGTCCTTGATGTAGGCTAATAGCCATTTGTTCTTCGAACCTAAGCTAAACAGAATAAAATCTCTCTTCCTTTTTGATTGGCACAACTGAAAAACTGATTATAATGCCTGAGTTACAATTAATAGGCAGTATAATTCTATTTGATTCAATGACCAGAAATGTCTAGGGAGAAAATATCAATTTTTTACTTGCTGTGAGACCTCAAATCTATAAAAAATAAGAACACTGCAGCACAAATCAGTATGAATATTTTGAGGCTGTTTATATACCAAAAAATTAAATTAAATCCTCTTGTGTGTAGGTATGTTTGCGTGTGTGAGTATTTTATATCATTCCTTGTGTGAAAGATTCTTCACGGCAGTCATCAATATTGTGAATTTTATAATTGCAAATTTCAAGAGAGTTTGTCACAAGGTAGTACAAATAACATTTTAAAAACCTGAATTGCTACCAATATTGGTTTTAATAAATCCTCACCAATGAGTTGATATTAATTTGGTGCAGAGTTAGTAAACTATGCTCAGTGAACCAAATTTGGCAAATCGCTGGCTGTGGATTTATTTTTCAACATACACAAGGCTAGACATTATTCCATTGTCTATAGAATAGACATAATGGATCTGATCCATATTAGCCATCATCTGGCTTCAGAAATTGTCAACATATTACTAATCCGGTTTTATCTATCAATCCCCTTTGCAAAGCAAATTTTATATTACTATGTCACCTGTAGATTCTTTAATGAATAACTCTAAACATAGGATTATTATCAACATAAAACATATGAAACAAAATTTAAATAATTTCTTAATATCTAATTATGTCCATGTTCAAATTTTTCTAATTACATATATATTTTTTTTTTAGTGAGGAAGATTGGCCCTGAGTTAACATCTGTTGCCAATCTTCCTCTTTTATCTTGAGGAAAATTGGCCCTGAGCTAACATCTGTACCAATCTTCCTCCATTTTGTATGTGGGATGCCACCACAGCATGGCTTGATGAGCAGTGTGTAGGTCTGTGCCAGGGATCCAAACCCACAAGCCCGGGACACATAAGTGGAGTGTGCCGAAACTAACCACTACACCACTGGGCCAGCCCCTATGTTTGGTTTTTGAATCAGGATCCAGACTGGCCCACACATGACATTTGGTTGCTATATGTTTTACATCTTTTCTAGTTCATAGGAATTCTCATTTCTTTATGTTTTATGTCACTTTTTGTGGAAGGAACTAGTCATTTGTCCTATTGACTATCTCACATTCTTGATTTGGTAATTTTCATCATCATAATGCTCCCCATATTTTTATCCCCATAATTCTGTAAAATGACATTAGAGCTAGATTATAGTCAGGTCCAATTCCTTGGGATAATTAAATGTGTAGACCATCTGGTAAACTTCCTAGTGCATCATTCAGGAAGTGCATACTGTCTGGTCATCCTGATTTTAGTGCTGTTACTGTGAATCAGTGAGTTTAGGTGTTGTCAGCTTTATCTATCAACAATTTCCTCATGAATCTTTCACTGACTAGTTTAACAGTGATTAATAATAGTTTCCTAGATCCATTATTTCACTAACATTTGCAAAAAGGTAACTCTCTAATTCTGTTATTCTTTCTGAATTTATTACTTGGAATTCTTTGATAAAGAATTTCCATCATCAGCTATTTGGTTATTTTGAAATCAAACTATAAGGAAGGTAGAAAGAAATGCTTGATTGCTCCTTTGTATTTATCAATATCCCACAGAATTCATTGAACTCCAAGGATTGTCCAAAGATGACAAGTTAGTTTTTTAAATTATAATTATGCTATCTTGGTTTTCTTTATATGCATATTTGATGTATGTCAATCCATGATAGAAATTACTTTTTGCTGCTCAAATTCTGGCAGGTACATTTCTTAATTGGCTCTGAGATTCCTACACCTTGGTATGCTTAACCTGTATAATCTCCTTCCCTTGAGTGTGTGTGAGACCTATAAATATGATGGGATGTCAAACACTATATGGTGAGTAGGACTTTGCAGATGTAATTAAGTCCATAATTCTATAGATTTAAATCTGATTTACTTGGATTAAGGAAGTAGTAGTCTGTGAGACAGATAGACACCTATAGAAATAACCAATAAGACTGATTACAAAATGCTTGTAAACATGCTAAGGGGAAAGCAATTACATCTGACTGAAGTTTCCTAGAAGATCTAAAAGAAAATGACCTTGATGAAAGAAATACCAGCTAAAGAGAAGCACATTGATAGAAAACCAGAACCTCAGAATGCATATTGAGAAGACAGAAGTAGTATATAGCTAGAGTGAAAGAACATTGTGTGCAATATGGTGGTGGTTGGGGGAAGGATGGTAATATATGAGGGTGAAGTGAAGGAAAAGTATGGCCTTCATTTTCCATTTCTATTCTCCAATCTCCAATCTCCACTCCATTATTTTTCCCCAATGGTTGCTTCTTTAAATCAAGATTTGTGGAAAACAATACCACGAAGAAGTCAGAGATATCTATCCCTTTCCAGTCTCTAGTATTTAGAATGTTAAAAGAAATAAAAGAACTATAATCCACACAAACGCTTTCTTTTAAAACTTGTAAAATAATTTCAGAAATTCATTTAGAATGATGCCACACGTTAAAGAAAAAACATTTTCCCAATACTCACCAAAGACTGTCATTTTTATTTTCTTTTGGCTTTAAAATTATAAATCTAAGTGACAAGAACAGTTTCTGAAAATGCTGTCATCTGAATGCATTTTAGAAGTCATTATTTAGGCTATATTATGAAGCATGAAAATATTTATTTGCAAGCAAATACATGCAAGAATTATGTGTGACATTTAACTACCTCCATGTGCAATAACCCATAGCAATTATTCCATCACTACATTCAATAACTATAGTAAAAAAAAATAAAGGTCCTATATGGTTAACTAACTGCTAAATTAGCTATAGCATTTGTCAAAAATTACAAACATTGCTGAGCTAACAAAATGTAAGCAGCAGTTTTTTCCCAATAAAAATATGCTGCCTGAATTTCTACAACTAAACCTAAAATCTATGCGTGGCCTAAAGTTTTGCATTGTGAGATTTTTGTTATATTATTCTTGCAATTTTACAATCATCATAGTTATGATTTGTTTTTTAAGGCCTTATCCATAATTCTCAATTACTTTTGTGTTTTATTGTCCTCCCATGGTTGTTAAAATATTTTCCCTAAATAGTGAGCTTTGTGATCAAGAAAACTTGGATTACAGTATAAATGTAAAATATGATATAGACGTGGCTTAACTCAACATTTTAACTCCACTCATTATTTGTCATTAAAAAGCCAAAATTAATAGGGATAACATGATACAGATATAAGTAGGATGAGATAAATGATATGAATTCCAATAACCTATGGTCTTATATTGGATAGTACATTATTTTTTTGCTACCAAATTTGATGGTTGTTTCTCAATCCACATCACTCTTGACCTATGGACAGCATTTGAAAAACTACATCATTCCCTTTTCTTTCATTTTCTTCATTTAGCTTCCAAGAGGTCACATGCTTTTGGTTATCCTTAACCTTCACTACCCATTCCTCCCTTGCCTCCCTCTCTTCTGTTGGTTCCTTCTCATCTCTGTGAACTCTAATATTGAAGTGCCTTATCAATAATTCCACATGCAGCTACTCCCTAATTAACCTCATTTCATTTTGTAGCTTTATAAACCATGTATATGCTATTTTTTTGGAAGACAATTCTGTATGAATATTTTTACCTTTTTCACAGTCTGGGCTTTCTCAGTAGAGTACTGGCAAATTTGGTTTAAAGATGATTGAAAAGCAAATACTGCATGTGTGGCAGGCAGAATAATAGCCTCCAAAGATGTCCATTTCCTATCCCCATTACTTGGGAATATGCTATATTACATAGCAAAGGGGAACTAAAGATGGAATTGAGGTTGCTAATCAGATGATCTCAAACTATAGAGATTATCCTCTATTATATGGATGTGTTCAATATAATCTTGAACATCCTTAGACACGTAAGAAGGAAACAGAAAAATCAGGGTCATAATAATGGAATAAGAGAAAGACTTGATCAACCATTGCTTACTCTGAAGATAAAAGAGAGCCTTGAGCCAAGGGATGCAGGCTGACTCTAACAGTTAGAAAAAACAAAGAAATGGATTCTTGCCAAGAGTCTCCACAAATAAAAGTAATCCCGCTGACACCTTGCTTTTAGCCCAGTGAAATCTTCAGTAGACTTCTAACCTACAGAACTGTAAGATATTTGGGTTATTTTAAGCAACTAAATGTATGGTAATTTGTTACAGAAGCAAGAGAAAATTAATACACCTTGGAATCTAGAGATGATGCACAGCTCCAGAGATTTAGTGAATTATCTCCTCTGTATCTATTGTACTACATCCTAGGTTGGTGAAGCTAGAGACCCATCTCTCCCTCCCTGGGGAAGATTTGTTTACTTTCCAGAGTAAAGTGTTTAATTTCTTTCTCTGTCTCTTCTGAGAGGAGGAAGAGAAGTTGTGCCAGCGACCTATATAAGCTGTCAGTGTTATAATTTTGGAGGCCCTCTCTTATTCGACCTTGCTCCATATAGAGGGTGACATCATGCTTTCATTACATCACCCTATGGGGGTTGGGGCTCAAGAAACCCACACTGAGATGCTCTGTGAGTAATAACTGGTCTGTTCTCTGATCCAGAGACCTCATGTTTCTTGTCAGAAGGGAGGAAGAACCCATTAGCTTTATCTTGAAGACCCCAGTGAAATTACTTTTGTCACATAAAAAGAAAGTCCGATGCTGATGACCCAAACTTGTACAAGTAACACTTTGATGCTCTCAAGCTCTTAGGTTTCATCTATTTTCTACACATGATCCTTAGCATGTGGCTTTCTTTTTGGTGTTCACAAGTCGGTTGTTCTATCTCTGGCACTGTTTTAACATTTCAGAGAAGACTAACAGAGAAGTATGACGATCACCATTTTTAGGTAGATGAGTTTGGCCTTTTTCATTAGGAATATAATTTTTCTGATATCCCCACCCAGAACACACCTTCTTACATATTATGGGCTAGGATTATGTCACATAGTTATTGGCACTTGGAGGGACCCAGGGAATCAATTCTTCTTTGTCTTATTTTTCTAGTCTGGAAAATGTGTTGTCCAAATAAAATCTGAATTATTTTGGAAAGAAAATGGACAAGAGATAGAAACAAGGAGTACCTGCTGCATACAGTAACATGTTAGTCTAGTCCTACTTTTCTAACTTTTTCACTGTCATTAGTGTAAATAATTTCTAATTTTTCTGAGTTATCTTAAATCTGGAACATCTTCTTGTCGTATCGACATAATTATCTATTAGTTATTTATATAAAAATTTGAGCAGGTACTTCAAACTCAATGTGCTGAAAGTTGACAACATTCCCATTCTTTTTTTCCCAGTCTCTTGCCACTTTCTGTGGCAACCTCATTTTGAATTTCCATGTGGATTTAGTCATACAATTGTCTACTCAACTCTTGAAACAAGAAACCTTGGGAGGAAACTTTGACGCCATCTCTTTTTATCCCCTACCAGTCAATTGGAGAGCATATTTGTCAGCTTTAGAGATAAAACCTCTCTTGATTAATTTTTTATTTCCATTTCATCTGTTAATGGCCTAATAATCTTTTAATGGGATGAAGACAACCAATATTTTTCTCATTTGTTGCTCTGATCCTGTATCCATTTTTGTCTAGTCTTTAGCAATACAATCAGTCCTCCATATCTGGGGGTTCTGCATCCATGGATTCAACCAACTGTGTATCAAAAAGCCTTTGGTGGTTGCATCTGTACTGAAGATGTACAGACTTTTTTGTCTTGTCATTATTCCCTAAACAGTACAGGATAACAACTGTTTACATAGCATTTACACTGTGTTAGGTATTATAAGTAATCTAGAGAGGATTTAAAGTATATGGGAGGATATGCATAGGTTACATGCCAATACTAACCCATTTTATACAAGGGACTTCAGCATCCACAGATTTTAGTATCTGCAGGGGTCCTGGAACCAATCCTCCATGTAACCTAGGGACAATTGTATTAGTTTCAGAGTTAATTTTTCTAGATGATATCATGTCTGTCCTCTATACAAAGTACTACAGAGGTTCTCATTATTGACTTTTGTAATAATGTCGTATCTACTTAGCATAAAGAATAAAACTCATTGCATTTTTACTCCAGCTTATGTTTTCAGTCTCATCTACTGCCATCCTTTTCCCAATAATCACCATATTACACACAATGTACTTTACACTCTAGCTATATAGTACTTGTGCTCTTCCCAGCACATATTCTGAGGTTCTGGGACTCCATTTTTCAACCAATTTTCTGCTTTTCCATGTTTCTGCTTCTTCTTAGCTGGCATTTGTCTCATAAAGGTCATCTTTCCTTTAGACCTTCTGTGAAACCCCAGTCAGATGTCATTGTTTTCTCCTTAGCAAACTTACAAGCATTTTGTAATCAATTCTATTGGTTATTTTTGTAGATGTCTGTCTTTCTCACAGGCTAGTAATTCCTTAATCAAAGCAAATCAGATTCAGATGTTCTTCTTTGTTTCAAAAGTGTTTAAGTACATGACCTGGCAAAAAATAGATTTTCCATAAAATACAGATTTATGTAAAGTGATAACAGAAGTACAGAAGAAGAGTTATCAGAATTCAGAAGACAGACATTTCTAGTTAATAGCAATCAAGAATGTTACCGTTTTTTTCTTGCGTTGTAATATTAGACATATTTCAATAGATAAAAATATATTCCAATTAATTAAGCAAGTTAACTAAAGGCAAAGGATTTTGAAATTATTATTAGATTATTTAATTTGGACATAGTAGCTATTTAGGGATTTTGTACAGAGAATAATATGATCAGGAATGTTTTTAAGGAACCCTAAATCTTGAAAGAAGAAAATAAACATAAATATATAAGATTTTGCATTAACATGGGAGGTATATAATTTTTAGTTATTTTATAGTAAAAATCATTTCTTTGGCTAGAAAATATGGATATATATATGGTTAAGGAGACAGAATTTTTGTTTGGCAAACCACGTATTTTCTTACTTGAAATATTTATCATAGAGTACTCTTCTTATAGTCCTTATTTTATCAGGAATATTTTGTATTTTAAATGTCATTTCTCAGAAAATGTGCAGGTTAAGAAGCATGTTGGGTAGAAACAACCAAGGTCATGTGTGTGACCTCAGCCTTTTATTTTACTTTACTTTCTTGTGCCACGGTGATTAATAGCTATAAAAATGAATTGTGTTATTACTTTTGATAATGAAATCAAGACAGTTTGATAAGAATATGGAAATGCATGGCATTTTCTGACAGACATTTCATCGAGCAGGCTTTATTCTTTCCTCTTTCAATGAGTGTATTGCATTATTTGCATATTTAGTGTAAAGATAATAGGTTTTCTCTATGGCATAACCCTTTTGGTAATTTGTCCATAATTGAATTGGGCTCTTAGTTGGTGTCTTGTGTGTATGTCAGTTTACGTAGTTTAGCATGCTTGTATTATATTGCATGGATTACTGCTTTAAAAATTATCCACCAAGGAGATAAATGTCAAGCTCAAGAAGTTCAGATTCATAATTAAACCACCTGCTTTCCTCCTCATACAGGAAACGTAACAAATGGCCCTTTTAGTTTTAACTAACACAAAGTTATCCTATTAAATTTGACTAGCTTTTTCTTAGTTCTGATATTACTCATCTGATTACTATCCCTTAGTCTTTAAAAATATTTAACAGAAATGTATTGTATGATAAGCTTATTTTTGGAGGGTGTGATAATTTTCAGGTATATGATATTTTGCAGTTTGTTGGGAGGTGTTGTATATTAATAGTGATCAGATCCTTCAGTCTAATGCCACATCGTCATTTAGGAATGATTTGAGAATGGGGAAATAAGTGTAAGTTGACACATACCAATAATTTAGACAGGCTATGCAGAAGCTCCTCCAAGTGTTTTATGTAAAGCACACACACCTCTCCGGTTTCAATGTGAGTTTAATTGGATGATTGAAATAATACTACCTTCATGCATCTTAATTACCTTCAAATCTGGAATATGAGGAATATAGCCTTATTTCCTATGTTCTAGAGGGGTAAATCTTATAAAGAATGCACAAGTTATTTTTATAAAAGTCATATGGCCTCATCAAACGTAGTTGGGGATAACTTATTCCTACAGTTGTTGAGTATATTAAAACAAGTCTATGAATTTATCAGTTTCATCCAAGATATGAAATTGGGAATGGAATACATGAAATGTATATTGTCTGTGTTTTGGCTTCTCTGTATCCTTTTTTGAGGAACTGCCTCTCCATTTTCCATGTAATTAGGGTGAAGCTATCAATCCTATGATTCTGCCTTTCATTGCTGTAAACATGCAGACAAGACCCAAGCTGGCTTGTTTGTGTACATCCCATCTTC
The DNA here is from genome assembly GCA_031878705.1 of Tapirus indicus. Classification (NCBI taxonomy): domain Eukaryota; kingdom Metazoa; phylum Chordata; class Mammalia; order Perissodactyla; family Tapiridae; genus Tapirus; species Tapirus indicus. Next base: position 20,230,714 of record CM062936.1, read on the forward strand.
TTGGATATAGTGATTGTACTGCGCTGGCTAAGTAACTCAAGGAGGGACAGGATTCCTTTTCTCATGGAGAGTGCTAAAGATGTCAGATGCCTGAAGTGACAAAGGGCAGTTTCACAATGTGAAACAAATTGCTTAAGAGGCTAGTATAGAAAAAAGAGAGCTGATGGAGAGAAGCTTGTGAGGGAGTGTGTTTCTAACAATGTGTGTGCAATTATGAGTGTGCATGTGTGTATAAATGTGTATAAAAGTTGGCTGAAAGATAAACACTTGATGATACTATTTGATTTGAATTTTGTTTTGAATAAAGACCTTTTGACTTCCCTTCATGAGCCAAGTTTTTTTATTTTTCTTTTATTTTATATTTTTTCAGAAGTTGGTTTGAGTTAACATCTATTACTAGCAATGTTTACTAATTGGGAATCATAGTCTCAATTCAATAAAATGTTTTAAAGAGTATCTGAAAGTTAAATGGCTATAACAATAAGTGTTATGAAGTGAAATTATACTACAAAAATACTGATTTAGTTTGTCTCCTAAATGTCACTGGAAGAAGGAACATTTTTGCTTTAGAATATGTATCTACATGTTCCTTCCTTCTAATAACTAACTTTAGAATTGCTAACTTTGACTTATTTTATTATATATATATATACACATATATAACATAAACATATATATGTATGATAAATAGATATATATCTATAATATAGTTATATATCTCTATATATGCAAAATATCTATATATGGATTTAATACAAAGATATATTATATTATATTTTATATACATATAATTCTTTCCTTGGCCAAACCTTAGTCAAGTTCTTCTGAATATTCTTCCCAACCAGGCCTTAACTTTTGGGCTTCCATGTTAGTCTCCGCATTGTCTAATTTTAGCAAGAATCCTGCTAAGTCAGTTCAGCCAGAATCTTCCATCCTTGATATCTGATCACCCTCTACATCTGATTAGGTTTCATCCCTCCCCATCCCCCAGGTGATGTCTGATCAGCCTGAACTGCCTTCATCAAGAATCCAGTTACGTCATTTGGGCTAGAATCCTCTTTTACCCCTGACGTTTCCTCTGAGTAATTTTCCATCCTCTGATCCCTCTTTCCCGCTCCTGAGCTATATAATCCCCACTTTTCCTTGTTGTATTTGGAGTAAAGCTCAATCTCCCTCCCTTACTTACTGCAAAGCCCCATTGCAATGGGCCCTACACCTAAGGCAATAAACCTTTTGATAAAGTCTGCCTTACCATTTTTTGTTGTGTCAGAATGAATATTTTATTTTCTTGAAAAAGAAACATATATTTTCAAGAAACATGTTATTAAGAATGTATTATGTTATTATGTACTGGAAACAAAAAATTAAGGATGAAGACCAAATAAACTCATGAAAGACAGAGGCAGACAGATAACTAAACTTTAAAATATAATACTCTCTGTGTTATCCTATTACTCTGGAGGGAAAGAGATATCAGAGTGTCCTTAATGAAAAACATAACACTTGATCTGAAAGTGAAAACATGAGTTCAAGTTCACATGGTTAAAACAGAGACAATAGATTGTGGAGAGCATTGTAAGCATAAAAAAAAAAAAAAACAATTCCAAGTGTCAAGATGTATGGCAAAAAAACAAGGATTCAGCAAAATAGAATTTAGCAATGGATCAAAAGGATGAGGTTTACAGAATGGAGGGTCCAAATTATGAAGCATTTTGCAGGTTACATTGAAGACGTTTGAAGTAATTGGGACAATGTTGAAATATTTTTTTAACAATTATGCTGTGTTAACAAATATACTGTGTTTTGTGATGTAAGAAAAACATACTAGTGATGATATTGAGAATTATCAACTTTGGTTAAGATTATAGACCAGAAAATCAGTTTTAAATTGATAGTGATGATAAGGATGAGAAAATTGGTTTTGATTTTAGAGGATAAATTGATAGAACATGGCATCCACTTTTAAAAAAATGATCAGTCAGTATGAAATCTAAATTTTCAGTAGTTATTCAGATGGCAGCGTCATTCATTAAAACAAGAAATACAGAGGAGAAAGAAGGTTGGTGAGGCAGGAAGCAAAGAATTTGGGGTTTGGTATATTACTCTGGGATTTGAAAACCAGCAGGACACCCGTGATAGGTGGAGCAATAGGAATGGATGTCTTTAATGAAAAGTATGTAGTCAACAGCTGACGTCTCAAGCAGGAAGGTCACTTTGACACATCCTCTGCTTCTTTCCTAAAACAGGTCATAAATCCTTCCCCTGAGAAGGGCCCTCCCTGTACCTGGAGGGAAAAAAAAACCATCCTCATCTCTGAAGACAAAGGAACAATGAGAAGAATCTTAACAAGCCTTGCTAAGTAAATTTCCCCCGGTCCACCACGCTTACCTCATACTCTCTGACCTATCATATTCCTTCATGACTGTCCACTCTTCATCAAACCTAGCATACAAATACTCAGGTACCTGTTTCTTCAAGTCTTCATTTCCTTTTGAAGTTTCTATATCACTTCACACATATTAAATAAACTTGTGTGCTTTTCTCCTGTTAACTGTCTTTGTCAGCTTAATTATCAGACCCAGCCAAGGACCCCAAATGGGCTGAGGAAAACATCTTCTTCTGCTACAGTCAACATTGTCAAATATTGCAGAATAAGCAGTCAAGTCTTTTGTTGATGAATAGTACACCAATGAGGCAATGAGTCATCTTAGTAACAGCATTTTTTGAAAAGTTGTGAAGAAGAAGCCATTTCATAGTAGTGTGAGGCGGAAATGGGAATGGTTCCACATACCAAAATTTCAAGTTGAAGGTCTTTCAAGAAAGTTGCCAATGGAGATATTATGCAACTGTTGTGCAGGCTAAGGAGAGAAGTAAATACATCCTTCCTGTGCACCTGTGGAGTAGTGAGGAGAACGACACAAAGAAAATAAGAAGGGTTCAATGGACTAAACTTCTCGATGAGAATGAGGAGACAGTTTGTGCTTAAAGATGCTCTAAAAATATTTTCATGAATACACATTGAAGCACTTTAAAGAAGAAGCATTTTCTATCAAAGAGCTGTGACAGCCTTTGTTGTGACAGTATTTATATAAACAGTGTATAATATAAAGCAATTAAATACAGAAAAGCTTTTACACAAAAGCCAGCTTCACTTATTTCCAAGGAACAAAACAATCTCTTTTGGCAAAGATTATCACTGGATTTTACACTGATTTGAGAAAAATGTGCAGAATGAATGCAATTGTCAGAAATCTTACCTTTTCAACTTAAATGTAATGTCATGATGATCAGTGAGAAACTAAAGTCCTAAGGAGACCTAAGTGACTAGTTGATGTCATCTGAGTTTGTAGTAATGGCGCAAGGAAGGCAAATCAACGGCTTACTTTTTTTCTGTAAAGTTCAAACAGGTAAATATGAACTTCTACAAAATGCCACTTGAAAGCCAAGATGACATGAGAACTTTTACATATATTTCCCAGGACAGTAAGAGGAATGAAACAATTTCTCCTTAAACTTCAAACTATGTTTATTAAACATAAAGATATAGATATAGCAGTCAAAAATCAGTGAGAAGTATTATAGGATCTTCTTATCACAAACTTTTTTTGTTCCCTGCCTCCACTAAGCAGGAAAAGATGGCTTTGTTTTCTCTGTTAAGTGAAAAAGTTAGATATTTTTTATCTGAGAGAGTTGTACTGAGTCCCCTAGCTGTTTGTGATTCTTACAGTTGGCCTTCTGTTATGTGTTTCATCTTACACTCATTTATTCCTTCATATGGAAATTAATTTTTGAGTATATAATACAAACTCCTTTTTTCTCTAGACACTAAAAGGCCTCAGTTTTTGATAGACAGTCATGTGTTGCTTAACGACTGGGATACATTCTAAGAAATGTGTCCTTAGGCAATTTCGTCGTTGTGCGAACATCACAGCGTGCATTTACACAAACCTAGATGGTGTTGGCTGCTACAAACCTAGGATATATGGTGATAATCTTATAGAACCATTGTCGTATCTGCAGTCTATCATTGACTGAAACGTCATTATGTGGTGCATGACCATCTATATAGGACAAACCCCTCTCTTCATTGAAGACACACTTTAGTAATAATGTAGTTGATATAATAAGCAATGTTATGATACATATAATAAAAGTAATATGATAGTGATATTCCTTATTCATCAACTTTTTTAAATTTTAGTAACTACTTTTTCTAGATTCCACTAACAGATTTATGTATTATTATTAAAGAGCAGTTCTGTAGCCTGGGCTAATGCTGAGAGATTATAATATGGTAACTATGGGAATATTTTGAAAAAAATAAATTTTGCTAGATAAATATATTGTTAGCTGCTATTCACTTTTTTAAAAACTCAGTTGAACGTAAATATATTTTCCTTATTCAATATAATTGAGGGCATTTTAAAACCAGGTGTTTGCTTAGCCTCCTGTTTAATTGCCTACTTGTTTTTTCCACCTGAAAGATTTTTCTTCAAGTTCTTTGCCAAGACCCAATGTATCTTCTACTTACGGTCAGCTTTTGATTCTCTCCTAGGATTACTACATTATAGATTACCTATAACAAACCTTGCCTTTCAGCACTTATTGACATTGCTATCTTCCCCACTTGCAATGAAGCCATTTCCTGACATTCAGGCTGTTTCTCCAGCTAGTAAAGTATGTTTTAGAAGTCAAATTATTTTCTGACTGCATTTAAATGTTCTAAATAACAGCCAGTCATCATATTTAGTTTTTTTAATGTGGAAAACATACTGGGTGATATATTCATCTATCCAAAAAGGTAGATAACACAAATCAAAATGTTTAATTCGACTCCAAGTCATTACAAACCAGAGTGATGACAATCGCTGAGAAGTACAAGATCACAGAAGAGAAGGTATGCAAATAGTCTTCTTCATGTTGGGTGTGTGAAGGATGTGAGGGGATTGCAAGGGTACAGGTATGACCACTTTGATTCTTCATTCAAAGCATCTTTTCCACCAACTACCTAATTTTTAAAATTAATCTTAAAAGAAACAAAGCATTTCACTCCATAATTATATATATCAATCATTTTCAAACAAATGACTGATACCCAGAAATATTCATCTCTAATATCAGGCAAAACTCTAAGCCCCTAAAGCTGACACTCTTTAGAGGGAAATAAGACACACATTACCTCTCTGTTCTTTACTAACCCACTTTCCCAGATCTTCATAGGCCTCTGGATACAAAAGAGTTCACGGAAGCATTTACAGTCACAGCTGCTAGCTTGACTAACCTTGTCTTGGTCACTGTGGACATGACATCCTGTGACACTACCCACAGCCTCTCGTTTTATATCCTAGCATCTCTGGAGTCTCCCTTATGAACAAATTATATAAAGTTGTTCTATAGGGGCCTATAAAATTGTATAATTATTATGCCTTTACTTATCTTTCATGCGCTGTCTTTTGTCAAGAAATCCTACTCATCCCAAATGTTCATACTGGTATTCCCAAAGTAGTAAGATGCAGAAGATGCCAAACAGCTATATGCCAATGAGTTATCACTGAACTGGGGCCACGTGGAAACACATGCAGTCACAGGGAAGGTGGTGGACCTCTCCCATCAACTCAGTTAGACTCTAAAGGGCCAGAAAAACAACATCTATAGCTTAGGATTAGGTAGATAGATGCCCTGCCAAAAATAATAACGTGTGTATGTAATTATTAAGACTGTGTATAATGATAATATGCATAAATATATACCTCCACGTGTCTATATATGTGCATACATATGTAAACATAACATATACATATTATATATGCATATATGTATATGTGTAAACGTATACACAAACTTGTAAACGGTGCTAGTACTAAATGCTAAGAACATAACGAGTGGTAGACATTATATTTTAAATAGTGTTCAGAAATCACCTAGGGTTGGCAGAATTCTTTTTTAACTGCAATGCTTTCACAAAAAGTTTGAATGAGGGAAAAGCTTTAGGCAAATAAAAGAAGTTTGTTGAGGCCTACAAATTGATTAGTGTTTACTCAAGTGAAGGTTATTTCCTAGTGCTGTGGTGGATGACACCCTGAATTCTAATAAATCAGTCTCAGACCTTTATCTTTTCTCCCTCTCTCTCTTTTAAATTTCCTTACATCCTTTACTCTCCATAAACATATTCTTCATCTCCACTGAGATACCCAATTTCTCAACTCCTCTTTGCCCATCAACCTTCCTCATGACAGTAGTTCTTTCTTATGAAGATTAGACCATGGCAAAGACACTTTGCCAACATGTTCAATATTCCATATTCTGTAACACAGTAATGTCCATCCCAAAACAAGTTCTTAATGCTGCCAGACAAACTCAATTATTTCCAGGTTTCAAGGCTTCTGTGGCTCATAGCTCTACTCTGGGCTTGCAGCTTACCCACAGAGTCACCCTTCCTTTTTCATGAGGGGTAGCATGTGTTTGCAGCTGAGTAGTTTTATCAGCCTGTTTTCTGCCTATAGAATTTTGCAAATCTGCCACTTTATTTCCTTTAACCATCTCTCTGCCCCTTTCAGTTCAAGCTGATGGTTCTAATTGTATAAAGTTTTCAAAAACGTGTGGATCTCCGATGTATGTCACAGGAACGTACTCCATTAAACAAGAGTTTCCTCCATGTGTTTTTCCTAGAAAATCAACCTCAAATTCTGGCTTCTCCTGAGATCTCTGAGGAGATCCATGAGTCACATGCCTAATCTCTTCAAAGAGACTTCAGTATAACTGAACACTGTGACTTTTTATTCCTTCTGAGGCAATAACAAAAGGTAGCCACACATTTAGCTTTCTCTCCAGAGCACACTTTTCTAAAAGTAAATCTTTTAATTTTAGTGTACTTTGTAATCTGGATGGGCTGAGAATTTCCCAAAACATCAAGCCCTAGTTCTCATTTGCTTAATATTTCTTCCCTCAGTTTATCTTTATCCTTTCTCATTTTACTATAGGCAGCAAGAACAAAATAGGCTACATCTTCAACACTTGCTTGAAATTTTCTTCGCCTAAATATCCAAGTTCATCTTTTACAAATTCTACTTTCCATATAACTGTAGATTGTGCTAGAAATCTGACTTTGGACTAGAAAGAAAACTAGAAAAATTTCAAGTTTCTCAGCCATCACTTAAGAAGTAATTTTCTTGAACTGAATCCCCTACATTATAACAAATGTTGCAAAAATAACACTCTCAAATCATTTAAATTTTTTTATTACTCTCTATTGCTTTGGGATGTTATAGTATTTGTAATGTTCATTCCATTCTTCTAGATAATTATCTAAACTTTTCATGCCTTTGCTTAGTATTGGATGTTTTATGAACTTTTTATCAGACTGTGGATATTTAAGCATTTCTTTACAGTGCTTCTAGTGATGTCCTAAATCTAAATGGAGATGTCAATCAGTAGATGCACAAAAGAGAAGAAAATCATGTGATCTGTCCAGGTAATTCAAATATGACAAAATTAACATAATTATCTTAAGTTTTCATAAATTTTTAACTAGGGTTATGAGATAGAGAATGACAGAGATCTATTTTTATATAGTAGTTAGAGAAGATCTTTTTTTCATGAATGTTTGGGGAAGGATATTCCATTAAGTAGGAAGAAAAACTAAGAAAGCCAGAATAATGTTAGTATGACATCAACTGCTATGATTGTAGAAATAGGATGGTTAGAGGGGCTGAGTGCAGTGGTGGAGGGAAGTAGAAGAGGATGCAGCTGGAAAAGCAGGGAGGGACTGGGTCCTGAAGGGCACTCTAAATTATGGCAAAGATTTTAAATTGCAGGAAATGGGTAAAAATGCAGGGATAGTGAGAAAAAGTGACAAAAATTGATTTATGTTTTAAAAAGATAACTCTTGCTGCCGTGTGAAGAATGTAGAGAAGGAAGAGTGGAATCAGAAAGACAGGTTTGAAGCTGCTACAATAGAATTTATTGGATTGAATTAGTTTATTGATGGATGAGAAAATATGCCCATTTTTCCCCAAAAATAATCACTTTACTTGAAAGAGTTAAATTATATTTTTTTAAAAGAAAAAAAATGCTTTCTCCAGAATGAATGACTTTCCTAGTTGAGGATGCACAGACAGAAAAACATCGGGCATAGTGTTTTAAAATGAATAATTATGGATGAAGGATTCAAGAAGTATGGACATCTTTCTAACCCAAAGAACAAAAGATTTGCTAAGTTGATTGCGTTACTGGCTCTAACCCTTTGCCCTTTCCTGAATCTACACCCTTTAGCATGTAATTCTAAGTGCACTCTACACTGAGAAGGGTCTTCTGGACTCTGGGATCAGTCAAGCTTCTCACTTTGAAAATGTTAACAGAGACAAGAAAGAGCACTTACACATCTCTAGTCCTGCTCTTGCCCTTTGCTGTCAACATCAGAAGGACATGCCCAGGCTAGTCCCAGGTGAAGTACAAGAAATATATGGACCAGAGTCACAAGGCTCCAGGTGTCTTAGCCCAAGCTATCATAGATCAATAAAAATCCTTCCAACACTTAAATAGCAGAGTCTCCTTACTAACATAAGCCCTTTAGAATCCTGAGCCAAAAAAAAAAAAAACTTTCATTGCTCTGTGCCAAAGGTTGCATGTTGTTTGTTATGCAACATTAATGTTGCAAAATATAATGGATACAGATGATAAGGAAACAGTGATGTGAGTATGTAAAATAATTTTATGTAGGGAAGTTCTCTGAAAGTATACTAATCCATTTTGAGCTTGGAATTGTAGCATTTGAAAGTCTTAGTTATAAAAATATCTTAGCCCCCATAGACTTTCAGATTCAAATAGCAAAAAGGATTAATTTCCTATTTCTCCCTTGGAACCCTGGAGTAAGTTAGCCTCACAAAATGGAGAACTCTGGTATATACAAACGGGTCAGGAAATAGCAGGATAGAGAGACTCAGAGCTGGTTAACTCCCTGTACCCCCCACATTCTACTCTTCTTGCCCTCCCACAACACTCACCACCACTCTGTTTTGCTCTTATAGAACATAGAGGAGATTCTGGAGTTCTGTGTGTCCCAAAGAGGAGCACAGCTCATAGTGCTGGTTTAGTGAGTTACCTGAAAGTCCCCGTACAAGTTGTTAAAAATTTTTTCTCCAAAATAATTTACTGATCTGATAGGCTTTTATTCAACAATTCATGAATCGGGCAGCATCCAATCTAGCAGATAGAGAGAAGCTCTGAAGAGCTGTACAAGGTGAAAGATTTTTATAGACCAAAGGGAGAAGGAATAAGGAAATTATACTAGGCACTTGCCAATTGGTTAAAACGGGACTACTTTCCTTATGTGGGGTAAAAGGGAACTCTAGTGCTGGGTTAGGTAACTTGCGCTGAGCAGGCAAGGGCTGATTGGTTGAGCTAGACCTTCCTTTTCTTGGAGGGCCCAGCATAGAAACAGTTCTAAGCTTTGGTTTGCTGACATGGGGCTTAGCATGGGGGACTCCCTCTTGGGCTTAACCTAGTTACCTTTACAAAGTTCACCTGGGGCTGAGAACAGGATATAATTAAAAGGAGATACTGTGCCAACAAAGATACACGGACACTTCAGCAATAGATGTGGTAAGGATAGAGACCGAAGTCTAAAAACAGTACAGAGCGAACACTGTGAACCAAGATATAACTTTGGATAAAGGAATCACTTAGAAATTCTGGAAGACTGTTTACCAAAAGAGAGACTGAGTAAATCTATGAGTTATTGAGTTAAATCAGAAGTGATTGTTATTTTAAATGGACCTAACTACCAACTATAATGCTTCTTTTGCTGGGTAGTGAGCGTGAAAGGGAAATTATGAGAAAGTTGAATAGTATGCAGGGAAAAAATTGTATATTTCTACATATCTGAGTTAATGTTGTAAAACTGAAACCAATGCCAAGAAAAATGATATATTGTATCTCTTTAATGACATCTATTACTGTCACTATGATGAACATCTTTTACATGAATATGTCTGTGTAGATGTGAGGATTGGAGAGAAACTGAAGACAGGCAACATAAATTGAGAGAATAATAGAACATTCCCTAATAATACAACATACACTTTGGTACAATATATCTCTTTACCCATTTTTTTTTTTTAATGAACAAACAAAAATCATCAAGTTAATTCAGTGAAACACCGAGCAACTGTTTTCCTCTTGTTACCTGGGTATGACAGCCTGAAATGTCAGAAGTGGTAATTATATGAGAAGCAATAGGACATCATAAGTTTACAAGCATTTAAAATGTATAAAAGTCAATAAAAATTAAGCTTTCGTTTCTCAAAGTACAAAATGTCTTCTCTAGTAATACTCATACTTAGAACATGGCAGGACCACTATTCTCTCACTTTTTAAATAAGAACAATGTACAACAGGGCTGCAGCTGCCCCAAGGTGTTCAATCAATCGTGTTTGTGCTCTCCCAAACTCTCATCGTGTTTAACTGTGAACAAATGTTGCCAGCAAAGCAACTCCAAGAAAACATTACAAACCATTCAACAACGAGGGTTCCTGACCTTTAGTTCTTCCACTAAGGCGGATGTGAAGATTGAGGCTGATTTGAATGAGTCAAATAGCCAGATTCATTAAACACAGAGCGTGAAAAGATCAGAGGAAATTGGAACACACAGACATATCTCTTGCAACTTCGTATAAACAAATGCATAAACTTTTTGTACAGTTCCCTAGAAAATGGACTGATTCGAGCATCCTATAATTAGAAAGAGTCTAGGGCTTGTTTATTTGACATGTATTTACTATCTTCTATGTGCCAAGTATTATTCTAGTCTCCAGCTATACAGCAGTGGATTAAATAAAAAGACTAAATTCTGTCATGTTGGATGTTATATATAGTATTTTCTTTTTTTGTTTTTTCTTATTCTTTGTTTATTCACTAAATATATGTTGGAAACCAATGAAGGGGCAGTAGCATGCTGGCCACTTTTCTACCTCAGAGTTGAAAGTTTGACGTATTTGCATGTTTCCAGAGTTGCAGAAAGGTAAGTAAATTGACATTGCCTTTCTAAAAATAGTGTTATCCAAATTTCGAATTCAGGTCTGTAAAATGAGAGATGAATGTAATTAATGGATCTAGAGTCCTTAATTTTGAAAGTAGCATGGATTTCGCTAAGTTGAAATAGTAGTGGTCTGCACTCTATGACAGTCCTCTATTATATGCATCCTTTTTACATCCTTTTTAAACTAATGATCCCTATTGAATCTCTTATTGAATACAGTATCACTTAGTATTTATAGTTTTAAGGGAATAATAGAATAATTCAGATCCCTGCTTTAGGGACAGGGAACCTATTGCTGTTGATGAGATCTCCCTGGCCCAACTATCCACTTATATGCGTCCAGCTGGGAAGATATGATTGGTAAGGCACAAGAAACCCCCTTGTAGGTGAATCCTTGACCCTGAGCAGGTTAGAAGAAGCACACCTTGGTTTCCATTTCCACCATCCTGTGCGTGGATAGGTGGACAACTTTCACTTAGAGTCTTCAAAGTCATTGCAGTTACCATCACTTCACAAATTGTTTTTCTCTAATAGCTAAGATATGTTTAGTTTTCTGCAAGTTTGCAGGGACTCTTCACTGGAATATAAAGTGGAGCTGTCAGAGGGAAAAAAAAATGCTTTTCCATCAATTAGATTCTGTAGAAAATGAAGTCTACTGTAAAACTGTGCTCCTGTCTCTCAAGGTCAAGAGCTAGTTAAGTAACGTCACTCAAGGGTTCTGAAGCTAGTCTTCTGTTCTCTATCCCTGTTCCAGAATCTAGGAGACTGCTTCTTCCTGTTAATGGCCTTTACCTAGAGGAGTGGGAATAAATGACTTTGTAAAGGGAGATTTTATTACTCAAGAGTATAAAATGAATTTTCATGCCCAAGTGTTTCTGTCCCTAGCATGGCCTCCAGTCTTCACTCTCCCTCACCCCGACCCCTCGACCTCACTGTGCACTCTCTTCCACTCTGCTCTGTGCTCTGGGCCCCTGACTTTTATGTTCTGCCTAAGTCCCCTTGCCCTGTAGCTTCTGGTTTGATAGCACTCTAAGAGTGGCTATTAGGCAACAATGGAAGAGGCAGTGGGGGTTGAATATAGAGTGCCGACTACCTTCCTGATGGGCTGGGGTAGACCGTGTCTGAATTTCTCTATGAAACCCATAGCACCTTTTAGGAATTTATCTCTTACACCTGTAACTCTCTCTACTCAAGCTCACTCTGGGAGGATCGCCCCAATCTGAGACTGAACAGCCATCTAAAGTATTAGTGTTTGAAAGCTGCAGATCCAAGGAAGCAGAAAAGTACTAGGGATATAATTGTTTCTCTTCAGTCTCTTTCAGCTCCACCAAAGAAAGGCCTTAGCGCCTCAGGTGGAGAGCAATTCTGAGCAATTCATGATTCTCCTGCGCTGTGAGACGGCATAAAACTCTGGTTCCACCACAAAGGATACACACAAAAGAAAGAGTTTTAGGAAAACAAGAAAGCATTTTGAAAAATAGAATAAGGAAGATCCTAGAAATACTGGTTAATGATTTCCATTTATCATTTTCTTCATCATTATATTTTTAGTGTAGAAGCTTAATGCAAACTTTTTTTAAGTCCTATTTGCTCTTCATAAAATTTTACTGATTTTTGACATATTTTAATTTACAAAGTCTTCAATTTATGACATAATTTATCTTTTTAATAAAATAGGAGTAAAAGTAAGTATATAAGTAGTGATATAATAATATAAATTCTGTGATTATTTTAATAATCAACCACCATACTCAGATATATTTCAAATATTGGCTGGCAGGACTAAGGAGGGATGGTTATTCCAGCCGCCCATAGATCCAAGGGATGGAAAGAAATTGAATATGGTAGAAAGAGACAGCAGTGATGGTAGGATTGAGATGAATTATGTAGTGCAGCAGTTTTAACAATGGATGTTTTCATTTGTTTGTTATTATCCCACAGAAAAACTAGCTGGTATACATGTTTTGGGGAAAAAAATAGATATCTGAGCTTCAGGACTTGTCCCAGATAGCATCTTTAAAGATCTAACAATAACTATTTTAACAGCAGTTTATACATGAAGAGATTCACTGTTTTATAGTCCATCTATGATAAAATATAAATTTAATATGAATACATTTAATAAAAATATATAATTGAATATTAATACTGTTGTGTTTTTATCAAAAGAAAGTCTGTATTTTGAGATATATTACAGTGATTAGAAATTATTTACTTTGAAAAGTTTGTGGTAAGTTCTTAAAGAAAAAAGCTGATTTTTTTAAAGCTGTAATTATGGATACTATCTCTATTTTATCTTTAAAATTTTTAAAGAATTGGAACTAAAAGCATTTCATAGAAAATGTAACTATATGTTTAATTTCTCATTTGACAATGTAGCCCGCTATTAAAAGGCTATGATTTTTTTGGCAGTCTATAATAAAGCTATGGATATGGTCTTTACTGACAATACAGGACACTAACACCATTTTTCTTTGCAATCTTGGGCACAACCCTGACGCGACTGCATGTTTTAATATGATTTCACTTTAATAAATACTTTTCTTCTCATACATGTTTTTGCAAACAGAAGCAAAGATATATACTTTGTGTTACAGTTTTTGGAAGAATTTTATTTATCAGCAAAGGAATTGGAATATGAACGTTCTTTTCCCAATAGTTCAAAGGGCATCATTCTTTTGAGAAAATGCGTCATTACTTCTCCGGAAATAAAAAAACATGCTTTGGAATGAATATGGTTACTGGAGAGCGCTGTCTTCCCATGCACGAGTTACTGAAGTTTCCATAGGCACAGTAATTACTCAATCTTTAAGTCCTCATACATATCTATTTTATTTCACTTATTCCTCAAAATCGCTTGGGTTAAACAAAACACGGAAAGAAATGTCTTATCTAATGCCGTTCGCTGAGTTACATTACATTAATGTGCACGGAAGAAAGCAGTTTGCTTACTAAGCCATGAAAACTGCTTCGCTGCTAGAAATACAAATGTTCTCCTTGATTGAGTTTTAATGAAGATGGATACATGCATCCGCAGATGCATAGAGAGAAAGGGAGAAGAGAAGGCAGTAGAATGCACATGAATGCATTTGTGAGCAAGGAGAACCTGCAGGCTTTCTTTGTCTGATACATTTATCTCCTGCAAGTTTGAATGTAAGTGAAGAGTGACTCTTGCAGCCAACTTTTTCTGCAGCTCTAATTTCCCATCTTGTCTTCTTTTCAGCCTAGTGTAAGGCTATTCAAATCAAGTCCCTCTTTTTCTGATTTTCTGATCTAATTCTAACAGCCTTTTCTCGTCAATCAACATCAATGTTCCATTCCATGAAATTGTCTTGTGTTTTGGAGAGTTTTCTTTGCCACCCATAGTCACTTTCTCTTTTTCATTCAGGCAAATCCAGCTGCTGTTCAAAGTCCTTACAAACCATATGCATCCCCCTGACCACGACTGGATAGGTCGTGGTTTATCCTTATAGATTGAGAGTTTCTTCAACATAGAAGTTGTGCCTGCTCTTCTGTACATTTAAATTTGCATCCATGCTTTGAGAATATTGCACAAGCCTGACAACCAAATAGAAGATAGACTCTATTCTATAAAGTGCTAGTTCTTTATACACACACAAACAAACACACACACATATATTTCACCATCTTAAATCATAATGGAATTATCTTTGTTTGGTTCAAAATCTGTCCGAAAATATGACCACCAAAGTCATTAATAGTCTTTAACACTGGTGAATAAAATACGACAATTTAATACTCACAGCTGACGCCTTTAACCCTTAGCATTTTGTGATTTTTTTTTCTTGGCAATCTAATATCTTCCCCACAGTTCACTGAGGCTGTAAACTATAAGTGGAGTGGAAGGGCAGGGCAATCAAAATACAGAATACTGAAAAGGTTGAAGTAGTAAAGAACCTTTCCCAGGATGTAGAAGACATTAAGATTTTGATATTTTATATTAGCACAGAGATTACATTGGGAAAGGAAAATGGCACAACAAAAAGCCATTATTTTTAAATGACTATTTTGTGAAGATTCTATACTAGAAAATTGATCTCTTTTAGCCTCAAGGCTTAAGTAACATTTTTTGTCATAATTTAAGTTAAACTTAATTTGTTTAAGCTCACTTAAAATTTATATATATATGTATGGATGTGTGTATACACGTACATATATATATTGAGATTTGGTAGTTTCTATGTTAGGATCATGTATACTTATTAGAATTATGTATCTCAAACTTCAATATAATGCCTAACGATATGTACTATAACATACATATAGTAGATGACCAATAAATGTTATTTATATTGAAAAAAACCTTTGATGTCTTTGAGACTTATATCCTGTAGGTTAGAATCCTAACTACTTTACTAGTAAGAGTTCAAAAAGCCTTTTAGCCCAGTGACATTCCTTCCTGCATATTTGCGTTGAAGTTTCATATCACTTATTCTTTCCTTCAGTTATTCTTTCTTGCCCTAAGATTCAGGTCATAACGACAGAGGGTACACAATTCTCTCAAGGATTTTGAGCATAAAGAGTTTTGATGAATGTGGCAGTCTGCACACGGCGACTTGTCTAACTCACTATTTCCCGAGATAACACTTAATGCAATTTCAGGACAAACTTATGGCAAGTTGCAATGCAGGTGCACATTCATTCTTTCAAAAGCATTATTTAAACATCTATTCTCTGCCAGGGTATTGTTCCAGCAGTTCTCAGTGTGGACCCTGCTATAATTCAGGTGTCCAGGAGGTGAACAAAAAATTCATAATAATTCTAAGATGGTAACTGCCTTTTTCGTTTTCAATTTCTCAGGAGAGAATGGTGAAGTCTTCCAAGAGCTATATGATGTATGATATCACAAAGGACTGAATATACCCAGATATGGAAATCTAGCCATCGTAAAAAGTCAAACATTAAAGAAATGCGCAAAAAAAGAAAATAAAGCCACTTTTCCTCACTAAATATTTTTGCCTCGGAAAATGTATTTTTTAAAATAGGTTATTTTTGTTGACATGTTTATTATAGTTATTTTAAATGAATTAATAAGATAGAATAACTAGGTTTAAATATTTCTAAATTTTAATTCCCAATATGGTATATTTTGAAAGATATCCATAAAAAAGATGTTTGTGGTCCTTAATGATACTTAAGGGTATAAAGGGGCCCCGATGTCAGAAAATTTTTGAGCTGCTCTTCTAGATTCTAAAATCTAGAGTGTCAGTTAGTTTCCCCATTCTATTCCCAAGAATTCATATGGCAGTAGTATAGCCTGCATCAAAATGAGTTTTAGCTATCTTACCGTTATCAATGAATATCAAATAAATATCAATAAAAGTGATGTCTTGTTGCCCTGGTTCTTTCATTTCCAATTTTTCCTTTGAGATGCAAAAGAAAGACCCCAGATTATAGTTTTTAAAGTTTTCCATATCCTCTTCTACTTAGCCGCTAGGTGGTCATACTTGTGTAAAAACTTAGCTCTAGAGAGAAGACTTGACATCTAACTTTACATGATTGTACAGTCACTCAATTTTACAAACCCTCCTCATCTAGTGTGCCCAGCTGTGTGATTGAGGATGATTCAATATGCACTTCTAAGACCCTTAAACCAAATCTAATTGTGTGTATTCTCACTTCTTTTGCAGCTTTTTGTTTAGAATCTACTGCCCCACAAGACTATTCATATCCACACTGTCCTAAAAGAATTACATCATTTCAGGTCACATTTTTTTTCCCCTTGTGTTTTCTGGCTCTAAAACTGTGAGCTGTACACATGCTTTTTTACACAGAGACTTTCTCATTTAACGTTGAGGGTAACTCTTTCCCACAGACTTTAGAGACAAACTACATTGGTTAGAAGCCCAGCTCTGCCCTGTAGTATTTGTATGATCTTGGGAAAACTATTAACATCTGTAGATTTCCATTTGTTCATCAATAAATGGCAAAAACAATAGTACCTATCTTATGAGGTTATGATTAGAATTATATGGGTGAAAATAAAAAATGTTTTCATGTTTGTTGTTAAGATTTTCTTATTTTATTGTTAAACTCTAACTCTTGATAGCCTTCATTTCTTTCTGTGCTTAGTCTCATTGTATTCTGATATAATCTTTCCATCTAATACATACATCAATCTTTTCTCTGCAAACATATACAAGTTACTTGAGAAACAGAGGTAGGCTGAATTCAACCGGTGTTGGGTATTTTTTTAATTAAAACTATAATGAATAGATTTTTAAATTTTCAAGTATTAGTTGTGCTCTTTAAGTTGACATCCAAGTTATATCTTGGTACTTAATGTTTTTCCCAGTTTTACTGAGATATAATTGACATGTAACATTGTATTAGTTTTTGGTGTACAATATGATGGTTTCACATATGCAGATATTGCAAAATGGTCACTATGATAAGTTTAGTTAACATCCATCACCTCACATAGTTACTAATTTTTTTAGATTTTTTTTATATTTTAGAAGTTCACATCACAAGAAAAAATATTTATAATAATTTTTTAAACTTAAAAGCTGAGATTTAGAATCAAGATGGTTTTGAGGAAAAAAAACACGCACGCAGTCAGTGAAATGAAATGTATTTCTAAGTACAAAATAATGTTATGGGAAAATCCTAATTCCAATTTTGTTGTAGACCAGAGATATCTACTGCTAATATGGAATTCTATTAAAACATAAAGTAATTTAAAATTTGATGTAATCCAAACCCAGAATAATTATAACAGCTTTAAAAAGAAAGCAGATGGATATTTCCTTTATCAATAACAATGATGTTACTCACTCACAAACTCCAGCCTTCAAAAAAAAGAGAAAGCATCATGTATTTAGTTCTTTCCTTTGTTGCTTGTTTGTTTAAACTAAGCTCAGTTGGACAGGAAGGTAATTTTTTCAGTGAGAACTTTTGTCTAAACTGGTCTGTCTGTCTTTGAGCCTAAGCCCTCATACAGTCAAATGTTATACAAGTCAATTTTTAAATCTATACATCAGAAAAATAACAACACACTCTATTGTATAGATTCAGTCAAGACAGATAAGGTGCTTGACTATATATGATGGTTTCTTTCACTTATGCAATTCCTTTTCTAAATATCACATCCTCAGAGAGAGCTTATTAACCACTCTGCCTCTATACAATAGCTGCCTCCCATTCTCTGCTTCTTCCATAGCTATTTCAAATCTTGAAAAATTGTATTTTTTAACTTGTTTACTGTTTATTATCTGGCTTCACTAAAATGTAAGGTTGGTGAAACAAAGGATGTTTTTCTGTTCTCTGATGTATGTTTCCAGCTTCTAGAAGCATTCTTGGTACATACTATAATGAATATATTAGCTAAAATGGCTCTTCAGAAGCATTTAACCTCTTTTTAGATTATAATTTAAGATATAATTTTAATTATTATATTAAATGAACATTGCAAGAGTGCACAAATAAATGAAAGCAATGAATAAAAATATCTACATTCACATATAAATGTATATATTTTAAATTTGGTGTAATTGATCTGATTGATACCAGCATAAGTCTATTTCAAAGCTCCTCTGTGTTTAAATATCTTCCTCCTTAAATCCAATGAGATTCTGAAAATTAGAGGTCTATCATATTTAGAATGTTTGGGAAAAATCAAGAAAGTTGTCTCAGTCATTCTTTTAAAAAAAATCAAAATGAGTATGTCCTATTTAAATATGAGTGCTAGTGATTAAGGATCAGTTATTCTTTCTACCTTGAAAATTGAAATAGAAGTTTAAAATAGATTCCTTCAGTCAATAATTTATTTAGACTCTTTATAATAAGGAAATCACTGGTAAGCATGCTATTTTTATTTAGCTAACCTCACTACAACTGTAAAACTCTGAAATATAGACATATTAGCCAACTCTGGTGGTCCAATGGTTAAGATTCGGTGCTCTGACTGCTGCAGCCACGTTTGTTTTCTGGTCAGGGAACCACACCACCTGTCTGTCTGTTTTCACAGTATGTTACTGTGATGCTGAAAGTTATGCCACTGGGATATCAAAAACCAGCAGGTTTCAGCAGAGCTTCCAGACTAAGATAGACTAGGAAGAAGGACCTGGCCACTCAGATAAAATTGGCCATGAAAATCCTACAAATAGCAGAGCATTGTCTGATATAGCACCAGAAGGTGAGAGGATGGCACAAAAACACCAGGCTGGGTTCCACTCAGCTGTACACAGGGTGACTAGGAATTGGAATTGACTCCATGGCACGAACAACAAATAGACATATTGACTTCAAGGCTACGTGAATGAAATTAACTTTATTTTTACTTATTATAGTATTAGGCAAAAAATGTGAATAAGTTTCTACAATTTTGGGTAGTATGTTCAGACCATCCAATTTAATTCATAAACTAAATGAAATATTTGAAATTAACATTAAGTGAATAAGAGTGGGGGCCCTTGTTTGTATGAGCAGTCACTTTCCAAAACAGCTGAAACTGTGATATGGTGCAAATCCTAGGTTGCGAATAATCAGGAGAAATCCCATAAACCTGAAGATAACTAGAGAAAAAAAAAATCAAGCAATAGCTACAAATATGAGATCTATGACAAGAGTGCCAGTTGTTCCACTATATTCGTTTAATTTTTCTTCAATAATAATAGAAATTTTACCTAGAATAGCTAAAGGCTACATTTCCCAGACTTCCTTACGGTTTAGTGAGGCCATTTGAGGGGCCAGTCAATGCGACTTGGAGAAAATACTGTATGCAACTTAAGAATCATGCCCTTAATGGGAAAGATCATGCCCTCCCTTTACTACTTCCTGCTGTCTGGAAAAAAGTCATGGTGGCAGTAGCTAGAATATCCATCCTAGACCATGAGTTGGCAACTGTGGATTAATGGAGCAGAACACAGGAAAGAAGAGTCTTTGTCACTGGATGTTTTCATCAAGCATGCTCTTCAACCAAACCTCGATAGCCAATCTCTGGACATCAGAAGACAGAAAAATAAAGCTGCATCCTTTTATGTTCACAATCTTTCATAGACTCCTTGTTGCAATGTCTTGAACTATGTCCTGAGTAATACAATTTTCAAGCCAAAATTTGTAAGGATAGATAATCCTAATCATGAGAAGTAATTTGTCTTCTTATGTGGGTAATTCAATGAAGTGTAAGTAGCAGCAGGGTATTATTTTCATATGTGTCCTTCATATATATCCATGTAAAACATATACTGAGGCTTTGATATTTGTGTACTGGAAGTTTATTAAGGAACACTCTGGTAACAATGCCTTTAGGGAATGGCGGAAGTAGCTCTGGCCAGAATGAAAAGTTGAATTTGATGCAGTTGCAAAAGAAGCCTCAAGTGATCTCATAGGAAGCTCTGGGACTGTCCTGAATTGAGGTGAGGGAGCCAGACATTCATGCCATGACACTAACCACATAACAGATATAGCTTGTCCCCAGTGAGCAATTTCCAAAGAGGGACTCAACTGTGAGATGTCACCAGCAAACAACCCTGGCAGCTAGGGATATAGTATTCACACTTTGAAGGGAGTATCTGGATGGCACAGAATCCATAGAGTCCAACACTTGCACCACTTTTAATTAGCATATGGATTCCATCTGAGAACACTTCTTCAAAAATTGTCATTTCTATACAGACAGTTGATCTTTGACAAAGAAGCTAAGAACATAGAATGGAGAAAGGAAATTCTCTTCAATAAATGGTGTTGGGAAAACTGGACAGTCACATGCAAAAGAATAAAAGTAGATGACTATCTTACACCAGACACAAAAATTAACTCAAAATAGATTAAAGACTTGAAGGGAAGATGTGAAAGCATAAAACTCCTAGCAGAAAATATAGGCAGTACACTCTTTGACATCTGTCTTAGAAGGATCTTTTCAAATACCATATCTACTTGGGCAAGGGAAAAAAAGAAAAAATAAACAAATGGGACTTCATCAGACTAAACAGCTTCTGCAAGGCAAAGGAAACTATGAACAAAATGAAAAGACAACCCACCACCTGGGAGAAAATATTTGGAAATCATATGTCCGACAAGGGGTTAATATCCAAAATATATAAAGAATTCATACAACTCAATAACCATAGAACAAACAACCCAATCAAAAACCAGGCAAAGGATATGAACAGACACTTTTCCAAAGAAGATACACAGATGGCCAACAGGCACATGAAAAGATGTTCAGCATCACTAGTCATCAGGGAAATTCAAATCAAAACTACAATGAGATATCACCTTACATCTATTAGAATGGCTATAATTACTGGGACAAAAAACAACAAATGTTGGAGAGGACCTGGAGAAAAGGGAACCCTCATGAAACTGCTGGTGGGAATGCAAACTGGTACAGCCACTATGGAAAACAGTATGGAGGTTTCTCAAAAAATTTAAAATCAAAATACCATATGACCTGCTATTCCACTACTGGGTATTTATCCAAAGAACTTGAAGTCAACAATTCAAAGAGACTTGTGCACCCCTATGTGTACTGCAGCATTATTCACAATAGCCAAGACATGGAAGCAACCCAAGTGCCCATCAATTGATGAATGGATAAAGAAGATGTGATATATATATACAATGGAATACTACTCAGCCATAAAAAAGACAAAATCATCCCATCTGCAACAACATGGATGGAACTTGAGGATATTATGTTAAGTGAGATAAGCCAGACAGAGAAAGACAAACACCATGTAATTTCACTCATTTGTGGAAGATAAACAAATACATGGATAAACAGGACAAATTAGTGGTTACCAGAAGAGAATGGGGTTGGTGGGTGGGCACAAGGGGTAAAGGGGCACATATATATGGTGACTGACAAATAATAATGTACAACTGAAATTTCACAATGTCATAAACAATTATGACACTAATAAAAAAAATTGTCATTTCTTAATTTTCCTGGAGAATCTAAACAGAGAGATGTCTTTCTGCTGTTCATCATTTTAGGTTCCTCTCATCCTTAGCAAACACTGCTCATGGTCTATGAGGTTCATTTGGTGGAGTGACCCAGGCTTTTCTCTGTGAGGGTTCTGAGCCTTTGGTTAACATACCCTTTTCAGGTGGTGGCTCTGACACTCCTCAATTCACCATAAAAATTGAATAAAGAGGGGCCAGCCTGGTGGCGTAGTGGTTAAGTTCACATGCTCCCTTCAGCGGCCCGGGGGTCGCATGTTCCGATCCTCAGTGCGGACCAATGCACTGTTTGTCAAGCCATGCTGTGGCAGCGTCCCATATAAAGTAGAGGAAGATGGGCACAGATGTTAGCCCGGGGCCAGTCTTCCTCAGCAAAAAACCCACAAAAAGTTTGAAGAAAGGAGTACCAAGAGAGATACTCCAGTGGATACACTCAATTGAAACATATTATCAGTTTTTTAATAGCAATTCTGCTCTCTGATAATTAATCCTGATAGATTCATCAAGATCAGTTATCCCTCCCAGGAAGATGACTCCTTTTCTT
The DNA here is from genome assembly GCA_031878705.1 of Tapirus indicus. Lineage (NCBI taxonomy): Eukaryota > Metazoa > Chordata > Mammalia > Perissodactyla > Tapiridae > Tapirus > Tapirus indicus. The sequence goes on from CM062936.1 coordinate 20,253,222, forward strand.
GCCTGTTAGTCTATTGGAACAAAGTGTGAAGAAACTGGGAGGCAGCTAAAGCTTCGGAACTCTTACTCTGTTCCCTGATGGAAGTGTTCCGGCTTTGTGAGCTGAACCTCTAGACCTGTCAGGCTGAAATTGCAAGAGTGGAGAGCAGCATAGATTCCCCAAGTGGGTAAGTAAGAGTGATGGTTAATGGGGCCACTCTTATTCTACTCCTCGACCTCCCAACCCAAGTAGTTTACCTACGGGTAAAGAGCCTCACCAGGAGAAGTCAAGACGGGAGCTCGGTTTCTGGTTGAATCACTGGGTAGATGGTGCCATCAGGGAATGGTGCTATCATCCCCCAAGAGAGGGACAATGGGAGAGAGCAGATTTGGGGATTAGGAAATGGTAGGTGGTAAGCATGATTGTAAGACGAATATCCAATTAGAGATTGACAGTAAGATATATGTGCTCAAAGTTCAGAAGATATGTCTATGTGTATATGTTATGTTTGTATCTGCACTTATGTTGTATGTATGAACATATCCATGTACCCAAACATGCTAAGGCTAATCTTTGGCATTACTCTTTACCCTCAACAATAGTATATTATTACTTTCATATTTTATTTTATCTATTTTTGATACATTTTTTAGTATTTTTTTGTATTACAATTCTTTTAAACATGTTTTCTTCAACCTGCCTTATTTTCTGTATTGCCTATGAACTCTATTTTGTGCTTAATTTATTTTCACCACTTTTTCTGTTTGTTTTTAAATACTCATCTATCATTTAAAATGTTGTATTTATATTTATTTGCATTCTCAGAGTCATTTTGAAAACTATAAAAGATGAATACCCAAACAACCTTTCTCTACTACTTCTTTTTAGATACTCTATTTTAGTGAATTATGTAACTCTCCTTCAATTTCCTCAACTTTTTTCTTGCATCTGTGTTCCATGAACTTTCCCTCACTCTATTTCCCATCCTATTACCCAACAATACATCCAATTTTAAAAAGGTCTTAATTGCAAATGATCCTTTTTATTCATTTTATAGAACTATAATCATTATCTCCTTTTTCATGATATATTTAATATTTAAAAATTATAAAATATTTATGTTATAAAGTATTTTATAATTTTGGAGAATTTAAATATTAAAAATAGAAACATTTATGATGATAGTTACATCTATTTCTATTTAGTTTTTAATCATCTCTTAAATTCTATTTAAACAAAAAGATTCTTGTTTTATATCAGTGTTCTACTCAAGGAATTCTTTTTTTGGTATAAACACTATTATGTGTTAGACAATATGCTATGCACTAGTAATGCAAAATTGATTGATACAGGCTTCCAGGAGCCCAGCATCTTGTTACAGAGCCATCTAGATTATTTTTCATCCAAGGTGTCTGTTCACTTAGTTTGATGGGTAGAAATGATGATTTCAATTTGTTTGAATTCTCTGTGGATATCTTCAATATACCATTCTAATGCAGCTGTTTATGTACCAAGAAAAATCATTTTGTGATATTCTACTCTCTACGCTGTGTGTTCAGTTAAAGTAGTTATTTCATCCAGAGTCATGATCCAAGTTTTGTGTAAAAGCTTCACTGATTTATACTACATTCAGCCTCTGAAACAAATCAAGTAACATTAAGCATTTTTTTCAATGAATGAAGAAAGGATCTAGGGACAATTAAATATTTATTTCCACTACAGGTACATTTTGACTATTTACTACGTGCCAGACATAATTCCAGTCCCTGAGAATAGAGCAAGCAATGGGACCAAAAAGCTTCTGCTCTCCTGGACTTCATGTGTTAGAGGGAGAAAGAAAAAAAATATATAATACTGCAGATGACAATAAATGGCACAAAGAAAAGGAAAGAAGGGCATGGAAAACTAAGAATGACAGAGTATTATTTTATATAGGGTGACTCTATCAGTGATTCGAGAAGGCCTATTTATAGAGTGAGATTTGAGTACGGAAAGTGAGAGGCAAGCCATTTGATGCTGTGGGGAACACATCGCAGGCCGAAGGAAAGGAACATGCAGAGGCCCTGAGGAAGTAGAATGCCTGGAGTGTTTCTTAAGGAACAGCTAGTAGAGCAGTGTGACTGGATTAAAAAAATTTGAGGAGGGGAGTAATTGCAATAAGGTTAGAGATGTAGGGTGGTGGGCAATGTAAACCCTTGTAGAACTTGGGCTTTTACTGTGAGTGAGTCCAGGGGACACTGGATGAGAGGAGAGGAGAAACATGCCCTGACATTTACTTTAAAATATTCCCTGGTGATTAGGTCTGTAATAGAACACAGCAGAGCACGAGCAGAAACAGGGAGATCTGTTAGGAGGCATTGTTATAACTGAGGTAAGTTATGATGGCGTTCAGACTAAAGGGGTAAGAGTGGAGATCATGGGAAGAACTTGATTTCTGGATCTGTTTCAAGGTAGACCTGCTAAGATTTACTGGTGGATTTAATGCCCAGGAAGAAAGAAGAACAAGTACAAGAATGACTCCAGGGTTTTACCTCAGGCAATAAGAGCAATGGAGTTGCTATTAAGTGAAACAGGACAATTGTGCAGGAGACAGCCCTGGGGGAAGGGGCATCAAAAGTCAAGTCTTGAAAATGTGAAGTCTGAGAAGCGTATGAGACCTTCAAGTGGAAAATTTTAATTCAGCAGTTGGATCGAGGGGTCCAAGGTTGAGGGCAGAAGTTATGGCTAGCGATCAACATTTTTTTCTTGGTGTATGTATAGCAAATCTACATATTCACACACAATCATATATAGACATCTATGCAATATGGTAAATAACATGATAGAGATTGTTTACCAAACTTTGCTTCAACTTCTATAATTTTAATTTATACGTATACTCAAAACCAGAAGCAAACTTTGTCAATCATTATATTTAGTTGGCTAATAAGGAAATCAAGAAAAACAGATGGCAGCCTACAATTCCATGAACAAGAAAACATTTATAATGATAAAAAAATTTAGAAATGAAACTCCTCTGAAACTCTTAATTTGTACTCTGATAGACTTTTTCTTCCTGCAGATAATTGCCTAAATTTATTTTCTCTCTCCTTTTAAAACTTTTTTATCCATTTATAATTGCCATTTATTTTCTATGGATTTTTTTTTCATCTTCTCCACTTTTTTTAATAGATGATGAATAAACTTGAACACATGTAATGAAGTGAATCCAGTGAAATTATGCATTGCATATAAAGCATTTGTAACAATTCAAGTATGCTGTTGATTTCTAGAAAAGTATCTTACACTATATATATACACAACATATACATATAGTGATTGTATGTATATGTATATATATGTGTGTGTTTTTATATGGAAATGCTGTAATTCAGTGCAACGCATAAAGTAAATGCTATTAATAATTGGTTTAATGGTGCTGGCATAACTGCCTATCCATCAGGAAAAAATTCAATGTGAATACAAAGCTTACACACTGTATGGAAAGAAATTTCAAATTAAAAGATAAACTATGCGAACAGAGCTATACATTTTAACAATATCTAGAAGGACAAGGCAAAGGAACTTCTTTTTTTTTTTTGTGAGGAAGACCAGCCCTGAGCTAACATCCGTTGCTAATCCTCCTCTTTTTGCTGAGGAAGACTGGCCCTGGGCTAACATCGTGCCCATCTTCCTCCACTTTATATGGGACGCCGCCACGGCATGGCTGACAAGCAGCGCGTCGGCAGGCGCCCGGGATCCGAACCCGTGAACCCCGGGCTGCCAAGCGTGGACTAAACCGCTGCGCCACCAGGCGGCCGCCCAAAGGAACTTCTTAATAAGATGGAAACCCTAATGGTATAAAATAAATGTGAGAAATGTATATTTAATTAAATTGCCAAGTTTCTTAGGAAAAAAGTATCATAAACCCTGTTGGTTAAGAAATGACTAATTTGGAGAAATAAAACTTAAAGCAGATGAAGGAGATAAGGTTAATATCCATATAGAGATCCCACAAGTTAACAAGAATGGAATAAACAGCCTAATAAAATATATAAAGGCTATAAAGAAGCAATTCACATAATTGAAACTTCAAAAATGGCTAGAGTCTAAAGTCAGGGAAAAAAAATCATGAAAAGTTATATAAAATAGGTAGACTTAATCTCAGATTGAAAGTAAATACGTGGCTCTGATGAATAAGGGGGATAGAGAAAGCTTATTGTTATTCAGTGCTGGCATTATACAATTTATAGAAAGCATTGTGGCAACAACTTTTAGTATTAAAATTGCACATGGCGTTTAACCCAGTACACCCGCTCCTGGCAATCTTTATAAATGCAGAACTCTTTGCAAGGACATACATTGCTGCCCAATTTGTAGGGAAAAAATTGGCAACAAAGTGAATGTCCAAAAATAGAGGGGTAAGTGAAAATAAATATGGCATATCCATCCCTCCAAAATATTATACAGCCTTCAAAAAATAAATTTGAGTTTTTCTAATTCATTTGGAATTATAAGCAATATTTTTTGGTCAGTAGATAAAGGGGAAGGAGAAGTTGAGCAAAATGGAAGGAAAAGTTGGCATTTAAAAATGAATTTGTAGGTAATATCATATAAATAGATTTACCTAAAATTTTGTGTCTACAGTTTTTAATAGACTTTACTTTTTAGAGAAGTTTTGGATTCACAGCAAAATTAAATGGAAAGTAAAGAAAGTTCTCATATAGTCATCGTGCCTCCACACAACCTCTTCCACTGTCAACATCCCCCGCCAGAGCGGTACATTTGTTACAACTGATGAACCTACATTCATATGTCATTATCACCCATAGTTTACATTAGGGTTCACTCTTGGCATTGTATAGTCTATGGGTTTTGACAAACGTGTAATGACATGTATCCGCCATTACAGTATCACACAGAAGAGTTGTACTGACCCAAAATCTTCTGCGCTCTACCTATTCATCCCTCTCTCCTTACTTACCTCTGGCAACCACTGACCTTTTCACTGTCGTCATGGTTTTGCTGTTTCATTATATAGACTTCAGCTTGGCTTCCTTCACTTAATGGCTTGTGTTAATGCCTTTTCACGGCTTGATAACTCATTTCTTTTTAGTGCTGAATAATATTCTATTGTCTGGATGTACCAAAGTTTCTTTACCCATTCAGCTACTGAATGGCATCTTGGTGGGTTCCAAGTTTTGGCAATTATGAATAAACATGCTATAAATATTCATGTGTAGGTTTTTTTGTGTGTTGACTTAAGTTTCAACTCCTTTGGGTAAATACCAAGAAGAGCGATTGCTAGATCATATGGTAAGAATATGTTTAGTTTGGTAAGAAACTGCTAAACTATTGTCCAAAGTATTTTTACCATTTTGCATTCCCACCAGCAATAAACAAGAGTTCCTTTTGCTCCACGTCCTCAACAGAATTTGGTGGTGTCGGTGTTCTGAATTTTGGCCATTCTGATAGATGTATAGTGGTATCTCGTTGTTTTAATTCATGTTTCTCTAATGACATGTAATGTTGAACATCTTTTCATATGCTTATTTGCTATCTGCATAACTTCTTTGGTAAGGTATCAGTCGAGGTCTTTTGCTCATTTTTTAATTGAGTTTGTTTTCTTATTAAGTTTGAAGAGTACTTCCAGTATTTCAGATAACAGTCCTGTATCAGATATGTCTTTTGCAATACGACGGTTTTTTAAAATATGAAACATATTCTTGTTTAAAGATGAATCAAAAGGCAGGGTTTGAAAACTTTAAAAGTTTTCTTTTTCATTCAATTATTTCTATCTAACTGAACCATATTAGAAAATACCTTATAACCTGGCTCTTGAAGCTCCTAAAAGCACCTTGGAAACAGTGGAGTTGAATCCCATAGTAGCTTTCTCAACAGCCTACCTTAGCATCAAGGTGAAAGGAGCTGCCACTAACTAGTTCTAAAAATGACAAAAAAATAGTTGCCAGCTGAAGTCAGGTTCCTACCTTCCCGGAGAAACCAGAAGATGGGGGCACTCTCTCCCTTGATTATATTTCAAAGAGAGAGTCCCCAGGTCCTTAAAAAGACATTTCCCGGTGCTGGAGCTGGCAAGAGTCTTATTCAGCTTTTAAAAAGACTTACATGCATTTCAAGAAAATGGAAAAGGAACTTACAAGTTTTCTAAAATAAATTCTTTAAGAAAGGGGAGTGGGGAAGTGTTTCTTCCCTTATTTACAACAGGGAAAATTAAGCCTTTTATTTTCAATTTGTGTTTGCCCTTACACTACCTAGTCCCTATGAGAGGATTCCAGGATGCTTCCACGGACCACACACAACTGCTTGGCCTTGAACACTACATTCCACTGAAACATAAAAATACCATTTCTTCATAGCGATATGTTAATTTATAAAATGTGATATAGATGCTAATTTTGAGGGAAAACATTCAAAATATGCGTTATGTTTTAAATGTGATTATAGATGATCACTTTGAAAAAAATAAAACATTCACAGATATAGATTACTTACGTTTCCTAAAATAACAGAATGCAGCCATCCAGGAAGATAAAAAATAAAGACACCTGGAAATCTTGCTTGTGTTTCCTTTAAGGATCTATAAGCCACGAGAAATGAAAACATAAACATATTTACAACTATAATAATAAAGTAGTATATACTTCAAAGTATGTTAGGGAACTGAAAATTTAAACCAGCAATTATGGGAATATGAGTAAGTGTGTGTGGTAGTGAAATGAAAAATGTATTAAACGAAAAACATATAAACAGCTATATCAAACTATCTATAAACACTACCCCAAAATGATGCTGTCATTCACTTAATCAGTTGGTATCAAGCAGCTGGAAGGTATCCTTACTATATCAGTCTCACAGAGAAGAAAAAATGTACTGAAAATAATTGATTTAGATGTGTAGTATGTCACACAAAAGCAATTATTACTGTTGGAATAAAAAAATCCAGAAAGAAAATCAGAAACCTTAAAAAATATTTGACTTTTTTGAACATCTAGCCTAGAAACTTTAGAAGTTAGAAGAATAAAATCAACCACAAAGGAATAAAAGCATTGATCTAGAAATGCAAAACTTCTGAATTTCAAATAGTGTAAAATGATAAACAAAAAATAGAGGCAACGAATACGCAGACATTGGATTACACTTTTAAAGGCGATATTATGGTTGAATTGAAGGAACGTGGCTGTTTCCTACGATCTTCACTTTTACTGTCTCTTTCTCTGCTCTTCTGATTGTCATGTCTGTTGCTGCACTAATATCTCACACCCAGAACCCTGTGAAGCCACCTTACTGAAAGCACAAGCCGCCAGGTTTTGGTGAGATGTAGCTCCCTTGATGAAGCACCAGTGTTGAGGAAACTAGTCACTGTCACAATGATACTGCTGTCTTTTCCAAGGACACTGCTGAGAACAGAGAAAAATTAATGGCTACCATTTGCAGAGAACTCACTGTCCTTACTGTGTATCAGTCACCATGTTCGACACTTGGCCAGGATCTCCTAACAGCCTCCTTGGGATCTACGTTCTATCATCAATTCATCTTCAATGTATAGATGAAGAAATTGGGGCTCATCCAAGATCATACTGATAACAAGTGGCGGATCCAGGAAATGGGTCCAATTGACATGGGGCTGAGCCTGTGCCCTGTGCTGCTGTCACAGCTGCTATATGTGCCAAGTCTCTCCACCACTGAATGTATGTATATCTTGATAATTGATAAAGGTGCCGTTGCCTCTGCTGACACTTTGCTTCAGCTGTGCTCTCCTCTCCAATTTCATAAGTCTCAATGCATTAAAACCTTAGCACCCTCCTCATCCAATAACTTTTATTATATGTCATTATTGAAGCATCTCCTTAGGTTTGACTTTTATTTGCAGTATTTATCATTAAAAGTTAGGCATGATAATTGAGACTAAGCTAACAGCAAACATAAGGGACAGCCACCATGCTCTTCTCAAAATTTCCTTCTTTTATTTTCATATTCCAAGAAAATCCCTGAGTCCTCCATGAAAAGACACCGGAGAACAATCCTCCCCTAGATATACCTGAATCTTAAGCTCAAGGCATATTCAAGCTGGTTGCACAAATTACTGGAGTGGATTCTAAAATATTTTGTATTATAATGTTTGATATAGTATTTATGTCAGTTATAGTTTAATATAGTAATAGTTTCTTCATTAGCATCATTTAATATAGTATTTATATTAGGTTATGTATAAATTATTACTTATTTGCTAATTTTTACTTATTGCCTGATTTCTCTCCATCTTTAATTTTCTAGTTCATAGCTAAATAAATTATGTAATTCTCATTCCTGTATCCCAAATTTGACAAGAATCTAAAGAGGATTTTTTTTTAAAATTATGTTTAATATCTTTCTAAAACTTCGCTACATGATTTAGTTTTTCAGATACAAATATAAAGTATATACTACACAATGTTCTTGTGGAAAGCTTGTGAAATTAAGTACTGGAAATATAAATACTTTAAAAAGTTAATTGTTTGGTTTGGTAAACTTTTAACAGAACTCTACTTCTGCACATGATATTCTTTTAGAAACCGTTTCTATTTCTCAATGATAATGTGAATTGTACTATTTTTATAAATTACCTTGTGAATTTTGGGGGAGTGCTATTCTTTGCACAACTCTTTGCAGATGTGGGGCTTGGATGGAAAATAGTGAAAATATATCAAAATGGATTTTTCCTTATCTAATACTGGAGGAAATATTACATAAAGGATATAAATTTTTTGAGAATAAAGAGGACTCATCTACGGAATTTCACCTGAGGTGTTTTAAATACCCAGACTTTGGGAAATGCTTTGCTGATGATTCCCTTTTTCAAGGTCATGGGAACTGACCATGTTCCTCTGGGTAAAAGCAGGTTATTTTCCTTGAAGGGAAACCAACTTTCCAATGGGCAGTCATTTGTGGAATATGGAAATTTAGGACCTCAAATCTTACTTTGTGAGAGAGATCACAAGCTGGAGAGAGAGAAAATAACCTCCTTCCTCCTTCTAAGGTGCAGAGTTAGTTTGGCCCATATGCTAACAGATGGCCAGAAAGACCTGAGACACCTCCACGATTGTGGCATGAAGAATAGGCGAGCTCTCCTTTCCCAGGTGGAGAGACACAAAAAGCCAGGCTAGGAGGTGACCTGGAAAGAGACCTGTGATGGGTTTAAGCCTATGTAGTACTTGAAAGTTATGTCTTATTGTAATTCCTTTCCCCTGTGGGCAAGTCTTTAGTCTTGGCTCATTAAATGAACTAAACTTATTTCAATTTTTTCTGAAAGAAATTAGAGATACTCTTATGCCTAAACTTGGGGTGAACTATAAGTGTATAGAAGAGGACAATGTTCTCTATAACACTGAGACCACTCTTTGTCAATCTCACAAGGGCCAGAGACAAAGGCAGCTGTAGGAACAAGAATAGGAAATCTGAACTAAAGGGCTCACAGGGCTTGTTTTGAGTATGCATAAATCGGGATACTGGTAAACCTCAGAATTAGCTGAGAGGCAAGAGTAAGGGGGCCTAAATTTCTCCAATGAAAATGGGGTGGATGCAGTAGAACCATGACTTCATGATTTGGAGCATGTATATCTAAATTTCAATTTAGCAAAGAGGTCAAAATGAAAATTAGGTGTAATTGCTTTCTATAGTAATTTTCCTCTATCTTCACTGTTCTGAAAGGAAGCTAATATGATGAAGTGGCTGAGTAGAGGCGGCAAGAAGAGATGCTCGAGAATGGGATTGTAATAATGTATCATCCAATCATTTATAAGACAGTTTTACCTATATGTGAAGTAAATTGGGTAACAAAGTTACCTGGGAAAAAATAACACCAGTCTACTGACTGAGAATGAAGAAATACCTACAGTAAAATTTCATTTCTGGCAAGAAGAAATGTTGAGATTACATTACATGAGTTTTGGAGGGAACAGTTCACTACCATTTATTGACTCTTTCCATGATCTATAAATAGCCCAAGACATGAAAGAGAGAGAGAGGAAAAAAACCAAGGAACAAGGTTACTAAAGGGTGAAGAGTGAAAAATAAAGAGAAAGAACACAAAGTTTGAAGGAAATTGAACATCTATTGAAGTGACTGACCAGAGAGCTCATATTTTAGGAATAAAACAAATCTGGGATACACCCCTAGTAGATGCATAGTGCTCTTCTTTTGTCTTTTAGCACTACGCCTTTAAGAAATGTCTCTGGTCCCATTCCATGTGATTTGTTTCAATCAGGACATCACACCCTTCCTCCAATCCAGTGCACACAGTAACAGAAGAGGCCTGGTCATTGTGTTTTCTGGATTGTCCAAACTCGCCAATGGGACTTTTTCACCTGAGTACAGGAATTCTGGGTAAAGATACATGAGATTTAGATAGCTGTTCACAAGTGACCCAAAGACAGAGTTTCAAAAAGTGTTTTGATAAGCTCTTGCATTTTCTGAATTATTAGTTATACATCCATAATATCCATAGATACATATATATTCTTTCCTATAGTTGCTAATCTCTTCATTTGGTCCTGTGCAAAACTATTATGTCCTTCTAATAACTGCTTACTGTTTTCTTTCGTTCGAATTTCCCAAAGGCTAGTTTTATTGTTCAAAATCAAGTAACCTTATCTAATAGAGGACATGATACAAATGTTGTTAGAAACTAGTAAGGACAAACTTAGAGTGTTAAATCTTTCATGCTTTTCTTGTGAATAGTGTACTATGGGCAACACATTGCTGTGTGGATACCCACACAAACCTAGTTTAAGATCAAATATAACATGACAGTTTATCACATGCAAATGATTACATATGTATACACATATATACAATTTTATATTATTTGTATACATACATATATACACACACAAAAATAAACATCTTATTTTCCTTTACGAATGAGAATATAGTGATGTGGCAAAGTGGGAATTGGAAAGGAATTTATCATTAGAGACAGTTGCTGGAATCTGAGTCATCAGAAAAACTGGAAAAGACTTATAAAACCTTGCTCCATTGCCAGCTTGTTTATCCTAGAAGACTCTTTGCAAAGTAACATATCTCATCTCAATACATTCAAATTAATATTTATAGTCCTCTTTAACAAAATATATTTAAGCATGACATACTGGGACATCAGTTTAAACAGTACAACATTAATTTACAACTATGGAAGACTATAAGTAAGAATCATATAATGTAAGTATCTCTCCATTTCCAATGTCTGGTTAAAATATATTATTTTTCCAAATTTAAAGAGGGCAGATCTTTCCTTATATCATATTTTCTAAATCTCCTCATGTTTAGCTCTTCTCACATTTCTTTAAGAGCTAATATCATTATGGAAAAGTACGCTTTTATTTTTTACCACCTTCACCCATTTCTCCCACCCTCCATCCCTGCCTCCCACTTCTCTGTGGCAACCACCAATCTGTTCTCTGTATCCATGAGTTCACTTTTTTCTTTTTATATTCCATATATAAGTGAGATCTTATGGTATTTATATAGTGTTTGTCTTTCTCTCTCTGAATTATTTCCTTTAGCCTAATGCCCTCAAGGTCCATCCATATTGTCACAAATTGCAAGATTTCCTTTTTTATGGCTAAAAAATATTCCATTATATATATATAATATATATTTTATATATGTTATATACATAAAATATATATTATATATTTTATATACTATATAATAAATTATATTTTATAGTATATAAAATATAATTATAATATAATTTTATATTAAATATATTAAAATAAATATAGAACATATATAACATATAATACATACATAAATATCTTATCTTATAGAATTATATAAAAAATATATATAACACATTTTCTTTCTCAAATCATCCATTGATGGATACTTAGGTTGTTTCCAAGTCTTGGCTGTTGTAAATAATACTGCAATAAACATAGAGGTGCAGATATCTTTTTTGAGTTAGTGTTTTCATCTCCTTTGGATAAATACCCAGAAGTGAAATTGCTGAATTATATGGTAATTCTATTTTTAATTTTTTGAGGAACTTCCATACTGTTTTCCATAGTGACTGCACCAATTTACATTCCCACCAACAGTGTACAAGGGTTTTTTTTTCTCCATATTCCCAGCCAGCACTTGTTATCTTTTTTTACGATAACCATTCTAACAGGTGTGAGGTACCATCTCATTGTGATTTTGATTTGCATTTTCTGATGATCAGTGATGGTGAGCACCTTTTCATGTACCTATTAGCAATCTGCATGTCTAGCCAAAATAAGATGAGAGAAAAAATATACATCCTCCACCCACCCATCACACTTGGTATTTGTCAATAAGTTTACAGAGGATATCAAGTCCTATAAACCTGAATGTCTTACATTGCCTAGAAAGTGCCATTAGCCTTTATAATATTTTATACCAAATTTGAAACAGCAAATATATTGGGCATTTTAATCCGAGATACAAAATGCAGTTGACTTTGAGCTCAGACCCACAAATAATAACTGTGAAGATATTGTTAGTACTGACCTCATAGGGTTTGATTCTTATGTTGTGAGTCAATATATATGTACTATTGAACTATGTATGAAAAATAATAAACATCATGTCAGCATTAATTATTATTATTATATTAGCCACATTCAATGAGTATTTATTGAAGTTCCTGGCAAAGTTTTCAGCACAATATACAAGTGAATAAAACAAAGGTTCTTCCCCTGAGGAGCTTTCCTAGGGGGATATATTGGGGAAAGAAAATATAGGCAATAAGACGTTAAATAATTACATTATATTACTTATTATATAAGTGCTAAGAAAAACTAAATTAAAATTGAGCAACATATATCTGGATTTCTAGATACTATTTTTACAGTTTCTTCTGAGATAATTATTTAAAAACAAAATTCATAAATAATAAAATAATGTAAAATGTATAACGAAGTGTGTAGAGTTTGAAGGACAAAGTTGGGAATGATTACACTTTAAAGTAGTCAGAACAAAACTCCCTGAGTAAATATAATTTGGACACAAAAAGAATAATAGAGAGTTGCTGAGTTTCAATTAAGTAGGGAGACCATTTTTATTCTAAAAGTATGCAAGCTTGTTTGTTTTGGCAGTATGCAAGTCAAACAAAACTTTTACAGGCTATGTTCTGTTTCTGTGCCATTGTGTTTGACCTCTACTTTAAAACAGGAAATACCTCACAGTAACTTCATTCTAAATTTAGTCTACTAGCTTTCAAAACATTTGTTTTGTCAATGAATAAATGTTTACATGTAAAAAGATCACTTGAGGCTAATTTTTACCTCAAAGTTTGCTCTTGATTCAATCTAATCATCTACAGGCAAGATTTTTCTACTTAGTACAAATGTGGTCAAAATATGCATTAGATCTTCCTTGGGCTATTGAATAGACCTCTAAGTAAATTTGTTTGCCTCCAGGCTCTCTCTCTCTTTCTGTTTTTCTACCAGATAACCCCTTTTAGACTAAATGTGTGATTGGTTTGCTCCTGTGATCACAAACCTTTAGTAGTCTCTCTGTTGTCTACTGAATCAAATCCAAATGCCTTATCCCTACCATTTGGTTTGTCTTTTCCTACATTCTGTTTTGCCCCAGCTACACTTTAAAATGACATGTCATTTCTTGCACACCACATAAACTGTAGCATTATTCACCCATTTCTCACTTTGGTTATTTTTCCTGGAACATTAATCAACTCCATATATTTCCGTTGACATTCTATCCTTTCTTTCAGTATCAAACAAAAGTATCATCTTTTATTGTTTTCTCATGCCAAAATAATCAACTCTTCTGAAGCTTTACATTTCCCTGCCAATGTTCTTATTACAATACATTTTGGCTTGCATTGTAATTCCTCTTATTGATTTATATTGCTTGTGAGTTGGAAAAAATGTTTGCAAATGGAAAATACATAGTTTTTATTTGTTTACCATTCAGACCAGTCTCAAATAAAAAAGGTGCTAAAGAAAAATTATCAGAATATAATGAGTCCCCATTCTTCTCTCCATCACCTCATGATTTGAATTAAACCATAGATAAAATCACTTTTTTTATAGAGATACATTATCTTGACATTGAGAAATTTTCATGATGAAAGTAGCTCTGATTTATGCCGTTAATAAAGGTAAGAGGGAAAAAACAAAATAAAGTAGATACTACTACACAATGATTACAGTCAGTTATCGCTGGAAGGATTCCTGCAACCATGTGATGTTGAGACAGAGAGAAGGGAGGGAGTGGGGCAGGGAGAGAGGGAGAACAAGAGAGAGAAGTGAGATATGGCTTGTCCAATATCACATCACTAAAAAGCAAGAAAACTACAACTTCTGATTTCAAGGCTATTATTTCACAGAAGTTTTCTCTTCAAAATATTTTTTTTCCTATATCCCATAGTCAATATCCAATTTTACATAAATAAGACTAAAAAAAGACTCACACGTATAAAAGAATAATTTACATTATATAAATTATATCAATAATTCAGATTACATAAAAAATTTAGACTTCACATTTCAAGTTATTGATTATTTAGATGAAAAGTTAGATCTCATATTTCAAGGTCTTAATTATCATTATCTTAACTGTCATTAAATTTTAAAGTTATATCTAGGTGATAATTGATAGACATTTAAAAATAGGACATACTCTCCATTTTAAAGAAATTTTCATTTATTTATTTTTTTATTTCCATATTTGTTTTAGAGAAGATTTTATTTTTTCCTACTAAGCACGGGGGTACTCAACCAATTCAAGAAGCCCACAAAAGCCCAAATTGCATGAATAAAAATAAATGACACCTAGACATTTAATGATGAAACTGCAGAAAATCAAAGACAAAGAAAATGCCCTAAAAAAGCCAAAGTTGGGGCAGGGGTAAAGATAGATTAGCTTCAATGAAGGATAATTATTCTGTGGGGGATCAGAATTGGCCACCTCAAGATGTGTCTCTTTACCTTGCTCTGAAGGAGGCTTTGACCTTCATCCCCCCAACTGTCTAAAGGGATTTGGGATGAAAGTCTTGTCCCTGGGGCTGGCCATCACCTTAGATAACTCTGGGTATTAATAGACTGGGAGAGTCTTTGCTATACCCATTCTTATCAATGTTCTGTTTACCATACATTTACATTTGTAAGGGAAATCTCCATTTGTAAAGGTATCTCCTCTGTACTGGGAAGAGGGGCAGATGACCTGTCTCTAGAAACTTGTCAGTGCGGAAGGTGAGGCCTTAAATCTGCATAATAACCTTACTGTGCCTTTCTTATAATCTCCTAATATCCTCAATTGTCTATTTAAGAGGAGAACCTCTGCCATTTGTCGAGAGATACTCTGTTTCCCAGGGTCTCTCCCATGTACACATGTTATAAAGCTTTGTTTGATTTTCTCCTGCTATTTGGCATCATTTCAATTTAATTTGTATCCCAGCCAGAAAGGACCCAGAGTGGGTAGAGAATGCTCTTTCTCCCCTTCAATTCCAATGACTGAGTTCTCAACAGAATCAATGAGAGAAGTCAATGGATCTACAAGCGTCAGTTCTACATACTGAAAGAAAATAACTCTCCATCTAGCTGTGAAAAAACGTCTTTCAAAAATGAGGGCAAATAAAAACAGTTTCAGATGAACAAACCAAATCACAGTCACCACCAAAAGATATTGTAGTATAAGTCCTGACAGTTGTTTTTTTTTTTCTTTTTTGTAATGCAAGTACCTGACTTAAACTTTGATGGATGAGGCAGGCCTCCATTTCAAAGAGGCATCCATTTCAAAGACTGCTATCTACAATAAACACTTTGCCTGCCACAGGACTAAATAAAGAGCCAGGCAGCCTCCCCACACTGAGCTTCCTTTGTTTTAGAGATCTTGGTTGATTTCAATAACTGACTATTTGAGCTCCTTTTTCCCTCTTTCTGCACTTTAAATTCCTGCTGTTATGTTTTAAATTTTCCAATAAAGAATGAGCTCTCCAAACCCTAGGTCCCCATGCTTGACCTCAATAAAAGCAAGACCCCAGGCCTGCATTCTCTCTCTCTCCGCCTCTCCCTCTCCAACCCCCAAACCTTGTTTGTGTGGTCCCAGGTGTGCTGTGTAATTTCCAGGCCCTGTGAATAATAAACCTTTATGTTTTCAAAGTTTCCTGATTGTTATTGCTGAAGAGCATCTTGCAATCATACTAAGAACCACAAGGGCTGGTCCAACCACAGCATTGGTTATTGATAGGCTAAGATTAGCACAAAACAGATATATAGTATAATAAATTTCAAGACTATTACATAGATGGAAACTAATACCAGATAGAAGCTTCAGGTGCAACAAATTATGAAGATTAAATAAATGTGTGCAGATTCAAAAATTAAATATATAGGTAAATCTAAGTGAATGTTCCTTGTATAAAACAAAGATGTTTTATTGGATTTAAAAATACACATTTATAGAATTAAAATACCTGACATAATTGGCAAATAAATTGGAAAGGTATAAATAGAGTCAAAGTCTTCTAAACTACTTGCAGTTTTGGAAAGCAAGGTCGAGGTAAGAAATCAAACTTTAGTAAGTTGGAGTTTCATGTTTTAATTTCTTGAGTAAATAAGGTCTACAAAACATCTAGAGAAAACAACTTAGTTCATGACAAAAAATGAAAAGCTTTCACCTGAGATTTAGAAAAAAAAAAAAGATGATGATGCCCTTTCTCTCCACTTCTATTCAACGTGATACCAGATGACCTAATCAGAGCAGGATGGTGAGAATATGAAATAAACTACAATAATGGAACAGAAAAACAAAAAAAGAGAAATAAACACCGTGCTGTTATCACTGGCACCGACTTTACATAGTAGAGTCAATTTTCCAATCCTAGTGAGCAGATTGTGCTCAATAGTACACATGTTTTTGCCAGATTCCTTTTTTAAATAATCGGACATTTCAGGCTAGTAAACATGGGGAAAGCTAGGATGAAGGCTGATGCCTGTGACCTGTGAAGGGTTAAAATCGAGAATTTGGCTCATTTCCATTGGTGTCTGTCCAAAATAGGATTGATGTTCTTTTCACAAAGTTTTCTATTAGGAGATTTTGCTGCCATATCAATGTCACAGGTAGTTATACTGTGACTGAGTGCCTGCAATTCCATTTTAGGAAAAGAAAAGAAAAGCTTGAAGTGAAGAAAACCAAAGCCAAATTTCCAATAAGTCTTTTACACTTTGTTATGGAAACACTTGACATAGCTAAAGAGGACAAAAGAAATATCAAGCACTCAGAAATCTTATTTATGTTGAAAATAATCTATTTTTATAAGAACAACATGTCTATAGAATAGATAAACTGCAGCTAAAGCCTTCACAAGCAAAGCACACTGAAATAGAGAGCATTATTGTTTTCATGAAATATTCCTTATCAGAAAAGAGTCACAGTTCTGTGAATAAGGTTATATTGTTGAGATAAAGAAAGCACTTTCTATTTAGAAAGCCCACACTGCCTAGACTAATGGGTGTCTAACCATAACACATAATGCAAAAACATCAGTAAGTCTTGATTAAAAATAGAGCCCTTTGTATATACTTCAGTCTCATTAAAAATAAAAATTAGAACTGAAATAATATTGGAATGGAGTCAGAAGACCCGGATTGAGTCCTCGTTCTTCAGCTAACTAACCATGATTCACATAATTTCTGAGTCTCAGTTCTCATCTCTGAGTGTGGAGATACCTTCTTTAATTGCCTACCTCTGCAATGATTATCACAATAAAAACTAAATAAAAGAGAAAGTGTTTTACAATTTGTAATATTGCATAATCACTAAAATTACATTAAATGAAACTTTTTAACAGGCAGAAAGAAATAAAAATAACATTACTATGTATAAAATGTTACCTTGTTATTTTTAAAGTTCATTGATTCCCTGTACAAAAGTATTTTAGAAGTATGAACTGTTATTGCAATCTGGAATTACAGTTTTAGAGTAAAACCTAAATGATACAGAAGGATCATTTTGAGAATTTTATTTCAAATTCATTTTCTTTCTTATGATGATATAACATTTGTCTCAACATGGTTATAGCAATAAATTAATACATTTCAGAACTCCTATGCAGCATTAGTATCGTGACAATGTTTGTGATTATCCGTGGATCACTCTAATCTCCATTGTTTTAAGGTAAATACTCACACACACGTGCATATACATATGTAAATATATCTTACATTAGTATTATATAACAAATATTATATAGCCTGTATATAATATATAAGTACATATATAATGTATATTACATTTATAGTATATGTAAATAATATTATATAAAACTAACATATAATAATATATATAATTAACATGCATATAAAATTAAATTATTTTAATTGGAGAAATGTATTTGACCAGTGATATATGATCCATGCAAGTGTTATTGAAGCTGGGTACCTGAAGGTTACAGTAAATATTCCATAAGAACATGATTACCCTTTGACCTTGTTCCCAAACAGACACAGATGAAAGGAAGTTAATGTTGTTAATTTGCTGTTTTCTTGTTTAACTTGAGGGGTGACTCAAGGGTCACAAGGATTAATGAGTTTGTCTTGCAGAAGAAAAAGAACGCTTTCAAGGAAGTTACAATCACCAGATAACCAGCCCCCAGCTGCTGCTGATGCCCAGAAGCCTGATTGCCCACAGGCTTATTTGGAGTGAAAGAAACATGGATTTTCCCTTTGTTTCTCCAAAATTCCTCCTTTCAAGCCCCTTATCTCTATAAATACCCCTGCTTTTTTCTTTTGTTAAGGTGGATTTGAGAGAACCTATCCTCTGGCCTTCTCATTTGGTCAATTTAATTAAAGAGTCACCAAGAACTGGTGTCTCAGTGATGGCCTTACTGTGCATTGGGCACACAAACTTGAAATTAAGAGTTGCAGTATCATTATTTCAAACTCATCTTTAGTTAAAAACCAGAACTCATTTGAGGAGAAATTTAAATGGGGAAAAAAAGAGAAATATTTTAAAAAAGAAAAGAATTCATCCTTTGGCATTATGGCAATTTATATATTCTAAAAGAAAATCCATCTTAAAAACATTTAGCATGGGGCCACTCCTCTGGTGTAGTAGTTAAGTTTACATGCTCCACTTCTGGCAGTCTGGGGTTCACAAGTTCGGATCCCAGGTGCAGACTGATGCAGTGCTTGTCAAGCCATGCTGTGGTGGCATCCCATATAAAGTAGAGGAAGATGGGCACAGATGTTAGCCCAGGGCCAATCTTCCTCAGCAAAAAGAGGAAGATTGGCAATCGATGTTAGCTCAGGGCTGGTCTTCCTTACACACACACACACACATACACAAAACATTTAGCATGCTGTACAAAATGCAACAAATAATCTATTAAATATATAGTTAGGCCAAGTTTATAGAAGTAAATTCACAAAACTGAAAACAAGGAGAATACAAAAGGAAGATCATGTGCATGAGCTAAACGTGGTCACAACCCAAAGAGATTTGACAATATTGGAGTTTACAGCAGCCATAGATATAAGAAACAATTGTGTTTCCATAAGCTACAGGAGTGAAACTAAGACACATTATGAAGGACAAGTGGGAGAGCTTAAAGACCTGCACACACAGTAAGAGGATAGAATATAAAAATCCATTCCTTAATGATAGTAATCAAGGAAATGTGTCTTTCTTGGTCTTAGCTCAAGGTTGGAAGATGTCTCCTATGAGAATTTGTAACAATAGCTGTGCCCTTATGCACACTTGGGGATTTGGATTCACACCATCTACAGATTCTGGACAATCTCCATCCAAATGCTTAAGCTAAACATGTAATTTCTGGTAAGAAGGACTCAGTAGAAACAAATGACAAATTAAGGTCAATCAAATATAAGTTCAAAACAAAAAATGGGGCAAAAGACTGAGAATAGTCACAGGTTATGTCAGAGAAGGAGATCATCACTCTGTCTCTCTTCTTATAAGGGTGCTAATCCCATCGTTAGGGGTCCACACTCATGACCTAATCACCTCCCAAAGGCATCACCTCCCAATTCCATCACCTTGGGTATTAGGTTTTCAACATGAGCATTTTGAGGAGACCCAAGCATTCAGTCCATAGCACGTGTTATCCCAGAGTATCATAGTAATAAACATGCTCCTAATGCTCTTACAACAAGAGAGGAAAAAGAGCAAATCATTAATGAAAAGGAGGAAAAATTGAAGTGAATGTCTTTTAAATATAATTATGGAATTCGTGTATTTTAAGCAATAAACCAATATCAGAAAATTTGAGAGAAAAATATGAATAGATTTGGCTAAAATATAAATAATTGAACAATTTAATAAACTATGTATATTTCAAATAAAGGATATTAGCTAATAGAAAGGCAAATGTAGTATTAGAAAAAATATCTGAAAACTTATGTGTCACAGCAGGATTAATAGCTATACAATACATAAGAAAAAATATTTTTAAATATCCAAGAAAATGAGACCACAAAATGACAATATTATTTAAAAGGTGCCAAATTTCAAATACTCTACAATGTCCAACAATAGAGTAGTGATTCGAATATTATGTTTAACCAGGGATGTTATGTGACTACTAAATGATGATAGTGATATGGTCACTCATTAATGGGGAAATTTTTCAGTGATAGTCTTTTACACGAATACAAACAGATTGCAAAACAGCATGAATACAGGTATACCTCAGAAATAGTGTGGGTTTGGCTCAAGACCACCAAAATAAAGCAAATATTGCAATGAAGTGAGTCACACAAATTTTTTGGTTTCCCAGTGCATAGAAAAGTTATGCTTACACTGTACTGTAGTCTGTTAAGTGTGCAATAGCATTATGTTTTTAAAAACAATGTATATACCTTAAATTTAAAATATTTTAATTCTAAAAATGCTAACCATCATCTAAGACTTCAGCAAAACTTTTTGCTGGTGGAGGGTCTTGCCTCGGTGTTGATGGCTGTTGACTGATCAGGGTGGTGATGGCTGAAGGTTGGGGAGGCTGTGGAATTAATCCTCTCAAAACCTGCTTCTGCTTGAACAGTTAAGTTTATGTAATATTCTAAATCCTTTGTTGTCATTTCAACAATCTTCACAGCATCTTCACCAGGGGTAGGTTCCATCTCAAGAAACCACTTAACCACTTTCTTGTTCATCTATAAAAAGCAACTCTTCATCCATTCAAGTTTTACCATGAGATTGCAGCGATTCAGTCACATCTCAAGGCTCCACTTTCAATTGTAGTTCTCTTGCTATTTCTACCACGTCTGTAGATAATTCCTCCACTGAAGTCTTGAACCCCTCAAAGTCACCCATGAAAATTGGAATCAACTTCTCCAAAACTCCTGTTAATATTGATATCTTGGCCCCTTCCCATGACTCATGAATGTTCTCAATGGCATCTAGAATGGTAAACTTTTTCCAGAATGTTTTCAATTTATGGTGCCCAGATTCATCTAAGGAATCATCATCTATGGCCGCTATAGCCTTAAGAAATGAATTTCTCAAATAATAAGACCTGAAAGTCAAAATTATTCCTTGACCCGTGGTCTGCAGAGTGGATGTTGTGTTAACAGGCATGAAAACAATATTAATCTCATTGTACATCTCCACGAGAGCACTTGGGTGACCAGGTACATTGTTAATGAGCAACTATATTTTGAAAGAAAACTTTTTGTCTGAGCAGTATGTCTCAACAGTGGGCTTAAACTATTCAGTAAACCATGATGTACACAGATGTGCTGTCATCTAGGATTTGTTATTCCATTTTTAGAGCACAGGCAGTGCAGAGAATTTTTGTAAGACTAAATGAGCATTGGTTTCAACTTAAAGTCACCAGCTGCATTAGCCCCTAACAAGAGAGGCAGCTGTCCATCGAAGCTTTGAAGCCAGGCATTGACTTCTCCTCTCTAGCTATGAAAGTCCTAGATGGCATCTTTTTCCAATAGAAGACCGTTTCATCTACATTGAAAATCTGTTGTTTAGTGTTGTTATCTTCATTACCTATCTTAGCTAGATCTTCCAGATAACTTGCTACAACTTCTACATCAGCACTTGCTCCTTCACCTTGCACTTTATGTTATGGAGACGGCTTCTTTCCTTAAATCACATAAACCAATCACTGCTAGCTTCAAATGTTTCTTCTGCAGCTTCTTCACCTCTCTCAGCTTCCATAGAATTGAAGAGAATTAGGGCCTTGCTCTGAACTAGGCTTTCGTTTAAGGGAAGGTTGTGGCTGGTTTGATCTTCTGTCTAGACCACTAGAACTTTCTCCAAATGAACAATAAGGCTGTTCCACTTTCTTAACATTTGTGTGTTCACTGGAGTAGCAATTTTAATTTCTTTCAAGAACTTTTCCTTTGCATTAACAACTTGGCTAACACTTGGCTCAAGAGGCCTACAGCCTATCTCAGCTTTCCACATGCCTTCCTCACTAAGCTTCATTATTTCTAACTTTGATTTAAAGCGAGTGACATGTGACTCTTCCTTTCACTTGAACACTTACAGCCCATTGTAGGGTTACTAATTGGCCTAATTTCAATATTGTGTCTCAGAACCTAGGGAGCCCAAGGAGAAGGAGAGAGACAGGGAATAGCCAGTTGGTGGAGCAGTCCGAACACACATATCATTTACCAACTAAGTTCACTGTCTTATATGGGCACTGTTTGTGGTGTCCCAAAACAATTACAATAGTAACATCAGAGGTCACTGATCACAGATCACCATAGCAAATATAATAATAATGAAAAGTTTGAAATGCTGCGAGAGTTACTACAATATGACTCAGAGACACAAAGTGAGCAAATGCTTTGAAAATGGCACTGATAGATTTGTTCAACGCAGGGTGGCCACAAACTTTAATTTGCAAAAAACACAATATCTGTGAAGCAAAATAAAGCAAAGTGCAGTAAAATGAGATATACCTGTACTGTATAACTTGGCTAAAGATACCACAGAGTGACTTAATAGAGGAGCTGGGCTTCAAAGCCAGTTTTGCTGTTGTTGTTCTAAAGTTTAACTATTAACCATTATTCTTAGCTATAGCAGGAAGTAAAACAGCTGTATAAAACAGATCTCTAACATAACACATAAAATATTCATATTACAGAATTCCCAAAGACAGAGGGATTTTAGTATGTTAGCATAGTGGTATTGGCTTACAAAAGAAACGAAACAGAGAGAAAGAAAACAAAAACCAAAAACAAAATTGGCTTCAAAATTATGGTCACTAACTTTTACAACTAGTGTTTATCAGCCACTCACTATATGTGTGATGCAAATTTCCCTCTGTGCCATGTATGTATTGGCCAGATAAATAGTGATTAAGATTTAGAAAAAAAATTAACAATATTTATGTTAATCACTCAACAATGTAATGGAAATGTCGATTAATTATACAGCTTAGGAAAGTAAAACATCCATCTGTGCCATCACATTTGTAGTTTTTGAAGTAAACTGCATGCTTTCCAATTATAACCACAAAGGGTCAGGTAAGTCAGGATATATAATGCAAAGCAATTTTAAAAATGAAATGTATAGAAATATTTACTTGAAAAACTGTCATATATATCAGACAATATACTTAACCTTTGAAAGAAATAAATTCATAATTGTACAAATAAAATAGGCCATGTTGTATAAAATCAGTTTATGTCTCCTGTGAGAATTAATCAGTTTTTACATGGTTATTAACATTCTAATAGCTTACTCTATTGATACTCTTGGTAACAAAATAAGTGCATTGAATAGTCTCTGACTTTTAAAATAAAAAAAATATTTAAGCTATTTAGTGGTTACTTACATTAAAAAGTGATTTATAGAAAAAACATTATGTCAAGTCCTCGTAGAGAAATTTATAATAGTAGAAATGTGTTTCACTTGATGTAACAGACAAGTTCATGATAAATTATGTGTATATCAAATTCCTGAAAAAATTTACATGCCATAAGGGAATGTAAACTATAAATGAGTCTGAATTATTTTCCAAAGTGAAAAATTATTTCTTCACATGTGAACATCACGATGTGTATCTCTTTGATGAATGCGTATTTCATTATTTCAGATTTCTCAATGTCTTGAGCATAGGGACATTTTTCTTTGAATAATTGTTGTCTTATTAAACACAATTTCCCAGTCTTAAACACATAACATAGGTAACTTATATTTGTCAATGCACAAGCAGATGTTTATGTTCTAACATTTTATTGTAACACTCTCTTGAAACCTAAGATTTCCTTGGAATATTTATACAATGACATGAGCAACTGATTTAAATGATAATGCGTACTATGTAGTCACCAAACCAACATAGGCTCGCTGGTATTAGATCTGTGCCAACTGTATCCATTGAGGCAGATGTCTTGATAGTAGTCCATAATTAAAGAGAGATGCTATTAGTCCTATAGAAGCTTGAGCATTTACCACAGAGAGAACATGATGCCCAGCTTAAGATGCTACCCTCAAAATGAAATAAATGAATAAATAAAGCTTAAATTCTTATGTTTCAACCTATTCTGATTTCAATTAATCCTGGCAAAAGAAGGGAGCTGAGAAATGATCTGGTTTGAGCCTCTTATTTTGCAACTGAGGAAATTGATATCAAATATAAGAAGTACTTGACTGAGATCACTGAGCCAGATAATAATTGAGAATGTTCTAGAACTTACTACTGGTACTGTATTCTCTACCATAACCTACTGTTATGGACTAAATTGTGTCTCCCCACGTTTGTATGTTGAAGACCTAACTCCCAATGTGACTATATTTGGAGATAATTAAACATTAATTAAGGTTAAATGAGGTCACAAGAGTAGGCTCCTAATCTAACAGAACTGGTGTCTTTATAAGAAGAGGAAAAGACACCAAGGATGCATGCACACGGAGAAAACGGCATGTGAGGACACACCAAGAAGAATCCTCAGGAGAACCCCACCCCACCCAAACCTTAATCTTGGACATTTAGCCTCCAGAACCTGTGAGAAATACACCTCTGTTGTTGAAACCACACAGTCTGTGGCATCTTGCTATGCCAGCCCTAGTACACTAATACACCTGCTGATCTATTTACTATATCTTCTGGATATAATAACTTATTTCTTTGATGTTCTTTCTTTCTTCACTCTGTTATTGGACTGATCTGAGCCCCTGCTTCTATCACGATATCTTCTTTGTTTAAATCCTGTTCTGTGTCTTGTGATATTGACTCTGTGCTCATGGATGCTTCCTATCCATCCAGATTTATGGCTCTTGCGACATCAATGCTCCAGTGGAAAAACCATAAACAACCAACTTTTTACTACAGAAAAGGAAACATGGAACAGAAGTTTGTAATCAGGGGAAAAAATGCTAAACACATTTATTTCAAAGGGTAATTTTGAATAAGTATTTTGATAAAGACATTGATTTCATTTAACATTTTTTAATGCATATTCTGTGTAAATATATCAGAGGACTCTTAATTCCTTACAACAAATAAAAACATGATAACAAATGGTTGATATGGTTAGACTCCTGAGTACACCTGAGAACGTGGCAGAAGATAAGCCTAGTGAATCAGGTACAGGGTAAAATATGGAGGTCCATGTATAATAGGCAAAGACTTTTGGACTTTTGACTCGAATATAATAAGGTGCTAATTCCAGGTGATATCAATGAAGTGAGATGGTCCTAGGTGCATTTTAGAATTACCTTTGGCAGCAATGTGGAGGACTCAATGGGTGGCAACCAGGCTAGAGGCCAGAAGAAACAAGTATCTACTGCGGTCGTGTGGGGTAAAAGTGTTGAGTATCAGGACCAAGGCAATAGCAGTGGAAACAAAAAGGAGACTTTGGGTTTTTTAGTTATTAAAGAGGTAGGATCAGCAGCATTTGGTAACCAATTTGATACTAGGAATAAATGAGAAGAAAGAGCTAAAAATAATCCTCAGGTTCCTTTCATGGACCACGTAGTAGAGACATTGATAAAGAAAGGGAAAGTAAGAGAAGTACCAAATATCTTTCATCACATGAAATAAGAATGTTCCCCGTCCACCTTCCTTCAAATTCCATATTGTTATAGAATTTGCTAGACTAGAAAAAAAGATAAAAAAGAATGTGTACAAAATTTGAAAGCATGGTGAGAGTAAATTACATAAAAACAAATTAATAACAGATTTAAATATCAAAATATTTTGTTACATAAACTTAATATTGTTAATTCATGAGTTGTATAGTTTTCCAAGTCAAAATTTTAGAACATACATAAAATTATCAAGGAGGAATGATATTTAATGCATGCCTAGTAAAATAGATTTTATTGTTGTTTCCAAAGTACCTAATGAATTTTATTTAAATGCAACAGTACTCTCCAGTTAAGTTAGTATTCATAAAAATAGTGGCTTATCCAGAGTTGCCCTTTTAATATCATAATGAAATGGAAACAAAAAGGAAAAATGTAGATTTTTAGCAAAAAGAGAAAGATAATTAAAGGCTCTGGGGTTTAAACTATAATGCATCTGAATCACAAAATGAATTTTGACTTTCTGCTCCAAACTGGCTTAGAAATCTAGCTATTAAAATATTATCAGGAGATTACTCTGTCAGAGCTGGAGAAGAATAAAAGATGTGAGCCCACAAAATTACAGCTTTGCAATTTTGGTTAATTTAAATCTGATTTTTTTCTTTTAGAATTTTTTCCACAAATGTTTTTTCACGCTGAAAATTATTCTAAATGATACGGTTTCTTGTAATAGTGACCTCCAGCCCTTGAAATTATGTTACCCAAATCCGTTATATCCATTATTTTAAAAGATACAACATTATTAGGAAACAAGTTTAAATCAGACTTTCCTATGTGAAGATCTAGGTTTTGCTATAGTTTAAAAAATTAGATTACAATTAGTGTAATACATGGTTTCTATCTTCAGCAAACGCTTTATCCTTTTCCACATCTGGTAGGCACAATTAGATAATGCGTACTGAACAGCAGCTACTGTAAAATATTCAAGAAGATGAATTGCTTCATATAAATTAGAGATGGTAAAGCTTGATTAGTTCACTTAAGGTTAATGCATCTTGAGAGTCCCTCTGTAATTCTATGAAAAAGAATATCTATGGTTATACATTAGAAGTAAATCACCCTAGAAAATGAATAGCATAGAAAATAGTATGTCACTGGTTCATTTCCATTAAATAAAGTGTTGCTTGTAACTTGCCAGTATGGATTTTATAAGGTAATCTAAGACCATATAAAGTCATAATTTTCAAGCTAAACGTTTAGGCTAAATTTAGACCCTTAATTTGGTATTAATTTTCGATGCAAAGAAATTTGATTAAATAAGACAATCCATATAAAATTATTTAAAATTATAAGGTGCTTTATAAATATATTATTATTTTATTATTAGCTAGTGTTATAGAAAAAGAATGCAAATATAAAATGAAATGTATGCACTATTCTTTAGCTTTTGAATCAATATTGTTTATCTTGTGTCTTATCACAGAATAAACTATTTTATTTCATTTCATTATTCATTCAATAAACTATTTACATTTTCATTTTAAATATGCTTAGTTGTATAATTTGGTAACATACATTGACTGCTACTTTAATTTCAGGCTATATAATGTTATTAACATTGGACCGTGTGTTATACATGGCTTTTTCATCTGGATATATAAAATAAGACCTTGTGTGTGTGGAAAAGGAGGGAGTTATGTAGATAAAGCTGAAATATCTGAAATACACATTTCAAAAGTCAATCCTGGTATCTAGAATGTTTTGTTGGTGAGAAATGCCCATTCATTTTGTTGTTATTGTTGCTTAAAAAGTAAAGCACAAAATTGTGAGCAGTGGTCTATAATGAGATATAATGTAGCAATGAGAAAATACGGTCCAACAACTTGATGTGGTACATGCAGATATCTGAAAACTCTTTTGACTCTTCTAGTAAATAAATCCTGTAATCTTGTGATTTAGAACAAGTAATTTTACCTCCCTGGGACTCTAGTTTCTTAGGTTCTGATCTTTAAATACTTGAACACTGAATAAAGATGCTCTTGTATGGATCAATAATTGTTTTTTGTTTTATTTTGTTTTGTTTCTCAATAAATATCCCAAGCAATCATTGATATTCTGCTGACCACTGAATCTAAAATCTACATTTATGATGTGTGTTTGGAAAGAGAATTTCAGTAATGATTTTCTAGAAATTAGCAAAGTGAGGAAGAAAAAATTGGTGATGCCACAGGAAAGTGCTTGAAAAATCTTTCCTTTCTTCCTATCCTAAGACTAAAGATTTTCCCTGTCAAGAAATCAGATGCCTGGTATGTTAGAAACCAAAATATGAATCTATATGATGGAAGCAGGACCAGGCCAAATGGTTCCTTCTTTCCAGTATTCATGGGCAATATGGATGGAATTTCATCTACATTCTGTAGATGATTGCCCTATCTGGTTTGTGTCTCAGGACAGAGATCCTCAATTATTTCTACCTCTGGTTGTATAATGTAAGGATGATCAGTGAGTAAAATTATCTGTTTGTTGGGAAGTAATGAAGAAGCATGAACAATATGTATTAATAAATTAACAAAAACTTATCACATAAAAGTAACTGGAATAAATGGAAATCAAGAACCAAAGCAAGAAGTCAAAATAGGTCAAGAGATATTTGAAACATGAAATTGAAAAATACAGAACTATTTATGATACTCAAAATGAATTACAGAGCATTCTTGTGAAATTAAACATACTGAGATAAAAAGAGAGCTAGGGGCTTAGATTAATAAGTAATCTATATTTGTTTACACAGAATGTAAATAAAATACTAGCTTTGTAGTTGTTGTTTGACCTATTATGGAGGGTTCAGTCTAGAGAAAAATGTGGAGTTAATTTTATGGTGGATTTTGTGAACAAGACTGGCCCTGAGCTAACATCTGTTGCCAATCTTCCTCTTTTTTTTGTTTGAGGAAGATTGTCACTGAGTTAACATCTGTGGCAATCTTCCTCTATTTTTTGGATGTGGGACACTGCCACAGCATGGCTTGATGAGTGGTGTGTATGTCTGTGCCCAGGATCCAAAGCCAAGAACCCCGGGCCACTGAAGTGGAGCACGTGAACTTAACCACTACACCACTGGGCTGGCCCTATGTTTTTTATTTGTTTTTTTCCCCAAATGTTGGGTAGAGTCAATGTCAGTTGTAGCAAAACATAACAAAAGGGTGTGAGGTGGTTACATGAAAATTCCTACAGATAATAATTATGAAATCTGAGTATAAATATAAAACATTTAAAAATATTTGTAAATGTCCCTAAAGCAAACTGAAAATAGGGAAGAGTTTCTCTTGAATTATTGCAGCAGGAATAACCTGTCTGTAGCTTTCTTGCCTCGGGCTACTTTGACCATAATGACCAGAATGGGAAAAAATCATAGGCTAACAAGCAACAATTGGCAAAGAACATAGTTCAAGGATGAAAAGTAGCTGAAAATGTAAAAGTCCTAGAAATAAGAGACCTTCAGAAAACATGATATCTGAATATAAACTCTGCCTAGATCCATAAGTGACCAATAAAATATACACACACAGAGTAGTTGTTGGGGACTCAGGCCAAAAAGTAGGGCCAGAAAAGAAATTGCCACTGACAGAGTAGTTCTTGGGCATATCTGTGAGTCTTTGTTGTTATTTTAAACTGAATGGATTCCCCAGTCAGTGTTCAACTCAGGCAACTGAAAACTGAGACCTTGCTCAATTGATGTGCCAGCAGACAGAACCTGATATTGGGAGAGGAGCTGAAAATTATGTGGACTCTCTATAAGCAAGGGAATTACTGAGAATATACTGTCTAAAGCCTTGACTGATAGCCAAACTACACACACACAGAGGGGAGCATCAGATGCAGACTAAAAAGGTATATTTGCCTCTGGAAGTTGTAAGAACAAAAAATGTTCAGAAGAATATAATGTAAACCAGACTTTCAGAAATATATTATTCACAATGACCAGTTTTCAACCAAAAATTACTGGACAGGCAAAGAATCAGGAAAATGTGAACCATACTCAGGAAAAAAAAAAAAAAAGACTTCAGTGGAAAACACATCTGAGCAGGAACAGATATTTGATTTAACAAAAATACCAAAGCAGTTATTTTAAACATATTGAAAAAATGGAGGAAAAGTGTGTTCAAAGTATTCAAGGAAAAACAGTCTTAATGAGTTACAGATAGGCAATGTCAATAAAGAAATATAAACTATAAAAAATGGAAACAGGGGCTGGCCTGGTGGCATGGTGGTTAGGTTCATGCACTCTGCTTCAGCAGCCCAGGGTTCACAGGTTCAGATCCTGCGCATGGACCTATGCACTGCTCATCAAGCCATGCTATGGTGGCATCCCATATACAAAATAGAGGAAGATGGGCACAGATGTTAGCTCAGGGATGATCTTCCTCAGCTAAAAGAGGACGATTGGTAATGGAAGTTAGCTCAGAGCCAATCTTCCTCACCAAAAAAATAAAAAAGAAAGAAAGGGGAAACACTATAGTTGAAATATACACTAATGAAATTGAAAAATTCACTGGATTGTCTCTACAGCAGTTCAGAGATGGCAGACAAAATAGTAAGAATAGAGGTCAGAAGGCATTGGAACAACAAGCTGCAACCAAGAATTTTATACCACTGAAACTATACATAAAAAATGAAGAAAATTATGGAAATGTTCAGATAAACAAAACCGGAGAGGTTTTATAGCAAGCATACCTAGCCTACAAGAAATGATAGAAGTTCTTCAGGCTGAAGGGAAGTGACACTGATTAGCACCATGAATCTACAGGAATAAAAGGATGAAGAGCAAAAGAAGTAGTAAATATGTGAGTAAATTAAAAAGTATGCATACACACACAGATTTTTCTTTGCTCTCCTTAAATTCTTTAAAAGCCATATGACTGTTTAAAGCAAAAATTATAATAACTTGTGGGGTTTATAACATTTGTAGAATTAAAATACATGATACAAGAGCACAGAATACAGGTAGTTTATAAATGGAATTATAAATTATTGTTTCCCATTTTAAATGTGAAGTAATAAGTCAAATATAAGAATGTTGTCTCACATTAAAGTTACATTTGTAATTTTTAGAATGATGACTAAATAATAATAAGTTAAAACAAATACAAGGAATATATCAAAATAGAATATCAATAAAATAGTCAAGTAAGAAAAACTAAGAAAGGGAACAGCTGAAACAAATAGATGAACAAACAAACAAAAACAGATAAGATAAATTGAAAACAAATAGCCAAATGACAAACTTAAATACTACCACGTTCATGGATTTCATTAAGTGTAAACAGAATAAACATTATGTTAAAGTCAGAGATTATCAGAACCCAAAAGAAACAGGACTTAACTATATGCTGTCTTCAAGATGCACATACACACTAAATAAATGTCACAAATAGGGTGAAAAGAGAAGAAAGAGAAAAGATATATCATTAACTATTAATCATATTATAGCTGAAATGGCTTCATTAACATCAGAAAAAATTATCATTGAAGTAGAAGTATTAAGGGAGACGGAGAGAGGGACTTACAATATAAGTGTCAACACATGAGGAATACATAACAATTATAAATGTGTATGCACCTAATAAAAACACTTCAAAATATATGAAGAAAAACCACAGAATTAAAGAGAAAAATAGGCAAATCATCAAACTTAGATGGAGATTTCAATACCTCATCCCAGATATTGATTGGGATGAAAAATTGGACAAAAATCTAAAAAGGTTATAGAAAATTCAAATAACCCTATTTATCTAACACAACACCCAATCACAGCTACATTTTTTAAAAAATGCCCATAAGAGGGCTGGCCCTGTGGAATAGTGGTTAAGTTTGGCACATTCCACTTTGGCTGCCTGGGTTGTGGTTTCCGAACCCAGGTGCAGTCCTACACCACTCATCAGCCACACTATGGTGGCAACCCACATACAAAGTAGAGAAAGACTGGCACAAATGTTAGCTAAGGGCTAACCTTCAGCAAAAAAAAAAAAAAAAAAAATGCACATAAGATTTCACTATAAAAGTTCATATTGGGCAGGCCCGGTGGTGCAGCCATTTAGTTCACACTTTGGCAGCCTGTGATTGTGGTTCGGATCCCGGGTGCCCGCTCACGCACAGCTTGTCAACCATGCTGTGGCCACATCCCATATAAAGTAGAGGAAGATGGGCATGGATGTTAGCCTAGGGCCAATTTTCCTCAGCAAAAAAGAGGAGGATTGGCAACGGATGTTAGCTCAGGGCTGGTCTTTCTCACAAAAAAATAAAAAGTTCATATCATGGGCCGTAAGACACGTCTCAATAGATTTCACATTAAAATACTTCGTAATATGTTCCTTGATGACAATGAAATTAAATTAACTAAAAAATCTAAAAAAAGTCTTGAATATTTAAAAATCAAATAATTCACTCTAAATAGCTCAAGAGTAAATGAAGAAATCACAAGGGAAAGTAAAAAATATTGAACTGAATGACAATGAAAACTTGCTATATCAAAATTAATAGGAGGGAGCCAAAACATGCTTAAATGTAAACTTATAGCTTCAAATAGTTATGTCCCAGCTTTTATGAAAGGATCAATAAAAAGTTATAAAACTCTGTCTAAACTGATCAAGTAAAAAGATGAGAAAACATACATTTGAAAAATTCAACTCTCATTCTCGGTAAAAATTTCAGAACACTAAGAATAAAAGGTACTTTCTTCAACTACACAAAGGACCCTATGAAAAACCTGCTAATATTTTACTTAATGCTGAAAGACTCGTTGTTGACTAATGTGACTAATGTTGAAAGACTAATGTTGAAATCCTAAGATTGGGAATAAGAAGTAACACAACTCGCACCACTGCATTTATCACTATTCTAGAGTTCTTATCCAGTGCAAATCAAAGGCAAAACTAAGGTTTAAGCAAAACCATCCTTATCCTGAAATACATTACCATTTAAGTAGAATCCTAAAAAATCTAATTAGAGAAGCTTCCAGAACTAATGAGTGAATTAAGCAAGTGATTGGATACACATTCATATATACAAATTGATTATATTTCTATAAAGTGACAATAAGCAACCTGAAAACAAAATTGATAATTCAATTGCATTTAAAATAGAATCTCCAAAATCATGGAACATTTTGAGATGAATTTAATACAACATTTGCAAGACCCGTGCACTGAAAATTGCAAAATATTGCTGAAGAATATTATAGAAGAGTAAATGTTTAGATATATGCCTTGCTTTACGTTTAGAAGACTCAAATTCATTAAGATGTCATGTGTTCCCAAATAGACCTGAAGATTTAATGCTTCTCAATCAAAATTCCAGCAGAAGGTTTGGAACTTGGCAAGGTGATTCTTAAAATTTATATTCAAATCCAAATGACTGAGAATAGCAACATTAAAAAAATAAATTCTTATAATACTAGAAACAAGTAGGACTTAATGTCACCTTAAATAGTAATTTCAAGTTACTTAGCTAACTTGAAGACCCTAAAGTAATATTATATTAATTGATAATTTACTTTCAGATATTTGTACAGCATGACTTTTATATTCTAGTACTCTCACTTAATACATTATATGAAATGAATGTGTGAAAGGATTTCAATCTAAAATGGAACCAGAGGATATAAAATGGAAAATTTCATGCATGTGCCCCCAAGAAAATAAGATTTAAAGACTGACAGACTGAGTTCCCTTAAATGACTGATTTACAGAAAAACTGATAATACTGGAATTTTCTTAAATGATAAGAAGTTGTCCAGGGGTTGTCTCATATTAGCCTTGGAAATTTTCTCTTATGGTTTCCAGAGGCACGAACAAGAAATGGCCCAGGTTGTGTTAGTCTCACAAAATAAGCTTTGTATACATGATTGGACTGGTTTTCTCTGCTTGAGGGATTTTCAAAGTTGGTGTCTTTTTGTTTTGGATTTTGACAGACTCTAACCAACCTCTCCCCTCTTTACAGTCCCTGCCCATAAATACAGCCTATTCCAAACCCTCAGGGAACTCACCCGTATCTTGCTATAGCATGCCTTTCCTGAATAGCAATTCCTCTGTTATTCCCTAATAAATTCATCTTTAGACAATTTTGAGCTTGCCTCAGTTTATCTCATTATTTAGGTCAACAGATGTATAAGTAACTTTAAGTTATATTAATGCATATGTTCTTATTTAAAGGAATGTAAAAATGAACATTATAGTAATAGAATAATGAATGTTTCTTATTTTTGTTTATTTGAAAAATGAGAAATGATTTTCTTAAAGTAAGAAATGTCTTCGTTGTTCTAGACTATGAAAAAAGACATTAAAAGATATATTGGGAAGTATACTATTAAGGTATAATTTCTGAATGGAAGTGAAATAGTATGCTTACTTTTGTAATACCTACAAGTACTGTTTGTGAGGTGCAATTAAATGTGTTAAATTAAAAATATAGTTAATTGTGCTGGGTTTTTCATAAAGAAGAAGGGCTTATAAATACTTTACTATAAATAGTGAACACGGACAGTAATGAAAAAGTGTGAAACTCATTTTTTTTTTCCTTTAAAAATGAACAAGTTATTCTGTACCCAGGGAGAAGCAGTTCTTTTAATCACTAAAATGTGCTAACACTTTCTGCTTTTTTACATACTTTACATTATTTTTTTTTAAAGTTTCCTTTTTTAAAAAAATTACATTTTCTAATAGTCATTGTCATTTACAGCTGTAAATGTATTTACAAGTATCACATTTTAACTCTTGCCTTAAGCATATCTATCGCCCCGATCACTATTTGTCTTTTTTCTTGATTTTGTCTTTCCCAAATTCAAGCCCTAAATGTAGAATAATAAAAATGTCAGCATATCTTTCACTTCTAAAAATCTTTGTTTCCTGAATAAATATTAGACAAAGTAAAGTTATGTTACTTCAATTTATGAAAGGAATGATATCAAGAATAATTAAATTTGCTTGGCATTCTCCAAATTTTAATTATCTCAAAAACTCAAAGGTATTTTGAGGGTTCCTTTGTTTTACTAACTTATGAAAAAAGAGGAAAAAACTCTAACACATTGAAATAGAAAATGCTAGATCAATTATGTATGTGCAAAATACATTAATATAACTATGTTGCAATGACTGTGTCCTTCTTTGGTTAAAAGAAGCCTTAACCAAAGGTTAGTTAAAATGTGTCCTTTGGCTAAATGAAACAGAATCAATTTTATATGCAAAGACATGTTCCATACTATCTAAAAATACTCCCAATTGAATATGCTGATAAATTGGGGACATTCATAATACAGTTTATGCAATAGATTAAATGTCTAGAGGTTTAATCTTATAAATTATGTGATACTTCAATAGAGGATTCAATTCTCCATTCTGACAAAGTGGTTAGCAATTAAACACCTAAAGCTGTTCAGACTTCCCACTTATCAAGAGGTAAGCATCACCTTCCCTCACAAGCCTAATCAGCTCCTACATGATCTTAGACTTGGCCATTGGGTACTTTGGAAGCAACTCTTGAGAAAAAATGAACTTGAAATTCACTGGAGAGAATCTTATCAAGGAATGCTAACATTTGAACAGTAAAACTCTAAGGGGTCGATCCTTAAATACATGTTTCTATGCTAAAATAACATTTTCCAATAAAATTGGAAATATAAATATTAGAACCTATAAGCTCATTTTTTTCTAGAAAAATCTCTAGAAGCTAATGTTTCACAAACATAGACAGCTAACCCTGGTTCTTTATGGGGAGAAAAAAAACCAAACAGAGCATGAGGTAGACTGCTTCACCTAAGGTCATTGGAAAAGACTCCTCAGATCACCTCTTTGTTTTTCCTTTATGTTGTTTGCCCTCTATACTATTTCCCCCTACTGCTTCATGGTCCTGTAATATTAGGTGACATCCCTGTCCTTTACTCATGGAACTCCCAAGACCCTTATGGGTGGCAATCACAAGGTTGCCACAATCACAAGGATGCTGGCAAAAAACAACCGATATCAAATTAAACATCACTTGGATATAAAGAAGATCTAAGCAGATTAGGGCATACGAACCACGTTTCAAACAAATAATAATCCTTCTTTGAGTGACAAGCAACTGCTATTGTTGGGGTGGGGAAAATCTTTTCTCTTTCTTTCTTGTGTTCTTGTGGCTGGACAAATAGTAAAACAGACACAAGACCAGATTAAGAGGAGAAAACCCAGTTTAATACGTACATATTAGAGACCATAAAGAAATGATGCTCAGAGAGTGAACAAAACAGGTAGTACATATATCTTTTACACAAAGAAACATAAACTTTGAAAAATTGACAGGACAAAGAAACTTAGGTTTGGGGTATGTAATTAGTGAAGAATTTAAGCAGAGTTTAGGCTTGAGGGAGTAAATTAGCAAGGTTTGTTTATGCAGGTTTCTTGGCCCTGAATTCCCTAGCTCTGGTGATAAGGATGCAGGGAGAGCACCTTTCACATGGGAAACTTATTTCCTGCTTTCCGGGGGAACAGAGACAGGAGGGTTGGAAAGCCTGTCCGCTTTTTAAGTAACTTTGATTCAAAATAGTAAATATGTCATTGTGGAACATGTTGAGGCAGCCTGTCCTGGGCCCCAACACTATCAAGTCAGATGATTCAACATATGACCCTGTAATGGAAAGAAAAATAAGGCCAGGCACTGATGAAGTTCAAAACAACACCCACTACAAACATGATATGGGGAGGGGCTGGCCTGATGGCATAGCAATTAAGTACATGCACTCCGCTTTGGTGGCTTGGGTATTACAGGTTTGGATCCCGGGCATGGACCGATGAACCACTTGTCAAGCCATGCTGTGGCAGTGTCCCATATAAAGTAGAGGAAGATGGGCACTGATGTTAGCCCAGGGCCAGTCTTCCTCAGAAAAAAGAGGAACGGATGTTAGCTCAGGGCTAATCTTCCTCACACAAACAAACAAAAAACATGATACAGGGGCTGGCCTGGTGGCAGAATGGTCAAGTTTGCATGCTCCACTTTGGCAGCCCAGGGTTTGCAGGTTTGGATCCTGGGCACGGACCTACGCACTGCTCATCAAGCCATGCTATGGCAGCGACCCATATACAAAATAGAGGAAGATGGGCACAGATGTTAGCTCAGAGCCAATCTTACACACAAAAAGAGAAAACATGGTACATGATTATGAAAATTCCGTTGCAGTGCTGGTCTGGATTTGTCAGGGCTTCAAAAGATGATGATTTACCCTTCAGCTTAGGTTAAAGAATTATGGAAGAGGGTGGCAGAAAA
The DNA here is from genome assembly GCA_031878705.1 of Tapirus indicus. Classification (NCBI taxonomy): domain Eukaryota; kingdom Metazoa; phylum Chordata; class Mammalia; order Perissodactyla; family Tapiridae; genus Tapirus; species Tapirus indicus. The sequence continues at coordinate 20,290,470 of CM062936.1, forward strand.
AAGTGAAAAGTGGATCTGTAGCCAACAAGACTGTAAAAGGCAACTGAGGATTAAATTAAAAACCACAATTTACAGATTGAACTACATCCTGACTCTCAAAACAGATAAACCAAAACAAAGTAATTCATGATGTGTATCATGGGCTATCTAAGCTTGGACTCTTAAAACCAGATCTTTCACACCAGTATGTTCCAAATAAAACCACTGACCTTCTGGCCTTACAGCAACTTGTCTAGTTTAAAGTTTACAGCTCCCTTCCACTAAACCCTGTACAGCTGCCCAGAGTTCCTCCACAGAGCATCCTCTCTTGCTGCATCAAATTCAATAATCCAACTGCTTTTCAATACGTTTCTGATGGTCTTTGATTTTAATAGGATAATCAATGAAATTTGAAAGCTTAGCTCACAATCACCTGGGATAGTATTGATATACAGAGTCAGTATTCCATAATTACATTTTTATCAAAAGGAAGTCACACTGGTAAAATATGACTTTCACCTTATGTTTAAATTTCACACAATGATGTGTTCTGAGGTAACAAGGATATCTTTAAGATTAGTCTTAAGGTTTTCAAAAAGATAATTTCTTTGCTCTTTCCCCTAGGGGAAACCATTTCCATTGTCATAGCACTGACAGATAATTATTTTATAGCTGAAAAACCCTGACTCAGAAAATGTCATAGGTAATTTTTTTTTTTTTACTAACTGTTGCAGTTTAAGCTTTCAGAAATTGCTGATACATATCCTGTCATTTGGGGGAAAAATAAAATTACTTTTTTCCCAAAGAGTTAGCAATTTTTAAATATGATTATTTCTTGAGTTCATAAAACTTCACAAGTGATGAAACCTAATCTCTAAATCCATTCTTTCTTAAGGTACCAAATAATCACAAACTTTATTTTTGAATTTAAGGATAACCAAATTACTTTTTTCCAATGAAAAGGATATATATTATATATTTGTACATTGAAATTGCAAGTTTGTCTTTTATTTGCTTTTGGTTAGAATTTTACACTTCAGTATAATATCATCAATTATCACAAATGGATCAGAAGTCCTGTTTAGTAAATACTTTCATTGGGTTGTTTTAATACAGAAAGTAGCTTGAAGAGTTGCTATATTCATGGATCTCTAGGATTCTGGACACCGATTTTGGAATGAAGAGTATAGAACCTCTACCTTCTATTAACCTGCATAAATATATTATAATCATCTTTTGTTGATTGTAATAATTATAGTTACCATTCTCACACCTACTAAATGGCTGTAATATGAATCTACACTCTTTTGAAGGCTTGTAAGTGATGCTAAAAACAAAAGAGAATGTGTGTGATTATAAGTTGAATTCAATGCAAATTTATCTAATGATCCATTATGAAGACCAAAGCTACATGAAACCAATTAATAATATCTTATGGTGCATCATTTGGAGGGATATACTTAATTTTTATTCCTTACACTATTTATTTTACATTATTCAAGTTGGCAGAACAGAAAAAAAATTCATGCCATGTAAAAATTTAAGTGAACTTCAATTTTTTTAATTTTATAATATTTTTACATCCTTAAATTTTTTTCTCTAGAAATATTTAATATGGATTTTGATACTAAAAATCATAGGTGATCTCCCAGCCTATTTTTTTTAAAAAACCTCATGTTTTGTTATAATCAAAAATAAATACTGTAAAATGCATTCATAAACTTAATTTTCTGCATGCCAAATGGATACTTCACATTTAATTGACTCCCTTTCTGAGACAGTGCATAACTTGATGAAATAAATGATTAAAACAATACCCTTACCCTGAACTTGATTGTTCTTAATGCTCTTTTTATTCAAACAATGTGCTTGAATTGTTCATTTGGGTAACGTAGGCATTCATTTTGAAATTGATGTTTAAGCAATTAATACATGCTTTGACAGCTAATGTTTCAAATAGAGCTAAAACACTTTATATGAAGGTACATCAAAAATCTCCTGCACTATTACCACAAATTTCAGTTCATACAAGGCAGGAAAGATTTGTTTTTAAACAATCTTGGGAGCATTGCAGAGAACTATTCTATCTTCCTTTGAAAGGGGACCCTGGGAAGAATAATGTGACGAACATTATATTCTGTTACATACTTAAAAACATTCCTTACAGTACTTTTTACCATATTCTCCCATTCAATGACCCTTCACTTTCTGAAGAAATACCAGTGATTCTTGATGTCTCCAACAGGTTCAAAACAAATGTGCAACCAAATCATTTGGGGCAACATCGTAAACTATACATATTCAGCCCTGTTTCCTCTTAAATTTTTCATGGTTGTTTTGCCCCAGAACTCTTTTAATTTCCTTTAAAGCATTTGTTAATATTCCAAATCCTAGAGTTTTATAGAATATGTTGTGAAATATATAGGTAAATGAACACTTTCGATCTACACTCATTTTATAGGTTTTAATAAGTCCTTTTTACAGGTATGAGCTCATTTTACTTTTCCCAACAGCCATGTGATGGATATTCTAATTGTTGCCATTTTACATATAAGGAATCCGAGAGCAAAAGGGATTAAGTGGTGTGTAACCTACCAAGGTTAAATCAGAGAGGATACTCTACAGAGATGGAATTAAAACAAAGCCAATCTAGCTTCTGAGCCCATGGTGCTACCAACTCTATATACTTTCCAACTTGTGAGCTGGTTAGGAGGAAGGGGCACACTGACATGTAAACATAAACCTTTTCTTGTCAGCTCTCTTGGATGTTTGTTTGATTTTTCTTTATATTATCTGGCCCTGCCTAGAATTTGTATTTCCCAGTGATATAGTTATACAATTCTGTGATTCCCCTAATCTCTTGCTTTCAGAGGTCCTTTGCATTAAAGACCACAAAACTGTTTTTTTTTTCCTTTTGGGACATGAATGGAGAAAAACCTGTGGAAGTCAGTTGAATTGTGTTTGGAATCATGATGTTATGTGTATGTGTGTATAAATTTATATATAAATAAAATGTTTATGTATTTATATCTAAATCTATAAAAAATATAAAATTTCCATTTCTACCACTTTTTTGGGACTACTTGAATCATTGATTAACTTTTCCTTGGCTTATTCCTTTCTTTATATGCAAATTACTGGTAATAAATTATCTAACTCATGTTGTGATTATGAGGATAAATGTGATAATGTAGCCCCAGCTCTATTAATTAGCCACAAGTAACAGGAAACCCTACAGACTTTGTGAAACCCTACAAGCACTAGAAAATTGGGCTCTAGTTCCACTTTTCATCTTTCTATGTTAACTTTCATACTCATGATCATTAACTCATGTTTCAGGATGGGGATAGCATCTGTACATTTCAGAAAGAAGGAAGGAGAAATAGACAGAAGTGCCCACATCTGGAAGGCAAATGCTCTCTCAGAAACCATTTAGTGCTCATTGACCAGAATCACGCACATAGCAAACGCGCCAGGCATGTAGTTTTAGATGAGTTCATGGTCTTTCCAAAACCAAATCTGGAAAGGAGGAAAGAGCGAACTGATATTTGGAAGGCAGTGAGTATTGTCTTGTCACAATTGTGTTTAGTACCAGGAACACAGTAAGCCCTATGTGAATGATGGCTGTTATTATCTCGACAGAGCTCTGGTGGCTGAGTCACTTTTACAGAGGGAACTTATTTAGGATCTAAAACCAATGGTCACAAGATTTTCACAAAAGTCCTTCATAAATCTGTTCTCCTTGTGATTGTTTATAGGAAGTTTAACTGGGAATCAGTAAAAATAAATCTTCACATATAGGTTAAATAAATAGGACTCTGTAGTATAATATGAGAGGCTTCATAAGACCTGGGACTAGAAAATATCTGTCACTCACCTCTCTGTAATTAGCATTATCAGTTAATCACACTTTTGTGTTAGGACATCATGATGTGTCAGATGCCTTGTACAAAATGAAGAAATGAGGTGTGAAAATTGTTTTACAAATCAAAATTTCTACAAATGGAACACTTGTATTTGAGTGTGAAATAAAAGTGAGTTCCTAGGTGGACTCATTACAAACAAGGAAATATTTTAAATAAAAGCATTATTAGTGTACACATCTTTCTAGCTTGAAAATTCTGCTTGTTTAATTTGGTAGGCAAATGTCATATCCATATTTTCTGTCATACAGAGAAAAAGGGCAATACAAACTGACTTGGAAAGACATGAACAGATCCAACTCTGCCAATTATGAGCTAGATAACCTTGGATCTTATCCCAAGGAGGGTAACCTTGTCTAGGATCTTAAGATCTTATCCATAAAGTGGAAATAAATTAAGAGAGAGCATAGATGTGATATCCATTATAAATGGTTATGCACAATAAACATTGTATATTGTTTGAACTTTACATTTAGATACCCATTTTTAAGAACAGAACTGAATTGCTTAGGGTTCATTTCAACTTGGCCTATCTCTAAACAAAGATCGTATGGGGATATACCTGTTGTGCAACTAACTTAATGAGATATAGAGTAGAACAGGAAGTAGGTGGACTTTCATAATTTTGTCCCTTTAAAGAAAACATCAAGTAACAAGTGACACTGTGGACCCATCCATTGATTAATTTTCAGAGGTGGTGCTGACACATCAGCACATTAATTAAACTGTCTTAGACTTTGTTAATTATTCTTATTGCTCACTTGGCTTTGTGTATGTGTATGTATATCTGTGTATGTGTGATTGTGTGGGTGGGTAGGTACTACAATAATTTGGGTGAATAGCTCTATTACCATTATTGTGGTTAACTAAAAACTGAGACAAATGGAAATGATTATCTCTCCCTCTATCCTATTTTTCTGTTAATTTGTTTTACAAAGTTATTTACCAACCATGAATGAATTCTTAGTGGTTGTTCAAATATATTTGCTTTCCACAAGCTAATATGGTATATTTACCTACAATGTTTCTTTTTTAACATTCTAATATGCTTGAGATAAACATAATTTGATTTTTTCATTTAAAAATAGACAAAAGAAATATAATTCTAAGAAAATAAGATTTATTTTGATGTCCTGAAGAATAGATATTTTATGCTATATTAGAATGGATTAGATATAAAAGAAGTAATATATTATCAATAATGAGTCCTTTTATATATGAAGGGAAAAAAGCAATAATGTTAAAGAAAACTTATGCTATTTTAGCAAATTTTGTTGTGAAACTCCTTATAAGTCTTCTAGTTTTTGATGGCACTTTTTATCATGTGATGGAATACAAATACCTTAAACGTATTTAAAATCATAAAAATGTAAGACCCCAAAATAAACATTGAAAATCTACTTCAGTCACCTCACTTACAGATGAACAAATACAGAGTTTAAATACAGAGCTGTGAATAGGTCTTCTATGCTCTTTTCCAGTATATTTTTGGCCTAACAAAATCTTTATACAATAATATAAAATATTTTAAACCTCCTTAAGAAATGGATTTTATCATTTTTAAGTTGATGTTATACAAAGAAATGCTTTTAAACTAACTATATTTTAAAATGGTATATTTTAAAGATTTTATTGTAATGTTCATTTAATCTTTAATGACACAGGATATATTATGAAGAAAAATGTTTACTTTCTCCATTTTTTTCAGAATAAAACTTAGTTTCCCATTTACATTTTTGCTTTACCCAATTAAAAATAATACATTATTTAATTTGATAAAAATAATAAATCATTTATTTAATAAATAAGAAAAGAGCTTTATATCTTCTCTCCTCCAAACTTGATCACCTCCTCTCCCCAACCCATGATGTATCCCACCAAAATTTAGTGCCTTGAAATAACATTAATTACCTAATTCATTCACAATTTTGTGGCTTGGCAATTTCACCTCTAGTCTCAGTTGGGCTCACATACAAGTGGTAACCTGCCAGTCAATGAAAGGACTCAACTTCTAGGTTTGGCTGAAGTGATAAGGGTTACTGGACCAATGTTCTCTTTTCATCTAGTAAATTATCCTGGTTATTATCATCACATGGTTGTCATGGGACAAGTTTTAAGAACATCAAGAAGTAAGACAAGCCCCAACACACAAGCAGTGCTCAAGTCTCTGCTTATGCCATGTTCCCGATTACTCATTGTCCAAATCACATGAGCTCAAAAAGCCTATAATCAACTTGTAAGGGAGAGAGGTCAAGATGGTGGCATAGGCAGACTCTGAACTCACCTTCTCCCACAGACACAACAGGTATACAACCATTCTTGGAAACATTACCCCTGAGAGAGAACTGAAAACTGGATAAGAGGGATCCTTGTAGCAATTGATAGTCCTAACTGAAGTGGAAGAGGCAGAAATTCCCTTCTGGAGAGAAAAAAATGCCACCTTCACAAGCCACAATGCTTCACAGCCACCTGGGAGCAATCCAAAGGTACAGACCCTTCCCTGGAGGAGGGGGGACCTGAGCCAGGAAGCATTGCCACTATAGACATTTTCTGGACCCAGCACAACCAAGATGAGTTTCATAATATCTGGCTTTGCTGGCTACTAACAACAGGGAATACCCCCAGAAAAACTGGAACATACAGAAATTAAAACTGGCTCTTAAAAGGCCAATGCACAAATGCACCCATTTCAGAAAGCAACCTAAAATCACCAGAAACAAAGGCACACAGTCTTGTGGTGAAAAGAGACTCACCTGATAGGCTCTGGGTGCATCTTGTTGAGAGGTGAGACCTCTTGAGGGACTGGGACATTGGTGGTGGCCATTGTTGTGTCCTGTGTGGGTGTGTGGACACAAACACTGGAAGATGCCATTGGAGTTCTCCCTGTGGCCTGCTAGCCCAGGGTCTGCCCCACCCACTAGAGCCCTGATTTAATCCAGCTCAGCCAGGGAAGGCAGCCTGCCCTAGGGACTAGCCCCACTCAACAACAAGCCCTCAGGAAACTTGTGGGCCTACTTAAGGGAGTGGCTTGGCAAGTGGGCCCAGCTCTGTGGAGAAGGGCGAGCCCAAGGAGTGGGTGGAAAGTGTTGGGCCCCCCGCATTGAAGTCACTGGGTCCACTTTAGGGGGTCAGAGTACATGAATGGAGCAGGGCTGTGTTGTCTGTATGTGTGGCCCTGTAGGTGGCAGGGTTTCTCAGATGCAGAAGACTTGTGTTTCTCAAACAGCCACATAGGGGTTTGGCCCCATCCTCCAAAGCCTGAATCAATTGGGTGCTCCTGTGCCTGGGGCTAGCCCATCCAGCTGCAACCCTCAGAGAGCTGACAAGAGCCTAATAGGCCTGAGGCTTATAGCAATTTTAAGCCTCTGAGCCTAACAACCAGTCATGCTGGGGGCCTACTCATTTAATAGAAAAAACGCAACAGGAATGTGCTATTAGACCTTGCAGTCAACTACGCTGGGACTCCCCACACCAGATAAAGAGACTGAAGGGCCTACAACAACCACACACAGCTGATCATTACAACCAGCAAGCCAAGGGGACATCTCAGGCTCCCTGGGGACCTATGGCAAGAGCAACCCTGCCACAACAGAAACACACATGTAGCCCACACAGAGGTCACTCCTGGAACATCTGGAACTGGTGGCCAGAGGGAAGCACACTGCTGGGCCTCATAAGGCATCAGTTACGTAAGGTCATCTCTCTAAGATCAGGAGATGTAGCTGACCTACCTAATACATAGATGCACGCACAGAGAAAGAGGCAAAATGAGGAGTCAAAGGAATATTTCCACTAAAGGAACAGGACAAAACCCCAGAAAAGGAATTACATGAAACAGAAATGAGCAATCTACCTGACAGAGAGTAGGAACAAAGAGTCATAAAAATGCTCACTGATCTTGGGAGAAGAATGGATGACCTCAGTGAGAACAGTAACAAACAAATGGAAAACATTAAAAAGAACCAATTGGAAGAATACAATACTGGAAATGAAAAATTCACTAGAGGGACTTAAAAGCAAAGTAGAGGATACAAAAGAATGGATCAGCAAGCTGGACAAAGACTAGAGGAAATCAGTCAAGCTGAATAGATAAAAGAAAAAAGAATTAAAAACAGTGAAGACAGTCTAAGGGACCTCTGGGACAATATCAAGTGAACTAACATCTGTGTTATAGGTGTCCCAGAAGGAGAAGAGAGAGACAAAGGGGCAGAGAATCTATTTGAAGACATAATGGCTGAAAACTTTCCTAACCTAAGGAAGGAAGCAGACATCCAAGGACAGGAAACACAGAGAGCACCAAACAAGATAAACCCAAAGAGGCCCACACCAAGACACATCATAATTAAAATGTCCAGAATTAAAGATAAAGAGAAAATCCTAAAAGCTACAATAGAAAGACAAGTTACATGCAAAGGAAACCCCATAAGACTATCAGCTGACTTCTCTGCAGAAACCATGCAGGCTAGAAGAGAGAGGCACAATATATTTAAAGTGCTAAAAGGAAAAAACTTACAGCCAAGAATACTCTACCAAGCAAGGTTGTCATTTAGAATGGAAGGAGAGATAAAGAGTTTCCCAGACAAGCAAAAATTAAAGCAATTTACCACCAAGAAACTGGCCCTTCAGGAAATGCTAAAGGGACTTACTTAAGGGAGAAAGAGAAGATGACAAATAGGAAAACATTGTCTATTTCCACGATAAGAGGGTAATGGATACAAAAGCACAAAAGGGAGGATAGATATGATATCAAAAACATAAAATGTGGGAGGCGGGGAATGAAAAAGTAGAGCCTTCAGAGAGAGGTCAAACTCAAGAGACCATCAACTCAGTATAGATGGCTATATATGTTGGCTATTTTATATGAACCTCATGGTAATCACAAACCAGAAATCTATAATGAATACACAAAAAACTAAACAAAAGGAACCCAAACACAATACCAAAGAAAGTCATCAAACCACAGGGGAAGAGAGCAAGAGAAGAAGAAAGGAACAGAGAAGTACTAAAATACCAAGAAAAAAGTAACAAAAATGTCAGTAAGTACATACATATCAATAGCTACTTTAAATGTCAATGGACTAAATGCTCCAATCAAAAGGCATAGGGTGGGTTATTGGATAAAAACAAGACCCCATATTTATGCTGCATGCAAGAGACATACTTCAGATCTAAAGACACTCACAAATGAAAGTGAAGGGATGGACAAGGATACTTCATACAAATGGCAATGAAAAGCTAGCTGGGGTAGCAATACTCATACCAGAGAAAATAGACTTTAAAACAAAAACTAACAAGAGACAAAGAAGGGCACTACATAATGACCAAGGGAACAATCCAACAAGAGGACATAGCACTTGTAAATACCTATGCACCCAACGTAGAAGCATCTAATTATATGAAGCAATTATTAACAGATATAAAAAGGAAAAATAGACAGTAAAACAATAATAGTAGGGAACTTTAACACTCCACTTGCATCAATGGATAGATCATCCAAACAGAAGATCAACAAGGAAATATTGTCCTTAAACAACACGTTAGACCAGATGGACTTAGTAGACATACACAGAACATTCCATCCAAAAACTGAAGAATAAGCAGTCTTTTCAAATGCACATAGAACATTCTCCAGGATTGATCACATATTAGGCTACAAAACAAATCTCCATAAATTTAAGAAGATTGAAATAATATCAAGCATCTTTTCTGACCACAAAGGTATGAAACTAGAAATCAACTATAGGATGATTTTCAGAAAAGCCAAAAATATGTGGAGATTAAACAAAATGCTACTGAACAATGATTGGGTCAATGAAGAAATCAAAGGAGAAATCAAAAAATATGTGGAGACAAATGAAAATGAAAATACAACATACCAGAATTTATGGGATACAGCAAAAGCAGTTCTAAGAGGGAAGTTTATTGCATGCAATACAGGCCTACCTCAGCAAACAAGAAAAATCTCAAATAAGCAATCTAACAGTGCACCTAAAGGAACTGGACATAGAAGAACAATCAAAGCCCAAAATCAGTAGAAGGAGGGAAATAATAAAAATCTGAGCAGAAATAAATGAAATAGAGCCTAACAAAATAATAGAAAAAATCAATAAAAGCAAGAACTAATTCTTTGAAAACATAAACAGAATTGGCAAACCTTTAGCTAGACTTACAAACAAAAAAAGAGAGAAGGTTCAAATAAGTAAAATCAGACATGAAAGAGGAGAAATTACAATGGACCTATACACTAACAATGAAGTAGTAGAAAGAGAAATTAAGAATACAACCACATTTACAATTGCAACAAAAAGAATAAAATACTGGGGCCACCCGGTGGTGCAGCGGTTTAATCCGCGCTTGGCAGCCTGGGGTTCACAGGTTCGCATCCCGGGCGCCTGCCGATGCACTGCTTGTCAGCCATGCTGTGGCAGCGTCCCATATAAAGTAGAGGAAGATGGGCACAGATGTTAGCCCAGGGCCAGTCTTCCTCAGCAAAAAGAGGAGGATTGGCAACAGATGTTAGCTCAGGGCTGGTCTTCCTCACACACACAAAAAAGAATAAAATACCTAGGAATATACTTAACCAAAGAGGTGAAAGACCTGTACACTGAAAACTATAAAACATTGTTGAAAGAAATCGAAGACACAAAGAAATGGAAAGATATTCCATGCTCTTGAATTAGAAGAATTAACATAGTTAAAATGTCCATACTTCCTAAAGCAATCTATAGATTCAATGCAATCCCTATCAAAGTTCAAACAACATTTGTCACAGAAATAGAACAAAGAATCCTAAAATTTATATGGAACAATAAAAGTCCCCAAATAGCTAAAGGACTACTGAGAAAAAAGAACAAATCTTGAGGAATCACACTCCCTGATTTCAAAATATACTACAAAGCTGAAGCAACCAAAACAGCATAGTACTGTGACAAAAACAGACACACAGATCAATGGAATAGAATTAAGAGCCCAGAAATAAACCCATGCATCTATGGACAGCTAATTTTTGACAAGGGAGCCAGAACATACAATGGAGAAAGAAAAGTCTCTTCAACAAATGGTGCTGGGAAAACTAGAAAGCCACATGCAAAAAACTGAAAGTAGACGATTGTCTTATACCATACACAAAAACCAACTCAAAATGGATTAAAGACCTGAATATAAGACCTGAAACCTTGAAACTTCTAGAAAAAAACATAGGCAGTACACTCTTCCACATTGGTCTTAGCAACATATTTTCAAGTACCATGTCTGACCTCACAAGGAAAACAATAGAAAAAATAAACAAATGGGACTACATCAAACTAAAAAGCTTCTGCCCAGCAAAGGAAACCATCAGCAAAAAGAACAGACAACAATAGGGCGAGGATCTTTGCAAACTATATATCTGATAAGGGATTAATCTCCAAAATACATAAAGAACTCATACATCTCAACAACAAAAAAACTAACAACCCAATTAAAAAATGGGCAAAAGACCTGAACAGACATTTCTCCTAAGATACACAGATGACCAATAGGCACATGAAAACATGTTCAACATCATTAACTATCAGGGAAATGCAAATCAAAACTACAATGAGATATCACCTCACTCCCATCAGAATGGCTACGATTAACAAGACAGGAAACAACAAGTGTTGGAGAGGATGTGGAGAGAAGGGAACTCTCACACACTGCTGATGGGAGTGCAGACTGGTGCAGCCACTATGGAAAACGGTATGGAGATTCCTCAAAATTTAAGAATAAAACTACCTTATGATCCAGCTATTCCACTGCTGGGTATTTATCCAAAGAACATGAAAACACCAATATGTAAAGATACTCACACCCCTGTGTTCTTTGCAGCATTGTTCACAATAGCCAAGACTTGGAAGCAACCTAAGTGCCCATCAAGGGACTAATGAATAAAGAAGATGTGGTATATATACACAATGGAATACTACTCAGCCATAAGAAGTGATAAAATCCAGTCATTTGTGACAACATGGATGGACGTTGAGGGTTTTATGCTAAGTGAAATAAGTCAGAGGGAGAAGGTTAAAAACTGTATGATCTTGCTCATAAGTAGAAGATAAAAACAATAAAAAACAAACACATAGAGACAGAGATTGGATTGGTGGTTACCAGAGGGGAAGTGGGAGGGAGGAGGGCCAAAGGGATGATTAGACACGTGTGTGGTGATGGATCATAATTAGTATTTGGGTGGGGAACATGATGTAAGCTATGGAGAAATAGACGTATAATGATGTATACCTGAAATTTATATGATGTTAGAAACCAATGTTACCACAATAAAAAATAAAATAAAAACTCAAAAAAACAAAAACATGTAAGTGCATAACCCACATAGAAGATACAAAAGGCATGAACAAACTGGGGCTTAATACTGCAAAACTCTACCTTAGTCTGCCTTTAGCACCAAGGATTCACCTGTCTGCTACATGTGAAGTGTACTCACTCTCTCACAAGAACACCAAAGTTCTCGTTTAATCAAAGCATCAGGCTTAAAGTCCTGAACCTCGTGATACACTGTCATAATGAGTGAGTGAGACACCACATTGAAAAGACATGTTGTCTGCTCTATGCAAATTCAACTGATGACGGTGATACAAAGATAGAGTAACCACAGGAAATGCTCCCATTTGAGGAGGAGGAAAGAAAGGAACCATATGCATTCACTAATCCATAGCAGTTCTGAAATCAAATTGAGCAAATACGTCACAGTTGCCTATTTAGGGAAAAAGATGCTCCTTGACCAAGCCGTGTTCTGTATCCAGGGAATGGCCCTCCATATTTTTTTCACAGTTCCTTGCTCTAATCTCCACCATTTCCTTTCTTTTTCACCCTCTTTAGCTACTTCTAGACAGGTCATTGGATAACAGTCCCTTAGAGCAATTTTGGTAACCGAATTCCTTCCCGTAAAGATGGGGAACCAGAGAATGTCTGGATTTGAAAGTCTCAATGTCTTTTAGTAGAGACTGTCCACATGTTTGTTGGCATAACTCCATTAAAAACTTGGTGGGCTTTTTATTAACCTCAATTCTAAGAATCGGTAAGTCAAAAGCCACATTGAAAATTCTTTTGGAGAACTGCCTCTTTTTCCAGATATGCTGATTCATACACTGGAGATTTAGGCTGCAGTGGATCAAATCTCTCAAGAGGTCTAAAGAACTCCTGTCTAATTGAGAGTAACTAAGCAGCACTGATTTTCTTCTTTAAGAAGCCCTAACAAAGGATCTCACAGCCAAGCCATTGATTAGATGTGCTCCTCTAGATTGTATTTTGCTCTAAGAATCTTATTTATTTATTTATCTTTGTATTGGTTTGCTAGGGCTGCCATAACAATGCACCACAGAATGGGTGGTTTAAACAACAGAAATTGATTTTCTCACACTCCTGGAGGCTAAAAATCAATGACTAAGATGTCAGGGAGGTTGGTTTCTTCTGTGACTCTCTCCTTGGCTTATATATAGCCATCGTCTCCCTATTTCTTCGCGTGGTTTTCCCTTTATACCTGTCTGTGTTTAAATTTCCCTTTTTTATAAGGATACTAGTCACGTTGGATTAGTGGCCATCACAATGATTTCATTTGAGCTTAATCACCTCTTTAAAGACCCTGTTGTCAAATACACTCACATTCTGAGGTACTAGGGGTTAGGACATCAACATGTCAGTTTGGAGGGGACACAATTCAGCCATAACAATCTTCATGCTAGATAAATTGGGCAGAAGAAAGAATTTTATTTTTCAACCAATCAAACCCTGTCCCCTCTATATCTCCTTGAAATCCTATTTGCTAACTGGTCATCTCTTACCTGAGCTTATCTCTGTTTTTGTACTTTATCAGACATATTTAAAGGCAACCAGCCTACCTCTTAAATGTTTGTCTGGAGATGTCATTGCCTAAACTCAGTGGTCCATTTTTTATCTTCTATGTGTCAGAAGCAAATGGTTTTCAATTGTTTGACAGTCTCTGCCTGCTACCTTATAGCAAAGCCAATATCCCTCATTTTAGGTTTTGTTACAATAGCACCTAACTTCTAGGTACCATTTCCCATATCAGTTGTCTAAGACTACATAACAAACTACCTCAAAATTTAGTGGCCTAAAACAGCAATGATTGGTTTTGATTAAGATTCTCTCAGTTTGGCAATTTGGGATGGGCTCAACTGGTGGGGTCTTCTCTTGGTTGGGTTTATTTACATGTCTTTGGTCTGTGGCCAGCTGTGAGCTGGCTATGCTTCTGGCAATTGTTAGCTGTCAGTTAGGGTATCTCTGTCAACTGGGTCACATTTCTGTAATGATCTTATAGGATTCTGCTCATGGAAGTGGTGTCAGAGATCCCAAGAACAGCAAGAGGAAGATCCAACTCCAATGTCTTAGCACTTTTCTCCAGTCTCTGATTGTATTGTGTTTGTTACTGTACCACTGGACGAAGCAAGTATATTCTAGCCTATTCAGTGTGGGTGTGACCAACTAAGAATGTGGATACAGGGAAGTATTAACAAACTGGGGCACATTACTGCAACATCCTACCAAACTCCCACCCAATTTAAGATCCTGCTTTCTATCTCATAGGGAAAACTATAGTTAAAAAAAGAGAGAACTTCCACAAATAGCCTTTATCAAATCAACCAATCTCAAACATTATATTTTATCATTTTTAAAAATAAATAATAACAAAGGTGAAAACAATACATCACTAGTCAAATTCTTACTATGTCTCCAGCACATAGCCCATTCTGCTTTCCTGAGATCCACTAATGGCTCCACTGACATTTACCTTGTCTCAGATATTGAACAATGCGTCTAATACCAAGATCTATTGGAAAGCCATATGTACCCACAATAGAAGGTTCAAGTACTTTGAGCATTCTATATTCAGTCCTTGTTTCTCTGCTCTTTTGCTCGCGTCCCTTTAGAGTAATTTCTATTAATTTTGCAGTCACTATCTCTTTCAATGTTTATGGCTTAATAAACTCTGACTACCGATTTAAACCATAATCAATATTCACTAATAAGTAATTTCTATTATTTCAATAAGGGCATGCATAATTATGGGAGGTACTGAATCTTATGACAATTTGAGCAGTAGTGACATATACTTTGTTATAGCTTTAGGACAGAGCATTTCTCTCTGTGTAAACCTTATTTGTGGAAATCTAATATCTGTTTTATTTTAAAGTGGCTAGGATTAATGAAGAAACATCCCTAATAAAAGAGATAACAAAATCGCTTTGTGTATGTAATTTTTTGTTCACCTATGACTATTTTAGTGAGTATAGTCTGAGAAATTAGAGAGATACCATAAATATGGGAAACGTTTCTTTTTTTAACTGTTTCAGTCTAAGAAATGATATCTCTCTAACACTTTCTCAAACAACCTGAGATTTGGGTATAATTAATAGGAATACTTTTTTTCCCAGAATTTTCATAACAATTTTAAAAAAAAGTACAGAAGTCCTTTCCTATCTGCTTAGAAATCTTCTAACTCCATGGATGGGAGCGATACATCAGATGACAAAACTTCATGAGCTTGTGGGTTTTTTTGTGTGTGTGTGTGAGGAGGACCAGTGCTGAGCTAACATCCATCACCAATCCTCCTCTTTTTGCTGAGGAAGACTGGCCCTGAGCTAACATCTGTTCCCATCTTCCTCTACTTTATATGGGACGCCGCCACGGCGTGGCTGACGAGCAGTGCATTGGTAGGCACCCGGGATCCAAACCCGCGAACCCCAGGCTGCCAAGCGTGGACTAAACTGCTGCACCACCAGGCGGCCCCTATGAGCTTGTGTTTTACAGTAACTCTCTGATTCAAGTCTATTCTGAAAGTATACATTTCTATACCAGCAGAGCTCCTTTCTAAAAGTTTAGATAAAATTATGGTGTTTATTCAAAATAAATTTGCTTTTATATCAAGTGGTGATGAAATGAAGTAAAAATAATAATATCATCCTAGCAACGTTAAGATAGTTATATTCCTTTGGTATTGTTTCTCATAGCCAGGACAGCTTTCCAGCAAGGGGGCAGGCCTTAAATTTGTGATATTTAAGTATAACTGGCACAGGCAGTTTTATAAGTGTGACATGAACAAGAAACCAAAGCACAAAAGTTAGCTTTTTCATGGAGGAAATGATATAACTCTTCTGTTAGCCATCTTAAAAATTGTAACAGCTGGAAGGGATGTCAACTGAACACATTCCCAAGATCTGTTAAATAACATCAGCAATAGTACTATCCACAGTAATGAGAATGGTCTGGGCATCTTTGACGGCAGCATGTAGAGTACTATTCACTTAGCTATTGGACATGACATCATAATTTGTTGGAATAAATTGCCTGCAAAAAGAGCTAGTATTTTTAAAGTTAGATATGCGTTGAAAAGGAAGAACAAAAAAGGAAGAAGAAACTATTATAAAGAAAGAATTTTGCCTCATTCATCTCTTGTACTAATGAGATCTTTGATTACAAAAAAACAAAAGTCAAAAAAATAAAAGAAGTCTCCCTCAATCCACAAAATTATCTCATGTCTGTACTATGAAGTGGGCCTTTAAAGATCTTCTAATTTCTAATGAAAACAGTATAGAAGCAAAACAGAAAAATTATCTTTGTAACTTGACAAATAGATGCAGGAATGAAGAAAAATTACTCAGGCCAATTAAATAACACAAAATATAAATAATTACAGACATTTAGTCAAACATCATATGATTGTGATCTTCACCTTCTTTTATATTTTATGTCTAGTTGGTTCCATTGTTTTGATTTTTTGTAACTGATAAAGTCAATAAAAAGACTGGTTAATTTATTAAATTGATCGAATATTGGAACCCTCTGATTCAGAATATATTCTGTAAATACACAGTGCCCAAATGTTGCTGCTTTGGCTTTTTGTCTCAGAGACCTATGCACATTTTTTTTTTCTTTTTTTTTTTTTTGTGGGGAAGACCAGCCCTGAGCTAACATCTGTTGCCAATCCTCCCCTTTTTGCTGAGGAAGACTGGCCCTGGGCTAACATCTGTGCCCATCTTCCTCCACTTTATATGGGACGCCACCACAGCATGGCTGACAGGCAGTGCGTCGGCGGGCGCCAGGGATCCGAACTCACGAACCCCGGGCTGCCAAGCGTGGACGAAACCGCTGCGCCACCGGGCGGCCCCTAAGACCTATGCACATTTAATTGGTTGGAGGAAACATGTAGTACATCAATGATTTCTGGTAGTGGCAGCTGTTCCTCTTCCTCCTCCTCCCCACCCTTCCTTCTCTCGCCTCCCCTCCTCCCCTTCCTCCTCTTCTTTGTTAAATTTACTTAGTTTGTCAGGCATTTTTTTCTGTTATTTTCCAATTTTGTGATATTCCTTCCTCGTGTTTGTTTACCTAATATGCCAGAATTTTCCTTTTAATGACTAGGTTCATAAGGCATTTTGAAAAAACTATCATTTTTTATACAGCATAATTGAAATATTTTAATTTCTGAATTCAGAATCACTATTTAAACAATTAATATTATATACTACTTAATGAGTTATTTCATTTAATATATTCATTGTGATGTCTTTAAATAGTTGTAGTACTTATATAAAAGCTTTTTTGCTATGATAAATTTAGTACATTAACTTTTATCACAAAAGTAATATTAAATTCATCAGATCCCATGAAAGGAATGGAAGCAGAAATTGTCCGTGTTCATGAGAGAAATTTTACAAACATTGCTCTATGCTTTATGGAAGTAGATTCCTTATGGAAGTCAATGAAAGGGTTTAATTTGAAATTTAATTTAATGAAAAGTAACAGGAACATTATGCTCTGGTACAGAACTAAGGAGGCATAAAGAAGCATCAATGCAATGTGTGGTTAAAGTCATTATGGGGGAGATTCTTGACCCTCATTAGTGTCTAAAGACCAACAAGGGATCAGCTAGTTTTCATGCTACACTTATAGTAGATATGTCAAGCATATAATGCTTCTATTATTATATTTGTTGTTATCATAGAAGAGTAATAATGCCCCTCTATTACTCCAAGACCACACTAAAATTTGAGAACTAGGATTCAGAACCTGGTTGTTCTGCATCTCTAATTCCCAAAGAAATTTGTACTTGACTATATCATTGACCTCACCAGAAATATTAAAATTATATTCTTTAAATATCCATGTGCCCTTTTCATTTTATGTCTTTTTGTATATAATTCCTGTTAGAGTTTTAAGCAAATAAAAATTGCTCAATCAATGCTATTGAGCATTTGTGCCTCATTACATCATACACTAGCTTAGGAGAAAATGGTAAGTTAGTGTAGAATTTAAAACAACACATCATACAAAGGAATGGGGCATGTCTGAAGCTACTGTTGATAGAGTTTATTTATCTTTTTCATTAGTGCAATGTTTTAAAAGCTCCTTCCCTGGCATTTTCCTATCTAATCTCAGCAGTGCAATTGAACATTATGTCGATGATAGGCATCAAGTTTGCATTTAAGAAATATAGAGAAATTGAATAAGGGTATTGAACTTGGTGATTTGTCAGGAAGTCAACCAACTACTGTGACTTGTTTTCTCTTACTAATTAAGCAAAATAAACCAACAAATAAATAATAAAACTGTTTAGCTGCAGAAGCAACAAAATCATGGAGGAAGACTCATTCCACATTTCTGTTTGTATAGAATTTTTTTAAAGGCCCTATTGCTTAGGTGCCCCTTTAAAGAAATGTTTAGCCCCACACACTAGAATATTTGACTTCTTAGTTGAAGAAGAGAGAATATGTGTGTATTTGGGATTACTCTTTCATTGAACAAACATTTATTTCATTTTCTACTCTTTTTGGGTGCTGTGTGAGCCCCAGCTTATGTAGAAATTAGTAAAACATACAAGATCTCTGCCAACTTGGTTCTTAAAGATAGATGGGAATAAAAGAAACCACTATGCCAGAAATTATTTCTATTCCACATATTATCAAATTCTAGCAAGTATATTTTATAACTTGTTGTACTTACATAATTTATATATAAATACAAGCTGTTCTGGCTTGAAAAAATAAAAAGGAACCCTGAAAGTAGAAAAAAAATTAACATTTTCAAAATCAACTTTTTTTAGGTTTAATTAAATGTGGTAAGTCTGGACATGTGATTATTTTTATAACACAGGATTTTAAGTCTTACAAATAATATATATGTACATTCCAACAATTTAAAATTCAAGAGCCAATAGATTTTTAAAAACCTTATCCAGATAGCAAAGCTAAAATCTGGTCATATGAAAAACATTGCCTCATAAACACACTATAAGAAATTATCTGATTGGTTAAATTAACAATTTCAATTCTATTCTATTTTATTATTCAGTCTCTAGATTGTTTTTTCAGCCAGTTGCAATAAAATGCTCCAAGAAACTAATTAATATTTTCAGACAAAGCCTCTACTCATTCTGAACATAGTGAGTACCTTCTGCATTTGAGAAAGGGAAAATATTTAAATCAACAAAACTGCATTTAACGCTAGGGAGCTACTTTTTGAGAAAAGCTGTGATTGTAAAGTAGCTATTGTTTTTTTTTTTTGTTATCAAATGTTTCATTTTTTTAATATGCTTTGACTTTTAAAACTCAGAACACTGACCTGCCATATAGCTGAATTCTTCAATATATCCATTTAATAGTTTTAACAGACTTCAAAAATCTGAAAATTGTATTGTTGGATATTTTGGCTAGTGAATTAAGAAACACATTTTATTTACTGATATATATACATTCAATCTAATAATATGTCATGCTAGTTAATGTCTGATATGTAAAAAGTTTATTTTCTTTGTAGTAACAATTGTATCCTTTTGGATTGCATTCCCAGGGGTTCAACTTACTAATTATTAATTTCTATTAATATCCAAAAATGTACAAATGTGTAAATAAAATTTAAATCGCTGTTGGATATATAGATAAACATGCCATTTTACTTTTTTACCTTTTAAGGAGTGTATATTACTAAACTTAACTATTTCCAAGATATACTAAAAGTTTAGGTATGCAAGCTTAATAAGGAATTGTTTAGATTTTAGAAGCTGTGATTCATTAAAAGAGATTCAAGTCATACAATTATTAGCACTAATACAACTAAGTCATTAATTATTAGTTACCACTTGCATGATATAACTTTTTAAAGAACACACTGAATATTCATTCACTAATTTTCATGTAATATTCATTCAAATTACACATCTTTATTTATCTTTGTCTTATGTAGAGGAACAATATGGAGCCCTAAGCCAAACCAGTAACACAATCATAGTTTACACGCAAACCTTCCTACATGTCCTGGTGCACTATCCACCCTTCTCCCTGATGGGAATTGCCAAAACTGAAAAATAATCCTTCAGATTTCTGGCACTCTCTATGGATAGTCTAATTGAAATAGAGGCAATATAGCTGCATCACAGTGCCGTGATCATTATACACTTTTCTCTTAAAAATAAAATAGGAAATAAAAGTAAAATAATGAGAGTTAACAAAGCAAGGGTAACATTGAAGCTTTGTAAAAACCAGTAAAATGGAAAAACCTCTGGCAATACCATGCCAAAGAAAAAAATAGAATTCTCTGAATAGAGGGATCCCTGCATATTTGGAGTAAAAAATTAAAAAAATACTGAAAAGGTTGGATTTAATGAATACTTACATACTTAATGGTGACACATCCAGTCCTTTCCCCATACTTAGTTTCCATAGCTATTAACAGCCAGTTCTATATATTCTACAGGCAAAGGGTTAGAAGAAAATACTCTTGGGAATCTGTCAGATTCAACAGAAAATAACTAAAGGCAGTAATGGCTGATGAATTACAATAAATAATATAGCCAGCATGCCAAAAACATAGGCACAGAGCTTTCTATTAGTGTTTTAGAAACCCACCCTTAAATACAAGCATTAGCAGATATCTTTAGAAAGCTACAAGCAAGAAAGATCAACAAGTGAATGAATAAAAGCAACTTGAAGGAAAAGAAATTCTGCTAGAAGGAGACTTCCATAATTGTATAACTTATGTTATCAGAGAAAATATAATTGCTGCAAAAAAAGTATGCTAGAAAATGGATAGATTAAGAGAATAAAACGAGTTCTTGGATATTATAAATATGATAGCCTACCCCTCTTGGGCATTTATCCCAGACAAATGTAAATTTTTATTCAAGCAAAAATGTGTATACTAATGTTCATAACGGCTCTATTTGTAATAGCCAAACAATGGAACAGGCCAAACATCCTTCAATGGGTGAGTGTAAAACAAACAGTGGCACATTCATGCCTTGGAATACTACTTGCTAACAAAAAATGACCAATCTGTTACTACATATAACAACACGGATAATCTCAAGAGAATTATGCTGAGTGAAAAATCATCTCAAAAGGTTACATACTGTGTGACTCCATTTATATAACATTCATGAAATAACCTTATAGAGATGGAGACAGATTAGTGGCTGTCAGGAGTTAGTGATGGGAGAAGAGTCGATGGGTCTGGTTATAAAAAGATAGCACAAAAGAGTCTTTTGTTGATGGAACAGTTCTATATCTCAATTGTGATAGTGGTTACACATGTGATAAAATTGCATAGACTACATACATGCATGTGAATGCACACACACAAGTGCTTGTAAAACTGGTGAAAACTGAATAAACTCTGTGGATTGTACATATGACAGTTTACTGGTTTTGATACTGTACTATAGTTATGCAAGGTGGGACCATTGGAAGAAGCTAGGTGAAAGATGCATGAAATCCCTCTGTAATTATTTTAAACTTTCTATAAATTTATAATTATTTCCAAATAAAAATTTTAAAATATGGTGGAATAAAGAAAAATGAGTACAAGCTTTTGGAAAATGTAGTTAAGTGTGTTTCCCATAAATTAGAGAAAGAAACACAAAAGACATGGAAAATAGAAAAATAAAATTTAAGAACAAATCCAGGAGGTTCAATAATTGACTAAAAGAATACTGTAATTAAAAAACAAAGAAAAAGGAGAGGATTAGTATTCAGAGGAACAGCCTGTATAACAGTTTACATTTTCTGATCCACAAAAATCTATATTTCATTTCTTCTTCAAAATGGATTCTGAGCTTAATACATAGATGATACCCAAAAACAACTCACTCTCATCTAAGTGGTGTTCACCAAATGATGACCTGTTGGCCAAACTTATCCCAACACCTGTTTTTGTATAGCCTGCAAAAATTAAAAATGGTTTTTAAAAAATAATTTTAATTGGTTACATTATAAATGGTTACATAAATACTTACATAATATCTTACATTTTTCTTCTTGACTAGCAAACCTAAAATATTTACTGTCTGACTCTTTAAGAAACATTTGCAGACCTCTCATCTAGAAGAATCAGGACAATGAATGTCCTACAGAGGTCAGGTTTAGATGATACCAAAGAGTAATCTGCCAATCAAAATTGGGAATTGTGGGCCAGCCCTGGTGGCCTAGTGGTTAAGCTTGACGTGCTCCGCTTCAGCGACCCAGGTTTGGTTCCCAGGCATGGACCTACACCACTCATTTGTCAGTGACCATGCTTTGGCAGTGGCTCACATACAAAAAAAGAGGAAGATTGGCAACAGTTGTTAGCTCAGGGCAAAACTTCCTCAGCAAAAAAAGAAAAAAATAAGAATTGTGTCAGATGGGAAACATGTTCTCCATTATAGAGAAGGACAACTGTTTGACATTCATAAACAAATCAAACAAATCCAACAAACTGAGACATATCCAGGAAATTCACTGTAATTTCAAAACTAATTGCATACCAGTAGTTAAATTTAAGAAATCCAGAATACTAAAAATCTGTGAGCTTGGCAACTACTTCTTTAGAATGGAAAGCAAAGCGTATTATAGTTCTGAATAACTCAGTTCCACAAAATCACCATAAAATTGGTTAATGTTTACATTAATTTGTTTGAGGTTCTCACAAAAAATTTGAAAGGGACAAAATGACTCAAAGCTGTCCTTAAAAACTGCTTTTGGGGCATGTTATGACATCAAAAACATCCAAAGTAGAATAATGTATATTAGTTTATTTTATATGAGAAAACAGTTTACACATATACTAATTCATTGAAGATGATAAAACGTTCATAGAACTAACAGATTCTTTGTGGTCAAATAAAAAAATTTCATAGCATAAATAATATGGACAAATAGAACTAAAGACAGCAACTAACCACACTGATATTTTAGCAGATGATGCTTATATTTGTGATATACATTAAAAACAGAAATAAATATTTGCAGAGATAGAAAGTGCCAGAAGATATTACTTTTGATAGGACAGTTTCACAGATCAGATTCTTCAGAAGCAGGCATTAAAACAGATTTTGGAGTACAATATATTTGTTATGAATCACTACCCATGAAAAGAAAAAGGTGGAAATAGCATTGGGCAAAGAAAGAAGTTTAACTGCAATGACGGCCAAAAATTTCTTGGGTAACTCTTTACCATGGTTTCAAAGAAAAGTTGATATGAAATAGAAAATTCATAGTGGTTCCCAGAAATATTTTTCTGAGTAAGTTTTTAAATTTTAAGGAGAGATACAACTCTGTATCAAAAAAGAACATTTTTGTGTAAGATAAATATTTTTAATATTTGATAAGTCATTAATATGATTTAACATGAGCTAACCAAGAGGATCTTTTTGGAAGAAAATTTTTTTCCTAGAATACATAGAATAAGTAATATGAATAAATAAAATTTTGGACAGCCAAAGAAAACACATTGTTATTTCAGCAAATTCTTCTGATTATAAACCTTTCAACATTTTATTTTTCCACAATCAAAGGAAAATAAGTCCATTTTATCCAAATGTCTAATAATTATTACACAAAAATTATTCTAAACATATAGTTTTGTAATTTTCATTGAATTATAGTATAATAAGCCTGAGGAGACAGTTCAGTTCAGCTTTTTCTGTCAAGTTGACATAAAGATTATGTATTCATTAATATTTTTCCTCAAAAATCTCAAATAGTGTACATACAATTAAGGAGTTTTCATTCAATAGCCAGAATTGATGGTAGAATCACTCTAGTGTAACTCTATACTCAATTTTTAGATGAAATATCATCCCAATGTTTTACTTAATTGTAAGAACATAAGAATTGCTTAAGTACTTCAGTATTTTGTTTTGAAATATGAATATATTTTGAATATATGAATGTATTTTGCAATTACAAATTTAATTGATTCAATTGAAGAAAGGGTCATACTAACACATTTTTATTTTAAGACCTCATGCTGTTTTCTTCTTTTCCTTTTCTGTATTATTTCATTTTTTTTATATTTACATATGTACATTATTTTAAGAGACATACAACAAAACAACAGCTTCCTTTCCTCTCTTCATCCATTTCTCCCTTCCCGAAGACAGAGACTTTCAAATTCTTCACCAACAATTTCAACTTTCTTTAAAGCTTTTTTGCATCAAATAATCTATCAGTTTCGAATACGTAAAGAAACATCTCTATCAGGATAGTCTGGGCTGGTAGTCAGCTGCATCTTGTGCATTACTGTCACTTTGGTGACTCTATTCACCTCTCTCCTGGATAGAATGTTCTGTTTCCTTTCTCCTTTTCCTTCCCATGTCTTCCTCATTTGATGCTTCGTTTACTAGCATCTTGAGAAAGAGTGCATGAGAGATAACATTGTTTAGGTTGTGTTCTCTGAATTAACTTCTCATTTTTGATTGACTGTTTGCTTGGGTATTGAATTTTAACCCAAATGTTCTCTCTTTTCTTTAATTTTGAAGGTGTTGCTTCATTGGTGACTTACAGAGTTTCCCATGAAAAGTCTGAAATCACTCTGTTTTATTATACTTTGTATGTCTTCTCTTTCTTTTGCCTTCTTTTTCTCTCTCTCTGCTCCACTCCCATATCAGGCCATAGTTTCCCATGCTGTGAAGTATCATAATTTTCTGCATATAGATCTATTTTCATCCATTTTCCTTAGTAATCAGTAGACTTTTTTCAATCTAGAAATTCAATCCTTTTTAGGTATAAAAATGTAAGCTCCATAGATCTTTCCCCTCAACTGTGACACCTCCCAAGCTTCACTGTTTTTATTTTTAAAGAGTGTTCTTATTTTTCTAATGAAAACTGCATAAAGTCATAATTAGAAAAATCTATGTTGATGGGCACACAATGTATAAAGATATGAATTGTGATTAAAAATAGAATAAAGGAGTGGTGGAACAGAGCTTTATAGGAGAGCAACTTTTAAAATATTATTGAAATTACTATTAATCTGAACTAGGTTGTTATAAATTATGATGTCAGGGGAAATAGCATATCCCTATAAGTTTAGAAAGTCCCTAAAGTGTACAGTATTCTATTGAAAGAATATCATATAATCCTTTTTGCTTATTCCCAACTGTAATAACCAGATTAATGCATGTCTTAAAACGTCCTGGGAGACACTACAGGACTTAAGAACCTGTAAGAATGTTACCTTGTAATACAAGAGTGACTTTACAGATGTGATTAAGGTTGAGGACCTCGAGAGGGGAGATTATCCTGAATTATCTAGGTTGGCCCAATCTAATCACTTGAGTCTTTAAAACTGAGAATCTTTCTTGGGTGAGTGAGAAAGATAAGGTGGAAAAAGGAGAGATTTGAAGTATGAGAGAAACTGGTTGCAGGGTAACTGGCTTTCATGATGGAGGATGGAGAAAAGAAGACAGGAGCTAAAGGAATGTGGATGGCCTCTAGAAACTGGAAACTGTCCTCAGTTGATAGCTAGCAAGGAAACAGGGATTTGAGTCCCACAAAAGAACTGAGTTCTGCCAATGACTTTGATGGGCAAGAAACAGTTCCTACCCCAGAGCTTTTGGAAAGAAACACAGTTCTATAGACACCTGATTTTAGCCCTGAGAGACCTGTATCAGACTTCTGCCCTACAGAACTCTGAGATAATACATTTATGCTGTTTGAAGCCACTAAGTTTGTGATAGTTAGCTAAGGCATCATTAGGAAACTTATGCACACATTATTAAATTTTCCTTAAAAATATATGATAAATATGTGAATGAATTAGCTAGTATAAACAGTGGGAAGTGGATGGTGGTGTCTGCATTCTTCCTGGATAAGTGATGTTTAGATTTGTAAACATTAAATGAGGAGTACTTTTGAAATAGGTGAAGAAGGGCTGGAGAGAATGCACTCAAGAAATAGTTTGAGTGCTCTTAGGTAAGTACTTGAATGCTACACTTCCCCAGAACCAGAAAGCAACAATGTGGGTGGACCAATTGATCATATACAATGAAAAATGGACTAAATACTTAATCATATATCCTCAAGTTCTAAAATTTTCTATACCTACTTCCATCATTTCCTTTATGCATTTTCATCACTGACAATTTCCACCAAAATCAGGGCATAAAGAGAAAGAGAACAGTAGGATAGAGAATGTATTACTATATTAAGCATGTTGCCTTTTAATAACTTAATTACCAGTGATAAATAAATGATAAGCAATAGGATATTTTGGAGTATATGAGGAAGCCATTTGGTGTAAAATTAATTCAGCCTGACCTTGTTTTTCCAAAAGGGCCTGAAGTGGCTGTTGAACATGCATTGAATATCTGCTTTAAGCATTCACTATGTCACAAAGACAAGAACAAAGGCCTTTGAGATAAAGAAAGATGTAACTTCCTCCACATTGGCATTTCCTTAAGGATAAGCATCTCTCTCTAGGCTAGGGATTGATTGCTGACCTGCTGTGACCACACAGCTGGAGACCACAGACTTGCTACCTGCTGTGTTCATTAATTGCTATGTGAATTGCTGTGCGGGTTAGGCAGGCTAGGCAATCTCATGACTGTTTTAAAAGGGATATTCCAATCATATGTGATACAGGCTCTTTAATGGTATATAACCACTCTGTACATTACACTTCTTTAGTGCCCTTCCTTCCTTGGAGAAGGAAGACCCTGGGCTATATGGTCCTCAAATCTGGCTCATAATAAACATACCCCAATTTTGATTTATAGATTGGTTATGGATTATTTGCACTGACACCAGTAGAATTACAGAGTGTAAGTGCTGAACAGAACATGAGAAATAATCTAGAACAGTTCTTCATGTAGATGAGACAGCGTAGTCAGAGAATACAAAAACCGACTTCACAAAAATGATGTTATTAGTTAATATCAGACTAATAAGAAACTCTGTTTTTGTTATTTCAATTTTGATGTTTTCTTATTTCAGCCAGCTGTCTATCTGTTGCATCTTTTTTTTAGTTCCTTTTAGCACATATTTAGCGCATCAACACACTTCTCCATGTTACTGTCTTTTTTACTATTAAATTTTCAGCAAAAATTGTTAAATTTAGTCTCTACACCATTGCTTTGATCTCTTCTGGTAACTTGTTCGTTAAACATACACATTAAGTCTTTCTCACCTATTCAGTGAATCATTTGGAGATGCAATTATAGAACAGAAAAACTGCTGCTCTAAATGGTGACTTGGATGAAAATGACTAATCTTTGTAATTAAACTGAAATTTTTTTCAAAGAGCTCTCTTCCTCAGACCAAAGCTTCCCACTGCTAAACAGTAAATTACTTTGGAGACATTTTGGAGATCTGAAGTCTTCTCTCAGATTCACCGGGACACACAGAGTTCTCCAGCACATGGCCCCAGGGAACGCTTCACTTCTGAACAGATGCTAATGTTTCATGCAATTTAGCAGTGAATATGGTAATGAAACAATTTTATTTAACTTCACTCTAGAAGGGAGACACAACCTGCATGACTTGATAATGTTCAAATCGAAACTGCCTTAAGGGTATGGAAATTGACACCATCTAAAGTTGTTTAAAATTTACAAAGTATTTAAAATGTCTTTTTGTGAAAAAAAATGTTCTTTACTTTTATCTGTATTTGCAATGAAGTTTTAATCATTCTAACCATATTGTAATTGGTGTGGCAAAGACAAGAGAGATTGTTTTATTGGCCTTCTGGCTGTGTAGAAATCTAAAGTTTTTTTTCACCTAGCAATGTCTGATAAAAGAATGCATATTTTAAAATGATAAGATATCATGACTGAGGAACTGCAAAGTATCACATGAAATGAATTTTTATATTCAAGTCCTTATAGACTGTTTCAAAGAAAAATGTAAGTTGATGAATTTGGGGGATTAAGTGACTGATCACATTTCTTGGACCAGAAAATAATGAATATAGAATGCTCTCCAAAGTTGCATCGATTTCTTTTTACAGCACTGGCTAAATTAAAGCATCCAGAAAACACTGACGTAGTCTACAGCTATTATCAATTATCAACCTATCATGGCTACAGTCCAACTGCAAGAAGACCAAACTGAGTTTTAAAAAGAAATTTACATTTTCCTATTTGACATCAAATACTTAATAAACTACTTATATTTATAACCAGGTCTCCATTGGCATATCATAATGTTCTGTCAAATATTCAAATTTCTGTTGTGCTTGCTAGTCATGGTGATATCTAAATTTTTCTCTGTCATGTGAATAATAAGAGGATCCTGAAAGGACCTGGATGTTAGCATTTTATTGTGTTGTAACAAGAAGAACCAGGAACAAACTGCCATTTTAATACAGTAGCTGGCAAAAACAAAACAAAACAAATAGACAAACAAAACAAATGGCACTCTGAAGGGCATTCATGAAGACTTTAAAGAGGGATTATTTACCCAGATGGCCAGGGTTAGGGCAAACCAGGAGAGATGTTACAATCTGTAGGAAAGAAGAGTCAATGGGTAAAATATGGTTTAACTCAGAGAAAGAACTGGAACTGGAGTTTTAGAAAGGGCAACAGGTAAGAGCTTTAGATTTCTGTAGAGAAATGAAGCCACTGGCCACCCTCACCCTATACCTGCCCTCCTATCTCCTGCCAGTGTCTCTCGTTAGCTAAAGTCACTGGGTCCAGAGAACAAGGAATCCTATCGCTTTAGTCCATAATTTCAGTCTCCTGGATGATTCATCAGGATGGAGAAGAGTGGAGACTGGATCTTGTGGGGGAAGCAAAAATATTCTCATGGGAGGAATACTATTTTACCACTCTCAACATTTCCTTCAACTTTCCTTTTTTCTGCACTCTGTCCTTTGTGGTGCAAAGAAATGTATGGTTCAGAAATTTGGAATGAATAACTGATACTTTTTTTCTCCGGGGATTCATCTTGCCTGTGGGAAACGTGTCCTCTGTTTGCCACATTGGTCTCTCAGCCTCACTGATCTACATCAGTACTACCGCTGACAGCCTGGTTAAGTCTCCCCAGTTCTGCGTTAGAGGGTCCATTTTGTTTTTATGCTAATCTTGTCCTCTTTCTTGGGTCTGGCCATAATCAAGGCAATATTTTGGCCTTACTATTTACTCCTTATTTCATATCTTGGCTTGTTCAGGATCTGAGGAGAAAGCAGAAATGCTCTGTATTGGGGGATCCCTAGGAATCCCAGCCCTTGGAATTTACTGCACATGGTACGTCATTGCCATAACTACTTAGCCTTCTCAATAGAGGATATAACCTGCTCTTTTACTTTGCTAGGAGGAATAAAAGCTGTCTTGCAATATACATGAAATGGAGTAGTGATAGAGATATGCAATCAGTACTCTTCCCTCTCAGGCAGAAAGGATAGTGCAATGCTAATCCTGACATGATTGCTATGTTCCACACAGAGTGGTTACCTCATAACCATCATCAATAGAAAGAATAGTGTGGCGACTCAAGAAAAGCAAAGAACAGAAAATAATATGGATCAATTCCCAAAATATTTAAAAAATTTTTGGAAAACATGTTCAGAAATACCTGGAAAATGCTATGAAGCCAGGTGATTTTTACTAATAAAGTGAATGAAGGCTTCTGTTTCCCTAATTTGCCTCATATAATGATTTCTCTATTGAATCAGAATCACTATCTTCAAGCCCAGTTCATTTCTTGTCATATTTGTTTGCCTTAGTTAATTTTTAATACTAAGTATAGTCCTACTCTTTTTCACTTGTTGAGGTTTAAGTGCATCCATTTTAAGTGTACAGGTCAATGAATTTTGTCAAATGCGTACACCCATGTAACCACGTCCACGATGACAATATAGAACTTTTCCATTCTCTCACTCCTATTTCCAGTTACTACTTCACCATTCTGGGACCTGGCAACCAGTCAAATTCTTTCTGTCACTTTAGATTGGTTTTGCAGGTTTTATAATTTTACATTAATGAAATAAAATTGTATAAATTTTTGTCATCGTCAGCAAATGTGTTTGATATTCATTCATATTGAGTGCATCAGTAGTTCATGTCATATTATTGCTGAGAAATATTTCCTTTAAAGAAATTCATTACAATTTATCTGTTCTCATACTGATGGGAATTTGTGTTATTTCCAGTTTTTGACTGTTGTGAATAAAGTTTTGTGAACTTTCATGTACAAATCATCTTGAAGACATATATTTTCATTTCTCTTTGTTAAAACACTTAGGCGTGGAATTGCAGTATCGTGTAATAAGGGTAGAGTTAACTTGACAGAAACTGACAAGCAGTTTGTAAAAATGGTTGCACCATTTTACAGTCCTACCAGGAGTGTGTGTGAGTTCTTCACAAACTCACTGACAATTGATATTGTCAATGGTTATAAATACAGCCATTTAAAATGGGTGATGAGTGGTATTTCATTGACTCTCACTTATTTTGGTAACATTTAAGAAACTGTTCTTATATATTTATGCAATACATTTTCCAAATTAATTTTTATTTGCTACTAATGAATTGATGACTCCTTGAAGATATATGCAAATACATTACTGTGTGTGAGTTAATGTTTCATTTTAATTATGGTAATTTTCAAAATTAAGCCCAGCTTCTCAAATTTCTTGGTGTTAAACAATCTTTAATCATGCTAAATAAGAGTTACCACTTATTTAACACTTACTATAACTCAGACATTCTTCTAAGTGAACACATATTAACTCAATTATTGAAACAAAGTGAGTCATGGAAAAATTAAGAAAATTGGCTAAACTTTTTCAACCAGAAGTGTTGGAGTTAAGATTCTCAGTTAGTCTGGTTTAAAAAGCCATTCCCTTACACATATGCTATTCTTATCCTTAGTTTTTGTTTTTTTTTTTAAGTCCTGTCTATGTGTCTGCCAAACTATAAGTTGCATAAGTGAGGACAAGGAGAAGAACATTAAAAAATAGAAGAAAGAGGCAAAGAAGGACACATGCAAATGAGGCAAAATAAGATTTAAGTGAGAAGCAGCTGATTTTCTTTTGACAATGTATATGCTTACAATATATACAGGAATAACTCTTACATCATTCATGCTTACTTTGAGTTCAAATGGAGTTTCTTATTGGGGAAACATAAATGGCTCAATAGACTAATTTAAATTCACTGGAAACACACAAATAACAAATTTGTAATACAAAAAAATAAAGCAAACAAATATTTATATATAAGATTCAAATCATAATGTCTTTGCCCAGTGTATTCTCAAATCAAGAAAATTAATATTTAAACAAAAACTAGAGCTAAGAACATAATTGCAGGTGTCTGTAAATATTTAACATTGTTGCTTATTTAGAAATATTTTTTAACCAGGTAATTTATTAAAAATATAGATCTGATAACTACCTTGACATTTCAGAGTAATTAAGAGGAGAGGAAAGAGAGGCTAAGGAAAATTTCTCCATATGGAAACATGAAGAGTGATGAATGTATGTTCCCTTAACATTTATGATTTTACCATAATTATAAACATGTGCATGCCTTGTTGTTATTGTTCAATAGTCAGTGGGGTCACCTAGAGTTTAAGTAAAAGAGAAAATGTACTGACACTAGATAAAAAGGCAAGAGGGAGAAGCTTCAGATATCTGTAGATACAGACTTAAAAGTTTTTGGGATAAGCATCCAAGTTCCTCTCCGGAGATGTAAAGAGATTTTGCTTTATTTAACCATTTGCTTGTGGATTCCCATGGCATCACAACATCACCCATGGTCAGCAGGAATAGGTAGTTAAGTGAATGATGTCTCCTTTGGACATTGGGAGCTGTTCGGAGACAGCAGAGCACACAAGCTACTTATATTTCCATTTCTACAATGGCTTTTGATACTAAGCTTGAATAAGGGAACTTTCTGTGACTTGAAAATGTCCTTTATAAGATTCTGCTCTCTGGATCTACAAAGAATGATCTGAATCATAATTGACCAAATTTCTACAAAGTTAAGAGTGCATCTCTATACCATCAGCGTCAGCACTCATAGTAGTATTTTCCCATTATTCCAAATCTAAGACAAATCCCTCCCCCTCGGGTTTATCGCCTCATTTCTGTGCTCTGACTTCAGACACATGACCAGAAAAATAAGAACATAATCCTGTTGGGAGCAATTGTCTCGTCAGGAAATAGGAAATTAAAATGATAAAAAATTTAACTGACAAATGTCAGAGCTTTAGTAAACTAACCACTTAATAAAAATCCCAGACACTCTGTTAAATACTTATGTACCTTATTGAATCTTCCCAATAACCAGTGCCATGGAGAAGAAACTAAAGTTCTAAGAGGGGAAGTGAGTCATGAAAGATCGTACACATAACAAGGAGCAGAGCAGGGGTTAGAATCCAAGTCTCTCTGACTTCAAAGCTGTCATCACCAGACTCTGCTCTCAGGGTGAAAGAGAATCCTCACTTTTTGCCTCAACTGAGATTACGTATAAAATGTAAATAATGATACACTTGATCATGCACTCTCTTGATCAAATGATAACAGTAGAGCGATGTGTATAGTAACCTAGAATTTGTGTAAAAATGCATTTGTTTCATCGTTTTGTGTGTGTGTGCACGTAAGTCTCTATAGATATACATATCCATCCATCCATCTATCCTTCTATCTAGTTTTATAAGCCTACTTTGAATGTTCAAAAGCCTTCTGAGCCAAGAATGCAATTTTTCGTAAGTCCCACTCAAAATTTACCCTCATCATTACACACCTCTACTCCATGTGGTTCTAGAAGAGCTGGACACTGCCTTCCTCCTCTTCTCACCACAGGGAGAGCAAACGTCCCAGTCTGTGGATAACAATACCCCTTCATCACAATCACATTGATTGACCAATCATAGTTCTTCCCTTGAATTTTATATACAGAGACTAGATACAGGAAATTCTCACTTCTCTCTGGGAACCACAGCAAAACAAAACAAAAACAAAAGCAAAATGGAAAACCAAGATGACACAAATTAGAACATTCTGTGATCATGCCTCCTGCCTCCCACTTCCCTCTGGTTCAGAAGGAAGACACAAGGATAAAGATAGCATCAGTAGAAAATAAGCCAGCTAATTGTATTTTAGTATAGTAGTTTCCTATGGCTGCTTTAACAATGTACCACAAATTGGGGGCTTTAAAAAAAGAGAAATTTATTTTCTCACAGTTCTGGAGGCTAGAAGTCCAAAATCAAGGTGTTAAGACTATGCTTTCCTTGAAACCTGTAGGGGAATCCTTCCTTTCCTCTTCCTAGCTTCTAGTTTCCTAGCAACCTCTGGCATTCCTTCATTTGCTGCTGTATAACTCTAATCTCTGGCTTTGGTTATGACATAATACTCTCTGTGTGCATCTGTCTTCACGTGGCCATCTTCTTATAAGGACACCAGTCATATTGGAATAGGGACTCATCCTGCTTCATCTCAGTATGACCTCTCAATTTATTACATCTGAAATGACCCTATTTCCAAATAAAGTCACATTCTGAGGTACTGTGGGTTAGGATTTCAATGTACCTGTTTTCGTTAGGGGGTGGGGGCACAATTCAACTCATAATATAGGGTGAGGAGAGGCAGAAGAAGAAAAAAGGAGGAAATGTTTGAATCTCTAGGTCCCTTTGTGCCTGTTGCTAATCCTAATCCTGAACATCCCAGATACAAGAGCTGATAAATTATATTTTTTGTTTAGCTAGTTTATTACAAATCAAAGAATTCTAGGGGCCGGCCCAGTGGTGTAGCAGTTAAGTTTGCCCGCTCCACTTTCGCAGCCCGGTTCGCAGGTTCGTATCCCAGGCGAGGACGTAAGCACAGTTTATCAAGCCATGCTGTGTCAGCATCCCATATAAAGGAGAGGAAGATGGGCACAGATGTTATCTCAGGGCCAATCTTTCTCAGCAAAAAGAGGAGGATTGGCAACAGACATTAGCTCAGGACTAATCTAGCTCACACACACAAAAATAAGTTTTAAAAAAGTAATTCTAATACACCTCCTTTACTTCTCTAAATACAGGTGACCCTATTTGTAGCCAATACACTCTGCCTTTTTGGAAAGACAATTTTATTTTGCCAAATGTAAGATTTGTGATCTTATGATCCACCCTCTGTTCTAGAGCAGGTTATCTTGTTAGTGCATGACTACTTTATCAATCAAATGAGGGTCCATGCTCCCTCAAGGTTCTCTTAGCTTTGGGACAGGGTAGAGTGCCAGGAGCTGTGTCTCTACCCCTTTAACTCTACCTGCAAACAGTCTTCTGAATTAGTTTGGGGGAGTTGATCCTTGCCTAGTTCAGTGCTTCTCTCAGTATATTCCAAAGCCCTCTTGTATCAAATAATCTGAGACCATTTATTAAAAATACAGTCAATTTGTATTAAAAATACAGCTGGCCCAATGGTTTAGTGGTTAAGTTCACAAGCTCTGCTTCAGCAGCCTGGGGTTTGCAGGTTCAGATCCTGGGCATGGACTTACGCACTGCTTATCAAGCGATGCTGTGGCAGGCATCCTGCATATAAAGTAGAGGAAGATGGGCACAGATGTTAGCTCAGAGCCAATCTTCCTCAGCAAAAAGAGGAGGATTGGTGACAGATGTTAGCTCAGGGTTAATCTTCCTCACCAAAAAAAAAAAAAAATACAGTCTCTCACGCTCTATCTCCAACCTACAGAGTAAGAATCTCTGAGCAAATTTATGGAATCCATTTATATGAGATCAGTGTCCCAGTAGCAACTATGTGCAGGCAACAGCATGGCTGAATCTCAAGGCTTCATTTCTCCTAAGTGAAAGAAGCCCAACTCAAAAGGCCACATACTATATGATTCCAGTTATATGACATTCAGGACAAAGCAAACTTATAAAGACAGAAACAGATCAGTGTTTGCCAGGGACTGGGGTTGTGGGGAGGGGTTGACTGCAAAGGAGCATAAGGGCATGGAGAAGGGTGGGTAGGGACTGTTTTGTATCTTGATTGAGCTGGTCGTTACATGACTGGATGAATTTTTGAAAACTCATAGAACTATAAACACAAAAAGTCAATTTCCCAGCAAGTAAAGTATACTTTAATTTAAAAAATAAATTAAATTTAACTACTTGAATGTTTCCATTTTCCCTTTTAATTTCTGAAATTAATATTACTGCTATATTCTTTGACTCATGGATAATATTTTTTTTTTTTTTTTTGGTGAGGAAGATGAGCCCTGAGCTACCATCTGTTGCCAATCCTCATCTTTTTGCTGAGGAAGATTGGCCCTGAGCTAACATCTATGCTCATCTTCCTCTATTTTTTGTATGTGGGATGCCGCCAGAGCATGGCTTGATGAGCGGGTCATAGGTCCACACCAGGGATCTGAACCTATGAACCCCAGGCAGCCGAAGTGGAGCATGCAAACTTAACCGCTATACCACCAGGCCAGCCCCCTCATAGATAATTTAAATTATTATATTTTATTTTAAGTTATATCTGTTAACTTTGGAAAACATTTTTTTCATATTTAATAGTTTGTCTTACTTTATGCTTTCACCTTATCTGATAACAAAATTACGATTCGTGCTTTAGTTTTGTTTAGACTTGCTTCATATCACTTTGTCCATGACTTTTTATACAACTTCACAGAATCACTTCCTTTTATGCATGTATCTGTGTTCAGCACTGGGTTGGGAATATTTACATACCCAACATGCAATCTTATTCTTTTCATAGGTAAGTTTAGTGTTTTTCCCACACTGATGATTACAAGATGAAGAATGTGGAATCGTATTTCTTCTTTGTGGCATATTGAACCCAGAGAAGTGGGAAAATGAAGAATATACCACTTTGGTGTTTTCTTCACTACTAAAATATCTTGCCATTTTTTCTAGCAGTTAAAAATCAGACAAAACTCTTTCCATGTTGCTGAAATTGCCTATGCCCATTTGACTGTTTTCCTAAATGTATTTGACAGTGTTGATGATCTGTGAAAGATGTGGCTGCAGCTGCAGCCTCACACAGATTTCTGAAAATAATACCCTGATAGCAAGGAAAGGCTCATATTTAGTTATGTAGTCCCCAAACATGCATTTCATTTTGTGCATGTAGAAGGAGCCATATGCTTCACTGAATGTAATGATGAGTTATAAACCACCCATGAAACAGGCGCCAGTGAGAAGGCGGGAGGAAAAGAGAATACAATTTGTTAATATAAATCACTGTGTAAGGCTGAAATAAATTGAACCAACTGTGCTTTCATTTTCCATATAGTTATATTTAATTTTTCATGAAAGTCTATATTTAAGGAGTTCATTGTTATTTTTGTGTTTTATTTTTGATTTGTTTTTTAGAAGAACATGAATGGTTTGTACCATTATTCTTAGTATTTCAAATTAATCTTATATTGTGTTTTTCTAGAATTTCTATTATAAATTTCATACTAGCTAAAGGTTATTGGGTTTTAAATGTGTGATAAATAATTATTTTCATTACATTGTAGAATTCTCCTCTGATGTCAGGTTACTAAGAAATTAAGACATAAAAGACTGTGACATTTTGAGACTGCTATAATGAATTAGCTAATATTGCTCTCTTACAGCTATAGCTACAATATAGCAATCTTGCCAGTTCACTGTGTATATACGTCGTTTTACTAATAGTTAATAGTTAATAAGGAAGGTTTACATGACATTTGCATGGATTTCAGATCTATTAACTATTTGAGATCTATTTACCACTATTAAGTGGTAAAATTCCTAAAGTCCAAGGACCAGAGCAAGAGGAAATTAAAGATCAGAGTAAAGGAAATCTTCTAGCATAAAAAAGATATATTGGCTTATTCCACGGTATTTTACGATTTATGCCTTTTTCTCTTCAGTACCCTCAGTAAATTATAGTTCGTAATAGCTCTTGCAAATATGGTGTAGAATAAATTCTATAGTTAAAATAAACTGACAATGAAAAAATTCCATTTGAAAATATTATGCTACACTTCTTATGAATATCCTGTATTGCACTTTAAATTTATAAATCATAACTGCGTCTAAGTCTAATCAATTGTCTAAATGTTCTAAACGTCTCCAGTCAAATATTTGCCATTTTTGAATACAATCAGTTAAAACGAAAGGGGTATTAGTGGCAAAATATATTAATTCTAAAATATTAAGATTTAGGAAGAAAACAAGAAAAACAGATTTCAAGGGATTTAGTAGATCTCTGTAGCCAATACAAGGGAAACATCTGGAGGGGTGACACAGTGCCCTATGTATCATTTTAGTAACTGTTCCTATTATAGTGTCTGACAAATGAATGCTGCTAAAGTTAGTCAGTGTAGGATTTTCTGGTTGTTGGATATTGATTGCAAGTCACATATATAAACAAACTGGCATAACATTAAAATATTATAAACAGAATATTGGAGTGATATAAAAATATTTTAGCCATAGTTATAGTGGAATAGGGAGCTATTCAAAAGACAGCAAAGCTAATTTTGATTTTTTTTTAAATTTGAGTTGCTATAGTGAGAGGATAGACTAAATCATTGGGGATATTTCATGGGAAAATATCTTAATCTTAATAATATTTATAGAAAGTTTCGGAGAAAGTTCCTGCTCATAGAGTTAGGTTTGAGGTGGCATGTATCCTACTCCCATGATGCCAGTGGACAGTAGTAGGTTTTACAAAATCTAACAAGTTTTCATGATACAGGGTGACACAGGCCAGTCTCTGATGTCATCGCTACTATAATACCCTGAGAACCTCTTGCCACCAAAAGAGAGCTCTGGAAAACAGTAACAACAGGCATGATGGCCATGTGAGCACACTAGCAGACATCTTCCAATAAGGAGTACAGTTGATCAAAAGCCCTGGCTTCTCCGTTGAGAATCCATTACCATGTTTATGCTAAGGCCACGACTCCCAAAATGAAGTGCAGTGGAGATCCTAAAGCAGACCCATTCTAGAAGACTAAAGACTACTTTGTAAGCTAAATTTGGCTTGAGTATTTCCAAACTTTGAAGAACCCCCTTTAGAATGAAAGGTGGTCTACAGTACTTTTGTTTTTCTCTCCCTTGGGAGAGAAATTCTGACTTGGGGTCAGAATTGCCTTGTGCAATCTGAGAGCCCTCACCCTCGTCTCCTTCATACATATTTTTCTCTTGATAAATTCTTTGAACATTTAATCCCTTCCTGGCATCTGCTTCTCTGAGGATCTAGATTAATAGCCCAGGATTATAATTTTTGTTTCTATATAAAATATGAAACTTCCATGCAACTCCAATGATAAGAAAATATTTTCCTGGAAATTCTGATGATGTGGTATCACAGACTTGAGTCTATTTTCACTTACAAACCTGTCTTGAGGGTTGATGACATGAAAGATAAGAAACTTTTTATATCAGGAACATCAGTTCTAATTTTACCTGAAATTACCATCTTAAAATATGTTGGTAAACACACACACACACACACACACACATGTTTTACCAGTAAATGAAGTTAGGACTATTAATAGAATATTTCATTGTAGATTAGTAATATAAACTTTATATTTGAACTTTGGAACTTTATTTGGAACTTTATAGTTGAAATGAGAGAGACCTCAGAGATCATGTAGACCAACTTTCTCAATTAACATCTGAAAAAATGGAGAGACAAAGAACTGAAGAGGTTTACCCAAACAAAACAGCTTGGTAGTTGCAAAAATAGAAAACACATATCAAGCATGTACAATGTATAAGTTACTCTAACAGGTACTTATATGAACTTGATAACATTTAAACCTCAAAGCGTCTCCATAAGAAAGACATTAATGTCATTGCACCTACTTAATTATTAGGAACATATTTCTCAAAGTAATTTAAGTAAATTGTCTTAAGTCCCACATTAAGAAGTGCCAGATTCTTGGGGCTGGCCCAGTGTTGTAGTGGTTAAGTTTGTGTGCTCCACTTTGCAGGCCAGGGTTCACAGGTTCAGATCCCGTGTGTGAACCTATGCACTGCTTATCAAAGCCATGCTGTGGTGGTGTCACGCATATAAAGTAGAGGAAGATGGGCACGGATGTTAGCCCAGGGCCAATCTTCCTCAGCAAAAAGAGGAGGATTTGCAACCGATGTTAGCTCAGGGCTACTCTTCCTCACATACACACAAAAAAAGCCAGATTCTGGTTAATTCACATTGCACAAGCTAGGGTTTGAACGGAGTCTTTGTCTGATGGTCTTGACTCCTTTCTGAGAGCCTTATTTGACCTTTTAAAAAAATATTGCTCTTAAAAATCCTCATATCAAATGTGCAGCCATTTGCCATCACTTTATTTCACTGGCAGTATTAATTTTTACTTAAATATATGGGGAAATATATAGGATTTGTCCAACAAATAAATATTGTGTCCCTTCTTTGCAGAACGTGACCATGACATTCTATGTATCAGCAATGTGTTTATCAAGCTGCAAGCTCCCTTCTCATGTTTAAGTGGAAGCATGTATAAAATGACCATAAAATAATGATCAATTTATCTTCTATTCTTGAAAACTCTTTAATACACAGACAATATACTAATTCTTAAATATCGATGTTCCTGTGTAAGTAAATGTTGATCACTATTATAAAATTCCCATTTTGAAAAAGCATTAAGATGGCCCACAGCATTACTAGAACTTAATGAGATAAAACCAATTGTTTTAAAATGGAAGAGGCAAATGCGAGTTTACGTAGGTGTCACAGCATGTTGTGAATGCAATAGTTGTCATTTCTTGATTACTCCACTTTTTAATCATATCACTTTTATTTTGATGTTGCTATATATGGTATTATATAGACAGACATGAGATAGCAGCTGTGACCAAAAAGGACCTTAATGACAACATGAGTTCTTGTTGCACTGTTTAGTCTTTCCTGAACCCTATCATGAAACTCATTAGCTGGACTTTCTTAAATCCATGGACAGAAAAAAACAAAACTCTTTAAAGTGTGGACATCACTGACAGCCATAGAAGAGCTGTTTATTCACACTCAATTTTTAGACCTGTGTGTCACTCAGCAAATGTTACAGAATTAGACCACACACGATATAGAAAAAGCTTCCCAGGACACTTCAATGGATCTGTGAAGAGACTGACATAATGTGTCGTTATAAGTCAAAACTAAGTAGAACTCTGTGCAGTGGAAAATCCCCTTGCAGCCCTTGTTCAATGGAAAGAAGTTGTGAGAAAGCTTGTGTGTGTGAATGTATGTGTGTTGGGCAAAGTTCCCAGAATAGACTGAAAATGAGGCTTCCATTGTGTGATGTCTTTGACATGGTGGGAAGCACCATTCCAAAATTCTCACTGTGCCTTACTCCTGCCCAATTCTGTCTTCTTATGGTCCCTCAATATCATATTTCATAATCACTCAGACCCAAGTAGAAACATACTATTTTTACTTATCTTTGTACCACATTTTAAAATCCCTATATAACTGGTTGTTTTTACTTTCAAGCTATCCTCACAGGCATAGATAAAAATTTAAAAATAATAACAAGAAACATAACAAAATGAACAAAGAAGGCACTCTGCTAAGCTCTTTACAGATACTACCATATTTATTCTTTATGACAAATTTATGAGGTAAGTA
Organism: Tapirus indicus; assembly: GCA_031878705.1. Classification (NCBI taxonomy): domain Eukaryota; kingdom Metazoa; phylum Chordata; class Mammalia; order Perissodactyla; family Tapiridae; genus Tapirus; species Tapirus indicus. The sequence goes on from CM062936.1 coordinate 20,331,197, forward strand.
CATTAGTCCCATTTTATAGGCTCATGCAGTGAGTCTGATGATACTTAGCTAATTTCACTCCAGATACACCTTAGTGAGTGGTGGACCTAGAAATCATGGGATTCAAGAAAATATAACAGAAGGGGCATATGATTTTCATCGTTCTTACTTTGATGTGAAATTAATGACAATGTCAACAAAGGCATGTTGTGACAACTCTAAGAAATAGGTTCAGGAGCCAGCCCGGTGGAATAGCAGTTAAGTTCGTTCGCTCCACTTTGGAGGGCCAGGGTCGCAGGGTCCGATCCCGGGTGTGGACTGATGCACGGCTTATCGAGCCATGCTGCTGCAGCATCCCATATAAAGTAGAGGCAGATGGGCAGGGATGTTAGCCCAGGGCCAGTCTTCCTCAGCAAAAAGAGAAAGATTGGCAATGGATGTTAGCTCAGGGCTAGTCTTCCTCACACACACACACAAAGAAACAGGTTCAGAATTACCAAATATCTCTGATGCAAGTTAGTCTATACATTCTCTTACCCCAAATATTTCAAGACCTTCTGACTCTTCTTTTGTATAAATTATGCAATATTCACACTCTAACACTTAATATTTTCTGTTCTATGTACCTATTAGAAGCTCCTTTGTTGACAGAGTCCACTATTTCTAGAAAACCCTACAAAGGTGCTCTCTTGGTTTTGTATATGCCATCTCTTATGTTATATCACCATATATTTCCTTTTTCTTCGAACTCCTTGAAGTTTCAATGCCTGAGAAATCACATAATGAAAGCCAGTAAGACCCAATGTCGACACTACAATCTACATTGGTAATTACTACATTGGTAATCTACCAATGGTTCTGTTCTTTAAACATCAATGCATTTCTTAATTCTATTCAGAATGTGCTAAATCTCTTCTCCTTAACTTGAACTTCAATCTGTATAGCTTTTGCCCATAGATTCACGACAATAACTCTTCCACATTAAATGAGAAATTGCAAATATACACAATGACCCCCTATTGGCAAGCAGAAATAATAAGTTGTAACATGGTATCATCAACATATGTATATATAAACATACGTATATATGTGTGTAGGGAGGTATATATGTATATGTAAATATGTATATATTTCACAAATGAATCATGATTTTACGAGAAGTAACTTGCTTCTCAGTGTGAAAAATTATCTTCAATTTCATGGAAGCAGTTTTTACTCCTACAGGCCTCAGTTTTATACAATAACTCCATCTTAGAAGAGAATATTTGCTTCATATTTGCATAGACAAAAGGCATATTTAGTGGCTTTACAAAGAGAAAGATTATCAAAGGTGATTTCAAGTCTTCCCATCCTGAAAACAGAAAATGGCTTGCAACCTTACAGCAAATGTTAAACATTTTCTCTGTCTTCTTCTTTGAGTAAAGGCATGAATTTTGCCAAGGCTGACCTTCACCAGAAAATGATGGAGCTCTACTTTTCTGAGGTATAAATGTTAAGAAAACACAGATATATATTAGGATCAAAGTGTCATGCAGAATAGCAAGTGCCTTGGTCCTGAATATACATTTGTATTTCTCCCAGCATTGATAAACTTGCAATTGACAAAGTAAGTCTTCCAGTATTCTTACAATGTTATTGATTTTTGTCTCAGAAATTAGAAAAAAAAAACCCCACAAAATCCTATTTTGATGGATGAGGGAAAACATTCTGTTTTCTAGTCATACTTGGATAGAGAAATAAATTCTTGATTACGTTGTTCTATAGGCAGCAATATCTGGTTTTCCTTCCCTAATCTTTCAATTAAAATATTTCCAAAAAGAAAATGCACAAAATACTTAAGTGAAGATTTCTTGCATTTAATGAAATGCATGAATTAATGATTGTACTTAATGATATGTAAAATTAATTAATGGAATGCAAGCTATTGCCCACCATCCTGAACCAGTTGTGGAGAGAGCAGACCAATTAGTCCCAACCCTTGAGCAAATTTCAATTCCTCAAACTGTGTTATTGCTACATAAGGTGGGTGGATATTGGGGGAATCAATTACTAAATCTGCTAATGTGTTTTTATTAAAACTCAATAAAATCTGGAATCTCTATATATGTAAAATATTCGACTCTTAGAAAACAGATTGAGATGTAAGTTTGCTGTCTGAACATCAAAGAGATGTTTTGTGATTTCAAATTAGCTCTAAACAATATTCCACCTTGGGCCTGAGTAACTATCATGAAATTTAATTTGTTGTTGTTGTTGTTTATGAATATCCCAGATAATCCCTTGGTACTCTCACTTCATGGAAGTCATCAGAGACCAAAAGCTTTTTACACTCTTTCTCTTGACCTTGTGGCAAAAGTCTACTGACCTTGTCTTAAGACAAGAGCAGCTATAGCAAAATTAATGCAAACCTCTGCCACTTGGTTTTAAGGCATCCCTCAAACTTGATGGTCACTTACACTGTGCAGTCTTCATCGCTCACTGATAAGAGGCAGCATTCTCATGAGTCAACTTATCTCCAATGGAATTCAACTATAAATGTCCTTCATATATTTCTACCCATTATTTTAATATTTTGAATACTGGCATGAAATTCATGACTACTTAGCCTCTGTCTAAGTACACTGAAACATATTTATACACCAAATTTATTTATTGGACATCTCCTAAAAAATCTATTATCTTTTTTTTAATTGATGGGTCTTATGACTGAAATAAGATATTATTAGCTTGGTTACACCACGGTATGTCTCAACTCATCTTTAGAAGAAAACCTGATATAACACTTGTGACTTATTCCATTCATAAGAGATTGCCAAAAATCTGAAGATAAATATGTACTTTGGATGTAAATAAGAATTTTGGAATGCTTTGAAAATAGGGGAGTTGTTCACTTCATCAGGAACCCCAATTTAAAATATTCAACTGATTAAAAACCAAAAAGTACACTACTATTTCCCAAGAAGGTGACTATTATAAAGAACAACCACAGTGTGAGGGGAGGGGAAGGGAGACATAACATGGAGAAATAGAAGGTGGCCTAGCTGATCATTATGTCAAGACACAACTTTCATTAAAATCTTGGCCCCTGTATTACCCCAAAACTTCATACTTTGAATATTTCCAAAAGGTCAGGGGAAGTCATTAATTAGTTCCAGAATTAAAAAAAAAAAAGGGACAATATCTGGACACAAATTATACAAGAATAATCCCTAACAATCTCAAGGTGTCCATGTGATGGCACCAGAGGATCTCAAACAGAAATCTTTAAATTCTTTAAATAAATTTGTCCATTATGGCAAGGTCAAACAACACTGGTGAGAAATTCTTATAGATGTGATGAGCGTGTCTCTGCATCCCTCCTCATCTGTCACCAGCACAATGCTGGTAAAATTATCAAAACAAAATTTAGACAAGAATCTGAGCAAGCTTCTCGCTTTTGAAGACTTCCAAGTGGATTTCATACAACTGCAGCCCACAAAGGTTTTACATATGCTGTGTTAATACTTATTTATTCTCATTACGGGTTGAATATCTTCCTTGCTAGAAGTCTCTGGCATTGACAAGTATGAAAAATTTCTTGACTTTATGTGGGAAATTCCAACCCAACCATCCGTCGACGGGGTACACAATGAAGAGTTTCACTAAGACTTGAGATTTACTCGGAAACTTCCCCATCCATATTGCCCCAATTTACAGGAAAGCTAAAAAACAAACAATGCAAACAAAAAATAGAAATCTAAACCAAAATGAGTAAAGGCTCAGATGACTTCAAACCTCTTCCGGAAAAGACGTGAGAAAGTCTACCTTTAAGTCCTACTGAAGGGATCTTACCAGGTGGTACTAATCACTATAAAAGCAGTGAATTCCCAAAGTAAAAAAAAAAAAAAAAAAAAAAAAATATATATATATATATATATATATATATATATATTCATATTTAAACAACAAAAAAGGCAGGAAAGGGGAACAGAGGAACAAAAAACAAAATCAACAACAAAAAACCAGTGGCAATAAACAGAAAGCAAAAATAAAATGATACTCCTATATCTAGCTACTTAGTAATATTGGTTAGTAAATCTAACCAAATTAGCCAATTAGGCCATTAAATGTTAATAGCCTAGACACTCCAATTAAAATGGAATGTTGCTATATTTGATTTTTAAAAAGTGTGATTCAAATATGTACCAACTACAGTAAGTACACTTGAAAGACATAGATGAGTAGAAAGTAAGTAGGTGTCATGTAAACAATTTAAGAAGATTAGAGTGTAAAATTTAATATGCGATAACATAAATTTCAATTTAAGAGAACCCTCCATAATCGAGGGTTCTGCGTCTGCAGATGTGGAACCTGTGGATACAGAGAGTCACCTAAGGGACTTGAGCATCTGCGGATATTGGTATTGGCAAGTAGGATGGAAGAGTGTTCTGGAACCAATCCCCCGTGGATACTGATGGACGACTGTATTATCAGAAAGGAAGAGACACACTCCATAATGACAAAAGGGACAATTCATCATAGAAACATAATTATAAATGTGTGTGTCTGATAAGACAGCCTCAAAACACATAAAAATAGATATTTTCACACTGTAAGAGATTTCAATACCCCTCTCGGTAATTGATTAAAAACCTGGACAAAAAAAATCATTAATACAGAGAAGAAAACATTATCAGCCACTGTTCTGTTCTGAAAGAACAAAATACATCTTTTTTTCAAGTGCACATGATATGTATACTAAATTGAAGACAGGAAATTAAAAATAAGAGCAAAAATCTATGAAATGAAAGACAGAGAAAATCAAAGTCAAAACTGGTGATTTGAAGTTTGACTAACCTCTAGCTAAACTAATGGAGAAAAGAAAAAGAGAACACAAATAGCCATTCTCAGGATGAGAAAGAAGTTATCACAGATTCTGGAGACGTTAAAAGATTAGCTAGAAAATACTACGAACACATGTACACCAACAAATTCAGCAATTTAGATGAAATGCATGAATATACAATTATATAATCCTCAAATATACAATTTACCAAAATTGACATTATATCTTAATAATAGAAAATAGATTACATTATCAGAAGCATTTCAAAGAAATTACTGGTCCAGATGATATCAATGGTAAATTCTATTGAAATGTTACAGGAAAATATAACACCATCTTATATAAACTTCTTTAGCAACTAGAAGATGCGATATCGCAGCTCAACTACTTTTTTTTTCCTTTGAAGACTGACATCACCCTAATACGGAGAACTGACAAAGATACTGAAAAGAAAGAGGAGAAGGAGGAGGAGGCGGAGAGAGACAGAGAAAGAGTGAAAGAGTCAGAGAGAGAAAAAAAAGTGGGAGAGATCATAGATCGGTATTTCTCATAGATGAAAAAATCCTTTAAAAATGTTTAAAACATTGAAACTGACAGTATAAGTAAAATGAATAGGACATTGGTACTGAGTAGTATTTATTCCAGGAGAGAAGTATTTTTCCAGGAGTGAAAAGGAGTCTAACATACGCAAAAAACAATATAATTTACCATATTAACAGGGAAAAGAAAAAGGATATGATCCTTTTAATATATGTAGAAAAAAAATTTGAAAAAATTCAACATTTATTCATGATAAAAATGCTTAATATACTAAGAATATTAGTCTAGTGGTTACGATTCTGCACTCTTACTGCCTGGATCCAGGCTCATTTCTCAGTTAGGAAACCACAACACTGTCTGTCGGTTGTCATACTGTAGTGACTGTGTGTTTCTGTGATGCTGAAAACTTTGCCACCGGGACTTCAAACAGCAGCAAGGTCATCCCTGGTGGATAGGTTTCAGCAGAGCCTCCAGACTAAGACAGACTAGGAAGAAGGACGTGGCCACCCACTTCCACAAAAATTGGCCGTGAAAACCCTATGAATAGTGGGGGAGCATCATCTGATATAGTGCTTGAAGGTGAGAGGCAAAAATTCTGAAAGTGGTTACTCTCTCCACATAGGAAGATGATTACATAGGTAACCTATGAGAACAAATATCTGCTCCTCAAACTTGGCTTCAGTAGGTTATATACATGTATATCGTAATTGATAGGCTATATGAGTTGACCAAAGAATGCCATTAAAACCTATTGGCCTCCTCACTCCTTTGACGCCACTGGATGAAAACTCCAGCAGGCCAAATGCTTTTTGATCAATATCAGGCTATAGAATAGACTTACAGTTAATTTAAATTTAAAAACACAGTCTCCAAAAAATGAGAATGTTCGTCCCATATGTTAATTATACATCAGCCCTTGATGAAAGGTGAGATTCCTCACTTCACCTCCAGAAGTTGGAGGTTTCCACTTGCACTCCATGTAGGGAATATGGTCCTTCTTCCCTCTTCCTTGCCCACTTCCCCCTCCACTCCCTAAAGTTGTTTCATACCCTGCCAGAGTTCAAAGATGGTGTTGGTAAGTGGGAGGAGAAAAGGATACAGCCAAGAGCTCATTTTGTCTCTCCTCTTCCTAATGGGCACTGAGGAGACTCCTCACTCTGAAGTAGTGCCTCTCCTTCATCTGGTTTCTCCTCCTCCCCTTATAATAAGTGATGTTCTTACAGTGTACCTACATAGACCTGCTTCATGGTCCTGCCATCCTAGCCTAGCAGATAGTCTGAGGTAAGATCCCTTTTAAAATGACCCTGGTCATACATAGGTAGATTGAGTTTCATAACGAATCCCTGGGTTTCATGTTTCAGTGACTATTTATAGTTAGAAATAAGTGCAGTTATTTACAAAGTCAGCAACAATCCCATCAAAGCCTGTGTTCCTTCTCACCTCTCTTCTACCCAACATGGTGCCAAAGAGAGGTAGCCACAGATTGAGATCTTTAGATTCCTCAAGCAAGTGTCTGAAATCATTCCTGGGTAAGCCCATAACCGCAGGGCACCTCCTTTCTATTCTCTGAGTGATCTCCCTGAAGACACTCTCATCACACTCTGGGGTCAGACCTCACCTTCATCCTTCATTTCTTGGGGGCGACAGTTGATTTGGGGTTTGGAGGGACTTTCGGAAAATGGCAATAATTTTCTTCGAGGATATATCTTCAGAAATACACAGTTTTAAAATCCCTGCTTGATCTTTTTTATATCCTTGATCTAAGTGATGATTTTTAAAAGTGTTGGAATATAAAATTAAAAATTGCTGTTTCCTTGGAAATTTGCATTTTGGCCAGTCTCCCAACTCACCTTGGAATCTGGTACCTATGCTATCGCAGACAGTCGCAGGAATTTCCAAATTAACATCCTGTCACGAATGTCTCAAAGTTATACTCCAGAGAGACTGAGAGAGAAATGGAACCTAATGTTATTTGTAAAATAAATGAATAAGTGAAAGTGGAAAATCATTTTCCTGTATTCATTACTGTTATATTTAATGGAAGAAAATAGATTACTGATAGGAAAAAGCAATCAATGTTAGCTGTTGTGTAGCAATATGGAAGGATTTCATATTTTTAATATACATTTTTTATTTTTCAAATTATTTATAGTTATCACATACTGCATGCACAATCAGGAAGCAAAGTAGATTTTTTTTCCTTACAGAAAAGAAGCTTGAAAGTAGAGGAGAAGCATTCTGAATAAACAGTTTCAGCTTCTGACTTTGTTTCTTCTATTTCCTGCTGAGTTATCACCTCAATTCTCACAAATCTTGCCAACCAAAGACTGGGGTGTGTGCTTGTGTCATACAAGAAATTGCTACATTATTAAGGCTCTTTTGAAGTGTGCTGACCCGAATCTAAAGTTAGAAATGCATATTTTGGTGTCACACTCCTTACTCTTTGGTCCTGTTGCTAAAGTTTTAATGCCCTCAGACAACAGCAGAAAGTTTTGTTTTTTTTTTCTTTTTAACCTCATTTTCACTCTCTGAAGGTCTAAATATGCCTAACTAACTACATTGGCTAAGGTTGGCATTTTAAAATCCCGTCAAATCTTCATGGTGGAAAGGATCTTTCACAGTTTAAGAAAACCCACATGCAGGGTAGACAGGTTTATGATCAATTAGTAAGCTTAGATATCTCACAAAACACAGAGTTGCTTCAAGGCAGCACACATCTGGTTAAGACTCATACACTGTGACAGGGAAATGCCAGACTTCTTATTTTTTTCTGTGTCTATACATATAGATTTAAAATATGGTAGATAAACATCTTCAAAGATATTTCTTTTAAAATGAAATGTTAGCATTATTCTACTAATGTTTGTGATTGAAAACTACCTTGAAATATTTAATGACTAAACATCTGCTAATTTCTCATCAGAAGAACTCCTGTTGAGAATGGGGTGGAAATTCAGTATAATTTAGATGATGCAACGTTGAGCAATCAGTATCAAAACAACTTGCAAACTTTGACATGGCTTGAATTTTACAGACAAAAAATGAGAAAAAATGCAATAATTTTCCTATTTTATCATTTTCTGTTGCAAACAAAATCATATTTTTCAATTGAGCCTTTAGGCAGACTTCTGAACTCATTCGAAATGACAGCTCTAAAGTCAAGATGTTAAAAAAAATGTATCACTAATCCCACCAGTTGTTAGATTTACTTCATATATCTATACATTTAAAAAAAATACAAATATTTGGTTGCTATTGGTGCATTGAACTTGTCTTCTTTACTACACTATCTTTTTGATGATATTCAAATCTGTTTCACCCTCAGATTTCCCACACTACTTTGTATTCGATTTTTTTTTTCAAAATTTCAATTGTGGTGCTGAATTTCATGTGAATTCATTGGTTAACTAGTGAGTAGTATGTAGCATGATAAGACAGAGATAATCCTGTGTAAGCTGACATTACACATGCAGCTTTGGTTTTATGGGTTGTCCACTTTGAAAATCAGAATTTAAAAGCAATATTTAGATTTGGTTAAGAAATTTATCCTTGAGAATAATTGAATGTTGAATTTTGATTATTTTTATTCTCAGACTTCATTAAGATAAATAAATTATTTGTTAATGTAAAAAATATTCTATGTTGATAATTTATTTTTGGAATAAGGACATATGAATATGTAGTTGTATAAACCTGGGGCTAGCAAACTTTTTCTGTAAAAGGCTGGGCAGTAAATGTTTTAGGCTTTGTGGCCATACAGTCTCTGTTGCATCCATTCAATTCTGCCATTGCAGCATGAAAACATTCACAGACAATACTTAAATAAATAAGTGTGGCTTTTCTTCCAAAAAAACTTTAAGCAATAGGCAATTAGTTTGACTTGGCCTGTGGGTTATAGTTTGCTGACCCTTAATCTAACACATTGCTATAGAAAGAGAGAAGTTCTACTATACAATGAGTTTCTAATGTTAATATTCCATTTCCTTTACACTATTCATTGGTGAAAATTTTTATTTGAAAAGAGAGTCTTTTCAAAGGGAGAAAAATTCTTCTTTTATTGTCTATTCCTATTTGTAAGTCTTCATTTTTATGATCATATGGAGTTCCTCATTGGGATGTATTTGTCTGTACAATGTCCTTTGAAAATATTTGAATATTTTCTTCAGTTCAGTTACTCAAGTATATCAACAAAATATCAGTGATGTATCTAGGAAGGTAACTGCCTCACAATATTCTCTACAGAGTTCTTTTGAATAATTTGCTTCTCTGGAAAGTCTATATAATTCCATGATTATGAGGCTTTCTTTCTCCTTAATCTATGAATTCTTTTATGTTTGAATCATTTTTCTATGTACTTGGCTCAGGTGTTTGACACTTAACAAAGACAGACAGGAGACAGGAGGAAAGAAGGACAGGCAGAGAAAAAGTGGGTGGGTGTCAGGGAAGTAAGAGTATAAAGACAAGTTATTTTGTGGTTTGGAAGAAAGAGTGCTTCCTCAATGAAAGTTGATTTGAAAATATTCACTATTTATTGCTTTACTGAGAGTTTACATAAGACTCACTGTCTAGCAGTAACACATTAAATGGATACCTACTGTAGCTGATTATGTTATTGCTCCCAGTTATTGACTGCCTTCTGTATAAGATACACTCCACTAAATTCCATGTGACCTTGATGGATTCTTTATGGCAGCAACTTATCCTCCTCCTTCATTAATATTAAGTTTGACCTTATGGCTTTCTTTGGCCAATGAAATATACAACCAGTGGATCGGTATTACTCTGAAAGAAACCTTAAAATCCTTTTTATTGTTCTGCCATTGCTTTATCCACTCTACCACAATAACAGAATGGCACAGTGTTGGGCTCTTCTGTCAGATTCTTAAATTTGGATTCTTAAATAAACAAGAAACATGGAGCAGAACGGAGCAGAACTGAGCAGTACAGAGCAGAGCTAAATCCAATTTGCAGTTGAAATATAGCATAGGTGAGCTAAAAACCACTTGTTGTAAGCCTCTGAGATTTTGAGGTTATTTCTTACTGTAGTATAATCTAGTAAGAGTTTAAAAGTATGAAAATTGTGTAAGGAGTGGGGTGGTACAGTCACTAAAACCTAACACAAGTGACATCAGCTTCAGGACCAGGCAGCAGATAGCAAGAAAATTGTTCCTGGAGATTGGACAGAGAATCACATTATGTGCAAGTCCAAAGCATCTATTAAAATTTTTGTGATAACTGGAGAGTCATAGACTTCCACAATTGAGCATGTAGTTTATTAAAGAGGGAGGTTTAAGAAGACCGTTTCAAGCATGGCTTAGTGTCTATAGGCTAGGTTTACTAAGAACCTAAAAGAAAGAATTCAATTCAAATAAGATTCGATTGCTGTGCAATTAAGCATAAAAGAGGAAAGAGATATTCTCTAAATTCCAGAAATCACAGATTGAAAAGATATAACTATTTTTCATTTACTACTAAATAAAGATAAATTGAACAATGCAAACCAAAGGTAAATTACTAGCAAGTCTTATAAGTTGTGCATGGATTAAAGCACTCATGTTATATCTTTCAGTTAGAAAAAAATAGTTCAAAGAAAGTTCTAGGAGTTGGCTGATGGTTGTTAATCTTAAGCTATGAAGAACAACGTCTAGAGAATAAGGTTTCATGCATTGAAAATAATTGTGAGTATACTCATTAGTCTCATTAGAATGGATGCAACTGAAATCAAATTGATTAAAAAGCTGATTCTATTCTTCAGAAAATTCACTGCTAAAAAGACAAGCAGTATTGATTTAAACAGCATGCTTTGGCCAATGGAAGGAAAGCAAAAGTTACACATGCAAAAATAACATATTAGGGGCCAGCCCCCATGTCCTAGTGGTTACATTCAGCACACTCCGCTTCAGCGGCCCATGTTTGGTTCCCAGGTGTGGACCTACACCACTCGTCTGTCAGTGGCCATGTTGTGGCTGTGGCTCACATACAGAAAGAGGAAGATTTGCAGCAGGTGTTAGATCAGGGTGAATCTTCCTCGGCACTAATAGTAACATATTAGAATAAGCATAAATGTGTTTAAAAGCTAACAAGATGGCTTTGTTGGAAGTGAGTGGTTGAATTATGACAGTAAAAAGATGATTAACCTTGAGCTTCTTGGGAAAGCAAGAGAGGTTATGATCAATTATTAATCTTCTACTCCACAAACACAGTAACTACTGTCAAATATAATCCTTGCTTCTTTTAAGGGATGTGGTAGAGCTCACTTTAAAGAAAGATCTGCTACTTCTCTGATCTCTCTAAAGTATAAGTGTTTTACTGTACTCTGAGTGTCACAAGACGTTTTGCCTCATCAAAGGGTCTCAAGATTCTCTTTTCTTCCTAACCACAGAGAAATTTTTGCAGACAAATCTTAGATCAAAATATTTAAAATTGAATCACATATTTAATTCTGAATAGATAAGAAGCTGTGGTGTGGTAACTGAATGCAGGTGGAGCATTTCATTTCCCTTCTGCCTCCAATTCTCAGCAAAGGACAAAGCCTTATAAAGTGAAGACATTTAAAATCATAGTTGGAGAAAAAAGGACAGTCACTCTCCTTCCACCAAATGAAGAATTTTCAAGCTATCTTCACAGCTATGGTCATCTTTCACCTTAGCTTTGGCCTCTTTTAAACAGGTAAAGTACTGTACTAGCAGTTCTCAATAATACTCAGGAAACACTGATTTAGTCTTGGCTTCCCTTGTTTCAGGGGATATTCTTAGCAAGTCTTAATTTATATGGATATAGGAAGCTGCCTTTTACTAAAACAAAAACAAACAAACAAAAAGCAGCTGCTTAAGAGCGTGGGAATGGGTATTCCCACCAAAATCCTTCCCCTTCAAAGCTAAAGCCCATCCCATTATCTTTAATCCTCAAACCAAGAAAAAGACATCATAAGATTGGGTTTTGCCCATTCTCATCTCATTCTATGACCCCAGTCTCTGAGGAAAGAGGAGTGTCACTGACAACTCAGCATATTCAATTACGGTGTCAGGATTTCTTGTGTGCTAGGCCACATTTCTTCCCTATACTTCTCAGGTAAGCATTATTCAGAGCAGATATAGGCATATCTTGTATTACTGTGCTTTGCAGATACTGCATTTTTTACAAATTGAAGTTTTGTGGCAAGCCTGCATAGGGCAAGTCCTTCAGAACCATTTTTTCCAACAGCATTTGCTCACTTCATGCCTCTGTGTCACATTTTGGTAATTCTTGCAATATTTCAAACTTTTTTCATTATTGATTTATTTGTTATGGTGATCTGTGATCAGTGATCTTTGATGTTATTATTATAATTATTTTGGGATGCCATGAACCCTGCCCATATGAGGCAGTGAATTTAATTGAGATACATTATATGTGTTCTGACTGCTCCACTGATCAGCTGCCACCCCAACCCTTCCTCTCCTAAGGCATCCCTATTCCCTGAGACACACCAATGTTGGAATTCAGCTACTTAATAACCCTACAATGGCCTCTAAGTGTTCAAGTGAAAGGAAGAGTCACACATCTCTCATTCTAAATGAAAAGGTAGAAATGATTAAGCTTAGTCAGGAAGGCATGTTGAAAGCCAAGATAGGCTGAAGGCTAGATCTTTTGTGCCAAACAGTGAGCCAAGTTGTAAAAAACAAAGAAAAAATTCTTGAAGGAAATTAAAAGTGCTACTCCAGTGAACACAAAAATAATAAGAAAATGAAAAAGTGCTGATATGGATAAAATTTTAGTGGTCTGAATAGAAGATTAAACCAGTCACAACATTCTCTTAAGCCAAAGCCTAATACAGAGCAAGTCTCCAACTTTTTTCAATTCTGAGAGAGGTGAGGAAGCTGCAGAAGAAATATTTGCAGCCAGCAGAGGTTGGTTCATGAAGTTTAAGGAAAGAAGCCATCTTCATAACATAAAAGTGCAAGGGGAAGCAGCAAGTGCTGATGTAGAAGCTGTAACAGGTTATCCAGAAGATTTAGCCAAAATAATCAATGAAGGTGACTACACTAAACAACAGGTTTTCAATGTAGATGAAACGGTCTTCTATTGGAAGGAGATGCCATCTAGGACTTTCATAGCTAGAGAGGAGAAGTCAATGCCTGGTTACAAAGCTACAAAGGACAGCTGACTCTCTTGTTGGGGGCTAATGCAGCTGGTGACTTGAAGTTAAGTTGATGCTCATTTACCATTCCAAAAATCTTCTACTCTGCCTGTGCTCTGTAAATAGAAAAACAAAGCCTTGATGACAGCACATTTGTTTACAAAATGCTTTACTGAAATTTTAAGCCCACTGCTGAGACCTACTGATCAGGAAAAAAAGGATTCTTTTCAAAATATGACTTCTCATTGACAATGCACTTGGTCACCTAAGTGCTCTCCTGGAGATGTACAATGAGATTACTGTTATTTTCATGCCTGCTAACACAACATCTATTCTGCAGCCCATGGATCAAGAAGTAATTTTGACTCTCAAATCTCAAAGAAATCCATTTTGTAAGGCTAGCACTGCCATAGATAGTGATTCCTCTGAGGGATTTGGGCAAAGTAAATTGAAAACCTTCTGGGAATGATTCACCATTTTTGATGTCATTGACAACATTCCTGATTCATAGCAAGAGGTCAAAATGTCAGTATCAACAGGAGTTTGGAAGAAGTTGATTCCAACCCTCACGAATGACTTTGAGGGGTTCAAGACTTCAGTGGAGGAAGTAACTATAGATGTAATGGGAATAGCAAGAGAACTAGAACTAGGAGTAGAGCCTGAAGATATGACTGAATTGCTGCAATCTCACGATAAAACTTTAATGGATAAGGAGTTGCTGCTTATGGATGAGCAAAGAAACTGGTTTCTTGAAATTGAATCTACTCCTAGTGAATATTGTTGAAATAACAACAAAGAATTTAGAATATTACATAAATTTAGTTGATAAGGCAGAGGCAGGTTTGAGAGGATTGACTCCAATTTTGAAAGAAGTTCTGCTGTGGATAAAATACTATCAAACAGCATTGCATGCTACAGAGAAATTGTTCGTGAAAGGAAGAGTCAATAAGATAAGCTTTATTGTCTTATTTTAAGATGTTGTCACAGCCATCCCAACCTTCAACAACCACTGCCCTGATCAGTCAGCAGCCATCAACACTGAGGCAAGATCCTCCACCAACAAAAAGATTATGATTTACTGAAAGCTCAGATGACTGTTAGCATTTTCTAGCAATAAAGTGTTTTTAAATTAAGATATGTACATTTTTAGACATAATGCTATTGCACACTTAATAGGCTATATAAGTGTAAATATAACTTTTCTATGCACTGGGAAACCAAAAAATTTGTATGACTCACTTTATTGCAATCAGTGCTTTACTGTGGTGGTCTGGAACCGAACCTGCAATACTGCCAACATATGCCTGTACTATAGCATGGGTGTAGACTGCTTAGGTCCCTTCACATCACAATTAAAACCAAGGGTGAGAACTTCTGCTTCACTGGGCCCCAATGTCCAACCTCATAACTGCTTACTACATGGAGCTGGAAATTGTCCTTCCATGGTGTGAGGGTCCCCTCCATTGCTACAACAATATTCTGAGTGAATGTCTTCTTATGCCTTTCTCTTGACCTGTCTCCTATAGAGCATGTTTACCAGACAATGAGGTATATTTAGTTGAATAGTTTATAGTTAATCTGTTTGTCATCATGTAGCTCAACTGTTAGCAATTTTGCAGGTGTATTTATTTAATCAATAAGATTTGAGGCTAGCTCATTTTGGGGATACACATGAGTTTAGGTGGGCAACAAGCTTAATACCACTCATGTGGGACTTGAATGTTGGAAACTTGACTTTCAGTGGCTTCACCACTCTAATATCAACTTCCATCCCCAGGTTGGTTTTGATTTGATATTTTTGACTCTGTTGTTCTGTGCTATTCTTTGAGTGGTCAGTGTCATTCCCTTTTCCTCCTCCCCTTTCTCTTCATTATTGAATCTCATAAGCAGAATATGTATCTTGATTTCTGAAGGATTTAAGTATGATTAACACTATTAACCAGTTGTTCTTCTGAATCTAAAACCAGAGTTTAAATTTCTTATTGCAAAATATCTGATTATCACTACAATTCAAGACCCTTGTCTTTCAAATGGTATATCTTTGGAACTTTCCACATTATTTTGGACTTACAGTACAGCTGGCCAAACACATTGACCCATTGGAAACTTCTGACATGGAGTCTCCAAGGTCGCATGTCAATTTCATTTCTCGGCCTCAGGAATTTACTGGTATTATAATAACTTTTGTCAAATCATAATTCAAAATATTCCTCTCCAATTTCTTACAATTCATTTCCCCCAAATATTCCCAGTTTCTGCTAAAATGTGGCTTCAACCAGGAGGTCTGTGGAGAGATAGCATTCTGGCTTTCTCAGTACTCATGCCAATGGTTTCAAGGTTTACATTTAGTTAGGATCATCATTTCCACACACCCATATGAAAAGTGGAGGCTAAAGTTGTCAACACAAGGAGATGGCTGCATGTGAGCCACCGATTGTCTAACAGGCATAATTGTAAAGTCATCTGATTTTCCAGAAGGAGCAAAGGATCTAGTGTCTTTTTGATTCTGGGCCTGATCAGTTTTAGACTACAAGCAGTGGCAGTAGGGTTGTTCACCAGAACAGTCCACTGAGATGTATAATATTCTTTGTGTAAACCAGCTTGAGTGCATCTGTTATTGCAAATAGAGACAGTCCCAACATTTGCATAAATTCTTGGTCCAGAATACAAACAAAATAGTCAGCATTATTATTGTTTTTTTAGACAACTCATTTAAAGAACTTCCTACTAGCTCAGAATTTTCTTTCATGAACCTCCCTTTTCTTCAATTCACCGAAGCTGCAGAAAACAGATTATCAAGTCTTCCTATTGCTAAATGCAATAGAAATGTTTCAGTCTTTATCCCCCTTGACATTTCACTAGCTTTTGACACAAAGGACAGCTTTCTCCTTAATAAAAACTATCTTTCTTTGTTTCACATGATAATTTATTTCCCTGTGTTTCTTTTTATATCTCTGACCAAGCCCACTTTTTTAAACCTATTTTATAAGTTCTTCCTCACCCTCTTAATTTTAATTGTTGCAGATCATTAGGATTTTGAACTTTGCCTTCCAATTCTCACTGTACTTTCTTTACCTAGGTCATTTTATCAATTCCTGTGAATTCAAATGCTATTTATGTACCCAATTTTCCAACTGAGTATCTTCAGATTACATCACTCTTCTAGGATCAAAACAAATATATCCACCTTCCTAATTAAAAATACTAAGTGAATGATCTAATCACTTCTAAAATTGAACATGGGTAGAGAAATGCAACAACAGAATTCTAGATCTTCCACAACTCCAAGACTGCTCTTCCTAAAATAATCCCTGTTTTATTACTATCCTCTTAGGAAATCTGACTAGAAGGGTGGGAAGTTTACCCCAGCACTTCCTTTTACCTCCCTCATCCTTACCTCTGACTTTCACTCCAAAGATTGTTAATTATGCATTCTAAGTCAATCCCTAAATCACTCTTCATTATCTCTGCTACCAAATTAGCTCAAGCCATCTGAACTATTTAGATATTTCTGTAATGGGTATCTATGTGTTTGCTCTTGACCTTTTCAAAGGCATTCTCAACTGAAAAACCAGAACTATCTTAAACATGTAAAGTTGATAATTAGGTTACTTACTATAAACACTTCAAAGGCTGCCTGTTGCTTTTAGGATAAAGCTAAAACTCCACACAGTCAGGCCGGAGGCTCATCCCACTCTTGCCCTCATCAGATAAACTCCCAACATACTTCTCATGGTTCAGCTGCTCATGGGCTCTGCCTGTCTCTTTTTCTTATTTCTCCTCATTATTCTAGGCCTGGCTTAAGTATCCCTTCTTTGGGGTATCCAGCACTGTCTTTGAAATCTACATTATACTCCCTTATATGTCTCATAACAGCTATCGAAATGTATTTCTGCTTTTTATTTGCTAATTTTTTGTTTAATATTCACAATGGTTTCTCTCTTGACACAGAACTTAGTACATGGAAAGCACTGAGTATTTATGGGTTAAGTGAATATAAAGATATAGAATAATGAATATAGAAATAGTTTCAGAATTGTAATGACTTTGCCACTTTTTTTGAGCTTTTGAGTTTCTTTTATAGGATTAATCCCTTTTATTACTTTTATGACTATTTCACAGCAGTCTATGTTTTAAATGTTGCTACTAAAACTATATAGGATCTGAAGTAACTTGAAAATGTGAATTCTTTATTTCGATTTTTTTAAAGGATAACTTCTTAAGAATCTGTCTGTCTTCTTCCTCATTGCCTTTTTTTTTTTTTTTTTTTGTGAGGAAGACCAGCCCTGAGCTAACATCCGTTACTAACCCTCCTCTTTTTGCCGAGGAAGACTGGCCCTGGGCTAACATCTGTGCCAATCCTCCTCCATTTTATATGGGATGCCGCCACAGCATGGCTGACAGGCAGTGCGTCGGCGGGCGCCTGGGATCCGAACCGGCGAACCCCGGGCTGCTAAGCGCGGACGAAACCGCTACGCCACCGGGCGGGCCCTCCTCATTGCCTTTTAATTATTTTTAGAAAATATTAGAAAATCCAAATGAGTGCAATTTATAGTGGTGCCAAACTTGATAACAGAAGAATTTCAGATTGAGAATTTATTAAGCCTAGTGACAGCCACAACTACTTTAACAGAAGGATATACTCATGGCTCAATTAAATTTTCTATTCTCTGAATCAGGTAATCAATGACAACTAAAAACCTTGGCTAAACATACCTTTCTCCAATGAAGATTGGGAAGGTACATGTCAGAATGATGAAATTATCTCCATCAGTTTCCTTTCATTTTGTTTCTTTCAGAATATGAAATTGAATAGCTACTATGAGCCATCTAAATTGCAATTTTAAGTATTTTTATTGTAGCATGACACATGATAAATACATAAGTGATGCCAGAGTCTCATACTTTGTTTTATGTGATAACTTCAAATTGGATAAGTATTAATGTGATCATATACATAAAATTATTATGCCTGCTTTGCTAGTTCCTAAAATTTATACTTTTAGGATTCAAAAAACTAAAACTAATGATTAATGAATAGTTTATTGCCAACTTTTAGAAAAGCTTTTTATCTTAGTGTTCCTATCAGAAATAAGTAGTGTTAATATAATAATTAATATTATCATAACAACATCAACATACTAGATTTTCTTGAACTAGTTAACATACTTCTATCAGGGTAGTAAGTGGAAATGTTGTCAAACAATTGAATTCAAAAAGACATCATTAACAAGAAAACATTACATACTTGTTATGGGTACTCACAGAGGGGAAGGGACAGAAGTTTGAGAGGAAAAAAAATAGAGCAAGATCAAGATAAATGTTAGAAAATGCAAGTGATGGTTAATTTTGTGTGTCAAATTGACTGGATCACAAGGGTCCCACATATTTGGCTACATATCATTTCTGGGTTTGTCTGTGACGGTGTTCCTGAATGAGATTAGCATTTGAGGCAGTAGACTGAGTAAAGCAGATGGCTCTTCCCAGTGTGGGTGGGCATCATCCAATTCATTGAAGATCTGAATAGAACAAAAAGGCGGGGGAAGGAGAATGTGTTCTCTCTCTGCCTGACTGGTAAGCTGGAACATCCGGGATCCCCTGCCCTTGGTTGGGACTTACACCATTGGTGCTCCTAGTTCTCAGGCCTTGAAACTCAGGCTGGAATTTACACCACCAACTCTCTGGTCCTCAGGTCTTGGGACTCAGACTGGAACTACACCACAGGCTTTCCTGAGTATGCAGCTTGCAGATGGCAGATTGTGGGACTTAGCCTCTATTATCACATGAATCAATTCCTTATTTTATAGATACAAAATTGGTTCTGTTTCTCTGGAGAACCTCTGGGCCTGACTGACACAATGTACTTTAAGACAATTAGAGTTGCTCATTGAAGGAAAATATTTTCTGCTGAAGTAGCATGCACTTTATTGAAAATGTATTCTTGTGTAATAGAAATATTACATTTAATCCAAATCTATAATAAAATTCAATTAAGTACATCTTATATTCAATACAGTGTGGTAGGGACTGTGGAAATTTAGGTTTAAATGTATATGGTCCATCTCCTCCAAGAACCTAGAATCAAAGTGGGGGGAGGCCAGAAGAAATAACTATAATGACAAAAAGATTAAATAAATAAATCTACAAATATAATATTCAGAAAAGAGAGAAAGAGACAAGACTAATTGTCCAGAGTAATTTAGTAAAGAAGCAGATGTCATGGGAGATCATTAAGGATCCATGCAAAAGAGGGAATTTGAGGTAAGCAGTGAACTTATTGACAGATTGGGAAGTATGTCAGAATACTTCAAGAAGCAAGGACAAGGCCAATTCAGATCGATGAGAAGTGCAAGGCATAAATATAAAATGTCAAGCTATCAGGTGTGGGTAGACTATTCACCAAATATTTACTAAAAATCTATTATGTACCAAGCTGTGTTCTTAGTATTGAGGATTAAGCAATCACCATGAGAGGTCACCCTATCCTTACGAAGCCCATTAACTAGTAGGGGCGGGAGTGGAAGATGGCAGAAATTAAATTAAAAAATTCAAAAGCAATAGATAATAAGCACTATTTTGAGAACTGATATGGGGTATATAATAGAGATTGCCCACTATCATGCAGGCAAGAGTCAACTGCTTGTGTGAAGCATATGGCTTGTTGAGTGTTTACTGTGTCATGTACAGTGTTAGGTCCTTTATAAATCACAACCTTCTCCTTCCTCACCTTATCTGCAAAATCATTAGACATTATGTGTATACATATCCACACACACATACAAATGCATTAATGGAAAAGGCAATAGGATGGAAATTGCAAAAAGAAAATTGGAAAGAGAGGTAGGTGAATTTTTAAATTCTAGGTGATCTAGGTGAGTCAATTCTACTACTGCCTGTCCGTGAACTTGTAAGCAAGCTATCTACATTCTGAGCTGTATTTATTGCATAATTCGGTTGAGAATGGCAGCAACTCACAAGAGAGCTGAGAGAAAAAGTGAAATATATGTGGACATACTTTACAAGCTAAGCAGAGATGTGGAAATATAAGAATATGTTTATCACCATCTTTATATCGTCATTATTGGTACACGTGTCTAAAGCATGTAAAATTGAGAATAATATCGACATAAATTCTTAGTAATTTAAACTGATATTATCCTTAGTTGTATTACTGCAGTCCAAGATGGCTATAATACATAGGCCATGAAAGAGGACGTTGCTACATCAATGGGAAAATTCTTTCTGGCAACATTTAACACTGAAGTTAAATTTTCTCACATAATAATAGATAGAAATAATAGTAATAATAAACAAATACATAAAGTGATTATAGGTAAAAAACACTGTATATATGTGTATATATATGTGTATAGATGGATATAGATATGTATAGATGCAGATATAAGCAACTAGATGATTGGTTTTGGTACATAAAGCAGCAGAGTATCAAATTAAGTTACTTATTACCTTCGAATTGGCAGCTCATTCTTCCTTCTCACTGGACAATTCTGTAACTGAGAGACTGGCTGAAACAGCCATCAGAGACAGGATGAGAAGCTAGAAACATGACCACTTAGTTCATAGGCAATATTTTTCAGTCTCCTTTACAGCTAGCAAAAGCCACGTGATTAACTAATGGCCAATATAGGCAGAAGTGTCTAGTGAAAGTTTGGGACATTTTATTTAAAAGCTAGTGAATACACTTACTTTGCTGCTTTTATTCATCATGGCTTCTTCCAGCCTGCTGCCTAGAATCAATATATGATAGCTGGAGCTACCAGTTTGGCTTAAGGGTCACGTTGTAGGTAATCTGATGTGGAGTAGCATTGACATATACGCTCTGGACAGTTCATTTCAGGATATTTATGAGAGAGAAATACATTTATGTCTTGTTTGGTCTCTCTTTATGACAGCTGCATGTAAATACTGTGAAATACATTGATAGTAAACAATTAGAGAAACTATTAAGGAGCCATCATGTAATCATAAATGTCATATTCTGAGAAGGGATTACATGTATTTAAAAATACTTTTTGAGGGAAATATTGAGAGATTCATGTAAATTCAATAAAAGATAATAAATAAACTGGCAATTATTCACTATTCCTATCCCAGTATAAACTATGAAGGGGAGTAATTTGGGACAGGTTCCTACTTTGATGTCAAGAATTGAAAAACTGAAGTCATAAAACTGCCAAATTAGACAGAAGCCAGGTGTCCTTTGACTACCAGAGTCTTGTAGGATCAGGTCTACCTTTATTCCACTATGCATTTCCCAAGAAAAGTAATTGGGAAGGTGTCTCAAAGATTAGACACCTGCAATCAATCAGGAGAGAACACTTCCTGCACTTCAAGTCCCACACTCAGAGAGAAGTACTGGTCATCAGAAATAGCCTATTTTTGGAAATGAGGATGAGAAAGAGGAAAGCTATGTCATGTGTTAATTTTGTCATATCACCTTGAAGAACAGGGTTTTGTTTGCTTGTTTGTTCATTTTAATAATATACTGGGAGTGAAGAATTCTTCATTTAATTTGTCCCATCCAGATTCGTGAAGATGTTAGTAATCAGTATACATCCCGGAAGCTACAAAGTTTTCGTTATTATTTACATTATTCAGGCCATCTGAATATACATAAAGAAATAGAAAATAAGTAATTGTTAGAACTAATTATTTCCAGAAAGTATTGTCATGTCCATGAAAAAAATACAAACCCAAATCTCTCCAAATTGCAAAAATATTATATTTTATTTGATCAGCATCTATAAAAATAAATACTCTATATACATATATAATAACCAATAATCCCAAAACATGAAAACACGCTTGAACTATTGTAGTTAATTTATACATGACCTATTTCAATTTTTATCAGAACTATCATCTTGGAAGTTTTCCTTAGCACAAAGAGATTTAGGTGATGGGGAATAGGTAATTTCATGTACAGGAGAGAAAATTAAGCACACTAATTTGTCTGAAATCTCTCTGACTGGCAAGGATTTAAAGTTAAGTCAGAGAAACACAATTTAGTGTTACCTAGAAGAGGCAGTCAAGGAGGTTGGAGGAGGAACCTAGAGAAAAATTGAAGAAGCTGTGGGCTTATTGTGATTTGTTAAGGCAGAGCAAGGGATTGATTTGTTGTTGTTGTTTTGAAATTTAATTTCTGTATGCAAGGCCATCTCCTTATGCATCTCAGCCTGAAAGTTTTTATTAGGGCCTATTAACTTATGAGCCCTGTGCTACTCTGTTCCAAATGGTTCTCCCAGTGAAAATTTACACTCAGCTAAGAGACTTAGCAAAAAAAAGGGTCCTATTTATGCAATTGAAGAAGAGGAAAAAAAGCCTTAAAATTCTTTTCAAAGTATAAATGGATGACAGAGGATCATCAAATTCACGAAGAGAGAAAACAAAATTACCTAAAATAGTTAGAATATATGAGAGAAAAAATAAAAGATACACTCAAAGCGTATTCAACGCAACATTAATAGCAGTTAAGAAATTAAGAACAGAAACAATAGAGCAAAAGATATAATCAATAAAATAATGCATTGATTGCAATTCCTGTCATGATTAGCTTTAAAATATCGGTCTGTTTCTAACCACCTCTACTGTCACCAGCATCTCTTGTCTGGATGATTACGTCGACCTTTCCATTGTTCTTTCCCTATTGCAAACGTTTCTCTCTTCCTCAGTCAGTTCCAACAGAGTAGCCACTGATCCTGTTAAACATAGAATAATCCAGATTTCATGTCACTCATCTGCTCAAGATCACCTGAAAACTCAATCAAAGCAAAATCAAACTCCTTTCAATATCCTGCAGGTCCTACAATCCGTGTCCGTTACCTCTGACCCCTACTGTTTCCCCCAGCTCATTTTGCTCAATCGTACAGGCTCTTGCATCAGGGTCTTTGCACTGTTATTTCTTTTGCAAATATTTGCAAACATTAAATGAATCACTTGTTTATCCGGTTTAGCTCTTAACTTAAATGTCACCTTCTCGATGAGGTCTTTCTTAGTCATCACATTTAAATTGCAACCAATTCTGACATTATATAGCTTCTCTTTTTTCTACCTGGCAATTATTGTCATCAAAAGTCCCTAAATTGTTTTTGTTTATCATTTATTTTTATCTCTGCCATTGGAATGTGAGATTGAAGGTGACAAGAATTTTTGTTTTTTGTTTTTATTGCTACATTCCCAACAGCTATGACAGTGCCTGGCATGCAACAAATGCCTAACAAAGAATGAATACATACTTAATAAATTAATTCCAGGATGATGATTGAATGGGTAAATGAGGTTTAGAATAGAATAAGAAAGTTCTCCCATAATTAGAAATACTTTGTAACATTTCAGTGCACCTAGTTTAAAAAAGACAATAAAAATCATTCAGAGAGAGTTGGGAAAAGCAAGACAGAGACAGAGACAGAATATTTATTAATCAAAGAATAAGATTTAGACTGACTTCTAATTTCTCGGAGGCAAAATATAATTGTGAAAAAATTTCAGTGTTCTTATAAAAATACATACAGAGGGAAAATATTAATATAGCTTAAGAGAAAAAGAAAGGTATACCAAGATATGTGAGAATTTAGAAAAATAATTCAAATTAAATAATAAAAACTTTAAAAGCCATGTATTTATTGGCATGTCTGGCATAGAAAAGAAAATATATCATTGTGGAAACAATGTTTATTACCTTGGATCTCTCACAAATCCATGACTCATAGAGGAAACCCTCACGTTGTGGCCATTTTTCCTCAGGTTGCTTCTGGCTGGCCCCCAGTGTTATAATAGCTACTCTTATTTAATCATAAGTAGACCATAAGTTAACAATAACTAGTAGACCATAACCATTAGCCATAAGTCTGTCCTCCAGTTTTATCATTAATATCTTCTTAAGGGGAAAGTTAGTCAAGTGTGACTCCAGGTTTCACAAGAGAAACCCTCAGTACTTTAACCCCACCTCTGAGAGAACTTTCCCTAGATAAGGCCCCATGCCCCCCTTGGTACTGTCATCCATCTCCTGCCAAGTTCTTTCAGAAGAAGGACCGAAAGTCTCATGCTGACCTAGTCAGGAGAACGAGATTCTGATCAAAATTGCCTCTATTCCTTTATTTTCTTTAAGGGAACGTTTATTAATGTCAGATATTGTACATGTACAGGTCAGTTCATGGAGATGAGTGCACGTACCTCTGATTTATAGCATATTTTAAAAAATATGATTTATGTGTAACTTAAGGCTAATACGACTTTTCTTTCTTTAATTATAAAGGGAAAAGAGCATTCTAGAAAAATAAAACTAGGCTCCAATCTACTTTATCTTTTCCATAACAACCCTCACTTTGGATAATCATGGTAAAACTTAGAGAAATTTCCTTTTCAGATAATTTGTTCAGCATCAACACATTATGAGCTTATTTTATTGCGAGCCGTAGACCAACGCTAACATTGTAAAAGGAAGTAGCTATGTTTTAAGTGGTGAAGGTAGGTAATACCCTTTTATATGCAAACAATATAAATCTAAGTAATATTGTGCTATAAATATTTTTTTTATCTGGACAGTAACCTGTAAACTTTTATCTTCAATATTCAGAATAATTCAATTGCAATCGTTATTCTTAATGTAGCAGACCTAACTTCCATTTCCCTATTTTTTGAGATTTCAGTATAAATAAATAAAATCCTTGAATAAATTCCATTTTGATTTGAATACATGCATAACATAAATTAGCATGCATCATTTTCTCTCTCTGTATATATGTACATATAAACATTTTATAATAGACTACATTCTTTTTACTGAATTTATAAAATCGAGAGATTTTAAAGACATTGGAATTTTTTTATAATTAAAAAATATGACATCATGGAATCAGAAGATAAAATGTAATTAAGTATTTGAGTCCCAGTATATATATATATATATATATATATATATATATATATATATGCTTCCTTCTATTGACATTTTTCCCTATCAAAAGTGAATGTATTTAAAAATAAAGGTAGATAATTAAATTCATGGTATTTATTATTCCTTATCCTAATTATATTAAAAAAAGTGATGTCATGACATAATAATAAATTGATAGAGATGCATGTATTCTTCAACATGGAAAGTATTGTAGTTGTTC
Organism: Tapirus indicus; assembly: GCA_031878705.1. Taxonomy (NCBI): domain Eukaryota; kingdom Metazoa; phylum Chordata; class Mammalia; order Perissodactyla; family Tapiridae; genus Tapirus; species Tapirus indicus. The sequence continues at coordinate 20,356,797 of CM062936.1, forward strand.
ATACATGAATTCTAGTTTTCAAATGCCTGGGTCTCATTCAGGCATTAATATGTAACAACCAAGAAAACTTAGTCAATTTTTCTACCCCTTCCAATATTTAATTTTCTTATCAATATAGGATGACGTGTAGTCTGAGAGATCTAATTTATTGATGTAATTGTGTCAAAATAAAAATCTTATGCTACTTGGATGTTTACAAAAGAAATCTCATAGAAGATCCTATTAAATGCCTCAAGGTCTTCTTGAGAGGGAGTCGATAGCCTCCATTTATTGTACTTATTAGCTAGAAAGAGTAAAAACCTTAAAAAGACATCTATTTCAAGGAATTACAGAAATAATTTAATAGTAAGGAATAATATTAATGTTATATAATAACAAGGAAAGCAGAATAAGCCCTTAAAAATGAAGAGGGAAAAGAGAAATTAATGATAATAGATAATAGGAAATTTATAGGTTTAATAACAAAAGGATCTAGTCTTTTAGAAGAGCAGTGATGAAGGTAAACCATGACTGAAACCAATCAAAATTAAAATTTAGGTAAAAACCACAGCTATAAAGACAAAAAAGAAAATTGCTTTCTTTGGTGCTTGAAGTAATTTTGAAAACTCAATGAAATGAACAATTTTCTAGAAAAAATACAAATTATAAAAACTTACCTTTAATGAAAATTTTAAGTCTAAAACCAATTGGGATAGCATCATTTTAGAAATAGAAGCTTTACTACTAAGTTATTTTGTGGTAATACCCAAACACTGAATTTCAGAAGCCCAATCAATAAAGTCAGTTTCTCTGTCATGTTACATGTTCACGGTGAGTAGTCTGAGAGCTCCGTTATGCCCTGCTGCATTCAGGACCCAGGACACCAGAATAGGCACTGGCTGGAGTACTGCTGATCCCTTCTACCAATTCAAATGTTAATTGCTTCCAAAAAAACCCTCTCACAGACACACCCAAAATAATGTTTGACCAACTATCTGGGTACTCCATGGCCCAGTCAGGTTGACACATAAAATTAACCACCACATGTCCTTAGGAAGGACAGTACAGAAAATACTTAGCGCTTAGAAGGGAAAATTATAACAATCATTGGAATTAACCTAGGTAGGAGAGCTACACCATTAGACTTTTCCCTAAACTATTTAGTGCAATTGGAATAGTTTCTTTGGGTCCTTACCCTAAATTAAACTTTTACTCTGAGACAAATTAATTCATTCAGAGATTTTAAAAATAGATATGCCAACCACAAAATTGCTCTGTTCTTTGCAAGGAGACCGAGAATCAATGAGTCTTTGTCACTCAAAGCATTTTCAAGTTTATATTTTGATATTTGAAGATGAGAATCTGTTGCCTCTTCCAGTCCTACAACTATGAAATCAGGAAATGTGTTTATTCAACTTCATGCATGCTTGCAGACTGGCGAATTCTTTTCTGAATTTCTCTCCTCCTTGTAATATCTTTTCTTATAATACTTTATCAAATATGGCTAAGGGGAATCTGCATGTTTTAAACACTTTTAGGCAAAATATCAAATTCTCTATTATATAACAGGATTCAGTAGAAATTGTGATAAACATTACTTAGTCAAATATACTTGGTTTCATCCCTTTTCTTCCATATTTCTTTGCATTCTTACATCCTTTGCAAAAAACAACATAAAGATTTTTCTGGTCCTGACTTGTGTGGACACTTATTTTTTCACTCATCAAAATAACAAGTAAATATGATTTAAATATATATCATTAAAATGAAAGTAACAAAAACAATTTAAGGGAGAAAAAATAATTGTATCCATACCTAGGATGAGATCGTTACTGCAATTAAACACTTATTTTATCTGGCAGCTTCCTAGTAGCCTAGGCTAAAGTTAAAAGCAATATTATATACTTATAGTTAAAAGGAAGCCCACCATTTTACCTGGGGAGACATTTTCACAGCACTAAATTCCTGGACAATGATTTTCCATTTTCCATCATATAAGAAACAGTAAGCAATAGAGTAGTTACAATGAAAAATAATAGTTTGTAGGTGGTCATGAAATATTCTTCAAATAATCCTTCCTTATATCAAAATTTAATTTAAAAAAATAACTAGTAGGGGCTGGCCTTGTTGCCTAGTGGTTAAGTTCGGTGTGCTCCGCTTTGGCAGCCTGAGTTTGGTTCCCAGGAGTGGATCTACGACACTCGTTGGTGGCCACGCCCTGGTGGCGACCCACATACAAAATAGAGGAAGATTGGCACAGATGTTAGCTCAGGGCAAATCTTCCTCAGCAAAAAAAAAAAAAGAAGAAGAAGAACAAGCAAATATACACTTTATATAAATGAAGTTCTTACTATGTGCCAGATCTTAGACTTGTTCCTTGAACTCATGGAAGTTAATTGGGGAAATACATAGTAAATAAATTAAAAATTACAATTGATTTTTTTAAATTTTTTTTTTAATATCAATAGTCATTGATAATAAAGCAAGGATGAAGTTTGCTATTTTATAGCTGTTGAAAGCAATTGTAGAGTCAGACTATGTAGTTTAAAACTTGTAATTATGTCTACTGTAAAGATCAGCTTGATGTTTTTATTAAACAAAATATTTGGAGGCTATAAATTGTTAAACGAAGACATTCAAGGAAATGAAACATCATATAGCAAATATAATTAAGTAAATATGAAACTGTCTTTGGTATGATCTAGACACTTGTCAGTCATCCAAAACACAAGTACATAATTTAAATTTTTATGGAAGTTTTCTAAAAAGTGTTAAAATTAGGGGCCGCCCGGTGGCGCAGCGGTTTGGTCCACGCTTGGCAGCCCGGGGTTCGCGGGTTCGGATCCCGGGCGCCCACCGACGCACTGCCTGTCAGCCATGCCGTGGCGGCGTCCCATATAAAGTAGAGGAAGATGGGCACGATGTTAGCCCAGGGCCAGTCTTCCTCAGCAAAAAGAGGAGGATTGGCAACGGATGTTAGCTCAGAGTTGGTCTTCCTCACACACAAAAAAAGTGTTAAAATTAAATTTCCTAATAGTCTTTGTGTCTCCCCAAATTTCAAATATTATATCTGCTCCTCAAAAATATTTTTCCCACTTTTTCATCCAAAATCTCCTCAAAGATTTCCCATTTATGTTCATTTTCTCCTTGCTTTCTTTTAATCTCTCCTCTGCTTCATATCTCATTGCCTATATGCTAATAACCAACCCATCCTAGACTTCTATAATATTCTTCTGTGACATGCCCTTTTTTGTCTTTTAAAATAAAATTGAATTTAGTCATTTCTCCCATTTATTAAAAAAAAAGTCACCCAGCTCTATTTTTCCAATAATGATGAGAAATTTTGAGCACCCAAGCAAACATGATGTCAAGAAAAAAAAATCTGGAAAAAATATTTATAAATGAGAATCCAGAGTGTTTCCCTCCTTTATTCACTTTCTAGTCAGAAGCAGAATTTAGTAAGTTACATATATTTAGAAGTACTCAAATCTAAATTTGAAAAGTCATGATTACACTTTTTAATTAAAGGAAAATATAAACACATCAAAGAGATTTTCAATTTCCAAATAAGATGAGATCAGTTGTCAACTGTTGGGAAACTGTATCAAATTACCTATTAACTTTGTGCAACAGGGTAGCTGTTTTACACAGACAAAATTAAGTAACAGGAGCACCTTTTCAGCACAAGGCGCCTAAAGTTTTAAAACCAAGTCAGAGTCTCTCGCTCTCTCCTCCCCTCTGTGAGTCCCTCCCTCCATCTCTCTCTCTCTTTCTTTTTCTCTTCCAAACTTAACTTTATCAAAGGTTTAATAAGAAAATAGTTGACAATGAAAGACATCAAACATTAGGGCCTCAGAAGCAATTTGCTCCATGTTTATTTGTGTTTCAGATTTTAGGCTGAAGTTTGTTTTCTGCTGATGATTTGTGATCTCCTACAGGCTAGAGATTACCAGGATTTATTCAAAAGGAAGGCTGATCTGCATTTTCTAGCCCCCTGGAAGGACACGCAAGTACAACACTGATAAGTGCTCTCATATACAATGGTTACTGGTACTTAAATCATATGCTGAAATTTGTCCCATTGTGTGCAGAATCAGGTGGTTTAGTAGGTGGTTCAATCGGAAACACTGCAAGGGTCATCTGGAAACCAGGATTTTCCCACTATGGGTGGCCTAGACTATTTCTACTAAAGATATTGAAATTATCATATTTGATAGGAGTATTATGCTATAGGAACATTTGGAATGTTTATGTTAAAATTTGAATTTATATTCCCTCAGTCTAGTAAGATCCATAAAAGGTGATGTTTCTTGGAATAGGAAACAACACTATCTCTTTCTAAAAATGGAAGAAATTACTCCCTTAGATGATTCTTGATGCAAATGCTTCTCAGACTTTAATTACTGTATCTATGCTTACACACCAAATAACACCTATATGGGTGTGACAGAATGGAGGATGGTTGGAGAGATGTGGGATAATGGAAAAGTGGAGAAGAATAGATTAATCCCTAGATTCAAACTCACTTTCACAAATTTCCCCAGAACTTTAGAAAGTAAACATTTAAAAGTAAGTGAGTGGTAATATATGAAACACCAGATTGTTAAAATATATATCTACAGATAGATAGATAGGTGATAGATACAGATACATATATAGAGATGTAGATACAAATATAGATGTGGCTAGATATAGATATAGTTGATTTAGATAGAGATGATATATAGATGGAGACATGAGTTATTCAGTAGTATACTTCTAAACACATTCAGTTGAGTTCCAGGAATAAATGAAAACTAAACCCTGTGAATAAATGAATTACTGTTACTTCATAGATTTCACATTTAGGTTAAGGTGTTTCTGTAGTTCTCAAATTTGGCATTACTTAAAATTTTTAAGTATTTCTGTATCATGTCTCATAATTACACTTAAACATCTTAAAGTAATTGCATTAAATAATTATATGTAACACTGACAAGTTAACAACTTAGGGTCTCATCTTGTTTTGATTAGTCTTTTACAGTATCTTTTCAATTAATCTTCTTGTCATTTACATAGGCAACTATAATATAGTCATCCTTTTCACTGCAGGTGGATCATTATTAAGGACAAATCAGATCACAGCATTTTCATTTAACAGGCTTCAATGATGCCCTATTAACTTCATGCTGGAGTGGACACAACTTAGCACAGCATACAAATCCCTCTGTGACCTGGCTTCTACCTCCATATACTTTCATTTCCACTAATCATTCCTCTATGCTGGAAATTTCCTAAAAGTACAACACAATGTAGTGTTCTATGATAAGTATGGATTTCTTAGGTCTAGATTTTTGCAAAATAGTAGTCTGATTTCTCAAGACTCAGTTCAGTATGTTTAAAATGGCTTAGGATTGTAATTGGTGTTAAGTTCCACCACAACTACATTCTTTTAATGAAATCCTATTGATTTTTTAAATCATAATATAGCTTACAAAATTCAAAATGAACGAAACAATATGAAGGGAAAAGTCTCCTGCCATCCCCTTTCATCGGACAAGTTCCCTCTTCCTGGTGGCAACAGTGGGATACAATTCTTTGTGTGTACAATTCTAGAGTCAATGCACATGTAAGCTAAGACCCCTTCAGATATACATGCTCTGTGCTTCACTCACAATTATTGAAACACCATGTTAGATATGAAGGATATAAAATTAACAAAACACAGTCTTAAAAACAAAATATGTTTTTAAGAGAGTGTGTTATAGAAACAATTGAAATACAGTGTTCTACAAGAAGGTTACAATTTAGTGGCCTGTGAATTTTGCATTTGACCAGTAGATACACTTTGTTTAGTCTACAGAATATTTAGAATATAAGCCATAATTATTTATCAGCAGGTAAAGAAATAATTTCCAGCTTTTTCTTGAAAAACAGGAAATCAGGATGCCACGGACCCACTTTATTTCTTTGTGTGTATAACTTATATATTGTAAAATGCACTCTTTTTGGTATACATCTGTGTGCAGTTCTCTGAATTTGATAAATGTACCAAGTCATGCAACCATACACACAATCAAAATAAAGTTCCATTACTCTCTCAAAAAAATCTCTTTTGTGCTGCCCCTTTGTAGTCAAACACTTTCCCCACTGTTAATCACTGGTAACCAATGATCTGTTCTCTCTCCCACTAATTTTGTCTGTTGCAGAATTAGATTAACATGAAGTCATGTACATATATGCACAGACGGCTTCTCTGAACTAGCATAACACATCTGAGATTCATCTGTGTTGTTGCATGTTAAAGAGTTTGTTCCTTCTTATTGTTAAGTAACGTTTCATTGTATGGTTGCACCACAGTAAATCTATCCATTCGCCATTTGAAGGGCATTTGGCTGGCCTTCTGATCTTACCATTGTGAACAAAGTTTCTATAAACATTCACATAGAGATGTTTGTATGAATCTGTCTTCATTTCTTTTGGGAAATGTCCTAAAAATCCTCTGTGCTCTGCCTATTCATCTCCTTCTCCCCTCTAACTCCTAGCAAGCACTGATCTTTTTACTTTCTGAATAGTGTCACCTTTTCCAGAATGTTGTATAGTTGAAATCACACTATATGTAGCCTTTTCAGATTGGTTTCTTCCACTTAGTAATACACATTTAAGGTTCTTCCATGTCTTTTCATGACTTGACATCTTGTTTCCTTTTAGCAGCCAGTAAACATTCCATTGTTTGATGTATCAAAGTTTATTTATCCATTAACCAACTGAAGGGCATCTTGGATGCTTCCAAGTTTTGGCAATTATGAATAAACCTGCAGTAAATATCTGTGTGCAAGTTTTTGTTTGGACATACCTTTTTAACTCATTTGGATAAGTTCCAAGGAGTGTGATTGTTGGATCATATGGTAAGAGTATGTTTAGTTTTGTTAAGAAACCACCAAACTGTCTTCCAAAGTGGCTGTACCGTTTTGCATTCCCACCAGCAATGAATGAGAATTTCTGTTTCTCCACATCTTCACTAGCATCTGATATTGTCAGTGTTTTGGATTTTGGTCATTTTAATACATGTGTAGTGGTATCTCATTGTTTTAATGAGATATATGTTTACATATCCTGAGCATATTTTCATATGCTATTTGCCATCTGAATATTTTCTTTGGTGAGATGTCTGTTGAGGTCTTTGGCCCATTTTTTATTTGGGTAGTTTGTTTACTTACTATTGAGTTTTAGGAGTTCTTTGGAAATTTTGGACAACAGTCCTTATTGGTATGTCTTCTGTAAGCATTTTCTCCCAGTCTCTGGGGTCTGTTCTCATTCTCTTGACAATGTATTTAACAGAGAAAAAGTTTTTAATTACGTCAGTCCAGCTTATCAATTCTTTCTTTCATAGATGGTGCCTTTGGTGTAATATCTACAAAGTCATCACTATACCCAAGGTCATCCAGATTTTCTCCTATGTTATCGTCTAGTATGTTCACTCTTACAAGAAGCTGCCAAGTAGGTTTCCAAAGTGGCTGTCCTATATGAGAGTTCAAGTTGCCCTACATTCTCAAGAGGATTTAATGTGATCATTTAAAGCCATTCTAATAGGCATAAGGTAGTAGTATATTATAGCTTTAATTTGTGTTTCCCTATTGACTAACAGTGTCGAAGATCTCAAGGTCTCTATTTCCCAGTTCCCTTCGCCATAGACAAAGTTCCACTATTAGGGTTTCAGGTGACTATGCTGTTATTGATTCTTTGTCTAAAGTACCCTACACAACTGGGGCTGGCCTGGGGACAGAACCAGGAGAGAAGAAAAAGAAACCAAACAAATAAACACAAAGAAATAGGACTTCCCTCACACTCAGTCAAACAGAAGTCCCTTTTCCAAGTTGTCTGTTTGAAACTGGGGTTTTCTCCTGAAATTTATGCTGCCCAGCTGGCTGCTCGCTTCTGTGATTTACCACATTCTTGAGGCAAAGAGGGAAATAAAAACAAAACACTCATTCTTATTAACATGCAAATTTTATTTGGTTATTATAGAGTGTGTTATTTAAGTTTTGTCCTTGATCCCCATCCTGTCTGCTATTGTTTATTTTTTTTGGAGTCCTCAGGTTGCTGGGAGATATGCACTGTGGTCAGCTCACCCTAGTTAGGCCAGCACCAGAAGTCAGGACTGATCCCCTGAATGGCTTTATCCGACTGCTTCATAAAGAATGTGATTCTTGCAGATCTTCAGAGACCACACCAATCAAGAATACATGCAGACCTGTTTCACGTATTAAATATGCCCCTTATTAGCTCCTACGGACAATTGTGACCACTTTTTATGAAGAGTACCGGCGGAGTGCATAGGAGGGACAGACAGTTAAGATAACTTTGGCGGGGGGAGCATCATAGAAACTATTCTGAGTTGAGCTCGAAAGGATGACCAGACATTATTAATGCATCATATTGGTAAGAGTTCAGGGAGAAGATGGAACAGTGCTCCACATAGGGATAGCAGGGTGATAAATAAATGACGAGCAATAGGATATATTGGAGTATATGAGGAAGCTATTTGGTATAAAACTAATTCAGCCTGACCTTATATTTCTAAAAGGGCCTGACATGGCCTTTGAACATGCATCGTATATCTGCTTTAAGTATTTACCATGTCCCAAAGACAAGAACAAATGCCCTTAAGATCAGGATGCAACTTCCCACACATTGGCATTTCCTTAAGGATAAGCATCTCTCCCTCAGCTAGGAATTGATTGCTGCACTCACCCTGTGAACACCCAACTCCAGACAACAGACCTGCTACCTGCCATGCCCATCGAGACAGCAAACCTGATACCTGCTGTGTTCATCAATCACTGTTCTGACAGGGGAGTCTCGTGACTATTGTAAAAGGGACATTGCAATCATATGTGATACATGCTCTTTGACAGTATATAACCACTCTGTACACACCTACTTCTTTGGAGTGCTCCATTCCTTTGTGAAAGAACTCTCCCAGGCTATATGGTCCTCAAATTTGGCTCATAATAAACTCACCCCAATTTTGATCTATAGATTGGTTATGGACTATTTGCGTCAATAAGGGAAATAACATTTGAGTTGTCGAGACTTCCCTCTGGCTGCTTCCAATCTTGTTCTCTGTTGGGGAAACATAATTAAAGACAAAAATTCTTTCCAATCCAGAAAACCTCTTCACAAAGGTTGAAGAGAATGAAAACAAGTTTATTATTGAATAAGTATTAAACCAGAATGTGATGTGCACAACAAGCTGTCTTCAAAGAGATCACAAAGACAGAAAAAACCTCACTCTTTTATATAGCCAAGTAGATACAACCCATTACATACATTTTCTCAAGATAAACAATGACTAGTCCTCAAGTGAGACAAATTGACAGCACCATTTGTCACATGTAGTTCATCCAAGATTCATCTGGTAATTGAGACGGCTATCTGTGTTTGCTAATTTGTTTTATTCATAAGAAAAATAAACTTCTCATATCTTTATAACAGCTGGTAGATTTGTAACTTGAAGCAACGATACTTCAAGTTAGGCACTCAGCCTCCCACAGAAACTGGGAGATAGAGACCCTATCTTGTTTGATGATTACATTTCCGAGAAATAATGCCCAAGTCCTTGAGAAAGGACTTCTGGATATTAAAATACTAAGAGGTTTATCTTTTAAAAAGGTTTACATACATTTCAGAGACAAAAAAAGAACTTAGCAATTATGTAGATTATAATTACTTAGAAGTTACAGTTACTAAGATTAATGCTCCAAGAAAGGGGAAGGTAGGGAAGTCTCTTCCCTTTTCTTCAAAAGGAGAGTTTAGACTCTTATTTTTAATTTATATTTGTCCTTATATTCCCTACAGTCTTTTTGTAACATGCAGCTAGAGCAATCCTGCTAAAATTTAAGTATTATCAAGTCATTCCTCTGCCCATAAACCTCCCATCCCACTTAAGCCTAAAAGCCAAATTATAAAAACAATGAAATTCAACTGTTGTCCTCTCTACCTGGAATCATGTTAATCCAAATATTCACTGGGATCATTTCCTCAGATGCCGTAGGTTTTTGCACAAATCTCAGGATATCAGTGAGATTTTTCTTGACTGTTCTATTTAAATTTGCAAACACCCTCCCATCACTGTGTTTCCTGACCCACATTCTATTTTATTTTTCCGAGGCATTTACCAATATGTAGACCAACAATAGTGCCATAGTTGTCATCCAATAAATAATTGTTGACTTAATGGCATGCAATTTTATTAAATAAATATGTTAGAAGTAATCAATGAAAAGGAAAGGTTACAAGAATGGAGGAAGGAGATCCAATAAGAAGCTATTGTAAAAATGCAGAAAAGAGTCTGAATTTCAATAAAAGCAAGAGAGTGATAGAATGTGAATGGCTTTGGGAACTTGTTAACATGATAGAATCAACCAGACTTAATGGCTGGTTGGAGATTAGCCATAAAGTACAGAAAGTAGAGTAAATTCCATGATTTCAGAATGAGCAAAAGGGCATTTATGTTAGCACCCACTAAAATATGAAATTCAGGGATATCACTTTGGGGTAGAAGTACTGATTTCTATTTCATTCCTGAGATTAAACGCAGCCTCTGCCACTTATTATGAGATGTTAGAAAATTTTAATAACCTTCCGGCCCCTCAATTTCTTCACTTGTAATAAGAATAAAAAATCACTTACTACAAATACATATAAAGTACTAAAAAGAGTACCTGGTATATAGTAAGAACTAAATGCATACTCATTATTTTGAGACTGTTATATTATTTTTATCATTATTATCTCATCCAGAAGCAAATGGATTTATGGATATGGGTTTATATTTACAGATTTCTGTGTGTGTGTGTGTGTGTGTGTGTGTGTGTGTGTCTGTGTGTATTCAGTCCTTATATCAATTTGTTTATAAATTAGATGACAATTCCTGTTCTTCTATGAGTTTCTTATGGTCAGACCTCTATTTATTTACCAGGTTTATAAGAACTGCTAATACATTATTCATGAGGTAATTCATGATACACAAATTATTGTGTCCATAACAATTGTCCAAACAAGTTTAAATTTTAAAATAATTTTAACATGCAATGAATATATTCTGATTATTGACAAGATTCAAGAGAAGCAAAATTTACTACCCTCTGACTAAGTTTTCTGTATCCAATTATTTATGATCCAGATTTCATAGGCAGGTCAAAGTAAAACAAATTTTCAGTTTTTTACAGCAATGTAAATTTTAAAATAAAACGTTCATAGAAATATTGTCCAAAAGAGTTGAGATTGTAGATGACAGTCTAAAATATGTAAATATAATACAACAATATATTTTAAAAAACAGTATTTTCATCTTATTTTTAGTTGTTCTATGTAATTGATTTTGGGGATGTGGTTTTTTTGTCCAAGTGAACAGAAGTGGCAGTTATAATTGAACAAGATGGCTTTAATGTTTGCCTCAGCTTGACTAAACTCTAGAAAGGGTTCTTCCTGGTGGATAGGCCTCTGACCTCCCTTTTCTTAGAGCATTTACTTTCAAAAACTTGCAATAGCAAATTCTTTCCCTGCCTCTTTGAGATGTAAATCTTCTTCCAGCCTCTTGCCAATTTTACAACCTAGAAAATGTCTTTCTCAAGGCCCTGGGAGCCATTTCTTTGAAACGTAATCATCAAGAAAGATAGCCCTTATCTTCTTATTTCTGTGGGAGGATAGGAGCTTAACTTCTAGAAGCATCAGTGAACAAACACTGATGGTCTAATGCATTGACCCATCTCCCCCCTAACAGTCCAGTACTTTTCCAAAGCTCAGCCCAGTGTTTAAAATTCTCCCACTTTCTGTTTTAGTGGAGCTGAGTTAGAGCTCTCTCCTCAATTGCAATAGTCTTGAATAAAGTTTCTGTTGCCTGTTTAACTTACCTGCAATTTACCATGATATAATATAAAAAAGAACCGAAGAGTTTTTTGGTGTTTTTTTTGTTGTTGTTTCCTTGTTTTTGATTGTTTCAAAGTGGCTGACCATTTACATCAGGAGATATCAAAGTTAAAACCATGCATGATTATGTATTGTGGTTGGAAAGACTTTTCCCAAACATTTTAGTCTCTCTATGGTATATAAGATTGTTAGCTGTGCTTAGATCATGAAATATGACAGTGTTGGAAGAGATGCAGATTAGAATGTGACATGTTTTTCTAAGCTCTTTATGCAGCATTATCTCCCCACATTTCACAAAAACAATGCTTTCATGAAAGAACATTAAAAGGAAAATAACCCCAATGGATTGCAAACTCCTTGACATGTGGTGCATGTGGCTGATGCACAACTCTAAAATGATTCCCATCATTTATTTTTAAAAATAAATCCTGGATACTATTTATCCCATTCCTTTTTACTCACATAAAAGTAGTCATCTGTGCAACAACTTTTCACAGACACTGTTGTCTGACATAATAACAATTGTAAAATATTGATGAAGCCAAAAGCAATGATCTCAAAGCTTCTTTGAAAGCTCAAACTGGACATAGCCTGTTGTGGCCTTAATCTCTTCTCATGCAGCAACGCCTAGAGCAAGTTAAAGTAGATTCTCTCATATCTCTGGGTGAGCAGAGAAAGCATGTCAGAAGCTAAATCAACTGTGTTTGGGTAAATAGGGTATGGAAAGCTCAAGTGCACAAGCCATGTCTAGCCTGTTTTCTGCTTGGTCAGAACTATTAAATAAGATCAGTAGCAAATGTACAGAGGCAAGATGCTTGTCCTTGACAAGAGAGGGAGAACAATGCCAAGGTAGTAATGACTCTGTCCTATAACCAAAGGAAGATAAAAAAGCCAATCGCCCTCCTGAGCTTCCCATTCACCACCAAATCGCAGGAAAACAAACAGCAGCTTTAGTCCCCTGGTACTGAGAAATACATTGCTATCCTAAACCATTTATTACTTATTATTCCTTCATTATAAAGAACTATGACCTTTATTCCATGACCACTGGATGTTTTCTACTGAGCAAACTTTTTTTTTAGGAAAATAAAAATTCTTTTCAAGTTTCAATAAAAAATGTGGTTTAAAGTACTCAGTTTACATTTTCATCCAATATTTATTAGGAAAAATGTATATTTAGTGCTACTATATGCTAGTATTGTCCATGGCACAGGGAACAATGATGATCATATGGTAAACACAGTCTCCACAGAGAAAGCTTCCAATGTAGTGAAGGAAGAGGCATTAATCAAATGCAAACTTACAATGATGAAAAGTGCTATAACAGAGAAGAGCATGGAACATTAAAAGTGTGCTAAAGTTTAGTAAGAATAGCAAGATATACAAGTTAATATATGGTACAACCTCAAGGGTATAAAATGGATCAGCCTAGAGTTTGAAAAACTTGAAGGATTTATAAATAGTCTGCTAGCTGTGGCTCTCTCTTAATGATTAAATTACTGAAACATTTTATATTCCTTATTATATTTTTCAAATTTTAATAAGAAGGTATTACACTTAAAATTGTGAAATGACAAAAATATTTCATATTTCAAAAGTACTGTTTTATTTTTTGATTAAAATGGATAGTTGATAATACTAGAAGAATCAGAACAAATAGCAGTGCACAAAGAGCATAAAAACGCAATTCCTATTCTCTGACAGAAGTAAGCACTTTTGTAAACACTTAAAAACATAATTTATTGGGTCAAATGTTACATAGTATTAATTTGTTACAATTTATGTGTAAAACATTTTATTGATTTTCATACATTTATGTTTATAATTACACTGGTAAAAATAATTCCATGAAAAAAATCCTTGTAGCTAAAAATGAGATTATTTCTCTAATAGAAAAAATAAAACTCAAAATTTCTTATTAATACTCTATCAGGACCATCATCCTCTCACTCAATTAGGAAGAAGATATTCAGGAATTTTCTGTCATTTTCAGAAAATATAAGAGAGGTTTTGTGATAGAGAATTGCAAATCCTCTGTTATCACAATGAGTCCAGGGTACAGATTCCAAGAAATAGAGTCTAGGATATAAGCTTGTGTATTTAATAGAAATAGCAAATGGCTACAAATTCCTCCTTCCACTCTGCAATGTGATTTTCCCGTTGCTCTTTTCATCGAGAGGTGCTATTTCTCCACCTTGTGGAATCAGGGTTGGTCCTGTGGGTTGTGTTGACTGACAAAATGCAGTGGAAACACATTGTGGAAATTCCAATACTGGACCAGAAGAAGACTGGAAGTTTCCACTCTTACCCTCTTGGCAAATTGCTCTGAAGCTGCCATGTAAAAATCCCTTGTCATGCTATTGGAGGATTACAGATCACATTAAGCAGAACTGTCTTAGCTGAGTTCTTCTAGAATTGACAGCCAGCAACAAATATCAGACTTATAGGCCCATCGTAGAACATCCAGGAACAGTGGAGTCACAAGATGACTATGGTCTTATGATTGAGCCCCTGGCAAGACTTGCAGGAGAAGAGAGCATCTGAGCGCATTCCAAGTTGCTGACATACTAGATTATGAGCAAATAAATTGGTTGATTAAAGCCACAGGATTTTGTGGTAATTTGTTATGCAGGAAAGGATAACTGGTAAATCTCCAAGACATCTAGTTTCTTAAGTAAAATTAAATCTGTCCAGAAGTCCCTGCTATGGTCCCTTTGAATAATAGCTAATAATAAAAATACTATCTAATATTTATTGGTAAGCGATGTGCTAAAGATTTTACATTTATTGCCCCTAATAATCCCCAAAGTAATAAACTTAGCACTTTTTTATCTCAACTTTACAGATATTGAAACATCGAGAGAGATTTAAAATGTTGTTCAAGTTCCACAACTAGAAATATAGACAAATGAATTCAAACCCAGGTCTAACTTCTAAGGCAATATTCTTAACCAGTACACATGTTATATCTTGTTCTTCCCTATTGTCTCATAATTTCCAAATATATTGCAGTCTTTACAAGGAGTAAAAATATTGAAACATGGAATGACACCATACCTTAAGATGAGAAACAAACCAAACAGTAACGGCATAAAATGAGATAGTGTTCTGTAATTTTTTTTCTCTATCCGCTCACACAGAGATTCAGAATGCCTTCCTGATAGAAGTTGCAATAACTATGCCTGAGGAAAGGCATGTTGTTTTAGGCGGCTAACAGAATACAGTACAGTACATAAAGAGCAACTGCTCATATTCAGCTTGTCAGAAAATAGGGAAGGTGGTAACTGGGGCATCCTCAGAAATGTACGATTATATAAGCAATGAGCTATAATCACTGAGTTATCAAAAAGCTCTTACAAAAAAACAAATAAAAATTATATGATAGCAAGCATCAGGTTAGGACAAGAGAGGACAAAATTAAAAATACAAACCAATATGCTTCCTTAATATGATGTCACTACAAGTGGAAATGAATCAAAGATCAAATCAACACTATTAACATTTTTCAGATAAATATTGCATGTGTATTGAAAAATAAATAAAACATAGCATATCCCCTTTATTTTTGAATGATTGCAGAACAAGCTTGCTTTTTATGCATTTTACAAGCATGCATACTGAGAAAAAAAATGAAATCTTGCTTCTTAGGAGCAGGATCTGCTCTGTTCGAATATTTCTCTTTTCAAGAATTAATGACAAAATTTATTTAAAAGAATATTCAAAGAATTACTAAAAAAGGTTTGTGCTCTAGAAATTTACAACTATAGTAAAAGACATTTTAAGTTTACTTTTGAATTATCCTCTCAATGCTCCATAATAGCACACAATTATGGATAAAACATGATCCCTCTCCTTCCCTCTGCACACACACACACACACACATACATACACACACTCAAAGGATATATATTATCTATACTCTGTATGTCTACCTTTATATATACACATACAATATACATGTATCATGCACATGCATTTTATTCCTATATACCATCAACAAATATTAAATATTTACAAATAAATTTAAAACATATGTAACAATACAAAATTCTAAATATAAAATGTACAAAAATTAAAACTAAAGATCACAAAAAGAGATACACTGTGTTTATGGATTGGAAGACAATATTATTAAGACACCAGTTTTCCCCAAATTTATCTATAGATTAAACACAATTCTAACGAGTTCCAATAAGCCTTTTTAAAAAGGAAATAGAAAATTTGCTTCTTAAGTTTACATGAAAACGCAATGAAAGCAGAATAACTTACACCATTTGAGAAAAGAAAACACTGAAACACTCAAATAAGACAACAAAGGACACAATAAATAGAATGATGAAACAGAAAAGACTGACATACCAAATATTAATGAGAAAGTAGTGTCCAGAACTCTTATGCGTTACTGATTGGAATGTAAAATATTACAAATCCTTTGGAAATAAGTTTTTCAGTTAAATGAAATACATGCCTGTTGTAGAGAGTTTAGTTGTTTGTACACATGAGTTTAGTTGTTTGTACACTGATAAAAGAAGACTGATTACAATCTTTCTTTCTTTCCTAAAGAGAACAAATCTGGAAACAAATGAAATGTTCAACAGTAGAATATGTATAGTGAAATACCTAAGGAAAAATACTGATTTAAATGGTCCTTGAAATATCAGGTTCGTCTTTCTATCCTATCAATATATTGAATGACACATTGGAATACGATTTGTAAGCTGTTAAAAATGTTTTTAGGTCAAGCTATCATGTGAAAATTCATGAGTTCTTGAATAATACAATATTGGAGAGCATAATGGGAGTTATTCTGAGTGCTATCCTGAAGTTTTATTCTACTAGGAAGGCCACAGCATTATAAACAGGTTACTTAGTTCTATGCTTATTATTTTCTTCTCTTGAAAGATATTGCATTTTAACTTTAGGTCACTGGCCCTTTTATTGTACCTTTCATTTTTATTTCCATTGAAGAATAGACTAAGACACATTCACTTGCAATTTTCTCTAACATCATTTTTTTCATGTGCATGCAGTGTCTCTTAAAGTAGAATATTGAAAGCCCCACCAATGTATAAACCAACTATACATGGATAATTAAGTAATTTGCACTTTTTCATAATTAAAATAATATCATAAAAATTAGGTTTCTCATAGCCTGACACAGACCAATTCAATTGTTCACAGCAGCATAACTACTACCGGCATGTAATTATTCTAAACATAGTTAAAGAAATAGTTGAATATACGTACAATAAAATAATGAAATACTATGTAGCCTTAAAATAATAAAAGCATAAATACATTAGTAATATAATCTCTATGCTATATAATTTACTTGTTTATATTGTTATTAAAAACGGATGCAAATGATTTATAGGATATGTATGTTCCTCTTAACACTAAAATAATGCATAGGTATAAAAATATATAGACTCAAATCTCAAACCAGATCTAGTTTTGGGTCTTGTTTATTCTGTTTGGCTATCAACACTCATTTAAGTAATAATACCCAGAGTCACAAAATTTGTACTTCAATGTTTTACATTCACAGATGTATTTTGTTAGTGGAAAATTATATAGAAAAATATTAATAAAAACCAATTTAGGAATTGTATTACTGGAGGGAAGGAAGGATTTTTCTGTTTTATTTTGGTGTTCAAAATTCATCTCTTGCTTTTGCTTTTAAGCCAGAAAGATTATTTTAACAATTGGATTTGGAACAATTTTTACTTTGTCTTTATGTCTCTACTAAATATTTTAAAAATATATTTTAATTGACAAAATTTAACCATTATTTTGTTCTTTAATAAAACATGCCAGGAATAAAATGATGGAATTTAAAGTGGGTATTTCATATAAATACCTGTGATATTTTGACTTCCTATAGGCTATAAAAGTAATAGCCATAAAGAATTAACCTATGCACAAATATCTACCTATCCAAGTGAATTAAGACAATGTGCACACATAATTTCATCTCAGTATTTCAAATCAATCTCAGATATTACACGTCTTCCACTTGTTTACCTCTGTTACGGGTATGCCACACTCAATAAAATTTTATAAGTTATATATAAATAAGTTTTGCAAAATTTTCTAATGTAATTACTGCATTTCTGATCACATTTCTGTCAATTATAACAACTTATCTTCCAGTATAGTCCCATTTTGGATTTAGTTTCTTGGGAAGATAACCCTCAAGGGAGAGAATTAAGTGAAAGGACTAACAAAAACATGTAAATGGAGCAGATGGAAGAGGAACAGAAAACGTCTCCAATCAACTAAAGAAGAAATTTGAAAAAATCACCTTGGAAAAGTGCAATATTGTTTTGATTGGAAATGGAGCTAGAAATGTGTGTCCAAGGGCAGGCTGACACAGCCAGGCCATGGGAAGTGGATCACAGAATCCTTCTTGTCATATAATCTAAAGGCGTTGCCAGTATACATGGAAGGCAGACAGAGAACAAATTTCTCCCTCCTATTCATATTCTCTCCTGCAAAGCAAGCCCATTAACCACCGTCTCACAGAAATGAAAATGCAGAGAAATTTTAAAAAGTTACTTCATTGTAAGAGATGGTAAATGACTAAAAATATGGTATACGTGAATACTTGTAAGGTGAATAAATGATTACTCACAAGACATGTTGTGTGTTTTATTCTTCAAGTGAGTTTTTTTTTTTAAGATTAATACCTCTGGAATATTATAAGCTAGGATTCCAGAGGCTGAAAGTAACAGCAACTGTGCTCAAAGGGGCATAAACAGTCATGATTAATTCATATCAAAAGGCTGTCCAGACAAAGTGTGAGGCCTTAGAGAGCATTGGAGCATCACAGAGAGAGGGCAGACTTGGAATCAGGTCATAGATCTCTTCCCAGGGCATGTGCTAAATCTCTTCGTGTGACCCTCTTATAGTATTAATATAATAGTGACTTCTTCATAGAAATGTATGTATGTGAAATGAAATAAAATCTCTGTAAAACATTTGGAAAAATATTCCACTCATAGTAAGAACTCACTATATTTTAGCTAGTATTATTTTCATGGTTACTAGCAATAGTAGCAGTAGTAGTAGTAGCAGTTGTAATCAGTGCTCAATAATATCACTTAACTGCAGGCTCTTTCTTTTCTTTCACTCTGCCATCTTAAATGCTGTCTTCCTCCTCAGCCTGGTAGCAATAACCCTAAAGAATACCCAGGCATTGTCTTGTTCAAACATTGTCCAGAAAAATCTGAATGGTCATCCTTGTCCTGAGCTAGATGTTGCTGCAAGTATCCTTTCTGATAGATGCAAGGCATGACTTCATTTTTTTTATTATTGATGAAATTTTTGTCTCTATATTTCTTATTATCTTTATTTCTTGAATCCCCATCAGTCTGATGACACACATTTATATTTATACTCTGGGAATTTATTTTTGAGGATTATATATTTCTGAAAACAAGTATTACCAAGTGTAAGCAGCTTCTAAAGTGGCTCCTGATGATTTGCTGCCTCTTTTGTAATATCCACTCCTTGCTGTGAGTTGGACTTTGTGTCTTGTTTCTAAGGAATAGAATACAGTGACAGTGATGGGATGTCATTCCTGAGATTAGGTTATAAAATGTCTGTGACTTCCATCTCTCTCTCTAGGGAGAGAGCCTTGGCTCTTGGTCGGGAAAGGAAGCTTTGATGCTGCGAGTAGCCTTATGGAGAGAGGCTCACCTGGGAAGGAAGTGATGGCTCCAGCAAACAGCCAGTGTGGGTCTACTGTCTGCCAGCAGCCACCTGAGTGAGTGTGGAAGAGGATTTGTCACCTAGTTGAATCTTGAGATGGCTGCAGCCACAGCCAGCAACGTGATTGCTGTCTCGTACTTTGTGAGAATCCTGGAGCCAATGGACCCAGTCAAGGCACAGCCAGATTCCAGCCCCAGAGACTCTGTGAGATAATAAATATTTGTTGTTTTCAACTGCTAAATGTCTGAGTAATTTGTTACACAGTAATAGATAGTATTTTCAAAATTAGCAGAATACCAGAAAGCCGTAAGGATTGATTTGCACATACCAAATTTAGACACTTTTCTAAATTTACTCCTTATATATTTAAGAGACATTGTATTTGTAGAAAAAGAATGTCTAAAATTTTTATCATTGTAATTTTCATGGGAAATTATGTCATTGCCACAGTTATTGTAATTATTTTTAAATAGGCAATTTCAACTAGATTGTTTACTCTCTTCCCTTGAAAAGACTTTTAATGAAATCATGCATCTTGTTAAATGGGAGGTATATTTTTTAGAACATTTCCTTCTCACAGCCAAAAATATCAGTATGTTATTCTGCACCCGGCTCCATTTGCCTGGAGCAGATGTGGATGCCTGGTCCAACACGTATATACCTAATTCTATCATTAGGAATTTGATACCAGTCTTAGAAACAGGGTTGGTACAAAGATAGAACTCTCTTATCACCCTCAAAATTCCCCTGTCCCATTTGTACACAACACCTCCCCCATGCTCAGGCTCTGCCAATCTGTCCTATTTTCTGTACATAAAGTTTTGCCTTTGCAAGAATGTCATAAATGGAATTATACAATGTGTATCATTTTGTCTGCTTTTTTGTTTTTTATTTATGATAATACATTTAAGATTCATTCACATTTTGCCTCTTTTATGAGTTAGTTACTTATCCATTCCCTGAGGTGCATTTATGTTGTTTCTAGTTTTTGGCAATTACGAATAAAGATAGTGCTTGTGTCAACATAGGTTTTAATTTCACTTGGGTAAGTTTCTGACTTTGTAAGAACCTGCCAGTTTTGAGAGTGGCCATAACATTTTGCATTCTCTTCATCGATGTATACAGAAAATTTTTCCTCTTCATATTTTATGATTTTTTTATTTTTTACAATGTTACCCATTAAAATAGCTGTGCAGGGATATCTCATTGTGGTTTTAATTTGCATTTCCCTAATGACTCATGATGTTGAATATCTTTTCATTTGCTTATATGCTATCCATGTCTCTTTTGTGGCAAGATGTATGTTTAAATCTTTGTTGAATGTTTTTAATTGGGTTATTTGAGTTATTATTAAATGTGGTGTGTTCTTTATATATTAACACATTTTTGAAATCAGATTTGTTATTTGTAATATCTTTCTTCCAGTTTATTTTTTCTCTTTCATTCTCTTAATAATCTCCTTTGAAAATCAGGCTTTTTAGAATTTGATAAAGCCCAATTTATCATTTTTTTATAGATTGGTTTTTTAGCATCATATCAAACAAAATTTTTGCTTAACCTAACATCACAAAGATTTTCTCCTATATTTTCTTTTAAAAAATGTAGAGATTTAGGTTTAATACTCAGGTTAGTGTCCATTGAGAGCTATTTTTGTATAGAGTGCGAGATAGGGACGGAAGTGCTTTTATTTGCACATATATGCATCTGCTGAGTACCGTTTGTGTTCGTTAAATATAAATTGACAATGTCTATGCAAATCTGTCTGGCTTCTCTATACCATTCCATCAATCTATATGTCTATCCTTTCACCATTAACAATCTCTCTTGAAGAATGTAGTTCTGATGTAGATCTGAATCTCAGATAGTGAAAGTCCCCCAACTTTGCTCTTCTTTTACAAAATTGTTTTGAGTATTATAATTTCTTTGCCTTTCTCCAAATATGTTAGGTAAGGTTACTAATATATATATATATGTGTGCAGTGATTTATCCTGCAGTGATATTGATTGTAACACCTCAAATCTGTAGATCAGTATGAAGATAATTAACGTTAGTCTTTCAGCTTACGAACATGGTATATATCTCCATTTGTCTTTCTTGATTTCCTTTATCAGTATTTTGTAGATTTTAGCATACTTATATTCACATATGCAGTAAGATTTATACCTAATGATTTCATTTTTGGCAGTATTGTAGGTGATCGTGTTTACTCCTATTTCAGTTTCTAATTGCTTACTGCTATTATGTAGAAATGGAATTCAGTTTTGCATTGATATCACATTAAGTTTTGTATTGGTCTTATAGGAAATTGCTAGCTCATTTTTTGGTTCTGGTAACTTTTATTTAGAAATTGTTAAACATATAATTAGGCTGTTAGTCAACAAACATTTTTATGTCTTCCTTTTAAAATTTTATGGCTCTGTCTTTCTGCATTTTTTAGGACCTGCAGTATTATATTGAAGAAAGTAGATATTTTTCTCTTATTCATGATCTTACAGTCTTTCACTCTTCAGTATGAAATTGGCTTAGAATTTTATTCAATATACTTAATAAACATAACAATATATTCTTTTATTCCTAGTTAACTAAATATTTTTATCACTAATGGATGTTGAATTTGCTCAAAAGCTCTTTCTGAATTTTTTTATGGTTGTTTTTGGTTAGTCTGTTTATATGGTGAATTACTTTACTTGATTTTTGAATGTTGAATTAATCTTGATTCACAGGAGAAAACACACTTGGCTATATCTATTATTTATTTTATATATTGTTAAATTGAATTTTCAACTATTTCTTATGAGAATTTTTGCAACTATGTCTATGAGGGATATTGGTATGTAGCTGTCTGTTTGTTTAATATCTTTGCCTTCTTTTCCATATCAGGGGCATGATGAACTTTAGAATGATTTTCAATATTCTGGAAGAGTTTGTGTGGGATTTGGTATTAAATTCACATTAAATGTTGGGTGGAATGCACCAATGACACCATCTCCCCCTGAACTGTGGGTGTGTGTTTGTGTAATGTATTTAATTAAAAATTCAAAATTTTAAAAAAGATAGGAACATTTTGGTAATTTATTTTTCAGTGAGATTTGCTAGTTCATGTTCTTTGAAGAAATTTGTCCCTTTCATTTATATATTGAACTTTATAGTATAATATAATATTTATAATATTCTCTTATTATCCTTTTAAAACGTGTAGAATCTGTCATGATGCCCCCGGTTTCATTACTGATACTTACGTTTGTACCTTCCAACTCATTTTGTTTAGCCATCTGATAAGAGGTTTAACAATTTCATGGATCTTTTTAAAGAAATTAAAAATTTTTTTCTATTGTATATCTGTATTTACTCTCTGATTTTTCCGTTATCTCCATCATTTCCTGTTTTCTACTTCCTTTGGGTTTATTTTGCTCTTTTTTTTCTAGTTTCATAAGCTGGTAGCTTAGATCACGGATTTGAGCTCTTTCTTTCTTTCTAATATAAAATTTTAATGCAAGAAAATTCCCTCTTAGTACAGGCTTAGCTGCAACCCATAAATTATGATATATTTGTTTTTATTTTCATTCAATTTACAATAATTTATAGTTTCCCTTGTGATTTCCAGTGTAAGTCAGAACATACTTTGTATACATTTAATTACTTTTAACTTGTTAAGATTTATTTTATGACCTAGAATATAGTGCATCTTGTGAATGTTTCAAATGAATTTGAGATTAATGTGCATTCTCCCAGTGTTAGATTGTAGTGTTCTGTAAATTTCAACTTTGTCATGTTGGTGTATAGTGTTGATGAGGTATACTATATAGTTTCTGATATTCTGTCTACTTGTTCTATCAACTGCTAAGAAAATAATTTTGAAGTTTTCAAATATAGTTATGAATTTGACTATTTCTCTTTCAGTTTTGTTTTACATTTTTCCAGCTCTCTTACTAGGTGCATATACATTCTGGATTTCTATTTATTCTAGAAAATGATTTATTTATCCTTATGAAATGTCCTTCTTTTCCTTGGTTATATTCTGTATTCTGAAGTCAACTCTGTATAGTATCAACATATCCTTTGATTAGCGTATGATTTGCACATCTGTCACCTTTTAAATTTTAACATATCTATGGACTTATGTTTTAAGTGTGACCTCTCTGTTTTTAGTTGGTGTGGTTAAACTGATTATACTTGTTGTAGTTATTAGTATTATTGGATTAAAATCTACCATTTGACTATTTTCTACTTATTTCATTAAATCTTTATTTTTCCTTTTTTTCTGCATCCTTTGTATAGAGCATTTTTAAAGATTCTTTATTATCTCCACTATTGCCTTATTATTTATATTTCTTTTCAAAATTAGTTATTCGGTTAGATTTCATCTTTAATTACTCAGTCTACCTTCACATAATTAGTTTGTTTTACAGCATATTGCCATTTCTCCTTTCCAACCCCTCGAGCTATTTTTGCATATAATTTAATGTATGCTAAAATCTCACACAACTTGACTAATCTTATTTGCTTTAGACAGTTAATATCTTTATAAAACAAACAAAAGGCTTAAATAATATATGATGCTTCTATCTTTTTTATTATACAAAATGGATGATGTTAAAACAGTTATTTTAATTCATGTTTCTGTTTTTTCCCTTAAAACTTCTATATTATAATTATTATTTTTCCTTTAAACAATCTTCTATCCAATATTTACTTTAAAATATATAGTCTAAAATTTCATTCATTTATTATTTCTAATATTATAAAGTAAAAGTATAATTTTTATCTTAAGAAACTTAATTTTCTCTGATATAATGAGTGGCATAGGATAATTTGTTGTTTCAGAATTCCCCAATGTCAAATTTGAAAGGCCCATTTATGTGTTAAATTAAGCTTTGAGAAATATATTTGTTGAATTTAAAATTATTATATTCATTATATTATTATATTCATTTAAAATGTATTATATTATAAAACGTTATATTCATATTTATATAACATAATATATATTTAAATCATTATACTTTTCATTATTCATTTTTATTTTACTCAATATTCATTAATATTTCTAAGAATATACAATTGATCATGTTTGATGTTTTCCTCTTTAAAATTTCTGAAATAATTTATCATTGTTTTCTATTAACCAATACTAAAAATAAAAATGAGAATATTAATGATTAAGCTTAATAGTTAATATAATGTGTGCCATATTTCTACTCCTTGTTTAGGGAGCAACAGTTTACTAACTCCCTTTTATCTTTACCTATCTTTAGCCTTATAACTGTCAATTGCAAAAGATTTCAAGGGTGACCTAAATAGTTATTGCAGAGAATATTTAGGTCAAATGAGTGAATGAAAACTTGCAGAAAGAACAGAAATATCTCAATTTTGTTATGTCAAACTTCAGAAGGAATATAGTATGTAAAAAAAATGGATTTATTAGCATTGTTAAGTAGGACATTTAATAGAACATTGACATCATATAACATTCAATAAAGGATGTACACATGTATTCAAACACATATCTCTTCATAGTCAGTGGTTTCTTAATTAGAGTGATAAGTAGATTTTTCACAACCATGGCTAAATGGAATTGTCACAGTATGTCATCCACATGGATAGCTTTAGCTTGAAACAGTTATTTTGATGTCTGCTTTTCCTTCAGGATTTTTCCCCAAGCCTATTATGAATTGGACAACATATTCTCACAGGAAAAGAATTAATACTGGAGATTTTCTATTATCTCCAGAAATTATCAAATATATTACAAATGTCACAAAAATATGTCATTGAATCAAATGCCTTATAACTATAACCATCCATAGTCTCTCTAAATACTATGATTAATGTCTCAAGACCTATGGATAAGGGAGCTCAAATTTTATCAGCATTGCTTTCATACTGACCTGCCCCATGCATAACCATGAGAAAGTTATAAGAATTACATATCTCAGTTCTTTTAATCTAAATTTCAGTATTTTAATTGTAAATAATGTGTATGTCTTTGTTCTTTTCTTTTCTCCTACATTTTTCTCTATAAGGTAATTCCACCACTCCTTTTTTGATTTTAAAGTTTTTGAACACACATTTTATATTTTATTTTTAGTGCTTATTCTTGTATATTTCACATGAATATTTAAATTAAAATTTTCATAAAACATCTGGAATCCAATTGCTAGTTATATTTTATTGCCACACAATATGATGTTTTATTTCCCTCTATTCTTCCCATTGCCTACTCCTCACCTTCAGTATAGATTACCTGGAATTTTAAATCAAAATTAGTACTTACAATATTGTAATATTAAATCTTGACATTAATTGTTATTCACACTTAATAAAAATTAATTAAAACAAATTTTAATATTGTGTCATATTCTCACACTACCTTCCTGGATTTATCATCATTCTCATTTTCCTTGTTGTTGTTTATTCTTTGAGCTGTGTAAGAGTTAGTTATAATCTAACATCTTGTGTTATAAAAATTACATTTTTTCTCCTAACATGAATAAATATTTGATTGATTATCTAACACTGCATTCAAAACTATTTTCCTCAGCACTTTGAAATAATTGCTGTGTTGTCTTTCACATCTATTGTTGATGGGAAATCCAATGACCATGTTTTATAATCTTTTCCTTTCTGGGTGCCTTTAATGTTTTCTGTTTTCCCTTTATGTTCTGAAATTATACTACTATCTTCTTATTTGTACTTGGTGGTGATTTTAGCAGTGAGAGTACACTTGAAACTTTGCTTTTTTGTGTTTCCTTTCTTAAATTCCTCTCAGCCCAACATCAGGTGCAGCTTGGAAGCTAGAAAATTATTGGAAAGGGATGTGAGGACATTCTATCAAGAGAAAGGGATATTAACATTGTTTTGATTTCATCCAGATGAGGGAAGCCATAGGTAACTATGGACAACTGTATAAGATTTATTTAGCATAAATGAATGGAGTCTGTATTTTTTTTCTGCCATCCTTCTTCTTCCCCATGTTATTTTCTTATGTTTCTAGTAGAAGCCCCAGAGCAGAAATAATTGCACTAAATAGTAAGATTAATCCTATAACCAAAATCTTGTATTATGTGTACATATTTTTTCAAATAAAATTTCCATGCAGAAAGACAGAATTAAGTCACAAAACTCACAGTTGAGCTAAAATCTCAGAAGAAATGATGGAAAAATCACCAAATAAAATAAAAGATAACTAAATAAACTCCATAATATAGAGTAGGAGTATTTTAGCTTATGATATATAACTGATTATCAATTACTATTTATGAAAATCAAGTCATAACCCACAAGTAACTTCTGGTTTTGATCTTTATTTCATCATTATTATCTGGCAATAATAATAAAAATCAATACAAATTTCAGCCACACACAAATTGAAAAGTTGTTTTTATATGTGTTAGAATTACTTAGTAAATTCTTATTACATATATAAGTCATTCACAATGTGACAGTCATTATACTATATTTAGAAATCTGATATAAATGAAATCTAAACCCTTCTATGATATGCTCATTATTGAAAGAAAGAATCTTTCTTCAAATGTGACCAGGGAGTCCTGAATGTCCTTTCAGCAGGTCCGTGAAGTCAAAACTCCATTTATAATTATATTAAAACATTACTTGTAGATCTTAAAAGTTCTCATCACTTGGGGCCACCCGGTGGCGCAGCGGTTTAGTCCGCGCTTGAAGGCCGGAGTTCGCAGGTTCGGATCCCGCGCCCGTCGATGCATTGTTTGTCAGCCATGCCGTGGCGGCGTCCCATATAAAGTAGAAAAAAAAAGGTTCTCATCACAAGAAAAAATTTTGTTACTATGTTTGGTGATAGATGCTAACTAAATTTATTGTGATGATCATTTTACAATATATACAAATATCGAATCATTTAGTTGTACAGTTGAAACTAACAAAATGTTATATGTGAATTATATCTTAAAAAAAAGAAATCAAGGTAAAAAAAGGAAGTAACATTTTGCTCTAATGGCAATTTAACAAGAAGTAAACATTAAGTAGTATTTTTGTTTACTTCATAAGCAAACCGATTACTTTACAATAAAAGTAACAATACTAAAAAAAAAAAAAAAAACCCACATTTTTTTGCTCTTTCCACTTCAGTGTACAGTGAAGTTTTTCAGAGGTTGTAATGACATGTGATATCACAATAGATTGAATGCTGTAGCAGATATGAGAATCCAGTTCTTTTCTTTAAGCTAGACATTAAAAAGATTTGTAAAAAATGTAAAACAATATTATATTCTCCTGAAAACAAAATATTTTAGAATTGCTGGACTACAGAGAAACATATTTAATTACAAATTAATTTATTACAAAATTCTATACCTCCAGTTATTATTCTAGTTGCTAAATCATATTACACAATCACACACACACACAGATTCTTCATACTTATTGGAGTTTTCTATCTAGCTGAGGAAAACAGCTTATGGTTAGGTAAGTCAGGAACAGTGTTAGGGTTAAAAAAGAATCGCTACATCTTCAAGAAAAGAAATCTTATGGATCAATTTCTATGTAGTTAAATAAGAAAATAGCATTGTTTTGAGACAACTTTTTTACATTAGAATTAAAGAAATGAGTTCAATCTAAGGGTTCAGAATTTAAGTGTGGAATAGTTTAAGATCTCATTGATAAAACCGTCAGTAAACCTAAGTAAACATTTGGTTGAAAGCTTTTTAAAAGTGAAGTAAACTTTGGAGTAAAAGAAGATTATTCAAAATATTATCATTCTCTGAAGGCTAAAAAATGGTATCTGTTGGAATTTGACTTACAAGTGAGACAGTGATTTCATCTGGAGCCTATTTACATAAGGAATCAAACAGAGTATGTGGAGTGTTTAGCTCTTCTTATCAAGGTCGATTGGCTAATTAGTGTGGAGGGACTAGAATGGAGATTCTCATAAGGCCCAACCCAAGGTTTATTCTACAAAAATGCACCAACTTAGTGTTCTTTCACTATCACATTTGGTTTGCTATGAATGTTGCCAATTATAAATAACACTCTAGAAAAATTTGTATATTTAGAATATGTAATTCTAAATTTACACATGAATTTCAATGAAAAAAAGAAAGGTGACATTGAGGAATATAATCAAATGCATAGTAAAGAAAAAAGCAAATTGAAGTTTGGGAGCTACTGGAATATTGGGTAATTTAACTATGAAAACCGTCAATAACTCACGTACACACTCATTGAAAATGATACATATACTCACTGACAAGAAAAGTGAAAAGGTATTTAATATGGTCACTGGAGCCTGGTTGGCTTAGAACTGTAGGCAAGGAACTTCTGATTTCAGCTTCGAGATTTGAATTGCTTAGAAGTCCTCACAACTTCCAAGGTCTCTAAGGAAGTCCTTACAACAAGTAAAAGCAGAACAAACTGAAATCAGCAATTTTACTTGGACCCTCCAGAGAACTGAGGTCACAAGACAAGTTTCCAACCCTAATTCTGGAGAGATGGGCCAATCCAGAGATTCAAAGCCAAGAGTTGCTGACCTGGAGTAGTAGCTGCTGGAGCCATAAACAGGTAGGAACAGTTAAATGGTAATTTGATGACTTACTGGAAGCTGAGAGTAGAACAGATTGAGACTGAGATTCACCTGGGGACTGCAGTTTTAGAGTGCCCCTCACATACAATTTTGTGGGATTTTACCTCCAGAAATCCCATCAGGTTATCTTCATGAAGATTTAAGAAAGATCCTTACACAGCTCTGTCAGGAAGAAGAGAAGAGTCATCTTTGTGAATATGTCCAATGACTTTTCATTACTAAAGCCTGCTGCCCAGGGGCAAGACTTTACTGGGGCCTTGTCCCAGAAACTTAGGCATTCATGTCACCCCAGTTCCTTCTAGTCTTGCTGTCTCAATGAATAGAGGAAAAGGTTAACCTAGAAGAAACATTAGTGAAGGTCACAAACCAGAGATATAAGCGCACTAAAAGTCTGAAATTTAATTGGAAAATCATATAACATCCCTCCCCCACCTGTTACCACCATACCAACAGGGCTACAATATAATAATAGTGAATTACACCCAAAAAAGCTGCAAGACAGAGGCTCTCTCTGATAAAAACTACTAAGGGAATCCAGAAGTCAAAGACGGAGGCAAAAGCAAGACACTAGAGGAACTTGAAGTCACTGGTACCTATAACTAGTGCAAGTACTAAACAAAGGTCAACTCCTAGCCAGAACAATATAAATCCTTACACTAGAGACCTATTGAATCAGTTCCTATTGTCTTCATTGCAAATGAAGTCTGGCTTTCAACAAAAAAATAAAATAAAAGATGTACCAAAGACAAGAGAGTGTGAAGAGGCAAAGAAAACATCAGAATCAGACTCACATATGATACAGATGTTTGCTCTACCAGTAGAGAATTTAAAATAGCTATGTATAATATGTTAAGGACTCTAATGGAAAAAGTAGACAATATGCAAAAACAGATGGGTCCTGTAAGAGAAGAGATGGAAATGCTAAGAAAGAATCAAAAAGACATGTGAGAAATCAAAAATACTTTATGTATCAACTTGAACAGGCTATGGTGCCCAGTTATTTGGTCAAACACTAATGTAGATGTTGCTATGAAGGTATTTGTAGATGTAATTAACATCTACAATCAGTTGATTGTATGTAAAGGAGATTATTCTTGATAATGTGAGGGGCCTTGTCTAATCAATGGAAGACCTTAGGAGCAAAAACTGAATTTCTGGGGGAAAAAGGAATTCTGACTCAAGATTGTAACACTGAAATCTTGCCTGACTTCCCAGCTGACCAATGTGCCTTACAAATTTCATATTTAAGACTACAACATCAATTCCTGTCCTAGTTTCCAGGCTGCCATCTGCTCTACAGATATGAGACTTGCCACGTCCCCACAAGTGCATCATAAATAAATAAATCTCAAATCTCTCTCTCTCTCTCTCTCTCCATCTAGAGAGATAGATCAATCTTCTTGGTTCTGTTTCTCTGGAAAATTCTGACTGATATGCTTCCAACACTGAAATGTAAAGAGAAAAAAGAATGTAAAAAAATAGAAAAGAACTTCCTAGAACTGTAGGACAATTTCAACATGTGTAAAATATGCCTTATTAAGAGTACCAGCAGGAGACAAAAGGGTGAATGGAGCAGAAGAAATATTTGAAGTACTAATAGTTAAGAACTTTCCAAAAATAATGACAAACACCAAACCATATATCCTGGAAGCATAAAGAATACCAAGCCAATTAAATACAAAAAACAAAAAAAACAACAAAAACTAACCCACAGGCATATCATATTCCAACTGCAGAGAATCAAAGACAAAGATAAAATAGTGAAACAAGCCAGTATGTATGGGGGGGCACCTTATCTTCAGAGGAACAAGAATAAGAATTACCATAGGCCTCTTGTCAGAAATCCCATCAACCTAGAATTCTATATCCAGAGAAATTGTCCTTAAATATGAAGGGGAAATAAAGATATTCTTAGACAAATAAAAACTGAAGGAATATGTTGTAGCACCTGCCCTTTGAGACATATTAAGGGATTCCCTTCAGGTGGAGGAAAATGGTATGGGTCAGAAATTGTATCTAGATAAAGAAAGGAAGAATGTCAGAGGAGGAATAAATGAAGGGAAAGTAAAATCTATTTTCTTATCCTTAATTTATCTAAAATAACTGATTGTTGAAAGTAATACCAGTAACAATTTATTGGGTGATTATAGCATAAAGTTTAGTGAAATTAATGGCAATAATGTCATAAGGGACAGGAGGGAGGAATTAGGAATATAACATGATAAGTTATCTGTACTACACATAAAGTGATATGATATTTTAAGGTGGACTTAGATTAATTTATATATATTAAACTTTAGGCTAATGAATTAAAAACATTTAAAAAGATGCCTAATATGCTGAGAGAAGATAAAATGAAATCATATAAAATGCTCAATTAAAACTACAGAAAGCAGAAAAAGAGAGGAAAATAAAAACATACAAAAAACAAACATATTTATAAAATACATATATTAATCAAAGTACACTGATGAGCATATTAAATGTGCATGGCCTAAATACAACAATTTAAAGACAGCGGTTGTCAGAATGAATAAAATAACAAGACTCAACTGTGTGCTGTCTAAAGGAAATGAGTTTAAGTATAAAGACTCTGATAGGTTAAAAGTAAAAGGATGGAGAAACATATGCCTGGCTAATAGTAATCAAAAGAAAGCAGGCAGACAAAGCAGACTTTAGAACAAGGAAAATTATCAGGGATGAAGTGCAGCATTACATAATGATAAAAGAATCAATTCTCCAAGCCAAGAAATCAATCCTAAATACTTAAGTACTTAACAAAAGAACATCAAAATGACTACAAAAAAATTGATAGAACTCCAAAGAGAAATACACAAAATCATCTAATATAGATTTTGTCTTAAATACCTCTATTTCAGTAATTCAAGCAGACAAAATATCAGCCAACATATACATAGTTGATTTGAACAGCCCTATCAACCACTTTGATCTAATTGACATTTATGGAATACTAAATCATTGAATAAATGAATGAATGAATAAGTAGAATAGACACAATAGGAATAGAAATAGAATAGAATAGAATAGAATAAACAAATCACTTATGAAGATTTCTAAATAATTCACGTAGATACTTTGTCTTATAAGGAAGTGAAACTGTACTCCTTACTTCTTAATTGTGAGCTAAAACCAGTCACTTTTTTCTAAAGAGTACAATATGGAAAAGGCAGAGGTGGGTGTAACTTCACAGTGGAGAAACTTAATAAACACTACGTCAACCAGGTGGTCAAGGTCAACATCAATTCATATTGACAGCATATACTCGTGATATAATGTAATGAGAATCACACTTTTATCTTTTGGTCTTCTTCCTCAAAACCCATAACCACAGCTACTTATGAAAAAAACAAAAAACATATGGTAAATCCCAATTGAAGGACGTTCACCAAAATACCTGACCAGTGCCCCTCAAAACTGCAAAGTCATCAAAAACAAGGAATGTCTGAGAAACTGTCACAGTACAGAGGCACCTAAAAGACATGACTACTAAATATAATGTAGTATCTTGAATGATATCCTGGAAGAGTAAAATGACATTAGGTGAAAACTAAGGAAATTTGAATAAAATATGGACTTTAATAATAAAGATCTATCAACACTGGTTCATTAATTATAAAAAAGTGCCATGTTTATGTTCGATGTTAACAATAGGGGAAACTCTGTGCCAAGTATATGAGAAATCTTTATAGTATGTTCACAATTTTCCTATAAACCTAAAACTATCCCCCAAATCAAGTTTATTTGAAACTTGTGAGGGAAATAGGCTTTTTTTCCATTATTTTATTGAAGTCACATTGGTTTATAACATTGTGTAAGTTTCAGGTGTGCATCATTATATTTCAGCTTCTGTATAGACTGCATTGTGCTCACCACCAAAAGTCTAGTTTCCATCCGTCACCACACATATGTGCTCATTAACCCCTTTCACTCTTCCTCTACTCCCTCTTCCTCTGGTAACTACCAACATGTTCTCCTTAAATATATGTGTATGTTTGTTTATCTTCCACGTCTGAATGAAATCATACAGTATTTGCCTTTCTCTGTCTGACTTATTTTGCTGAGCATAATATCCTCAAGGTCCATCCATGTTGTTGCACAGGGCATGATTTTGTCTTTTTTATAGCTGAGTGGTATTTCATTGTGTATATATATACCACCTCTTTATCCATTCATCCATTGATGGGCACTTGAGTTGCTTCCAAGTCTTGGATATTGTGAATAATGCTGCAATGAATACAGGGGTGCATTCATCTTTCCCAATTACTGTTTTCATATTCTTTGGATAAATACCCAGAAGTGAACTAGCTGGATGATATGGTTTTTCTATTTTTAATTTTTTGAGAAATCTCCATACTGTTTTCCATAGTGGCTGCACCAGTTTGCATTCCCACCAGTAGTGTATGAGAGTTCCCTTTTCTCCATATCCTCCCCAACATTTGTTATTTCCTGTCTTTTTAATAATACCTATTCTGATGAGTGTGAGGTGATATCTCATTCTGGATTTGATTTGGATTTTCCTAATAATTAGTGTTGTTGGACACCTTTTCATGTGCCTGTTGGCCATCATTATATCCCCTTTGGAAAAATGTCTGTTCATATCCTCTGCCCAGTTTTTTGATCAGCTGGTTTGTTGTTTTGTTGTTGAGTTGTATGAGTTCTTCATATATTTTGGAAATTAACCCCTTGTTATATATACGATTTGCACATATTTTCTCCCAGTTGGTCGGTTGTCTTTTTGTTTCATTAATGATTTCCTTTGCTTTGCAGAAGCTTTTTAGTTTGATGTAGTCACATTTGAGTATTTTTGTTTCCCTTGCCTGAGGAGATAGGGTATTCAAAAATATATGCTAAGACTGGTGTCAAAGAGCATACTACCTATATTTTCTTCTAGGAGTTTTATGGTTTCAGATCTTACATTCAAGTATTTTGAGTTAATTTTGGTGTATGGTGTAAGACCATGGAAATATGTTTCATTTAAAATAAATGATTTGGACAAAAAAGAAAAAAAATTCAACAGTGAAGAAAATTCAAATTAAATATTGAGGAGGAAATAAAAACAGATCCTGATTTGAGAAGTTAGTTACATTTTTGAGTTACTATTTCAGACATGCATGTATGTATATATAATTGTATGTCATGTGTTTCTCTAGTCACATCAAAATATGTAAATATTTTTCATTACAAAAATATTTTTAGAATGCACAAAAACTTTAACCTTTATTATTTTTGTAATGCGATGCTTCCATCAAAATTTTAAATAATTATCCATTTCTTCATCATTAATTGAGAACAATTTCATGGGGGGTAATATATGTGCTACGTATACACCATAAGTCTTCAGCCTCCTAAAGAAAAGCCTCTAGTGTCCACAGAATCAAATTTGGCTGACCAACATTAGGTGACAGTATAACATAGGGTGGATATTTATGCTTATATTTAGGTCATGCTTACATTCTATGAACTAAACTTCACTTCAGGATGATGTAGTATTTTTTTAAACTTCTATGTGTTTAGCAAACCCTTCATACAGGCTTTTCAGGTGTACCTATGAAAAAATACATAGACATATTTTTGCAATACTTTCCTAATAATTATAGAAATTTTACCAGTTAATCCTGCAGTTCCCAAAATGTGCCCCAGGGCTTGGCAGTAAACTCACAGGGACATAAAGGAATATTTTGAATTGTTAGTCAAACCCAGTGAGATTTTGAGATTCTTTGTGTTCTAATAGTATTCATAACTACTTCACAAATGGAGCTATTATCTGTTTGTTCTGGTACACCAATGAAACACAATCACTGAGAAAGTAAAGGTGCTATAAACCATGAAAGGTTGGTAATCTGGTTTAGTAATTTTAATGAATAGTAAAAGAGCTTGATAGCAGCATGGTTGAATTGCTTTGAATTTTTAGTAGGATCATCATGACTGTGTAACATAACAATATTTCTTTCAGACCCTAGAAACATTTTATTAAATACTAAGAACAACAAACTTTCTACAGAGGAAAAGTTATAATTACTCGTGTGTGTGTGTGTGTGTGTGTGAGAGGGAGAGAAATAAATTTTTTAGGAAAAGATCATAGGAGAAAATGGCTTAATGAAATTCAAATCCATGTTTTCAAATTTTCTAAGAACCAATCCAAACTATTCTAATTTTAACCACTGATGTAGGTAATTGATGGAAGAAAAATCCAGTTGGCCCATGAAGTAGTAAGTCATGTGGAGACATGGAATGTAACTTAAGGATGTTTACATAATAAGAAATAAATTAAGATTAAGGATGGTTTGCAAAAATTAGGTCATGTTAATAGAAACAATTACAAAGGATATTAAATTATAAAGAGAGTGTAACATGTGGCATTATACTGAAGTTGAATTGATTGTTTATTTGGCAATAATTGTGTTTGACTATAAAATTAATCACATGATTTTAGTGATAGTAAGCAGCATTTGTTAGTCCTTAGATGCATCTCACATCAATCTAATATTATTTTAAACTTGCCTTAAAATGTTTTTCAGTTTCTTTAATTTTACTTTTACTTCAGTTAAGATTTTTAACTTTTAATAGTGGATCAATGGCATTTTAGGCTATTATACTGAGCTAATAAAATATAATAACTTAGTAATATATGGTTTTCTGTGATAATCTAAAAATAGAGCATAGCAAGCAGTCAATTTTCTTAATTCAATAAATAATGACTATATTGAGTGCAAAGGTGCAGGATGGCAATTGTGAATCTGCTGATTCAGAGAATATCCAGTGCAGTAGTTTTAGAAATATTTTAAATATCTCTTACATAACTTCCTAGTATTACTTGCCTCACTTTTATATATCCTTTTATGCTTATTTTGAATTAGGATCTAGGTACCAAAAACTAAAATTATCTTTAAAACTATGTAAGTATATATAATTATATTTATACAGTGTATTTTACCCTTCCATCATTTGAAAACTAATGAATGTCAAATAGGGAACCTAGACAGAAAACTGAGGTAGAACAATCCCATTTATATAATTTCCTCGATAAACTATCATCCCAAATGCATAATACGGAAACGTTATTTCCGAAAGTGGAGCTTGGCCCCCGTGCACAACTCTCTTTGATTGAATTTCCATTGGCAACTCTTCTCTGCATGATGCTAGGAGTTGGATAGATTAAATGTAACTTTGCAGAGGGTTCATTTTCTCCTACTTCCAACTAGGATGATTACATGTAGAGTTATTCTATCCTCGCTTTTAAAGAAAACCCCTACTTTAATAAATAAAAATTTTAAAAAGCTTTTAGCTCTAGAGGGAAAGCAATCTATCTTCCAATATGAAAAAATAGGGAATAAATAATGTCATCATTTATGAAACATTCCTGTTAATATTAATATCCCGCCTTTAATTAGTTCCTCTGGACAGTCAATCAACTCAACGCACTCAATTTTGCTGAGAACACAACTGTGAATATACTCAAAAGTTTCAAAGAGTATAACTGTTAAAAGTGCAGACAGGAAATTATGGTCATTAAGTCTCATACAGCTTCAGCTACTTTTGAAAGTATTTTGACATCCTGTAAATATATTAAAGAATCATTGACATAAAAATTGTATGTTAAGTTAAACTGTATTATTTATTTTTTTAGAAAAGCATTCATCTTTGACAGGGAACATTTTCAAAGGAAACTTACTGACATGATTTAGGATACTTGTAAGTGTATGTGCACTGTACTATTTTCCTAGTGTTTTAGGGGAAGATATTCTATCCAAAGATTTTGTTTTCAACCCTTTAAAAATCTCAGGCCCTTAAAGAATTCAGATAAAAATATTTACTGCCACCTCTATCATTTGGCCAAATCTATCCCATCATGCAATGGAAAAGATATAACATTACTCAGATTCAGAGAATGAATTTTTTTTCATTCAGAATAGCTATGTCTGTGAAACATTCTCCTTTAGAATAAATACCAGAAATCCCCTTCACAAGTCAACACAACTACACTAATATCATCAGATTGCATGGAAAACTACAATACTCTCTAATCCCATTATGTCAGTTCTTTTTTCAAGTCTCAGCCCCATAAGTTGCCCACTGAGATCACCCTACCAATGCAGGAATGGGGTCTAGGTTTGGGTGTATTTGCCTCTCTTTCCATAACTTGTTACACGCAGAATTAGCAAAGAGTTATTTACAGAGGGCCTTCAACATTTCATCCTTTTATAATTTCCCAATTCAGAGTTCCTAATTTTGAAATATTGCCAACATCATTTAAAATGTACTTGAAAATAAGTTCAAAGGCCATTTATTATTTTGAGACAAGAGCATTAGAAATATAACAAAAGCTGTATGCTATTTAGTTCCTAAATGGGAATCTATACATGAATTACTCCCGAAAAGAAAATTACCATGGAAAAGAATTTGAAATATTTACATTTTAAAACTCAGCTAATAGATTGACTAGAGGATTATCCCAAAGTTTACCAAGACACATTACTCCACAGGAATTTTTGGATGTTTCCCCAATAATCTAACTAAGAGCATGTGGTTTTGCTAGTCTTGTACCTCATATGAATTTGTTTTGCACACTTTTTCTTTTCAAAAAGAAATTCTTACTACACACACAGTCATATATTTACAGTTATAATATTTCAATTTGAAAGTGACTTTTTTTCAAAATATCCCCATTTCAAAGTGATGGAACTGTATTGTTTGAAACTATCTAAAAATAATATTTGTCTATTTAATATTCTACTCTACTAATATACCACGAGTATTGGTCAGAGGTTCTGTAGTTTCAAATATATTACTAAATAAGCTAAAACAATGAAAATCCCTTATGTAAATTTGCTTTGCTCTTGTGTTTTATTTTGGTATAAATTCCTGTATGTAGTACTTTTTGTTGACCAGGTAAAATATCTATAACAGTCTTGATTCATGTCTACAAATTTTATTCTGGGAAGAATTTTTAAATCAACTTATATTTTTAATAGTATCATTTTACTTGTGTTGTGTTTGTTCTTGAATGATTGCTTTCTTTCAATTCGTGTTATTTTATAGAACATATGTTGGATTTAGCTCTTTTGAAATGAGAATTTTTGTTACTATATAAAACCAGACTACAGTAGTAAACATGATTTGTAAGGTGTGTATATTGCATTATTTTTGTAATGTTTGAGTATAAGATTTTCAGTATCATTTTTATCTTATGTTACAAGGTCGAAACTAAGTGTGAAAATATCCACTTCCGGGGAGAATGTAGTAGTCACAGCAGGTCAATACTTCCAATGAAGTAGTTAGAAGAAATGAATATGTTTTAAAAATTACATTGTAAAGATATCTGAGAGATATGTACACGATTAATCAGAGTCTACCTTCAAACAATTTTCAATTACAATGTAAGAATTTCAAATTATACACTCCTAAGTCCTCTCTTTTACCTTTTGTGGTATTTTACATTTATATATTATGTAATATCACAATGCATCAATATTTATTCTTTATATGGCTACTTAACTTTGAGAGGGATAGTAATAATAATAAATGTTATTCATATTTAAATTCATTTCACCCATTTCCTAAGATATTCATTTCTTCGAATATATCCAAGTTTACATCTGTATCATATTTCTTCTTCCAGAAGATCTTCCTTTAATACTCTGTATCTACTGGTAATAAATCTTCTCAGCTTTTGTTTATATGAAAGAAAGTTTTATATCTCCTGCATTTAAAAAGAAAAATATTTTCATTGGGTATAGAATGCTCACAGAATGGGAGAAACTATTTGCAAAAAAATACATGTGGTATAAGTTTTATATCTAAAATATATATTTAAAAATCTTACAACTCAATAAAAAATCATAAAACCTCACCTAAAAAGGGGACATTTTTTGAATAAATACTTTATCAAAGAAGATATATGGATGGCAAATACTCAAGTGGAAAACTGTTCAACAGAATTAGTCTTTAGGATAATACAAAATAAAATCACAATGATATATCTCTGCAAATCCTCTAGAAGGGTAAAAATGTAGAATGATTGTACAACTGTTGGCAAGGATGTGGATCAATTGTAACACTAATATACGTATTATAGAGATGATTGCATAAACCCTTTGAAAGACAATTTTACAGTTACTTAGAAATTTATATATTTACTTAACAAATTGCTTAGCTATCATACTCTAAACATTTTACTCAAGGGAAATGAATACATACGTCCATTCAAAGACTTGGTTTATTGCAGCTTTATTTGTAAAAGCAAAAACCTAGAAACAACCTAACGAATTTTGGTTTATCCATAAAATGGAATACCACTCAGCAATGAAAAACAATGAACTGTTGAAACACACAAGAATAAACCTCAAATTACTTATATTGAGCTTTTAAAAAGCTAAAAAGACACATACTCTCAAATTCTATTTATGTAAAATTCTTGAAAATACAATCTAATCTATAGTGACAGAAAGCAGATCAGTGGTTGCCTGGATTCAGAAGATGGGAGGAAGAAATGGATTATAAAGAGGTATGAGGCACAAGAAAACTTCTTGTAGTGACGTATGTGTTCACTATCTATATATGCCAAAATTCATCAAGCTGTATTTTTAAAATATGTGTATATTATTGCAAAAATAAAGGTTAAAAAGCCTAGGAAGTAAGAAAACATATCTCAGTCAGCTTTCTTTGTAAAAATAAAGAAGCTTTTAAAAATGTAAAAAAAAAGAGAGAGAGAGAAACTAGAATAGCAAAAACAATTTTGATTTTAAAAAGCTGCAGAGCCCATACTATGTAATTATCAAGACTGTGTCATATTGGCAAAAGCACAAGACACATGGATTTGAGAAATAGAATAGAGACTAGAAATGAACCTATTTATAAGTAGTCAATTGATTTTCAACAAAGGTTAAGGCAATTCAATTTAAAAAAATGGTCTTTTCAAAAAATAGTTCTGAAATAATTTTGTATCCATAAGAGAAAAAAAAAAAAAATCTTCAACCCCAAACCCACATTGAATTAAAAAAAAAGAAAAACTCAAAATGGATCATAGATCTTAATGCAATGCCTAAAGCAAGAAAACATCTGGATGAAAACATGGGAGAAAATTCTTTTCAACTTTGGTTTGGCAAAGCCTTTTTCTTAGAAAGAACACAAAATCCACAAATCATAAAAGAGAAAACTCAACAGTTGAACTTCACAAAAATACACACAAAAAAATCTTTCTTTGGAAGAATATTATTTAAAAATGAGTCAAATAATAGAAAAGTATTTTGAAAACACATATCTGAAAAATAATTTAAATATATATTGATAATAACAATATAAACAAATGAATAATGAGAAAATATTTGAACAGACACTTCTCAAAAGAAGATATATGAATGGCAAATATATGCATAAAATAGGTTTATCATCATTATTCATGAAAGGAATACAAATTAAAAAGAAACTGAGATACCTCTGTATACCTAATACAACGGTTGAAATATTTTTTATTTTTTTAAATGGCAGCATCAATTGCTGGTGGGTAGGCAGATAAACTAGAAATTTCATACACTGTCAGCAGGAATACAAAATGGTACAATCACTTGCCAAAGTAGTTTGGCAACTTCTTAACATTAAACATACACTTGTCATATGACCTATCATTTCTTTCCTAGGGAATTACTCAAGAGGAAGAAAATTGTGTCCACAAAATAACCTGCATGTGAATGTTTATAGTAAGTTTATTCACAATTAGCAAAAACTGAAATCAAAACTAATGTCCAATTGATGAATAAATAAGCACGCTGTGGTACAAGGAAATGTTACTCAGCAATAAAGACAAGGGAGCCATGCAACATAGTTCACATGTGGTTAACATGTATCACACATGATCGAAGTTATCACAAAGGTGATACACCATACAACACCACATGCAACACCATGTGACACACATTCAACACCATAAAGAAATCCCATGCATTATGCTAAATGAAAACAGCTAACCTCAAATGCCAACATATATATGATTCAATGCAGTTGGCACTCTGGACAGCCAAACCAGATCAACAATTTCTAGGAACTGGGGTGGTGGAGATGACTGCCTAAAAAGACACGCAAACTTTTCAGGTATTATAGAAATGTTCCATATTTTGATTTTTGTGGTGGTTAAACTACTGT
Organism: Tapirus indicus; assembly: GCA_031878705.1. Taxonomy (NCBI): domain Eukaryota; kingdom Metazoa; phylum Chordata; class Mammalia; order Perissodactyla; family Tapiridae; genus Tapirus; species Tapirus indicus. The sequence continues at coordinate 20,398,118 of CM062936.1, forward strand.
ATACTCTTCCCCCCACAATTTATAGGCCTGCTCAAATAAAAAAAATGTATTTTACTATATAAAGTATAACTCAAAAAGCTGACTTAAAAATACCTAGCAAGTTGTGTGAGTTCTTTATATATTTTGAAAATTAACCCCTTCTTGGATATATGATTTACAAATATTTTCTCCCAGTTGGTGGGTTGTCTTTTCATTTTCTTCATGGTTTCCTTTGCCTGGCAGAAGCTTTTTGGTCTGATGTAGTCCCATTTGTTAATTTTTTCTTTGGTTTCCCTTGCCTGAGTAGACATGGTATTAGAAAAGATGCTACTAAGACCTATGTCAAAGACTGTACTGCCTATATTTTCTTCTAGGAGTTTTGTGGTTTCAGGTCTTGCATTCAAGTTTTTAAGCTATTTTGAGTTAATTTTTGTGTACGGTGTAAGATAATGGTCTACTTTCACTCTTTTGCAGGTGACTGTTCACTTTTCCCAACACCATTTATTGAAGAGACTTTCCATTCTCCATCCTATGTTCTTGGCTCCCTTGTCGAAGATTAGCTGTCCATAGATGTGTGGTTTTATTTGTGGGCTTTTAATTCTGTTCCATTGATCTGTCTGTCTGTTTTTGTTCCAACACCATGCTGTTTTGATTACCACAGCTTTCTAGTATGTATATATATATTTTGTGTGTGTGCGAGGAAGATTAGCCCTGAGATAATATGTGTTGTCAATTCTACTCTTTTTGCCGAGGAAGAATGGCCCTGGGCTAACATCCATGCTCATCTTCCTCTACTTTATATGGGACGCCACCACAGCATGGCTTGACAAGCAGTGCATCAGTCCTCACCCGGGATCCAAACCTGCGAACCCCGGGCGGCCAGAAGCTGAGTGCGTGAACTTAACCACTCCGCCACTGGGCTGGCCTCAACATTGTAGTATATTTTGAAGTCAGGAATTATGATGCCTCCAGCTTTGTTCTTTTTTCTCAGAACTGCTTTGGCTGGATAATAATGTACACCTAAAATTACACAATGTTATAAACTATTATGACCTCAATAAAATAATTGAAAAAATATATATCTAGCAAGACTGGTCAGGAGAAAGACAGAGAGAGAGAGATTTCAGTTACTAATATCTAAATTGAAAAAGGAATACATCATCATAGACAAATTCCATAAATTATCAAAGAAGAAAAGGGAAAAGAGAATTTTAAATGCTTTATGATAATACGTTTGGCAATGTGTGTAAATCAGATAAATTCTTTGCAAATACTCTCTTTCCAAAACTGAGAAAAGAAAAAAATAAAATTTAGAAAATCTAGAATGGTCCTTTATCTGCTAAAAAAAATTTCATAATTAAAATAGTCTGCACAAAGAAAATCCAAGAATAGATGGCCTAACTGGTATAAAGTTCTAAACACTTCAGGATGAAATATCAATGAAGTACACACATTCTCAAAGAAAATAAAAAAGGAATGAACATTTCTCATATCATTTGATGAGGCCTAGATATGCCTCAGGATGAGGTAACCATTTTTTTTTTTTTTTTTTGTGAGGAAGACCAGCCCTGAGCTAACATCCACTGCTGATCCTCCTCTTTTTGCTGAGGAAGACTGGCCCTGGGCTAACATCCGTGCCCATCTTCCTCTACTTTATATGGGACGCCGCCACGGCGGGGCTGACAAGCAGTGCGTCGGCAGGTGCCTGGGATCTGAACCCGTGAACCCTGGGCTGCCAAGCGCGGACTAAACCGCTGCGCCACCGAGCGGCCCCTAGGTAACCATTTTTTAAAGAACTTTCTCTACTACAATAAACAATTAGAAACATAGACAGATTTACATAAAAACAACTATTTTCAAATATTAGACAATAGGTATTTGTTATGGTTTATGTCCCCCCCAAATTCATATGTTGAAGTCTCAGCCCTCAGTACCTCAGAATGTCACTATGCTTGGAGATAGGGCTTTAAAAATTAAAAAAAAAAAAAATTAAAAATTTTTAATTAAATTAATTTGAAAATTTTACCTTTAATGAAGGTAACATAAGGTCATATGAGTGGGTCATAATGCAATATGACTGCTGTTCTCATAAGATGAGTAGATAAGAACACAGACACAAAGGGAAGACTGTGTGATGACACTGGACAAAGATAGCCATCTACAAGCCAAGGAGAAAGGCCTCAGAAGAAACCAACACTGCCGATCCTTGATCTCAGACTTCTAGCCTCCAGAATTGTGAGAAAATAAATTTTTGTTGTTTAAAACCACCTAGTTTGTGGTACTTTGTTATGGCAACCCTACCAAATGAACAAACATTGCAGGACTGTGATCCTGAGAAAAAGGTAACAAGGTAAGTCCTACCATCACCCAGGCTTTCCACCTCTACCCAATTTCTGGACTGCAGCACACGAGGAAGTAACTAAAACAGAGCATTGCTTGCGGATACAAATATTGTAGGTTTTGGAGGCCAAGGGAGATGGAATTTGAAGGGTAGGCTACTAAAGAGGAAGAAACTATGAAGATGCAGAGCTCCAAAAGTCTTTATAGGTGTTTTCTTGAGTCTTTGGCTGAATATGAAACTGCACATATGTACAGGGGAACTCCATGAATCCTAGCAAAGAATCATCACTGAAGAGATATAAGTGAAACAATTCTTCAAACAATCTTGCAAGAATGGAAGATGTTTGAATTCTGTCTAACCAAAGAAGAGACACCTTGTTAAACACTCAATGTAATTACCATAGACCATAAAAAAGTCATTCATTAATACTGGGGCTTAATTAGCCTTAAAGTAATGTCTGCTCTTAGATACATCTTATCAAACCTTTACATAAGTGTTGAAAGGATCAACATGATTTCCAAGTAACTAATCTTCTTGCTAATTCTAACTTCAATACTTGATAAAGGAAGCCACTATTATCCAAATTCACAGATATAATATTAACAATGACTAGATTCAATAAATTTATCTAAGACAAATAAAACCGTATTTTCACATGAAGGATTGGTCACAAATTTTCATGGCAGTTTTACTCATAAGTGCCCCAAACGGGAAACAACCTAAATGTCCATCAAAAGTTGAATGACTAGAAACATTTTAGTATCCATACAATGGAAGAAAAGAAAAAGAATTAACACACAAGGGTGAATCTCAAAATAATTATGTTGATCATCTTTTCATGTAATTGCCAATTCCTGTATCTTCTTTTGTAAAATGTGTACTTAAATAATTTGCCCATTTGTATCAGGTTTTTTTTCTTCTCATTAATGATTTTTAGGAGTTCTTTGTATTTTCTGGACATTGTCATTTGTAAGAAAGATATGGAGTTAAATAATAGACAAAAATCAATGCATATTGTGTAATTCTATTCATAAAAATTCTAGAAATTACTAATTCTATACTGACAGAAATCTGACAAATGTATTTCTTTAGGAATATTCAGTTTGAGAGCATGCACATAGATTATTTGTGCATTTATTTGGAGAAAGCACTTGGAGAAAGGTATTACTGATCTCCCTTGACACCTCATACCTGAAGATTTTCTACTGAGGGTAGGAAGGTAAGAAAATATCATTCACAGGGCTAGCCCCAGTGGTCTAATGGCTAAGTTCAGCACACTCCACTTCAGTGGCCCAGGTGTGGAATTACGGCACTCATCTCTCAGTGGCCACACTGTGGTGGTGGGTCTCATACAAAAAAAGGAAGATTGGTCGCAGAGATTAGCTCAGGGTGAATCTTCCTCAGCAAAAACAAAGAAAATATCATTCACACCAGTAGTTGGCATGGAGAGTCATTTAATTTCACCATTCTGGAGGTTGTATAATGGTATATCCTGGTTTTATTTTGCACTTCCCTAAAGACTAATTATATTAAGCAGCTTTTCATGTTATTATTTGTCATCTGGATATCTTTGATGAATTAGCTGTTCAAAATTACCCATATTTTGGTGAGGTTGTCTTCTCAATACTGAGAGGTAAAAGAAATTGATACTTTATAGATGCAAATCACTTCAGATATATGTTTTGCAAATGCTTTCTCCCAGTCTGGTGGTTGCCTTTTCATTTTCAGAACTGTGAGAGAATAAATGTCTGTTGTTTTAAGTCATTAAAGTGGTGTTAATTTCTTACAGCAGTTGTAGGAAACTATTAAAACAGCTGAAAGAGCTGCAAGAAACATACTCTTTGAGGACAATTACCAAGGGAAGCCCAAAGTCAAGAGAGAAGACAAAAACATGGACAGTAGAGGAATTTGAAGCCAGGGGCAACTATTGATAAAGCACATAATGAACATGAAAAACTTCTAGACAGACTGATGTAAATCCTCACAGTAGAGGCCCATTTACCTCAGTTCCTAACAGTGGATAAATCAGGTCTTGCTTTCAATAACAACCAAAGCAACGAAAGTATAAGGCACACCCAAACTAATGAAACGGTCTGAAGAGACAAAGCAAGCACCAGAGCCAGACTCAGATGTGACACAGATATTTGAATTATCAGGCTGGGAATTTAAAATAACTATGATTAATATATTAAAAGCTATAATGGAAGAATTAGACAGCATCCCAAAACAGGTAATATAACTAGAGAGATGGAAATTTTAAGGAAGACTTAAAAGGAAATGCTAATGATCAAAAACAATATAATAGATATGAAGAACACCTTTGATGGCTTGTTAGTGGACTGGACACAGTGAAGAAAAGAATCAGTGAGCATGAAGATAGACCAATAGAAACACTCTAAACTGAAATACACAGAGAAAAAGAATGGAAGAAAGAGAACAGAACTTTGAAGAATGTTGGGACAACTTCAAAAGACGTCAGATACATGCTGATGAAGAAATAGAAGCAGAAAAAGAAAATGGAGCAAAAGAAATACTTGGAGAAATAATGGATAAGGACTTTTGAATGTAATGAGAGATACCAAACTACTCTGGAAGCTTAGAGAATACTAAGCAGAAAAAGTAAAACAAAACAATACCCCTTCCCTCCCCCCCCCACAAAAAAAACCCTACATCTAGGCATGTAATATTCAAACTGCAGAAAACAAAAATGAAAACATTGAAGAAAGCCAAAGAGGGAAAAATACCTGTAATAGAACAGGAACAAGGATACAAATTACCATGGACTTTATACCATAAGTCATACAAGCAAGTGGAAAGTGAGCTGGAGTATTTAAAGTGTTGAAAGAAAAATACACCAACCTAGAATTCTATATGCAGAGAAACTGTCCTTCAAAAATGAGGGAGAAATAAAGACATTCTCAGACAAACATAAACTGATTGAATTCATTGCCAGCAGATCTACTCTGTAAGGCATGTTAATGATTTGCTTTGGCAGAAGGAAAAGTTAGAAGTTAGAAATTTGTATCTAATTAGAGAAAGGAAGAATGTTGGAGAAGGAATCAATTAAGGAAAAAGAAAATATTTCATTTGTCTTATTCATAATTTATCTAAGGATAGCTTTACTTAAAGTAATAACAGTAGCAATGTATTGGATGACAATAGTGTATGAGTAAGTGAAATGAATGACAGCAATATAATAAGGGATGGGAGAGGAATTGGGAATATTATTATACACTTCCTGCACCACACAAGAAGTAAAATAAAATCTGAAAGCAATATTAAAACTTGAGAAGGCAGGAAAGTCTTTGGCAACAAATAGAATACGGTTATAAATTGGTCACTATTAATCCAAATATATAAACAACCAGTTTTAAGTAGGAATGGTAAATATACCAATAAAGGACATAGATTGTCAAAATGCATAAAATAAGGACACCTAACTGTGTATTGTTTACAACAAACCCATTTTACATTTAAAGATTCAGATAGGTTAACAAATTAAAAAGATAGAAATTACACAAAGTATATTCTCAGATCACAGTGGAATTAAATTAGTAGACAATAATAGATAGCTAGGAAATACCCAAATATTTGGAAATTTACAACACATTTTTAAGTAGCACAAGTGTCAAAGATGTTTCAAAATAAATTTTAAAAATGATTTGAATTCAATGCAAATGAAAACACGGCTTGTCTAAATTTGTGGAAAGCAACAAAATCTGTGCTTGGAGAGATCATTAAATGAAGATATTTGAAAAGAAGAAAGTTCTAAAATCAATAATCTCAGCTTCTGTGATACTGTGATCTATCATTAAAAATATATATTTGGTCTTTTTCCCTGTTTCTGGCAAAAAGCTCCTTAAAATCCTTGGGATTTCCTAGGTGATGAAAATGATTAAAATGGCTGGATATTCATTAAAAAAACTCTTCAATCCCAGGAGATAACTTTTGGAAAGCACCTTGGGACAGGACTGGTCACAGAAAGACCAAGTGATTAGAGGGTTGGAACTTTCAGCCCCCCCTGCCCGGCCCCCTCCATACACACAGGGATGGGAGAGGCACAGAAGATGGAGTTCAATCACCAACTGCAAATTATTTAATCAATCATACCTATGTAATGAATCCTCCATAAAAACTCAAAAGTATGGAGTTCAGAGAGCTTCCAGGTTGGTGAACATTTGGAGGTGCTGGGAGAGTTCCACGCTTGGAGAGAGCATAGAAACTCTGCCCCCCTTTCCCATACCTTGCCCTATGCATCTCTTCCCTTTGGCTATTCCTTAGTTGTATCCTTTTTTACTCAACTGGTAATATTGTAAATACAACATTTCTCTGAGTTCTGTGATTCACTCTGGCAAATTAATCAAACCCAAGGAGGGGGTCGTAGGAACCCCTGATCTATAGCTAGTAGGTCAGAAGCACAAGTGACAACCTGGACTTGTGATTGGTGTCTGAAGTTGGGGAGGGGCAGTCTTGTAGGACTGAGCCCTTAACCTGTGGATAAGTAGTATCAGAATTGAGCTGAATTGTAGAATATCCAGCTGGTATTCAAGAATTACCTTGTGGTATTGGAAAATAATATATATTGGAGCTTCCATCTTAGGAACTAAAAAATCCCGAATAATTTAAGTCTAAAGCAAGAAAAAAATAATGATAAAAATTAGAACAGAGTTCAGTGAATTTGAAAATGGGCAAACAATAGAGAAAATCAACATAGCCGAAAGCTAGTTCTTTTTAAAAAATCAATAAAATTGATATATCTCTAGCAAAGCTAACAAAGAAAAAAAAAGAAAAGAAAAGAAAAAACTCGCTACCAATATCATAAATGAAAGAAGCAGCATCCCTACTGATCTTCTGGAAATGAAAAGGATAATAAAGGAATTCTATGAAAAACTTTATGCTCACAAACTTGATATCTTAAATGAAAGGGGAAAATTCCTTAAAAGACACAAACTACCAACATTCATACAATGAGAAATAGATAACTTGAATAGACATATATCTACTAAAGAAATAGAATATGTCATTAATTACCTTCCAGAAAAGAAAGCACCAGGCCCAGATGGCTTCACCAGAAAATTCTACCAAATATTAAAGGGTGAAATTATACCAATTTTCCACAATCTCTTCCAGAAAATAGAAGAGGGAACATTTCAGTATGGACATATGAGGCCAGCATTACCCTAACATCAAAACTAGATAAAGATATTGCTAGAAAGAAAAGCAAAAAACCAATCTTTTTCATGAGCATAGGTACAAAATCCTCAACAAATCCTTAGCAAAATGAATCCAACAATGTATAAAACAATTATATACCACTGCCAAGTTTGCAAGGCTGGTTAAACTTTGATTATTAATCAATGTATGCCACCACATCCATAGACAGGCAAAGATGCCCTTTGTCACCACTACTCTTCAATATCATACTGGAAATTATAGCTAGTGCAATAGCACAATAAAAGGAAATAAAAGATGCACAATTAAGAAGAATTGTCTGTATTTGCAGATAGTATCACTGTCTGAGTAGAAAATCACAAAGAATTAGCTAACAAAAAGCATGGAACTAATAAATGAGCACAGCAAGGTCACATGATCCATGGCTAATATGCAAAAGTCAATTGCCTTCCTGTATACTAGAATAAACTATTGGAATTTGAAATTAAAGGGAAAAACACTACCATTTGGAATAACACAGACCCCAAATTAAATAGCCATGTATAAATCCACCAAAAATTTACAGAACCTACATGCATAAAACTATGAAACACTGAAAAAAATCAAGGAAGAAATCAAAGAAGATAAATGGAAAGAAATTCTGTGTTTAAGATTTGGAATATATACTACTGTTAAAATGTCAGTTCTTCCTCACTTGATCTGTAGACTGAATGCAATCATAGTCAAAATCCCAGTAAAGTATTTTGTGGATATTGACAAATTGATTGCAAATTTTTCTGAGAAGGCAAAGACCTAGGATAGTCAGCACAGCACTACTAAAGAGTAAAAATAAATTTGGTGGACTCACACTACCTGATTTCAAGATTTTAATGCTTCAGTAATCAGTATAGCATTGTTCTGGCAAAAGAATAGAGACATAGATCAAATAGACCTAGAATAGAATCTAGACACAGGCCTTAAAGCTTTCACAAAAATTAACTCAAAATGGATTTTAGGTCTAAATGTTAATTTACAAAGTTTCTTGAGTAAAGATGAGAGAAAATATATGTGACCTTTAGTTTGGTGATGACTTTTTATATATAACACCAATAGCATGATCCATCAAAAAAAATTGATGCTTGACCTTATTAAAATTAAAAGTTTTCTGCAAAAGACACTATTAAGAGAATGAAAAAAGGAAACAACAGACTAGGAGAAAATATTTACAAATGCATACATGAAAAAGAAATCGTATCCAAAATATATTAAAAAAAATTAAACTCAACATTAGGAAAACAAGCCAATTAAAAAAGTGGGCAAAAGATCTGAACAGACATCATCAAAGAAAATACACAGATCAGAAAGAAGCATATGAATAGAAGCTCAACATCATTTGTCATTAGAAAAATGTAAATTAAAACCACACTGAGATATCATCACATACCCGTTAGAATGACTAAAATCCAAAGACCGACAATACTAAAAGCTGACAATGATACAGAGCATAGGAACTCTCGCTCATTAGTAGAGGGAATGCTAGATGGAATTGGTGCAGCCACATTGGAACACATTTATGCAGTTTCTTATTAAACTAAATATAGTTTTACCATATAATTCAGCAATCAGGGTCAGAGGTATTTACCCAAGTGAGTTGAACACTTATGTACACAAAAACCTGCACACAGATGTTTATAGCAGCTTATTCATAATTACCAAAAACTGGAAGCAACCAAGATATCCATCAATATGTGAATGGATAACACACTACAGTGGAATATTATTCAGTGATAAAAAGAAATATGCTATCAAACCATGAAAAAACTTGGATGAAACTTAAATGCATACTGCTGAATGAGAAAAGCCAGTCTGAAAACCTGCACAGTGTATGATTTCAGTTATATGCATTTTCAGAAAAAACAAAACTATTGAGACAGTAAATAGATCAATGATTCTTTCATACTCAGAGGAGATGAAATAAATTGTTGAAGCATGGAAGATTTTTTAGGGCAGAGAAACTATTCAGTATGATAGTACAATGATACTTGTTTACTTTTAAGCATTTGTCAAAACCTAAAGAACTTTACAATCCAAAGACTAATCTCAATAAATGCAAATTTTTAAAAATTCATTTGGAGTTTGGAGATTTCAAGATGGAATGAAGAATGTGACAAAATAATCTAAATGTATTACAAATGAATGAAACAACTTCAGTAACGGGAGTGGGGCAAGAAAGTGATAATTTTACCAACTTTGAAATGAACAGAGTCTGTAAGATAAAGGCAAAGGAACTGCACATAAGCACTGACTAGTGTTGCTTCCCATAGTGTATGGGGTAACTATTCGAATCTACTACACATATGTACCAGAATTGAACAAGTAAGTAAATTGATGATGGGTGCCTCAGGCCAGGCTTCTCATTACTGGAGTGAGAGTTTACAGAAAACTAGAGGAAGAGGCTAAAGTGATCCATATGTTAATGGGTTATAATCTATTGGAGACATAAGTATACACTTGGTTTAGCTTTATATAGACACAAACAGTTCCATTTAGAAATATTTCTAGATATATATACACAGCACTCTTGTAGCAATGAGCACAGCTAGCACACAGATCTTGGTATCTAATACCATTCTCCAAAAAAAAAGAACCAGAGATCCTTGGAACAATTGCTGAATCTAGGTCTTGGGCAGAAAATATACAAGTTAATCTAGGAAGTGTCTTGTAATGCCAGAAAGTAACAAAAGGTTTAAAAAAAAAGTCCCATAGTGATAGAGTACATCAAAGGGATCCTAAAACCAACTGAAAGAATTTCCAATGGCCAAATACTTATATAAAATAATTTAAGGGACTTCCATTTCCGGCTCCGCATGTAAGGAGCCTGGAAGTCACCACTCCATCCTAACAACAAGTAAAATGCTGAACAGAATGAAAAGCCAAAATCAAAACTTTTCTTGGATCAGCAGGAGAGGGGAGGACACAGGGCAAATCTCTGCCCCCAAGATTTGAGAGACAGACAGGCACTACAGGGAGTCATGGCCTGTCTGAGCAGAGACTCACAAGAGGGAAATGGCCCTGGGCACCAGTGCTGGGGGAGGAAAACTGGACTGGAATTGATGAATTGTTGGAGTCTCAGTGTGGACAAGTCTAAGTTAAAAACTCCATAGGGACCCAGTCATAGGGGGCCTCACATTACTGTGAGATTTTTCTCCAAGAGCTCAACCAGGTTCCCACAATAAATAGCAGAGAAAAACTCCCTTTTGCTCCTGCAGGGAGACGGGGAAAGGAACCATTGTGAAATACCCCAGAGAACTCTATTCTTCTTAACAAGGCCCACCCTCAGGGAAAACTAGTTAACCAGGGCCTAAGTTGTTGGGGTATTATCAGAGCCAAACTGACCTAGGAGAAGGGAAACACCCAACCCCAGCTTATTCTAGCCATCCTGTCCGGCCTAAGTGGGGAGAGAAAAAACTGAGAAACACTTGTGAGGTTCACAGTCCAGAGGCACGGACTCATAAGACCGAGACCTAATCATAGGACTATACAATGCCTCTCCTCCGTGCACACCTCTCCATCACAACACTAAGGCCTACTTACAGCAGTTCCTTTTACCTGGGACACCATGTCCACCTATTAAAAAAAAATGACAAGGCACACCACAGGCAAAAAACACAATTTGGAGAGAGAACCAAACATGGCAGAGATGTTGGAATTATCAGACCAAGGATTTAAGATAATTTAACATGAATCCATACTGGCATAAATAAATTAAGGAATAAATAAATAGAAGAGATTAGACAAATCTTCTGTGCAGGAGAATTCTAAATATTGAATGTAGATACGTCCTCATCAAGGTGGAGCCTAAGTCCCCATTCCTTAAGTGTTGGCTGTACCTCATGACTTCCCTACAAGGAATATTGTGTGGAAATAGGATTGAGTAACTTCACAATGGAGAAACGACAGACACTGCCTCAGCCAGATGATCAAAGTCCACCAAAAGTCAAAGTAGTGTTTTTTAGGTACTTGAGATGATGTGAGAAGAATTACATGTTACTTCTAATGTCTTCCCTCCAAAAAAACATTACTGCAGTCTCATCGTGAGAAAAACATCAGACAAATCCCAATCGAGAGGTGTTCTGCAAAATATCTGACCGGTATTACTCAAAATTGTCAATTTCATAAAAAACAAGGAATGTCTAAGAAACAAAGTCAAGAGAAGCCTAAGGAGACTTGACAGCTAAATGTAATATGGGATCCTGGAACAAAAATAGGACATCAGAGAAAAATACAGAAATCTGAAGTGAAGTCTTTAATTAAAAATAGTATACTAATATTGGTTCATTAATTGTGACAAATACACCATACTAATGTAAGATATTAATAATAGGAGAAACTGGGTGTGGAGTACACAGGAATTCTCTTCTATATTCTCAATAATTTTGTAAATCCAAAATAGTTCTAAAATAGTTTATTGTGAATGTATAATTTGACTATTTTTATTAAGAAAAATGATATGAATCAATACTGTATGTATAAAAATATGAGCTTATTTTTTCAGTAACTTAATTCTGTTATTTCAGCATTTAATATCAAGCAAATATTGTTTCCTCACAGTCTCCCTTAACCTTGAATTGTTGATGGTCTTTCTTTTTATTCCTCTTGCTTACTAAACAGTCTTGACCTCTCTTTACTATATCTAATATATCCACAAAAATGTAGTTATTCAGTTGTTAATCACACCCATCAATTTCTCTGAGAATTAGATAAAACACTAAGTGAAAATAGATTTAATAAGGATAGACAGCGATTCACAGTGTTCCAAAGATGCCATTAAGATAACAAATAATGCATGTCTCTTTGAATAGATGAAACGGAAATTACTAAAAAATAAATAAAAGTCTGCATTAGTTTTGTCTATGACATAGTTTAAACTACAGCATTTGTTTTACTTTCTCTAAAAGCTTCGTATTTGTAACTATTTCTTTTAATCTGTTATGTTGCATCTTCCCTCCAAGTCAGTAGTACAACAATTGGTACTTCCATATAATTACTAATGGAAAGGCATTACACTTTAATACCAAAGAGTAAGGCGTGTTATATAGGTATGCATATATAGATATTTTTAATAATTATATAGATACATAAGTAAGTCCACAAGATGACTGGGATAGTGTATATGTTAAAAGTAGACAAGAGATAGAAAAGTCATTTATGGAGCTTATCCTACTGTAGGTCCATAACACAGAAGGGTGCTTAAAATGCTTCAACCTATTTTTGTTATTTTTCTGAGGTTTTGGGCCTGTTGCATATATAATTATTAATCCATAAATTATATCAGTAATCCTCTGAAAGAAATTATAAAAAGAAAAGTTAACCTCAAAAATATAAACTTCAAATAGAGGAAAGCAAGTAGAAACAAACAAGGCAAATGACCAGCATGTGGGAGTACCTGCGCAGTACTGTCTTATAGAGGAGAAAGGAAACAGAGTAGGTACTAGTGGTGTGTAAGGCACAGCACACACGCCCGCACACCCACACACCCCTTATGATCTTTATTTGCACTTCACATTTTCTACTCAAATTTTTCCTATTATACAGATTTCTATAAATGCTGGAGATGTGACTGTCCTTATTCATTTGTTGACCCACACACTCATTGACCAAATGGATGTTATCTACATGTCTGCCATGTGCCAGCTGTAGTCCCAGGCACTCATGATCCCTGCCCTCATGTAAATTTCCACTGATGTCTGTTCAGCTGCTGAGAAGGATCATCTTTTTACTCTTCTGCAAGGGTTTTGGGTGGGAACTTGATATCATTACTGAGATTCCTTGGCTTTTGGCTAGAAGAGAATATAGTTCTTAGACTGAGTGATAACTAGAAGTGGTCCCCAACATCCTTCATGGTCTCTATTCATTACTGAACTGCTTTTTCACAGGTCACTGGCCCCTTCAGAAGATGTAGCAGCAGCTTCAATAAAGCCTGGCTCTTTTATTTATTATTATTATTATTTTCCTTTTTTCTCCCCAAAGCCCCAGTAAACAGTTGTATGTCACAGTTGTGCATCCGTCTAGTTGCTCTATGTGGGACGCCACCTCAGCATGGCTTAATAAGCGGTGCGTCAGTCTGTGCCCAGGATCCGAACTGGCAAACCCCGGGAGACCAGAAGCGGAATGCACGGACTTTACTGCTACGCCACTGGGCCGGCCCCCAGCCTGCTCTTTTATAATCCATGTTCATGCACATTAAATCAGCACTTGGAGAAAGAGCTCTACATCACAGCTTTCACCATTTAAGCATGAATCAGTAATGTATTAATTGTAAAAATAAAACTGGTAACCATATATATCAAAGGACTGGGATGTTAACGTTTTGATATTGGAGGATAAGTGAGAAGATAATCACAAATGGGCAAAACTAAGAATTTTGTGTTTTATTAACCCAAATTGGATTGAATGTTGCATCCAGGCATTTAAAATAAATAATTACAGGGCCAGCGTGGTGGCATAGTGGTTAATTTCAAGGGCCCCGCTTCAGTGGCCTGGGGTTTGCAGGTTCGGATCTTGGGCATGGACCTATGCACCGCTTAGCAGGCAATGCTGTGACAGGGATCCCACATATAAAAAGTAGAGGAAGATGGGCACAGATGTTAGCTCAGGGCCAATCTTCCTCACCAATAACTAAATAAATAAAATAAAGTAAAATAAATAATTATAAAAAGGTAAATTACAGAGACGTTACTATTTGTTTCTTTCTGCTGTAGCAATATGAACTGATGAGATATTTATTCTTTCCTCTCTGTTACCAAAGAAGGTCGCTAAGCCTAGGTGTTTGGCTACTAGGACACGATTTAGGGACTACTAATAGCTATTGTGTTGCATAATTGAAAACTGAAAATTCTACAAATTGGGATAATTTCACCACCACCTAGTTTTGGTTTTGAACCTGTGCTCTTGTGATGGACAGTTCCTATACTTCCTAGAGCTTTCAGTACCCACTGTTTGTCAGGAAACTGCTGTGAAGAAGGAGCAAAACTGATTATCATAAAGGCCCAGGAAACACTTAAATTCTGTAGTTATTCCTTTTTTCTGTGTCTCCAGGAAAGGACTCAAAACAACGTGATTGGGTTTCTCACTACTGGGGCAGTGGAACTTGCGCCTAATTATATTTGTATCAGCAAAAAAAAAAAAAAGATAAATAGTAATATTACTTGAATATGCATACTATGAAGAAAATTTATACCAGTTAAAGAATGGTTCATCTGATTTTGGTTACTTCTGAGTTCTAATAGCTGCTCATAACTGGATACACTGGATCCTTCATCTGTGGGCCCAGTGTGTACACAGTCAGAATAATAGCATATACGGCTTGAATACTGAGTGTATCCCATTCATTTATTCAGTTAATGTCTATATTGTACTACTATGTGCTATGTCTTTTTAAAGCATTTAAGACACAACCATGTACAAAACATAAAAATTACTCCTCTCTTGGATACTATCATCGAGTTAACAGAGACAGCCAACGTGCAATTTAAATAACTGGGTAAGCAAGAAAACACCAGTTATTATAATCGCATTGATAAGTGAAATCAAATAATAGGTGTAAAAAAGAACCAAGCACTTCTCTATGTTGGATGGTCAGGAAAGGCCAATTGGAGAAGGTTGCATTTAAGTGACTTTTAGATAGAACTAGCTATTTAAACAGAATAACTTGTCAGGCAGGAGAAATAGGATGAAGGCCTTAAAATGATAAATTCAGTACAATCAAGGACCAGAAAGAAAAGCAATGTGGCTGGGTGCTTTAGCCAGCTACGGTTCAGTGAGTCATGGAGAGGAAGCTCTGAGATGTTTCAGAGGTGTAGCCTTAGGCCAAGACATGGTAGGCCTCATAGACTAAAACAGAGAGTTTGAATTTTATGATGAATGCATTTGAATCCATTGTATGGATAGTTTTGATTCGGTAAATAAAACAATATATCTTATGGTTTCGAAAGATCCTCTAAGTTCTGCGTGAATAATGAGAAAGCCAGGAAGATGGCTATCAGGTTACCACGTAGACTAGATCGTTATCAATGGTAGCTTGCTCAAGAGCAAGTGTAAGAGGAGAGGACCCAAGTGAGCATGTTCAAGATCTATTTTGGTGGACAGAGATGTAGGTATTGCTGATACATTCAATGGAGGGTATAAGAGAAAAAGAGGTATACACGTTAACTCCTATCTCTGTGGTTTAACAACTGAGAAGTCTGCCGAATCCCGAAATAAGGAATTTTGGAGTATGCAAAAGTTTATTGGTAGTAACAATTTTATTACTCTACTTATGTGTATAGTATACTTATGTGAGGCCATGTGAGTACGGCTGAAATATTAAATGGAGGATATAAGAATCTAGTGTCCAGTGAGGGCTAGAGATATAAATTCGGGAAACTGACATATATATTGTACTGTATGCAAAATCATTTCTATGTGTGATTAAATAGAAGTAAAGTAAATGTAGGAAACATTAAGGCTGAGGATGCAAACTTTAGGCATTTCGCAATCAAGATTTTATAATGGAGGAGATAGTAAAAATGATTTAGGGCATGTAGTTAGTGATATGAAGGAAAGAAAAAACCCAGATACAGAGGGATTATGGTATCCAAGAATAGAAGGTTATTAAAAAAGAAGCACCCAACGCTACTCTTAGGCCAAGTAAGTAGAACACAAAGGAGTGACCATGGCAATATGGAGGTCATTGGTGATGATGACCAGGACATTTTTTGGAATAGTGAGGGAGGAGGGCTGGTGTATTTTGGCTTGATGATATAAAAAGGTAAGGGAGGAAATATAAGCATTGATTAAACCCCTTCCTGAAGAAGTTCTGCTGTGAAAGGAAGGAAAGAAATAGAAATAGTAGCTGGAGGGAGTGTGGTGCATATTTCTATGATGGTGAAAAGGTCAAGTGATAAACTGGTGATGGAAGATGGTCTGAGAAGCAACTAGTAGATGGTATCCACAGCACATGCGAAGAGTTTGGAGTTAAATAGTAGCTGGGATATTTCATTCACAGTTACAAAGAAAAAAGAGGCAGACAAGTTGGGGATTCAGATTAAGGGGTTTGGGTAGATTTGGTGATAAGGAAATGAGAGGAATTTTTTACCTAGGCATGTTCTGTAGACCAGAACCAATGCATTGCAGCTTCAAGGGCTGGCCCTTTCATTCTCAGTGTCCCTGAATGAAGATGTGTTCTAATTCCAAATATTTCCACCCAACCCCAAATTCTCTCCAGCTGCTAATTTGCTCTTGTCAAATTAGCGTAGTTTAAGTGTTGTTTGTGGTAATTGTTAATTTTCTTTTCAAACACTGTTAGTTCAAAAAGAGATTAAGAACAGTTTTTTGAGAACTTATTTGAGAGCTTAAAAAAATACTTAAATTGATGAACTGTGGCTTAAGTTCATTGCTAATAATAGGGTTGAAATTGATAAAAGATCAAAGTAGAGAAAGTAACCACTGTGATGGATGGTAGTGACTGTTTTATTATTAAAATAATACCTTTCTGAACATACTAGGAAGCTGTGTACTTTCTGAAGTGTACTTGCTGGGAAATTATTACAGAAGAAGAATAATAAAGTTTGTGTTTCTGAACTTCACCCCTTTCTTTTCACAATGTCAAAGCAACTCATATTTCTCTAGGAATGTTCAGGTGGGGAGACTGTACCTGGTTGAATTATACTTCAGTGGGGAAGAGATCACCAATTTACTTGAACACTTCATCTGTGAATATTGACTCTTTTCTATTGAGGGTAGGGGATGAGAGAATAAGACAGCATTTTGTCCATTTACATTCCAGTCACGGAAATAATGATAGTTTTATGGTATCTAGAATAGAAAGGCTGCTTTAAAATAAAGGACTTCTCTCAAATCTTAATAGTTTCCACTATAAAAATTGAAGGTAGTTCTTCCTAGATTCACTGTTTCAGAGAACTCTTATTAGTTGAGTCAAAACTTTAAATGGCGTTTGTTGTAAAATAAACAATTGGTATATGGCATTCGATGAGAGGGATGGTCTGGGAATGGTTTATTGTGACAATGCAATCATTTTCAGGTATTAAATTCCAGGATGAAAACTATAAATCATTCACGTTGCCAGAGTAAAATTTGACTTATTCTTGTGGTCAACATGGGTATGGACACCAAGGGCAAATGAGTCAGAATAACTTGATGAAAAAGCCCTTGGGCAATAACCACATATTTTTCACCTTTTGCATGAAGGTGTTAAATATTCTCTGCTATCAATTCTTTAATTGTATATTAGCCATGATTATTTTTCTGTATATGATATATATTATTTTATTATATAACATGTATTAATATAAGGCCAGGGACATATATCAAGATCATAATTGCTTAGAAAAAGTATATGTTTAGTTTTTATCATTACAGTCATTTAAATTGCATTTATAATTGATAAATGTACCAATTGACAACTGTGTCCCTAATAACATGGCACTGATATCTTTTTGTTTGATTTTATAGGTGCAGAGTATAGTTTAGTGTGCATGAGTTATGAAAACAATGGTGTAAATAACCATGCAGTTAACTTTAGAGGTGAATTTTATATTTATGCAATTACAGGACCTTCCAGGCACGCCAAAAAGTGTTTCGCAAATTTTAACGTGTATATGAACCACATGGGATTCTATTAAAAAGCAAATTCTGACTCAGTGTATAGGGAGTGGAGACTGCGATTCCTCATTTCAAACTCCAGCGCTGCCATTCTTCTGATCACAGTTTAAGTAGCAAATAACCCAAGTATACATGCTTTGCAACATCAATAGATAAATGAAGTAAAGTAAATTATTTTCAGTACTGAGTGGTTAAATTCCAATGTGATTTTTGCCTAAATGAAAGAAACGAGAGGCTATTAAAAGTAACTTTTCTAGTTCCCTTTTTTCCCCCACATTCATTTCCATTTTAAATAAATATCTGAACTACAAATACTTTCATTAATGACTCCTGCTGACTTCAAAATCGGCAGTAGAGCTCAAAAACAAGAACATCGTTTACAATAAAGTGATTTTTTTCTGGGAAATGGTAAATTTGTAGCCATTCTTTCGATCATTCTTCCTCTCTTCTCCCTGCTTCTGTACAAGGATCTGTCAATGCGTCCTCAACTTGACTTGTTTACAAACAGGAACAGCAGCAAATATGAGTGCCCAAGACCAGAAGACTTAAAGACTGAAGACAATCTCTTTACTCTTTATTTTTTGGAAAACATTAAAATATCAATATTCACCATAATTCAGAACTTTCTTTCAATCATGTCAAGGCACTGAAAAGATTTATTCAAAACTAACAGCTGAATGGTTGAAGATAGTCCATTTGGGGACTCTCAATGGACAATTCAGGAATGCTGTTTATGCTTTGTAACTCAGTTTGTTAACATGCAGGAAGATTAAAAAAAATCCTTAAAAATTATGTATAAATGGGGCCGGCCCGGTGGCGCAGCGGTTTAGTTTGCGCTTGGCAGCCCGGGGTTCACGAGTTCGGATGCCGGGCGCCCTGGGACACACCACTTGTCAGCCATGCCATGGCGGCATCCCATATAAAGTGGAGGAAGATGGGCATGGATGTTAGCCCAGGGCCAGTCTTCCTCAGCAAAAGAAGAGGAGGATTAGCAATGGATGTTAACTCAGGGCTGGTCTTCCTCACACACACACACACACAAATTATGTATATATTTGTATTTATATAAATTTTTAAAATATAACTCTTACATAGGATAAAATATATTTTATGTAATTTTTCTTTCCCTGAATTAACATTTGCAGAATAATAACTACCAGCTGCAGATCTCACAGCAATGGAATTCCAGGTCAACAGCTGCAAAAGCAAAGCAGCAGCGGTAACCTGGTTTCCAGAGGAGCTGGAATCATCTGTCACAGGTACGTTTCAAGTTGGTGTAAATACACAGATTGCCCTAGGCAGGTTCCAACTTCTGTATAGTAGTCGTAAAGACAGTAGTGTAACAAAGAGCTATATTTAGTAA
Organism: Tapirus indicus; assembly: GCA_031878705.1. Lineage (NCBI taxonomy): Eukaryota > Metazoa > Chordata > Mammalia > Perissodactyla > Tapiridae > Tapirus > Tapirus indicus. The sequence goes on from CM062936.1 coordinate 20,417,614, forward strand.
ATTTGAAAGCACAGTCCCTTTTGCTCCATCATTATTTTCAAATACATCATGTAGTCTTGATTAAATTTATAACTCCTGCTACTGGAGAAATGTAAAAGTTTGAGATCAAGGGAGGAGGACACTTAAAAAATAAGGCACATTTTAAGCAAAATAATTTTAATATATGGATTATAAATTATTAGTAAATTGGGGTATACATTGATTTATTATAAGTGACAAAGTTAATGTAGTGCCACATCCTTTGCTTTTGAAGAGGTAACTTACGAGGGGCATACTAGGGGGCTGACTTTCACTCCCAGTCCTGCAGTGCTTCCTAACATTCTTAACGAACTTTCACGTGTAGAAAAACCTGTTCTCAGAATTCTTCATAAGCAATCTGATGAAATATTTTGCAACTACGATAAGTGGACTTTTCAAAGAAATAAAAATTAAGTTCAGAAGATACTGTTTTCATGACAATATCATAGCAGCAAGATAAATGTAAGGAAAATATTAGATTATTCAATCTAGCATAATTAGTGCAAATAACTGAAAAGCTTATAAATATGAGCAAATCTCTTAATAATTTCATAAGCCCTGCCTATTTATTGTCTCTCTTCTCTCATTTTAACTCCAAGAACTATCGAAAAAATTTTCCTCCCTGTTATTGATTTTAATAATCATTAGTCTTAAGTATGATTATTGAATAAAATGTATTGAAAATTAATTTCAATGTATTAAATTGTATTTGACTATAAACAATTGATAATGATGTATACTATTTTGGTTACTAGGTTAACTGTAGAACTACTTTAACTAGAACTCTTTGAAATAAATCAATATACCTTCTCTATCATGTTCATTGGTTCACATATAAATTACATGTACTTTATACATATTTGTTGAATCAATGAATGGATGAGTAAGTGAATGATTGCCTTACAATAAAGTAAGGTTGGTTACATGCTTATTTTTGTCTAACAACCACCTCAGGTCAATATTTATCACGTAATTGAAAATAATTTTCTCTTTTCATCTCAGTCTTAACAAAATTTTTCATGGTTAATTTCCTTTAGAATATTTTAGAAAATGTTATGGCATTTTCATCTTTCTTAGATGTAATGTACTCTTTAAGGCTTAAGATTGAAGAATGCTAAATGATTGGATATGTAAGATTCTAGCCTAGTCTAGTAAATAAACCATTTATAAATTATATGTGAGAACTGTTTTTGGTATTTTCAACAACTTTTGCTTCATTTTACTCATCGTCTCAAATTTAATCACAAAATCTATTTGTCATAACACTGGATTAGACATAATCATCTATGATGGTTTTTAAGAAGAAAGACGTAATTGGAAAGTCAGTTAATATCTATTGTTCTTGTCAGAGAGAATTTCACTTTTGAGGTATTCCGTGAGTCATCACTTGGAAGACCTCATGGCGGAAGTTGAAGGGCAACTTTAACCATGAAATTTAGGATTTTTGTAACAAAACATGAAATTTGATAAAAATCCAAAACATGTTGGACTCTCTGAGTGGCCACAAGAGGCTAGGTTCTTTCTCGAATATGGAGAAGCTACACTGTAGTGTTTAAAGGGCAAAGTTTAAGTCAGTCACGTCTTTCTTTGAAAAATGATCTGTCATTTAGATAATTTTGTGACATTGCATTATTTATGTAACATATAGAGATATTTGTCCCTTTGCCTCATGCATTTATGGTATGGCATTCAGCAGTTAACTGCTCCAGCACTGAAGATGGAATGCTGGAAGCAGACCAGGAGTGACAAACCTGTTATCCACAGGACAGATTTAGAAACACTATTCATTCATTCATTCATTCATTCATTTATATTTAATTTTTGCTTTATAATTTGTTTTTCCCAGCTTTATTGAGATCAAATTGACACATAATATTGTGCAAGCTTTAGGTATGCAAAGGTGTACCTGTTGATTTGATACACTTAGATATTGTAAAGTAATCACCACCATAGCCTTAGCTAACACCTGCATGACGTAACATAATTATCCTTTCTTTTTTGTGGTGAGAACATTTAAGATCTCTCCTAGCAACTTTCAAGTATATAATACAGTATTATTAACTATAATCACCATGCTGTACTTTGGATCCTCAGAATTTATTCATCTTATAAATCACCTTTAAATGTTTCCCCAGATGATGTCAGGAACCAGGATAATTGGGCAGGTTTCTCTCATAGTCCAGGAAGTTCAGGATGGAGATTTTGCAAGACGGTGACCAAAGTGCAAAATAAGGAAAAAGTTAAGAAGCATAAAATTATAAATATTTTGATTTTTCCTTTAAAAATCTTGAGTTTCAAGTTAGTTTCCTTCCAATTAATAAACGTATAGAATTAATTTTAAAACATAGAAAATCATTAAAATTAGGAAAGCCTAAACGTCTGCTCAAGTCAATTTAATTTTCCTAACTGGGTATTTATCTAATTAATTTCTTCTCTATGACCTAACATTCATTTTTAAGCTAATAAAATATTTTTTACTACTATTTGCCAGATAGAAAACCTAATTTTCTGTATCCACAAAGTAATTAGTTTGTGGGCTCTTATCTCCTTTAAGTGATATAGTCAATAATGGAGAAAAAAGGGAAAACATTTGCAGGTATTATCGCAATTATCAAAGGAAACATTCAAATAACAAGTGATTATTATAAAGTGTTCATTTTGTGAAAATATGAACATAAGACTATGAAAATATTAGTATGAGTAGTTAAATGTGCATTAAATGGTTCCATGAATTAATGATAGTGCAATTGAAAAGTAAAACTAGAAATCGTTCATTTTCTTCCTGCAAAATTATGTCTCTGATACAAAAGAGCTATTAGTTTTCTTAACTACATAGTCTGACATTATTTCTTACCTATTGGTTTGCAATTTCAATACATTTTGGTTTCATAATTTATTTTTCTTGCTACTTCTTATGTGAGAAACAGTAACTCTTTACATGACAAATGAAACCAAAATATGTGTCAAACAAAACAGGCTTTGACCATCTTCTCCTTTTTATAAGCCTTTAATTAAGTTTCAAAATAAAGTTAACTTTTTTTTCCTGTGTAATCTGAGTCCATAAAAATTGGTACTACAAGATAATTGCATAGTTCCAGGTTCTCAACCATACCAAACAGAAGCAAACATACAGGGCATGCAATACAGGTGTAAATTAAATCTATTTTTATGTTTTGGAGCCTAGCAATTTTCTTAATGCTATTTAACCATGGCATGACGTGCAAACTGTACTAATAAATTAGAGGGCAGAGAAATGTGCTTCAGGTGTTAGTCTAGAATTCATGCTGGTGATAGGCATTTTCTGCATTATTGAGCAGCAATTACCTTGCTTCACATATCACCACAATATTTTAAAGTTTTACTTTCATCCAAAATGGCTGCTAGTTATCACAAGAGCTACAACTATGCTGAATTGCATGGCATATTGCATTTAAGAAAACAGAAGCTGATTAGTCCATTAGTCCAGAATTAGATCAGTCTCTACAGATAGTTTCTGTGCTGAGAATATGACGGCACAGATGTATTTGCATATTTATGTAACCATGTTGAAAGTGTGCCGTATTATATTTATTCCTCTTCTAAAAATAAGAATAATCAGTGAAACTAGATTTTGACTTGGCTGATTATCGTTAATGCTTGCATGGAACCTTATAATTTCAACTTAATGGTTAAAATAGATCACACTTAATTACCTTTAAGTTGGATCGTCTTTAAAATAAAATATAATAACTATGTAATGTTATTATAATGACATTTTTGTGCTTTTGCTAAAATATATCTTTATTATCTATAAACCATATTTGGTGTAAAATGTATATGTATTACTTTATATACATAAATATACACATATGTCTTCCTCTTCTTTCTATCATCTTATCTATCTATCCCTCTATCTATGAGAATTGGATAAACTGAACATGAAAGAAATGGAGAAGTCAAGGATGACTTCTGCTTATCTCAACAGAGTAACTGTGTAGATGATATATTTGGAGAAATATTGCAGTTTAGGAGAAGGTCTATTCAGGGAAGACCCAAGGGTTCATTTTTAGATATGTTAAAATATTGAGAAATCAATCCGACTACCAAACATGCCAATTGATCAGTTGGACCTGTGACTCTAAATATCTAGCTGGGAATGCAAAGCAATAGTCATCTTCGTAGAGATTATTTTTATAACCATAAGAATAGATGAGATAATCTAAATGGAATATCTAGATTAAAGGAAGCATAGTATTGGCAATGAGGACAAATTTTGAAGAAGAGAGGTAGATGTGGGGAAAATGAAAAGTAACCACAGAAGGAAAAATCAGAGGAGAAAAAAAAAAGTGTGATATCAGACCAGCTGAAGTAGACAAGGTCAAGAAAAAAAAAAAAGGAAAAGACCAGTAGGTCAACTGTGAAGAATACTGATGAAGGGTCAGGTGAGATGAGGATTTGGAATTATAAGATTATTGGCCAGTTTGATAACTCACTGTAGTTCTCTCATGAATGAGAGGTGATGAATATGACATTTTTCAGATGATTCTTTTTTGGAGTTTGGCTATGAAGGAAGGAGAAAATGGAGAAATAACTGGAGGAGATGGTGAAAACACTTTCATTTTTAAAACTGTTTCTCGTATTGTAGTTTACACACGATGAAATGCACAGAACTTAAGTGGACAATGACTTTTGAAGATTATTATCATGAATGTAAAAAACCGTCAAATCAAGTTATAGAACCATTGATGTAATCAACACTTAAATTAAGTTATAGAAGTCACTTCACATACTTTTTTTGTCTGTTTCCTTGAAATCCCTACACAGAGCTATCAGTACCAATTTCTGATTTCTGTCACAATAGATTAGTGTTACAGTTTCTGGGACTTCATAAAAAACCGAATCCTTCATTTTGTACCACAGTTTTTCTCAATATATTGATTTTGAAATTTATGAATATGATTACACTCTGCATTAGTTTGTTCTTTTTCATTGTTAAGCATTATTCTACTGTAGGAAACTACCCCATTTAGTTAATAATTTTTCTGCTAATACATGTTGTCCTGTTGGTACACACATTTCTTTCCAGATTTGAGTTATTATAAGTAATGTAATGTAAGACCAATCTTATACAAGTGTTTTGTGGACACATGATTTCATTTCATTGGGAAAATATTTAGAAGTTGAGTGGCTAGGTCACAGAGTAGCTGTACATGTAATTAATAAGAAACAAATTTTGGGTGGCCTGGTGCATAGTGTTTCAGTTTGTGCAATCCACTTCAACGGTATGCGAGTTTGGATCCTGGGCATGGACCTACACACTGCTCATCATGCCATGCTTGGCAGCATCTCATATACAAAATAGAGGAAGATTGGCACAGATGTTAGCTCAGGGCCAATCTTCCTCACCAAAAAAAAAGAAACAAATTTTCAAGGTGTTTTTACCATTTACACTTCAGTTATGTATAAGAGTTACAGTAGGTTTCACAGTCTTGCCCATGTTTGATATTACCAGGCTTTTAAATTTGTATCCATTGTAGAATGTATAAATAATATCACACATGGTTGAAATTTGCATTTTCCCTGATGACTAATGATGTTGGATAATTTTTCATGTTCTTATTGGTAATTTCCATATCTTCTTTTGTGAATTTTCAAATGAAGTCTTTGGCTCCATCTTATTGGACTTTTTTTTTTAATTAAGGTGTCTTTCATACATCCTGAACACAAGTTCTTTTTTACATATATGTGTTGTTAATAGTTTTCCAATGTGTAGTTGACTTTTGATTTTAAATGGTGCCTTTTTATAAGTGTAGTTTTTCATTTTGATCAATTCCTTTTATATATTTGTATGTTTTATATGTTCTTTGAGCTGTCTAAAATTTATTTGCCTATCCATAGATTCACAAAGATATTCTCATATTCTTCCCCTAGAAGCTTTAGGATTCCACTTTTCACATTTAGGTCTATGATTCACCTTGAATTAATTTTTATATATAAAGTGATATAGGGGTTGAGTTTTAATTTATTTCATAGTGGTATCCTTTTGTTGAAGCATAATTTGTTAAAAACATTATCCTGTCCTTATTAGATTTTGTTGGAGCTTTGGAGCCTTTGCCAAAAAACCAAATGTTCTTTTATATGTGCCTCTATTTCTAGATTCTCTTCAATTCCCCTGACCCATTAGTATATACCTACACCAGTACTGTACTTTTCTCATTTTTGTAACTATAATTAGTGTAAATTTTCCATTTTTTTTTTTAAGAAAATTTTGGGTATTTTTGTTTCTTGGCATGTTTGTTTGAATCACCTTGCCATTTGCTGTCAAAAAAGAAAAACCAAAACCAAAAACAAGCCCTGGTGTTATCTTTATTGATATGACATCTATAAACTGATTTGTAAAGAATGGACTCCTCAGCAACATAAGTCTTCCACACCATGAAAATACTGTAGTATATCTTCCTGTTCTTTAGATTTTCTTTTATTTCTCTCAGTAACCTTTACTCGTGTTCAATATGGTGTTCTTGCTCACTTTTCTTTATATTTACTCCTTGGTAACTATTTGTGTTACAGATATAAATGGTATTTATTATTCAGCTATTAAAATTTGAATTATGGTAAAATACAGGTAACATAAAATTTACCATGATAACCATTTTTAAGTGCACACTTCAGTGGTATTAATTATATTCATATTGTTGAGTAACCATCACCACCATTCATCTCCAGAACCCTTTTCATTTTGTAAAACTAAAATTCTATATCCATTAAACAGTAAATCCCCATTTCTCCCTACCCCTCTCCCCTAGTAAGCACCATTCTATTTTCTGTCTCTATGAATTGACTACTCAATGTACTTCATATGAGTAGAATCATGCAGTGTTTGTCTTTTTGTGACTGGCTTATTTCACTTAGCATAATGTCTTCAGAGTTAGTCCACATTGTTATAAGTATCAGAATTTCCCTTCCTTTTTAAAGCTGAGTAATATTCCGTGGTATTTTGCCTATCTATTTTTCCGTCAATGGATATGTGGATTGCTTCCACATTTTAGCTATTGTGAATAATGCTGCTACGAACATGAGCGTACAAATTTCTCTTCAATACTCTGCTTTCAATTCTTTTCAGTACATACCCAGAAGTGGAGTTACTGAGTCATTCTTTTTTTTTTTTTAATAGCTTTTTTGAGGTATAATTGATATACAGAGAACTGCACATTTTTAATGTGTACAGTTTGATGATTTTGGACATCTGCAAATACTCAGGATACCATCACCATAATCAAGGTAATAGATGCATCCAAGATCTTCCAGAGCACCCTTAGGTCATTTTTCTGTATGTGTTTTAAGAACACTTAACATGAAATCTACCCTCTTAAGTAATTCTATTTTTAACTTTCTGTGGAACTATCATATTGTTTTCCCCAGTGGCTGTTCTGTTTCACATTCTTACCACTAGTGCATAAAAGTTTCAATTTATCCATATCCTTGTCAACACTTGTTATTTTCTGTTGTTATTGTTTTGATAGTAGCCATCCTAATGGGTGTCAGATGATATCTCACTGTGGTTTCAATTTGCATTTCCCTCATGATTTGTGATGTTGAGCATCTTTTCATAAGCTGGTTGGCTGTTTGTATATCATTTTTGGAGGAATGTCTATTTAAGTTCTTTGATCAGTTTTTAATCAGGTTATTTGTTTTGATTTTGAGTTATAGGGGCTGTTTCTATATTCTGGATATTAACCCCTTATCATATATATGTGATTTGCAAATATTTTCTCCCATTCTTTGTTGCCTTTCCACTCTGTTGATTGTTTCCTTTGCTGTACAGAAGTTTTTGGTTTGACTTAGTCCAATTTATCTATTTTTGTTTTTGTTGCCTGTGCTTTTGGTGTCAAACCCAGGAAAATCATTGCCAAATCCAATGTCATGAAGTGTTTCCCATATGTTTTTAGTAATATAATTATTTTATGTCACATATGTACACAGAAACCATGTGAAATTTGCCATTACAATTTCTTTTTTTGCAGAATTTCTTTAGGATTTCCTATGTACTGAACATATCTTCTGAAAATAAAGGCAATGTGGATCTTCCTTTTCTGTTCTGCTAAATTGCATTGACTAGGACTTTTGGTAAAATGTTAGTGGGCAGAGTGAGAGCAGACTTCTTTGCCTTGTGCTCAAACTTATGGGAAAAGTTTGAAGCTTTAGCCTAAAGTATGATCATGGCTACATGTTTTTCTTAGACACCTGTTATTCATATTGAGAATGATCTCTCCTATTCCTAGTTTGCTAAGAATTTTTAATCATGAATGGATTCCATATCTGTCCTTTTATTTTCTGATCCTATTGAGATAATTATATTACTCTTCTACAAATTTTCCTTAATGTACTGAATTACACTTTTTGATTTTTATTATTAAAACAATCTAGAATGAATGGAATAAACCTAACATAGACTAGTATATTATCCTTTTTGTATACTGCAGAAATAGATTTGGTAATATTTTGCTAAGGACATCTATGTTCTTGAAAGATATTGGTCTATAATTTTCTTTTCTTGTAATATCCTTAATAGATTTTGGTATCAGAGTCATGACTGTGTCAATAAAATTACTCAGTAATTGTATCCTTTTTCTCATTTTTGAAAGAGTTTGTGTAAGCTCAATTCTTTTTTCCCTTAAATGTTAGGTAGCATTCAACAGTTTCATCTGGCTTGGAGTTTTATTTTTGGAAAAGTTTTGACCATAAATTCGATTTTATATGATAGATCATAGAATGCTATTTAGATTTTGATGTTAAAATAGTGTTAGTTGTATTTTTCAAAGAATTTGCTTTTCCTCAAAGATGGTGACTTTATTGGCACAAAGTTGTGTGTGTGCATATGATTTATACTCAATTATTTTAAATTCTGTACCTTATCTAGTGATACTTACTTGCTCATTTCTGATTTTGGAAATTTGTTTCCTGTCTCTCTTTTAAATCTTGGTAATTTTGCTAGAGTTAATCAATTTTCTTTTTCTTTTCAAGAAACTGTTTTTCCTTTTTTGATTTTTCCCTTGTTTATTCTGTTTTCTACTTACTTTGGGCAGAATTTGCTCTTCTGTTTCAAGTTTCTAAAGGTGAAAACAGTGATTTTAAATTTTATTATTTAAATCATTATTGTTCTCACGTAAGCCATTTAAATCCATATATTTTCCAATAAGCACTGTTTCAGCTGCATCAGACATATTTTAACAGAATGTATTCTCATGGTTATTGAGTTGGAAATATTTTATATGTTCCACTGGGATTTCTTACATAACTTATTTAATGCATTATTTTGTATTGCATGATTCAATTCCCAATTACTTGGGGATTTTCCATATAACTACCTCATACTGATTTTATTCTGTTGGTATCGTTGTTAAAGAACATATGGTATATTATCTCAAGTCCTTTGAAATGCATTGAAACATGTTGTGATTCCCTAGTATATAGTTTGTCTTGGTGAATGTCTAGCTATCTTGGTGAATGTTTCATAGATTCTTGAAATGAAGAGTTGTTAGAAGTCATTATGCTTAGTATTCTGTAAATGTAAATTGGGTTAGGTTTTTGAGAGTATTGATGTGTTTGTGCAGTGTTTTTCTTCTTTTGTACTCTTTCAATTACGTAAGGAGGAGTATTAAATTATTTGGATTATTTGTGGATTCTTTTTATTAATTTCCTTGGCATGTTTTGGTGTTTTTTTCTAATTTCTAAGTGTTTCTTTTTAAAATATCTTCCATAATTTTTGACTTATTATATAGTGTTTATCCTAGAATAGTGTTAGCCAATGAAACTTTCTATAGTGATGGGAATGTTCTACAATCTGTGCTGTTCAATATGATATCCGCTAGCTACGTGAGGAAATTGTACACTGAGAATATGGCAAATACAATTGAGGAAATGAATTGTTCAATTATTTTGTTTTAACCAGTTTAAACTTAAATAGACACATGTGATTCACAGCTACTACACTGCTTTAGAGTTTACAATATGCATCATAACTAAAAAAACAATTTTCAAATGATATTATACTGTTTCACATATAATATGCATAAGAAGTATCAAATGTCAAGTTGAATCTTGTGATTACAAATTTAGGGTGAAACTATCAACTTTAGAATGGGCTTTTAGCCAGCAAATTTCAATTGCTTAGGAAACTGCATGGAGAAGGTAAAGAAAATATTCTTCTGGAGTTGAAGGTTTTCTAGGCCCCCATGAAGGAGTTGAGGTTTAAAACGTGATGCAGTTATTGGTGAGGGAAAGATCTAATGTCGGACATTACTCTTTGTGGCTAACATAAATTGAAAACAAATAGCACTATATATAAGGAAGTAAAAAAAAAAAACAAAAAACTGATCAAGTTATTTGTTTTCCCATGACAATGTGAATTTAAAGTCTTTGAGAAAAAAATAATGGGAATTACTAAGACACCAAGGAATCACCACTTTATCCCCTTTAATAACAAACAGAGTTTCTGGAGTGTTCTTGTAAAGCTGAAGTGAAAATATGAATAGAATATATTTAACAAAAGGCCCATTATGTTGTAAACTCTTAATATATGTTAGTTCTTTTAATTACTATTATCATTTGGCTTTGTAAAAAGTGTGATGAAGATGATACTGAAGATGATGAATCAGTCATGGGTAAAATCATGGCCCCCAAACCAGACTTCTAGCTCAAAATTGAATCATCGCCTACAAGCTTGGGAAAGTAAACTTATCTATTATTTTTTAGCCTCAGATAATGAAAAATGGGGATAATAATAGTGTCATCTGCTTAGGGATTTTCCTAGGATGAAATGAGTTCATGCAAATATAGTGCTGAGAACTGTCTGGTCCTTAGTAAGAGGATATAAATATTTATTATTATAAATCATTAACTGTTACTATTATTTACTATTTCTGGGTTATGAGAGAACTATTTCTGGGGTTGTGGGGATTGTGCTGAGATACGGAGAGTAGAATTTAACTAGAAAAATTAATGGGGTAGAGGAGTATTTAAAGACAAAGGGAATGTAGGTGGCAAAGCACATTAGAAAAACTAAAGGAATTCCAGTGTGGCAGAAACACAGAGAATTGACAGAAACCTAAGGCAATTTGGAATGGAGGAGATCAGATGCAGAAGAAACAAACTGGATGTGTGGTTTTACCCAGAGAAAAGTAGAAAGGCATTAAATTGTTTCAAGCAAGAAACTATTGCCCATTTATACCAGGGATTGCAAATTCAAATGCCTACATAGGACAGATAACTACCACAAACACATGAAGCATTAAGGATTAGACTCTGGGGTGTAGTAAGAGCAGACACACCACCTAAATAATTCACACTCTAAAGAAAACATCTCAAACTAACACATGGACAGAGAGAACAGTTTGGTGGTTACCAGGGGCAAGGGAGTTCGGAGGTGGGCACAAGGGTGAAGGGATGCATTTATATGGTGACTGACAAACAATAATATACAACTAAAATTTCACGATGTTATAAACTATTATGACATGAATGAAAAATTAAATCAAACAAAAAGAAAACATCTAAAGTTGTCACTTTCCAATTTAAGGCAAAATATATAACTTTAAAGAAAAAATTATTTAATGGACTTTTTCTGTAAAATAAACATTTCAAGAAAAGCATTCATCCTAAGTTTAAACACAACATGATGATATGTGTATGTTTATATGTGCATATATATATATTCTTGTATAAAATAGAAATAATCAATTTGTAATGATAAAGAAGCTATTGATTTTCCTTTATGGCTTAAGATTCAGGTAATTAGAAATGAAGATAAATAGTCCTGTTTGTTTTTCTTTTTGTACAGGGATCAACAAACCATAGTCATCAAGGCAAATTCATTTTGTGGCCTGGTTTTGTATGGCCTGAGAGCTAAAAATGTTTTTCACATTAGCGAAGAGTTATAAAATATAAAACAAGACAAAAGAGAAAGAGAAATATGCAACAGAGACCATATGGCTCATAAATCTTCAAATATTTACTCTCTGGCTCTTTAACAAAATCCTTGCCAACTTCTGCTTTAGGTAGTGATAAACATAATATAATTATTTAAACTTAAAAATGAGAAAAAAATTAAAAGGTTTAGTGGACATAAATTTAATTTCATAGTAGACGTAATATCGGGATTTTGACAGTGAATATAGACAGTAGTTTATCTAGAAATTTTGGTCCTTAGTATGATGGTTTGCCATATATATGTTTAAACAAAAGTTTAAACATATGAATATTAACATGGGATATTGCCATGTTGTAAATTTTGTAAAGATTGCCACTAAAATACGCGTATATGGAGTAAAAGATTGCTATAATAGAAGTCAATGGAGATCTTAAGGACTGCAATTTACATAAAGTATAATTTAAATAAAATTATAAAAATAACTCTCTCTTGTAGTTTTTTTCATGAATAGTACTCAAAGAATCATGAATCTGTATCCATGCCCTGTTTTAGTCCTCTTCTATTTTGATTTGGGGCTTGGTCATGTGACTTTTTAGACAAATTGTATAATGTGACACAAGTAGGAGTTTGAGAAGAATTTATGCATCTGGGCTTTTTTCTCTTAAGTGCTGCCCTTAGACTGTCGAGTAAGGCCAGAATAGCCTGCTTGAGCAGGGAGAAGAAAAGTACAAACCATTGGCCAAATCTGGTTTGCTCCCTGCTTTTATAGATAAAGTTTTATTGGATCATGATCAGTTTGTTTAAATGTTTTCTGTAGATGTTTTCACACCACAATGATTGAGACGTTGTGACTGAGACCCTATGGCCCACAAAACCTACAATATTCACCTCTTGGCCATTTACAGAAAACATTTTCTGAATCTTGTCCTAGGGAATGAAGTCCACGGAAGAGAAGAAGGCAAACCTGCTGACAGGCACACCGACTGCTCAAGACGTGAATGAAGCCATCGTCAAACTCTCATCCCAGGCACATGTTTGAGCCGAGGTACAACCAACAGAGAATCACCCAGAAAATTCAGAGAATCATGAGAACTAATAAACCACTGTTGTTATAAGCCATTCAAGTTTTCAGTTGACTTGTTACTTACCAATGGATAATTCAAATTGGTGCTTCCTAAGAATAAAACGTGTGGCATTTATTTTGGGTTTGTGTGGTAGGTAAAGATGGAAAGGGCAGCAAGGAGACCACAGGTAGAGGCTGGCAGAGCAGTAAGGAAACAATCATTCAAGGTTAGATAAAAAGCAGCACATGCTATACAGTGGCCAAAAAACTGACAAAAGTCTTGCCTGCAGTAACTTGGAAAAATGGAAAATTTGCCAAATTGACTGTGTACTTGGCTAAGGACTGTCCTGGTAGAATGAAAGAAGCACCACAGGCTCCTTTTAGTTGCAAGCAGAATCTATTGGGTTAAAAATAAAGCTGTTTGTCCTTCCCACTCCCTCCATAAGAAAAAATTCTCAAAGTAAGAACTGACCTCAGTGTAATAATCATTTAAGCAAACTAAACGTGAGACTAAGATGTCTTAAAATCTCTTAAAGAATTATGGTATTGCCTAGTTTACCCTTTCAGCTACATAAAAAGACTTCTAGGAATCTTACTATTCTTGCCCCAAGTAGCTTCCTATATGGCCCAATGTCAGTGTGATTCAACAACTAGTTCTGAGGGGCAGGGGTAGGCGTTCACATGGCCTAAATATGCACGTCTTGGCTGGCTCACAAAATTCATTAACATTGACAATTGGCTCTCAGCAGTCAGTGTCAGCTGTCCCCTGTGTCCCACTGTAAAGTAGACACACTCAGAATGCTTAGTGAGTTTCAGTTACCACTATTTTTGTGTATATGGGGAAGAAACCTTCTCACCTCTCAGCTTCATTCTTTCTGAAACCTCAAAGTTGTCCAGAAATAGAGTCATGAACCTGAGACTGACAAAAGCGATATCAGAGAACTCTGAGATACTCAAGAGTGCTGAGGTGGACATGCCTCATGGAAGAGAAAGTCTTTTGAAAAAAGGAAAACTACTTCCATGGGAAAAAGTGGATCTATAAGAGCGAAAGTGGCAGATACACGTCTAGAGGAAGTTTACACTAAACAAAAGCTCTTACTAGTTCTTGGTTTTGTCTTTCCAGATTTGGGGTGCTTGGGAGAGGAAATATCTGGAAGGTACTGTAGACAAGTACACACCATGATATTGAGGGTCGAGGAGTTCTGGAAGTTACTGTAGACAAGTACACACCATGATATTGAGGGTCGTGGAGTTCAAAGGGCTGAAACATAAAGCAGAGGGGAAGGTTGTGTATGTTCATTGGGGTCCGCTGATTGGGTTTTTACATTTCTCTTTTGAAGCAGTCACAATTTCCATTAATTCAAAGTAGAAGCAAGAGATTGTCATTTAAAAATTGGTCATTGACTGAGCTGGCCTGATGGCATAGCAGTTAAGTTTGCACACTCCGCTTCCGTAGCCCAGGGTTCACAGGTTTGGATCCTGGGCGCGGACAGACACACTGCTTGTCAGCCATGCTGTGGCGGCGTCCCATATAAAGTAGAGGAAGATGGGCACAGATGTTAGCCCAGGGCCAATCTTCCTCAGCAAAAAAAAAAAAAGGAAGGAAGAGGGAAAACAGTATTCATCATTATGGAATTTAAAATCCAGGTGGATAAATGTGGAAATATGCTCCAGGCAACAGGAGATTAAAGTGTGAACCTTTGTCTCAACTTGTGTCAGACTGGAGTTTTTAGTCTGCCAAAAAAGTTGTGATTGTATGGACAAGGGTATAATTTTATCTTTTATTGAATGGCTGCCTGAACACATTGTATTTATTCCATTGAAACCTATATCCCTATAGTGATCAATGACAAATACTTTTAACTTACTCTTTTCTGACATAGTTTAAACTGATTCTGAACTGTACACTTTTCCAAATTGAGAACATTTTCCAATGATAGGCCTTTATGATTAAATGATTGCTGATAGGCATGAAGCAATTTAATCAAAATACTGTTGTCTCCTAGATTCAAATATTAGTTATTAGCACGAGCATATATAAATGTAAAGGGTTACATATACTGCAGTAAATATTTGTACTGTGTACAGTATGTTTAATGAATGTCATGAGGTTCTCCAAATTGTCATAAATGGAATTTCTCAGCATGGCCATAGTTGCATGGAAAGGATTCGGTGATTAAGACGTTTGGCATTTTAAAATGGGTAGTGAATAATGTGAACTATCATAATTAATTTTAACTATTCTGGTTTCTGTTGTTTTCAAATTTGGAAAGGAATATAGCTTGACCAAAAACAAATTAAGATTGTTGCCACAAAATGCGTTTCCTTGTTTGTGTTAAAATATGCCATTAAAACAAACAGGTTTTACATGCCTACTGAGCTGATAAATCCCATCACACACTCATTTTTCCCTGTGGCACATTTTTATGGTTGACACTGTTAATAAGTTGCACGATAATAATCACATGCTTTCTTTTTCTCCATTCTCTATTGTGCTAAACTTTCTATTCTTTGCAAGAGAGCCAAGAAGCAAACGCCGAAGAGGAGTCTAATTTTAACAGCAACGTGGATCTTGCTTTATAGAATTTGCACTCGATGGAAACGGGTAATGTTAACATGGCTTTTGGGTTAAAACGTAGTTTCAAAGTTCTGAATACTATTATTTTAACCTCAAAAATAACTCTTGGAATACTATTGAAAAAAAACCTGTTTATAATGATAATGTTTGTGCCATAGACATAAATGAAAGTGTAGAACATGTTTTTGAGCTGCCCATCAAAAAGTCTGATACACGTATGGAAGTAAGAGCCCATTAAACTGCTGAGAGTAAATTTTTAAAAATAGTTCTTTGTTTTCTCATCTATAACACATGTATGAACTGGACGAACTTGTTAAAACTAACTATTTCAAAAAAATAACTTACAACTCCAAGGTTAGGGAAGGAAACTTTGATCATATCTCCAAATTTATTATATGAAAATTTCGTCTCAGTATATGCTTGTATAATATTATTCTAGTGTTGCCCAAAGTTAGGTAAAACCTTACTTATGTGCAGAAATTGTATTACATAATAAAGTAATATATGAGCATTAGTCATTGTAATACTCACAATATATGAGGTAGTTATTATTAATCATTTTACAGATAAAGAAATTGAAGCTCAAATAATAAGTGATTTGCTAATGGTGCAAATTTAATTTGTTAAGTGGCAGAGCTGGGATTTGATATGATCTTTTGAAATATATTGCATTTCATTGCCTCTTTGATCTAAAATTAGTTTAACCTCTAACAATAATTATGTATTTTTTACCCAACTTGTATTTATTTAGTGCATATTTAGTGCATTTCATAAACTCTCAGGATACATTGAAGAACAAAACATATTAAATATTTGTTGTCATAAAATTGACGTTGGATTAGAGCTAGTAACTGGTAAATGAAAAAGTAAACAAGATACCATCTTAGGAAGATTAAGAAAAAGGGCTCATATAAACAAGAGTACAAGGAACATCATTCAAAAAATAATATTTAAGGTGACTCTTGAATGGTGAGACACGCATGAAGACAATTGGAAGGGTTACAAAAGGCTTAATATACATGTAATTGGATTTGTGGTAAGAAACAAAATGGAGAATGTGGTGGAAGTAATTTAATGAGACATACTAGTTTAGAGTTTTCCAAAATTTTAAACACACCAACAAAATTAAGACACCTAATGGCCCCACATTAAAAAATGAATAAATAAATAACTTTTAAAGAGATTTGCAATCCAAACACATAAAAATAAAACCTTCGAGAAACTGCTGCTGGAATACTACCTGGGAAACCAACATACATATATGTAAACAAATATATATATATGTAAATCACTATGATGGCATAAATAATTAGACTACTACAATTTAAATGAGACTTAAATTATATATTTAATCAAAATACAGGAAAGTAATAGGATATTCCTAAGGATGAGGGTAATGGAATAAAGTATCCAAAGTTTAATGCAATGCCTGGGAATGTAGTAAAATTACCAATTAACAAGCCCATCTGTTAAATCTTGGATATTTAGGCATGATGTAATTTCTAACAAAATCACATTGGTAATAGTACAACAAGGTATAACATTCTAAATTTAGATATGCCTATTAATATGGCTTGAGACATTTAAAGCCAAAACTACATGGAGAATCATGGAGATGTAGACTCAACATCATCAGTTTCATAGTCTTTTAAAAAAATATACAGATCATTTGAAAAAAACAGGATCATATATGGCCATAAAGCAAATCTCAACACATTCCCTAAGGCCAAAATTATACAGCATGTGTTCTGATATAAAAAACAATTAGTTTGAAATTAGCATCC
Source organism: Tapirus indicus (assembly GCA_031878705.1). Taxonomy (NCBI): domain Eukaryota; kingdom Metazoa; phylum Chordata; class Mammalia; order Perissodactyla; family Tapiridae; genus Tapirus; species Tapirus indicus. The sequence goes on from CM062936.1 coordinate 20,434,965, forward strand.
AACCTATAACTAGAAAATACCGATAGTTTGGTAAATTAAGAAAATGCCCAATTAAGTAAACCACTAATCAAAAAATCCTAATTGAAACTTTGAAATATTTAGCTGAATGATAAGAAAAGGAATACATATGAATACTTGTGCAATGCTGCTACAGGAAATTATATAACCTTAGAAGCAAATATTAGTAAGAAAAAATAGTTTTAAGTTCATGAACTAATATCCACATTAAGAAGTTAGCAAAATTTGTGGAAGGAGGAAAATAAAACGATAAAAACAAAAATTGATGAAATAGAGAGAACTACACTAGAGCAAATAAAATCAAATGCTTGTTTTTAAAAAGACTAAAATACTACACCTGCCAAAAAATATAATAAAGACAAAGATACCAACTACCATCGCTTTTATTCAATATTGAAGATTCTAGACAGTATAGTGATGCAAGAAAAAGAAATGATGTTATAAAAATAGGAAAGGAAGAAATAAAGCTCCCATTTTTCATGAGGATGTAGAACACAAAGACGTGGAACACTTAAAAAAACTAAGGATAAATTTAGGGGTATAAAACTGAGTTTAGAAATCTTACAGGATACAAGATCAAAATAGAAAATTCTATTGAGTTTCTACAAAACTACAGACTTGGGATGTAAATGCATACAGATTCAAATTTCAGGAAAATATACAAAACACTCAAAAAATCTTCAACAAAATGTGCAAGACACATACAAAGAAAATTATACAACAGTAATGAGGGAAATTAAGAAAAAAATACCTAGTTAAGAAATATATCATGTATATGGAAGACTCAATATTAGAATGATGCTTATTGTCACTAAATTCATCTAAAAGTCAAGTCAATTATCACAAAAAATCTAACAAGTAGATTCTAAAACATAAATGGGGAAAAAAGGAACAAGAACAACCAAAATATTCTTAAAGAATAGAAAACAGAAAAGAATTGCTCTTCCAGATATCAGGAATTATTATAAACTCGAAGTAATTGAGTGTAAATTAGGACATGAATAAATGAAAAAAATTAGTTGAATAGAGCAGTAGACAAAATATTTTTCAATAAATGGTATTGAGGCTACTGAATTTTCATGTATTAAAAAATAAAACCTAACTCCTCTCTTCTGCCCGAACACAATTCTAAGTGAATTTTTAATCTAAATTCAAATCTAAATTGTATATAATAATACATACAAATATGTTCTTGACCTGTAGACACAAAAAATCACTTATCACAAAAGAAATGATTAATGAACTGAACTATATTAATATTAAAAACATCATCAAAAGACCAAGAAGAAACTGGAAATAAAAACCATCCTTTGAAAATATATTTGTAACGTATTTAATTAAAATATTATCAACATGGGGCCGGCCTGCTGGTGTAGAGGTTAAGTGTGTGTGTTCTGCTTTGGTAGCCCAGGGTTCGCAGGTTCGGATCCCGGGGACGGCCTACACACTGCTCATCAAACCATGCTGTGGTGGCCTCCCACATACAAAATAAAGGAAGATTAGCACAGATATTAGTTCAGTGACAATCTTCATCACCAAAAAATTAATATAAAATATGATCAACAAAATAGACGGATAGATAACAATATGAGGAAACTATCAAACTATAAAATCATCAAGAAATCTTATCAGCCAATTTTAAAAAGAGAATATCTCAAAGTCTAATATTAGAAGCACCTCAAAATCATTACTTATCAGGAAAATTTAAAAAAATGCTATGAACCTACCTGATGACCAAAATGCCAAAGACTGAAAATATAAACAATTCATGAAGATAGGGATCAATGGATCTTTTGGCGAAACAGTAAATTGGTACAACTACTGGGTAAAAATATCGACTCAAGTTTAGGAATATCTACTGAAGTTGATCATATTCAGACATATATGCTGATTTGCACCAAAAAATATGAACAAGAAACTTCTGCAAAATTTAATTGTAGCAGCTAAACCTGAAAACAACACAAGTGTCAATCAATGATATAATGTAAAAATACATTGGGATATAGTCATACAATACAATTCTACTTAGCAATAAAAAAATAATAAACTCCTTCAAGCTGTCTACAAAGATAAATGTCACAGATATAACGTACTCAACGAAGTCAGGCACAAAGAAACACGCTTCATGCTTTCCTGGATGTCCAGTTTATCAATGAGCAAAACTAAACTGTAATTTTAGGAGTAAACACGTAGGTGAGAAAATTCTAAAGAAAAGCTACTGAGTAATTACATAGAAGTTAGGATAAATCCAATGAGGAGTGAGACTGGGAAGAGATCTGTGGAATCCTTTGAGTTCCCTATAATGTTTTGTTCCTTTTTCCATGTGGTAATCACTTAAGTGTTTAATTAATAATAAATACATTAAGTTTTACCTTAATATTTCATGCTGTTTTCTTTCCCATAAATATTGAAAAATCATTTACACTTAAGACAGAGAGAGTAGAGATGAGAAACTAAAGATAATGAGTATGAAAAAATATACTGGGGAGGGCCGCCTGGTGGCACAGCAGTTTAGTCCACGCTTGGCAGCCCGGGGTTCGCAGGTTCGGATCCCGGCCGCTCGTCGATGCACTGCCTGTCAGCCACGCCGTGGTGGCGTCCCATATAAAGTAGAGGAAGATGGGCACAATGTTAGCCCAGGGCCAGTCTTCCTCAGCAAAAAGAGGAGGATTGGACGGATGTTAGCTCAGGGCTGGTTTTCCTCACAAAAAAAAAAATTAAAAAAATAAAAATATACTGGAAGAAATATGCTGCTCACAAAAAAAGGGGAAATGGCTGGTGGTAGGGGATATGTGAGTAAAGTTCTTGTTATTTTTCTTTTTCAAAATTATGGAAGGCATTACAACATGGATGTATAATAGTCGACATATTAATATACAGAATTTCTTATAAATTTATAAACTGAGAATGACTAGTTATAATTATAGACAACAGAACCAGAAAGTTTATAAATTTCATAAGAGGATAGAAAGCCATAGAAAAATATTCAACATCACGGTAGTAAAAAAGACCAAAACAGTACTGAAATGTCAAATATATTTTTGTCCTACTAGATTTACAAAAAGGAAAAAATATATATATATATAATGTGTATATTGGGGGAGAAGTGTGTATTTTGAGGAGAAACAAGCATTCTGATACACAGTTATAGTAAAATATCGTTCAAAATTCCAGAAGAATATCTGATAAAAGTCACCTAAAACTTTAAAATATGTGTCCTTACAGAAATTCCACTTCTAGGTTTAATTAAAAAGAATAACATTTCTATATCCATAATAATCATATGCAAAATTTTATGGCAACATTGTTAACAATTGCTGAAATAGAAAATAATCAAAGTTACTATCTATGAGAAATTGACCAAAATTATTATATTTATGGATATATCAAGAGGCATCTGATATAGTTATTCTTAATTACAAAAGCATTTTGCAAGAAATACTGTTTGGAATTCTCCTGTTTTTTGAGTGGGGTACCTAATACACTTCCTATTACTCACCTATCTTCCCACATATTTTCATAAAGAATTAAAAATAATAAAGTTAATGGACGATATTCATGTACTGTTTAATTCAGGTCAAACACAGTTTTGAATTCTTAACTTTTATGATCTTATTTAACCTTTACAAGTGTCCTGTGATAAAGATATTATTCCAATACCATCTGTGTTTTTTCAGATTCAAAATGTATGACACAAAAGGTTAATTAACCTGCCCCTAATAATCCCTAAGTGGTAGAGTTGAATTTTAATTCAGGCATTTGCTTCAGCATTTATGCTCTTAAATACTAAATTGAACCCTCCACACTACAAGATATTGTATTAAAGCAAGTAAGGAAACAAACCATAATCTCAGTAGTTTATTTTTTTCCATTCTGTTGGCTGCTAAATCTCATAGATGCCCCTTCTCTGGAGAACTGTCCTCTGCTAAATGGAGCTGCCTGACCAGGGAAGTTCCACTTCCATCAGCAGCCCTCAGTCAATGGCTACCTGATGTGTGGTTGCAAAGGCTGCACCAGACTGTCAGCAGGGATGATTTTGTGGTGCAGCTGATTCCAGAGGAGTCCCTCTATGGATAAGGCCAAAGCTAGACTTTATCTGAGACCAAATCCTTGCTCAGCTCTGTCTTACTTTCCTGTTCTGCCTCACTTCCTCCCTTGTAAGTTTCCTGAACTTTTCCTGAACGTTTTCCTCAACCTAAAACATTTAACATTCTCACATCACATTTTCAAAACCCAGATACACAGAAAGTCGAGACAGTCATGAAAGTAAATGAAGTTGACTGCAGATAATGGACTGGAGAATTGAGGCCCTTTTAGAGAGGCAGCTGTTCCAGAAGGTTGCAGCCAGGTGTGGATTCAGCATCCAGGCTCAATTTTCCCAGATATCTATTTTTTCAAGAGATTCAGAAAATATTTAATTTATATGAAAAATGTGATGATTAAATTTGACAAATCCTGTAATTAAAAAAGGTATAATATTTTTGAGATAAAATATGTTTACAAGCTAATATAGCAAGCAGGCTCCACTATTAAATTTCTGTATTTATAAACTTTTGTGTTTCCTTTTTATCATCAGAAAATAAATTGTAAAACTCAGACAACATTTTATAGTTAGTCTTATCTGATCAGGTTGGGTTTTTATGTAGCAACTAATGTTTATTGAATTCTCTAATCATTTCACATCTCCTCACTTATAAAATTATCATAACATATGTATTAATAATATTTATTAATTATTAAAATCATTATTATCATTTAGACAGAGCTGAAACAGATACATTAACGAACTTTACTCTGTGTAACAGTTGGCAAGTAGTGGATCAGAATGCCCAAGATTATGTTTTAAACATCACACTACATTGTCTTTGATCAACAAAGTTGATCAGTTTGTTCTGTTCCACCTTGGAATGAAATAAAATCTATGAAAAAAAGTATCAATTAGAAAAGTTCCTTAAAGGACATTGAACTGCTATAGGACAAATTATACATGCACAGGAATAATCCGTGCCTCATAGTACCACCTAATCAACATTATTGACTGATGAATTGACCAATTTAAATAGCAGATTTGGCTTCAGGGAAATACATCTTTGAAGAACATCACAAAGCCCAGATTTAAGGGGAGAGGTGTTGAAGAATATTGGGGCCAGGTTTAAAAACTGACATACACACACAGAAGTACACATATGCACAATTTCCAAACCGAGTTTTCTGTTTTGTTTTCTTATGCTTAACTTTTTTCACCATGAATCATTTCAAAATTCATATTAATCACAAGAGCTCCGTACTTTAGAATGCCTACAAGGCTGCTTTATAAAAATAACTGGTTGATAAAAGAAGAGATTTGTATCAGAGACTACTAGGCTTGGGCAAATGAGCTAGCCGAGGAGACCTTAAGGAATTAGTGATGGGTAGTAAGCTTGAATTAGAAAAGAAAAAGAAAATATAAGGTCTGCTAAAAAATGTAAAATAGTTCATTAAATATTTATTTGGAAGAGGGAGAAGCCAGTGAAGTATGAAAATAGAGATAGAGAGCAGTGTTTCTCAAACATGGGCCATGAACAAGCAGTATCGACATTACCTGGGAACTTGTTAGAAATCCAAATTCTTGCACCCTTCCGAAACTTATGCAAATTTAATCTGAGGGTGAGGTCCAGAAATTTGTTTTAATGAGTCTTGCAGGTGATTCTGATCTTTTCAAGAGTTTAAAAATCACTGACATATAGAGTAAAATGGAGATTTTTGTGCGTAGAACTCAGCACATTTTGCAAATTAGAAAGGTGTATTTATTTATTTGTTATTTATTAATTTGTTTATTTTCATTTAAATGCTATCTTTACTTGCAGGTCATCAGGCTTATGGATATTTGTCCCTGCTAAGCAATCTAAAAAGAAATGATGCAGAAATCGAAATGAAACTATTGATTTCCTAAAGTAGATTGATGATTGATCTGAAAATCAAGGTGTTGTTAAGTGAACAGAAAACGCTCCAGATATTTTATTAAAATGGGATTTATAGAGGAAATTTGTTGCCCTCAGAATTATTGCAAAGTGATGGGGAACAGATGTCTTGAGGAACAGTAGGAGGAAATCTGGAAGTATAGAAGTCATGGGAAGCTACTTCCGGCTGTCTAGCTGTCTGTACCGCTTAAATGATTCACTGCAGATGTCCTAGAAGCCACTGCAAGCATCATTTCTGCAGGTGTAGGAGAATAATAGCTTCTGCTTTTCTTCCAATTGTGAAACCTCACATATGTGTTTTTAATTTGGAATCCTGCAGTCAATGAAGTCTGAATTTCCAACCCTTGCTACACAGCAAGGCATTAGAAGGACAGTGGTAGTTTCCAGACCAAAAGAAAACATCTCACACAGTCTGTCCCCTTGGATGATCAGCTTTCAAACACACCCTCTAAATATACATTAAAGTACAGAAAACATAATAACCAAAAACATCATGTTTCTACTCTATATAGTGCAAATATCATTGTATAAACAAACAGATGCTCACACTTTTCCCTAAAAGGGAAGACATAAAATCCGTCAACCACTGGAGTCATCTCTGAATGCCTTATAGAATCTTCTGCCTCCCAAACATATACCCCTTTCCCCACAGCAGTCTCATTTCTTCATGATAATCAGGATCAATCACCACAATCATGTGCTATGTTTCACTTTCATAATCACAAGAGGCTTATGCACCCCTATGTTCATTGCAGCATTATTCACTATAGCCAAGAAGTGGAAGCAACCCAAGTGTCCCTCAACTGACAATTGGTTAAAGAAGATGTGGTGTATACATTCAACGGAATACTACTCAGCCATAAGAAAAGACAGAACTGTCCCATTTGCAACAACATGGATGGGCCTAGAGGGTATTATGTTAAGTGAAATAAGCCAGAGAGAGAAGGATAGACACCACATGAACTCACTCATATATGGAATGTAAATGAACACATGGATGGAGACAACTGATTGGTGGTCACCAAGGGGAAGGGAGGTGGGGGGTGGGCACAAGGGGTGAAGGGTTACATCCACATGGTGACGGACAAACAATAATGTACAACTAAAACCCCATAGTGTTATAAACTATTAAGACATCAATTAAAAAAAAAAAAGAACCCGAAATGGCCAGATGGAATGAAGAGATCAAAATGGACAGGAGACAATATCAATCTCTAGTTCAGTGGAAGTGTTGCTGTGTTCCATGGTTGAAGCACTACTACCTTGAATGAAAACTTTAAATCATATTAGGGCAAAACTGGGTGTAATAAGAATTAAGTACAATTCAGAGTATAATTAGGGGTAGTAGTGAGAGAGCATTCTGCTTGCATCTGTTGGTTATATCTGTGCTCTGGCCTGAACAAAGTACCATATTTTAGATGCGGGTTCCAAGTGCACGGTCCTTTTCTATAGGTTAGTACCCAAACATGTAAGCTATTATTACCTGGTTGGCAGCATAATTGATATATCAATATTCTGTTATAACTCTTCCTAGATGATACATATATAGTAAGACCACTAAGTTTCATGAAATATTGTTCATTGCCTCTTTTGCTGTACAATTACTGACTTGTCAAAATCAATGTTGCATGAGGTAGCAGGAGAGTGAATAAGATATTCACTAAACCCACATATGACAGTGTGGACAAAAGCAAGAGAAGTAAGTCCATATTGAGATGCATTCACTTTTCTGATAAAGGAAAAATACTTGCATTGTCAATTTTGGAAGAGATGCAATGTAATCAACCTGCTACCAGGTAGCCAGCTTGTTCTCCTGTGGAGAGATGGCGTATTAGTGACTCAGCATTGGTCTCCACCATTGACAGATGGGGTACTCAGAAATAGTGATAGATGTCATGGCTGCTCATGACCTAATGAACAAGTATGGTATGGCTGAGAAAACGAACTGACAATCATACAAAGCCTGTATGTTTAGTCCTCCTGATTGTCAAGATGCTCCTCTACAATGGGTAAACTTTGGCGTACATTCAAATAGGACCCAAAATATGCTTGAAATATCTGCATTATTATTGACATGAAACTGCCACAGATTTGGGAGTCAACAAGTCCATGACTACACATCAAACAATTACTGTCTATAAATCAATGTATATTTTACCTCTGGTCATATTCTATACCAAGGAAGGTGAGCAGCAAGATCTACCTTGACATTCTAATCATTGGGAGGATTTTTCCCCATTGTTTCTTACATAACCACATAAATATGGGGTTATAATGCAGCATCAGACCTCTTCAACTGTTACCAGAATCTTCTAAAAAACAAGATTGAGGAGTTTTTGGGTTTTGTTTGTTTGTTTGTTTTCCTGAAATTTCTTTGGAAATGTCTATAAGGCCAGAAGAGAGGTGTGCATAGAAAAATCTAAATACTTCATAAGTAGCAGCCCAGCAGTTGAAGTCATTGTCAATTTTGAACTCCTTGTGAGCTAACAGGTTAGGCTGCCATGCTTTCATGGATGCTGGTAGTGGATAGGATATTCCTGAGTCAGAGATGAAGAGAAGTTTACTCCTCATGGAAATAGCAGTAGCCAGAGTATCAGCATTTTGTACCAACTTCTCAAGCCCAAATTTCCATAGGACAATGTAAAGAGAGTCAGATGACACCAGCACCCGTGTTGAGTCGCATTACAAGAGAAAAACGTGAGTTTAGGAAACCTGGATCTTTTAAAATGGGCCCTAAACATGCCTGTTTTTGCTCTTGAGGAATACGTTCTATTCATTAGACTAGACGATAAATACACCTCTCCTTTGCTGTGGCAAGGTTAACTGAAATACACATATGTGACAAATAACTTGTATCTAGAATATATAGAAAACACTATGACTCAAATAGACAAACAGCTGAGTTAAAATATGGGCAAATATTTTGAAGAGACACTTCACTAAGTATACAGAAATATTTTATAAGCACATAAAAGTATGCTCATTACCTTTAATCATCAGGAAGGTGCCAATTAAATTAAAATAAGTTTCCACTATACCCCAAGGATATATAATATTTAAAGACTGAGAGTACCTATTTTTGGCAAGGATATGGAACAATTTTTTCTTCACACATTGCTAGTGGAATTGTAAAAATATACAATCACTTTGGAAAGACATATGGAAGTTTCTAATAAATATAATTTTTGTGAGTGTGTGAGGAAGACCAGCCCTGAGCTAACATCTGTTGCTAATCCTCCTCTTTTTTGCTGAGGAAGACTGGCCCTGGGCTAACATCTGTGTCCATCTTACTCTACTTTATATGGCACACCACCACAGAATGGCTTGACAAGCGATGTGTCTGTCCGCGACGGGGATTTGAACCTGCAAACCCAGGGCCGCCAAATCAGAGAGCACAAACTTAATGCTACACCACCGCCCCAAGAGGATAAATTTTAAAAAATTATTTTATTGAGTTCACATTGGTTTATAACATTGTGTAATGTCAGGTGTACATTACTATATTTCAGCTTCTATATAGACTGAATCGTGTTCACCATGAAAAGTCTAGTTTCCATCCATTGCCATACATATGTGCTGGGCATGTATAATTTTTTTTTTTTAATATACAAATCACCAATGGCCACTCTCAGGTATTTTTGTTAAACCTATTTATTGTTTTTATCCTGTTATCAGAATGTAAGCACTGTAATACATATTCAAAATAAACTTCTAAATCAGTGGTTTCTAATCCTGGCTGCTTAACTGTTTATATCATTAAGCCATATTGTTAACTGTATGTATACATAATATATTACATATATTATATGTATATATAATATATTGCATATATTACATGTACAAATAACATTTAATATATACATTTATTATATGGGTATATAATATATTACATATGTAATATATTATATGTATATATAATATATATTATTAACTATATAATTAACTATCTGGACTTTTTTTAAACACCTCATAATCTATCATCACACACACATACACCCCCACAGGCCAGTGCCTAAGCCTCACTACAGATAGACAGAACAGATGCTGTGGGGGTGGGACTGGGCATCAGTGCACCAGATGAAGCAAAGCTCATGGGAGATGAAAACTATGTCAGCCATTGTCACAAGTGGCAGGATTCCCACTTGCTTTAATCATTTGAAGTAACAATTATATAGCAATACAAACTCTTTGAGGCATATTTTGCAAGCAAATCTTAAAATCATTGGTACCAAATGTCACAATGACCAAAGTCAGAAATTATTTCTATCAATAAAATATTGGAAATATCACAAATAAATAAAACCAGTATGCTATAATTGGGTTTGAAACCTAGTTCCATCACTGGCCAGCTGTGTACCCTTGAAAAAGTTAATTACAAATTCCATTCCATGTGTAAGAAAACTACTTCCTAAGGATGTTCTGGGAATTGCCATGTAACAAGCATTAACCACGTAGAAGAGTACTTGTGAACTAAGCAGCTTTCAATGTGTTCGTTACAGTACTAGTATCAATAGCTAATATTAGTAGTAATATTTATATTGCTTTTATTATTATCTTCCTTCCAATATCAAGACAGTGTGTTGTAATAGATCTGCAGTCAGGGGGTCTATTTTGTTTTTAATTCTGATTCTTCCAGCTGATATTTTTCCCAAGAGAAATTAAATTGATTTTGTATTAATATTTTTATTTTTTAAATAAGATGATATAGCCTGATAAAGCAATGAGGCCTGGTAGCCAGTTGAGAGGATTAAGAGCTAAATGATGAATGAAGATGTTAATTACTAACATGTATTAACAAAGCCAAGTTAACCAAGCTTTGTCCTGATCTTACAAAATGAGAATGTTAGTTTCAGTCTTTTTCCATGATTTTATCTTGTATATAGAGCATCTGTATTTCACGATTGTTTCCAGCTGTATGACAGAGGCCTGACTTACATCTTCCATAAGTGACTTCCAGGTGTAATGCTAAATACTTTCTGAAATATAAATTCGTGGATGTATGTGTGTGTGTGTGTGTGTGAATGGCCCAAATCAGTTATTATATCACTAGCCAATTATACTCAGCAATTGTACTTAAGTGTGGAAGAAAAGATATTAGATTTTTAATTTAAAAGCTATAAACAAAGCAACTATCCAATTCTTATTAGAATCAGGGACCTGATGATGTTTCTCTCGATATTGTGTTTTTCTTTTCTGGTATGTTAAGATGTTCGTTCACGTGGTTAGAACAATAAGAAGAAGAACTAGTTGCAATGGGAAAATTTTTTTTCAGATCATACATATTACTGACTTCCATCTGCCACTACTGAAATTTAGATTGTGAGCAGCAATTAAATTTCCAAGTTGATTTTTGCAATCTAAGTTTAAATGATCCTTGGTAATATCTAAGTGAGAAAACATTCTCTACCTCTTATAGACTCCACGTCAGATAATGGTTACACAAGTCACCAAATTTCCAAAAGCTAGCATTGTTACCTATTGTAGCCCCTTCCTTCCTTCCTTTTTGTCCAATGTTCCATCTGCCCCCAAATCACAAAATTCTGATAATTTTCCTTCTTTAATAGTTCTCATATCGATCACCTACTCTACAACACCACTGCTCTACAGAGATTCAAATTCTCATTATTTCTTAGCTGGATTCCTCAAGTAGATTGCTAACTCTTCTCATCATTAGTCTCGGGTCTTTCAATTTATCTCGCTGGCCAGCTTACAAAATGATCTCCATAAAATATACCAGCCTTCTGATTTTAATATATTTTTATAACTGTAGCATCACATGCAAGGATTTACACTATTTTTCTTTTTAGTTATATATCTCCAAAATAACCTTTCATCATCATAATTGATATTTTTGTGGCTCCTGCCATAATTATGTTGGTTCTGGTTATCATGGACAATACATAATATGCTACAAACAAGTTAGCAATAGAGTTATTTGAGACTTTGCACTAATACCTTCAATGTTACTTATTATGTGTCTATAGGAACTGTCCATTCAGAAACAAGGGAAACTCACACAGTTCATACATTCCTACAGAATCTTTAAGAGTGAAAGAATCCATGCTGCCTGCCTCTAGCCACCCCTCTTAAACCAACTTCTACCACCTGATACAAACAGGTATCTGACTCTCAGGTCAAAGTCTTTTCTCATGACTCCTACAAATGTTTCCTCATGAGATCAGGGCTAAATCCAGCAGAGACTTTTAGGCTATGGTATGGATGCTGGTCCAAAAGAGATGAAAACTCACCATAGAGATTTGGTCAGAAGTATGATGTATTTGAAAAGATATATACACCCCTAAGTTCATTGTAGCATTTTCACAATAGCCAAGACTTGGAAGCAACTCAAGTGCCCATCAATGGATGAATGGATAGAGAAGATGTGGTATTTATATACAATGAAATGTTAGCCATAAAAAAGATGAAATCATGCCATTTGTGACAACTTGGATGGACCTTGAGGGTATTATGCTAAGTGAAATAAGTCAGAGAAATACAAATACTGTATGATTTCACTCATATGTGGAAGATAAGGAGAATAGATTGGTGGTTACTAGAGGGGAAGAGGGTGGGGGGAGGGCAAAAGGAGTAAAGGGGCACATATGTATGGTGATGGATGGAAACTAGACTTTGGTGGTGAACACAATGCAGTCTATACAGAAGCTGAAATATAATGATATACACCTGAAATTTATACAGTGTTGTAAACTAATGTGACCTAAATAAAATAATTTTTAAAAATTAAAAAAAAATCCAATACATCAGTTAGAAGGCCATTGCAATGTTCTAGGTAAGAGGTTGTATGGTTAGGGTGATAACAATGGGAAGGGAAAGTGTTTGGATTGAGATTATAAATATTATAAGTTTTAGCCAAAAGGATTTGAATATGCTCAATATAGGATGAGAGCAGAAGATAAAAAGTGAAAGCTGACTCAAGGTTTTTGGCCTAAATTGCACATAAAATGGGGAATACTGTGGGAACAACCAATTATTTGGAAAAAGTAATTGAAAAATCAAGAATTAGGTTTGGTTGTTTCCATTTGCGGACGCTAATTAGAATTCCAAGAGCAGAATTTCAGATGGAGTTAAATATGTGAGGGTCAATAACCGGAGGAAAGTAAAAGAGATTTTATGTATTTGGCTACTGAATTAACCCCCAAATCTCTGTGTCTTAACACAATATTTCTTAAATCACAGTTCAGTACATGTTGCCTGACTTTCCAAGAAATGGCACTGTCCCTGTCATTTTGTGATGTCATCGTCTTAAACAGAGAGCCTATATAGCCATCACGGAAGGCAATAGAGAACACAGAATAGAGCAGGTAGGGGTTGTTATTCCTAGGCCTGCAGTGTTTGATATACTTCTTCCCACATATATTGACCATAATGCGATCATCTGGCACTAAACTGATTGCAGAGGAGAGCTGAGACAGGTTTGTACCCTATCTGCTCATGAATAGCAAGTGACCAATAAGTACTTGGCAGCCTCTGACACACACTGTTATGTGGAATTAGTGAAGGATCTCTTGACAAGATTACACTTCACTGTGGGTAGATGATTCTTATTCACTCCGTGGGGAGAGGATTCTTTTTATACAGGTGATCTTGTGGGCAGGGGTATCTTGTGTCATAGAACACAGTTAGACAGGGCTATCGCATGCCATAAGAAGACTTGGAAAGGAAAAATTGGAAAAGATATCTTGTGCCATAGTGAAGGGGCAATTGGACCAGAATATCTTGTATCACAAGGGGGCCCTGGACAGAGGCAATTTGTTATAAATGGTCATGTTTCCTTAACTGGGGGAATCAATTGTGTCAAATGCTGCTTGCAGGCTGAGTAAGATGACGTCTGAGAAATGACAATTGGATTCAACACTCAGAGGTTAATTGCTGCTTGAGAGGAATGCTGGGGACAAAAGCCTGCTCAGAGTGGATTCAAAAAAGAATAGAAAAATTACAGCTGTTAAAATTAGCAAAGAAATGAGTCAATAGTTGGGGAAGATGTAGGGTCATCAGAGGGATTTGCTTTTTCTTCTTTTCTTGTTTTTTCATGTACTGGCTCGTACAATGACAGGACTGATTCCGTAAAGATGAAACAGTCAATCATGAAGAAGTAAACAGGAACAATTGCATATGTAATGTGATCAAATCATCAAACACGCATTGGATCAAGTACACAAGAGCACCTGGACTTCCACGGGACAATAGATAGTTCATCATTCAGTCAAGACGGGAGGAAGACAGCTAAGAATTCTGGTAGTTTTGCTCATTTCACTTTGGATCTATTTTTATCCAAAAACCTTTGGAATTGAAATACTAGAAGACTAGAGGAGATGCACTGGAAAGTCATGAGGGCAGGGTGGACACCGGGCAGTATGAATGTTATTACTGGTAATGACAGGATCTAGGGTTTGACCGTGGAATGATGGGTGAGTAGACAAAAGGAAAAGATTTACAGAGGAAGTCAAGGATTTGAGGATGCATAATCTTTGTAACTGTATGAAACAGAGCTTTATTTACTTTTATTTTTCTCAGAGTAAATTCCTCCCAGAAGATTCCTGAGTCTCTCATAAAAATAGACCAAAGTGATCACCTTGGACCCATTAAGCATAAATATCACCCTAGATAAAATGCAAAATCTTGCTTAACGACTTTAAAGAAAATATTCCTGCTATTTTGTCTCACAATAGAGATAGAGAATTCACATTTAGCTAAATGAAAACTAAAATTCAGATTATTAAGTTTGACATCCTAATTCTTTCAATTTATCATTAGTAATTATATTAAAATTAACTGTAAAAAGAATTCATTACTCTTTTTCTCAATGCATGCACATCTATCTGTCAATCAAAAAGGCAAAAAGTAGGACAATAGAATTTTCTAAGAAGAAAATTTAATACTGAATAGGATTAAAGAACAATGCCACATAAGTATGACATTTTAAAACAGAGTTTAATATAAAACAAAATTTTCTTTTTTGAGGAATATTAATTTGATCCCAAACCTCCCTCACATTCCACCAAATTACTAAACTCCATTTTTAATTTTTTTCTCTATTTTGACAATGTAAATATGCAGGTATTTAAGTTTTAAACAAAAGAGTCAATGTCAAATTTTGAACAAGTTTAATAAAGAAGTAAATGTAAATGTCAAATTAATACCAATTTGTGAACTAATATGTATAATTATTAAAACATAGCTCAGGAAATAATATGAAGACATGAGCAAATAGAAGTCCAAAAGTTTTTTATATGAGAGAGTCTTCTTTAAACTGCACTCTAAAGTATAACAGGGCAAAGGAGGAATGGAAAGAGGAAAAGAGGGAGAGAGAGAAGAGAGACATTAAAAGAAAAACACCCAAGAATATTTTTTCCAGTTCCAGGAGAAATGATGCTCCAGTATAATATACATTTAAAATTGAAGGAGCAAAATCTCAGTTCACTACTTTCCTGATACTCTTCTTTCCAGCATCCTGCCAAATGTCATTACTAAGGTGGCTATTTACATATAGTGCCATAACACGGTGATCTTAAAGGTTAAAGTCTGTAGTGGAAAGAAGTTCATTAAAATGGCCACCTTTTAGAAATGGGAAGAAGTCTTTTAACAAGTAATGTTAAATGGGGAATTAAGGCAATGACCCAAATAATTAAAGTAAAACAAACCCTATGAATCTGAGAGAAAAATAGAACTTTGAGTCTTAAATCATCACAAATTACTGTCTACATTCATCAAATTAATAAGGTAATTGCTCAGCATACACTTTAAATAGGCTACATATCTTCCAACTGAAGTCATTTCTATATGCAGACACTGATTTACTGACTTGTTTTACTCTTTCCAAAGTCTTGGTAATTCATTTCTTTTGATAAAATGAGTTAATTTTGATATTAATATAGGAAACAATTTTATAGTTAGTCTATACTAAGTAGTTGTGTTTATTTAAATTTTTTTGAAATCCATACATTATCAGGGTCAGACAAATACTAAATTTGTATTGTTGGTACAATAGCTACAAAGGTAGAAATTGCATAATAAAATTGTATCCATTCGAGTTATTTAAAATATGTAAATTGGGAGCACATGACCTCTACAACTCTACATATCCATTATTTCCTAATGTCCTTCTAAAATCAATACTGTCAGGGCCAACAATCTCATGTGTATCACAACCATCAAATAACCCTGACAATTGATGGGCACTGGTGGCCTGGACATCTTTCTGCTTCAATGTTTTTCCTTCCTTCTTTCCCTCTCCTTTCCTCCTCTTTCTCTCTCTTTTCTCCATCTCTTGTAGGTCTTTCTTTCTTTATTACAGAAGAACAATGGAAAATATGAAATAACAAAGAATGTATGAAACATTTACTAAAAATGGGATACCGTCTTGAAGTTTTGAGTGTTTAAGCCCAAACTGAGTTATACAACTATTTTTTTAAAAAAAAGGAAGTTCAAATTTTAAGTAAGATTGTAATTGTAAGTTGAAAATTAAAACAAAACATAACAAGAATTGTACAAAAACTAAACCATCGTAGAAGAAGAAAACAGACGAAAGATATTTTTACTTGTGTAAGTGAGTCTGACTGTTGCCTGGGCATGAGTCTAGAGTGCAGAAAGGAAGCAGAATGGCACATGTAGGAAGTGTTTGGAAAATATGCTATAGGAGAGATTGTTACACTTGTGAGACTAATTGAGCATATCTGGGAGATAAAATTCTTACTGTCCCCCAAACTCTCCAAGGAGGCTTGAGCAACCGGCAGTCACATTCCTGTGAAGGCTTTCAAAGTGGTACCCAGGGAAAAGACATAAAGTTTAGGACTGAGATAGTTAAATATATCCCCTGTTCCAGACAGCTTGAATTAGAGAGAATGAGAGTCATAGAAACGCAAGACACTTTAATTGTATTTTTGGCAACATGATTAATACTAGAATTACGTAAAGGTTTTTTGGCGACCTGTAGTGAAGTGAGATGATGAAGTAAAGAAATGTAGGAGACAGGATAGGTCAAATCCAAGTACAATTTGTAATTCCCCCATCCTCACACACTTGCCAAATGACTCTCTGGGAAACCTTGTGTGACCTTTAAGTTGAATCCCACTGCATTCTACAGGAACACATAATACCTCTTGTTCTAGACAAAAGATATCAACTGGACACTGGTAAGGGAACCCAGAAGAAAGTAAAAAACATGAAGATTTAAAGTTTCAGAGTCAGTACCTTTTATGTGTAAAATTATATTAATTTTGAATGTGAGCTTGAGAAGGTATCTATATTGACTGTCAAAAGATGGGAAAAATAATTCAAGCAAGAATGAAAATAGCACTTATGTGAGAGCAGCTCAGAGGCACATCTACCAATAAGTGCATAAGCAAAAGTTTCTGAGTTGGAATGAATTGCTGGAAATCACATGATATTGTTGCATCCAGTCTCTGAATTGTTTTTGGAGAAAATTAAATCCTTATGATTTGGCAAAGAATGGTAGCATCTGAAAGGGGTGACTACTGATTGACTATTTTTTTTCCACTTATTAAGGTACAGTGTGGCCCCATCCCCCTTATAGAATTCTACATTCTATATATTCTGTCTGTTGCTCATTACTGGGAGAAGTAAATATGGAACTGTCACACTGGTGGGTGTCTCTGGGTTCACCTTGCGGGACAACTTCCCTGCACTTCAGGGTGAACTTAAGGGATGTATAAACGAGCCCTGGATTTGTCTGCATTCATTGTCATAGACCTACGGATTGTGGTCTGGAGCTCCTGCTTTATGAGGGACTCTTGGATTGGGGAGGTTTTGGGAATCCCTTCTTCCTTCATTCTCCATCTTTTATGTCCCAGACCTTGAATATCGCCAGCCTTAAATTTTATGCAAATTATATGCTTCATAAGAACAAACTTCATAACATTAGATGTTTAAAGATCACGCAAACATATTCAATTTTACTACAGTAGACAATTTACGCAAAATTGTGAAAAGATACTAATTTTGATATGAGGGCAGTTTACCAAACAGGTAGATAATATGACAGCTATTTAACCAGAATTAAGGTAAACTGCTGGGATTTCTATGAGCATCCCCAAATTCACAGACTTAATAAGTGTCTAAATTTGAACTCTTGAGTTAATGAATTTTTAAATATCTCCAAAGTTATTCACATTCACCACATAGAGTGAATCTGGGGTTTAACAGGTAGAAAGAGTTATTTGCCCAAGACTGAGTCATGAAAGCACGTATCATTTGATCATATCTGTTAAATCTCACTGCTAAATAATTGGAATACTTCAAGGGACACAGACAAGCTTCTTGCTTTCCTGGGGCTCAGGATTTAGTGGCTGGTTCGCATGTGATAAAAGGAGGAATAAACCAGTCTACCTTGCTACACTTAATACAAATAATGAACCTAGTCTGACTAATCCAAGGAAAATATAAGATCTGCAAGGTTTGTTTTTCAGTTGTTCAGTTGCTATATGGCATATATGCAAAGTATATAAATCTTAAGTGTATGGTTTGATGTTTGATATATACATATGTAACCCCCCTCCATCAATTGACATCCTAATGTCTCATGCTCCCTCTATGGCACTATCAATTACCCTAGTGAAGATAATGACTATTTTTATTATCACCAGAAATTAGTTTTGCCTGATCTAGAATTTCTTACCTTTTTCATTCCACATTGTATCTGTGAGATCCATCAATGTTTTGCCTGTAGTTATTCTTCTACTTAGCCAGTGCTGGTGGTCTAGTGGTTAAGATCTGGTGCTCTCACAGCCTTGGCCCAGGTTGGTTTCCCGGTTAGGAAACCACATCACCCATCTGTCTGTTGTCATGCTGTGATGGCTGCGTGTTGCTGTGATGCTGAAAGCTATGCCATTGGTGTTTCAAATACCAGCAGGGTCACCCAGGTGGACAGGTTTCAGCAGAGCTTCCAGACTGAGACCAACTAGAAAGAAGGACTTGGCCACTCACTTCTGAAAAACTTGGTCACGAAAACCCTATCAACAGCAGTGGAGTGTTGTCTGATACAGCGCCAGAAAGTGAGAGGATGGCCTAAAAAAGTCAGGCAGGGTTCCACTCTGCTGTACACAGGGGGTGTTAGGAGTCAGAATCCGTTCGACAGCACTAATGACAAATCTTTCTACTTATTGCTATTTTGTATTATACAGAACTCATGTTC
Source organism: Tapirus indicus (assembly GCA_031878705.1). Taxonomy (NCBI): domain Eukaryota; kingdom Metazoa; phylum Chordata; class Mammalia; order Perissodactyla; family Tapiridae; genus Tapirus; species Tapirus indicus. The sequence goes on from CM062936.1 coordinate 20,454,114, forward strand.
TGACACGTACTATGTGACTTTTTAGTATAGCTGCTTGTTTTGGCTAAAATAGGCTTTAGGATTAATTTATTCCTAACTTTCCTCTGATTCATCTCACAGGCTTTTGGAGCAATATCAAAATCAGATGAATAGATAAGGAAGATATGGTATGTGGTATATGTATACAACGGAATACTACTCAGTCATAAAAAGATGAAATCTTGCCATTTGTGACAACGTGCATGGACCTTGAGAGTGTTATGCTGGTGAAATAAGTCTGATGGAGAAAGCCAAATACCATATGATTTCACTCACACGTGGAAGATAAAACAACAACAAACAAACAAACACATAGACAGAGAATACGTTGGTGGTTACTATAGGGGCAGGTGGGAGGGGAAAGAGTAAAAGGGGTAAAAGGGCTTATGTGTTCGAGGATGGATGGCAATTAGACTTTGGGTAGTAAAGATGATATCATCTTCACAGAATTTGAGACATAATAAAGTATATCTGAAATTCATGTAATGTTATAAACCAATGTTACCTCAATAAAAAATTAAAGAAAAAATATTGATTCTTTAAAGTCCTGAATCAAATAGAAACAGTGATTCTGACATGGAAATAGCTCCAGAAATGTGTATGATTTCACTCACACTCCATGATTCTTACTGTCCCAATCCAGATCCTAGAAATTAGCCACACTCCTAGAAGACAGTGACTCGGCTGTTAACCCCATTACGGTCACCTAAGAAGAAGTGGAAAAAAAAACTACACCAATCAGTCGGTCAGCCACTTGGGGTGAGTTTTGGCTTACATTTAATGTACCTATTTTATGTCTCTTCTGTTTTATCACTAAGCATCAATAAGGAATCAGGGTCTGTGTATTTCCCTCTGCCTTGACTAGGTATTTCCTCTCTCTGAGCTAAAGTTTTCATTGAGGTTGACTTTTGAATGCATGTGGTGTACGCTCACACTTTCCTACGCCTTTTTTTGGCTGTTAGATGTATTTAGGATTTATTTTCTTTTCAATGATGGAATTTGAGCTACATTTTAAGCTTGTGGATTTGGGACAGATGAGGCAATCCTCCGTACTGAGGTTAATATCGCCTGCATAACATGAGGCCTTTCCATGCAAAATCATAGCCTAGTCATATACTATATTGAATTTAGGAGTCAGATATCAAGACAGAAACAAAATACCATCTAGTTATGCTTCATCTTCTGTGCATAAATGTCCCTCTTGAATTTTGAGGGGAGGGGTGGCTGGTTAAGGATAGAATCAAGTTTAGATAATCTGATGTTACCGATGTCTATGTTTTTATCTGTCTACATCCATTATTGGTGTGACTAGTGATTTTTGCTCATTTTATTGTTGCAAACAATAACAAAATCTCATATTGCATTTCCAGTTTTTCATATTTTAAAGTGATATCAGGAGGTTTTCTTTCTTTCTTTTTTTTAACATGGAAAATCTTCCTACTTAGGGTACAAAAACCAAAAACAATGCTTTCTAATGCTTAGGAATGAGCTGAATATTTGCCATAATTTTAAACAAAAGATATGATAATCTCAATGGTATCTCTAATGTTTGAAAAGAATATTAGCATTCAAACTGAAACCACAGAATTTTAATATTCTCTTCAGAGCTGATCAGTTAACAAAAGTGGGTCATTAGAAAATAACTAGCTAGGCCTTTCACTGATGAACAAATAAGCCAAAATATTACTAACATTTCCACACTTACTGAATATGCACATAGACAATAGCATCCAAACATTGACTTCTTTTTCCTATGTTACAGAATTTTCTTAATTACATACTGTATTTTTATTGATTGATATAAAACACTGGGGAAAGAGAGTGTAGGAGGCAGAAAATGAATTCACTGTTGACCATCTGATGGCGGGAATCAGGGTCACTAGCTCTTAGCTAGTCAAATGGATATTTTTCAGGTGTTTTCTAATTTGACTTGGCAGCGCGTTTCTTACTCCTCAGAATACACTCTTCCCTGGAGGGCAGGGTCCTCATACTCTCTTGATTGTCCCCTGCCTCCCTGACTGCTCCTTCTTCATGCCTCTTTGCCTCCATCCCTGCACCAACTAGAAAACTGAGAGTCATCTTTGATGCTGCTTTCTCCTTCATCTCCCGTATCCAAGAAATACAAATCCTGTCAGTTATGTTTCATCATAATCTAGAGTTTTCACCTATTTATTTCACTATTTTGGCCCAAATCACCAAAATCTTTTGCCTGGCCACTATAATAGCTGTTTTTTACTGTTTTCTACCAATGAACTCACATGACCCCTAGCCAAACACCACTAAGGGTTATTGAGTAAACACTTATCTTTATCATTCTTGTACTTATTATTGTGAAAGTGCTTCACATTTAAAACATCATTTTAATGATCATATCTATTATTATTATTAAAGATACAATAGTCTATTGTATGGCTGTCATGCCATACCATGACTTTCCAGCATGTTTTTACTGTTGTTACACATTTGCATTCCATGGTCTAGTCTTACAGGTATTCCTTAGGAAAAAATAGGGTACATTCTTTCTGAACTCAGGGCATGCTTTACTTACTGTCTTAGATAGTCTTTCCATATGTTTATTTTGGCTAACTCTAATTTGTCATTTAAGTATCAATTATAAATGTTACTTTATAATTAAGTATTTAATGATCTCTAAAACTGATTGGCCAGAGTAGATGGACTCATAGCATGCTGTATTTTACATTTACTAAACTTATAACACACTTCATAATTTATTTGACTGTCTATCACACTAGACTGTAAGCTGTAGGAAAGAAGGGATGATATGTCTTGCACACTAGTGCATCAACAGCATTTCTTTAATGCTGTGACAGAAAAGATGATTAAAATGGTGAATTAATACATCCTGCATTATAATTCACCTGATTTTTGGAAGATATAAAAATACAATTGATGTTAATCTCTCAAATGAATTAATAACTGTCCTTCAGGTTAAGAAGTATCTTCTATCCCATAAAATTCTCCGTTTGTTGTGTGCTGTTAAGATCTTAGAATAAGAAGGTTTACTATAGTTTTAAAAAATCAATAAAACACTATAAGATTATGTACCAGGGCATTAGTTAAAGCCTTCTGGAATAGATGTATCAGTTTATACTTGCTTTTTAAAAAATGAACTTACATGAAAATAGTGGGTCTAAACAATGGCCAAGACAATGAGAAAGAAAAAAAAAAAAAAGGCAAGCCAAGCTCTGGAAACAGGAAAGCAGAAGGGCAAAAGAAAATTAATAAGTGGAAATTATGGGGAACTGTGAATAAGGCTGAGATTCTCAGAGTGGCCCAGCAATTAAATGAGCCAAGTAGCTCTGAAATCATAGGGTGCCTGTGAAGCTGACAACAGAAATCATATGAAATCTATAAAAATAGAAAGTAGATCCACTATACTCTTCACCATCCCTTTCCACTGGTAAATTGCCCTTTTCTCCTTTGGCAGTAGACTGTCAATTTCCTCTCTGGAGACATTGAACCAGAGAGACTCAGAAGGGGTCCTAAGACACAGCTGAGATTAAAGGTACTGTACTTTAAACATGGAAATAATTAGAAAGGCGATGTTCAGAATTGAGGTGAGAACTCCTCTCAAGACACTTTCTCCCACTATGAGAACATGGTAGCCAGGCTTAAAATCTCACACAGAAGACTGAAAAATTCCTTTCTAGTAACACTCATCCATCTAAGAGAAATAAAACCCTCACAGGTATTCCCTTTTTGAGGTATCCCTTTTGCAAGGGTCTGGAAAGATCACTCTACAATAAAATGAAAAATCATTGAACCCCATCAATCTACACAGAACTTTCAATTAGCTTAGATATAGTCTTCCCCTTAAACAGGAATAGAGAGCCAAGTCTCACCAGACATTTGCAGAAAACCTTTAATGTGAAACACACATACTAGAGCAAGCAGGTACATAAAAGGAATCCAAGGAAGGAGAAAATTCAGGAACAAAAAGCAAAAGAATGATTAATTAAATAATATTAATACCCTGAAAAAAATATTAATTAGATTATTCATGCAAAACACCAGTAGACTCTCCAAAGGAACAGTAAGTAGGACTTGAACAGGACTTTCTCCAAGAGGTAGACAAAATTGCTAAATTAGCTGAAAGTATTGAGAGGAGAGTTATACTTCTGGTGGAAAGTTAAGGTATATTTTATTGCAGATACATGAGAAAACGAAGCAAACAGACAATGAGTCTATTGTTAATTCTAGGGAAAGTACAAACTATATACATAAGGGAATAAAATTGTAACATGGTAGGTTTTCATCAATAAGTAATAATTACCCGGTCTTTATAATGTTAACACGTAATATTACAGTAGCACAAAATTATGATACAATTACAGTAGTCCCCTCTTATCCACGGGGGATACATTTTAAGACATCCAGTGGATGCCTGAAACTGTGGATAATGCTGAACCCTCTATATACTACCTTTTTCCTATACATACATACCTATGATAAAGGTTAATTTATAAATTAGGCACAGTAAGAGATTAACAATAACTAACAGTAAAATAGAACAACAATAACAATATACTGTAATAAAAGTTACTGTAGATTTTAGCAACCTAGGCATATGATTTTTTTTTCTTTCCTTATTAATTTGAAAAGTCTCACCTTTTCACTTAGAGGCAGCACCTTATAGCTTCTCTTTGGCATATCCGGATTACCAATATCACTACTCTTGCACTTTAGGCCCATTATTAAGTAAAATAAGGGTTACTCAAACACAAGCACTGAGACACCTCCATAGTCAATCTGATAACTGAGATGGCTACTAGGTGAGTAACGGGCAGGTGGCGTATACAGTGTGGATACACTGGACAAAGGGCTGATTCATGTCCCAGGAGAGGAAAGGAATGGCACAAGATTTCATCACGCTACTCAGAATGGCACGTAATTTAAAACTTATGAATTGTTTATTTCTGGAATTTTCCATTTAATATTTTCCAACTGTGGTTGACCAAGGGTAACTGAAATCACAGAAAGTGAAACTGCAGATAAGGGGATACGACTATATACTAAAAATATGTGGGGGATGATGTGCATATAAGGACAGATACAAAAGAGCTGGTTGCATTTTTCCTTAGTGAGAATTCTTAGTTTCCGTTAGTAGAAATACTTCAAAAGAGATAAACCAAAAAATATAAACATATTCTTTTCAAGAAATGGAGACAAATTCAAAAAGAGTAGCTAAAGATTATAAAGATTTTGCCTCTGTAAAATGGGAATTAGAGAGAGAGGTGAGAGATACGAGAGTGCTGTTGTTTTTCATAATCTGACTGGTGAAACTCTTGAAATATTTTAACTATGAAAATTTGTATCTCTAATATAGGTGCTTACAAACAAATCAAAAAACTTCATGCCCAGGTATTCTAAAAAGCCTCACATACAAAAGCATATCATGATAAGCTTTACTCTACTCCTGAGTAAATACATGATTACTCAGTTAGGGAAATTAGAATTCTCATTGAATAATATGCATTGGATATCTTGTGTATTTATTTCTCTCAGGTTATTTTCAATAATCAATTTAACAACTAAAAGTTATATTTTAAAACAGTTAATTTTTATTAAAATATATTTTTACATCTATATACATGTGAAAATGCAATGAAGTGAACTAAAATAAGGTGTGATTTTCCTAATACAAATACAATTATATTGTAATTACTTTCACTTCTGATGGTGGTGCGATGCTATAGAACCACTCATAATCTGGTGCTTTGAGTATCAACCAAGAAATTTTAAACAAGATAACCCATTTCCTTTGTTCTATAAACTCTTTGGCAAATATATCAATATGCATGTAAAAAAGCTTTACCCAATATGTTTGTGAATATAATAGGATATTTTTCATCATAATTTGTGCAATTCTTATGTTATTTGTATTAGGAAAATTGGGAAATGACAAAAGTAATTTAAAAGTATTGGCAAAAAGGTAAGGTTGATATATATGACAAAATTGCAAATAGTTAATAAAAATAATGTGTTCAAACAAATTTACTGACTTGGGGAGATAACATAAATATAAGCAAAATTGGGCACAAACATCATTATATAAAGGTGATTCAACAAAATTTTATTATTAGTTTTATTTTATATATCCCTTATTTACACACATATTTTTAAAATGAATAAAGTATTACACATTATTAAAATATTACTATACACCTTAATATGATCACTGTGACATATTTTCATTTACTAAATGCCAAAACAAGTCAGTGCAATGGTGCTTTTGAAGTATTAAATAAATACAATGGAAAAACTTCATTAATTCATTCGCTAAGTATTAACTATTTGAAATATTCTGTATTTGCTAACCAGTTCCATGGGATTTAAAAACAGACATAGTCTTTTTAAAAAGACTTATTATTTTAAGTATTTTTTTTTTTTTTTTATGGGGAAGACCAGCCCTGAGCTAACATCCATTGCCAATCCTCTTTTTGCTGAGGAAGACTGGCCCTGAGCTAACATCCGTGTCCATCTTCCTCTACTTTATATGGGACGCTGCCACGGCATGGCTGGCAGGCAGTGCGTCGGCGGGCGCCTGGGATCCGAACTCGCGAACCCCGGGCTGCCAAGCGCGGACTAAACCGCTGCGCCACCGGGCGGCCCCCTATTTTAAGTATTTTATCTCATCCTTCAGATGGACTATTCTAGACTCAAATGCAGAAAAGTACTATCATTTTATGATTGTTAATGCCCGTTGCCACTTCCCGCTTTAACATACAATAGATATCCATCTTTCTTTTGGCCGTCAGAATTGTATATTCTATTTTTTACAATAAGCCTTTATTACATAGGGGTACTGACCACAGCATTTATCAATTCTCAAGACACCTCTGAGGTAATACTACAGGAATTCTAATAGGAAAAATGAGGGAAGTATCAATGACCATAAATCAATTAAAGCGTTGGAACATCAAGTGAAAGATACACGTTAATGTGAAATAAAGCACCAAGTAAAAGAAGGAGAAAGAGAGAATCAGAGAACTGGGAAATCTAGTATCTGTCTATTATAATATTCAGGGAGAGAACAAAGAAAACAAAATAAAGGACATTATCAAATAATAGTAGGCAGTAAAATGAAGAGGGTTGAAATTTAAAAGTACATACATATCTCGATGTTCAGATACAAGAGCTTTTTTTGAAAAATCAGTAAATCGCAATCTGAAGGAAAACATCTTGCCCTAAACAATTTGTAAAGAGTAAGGAAAAAGGTTTAATGCAATCTTAGAAAGTAAAAGTCTAGTTCTTGGAATATGTCTGATCCCAAACCCAAAATGTAATTAAACCATAGAGTAAAGTTGTCAGTAATATAAGGACTGAACAAATGCAAAAGACATTTATTAAGAAGACCAAACTATTTCCCTTCCCCGTATTCTAAGGATACATTAATAATCGTTTGTCGATATATAAGGCTAATAGGGTCCAGATGTAAGCAGCACAGCTTCCAGAGCATTAACGAGAGGGGGAATCCTGACTAAAGTAAGAGAAAGGGCAAAATTGTCTTTATACGATTTGTATAAATATATAAAGACAGGCCAGAGTTTTTGAGATCTTTCATGATATTCCAGACTTGCTGCTTCTGTCACTGACTTTGGACAAGATATTTTGTCTAATAAAATATGCAATTATACAATTTTGTTGCTTTGACCCTCTTAATAATCTATCTACATCAGTGTATGGCAGTGTATAGTGGAAATCATGGACTAGGAAAAAAACAGTGTCTCCTTTCCACTGTTTCCCCATGTCAATTGCTCTGAAATTGGAACTATTCATCCAGTCTGTCAATGGAATGGTCTTTCTGACATTTCTATCCTCTGGAGCATGGAGCTCACAGATGAGTGGCAGTGAACCCATGTACATAGATACAAGTATAGATAATAATAGAAAAATCATAAAATAGTACAAATGAAATATCCTGTAATACATCTCAGCAGCACCACTGCAAACTGCCTGAGTATGAATAATTTTTAACCTAGATTTCTATACCCAGCTTAATAATTAACAAAATGAGAGTAAATTAAATTGATTTTCATCCTCATAAATAGTTACAGATTTCAATTTGGATCTACTTTATTCTCACAGAGTTAATTAAGAATGTACACTGACAAAATAAGGACAAAAAAAGGAAAGGAAGACTATGTGGTATTTAGGAAACTTTGAATTAAACTCAGGAATGTCCCAAAGAAAGTCCCAGGATGGAGGCTGTGCAGATGAAGCAAGAGCAGTCAGTATCGGAGCAGGGGGACCATGGACTCTGGGAAAAAAGACTCTGGAGGTATGGGGAGAAAAGGTGTGTGCTATGTGCATTGTGGGAGGGGTGGAGATTCATAGACCTCTTGACATAATGGATCATATGAAAAATAAAAAGAGGACACCATGATGAGCAAAAATAGTGAAAAGGAAAAGGTGGTTAGAGAGTCAAGAAAAAGTAAGGACCTGTAGAAGGGCTACTCTTGGATTTAGAATAAATACTGTTTTGTTTTAGGCGTCTGGTCCCAGATCAGATGGCACAGACTCAGTTTTTCCTCCATCTACCCTCTCATATGAATAAATAACCTGGAAACAATTCAAAAGGTAACCATAAAAGGACTCTGAGATGTGGAAAGAAAAGGTCAACTAACTAAGACACTCAAGACTTAAGAATGGCACTGTGGTGACTTTCCTGTTTTTGTTTTATCTCCCATTTTTCTTCCATGTATACAAAATGGGGCAGCTGAGAGGACTCCAACTCAAAAACCATCAAGAATAGACAAAATCAAACCAGCAAACATAACAAAAACAAGAAAATCTAGTCTCTTTGGCCTAAGGATCAGAATTTTAAAAGCTGAATGGAGATCTAGAAGGGGTATTCATCTTATGACTATATCCAGTGATAACTCTGGGCTTGATCTCCTCACTGAAATTGGTGCCAGAAGAGCCTACCTAGGCTGGCCCACATCCATGCATCACAGCCACCAGCAAAGGTGACTAGTCTGCTCTCAGAGGCGACATCAGCTGGGTCAAGGTGGACCAATGTCTCACTCGCCCCACACCCCCTAGCACTGGTAGATGCCATCAATGTGCAGAAGTAGAGTCAGTGGAGTCCGGGTGGGCCAACCCATCCTCTACTCCACACTAAATTGCAACAGCAGCTCCTATATGTTCTCAGTGGTAGGCAGTGTCACCAGAGACAAGATGGAACAACCCATTCACCACCCAACACACAATAAATATGGTGGGTCTGATCCATGCCCACCACAAAGCCAGTGACCCCAAGTGGGGAGAACTATACCTCATTCCACAACAAGAAGAAACAGGCAGCCCCCTCGGACTAAACCTGAATTACTGACCTACTTTCTTCTGACCCTCCATCCTATGGCAGATGGCAACGCAGGCCCAGCATCTCCCAGACTTCTACCCAGCAGCAAAAGGTAAACCAAGCCCAGTACCCCCGTGGTCCTCCACCCAGTGACATAGTTACCTAGATCCAGCTAGTCCTGGGCATCCACTCAGTAGCAGGAAACCACCCAGGCTAGGCATTTCTCTCCCCCCATGTCAGGAGTCACCTCAAGTAGTAGCTTCCCTTCCCTGAGGGCATCAACAGAGATATAGCAAGAAGCCATAGGCACCTAGTGGCTGGAGAATAGGCCAGGAATATGCTATTTGTTCTCCAAGTCCAGCATCTATCTCCTCCCCCACCTAGCAACACCTGGTAGCCAAGGAAAGTACTTTGCCACCCACACAGATAAAACCAGCATGGATCCAGCAGGTGCTCCAGAGAAGCTCTAAGAAGAAAGCAGACCAGAATACTATTGTCAGGGCTCAGAATGCTAAATTTGAATTATAGCCTACAAAAATGTTCCAGAATCTACACACTAAACCTGATCAGGGAGACTGCCTACCAAGATTTAAATAGGATCCAGCCTCCTAACATAATTTCTTGCATGTCAAGATATATAAAAAGCCACTTATACCAACAATCATTAAATCACAAATGGAATAAGAAAAGACAGTCAACTGATGCCAATACGGAAGTGAATCTGATGAATCAGGTGTTGGAACTATCTGATGAATATTTTAAAGCAGCCATGATAATAAAATTGTTTCAACAAGCAATAACAAATCTCATTAAGACAAACATAAAAATCTAGACAATCTCCACAAAGAAACTGACATTATAAAGAAAGAACTAAGTGAAAATTGTAGAACTGAAAAATAAGTAACAAAAAAAAAAAGACTCACTGGATGGGCTTCACAGTAGAGTGGAGATAACAGAGGACAGAATCAGTGAACTTGAGGACAGAGCAATAGAATTTACTCAACCTGAACAACAGAGAGAATATAGACTTTAAAAAGAAAGAAAAATAACAGAACCTTAGTGACCCATGAGACTATAACAATAAATCTAGCATTCTACTGTTTGTATCGTCAGCATCCTAGGATGACAGGAGAAAAAGAGTGGGGCTGAAAAGTTATTGAAAGGAATAAGGCCAAATTTATCACCAAATTTGGCAAAAGATGTAAACCTAGAGATATATGAACCTGAGAAAATCCACATAGAATAAGTCCAAAGAAATCCATGCCATGCCATGTCATCATTAAACTTCTGAAAAGTAAAGACAACGATAAAATCTTGTAAAAGAGCAAGGGAATAATGACACCCTATCTGTGAGAGAAAAACAATTTGAATGACAGTGGTTTTTGCATCAGAAACCATGGAGACCAGGAGAAGTGGTACAGTGCTTTTCAGTTACTGGAAGTAAAGAACTGTCAACCCAGAATTCTATACCCAGAAAAAATATTCTTCAGGAATAAAGGAAAAATCAAGACATCCCCAATTCAGGCAGAAAAAAGGAAAATCATGACAGGCAGATCTATCATTAAGAATGGCTAAAGGAACCTCTCAAAACAGAAAGAAAATGATAACAGAAGAAGCTAGAACTTCATAAGGAAAGAAGGACAATTGAATAAGTAAAAGTAGAGGTAAATATGAGTTTTTCTTCTCCTTATGAGTTACTTACATTATATTAGATGTAAAGCAAAAATTCTAACATCGGACGTGGTGCCTAATGTAAATAGAGGAAATATTTAGGACAATTATATTTTTTAAATGAAGAGAGTAAAGAGATCTAAATGGAAGTAAGATTTTAATACTTAACTTGAAGTTGGTAAAACAATATGCTGTGTAAACTGTAGACTGTGATATTACACATATATATTGTGATACCTAGAGCAACCATTAACAAAATTCTACAAAGCAATGTACTTGAAAATGCTGTAAATAAATAAATACAAAATCTTAAAAATGTCTAAGTAATCTATAGGCAGTCAAGAAAGAAAAAGAAATAAATTACTGACAGAGAGAAAAAACAAACAGATAAGTGACAAAATGTCAAAATTGAGATTTAAAGAACTCTCAGCAATCAACATTTTTTAAAAATCTAGTTAGAAAATGGGGAAAAGACATGAGATGTTTCATGGAAGAAGATAAACAGACGGCAAATAAGCATAGGACAAGGTGCTCAACAGCATTAATCATTAGATAAATGCAAATTAAAATTGGATATTAATATATACCTATCAAAATGGCTTGAAAATTGGGATAATAGCAAATGATGTGTGTAGGATGTGGTGAAACTGTATCACTCATACATTTATGGTGGGATTGCAAAATGGTACAGCCACTCTAGAAAACTGTTTAGCAGTTTCTTCTAAAATAAAAATTCACCTACCATATGACCCAGCAGTTGCAATCTTAACCATTTATCCCAGAAAAATGAAAACTTATGTCCACACAAAAACTGTATGCAAATATTCATAGTATTCTTATTTATAATAGCCAAACACTGGAAACTATCCACATATCTTTCAATGTGGTTCATCCATGCCATGGAATACTACTCAGCAATAAAAATGTACAAACTATTGATACACACAACTTGGAATGGCATCAATAACATTATGTTAAGTGAAAAAAAATTCAATGTTAAAATATTACATACTATGTGGTACCATTTATGCAACATTCTTAAAATAACAAAAGCTATGGAGATAAAGAACAGATTAGTGGTTGCTAGGGGTTATGGATGGGGGAGGAGGTAGTGGAGACTGTAGATATAAAACGGTAGCATGTGGGAGCCTCAAGGGGATGGGAAAGTTCCATATCTTGATTGTGTGGGTGATTCCATGAAGCTCTACATGTGATATAAAAGCACAGAATCACACACACACACACACGCATGTGCGTGCGCGACACATACATAAATGAGTGCGTGCATAAATGATAAAATCTGAATAAGCTCATTGGTTTGTTCCAATTTCAATTTGCTGATTTTTGTCATTGTGCTATAGTTATGTAAGTTGTCAACAATGGGGGCGGTATGGTGAAGGGTGCACAAGACCTCCTTGTACATTTCTTTGCAACCTCCTGTGATCTATAATAATTTCAAAATTAAATCATTGTGAGCACTAGTAATGTAAGCACAAGCTTTAATATGATACCAAAACCAGAACAAGACATTATTTGAAAATGAAAATACAGACACATACCCACAAATATAGATGATTGATTGCAGCAAATCATATCCAACAACAAAAACACACCATAACTAAATGGAGTCTGTGAAGGAATGTAAAGTTGATGTGACATTTAGAAATCAATTGATATGATTTCTCATATCAACAGACTAAAACTGTGATACCTCAAACACCTATTCATCATAAGACTATCATAGCAAAATAAAAATATAGGGAAACTTTGTTAACCTAAATAAAGACACCTAACAAAAACTTACAGTTCACACCATAGTTAATGGTCAAATATTGAATGATTGTCCTCTAACATTAGGGACAAAGCAAAGATGTTCACACTCATCACTTTTATTCAATGTTATATTGGAAGACATAGCCAGTGAAATAAGGCATAAAAAAGAATCATGTAGATAGTAGAAGAGAAATTAAAACTGCCCAGCTGAGACATTTCTGATTTCCTGACCCACAGAATCTGTAAGCATAATAGAATTATTGTTTCACACTATTAAATTTTTAAGTGGTTTGTTATGTAGCATAAAAAACTTAAATAAATTTCTGAATAGGAAGCTGTGGTAATAATCCAGGAAAATTATGATGGTGACCTGAAAAGGTATAACGGTGATGTTACCAAGATCAGATATATATATATTTTGAATATGGAAGATGTCTTTTAGACATCTAGGTGGAGAGGCTAGGCAAGCAGTTGAAAATAGAAGGTAGGATTTCCAGAAGGATCTCTTGTTGGGGGGTAAACATTTGAGAGTCATCAGAAGTTATAAGGCATTTGGAGCCATGAGACTGGATGAGAAAAACCATGGTGGTGAGTTTAGTTAGACAAAGGAAGAAACTCAATAACCCTTGGGATTTCATATGGAAGAGTCTGAGAAAAATGTAGTAACCAAAGGTAGATACTGAGAATTAAATGAGGCTGAAAGAAAACCAGGAATTTTTTTCATGAAAAACAAATGGAGCAAATATGATCGGAAGACAAATTGATCAACAGTATCAGATTATGCTCAATTAAATAAGGTAAGAACTCAAAATTGATGAGCATTTAATTAATATGAAAGTCTCTGGTAACTAGGTCAAGGTCAATTTCAGTGAAGTGGGAGGCAACATTCTGATTGGAGTTGACTTATAAGAGACTAGTAGACTAATTAGTAGACTACTAGTAGTCTACTAGTAGACTAGAGACTAATATAGGCAATTGTTTAGATGAATTTGGCTCACAGGGATGCAGGAAGGGAAGTGGGTCAAGAGAGGATTTTTCTGTTGTTTTCAATAGTATTGAAGTGATAAGAGTATGTTTGCATGCTTACAAGAATAATCCAGTAACAAGGGAAAAAGAAGGAAATGTAACAGAAAATTGCTTAAGATTTATCTGTCTTAAAATTAGAACAAGTGAGATTTTGTTTGCGGATTGACGCATTTATATGAATTGAAGAATAAAGTCAGATTTTTTTCCATGACTGAAAGTAAGTCTGATTGTTTTGACAATATAGTTTGCTGATTAGTTTATAAGGTAGATATTTTCCACGGATTGAATGAAATCAGTCTGTAGCTGTATATACGTAAAAAGTTAAATTTAAAACATATGATAATATACAATATTCTATAAAATATAGTATTTTTATGATATAGAAATTTTAAAAATATTTTGATTTTCTAAAACTAGAAGTATACTGTGTTAATCAGGATTTCTCTAAGTGGAAGGATAACAGGTGTATTTCTATTATTTCTTCTAAACCACACATTTTTTCACATTTTTTGCATCACTAAAGTTGATATTTTTATGAATGAAAATTAGGAAGAATAATATATTTTAATTGACATAATTTTGCTTTTTTAGTATTACATGCAATAATGGATGACCTCTTCTTAGGCGATATCTTAGAAACTATGTAAAACATTAACATGTCGCTTAAAATGCCTTGGTAAAAGTAATTTTTTTAATGCTCCAGAAACTGATGAATTAATGACTCTAAACACTAAGAAATTCTTTTTATAGTGAGATTTCTATTTATTTATTTACTTAGGAATGACCACATAGTTTCAAGCTAATTAGCAAAAATCACTTCTGAGGAAGGATAATTATATGAAATTAAGTATATGATTTTATAGGAATTTAATGATACTAAAGTAAACATCCATTTTCACGTAAACACAGACTCAGGAATTATATCACAAAAATGAAAAATATAAATTATGATGCAAAATTTACAAAATTAAAAAGATACATGGACTTAATGATAATTTATCACTATAGCTATACCGTATGATGTTCGTCCATGGATGGCAACTGAAAGTAGAAGATTCATCACCCCCTCAAAAGAGAAAATTCGAATACATTTTTACTATTTGGACTTAATATCTACTTCTCAGAAATGTTCAATATATTTATGCTACCTCAACCAATTATATGCAAATTATGTCAATGAGAGCTCGATTCCCTCGAAAAACTCTTAGATCTTTATCATCATTGAAATTAAAATATAAGTTAAGCTCATATTTGCTGCAGTGATAATATTATTATTAATAAAATAATTTCAAGCATCAGATGACATTATCATAGAATAAATTTCTGTATGAGAAAATGGAAAAGAATATTAGTTTGAGAAAAAAACTAAAAAATTCAATATTACCCACTGTTAAAGAAAAGCTTGTTTATTTATTTCTAAAATAAATTATTGTGGATAGTAAATCACTGTGAAATTTATATTTCATTAAATTTGTTTTAAAACTTATATGAGATTCAATGTAAAAATATCAATTTTTACAATATAAATTGTATTACTTACCAATATTTAACTTAAAATGACCAAGTTTAGATGTCAAATTAAAATTGTAAAAGACACAAAGCATGTGAATTATTTAAGCAAAAACTCAAATACCACAGCACTATGCCATGAAGTAAGTTTCAACAAATCCTGAAGATTTGCTCTCATGTAGAAAATAATCTTTGAAATATTTCAGTTGGTTTGGAAGACAATTTAATAAAAGTCAACAGAACACTTAAAAAGTGAATTTTTGGAATGGTAAATTGGCAAAACTAGAGTAAATATGATCACAGAAAAATGGAATTGGATCCAACTCACAATATTAGAATTAAAAAAGATATAAACACAAAACTGCAGACATTATAAGTATAATTATACATCAATATAAAATATTATTCTAATACATTGAAAAATAGATAAAATGATCAAATTCATTAAGAAAATTGTTACTAAAAGTGATTGAATAAATAATACACCTGAACAATTTTATAATCATGAAATATGTTAGTTATGTTAGTTAAATATATTCCAACACATTATTTTTCTGGGTATTGATATGATATATATGATATATAATTTTGCTCCTTTATTCTATCAAGGTGATGCATTCCGATGATTTGTTTTCTAATCTTGAATCAATCCCATGGCAAGGAAAATCTCCGAATGATATTCTTTATATAATTTGTACTTTTTTTTTAAAATACTACATTAGGGTTTTGTAAGATGTCATTTTTGTTAGTATAAAGTTGTGCTTAATATTCCTTAATTACCATTTTAAGTTTCTGTAATCTATACTGACTTAGCTCCTTTCCTCTCTGATATTAATAATTTATATTTTAGTTTTTTCTTGATTTAAATATTTATGCTATTTATTAATAATTAATAAAATGGCATATTCTACATTGATTTTTTTTATTGTTTCTCCACTTTTAATTCCACTAATTGCTTTTCTAAACTTTTTTAGTGCCTTTCTCCTACAGGGTTTAATGTCTACTTTTCATTCTAATATTTCAATATGAAAGTTTACGTCATTGATATTGAACCTTTTTTGTCATATAACTACTTACAAGCATAAACATCTTTCTAAGCACTGTTTTAATTGCATCCCAAGAATTTGGATGTGTAGTGTTTTCACTATCATTTGGTTTAATATTATTTCTAATATTCACCATAATTTCCTGTTTGACTCATGAGTTATTTAGAAGTGTCTTGTTTAAGTTTTAAACATTTGGGACTTTTCTAGATATCTTACTGTTATTGATTTCTAATTTGATTACATCGATGTCAGGAAACATACACTCTATGACCTCAATCCTTTAAAGTTTATAAACATTTCTCACAGCCCTTTTGTAATTTATCATTTGCTATTCCATATGTATCTGAAAAATTACATAATCTGAAGTTGTTAGTTGTGGTATTCTATAAATAACGAACTTGTCAAGTGGATCTTCAGACTTCCTAAAATAGCCAATATCCCTGCTATTTGTCAACTTCTTCCGCAAAGTTTGGAGAAAACAAAATTAAATCTGTAATTATGCTTGTAAATTTTTCTATTTTTAAAAATAAATCACTTCTTTTATTTGAAGTCTGTTATTAGGTGTAGATAATTTTTGGAACACTAAATTCTATTGTAAATTCAAATTTTATCAATATGAGATTATGTTATTTCAGGTAATACTCTTTTTCTAATATTAAGCTAGCTACACTTGATTTTGTATGTTTAGTATTTGCATGCTTTTTGATTCTTTTATTTTCAACTTGTCTGATATTTTACATGTAAAATGTACTTTTTGAAAACAACATTTAGCTAGGGCCTGCTTTGTTTTCCATTCTGACAGTCTTCACATTTGATATGTTTTGTTTATTTATATTTTCTGTACCTGTTGACCTTGTTGAGTTTAAGTTTACCATCTTGCTATTTCCTTTCTATTTTTTTACGTCATGCTTTTTGTTTTCTATTTTTACCATCTGTTTACTGTTATTTCTCTTTTCCTCCCTCCTTTTGGGTTGATCAATAATGTTTTTAACATTCAATTCTAACCATTTTATTTGTGCTTGTCTATGTGTGTTTGGTAGATTTTTCAAGAGATTAAAATTTGCTTTCTTAATCTATCATATTCTACATGAAATCAATATTGTAGGAGTTCACATAATATGGAAAAATTCAAACAATATAATCCTATTTCTCTTACCCATGGAAGACTATATGTCTAATCCATTACTGAATTCAATTTGTCCTATCTTTAATACCTTACTAGGCACACTTTATTTTTGTCACATCTGCTACAGTCTTTTCACCAATACTCTTCATCTCTTGCAGCTGCTATTGTAAAATCTGCGTTAACATTTCCTCTACCTTCGGTCTCACAGTCCTGTTATCCAACCCTAGAGTGACCTTTCTAAGGCATGCATTCCCACGTCACATTGCTGCTAGTGTTTTTAGTGCTTTTCTATTATCTACAGCATGAAATTGAATCCCTTGAAATGGCATACAAAAACCCTGTATTTTATTTATCTGTTTTTTAGAATATGCCCTCCAGAAATACAGATCTATCTTCCAGCAACATATAGCACCTTCTTGTTTGTGAACACGATACATTCTGTCATACATTCACCTCTTTGCACATGGTATTTTTTTTCTAGCTGAAGTACCTCAAGGGTCAACTTGAGGTAGGTTTTTTTTTCATTTTTTTATGTGCAACACTGTGTTTTTTATATTTCTCCATTTTGAATTTATCAAATTGTATCAAACTGTATCTTTCTTTTCTGCTTAAGTTACCGTTTTACAAATAGACCATAAAATCCTAGAAATGTTTTCATACCTTTTCAGGGGGTTTTCAATACATATTTGTAACGTAATAAATACATCATTTTCAACAGGGTTACAAAGGCATTTCAGTGGGCAAAGAGAAATGTTTTAAACAAATGGTGACCAGATAACTGGATATACACGACCAAAAGTACAAAGTTAAACTACTTTCTCACACCATACAAAAATTGACTTAATAGATCATAGACCTAAATGTAAAAGCTAGTACTATGAAAGTCTTAGAAAAAAATTTTAGAAGTAAATATCCATGACCTTGGATCAGGCAGAGTAAAGCATTCTTAGACACTGCACCAAAAGTACAGGTACAAAGGAAAAGTACAAATAAATAAAAATTGATATATTTTCATCAAAATTTTAAAATTTTGCTCCTCAAATACCACCATCAAAAACACATGAGAAGAGGGCTGGCCTGGTGGCACAGCGGTTTAGTTCACGCTTTCACAGCCGGGTGTTAGTGGGTTCGGATCCTGGGCGCCAGCCGACACACTGCTCATCAGCCATGCTGTGGCAGTGTCCCATATACGGTAGAGGAAGATGGGCAGGGATGTTAGCCCAGGGCCAGTCTTCCTCACCAAAAATAAAAAGAGGAAGACTGGCAATGGAGGTTAGCTCAGGGCTGGTCTTCCTCACCAAAAAAAAAGAGAGAGAAGAAAATTCACACAGTGGGAGAAAATATTTGCAAATCATATAACTAATAAAGGACTTGTATCCAGAATATATAAAAAAATACTTTCCACTCAACAATGAAAAGTTAACCAGTTGAAAAATGAGGAAAGAACTTAAATAGACTCTTCTCTAAATAAATGTATAAATAGTCAATAAGCCTATGAAAAGATGCTCAATGTTATTAGCAATTAGGGAAATGAACATCAAAACTACAATGAAATATCACTTTATACCCACAGAATGGCTTTAATCAGAAGGCAAATAATAAGTGTTGGCAAAGATGTGTAGAAATTGGAACTCTCATACTTGAAATATAAATTGATACAACTACTTTGGTAAACAGTTTGGCAGTTCATCAAAATGTTAAACATATATTTACCAGTAATTCCACTTTTGTGTATAGTGTGCCCCCAAATAATAGAACCATATAACCACACAAAAACTTGTACATGAGGGGTCGACCCAGTGGTGCAGTGGTTAAGTTCACTCCACTTTAGTAGTCCGGGTTTGTGGGTTTGGATCCTGGGCATGGACCTATGCATCACCCATCAAGCTATGCTGTGGCACCATCCCACACACAAAAATAGAGAGATTGGCAGAGATGTGAGCTCAGGGACAATCTTCCTCAAGCAAAAAGAGGAAGATTGGCAACAGATGTTAGCTCAGGGTCAATCTTCCTCAACAAAAAAAAAAAGACTTGTACGTGAATGTTAATATCATTACTCATATTAGCCAAAAAGTGAAAACAATCCAAAATGTCCAATAAATTATGAATAGAGAGACGAAATGTGGGATAGCCATACATTGGAAACTTATTCAACAATAAAAACAAATTTAGTACTGGTACAATGCTACAACATGAATAAGCTTTGAAAACATTATGCTGAGTGAAATAAGTCAGTCACAAAAGACTACTTATTTTATGTTTCCATATATAGGAAATGTCCAGAATAGGCAAATGGATAAAGAGAGAAAGTAGGTTAGTAGTTGCCCAGGGACTGAGGAATGAGGAGATGAGAAGTAACTGGCAATGAGTACAGGGTTTCTCTTTTAGGTGATGAAAATATTCTAAAGTTGATTATGGTGATGGTTGCATAACTCTGTTAGTATACCAAAACCATTAATTGGAGACTTTAAGTGTGTGACTAGTATTGTATATTAATTTTATTTCAATAAATCTGTTAAAATAATTAAATGAATGGATAAATGGGTCCAAGATAACCAAAACAGATTATACAAAGTAGTTATGTTTAAGTTCGTTCTCATTTTTGCACTCAGTACTATCCATGATCTTACATTATTTGTAATTTTGGACACCTATACTAATTCATTTGCATTTTTTTAACTTGATTTAACTCTTCCTACTTTCTGGTGACTTAAGCAGTTTGTGATCCACGTGTAATACATCAATACATCAAAGAGTTTATATAGTTTCCATTTCCTTGTTTTCTTTCTAATTCAATGTGACATTATTCTCACCTTGTAGCACTTTATTTGAAAATCAATATTCCATTAGATTTATTGAAAAGCGTGACTACTTATGAAATGTAACCAAACACAAGCTAAATACTTTGCCCATGTTTAAATATAGACTCTCTTTTTCCTATAAAAATAAATTTAAAAGGACGTTGAATAGTTAGCTTATGATGAAACACTACTAACCTTTTCTGTATAGAGAAAAGTGGGATGTTGAGATAATCAAATATAAAGAGTTAACATTCTTTAAATACAAGATGTATATTTTCATTAATATTTTACTGTACGTCATTTTCAATAATCATTTTGATTTCTTCCTTTGGCAGTTTATTTTAAAATGCATTTTTTTCACCTCTTAGCTTAGCTTCCTTCAAACTATTTTCACACTCACTCTAGAAATGGACACAAAAAGATGCACAGATGTTATGACTAGACATACTAGGACTAGTTCCAGTTTCCCCATAAGTAGAGAAAAATAAGTAACTTGAAACAACCTCTCTATCAGCATCTACATCTGTAAAATATTGATAATTACCCTTCCTTTCAGAGTGGTTGGAAATAATAAACAAAATGAAATATAAAATATCTACCATAGTATCTAACACCCAGAATGTGACTATATTACAATAATTATTATTGTAATCTGTGAAATATGGAATAATATTGCTGACCACTGAAAGACTAGCCCATATGGGCTAGCCCATTGTGGGAAAACTAATAGTGATCGATCCTGTTGAATAGATTATATACCAAAGGAGTCTTGTGTGTTAATCAATTTTAGATTTAGGTAGATTCTAAAATCTCGTGGAGTCTTGCAACCTCAATATTATTCTATTTTGTCCTATTCTGTCCTATTTTCCTAGGATATGACACCAGATTGGGACTGCTCCATTCTAAAAGTTCACATAAAGAGATTTTCAATTTCTGTAATTTACCTGTTCAATTAGCCTGATAGGTTTAGTCAGTTTCTTCAGATAATCTTTATGTAGATTTAAATAACTGTAAATAGTTTCTTACTCTTTCACTTCGCTTTTCCTTGAATTATATAGTGCACAGTAGCCCTCAAATGAATGTACTAAAGACTAAATAAGAGGAACTATATGAGAATGCCTACAACATGACAGACCTTCAATCTTTGTTATACTCCCCGATTTAACCCCAGAATCACCTTAGATTCTTTTCAGCTTCTATATTTCCATTTCTGCTTTAGTTCCCAAAGGGCAGTATATCCTCCACGTCAGAGATCAAAAGGATTCTTTATATAACTGCCTTAGGACTGAGTGATTCACAGAAACAAAGTACTTCAATAAAGAAGATAAAAAATGAATTGTGAATTTATATTTGGGGCTTGATAAATAGTCATGTAGTTGGTACATTCAAAAGCAAATTTTTAATGGTCTTTCTTATAATTTTCTATGAAATATGAAAAGGTCATAATTCAGGTCTAAAGGGTTGTATTTCACTCCTAGAATTTTGATGTAGGTGTCACCATTTTTTAAGGGACATAGCAGCCTTAGTGCTTTACTACCTATTATAATTGAGGCACCTGTCAGTCATATTATGATTTTATGTCATTTACATAATTATAGCAACATGAACTTCTGATAACTGACATCTATATAATACACTTGTCGTGTGTTAATCATATTTTAAATATTTATAAGAAAATACAATGCTATAATACAGGAATAGCACATTGCACAAAGAAACACATTCTCCCTTTAAATTTTATTATGTGATATATGCAATGTCAAGTCTTTGAATTCAACAAAACATGCATTAGCTAAATGGTATTAAATCATAAAATGCTTAACATTCAGATTAATTGTTAATAATATTCTTGATATTTGATAGTTAAATAAAAACTAATTGTAAAGAAAAGACAAAGTATTTGAATGCATTGATATTATGTAAAATTATTGATTGTTTTATAGCTAAAAAGCATAACCATTTTCCTAGCAATTTTTACCATGTCCTACTACATTCTTATCTTTTTACTCCCAAACACAGTGTAAACAGATGAATCAAAGGTTACAAGATGTACCAACTAGAAATATAAAAGCATTCAAAGTTCAAAATTCCTATTAACTTTCCAATTTCAGTTTCCAAAATTGCTGCTTCTCTCATTTCACCTGATGACTGCAGAGCTAGGTCTGAACTTAAACTCCCCACTAAATGCCAGGTTTTTGAATTTTTATCATGTACACCACGGAAAATGAAAGCATTGTTGCCTGACAACCTACAATAAAAGATAGTCTATTAAGAAAGAGAGATGTCAATTAGATTATCAAAATAGAACCACCACTTGACACAATGTGAAATATTGCTTAGATATGTCAACATTTTGAAATATTACAGATGATATTTACAAAAGAAGAAAGCTATTTATACCTTTAAAGTGAAATTACATTGTTAAAAGGTATAGATTTGTGGACAGAAAACTAGTCATTTTTCTCTAAAGCTAAAGAAATTTTAATTTGATGGATGATTTTAAAAATAGGTTAGCTTTTCTTTTTACATAAATTTGTACATGTTTCTTTCTACATGTGCATTAAATTTATGCACATACATGTTTTGTTTGATATGTCATTATTATAATACATGTTAATATATAATGGGAGAGCTTCAATCAGTTGCATAACTACAATTTTCTTTTTATTTTACACTGTGTATCCATCATTGCCTTATGGAAAGAAATAAGAATTCAGCCAAATACCTGCATAATGTCTTTGCAAAAATTTATTGGGAAGCAAATCGGAGGACTAGTGTATTAATATAAAATATGACAATTATCTAGGTTCAATGATACAGTGATACTGTTCCTTTGGATTTGCAAACTTAGAAGTTTATTATCTAAATGTATGAATTAAATGAAGTTATCAGCATTATGGTATGGTTTTATTATTTTTTTTCCCAACACTTTTTCACATATAACTTTCGTGTGATTCTTATTAAAATTAAATCACTCAGTGTGTTTTCAAGTTTATTTTACAAACCGTAATATTTATATCTTTTTATATTTTTTCATATGGCAAAGTGGCAAAAAAAATTCCTCTCATGTTTCACACTAATAAATCTTCATAATTTGTATAAATATAGAAGAATTTCCTGTAAGAAGTACATTGTTTTTTAGTGCTTTTAAAATGTTTGTGGCGTTCTTCGACCTCCTTAAAATTCTAGACCCTATCCTTGCATAAGGAATATAAACATAAATGTATTTATATTTTGTTTTTCAAAATCCCTCAAAGAATTATTATGCTATATCATATAAAAATATTCTGAAGTGATCCTTTCATTCTTGAAATAGATCATCAATAATAAAGAAAACTGTTCATTAGCATCTTATTCTATATGGTCTTCACTGTGAAGAAAAATAATTGATGAAGATAGGGTATTATACATAGAAAACTGGTTTTAATAGTATTCTGTCTAAGCCAGGAAGGAAGATGAGAAATTATCTGTTAGCCATAAACACAGATGGTGGAAAAGAAAATCTGAAAGCCATTTTACCATTTCTAAAATAAAAAAAAAAAAAAGGTCATGGCGACCAATCTTCTCTAAAGAAAAGATAATTTATTCTGTAAATTATGTTTTTAAGCCATTTTGTTAAAGGAGAGTCAAGTTGCCCAATATGGCAGATAATGTAGATGGGTTTATTCAGCCTCTAGTCCAAGCTCCTTTTATAAATCTTCCAAAAGATGCCTGTTAAAATGAAGTACACAAAGAGAAGACAGCAATGCTGCTAAATTTGGAAATATAAGCAGCTTTTCAAGTTCCCTTGTAACTAGGGTGTTGGATGTGATTTTCGTTCTGCTGTCAGTGTGAAACTTGAATTCATTAGGCGGTAATGGAGGAGAGAAGCAGGGTAGAAGGCCATCTTGTGGGTGTGGATTGTAACGGGGAAGGTGGTTTTAGGGATGTAGTGTATTGGCAAGTTGTCCCTTCAAAAGGCAGCTCCCTCTTCATGGCAAAAGGAGCAGCAAATCTAGTTTAGGGAGCGATTGCTGGGAGCTCACTTTGAGCCTATCTGCCCATCTCTCTTACCAATCCTGGGAGTGATTTAATGTCCAATATCCACTCACTCTGTTTCTCCTACTTGTGGTGTATCATATACCTTGCAACTCAACCCTGTCCATTGCATCCATCAAGGTCATTTTTATTGTTGTTATGTGGTATTTATTCCTTAATGATATTTTTAGTGCATCATACATACCATTGTATTTATCTTCTCATCCTCACTTAATTCCCTATGTTTAGGAGATGCTTCTCCCTCCAACTGTGTCCTCTTACTCTCTCAATCAGTGCACTCAGTCCCTGCCACCAACCTGTCCATCATAGGGTTGGGGAAATGATCTGTTTGATGAATGTGGATATTCATTCTTCTGGCCAAAGTGATTGACTGAAGCAATGAGTAAAAATCTCAATGTTAACTAGTACTTCATCAGGATTGTTATTTAAACACTGCCACACTTTGTTGCTCTACAATGCAGAGAATGCTTATTGATAGGGACTAGACCAAGGGAGAAAATGAGACAGAAAAGGCTAAAAAAAAAATCAACAAGAAAGACATTGCCTTTGCCAGATGAGGTCTTTAGCTCCCGTCCTGGGGCCCAGGTAATCAGAAAACTTCTCTCCATTCTGTGAGATTCCCAAAAGTCCAAAACATTTATTTTTGCTTCAGAGAGTATTAGTTTTGTTTCTAAAACAAATGAGCTCTTTAATTTATAGTTTGGAGTCAGTTGACTTCTGCATGAAGTAGGCCATTAAAATTTTGATGGAAGTTACTCCCTTCCTTCCATCTCAGATATTTTAGGTGTGATGTGCTCTGATTAAAAGCCTGTTGCTCTTTGGCATGACATTTTAAGATAAAAATTATCTTTTCATATTTTAATTCCTTATGTCTATGTTAAATGTTGAAAAGCAATAAGATCAATAGATTTTTAATTGTGTTATCTGAATGTCCTCCAAAGTGCTTTATTCATATTTCTTAAAAGGCTGGATGAGAAAATTTCACCAAGGAGGTGATTTGTTTCTCACATTTAAAGAGCCTAGGAAAAATTTCCTGCTTAACTTCTTTTTAGGTAATTGGAAATAACTTTAGTATCATCAAGCCCACATTTCATTTCCAAATTATATTTGGGTTATTCACAAATATTTATCTCTGAAATATTTATTTTAAGCTCTCATCCTGTCCTATGTGGAAAATTTTATTTCCTATATTTCATTACGTGAGCATTTAGTGAGCGTGATATTGGTTACTCAAACTGATTCAGTCATGACTTACTTCATTACACCATTTAATGTAGTCTTAAGCTGTGTTATTTAAGAATATATAACCATCAAACAGTGACACTGTTTTGGCTAAGAAATACTATTTCCTTATATAATTTTAAAATAATATTTACCAATGAGAAGAAAAGAAAAATAGTCTGACTATAATTTCAAAATTAATCACTTTCATACAAAATCATTATTTATATATCAGTATCAAGGATAGTGATAAATAAGTGTATATATAATGATTCTGGTGCAGTTTTCTCAAAATTAGGGGTATTTTTTGCAAATAAGTAAACATATATGCTAGTAGAGCATTTGCTTATGTTTCATAAAATTTATTTAATGAATAAAGCATCAAAAATAAGTAGCTTGCTTCTTAAATCACTTTATATAGTTGAAAACCACATGAAAATAAATAAGGGAGTTGGAGGATAGAGATTGATGTGAATCCTATCAACAGATCTGGAAATTTTCTTCATATTTCTCTCATTTTCCCCTCTCAATCAATGACCAAGAATGTACAGATTCCCCAACTAAATATTTCTCAAATTCTATCCAACTCTTTATCCCCACTATCACTGTCTTAAATCAGGACTTTATCATGTTTTCTCAGCTGCATCATAACAACTCACCACAGCTAGCTTGTTTCATCGTCCACATCACTGCCATATTTATCATCCTAACATCAGGAAATGTATATATATATATATAATATATTCATGTGTGTGTGTGTACGTGTGCATGTGTCCTTCCTTCAATATTTCCACACAGCATGCGGGTATGAAGCCAAAATTTCTTCGTGTCTCATACAAGACCCTTCCTAATTCAACACCAGCCTGTAGTTGGAGACACTCCAATAAAACCTATCTTCCTAGTAAGGTCATTATACAGTAAGCACTTACCTTACATTCAAAATCTTATACTAAATTCCCTTCTCCTTTCTTGAATATCCTCTGCATACTGAATCAGAAAAACTTGCACACAAAGTTTAAGCTCATATACTTCCTTTTCTGTATCTCTTGTCCTTCGTTCCCTTCCCAGACAAATTTGCTCTTTATTCTCTCTGTTCCCAGAGCGCCATCTACATTCTTCTCATATCAATTGACAATGTGTGTGTGTAAATAAGTATATTTGTTTGTGTGCATGTTTAAATTGCTTATTTTTTATCTCCATACATAGCATTTGATCTTTGATATTAATTTTGATATTAATTTTGTCTCTGTATTCCCAACCCCTTCAGGAGCAGAATATAAAAGAAAAGCTTCATAACTGTTTATATATTTAACAAAAAACTCTTATGCTATATTATCCTCAAAAGATTCTTTAAAAATAAAGGAATTTATGTAAAGTTGCAAAGTAAACTTTAAGAAATCATGTGGAATGTTAAAGAACAATTTATCTTCTATATACATGTAAAACAGACAATAATTTCAAATTCACTTACCATTCTGCTACCCTATTAAATTGGTCTCAAAAGAAAGTTTCATCAGTGGTAGACATAGGAAGTATTTCTGCAGGACACACTGATTGTTTGACAATGAACTGCTTTGCATACAAGTGAGGTCAGAGGTCTCACGAATGAAAACCAATGGGCTGCCTTATTTCCATCACTAGGCTTCTTATGTTATGAATGACATGTGCTATGGTAGCAAGTTTTCGACTTAAATCCTCAATTCACTTTAATACATTTGGAAATATCTAACTACCATTTTTATTTTCAGTGGTGCTAGAATATTCATCTGCCAAATTTACTACTACTTTTTTCCCTCAAACTTTGTCGTGTTATACCATATGATATCAGGGTCTTGGATTCTCAAGGCTTTAAAATTTCAGCTTATTCTTATAAAAAGCATGCACTCACTGTCCTGTTTGATCTTTTATATTGGATGAAACATAATCTGACATCGTTTTACCAAACACATTTTACTAATGATTGATTTGAAAGATTTTACTGTGGGAAGGTTAAGGGCATAGTCTTTGGAGCCAGAATGTCTGGGAACAAATCTCAGCACCCCCACTGTCTAGCTGTGTGAACCAGGTCAAATCACTCAAATCTCTGGGTCTCAGTTCCTCCACGTGTAAAAATAGGGATGGTAAAAGTGTCCATCACAAAGGGTTTTTGTGAGGTTTATATTAGTTCATGCTTGTAAAGCTCTTAGAACAGTCATAAACATGATAAAAGGGTTTGATAGTATTACTCATTTTAAATACTAGTTTAACACATATGTAACCAAATAGAATTCTATACTCTGAGGCTAAAATTGCAATCAATTTATATTTTTAAGTAATATTTCACCAATTATTGTTTTAGCTATTTTATCTAAGTTATAAACTTTATCTTACTCTTGGTTCCATTCAGTTTACTATGCTTGCTTAGTCAGCCTTATAAGACAACTCCAATTCCAAGCAGAGACTCAGCCATCCATTATGTTAGCTTTGTTATTTAGGATCAGTGGTTAATGGATTTTTCATGTAGATGGAAGTTTTTGTGTAACTGAGATACTTTGACAGATGAGGTCACAGAAGCTTTAAGTGATGTTCTTTCAAGTCTGAGGAGTGCTTGCTTCCATAGGTTCAGCTGAAGCATTTCAGAAGCAATGAACGGTACCCAGCAGCCTAGATTATCTATAGAGAAGCATATTATTATTTTTTAAAATTTTGTTTCAAGTCTTTTACAAGCTTTACAAATTAATAAAAACAAAATTCTTGTTAGATAATCTTTTTAATATATAGTTTGAAAGGACTAGACATCCTCAGTACAATGAAGTGCTGTCTTTAATGTAATTTTCATTAATTTGAATTCAAAGTTATTAAATTCAGTTTTTTCTTAACAAACACCTGCTATTTCATTTATATTGTCATATTTTCTGAGTAAAAAGGTGCTGAAACAGGAGCAGTTAAATAAATAGAATTTTATTTGAAATCTTATTTTTCTTCCTTTCTATTAAACCTTTGCAATTATCACAATAATAAGGTGTCATGTAATTCTGTTTAGAAAACCAGGGCATTAAATGTTTTAGATTGTTTTCTTCATTAAGAAAAGAGCAAATGAAATTGGAAAATTACCTTTCAATTTTTTTCATCCTACCTTGAGTAGTCACATGTCTATTTACAGTTCAAGTGAGGTCAATTTAATTATTTTTTTGTACACTGAAAAGAAGCAATATGAATATATGTGTATGTTGATAATTAAAATAGCAGAACGTATTTTCAGATAAGTGGATCAAAAGGAAAGAGAAGTTACATATAATGTATAGAAAGCAAACAAATTAAAAAACACCACAATGCTCTCAATAGAGTTCACACATATAAGTTCAAATACTTATAAATGAACAGGAATGTTGTATGGATTTTGTATTTAAATGAATATATTTTGCTTCATCAGTAGCAGGAAATAAAATAATCCAGTGGGTTTGTTTGTTTTTGTATTTTTTGTTTTTGTTTTGTTTTGTTTTGTTTGGAGAAGAGAAAATTGATGATGCTTGAAAGAGAAGGTCAAGTGGAGATATTGGCCTTAGTCAGGAGCATGGACAGTTCAGCTGCTGAAAGGGGAAGAAAGTTAGAGAATATATAGGTAAGAAGAAAGCAGGCCACTAAATTTGGTAGAGGGAGCATGTGGAATTTCTTTTTAATTGCTTCTACCTTCAGTGAAGTACAAAGTAAGTTTATTAGCTGAGAATAAGGAACGGAGAGTAGGTATTAGGAAATTGAGAGAGAAGAAAGTATGAAAAAGTAGGGCAGAATATAAATTGACTAGAGTAGTAGAATAGGGTAGTGTGTTCTAATCTTTCTCTTCCTCAAATTCACTTAAAGTATTCATTGGAAATAGAGATTCTTGTGGAGATTGAGTCCATATGTCATTTTGCCCAGGGATCTGTTTTTAATAGGGACCACAGACAATGGTATGATTATCTAAAATTAGAAAACCAGATCTGAATAATTTATTAAGAGTGTTCGGTCCCTTTCATGTA
Organism: Tapirus indicus; assembly: GCA_031878705.1. Taxonomy (NCBI): domain Eukaryota; kingdom Metazoa; phylum Chordata; class Mammalia; order Perissodactyla; family Tapiridae; genus Tapirus; species Tapirus indicus. The sequence continues at coordinate 20,483,666 of CM062936.1, forward strand.
AGTAGTGCACTAGATAATACCAGAATTCAAAAAGTGATTAATACAGTCATTTATACTATATATGGGTAATATGATCCTCATATAGGCATTAACAAACAGAATTCCAAGTAAAAATTAACTATAATATGAAGCAGTCGATTGTAACTGATGAATATGATATACTAATATGTAAAGAATTCAGAGAAGGAAATATTACACTATGGATAGATGAAAGCCTGATCACAGAACAAAGGAATAAAGTTTCAATTCAGGCATAGAGTTTTTTGGTTTTGTTTTTTAAATCAGAATAATCAGACATCTGGAGAAAGGACAGGAATGTATTATATGTAGGACATCATATTGCATCAATGATGTCAAGGAGGGGGGTCCAATGTATCTTGAGAAGAGAGCAGATGGATCTCACTGAAACAGTTTTCTTATAATCAAGACTAGGTGATGAGAAAAAAGATTTGGGGTACTTTGATACATTGGGCATACATTAATTGCTCATGACATGCGAAGTACAAAGAATAACAAGGAAGAAGAAATGAAAATAACAAGATTCATCTTCCAGCAACTTTGTGTGGAGACAAGCATTTAAACTACACAGTGATTTGTGCGACAGGAAGGTAAAGCAGAGTATCCTATGGGAGAACATGAAGAATCACCTTCTACAGTCTGGGGTGGGGTGGCTTGGGGAGGGAGGATTCAGGGAAGGCAGTCCAGCAGAGTCGAGAGTAAGTAGGAAGCTGAGATGATAACCCAAAATAGCATGAGGATGTACGTGCAATGTGTATGCATATGTGTGTGCATGCACGTGTGCACATGCATACACATTGGTGACTACTAATCAGGTTGGGCTTTCTAGGTAGTGTTAAGTTCAACCCAATCCAGTACTCACAGATGTACCAGTCTAGAAAGCAAAAACAAAAATAAACAAACTAAATCATTTATTGAACTACAATTGCTTCCAAGATATTTTTCTAGGTACAAGGAATATAGACAAAATGGTTGCTACCTTGATACCTGTTGAGGGGAAAATCCTGAGACTAAAACACGCACAATAAACGAACAAGACAAGTGCAGAAAGTAACAAGTGTTAAAAATGGGATATATAGTGACTGAAAGTCACATTGGTAACAAAGAACACTCCTCAGTGGAGGTGGCTGATGAGCTGATTAACTAGGACATATCAGACATGGCAAGATCCTGGAGAAGAGTCCTAGCAGCAGCTGGAGAAAATGAGCCTTAAGTGAGAACACCTGATGTTTAAGCAACACCAAAAGGTAGTATGATTTGAATATAATATAAGAGAAAAGTGTGAGTTTAAAAAGTTAGGCATAATGATTGTGACCATAAGTAAGGTAATAACATTGGAAATGAACAAAAATAGATCTATTAGTGATATAAAAAGAAGGCTACATCAATCAGACTTAGCAATTAATTTGATATGGAGAAAGAAGTAGAGGTATTGCTTGTGGTGCAGGTCTGTACATAATGCATAGCTAGGAGCTGTATTGTGTCTCCCCAAAATTCATATGTTGAAGTCTTAATCTGCAATGTGACAATATTCGGAGATGGGGCCTTTGCAAGGTAATTAGGTTTAGGTGAGGTCATGAGGGTGGGGTCCTCATGATGGAATTAGTATCCTTATAAGAAGAAACACCGGAGAGCTTGCTCCCTCTCCCTTTCTCTCCCTCACAATGTGAGGAAACAGCTAGAAGATGGCCATGTGCAAGCCAGAAAAGGGTCCTCACCAGAACCTGACCCTGCTGGCACCCTCACTCAGACTTCAAGCCTCCAGAACTGTAAGAAATATATTTCCATTGTTTAAGCCGCTCAGTCTGTGGTATTTTGTGATAGCAGCCTGAGCAGACTAAGACATGCATTATTTCAGCTTCCTGTATCCAAAAAAAGTTTCTTATTTTGCCTTCGTTTTGAAAGATATTTTGCTGCTAACAAATTCTAGGTTGACAGGATCTTTCTTTCAGTGTTTTAAAAATGCCAATCCTCTCCTTGCTTGCACTCTTTTGACAAAAGCTTGTTGTTATTCATTTCTATACCCTTCTACAACTAACGTGTCATTTTTCTTTGACTGTCTTGAAGAGATTTTTTAAAATTTACATTTATTTTCTTCAATTTGACTGTGATGTGCCTTTAGCAGAGCTTTCTTTAGGTGTATTCTGATTTGGTTCATGAAGGTTTTAGACCTGTGAGTTAGTAATTTTTATTAAATTGTAAAAAAAAAAATATATATATATATATACATTAATTATTCAATATATTTTTTAGTGTCTTCCTGGGACTCCAGTCACTTGTGTTTTAGACTTCTTGATAATGTCTCACAGATCACTGATTTCAATTTTTTTCCTTTCTGCCCTTTATCTCAGATAGAGATATATATTACTATATATTCAAGCGCATCAGTCTTTTTATCTGCAGTGTCTAATCTCTTATGACGTGCATCCAGTGGCGTTTTCACCTCAGATATTATAGTTTTAATCACTCGATGTTTCTTTTGAGTTTTTAATTTTCTATTTCTCTCCTTATCATGTTCATATTAACTCCATCTTCTTGAACATAAGAAGTATCAGGTTTAGAATCATTATTTTAAATCATTTTCTACTAGTTCTATCATCTTTGTCATTTCTTGTCTGGGCTAATGATTTTTTTACATGTACATGGGTCCTAATATCCCATCGTTTGCATGCCTGGCAATTGTGGATCCGGTGCTGTGACCTTTACGTGGCTGGGTGCTGGATTTTGTCGTGTTATTTTAATTAATAGTGGTGTTTTAGGATATGCAATTAAGTTACTTGGAAATGAATTGGGTCATTTCAAGTTTTAAAGAATTTTTAATTAACAAATTTTGTATTTTAGAGCAGTTTTAGGTTTACAGATTTTTATTAGATACACTGCTATGTAGATTAACTGATTTGTAACTTTTTTATCATTCTTTTCTGCACATATTTTTAGAGAACAATAATCCAATTTATAGGGGACAATCAAAAGGAAATTTTTCCCTACAAAAAAATCAAGTTGATCCTATAAAACTGAGCCCTATCTCTTCCATACTCATATTTTATCAACAAAGTTTCTTTTAAAGGTAAATAAAATAGGATTAAGAAAAATACCTTGGAATATCCAAAAGTTGTTGACATAGATTGTAAACTGAAATAACCAGATAGAAATCTAATCCTAAATTAACAATCCAAAGAAAAACAATTCATACTTGCAGTTTCTTTTTGAATTACCAGAAAATTTTAGAGTTTATTCCCACTGCTTCTCTCTCCCAATACTTACTTAGTCCTGTTAAAAATGATCGTTGTGTTGTATAATAAGATAATAAATCAATAAGTAAAGAAATCTATTAAAAGCATCTTTCATTCTCTTCCTTTTCTCCTGACATTTACACTTTATTATCAATTAACTAGAAAGAAATGCTCTGCAAAATAAAATCAGATTACTTCATTTTAAGGAGAATAAAGTTTCAGGAAGAATATCAGACATTTCTAAGATTAAATCATTAGATGACTTAACTTACACCTGTGAATTTTTATATTTGACCGTAGTGAAAAAATATTTTACACTGCAGCTACACGTGTCATATATGCCTATGCCATGGATAGAGATAAAATCTGAAAGAAAATATTTAAGAAACAATATCCATACTTTATGCAATGCACACGTTTATTCATTCCATTCAATTAGTTTACCCTATTTTATATTTTTTAAAAAAAATGGAGATTGCAACTCACTAAATTATCTTCATGACTGAATAATAAATAGGTCATGACCTACATTACGAAAAGGATTACTCCATGCAGTCCTCTGAAACTGGATATATCAATGCAAAGCAAGTTTGAGCTACCATCATTGGTGAATGGATGTAGTAATTACTAAATATTATGTAACATTTACTCACTTTTAGGCGCACTTCTAAGCAATCTTCATATATAAGTTTTCACAACAAATCCTATAAGGAAGGTATTTTGTAGAGCTACATTTTAGACTCTGAGTATTTTTAAATAGTACATTTCCAGATTCAGGGAAATTCTCTTATTCACTAGCTTCTTAGGATTTTTTTCTTTTTTTTCCCCAATGATTTGAATATCATTGATATAGAAAAGCTTGCATATAAAAAAGGTGGAGAACTAGATTTTCTTTATCAGTATGTCTGGCATATAGGTTAAACATCAAGCACTGACTGTTATAATTGAAAACTAACAGTTCTTCAAGGAGTGATTGTATTTTATTCAGAACACAGGTGAACATAAAATTTATAATTTTATAAAGTGATAACTTGCATAAATGGTTTAAAGAAGGCATGGAAGACTGATTTCATGGGCATTTTCCTGGCAACCAGATGTCATGTATCCATATCTGAAATGCCTAAAATTGGGGTCACATTCAATTATGTGAGCAGTTCTGTCATCAGACAAATGGTCATTATGAATAGATTAAAGGAAAGTCGTGTTTCCAGAATTGGTACTACAATTACATTCTTTGTTCATCCAAGTAATTATTATTTTGCCAAACAAAATGAGAAATCATTTTTGAGGTTTGGTATGCGTTTTTAAATATAAGTAAAGACACTTTATATCTATTTTCGTCACCTGGAATGTTCTTTAGAGATTCCAGGACTGCCACTGAGAAAAGACCTATTCCTCTCTTCCAGTGTCACATCTTCCCCAACGTTCTGAGGACTAACTCCCTCATCTCCTTTCAGTTCTTCAAGAGATATTCAATAAGATCAACTCCCAAGAGTGTCTGAGAAATCCTCCAGGTAGTCTCTTTCAATTGTAACATCCAGAAGATGAGTGAATGGTAAAGAGAAGCTCTAGATGATTAAGAAAGAAAATAACTTGTAGAGGTACTGGACATCTCACATCCCTAACATTTTGAGTCCTATCTCTGCTCTGCATATCACTAGGTCTTATGTCTCTTTCTGACCCTAGCCTCTCACCCCCTCCCCACCTTTGGCCAGGGTTCCTGTAAGACTAGACCAAAGCATTCTCCATCAAAGGAACACAGAAATGATATTTATATTCTGGTTAACGTTACAAATATCATCCAATTTAACCTTAAAAATAGCCTTCGACTGAGATGTTGTTATCAACATTTTACAGAAGTAGTGTGGAGAATCCTTTGATCGATGCTCCAATTTGTTTGTTGTACTATTTATTTTTCTACAGAAGAACTGAGGAGATTTTTAGGACCACTTTTGCTGAAGAGCATTGTTTTCTTCAAACACAACTTACAAAGAGGAAAACTAATTGATTAAACCCGTAGCACAAATAATCAGATCTATATGGCAGAATTAATGCACTGACTAGCTAAGACGGAAGCACAATTTCCCCCTCAGCTTTGCAAATAGTCTATAAAGTTTTTCCATGTAGGACCCCGTTAACACTGATTAAAATCTGTAATCAGTAGTATTGATGCCTCACATTACATAAAGGAAACATAATATGTTTTCTTCCTTTACATTTTACATTTTCATGTTTAAATGCAGCCTTAAGCGGATACTTTTCTTTACTATGCTAGTGCTATTTAAATTACGATGATATTTGCTATGAAATGAAAGTAAGACTACACAATGAAAACATCAAAACTTTGTGACAGTTCTCACATCGTAACACAGGGTAGAACGAGAATCTATTTTCTGCTTTAAAATATGTTGCTTGAATATATTCTCAAAATTACTTAACTGGTGAGAAAAATTTGAAGAGAAAAGCAGATGCAGTACATGTTGTTAAATGCCCCCCGCCCTCCCAAAATAATAAAATATGACTATAGGTATATATATATTTTTTCTCATACCAACAAATTCACATTCATTTCTCAGGATCTTATTACTTGAGGGTTACTTGAAATAAATAAAATTTTCTGGCTACATAGTGTTGAAATAACTTTGTCCTAAGCTACAAGAAAATATAAAATGCTATACTATATACTATCAAACCATAAACTTGCTTTCAGGAAGATAAGACTTAGTAATCCCAATATGAGTAATATTTTAATTGTTAAATTCACTTCATGATGGTTGATTGACTAGTGTGAGACAAACAAGTTATAAAGAATCTAAAAACCATTCATTAATCCAAGCTTGGCTGATACAGAGTTCTTAAAATATGTCTTTCCTATCCTGATATTAACTCATCACTCTTGCATTAGGTTAACTTTGCTTTCTGTTGTTAAATGGATTGCCATGCTTTTTCTCACTAGTGATGAAATAATTATGCCATAGGTTTTTGTCTGTTTGTGTTTTGTTTAAAAAGAGGTTTAATGGGGAACTTTCTGTTCCTCCATGCCTTCCTTTCAATATTGAGACTGTCTTCTAAATGATACATTTGTAGATCCTGTTAGATTGACTTCAGCTAATTCAAAGGCATTTTTTAAATTTTTGGTTAGAACAAGCATACCAAGCTCTGTTAAAATATATATAGTGCCATTCTTCAATGGCTCATACCTCTGTGATTATAAATTTTAAACATAATCTGTCTTATATATTTTTATTGATGTTTTTCTCCAGATTTAATAAAATGAATGTAGAAAAGCCTATGGAAGCAAACCCTCATATTTAAGTTTATAATTGAGAATTACTACTTGATAAGAGTTAAACAGATTTCCTAGGGTGGACTTTAGAGTCAGGGTGAACAGTGTGAATTGTGATTTGATTGTGAACAACTGAGTTGATTGTGTCTGGATTTACAAATAACAATTTTTATTGACTTTTATCTAAATAAATCGTAGTGTGTAGTTAGCCTTAGGGTCTTAATGCTGTATCGAACATTTTATACAATTTAATGTCTATTTTTACATTATTTAAATGTATTTAATTTAAAATTATTAATTTTATTTATTAATTTAATTCAATTTAAAAATTGATTTTAATTAAAATTAAATTAATTTAAATTTAAATTATTTTAATGTATATTTTAAAATTAAAGTATATTTAATTAAATTCATGTATATTTTAAATGTATATTTTAACAACCAACTATTAATTATTATTAAGATAAAATCAGAGAGTGACATCAAAAAGGCGGTGAAATAGGAAGCCCTGAACTCGCCTTCCTACCATGGACATGATGATTCAGCAAGAATACAGAGACCAATTCCCTTTGTGAGAAATCCAGAAACTATTTGAGAGGTTCCTGCATCCTGAGCAAGTGTGATGTCAGCCACGAGGAAACCACTAGGAAAATTCTAGACACCCCATCGTTATAATCCCTACTCTTGGCACAGTACTACACGATCAGGAAGAAACTCCCACCTCCCAGTTTCTCCCTGGGGAGGGAAGGAAAGAATGGGATCACATGCCTAATATTCTGGTTTATGTGATTGCAGTTGCTATCAGCTTAAAATAGATTGATATAACCCTAAGATATTTTAGGTAAGCCCCATGGTAAACACAAAGAATATACCTTAAAAAGATACACAAAAGAAAATGAAAAAGAAATCAAAGCATGTCACTCCAAAAAAAAAATCAATGAAATACAAAGGAAGACAGCAAGAGGAAAAGACATATAAAAGACATATAAGACAGACAGAAAACAATGCACAAAATGGCAATAGTAAGTCCTTCCCTATCAATAATCATTTTATACACAATTGGATTTATCTCCTCAATCAAAAGACATAAAGTGGCTGAATGGATTGAAAAAAAAAAACAGATCCAACTATATGCTGTCTATAAGAGACTCACTTTAGTTTTAAGGCTACACATAGGCTAAAAGTGAAGGATGGAAAAGAAAATTCCATGCAAATGGTTACCAAAAGAGAGCAGGGGTGGCAATACTTTTAACAGATAAAATAGACTTTAAGTCAAAAACTGTCACAAGAGACAAAGAAGTTTATTATATAATGATAAAAGGGTCAATTCATCAGGAAGATATATAACAATTATAAATTTATACACACCCGACATCACAGCACCTAAATATATAAAGCAAACACTGACAGAACTGAAGGGAGAGATAGACAGCAATACAATAATAGTAGGAGGCTTTGATACCCCATTTTCAATAATAGAACTTCCAAACAGAAAATAAATAAGGACACAGCAGACTTGAGCAACACTATAGACCAAATGGATCTAACAGACATATACAGAACATTCCACCCCAAAACAGTAGAATACACATTCCTCTCAGGCATACAGGAACATTCTCCAGGATAAATTATGTTAGGTCACAAAGTAATTCTGAAAAAATTTAAGAAGACTGAAAGCATACCAAGTATCTTTACCAGGTATTAAAGCCAGACAAGGACACAACAAGAAAAAAAACTGAAGGCCCACATCATGATAAATGTATAGATGCAAAAATCTTTGTTACAATACTAACAAACTAAACTCAACAGCACGTTAAAATGATCACACATTATGACCAAGCGTGATTTATCTCTGGGATGCAAGGATGGTTCAACATATGCAAATCAACTTATATGATACACCACATTAACAGAATGAAGGATAAAAATCACATGAACATCTCAAGAGATGCAGAAAAATCCTTAAGTATGGAGGAATGTGCCTGAATATAATAAAGGTCAAAAGCCCACAGCTAACATCGTACTCAATGGTGACAACCTGAAAGCTTTTCCTCTAAGACCAGGAACAAGGCAAGGATGCCCACTCTCTCCACTTCTATTCATCAGGGTACTAGAAGTACAAGTGAGAGCTATTCAGAAGAAAAATGCATCCAAATTGTAAAGAAAGAAGGACAATTATCTCTGTTTGCAGGTGACATGATCTTATTATATATAGAAAACCCAAAGAAGCTACAAAAAAACTGTTAGAACTAATCAACAAATTCAGTAAAGTTGCAGGATATAATATCAACATATGTAAATCAGTGGATACTGGGGGCTGGCCCTGTTGCCTAGTAGTGGTTAATGTCGGTGTGCTCAGCTTTGGTGGCCCAGGTTTGGTTCCTGGGCATGGACCTATACCACTCTTCCATGGCCATGCTGTGATGGTGACCCATATACAAAATAGAGGAAGATTGGCAAGGATGTTAGCTCAGGGCAAATCTTCCTTAAGCCAAATAAAACAGGAAGATTGGCAACAGATGTTAGCTCAGGGTGAATCTTCCTAAGCAAAAAAATAAATAAATAAAATTTAAAAATCAGTGGACACTGAAAAGTAAAAAATAGTGATAAATGAAATTACCAAAGAGATATCTGCACTCTCATGTTAATTAGAGCATTAGCCACAACAGCCAAGACATAGAAACAATCTAAGTATCCATCAATGGATAAATGGAGAAAGAAAATATGGTATATAAATATATAATGGAATACTATTCAGCCATAAAAAAGAAGGAAATTTTGCCATGTGGAACAACATGGGTGGCCTCTGAGGGCATTATGTTAAGTGAAATAAGTGAGACAGAGAAAGACAAATAGTGTATGATCTTACCTAAATGTGGAATCTAAAAAAAGCTGAATTCGTGGGAACAGTGGAATGGTGGTTGCCAGGGACTGGCTATTTAAGGGTGTAAAGTTTCAGTTACACAACATGATTAAGTTCTAGAGATCTGCTGTGCAACAATGTGCCTATAGTTAACTACTGAATTGTATACTCGAATATTTGTTAAGAGGGTAGATCTTATGTTAAATGTTCTTACCACACACACAAAAGATATAGTCAGAGGCACTTGAATGCCTCCCCATTTTCCCCTGCTTGCACAAATGAGAAACAAATATATTTTATTTTAAAAGAATGCAGAAGAATATTATAGTAATACCATTTGAATGAAATACAAAATTCACTATCTATTCTTGTTCAACCTGTTTTAAAGATACACACAATATAATGTCAGCAACAATTATTGAAACACATGAATGATATTCGTGCCACGGAATCAGTTCATGAAAAGGGATCATGACTGTACTGTGGTTAAAGGTCAATTACAGCACTGGGGTGGTTGCTTTGCATTTATATCAAGCTGTAACAGGCAATCAGGAAGGTCAACCTTGATGAGGACTGACATGGAGAGAGATTAGCAATGACATTTCAAATGGGCTTGATTCAAACAGCTCCCATTTCTAAGTTCAATGTTCTTATAAATTTGCATAAACAAGCTAGGATAATAAGTGGCATTCATAATACTGTAACTATGTCTTAATAGTCATAATTTCATTGTATCCATCTTATTTTCATATCACAGCAAACAGCATATCTCAGATTTGATGGATGAAGACTAAATTAGCTTTACAAATATTGAAATAAATTTATCCTTGTGCAGAATACTGTGAATTTTTAATAGAAAGCAAGAAAAATAAATTTAATAATGCCTGCTAAAATATATCCATCTCCCTAATATTAAAAATTAAAATATTTAAAAAATTAAAAATAATTTGAGATGATATAACATATTACATATATATGTGTGTCACGCCTATATACACATATATATGTTATATCATAACTTACATATTTTAAAATAAATTCTAAAATATGGGCATGTATTTTTTCCACCACTTGAAATTCTTTGACCCTGTAACCTCTGGCAAGACCTATGCATATTAGCATTATAATATCTAGTACACTAGATAGATAGCTTTACAAAATACAAATGACTAAATTGTGGCTGAATATCAGTATTTAATAAACTTTACAAGTGATTCTCAAATGCCACCAAACTTGAGAACCAACATCCTCTAATAATATAGAAATAATAATAATAATATAGAAATTACTTTGAAGAATCTAGAATAAATAGCTACCAATTTTTCTTAAAATTCACTCTCCTAATTATTTTTACATTCAAAGAGAGATTGTGGGTTTAATACAAATATAAATGTGTGCAAAATTAGTGTGCATCTGTCTCCGTTGTACATAATAAATGTGTTACAATAACCTTACATCACATTTGAAGGGAGTGGAGTGATCAACGAAAAATGAGGCAAGTTGTCAATGATTTCTTGAACTATACGAAAGCAGCTTTTTACATGGAGAAATGGGATATATCTTGATAAAGAGAAAGTTAGAGGCAGGATGTTTAAAGAAAGCAGGCTGACATGTTTAACAACTTGGTAGTTTAGCAACAGCTTGTCAAATTGTCAGAACTTGCACTATTATAGTTCACACTTAAGGTTCCTCAAGCTCTGAAAATGTGCTGGTTCTGGGCAGGGTGTGCCACTGCAGGATGTGTACCGATTTTATATTTTAAAGAGGAGAAACAAATGCAGGTAAAATAAAGTAACTTTCTTCCCCTTTGTTTCTTTCTCCAACTACTTTCAGCTTAATATATGGATGGAGTACAGACAGATATATTTTTAATTTCATGATATAGCCTCCAGTTAACAAAGACTTGCTAGAATTCAAACAGAACATATAACCAAATGACCCTCCTACCATCCAACCAGCCTGCATTTCACACTATTTTAAAAAGTGAATGTATCAATACAATTGTCCTGTGGTCCTTTTTCTTCAATGCACTCTGGCAAATTTCACAAAGGTTTAGGGTTATAGGCCCCAATCCCTGCATAATGCACTTTACTCTCACGCATTTCCCAGAACAAAGGCTGTAATTACTATCTGTGGTTCAAATATAGCAAAATGAGTAGAGATCTAGTAAAAAATGCTCTTCGTACGTTTTCGTCTTTAAAAAATAGTTGATTGTCCTTTATACTGTAGAATTTGCATAATGCTCCAGAGAAACTTATTTATTTTAGTCAATAAACATAAACAAATTTATAGTTTATTTTAATCAATTAAATAGGCACTCGAATTTTTTGTGTTTAATAGTTTAACCATGAAATTTATGTTAATCATGAGGAAATAATGCAACATTCACCTCGTTTATGAAGTGCATGATTCTACCTAGATGTACATTGAAACATACTGCTTTTAGTTCTTAAATTTACTAGACTTACTGCGTATTTATATATATATGTTTATAAACAGATACATATAACCGTAATTTTACTGTTTATTTTTGTGTATATGTTTTAATTGTTGATTAATATCCCAAGAATCCACTGGTGTTTTTCTTTGAAGAAGATTGGCCCTGTGCTACCATCTGTTACCAATCTTCCTCTCCTTTTTTTTTTTTTCTCCCCAAAGCCCCAGTAAACAGTTGTATGTCATAGTTGTACATCCTTCTAGTTGCTCTATGTGGAACGCCACCTCAGCATGGCTTGATGAGCGGTGAGTAGGTCCGCACCCAGGATCTGAACCAGTGAACCCTTGGCCGCAGAGCAGAAAGTGCAAACTTAGCCACTACTCCACTGGGCTGGGCCCCTCCACTGGTGTTTTTTGATATGCATTATAATCTCCTCAGAAAGAAATCCCATGCTTGCCTCTCTAGCTGTAGGACATCCAGGCTTGCGTGAGAGTACATTGTCACCACTCTCTTCTCCTCACTGGCATCTTCCCTCAGGTAGCCAAGATTGTTCTCTATTCTCTGTGTTAGACTCATATTTTCAGTTGCTTGGTGATATTTTTACATAAAGATTTTCCTGAGTGAAAATATTTCAGACAAGAGAGACAGAAAAAGCAAAAATGATAAGTTTTCAGGTTATAAATCTAGAAATTTTACAGCTGACTGTACAGGAATGGATATTCAGAGGGCTGCTCCAGAAATAATCACTTCAATGTTAGATCTGTAAATAATTGTAAGGATGGTGACACTATTAACTGAGACAGGGAAACATCAAAAGCAGCAGCAGGAAAAAACATATTCTTTTTGAAAACAATTATCCATTTAGTCTACCTCTTTATTTTATAAGAAGTAAGCTGAACATACAGGGATCAATTTTTTATCCTTTGTTACATAATAGGAAGTTATAAAATCTGTATTCAACAGCTATTACATCACTTTCCTTTTTATAGGAACTCTGTTTTTACAAAAAATGTTTTCTATAAAGATATTTACTTTGAGAGCCAGCCCTGATGGCCTAGCGGTTAAAGTTCAGCACACTCTGCTTCAGCCGCCCAGGTTCATTCCCAGGCGTGGAACCACGCCACTAGTCTGTCAGTAGCCATGATGTGCCTGTGGCTCACATAGAACTAGAAGGACTCACAACTAAAATATACAACTATGTACTGGGGCTTTGGGGAGAAAAGAAAAAAAATTTACTTTGAGACATTTCTGTTTCATAATTTTGAAGGCTGGAATTTGGTTATTTTTCAAATTCACTGTGACATGAATACTCTTATGTTTTAATTTTATAGCAATTTATATTATTTTTACATTAAATTATGAATGTTTTGAATAAAGAACATAAAACATGATAAAGGAATTGTGTCCAGCAAGTGGGGCATAAGAGCAGATGTGAATTACCAAATTATATTCCATCTAACAATTGTCACATGGCATGTTTTAAATTAATTTTTGCCTTAAGTCTGGGTTATCCTGAGCAGATATCTAGATTTTGATATGGAAATAAAATACTTTTTATTTCAAAAACATATTGCTTTTGAAACACAGGCACACATTTCCTTGATATCTGTTAAAAATCTCCAAAACCATTTTATTTCTATAATTCTTTTTAATTTATATAATTCTTTTTAATGATTCTAGGTTAAACAGAAGAAGCAGATGTGCCAATTGCCAGGTTTTTATACATCTTAGAATGACAGTACTAGCTTAACTGATTTCTACGGCAACTATGCCTATGTACATAATTAGTTATATTACCTTCAAATTCTTTATTTTATATGATGATTCCTATAACTGCTTATCTGAGGTTTTCACAAAATTGCCAGCCCTGATGGCAAATATCCTCAAAATTTTTGCCATTTGCAAGGCAAAATAGGTATTTGTGGTGTTATAATGAGCAATGAACAAGTTCTAGAAATGAAACATTTAAACAAGTAACATAAGATATGAAGTATTTATGATTAAAATAATATTTATAGAAGCACATCATAAAGAAATTAAATAAAATTTAGTTATAAATGCTTAACTATCTATATACATATATAGAGATCGATATCTATATATATCTATATATCAATCTATATGCATATATTATATTTATATATATGTATATAGATATATAGATAACTCTAGTCATTTTTTTTTCCTTTGAGTGAGCTGTTTGTAAATGCCAGATACATTTATTTACATATCTGAGATTCTGACATTCCGCAAGCCTTCATCAGTATGTTAATCTTACAATTTTTTTGCCTTACTTTTAACTCAAAAGAAGACAACAAGTAAAATTAGGCCAAAGATTTGAACAGATATTTTACTAAGATGATAATACACAAATTGCCAATAAAAAATAAAAAGGTACTTATCAGTTATCTGGAAAATGTGAATCAATAAAAAAAGATATAAATGTCTACCCAAATTAGAATGGCTAATATTAAAAATTCTTACAATAGGAATTGTGTGCTCGCCAATCTGTATTGCAACTGGAACTTCCATACATTGCTGATAGGAGTTTAACATGATATAACCACTTTGGAAACTGTCTGGCAATTTCTTATAAAATTAAACATATATTTAACATTTGACCTAATTACTCTCTTAGGCACTTACCCAAGAAAAGTGAAAATAGGACCTCTATATAAAGACAAGCACTAGTATGGTTATAGTAGTTTTAGTAATGATCATTAACAATCGGAAATGGCCCTCATGCTTATCAAGAGGTGAATATGTAAGGAAGGTCTGATCTATCCATACAATGGAGTACTACACAGCAATAAAAATGGTTCAAATTTCTAATATTTACAACAATTTGGATGAATATGAAAAAATAATGTGTTAACTGAAAAAGCAAGAACAAGGGAGTGTATATGTGTGATTCCCTTTATATGTAATTCTAGAATAGGAAACACTCATTTTTACTCACAGAAAGTAGTTTAGTGGTTAACTGAGACTGTGTTGGCATTTGTGATTAACTGTAAATAGGCATAAGGGATCCTTCTGTGATGTATGCAAATTTGTATTTCTCTATCAACTCATTTATTGTATGCTTAAAATGTGTGTGTTTTAAATGTAAGGTATCTCAATTAGTCATTTAAAAATAAATATATAAAATATAATTAGCGGCTGGCCCCATGGCCTAGTTCAGCATGCTCTGCTTCAGTGGCCCAGGTTTGGTTCCCAGGAGCGGACCCACACCACTTGTTAGCAGCCATGCTATTGCAGTGACCCACATACAAATAGAGGAAGATTGGCACAGATGTTAGCTCAGGGCGAATTTTCCTTGGCAAAAAAAAATATATATATATGTGTGTGTATATATATATATAATTAGCTTCATCTCAAAACAGGGTCATTGCCGTTATACTTAGTTAGGTTAACAAGAGGTCATATTGGAGTAAAGTGGGCCCCTACTCCAATAAGACCAGTCTCTCCACACATAGGAATATCACCATGTGAACATGAACATGACATTTACACGCCAAGGAGAAAGGCCTGGAACTGACCCTTTCTTCATTGCCTTCTAAAGGAACTAAACCTGCCAACACATTAATTTCAAATTTCTAGTCTCTAGAACTATAAGACAATACTTTTCTGTTGTTTAGACCACCCAGTTTGAGGTACTTTGTTACAGCAACCCTGGCAAACAAATACCCTTACTTAAGATGAGAAGATATGTGTGAAAAAAGAAAACATACACCGTGCGTAATGGTGCGAGAATGAATGCTTCCTTGTTAAGACTGAGAACATGACTGTCACCACTACTATTCTAATTTTTTCCATAAGTGCTAGCCAGGGCAATAAAAAAAGAAAATAATAGTCATTCTGATTGGAAAGGAAGAAATAAAACCATCATATTTTATAAACAAAATGATCATCTACATAGAAAACCCCCCAAAATCTACAAAAGAACAGCTGGAACTATTAAGAAAGTTTAGTAAGATCGTAAGACACAAGATCAATTTGCAAATGTAAATTACTTCCCTGTATACCAGTAATGAACAATTGGAATGTGAAATAAAGAAAACAATACCATTTATAATAGCACCAAAGAAAGTCCTTATGTATAAATTAACAAAATTGTGCAGAATCTGCATATGGAAAACTAGAAAACACTGATGAAGAAGTTAAAGATCTAAATAATTGAGAGAGACTGTTTTCATGGAGGAAAGGATTCAACATTAAGATGACAATTGTTCCCAATTTTATCTATAATTTCAATGCAATCTCAGTCAAAACTTCAGGAAACTTTTTGTAAATACTGGCAGTCTGTCTCTTAAATGTATATGGAAAGGTGACAGTGCTAGAATAGATAAGCAAAAGAAAAAGAAATTTCTGAAAAAGACCAAAGTGAGAAGGCTCACGTAACCTGATTTCAATAAAGCTTCAGTAATATAGTGTTATAGTAGCAAAGGAATAGACATATAGATCAACAGAACAAGATAGCACAAAAACAGACCAACACAAATAAAGTGAATTGATTTTTGACCAAGGTACAAAAGCAATCCATTGTAGACAGATAGTCATTTTAATAAATGATGTTGGAAAACTTTGACATCCATATGCCCAAAAAAACCCACACAAGAAAACAGAAAAGAAAACCTTAACAGATGCATTTTACACAAAAATTAACTCAAACTGGATTATAGACCTAAATTTAAATGTAAAACTATAAAATTTCTAGAAAATATGGGAAAATGTAGAATTTCAGGTCCGGTGATGGGTTTTTAGATATAACACCAAATTCACAATCTGAAAGAAACATTGATAAATTGAACTTTGTGAAAATTAAAGTTTTTGCTCTGTGAGAGATACCGTTATGACAATGAAAAAACAAACCACCAACTGGAAGAAAATAATTGCAAATTATACAACTGATAAAAGAGTCATATGCAGAATAAACAAATAAATAAACTGACAATATCAAATGCTGACAAAGATGAACATTACAAGAAGCTTTCCATCATTTCTAGGAGGATGCAAAATGATACAGCCACTTCAGGAAAGTTTGGCAGTTTCTAACAATGCTCAAGATAGACATAGAATAAAATTCATCAGTTGAGCTCCTAGGTATTTACCCAACTTATATAAAAACCTTTGTCCACACAAAATCTACATGTGGAATAGCATTTTTTTCATAGTTTCTAAAAACTAGAAGCAACCAACACATCCCTTAATATAAATTGATAAACTACCTCATCTGTACAATGGAATACTATACAGCAATAAAAAGTAAATGAATCATTAATTCAATAAAACAGCATGGATGAACCTTAAATATATTTGACAAGTGAAAGAAGTCAGGCAGAAAAGGCTAAGCACTGTATGAACCCATTCATATGCTATTTGAAATAGGAAAAACAATAGGGATGGAAAACAGTGCAGTGGTTGCCAAGGAATTGGCAAGAAGGTAATGTTTGACTAGGGGAAGTAAGGGGGTCATTTTAGGGTGGTGGAACTAATTGCAATCAATTTTCACTATTTTTGGATTTTGTCTTTGCAAGTTTGCCTACGTGCTAAGATCTATTTGCAATCCCAAGATGAATATTCACAGCACTTTCAAGGTCACTGGCAGACATATACAGAATGATGAAAATTTTGAGTCACCAATGCACACGTTCCCAAATGAAGTCACACAGCGCACAGCTCTGCCTTTTTCAGATCTCATACTGTAAAAAAGTCCTCTTTTGCTGTCTATTTAGTGCCATTTTAAGTATGTTTTTGTTGGTGTTTTCATTATTTAACATGGGCCCCAGATGAGGGGTTGAAGTGCCGCCTAGTGTTTCTAAGGAAAAGAAGGCAGTGATGAGCCTTATGGAGAAAATACATGTATTAGAAAAGCTTCCTTCAGGTGTAAATTACAGCTGTTGGCTGTGAGTTCAGTGTTAATGATCATATACATATGTGTCTTTAAATGGATACATGCATTCAAAAGGTTATATATTGATTGGTTGAAGAAAATATTGTGACCAGAATACCGTAGAAACCTCACTCTTTATTTCTCCTAGGAACGAGTCGGTATTCAAAAATTCAGTGTCAACAGTGACTTTATGGAACATAACTACTAAGAATAAAAAGAGTGGACTGTATATGGCGCTGTAGTATGGACACATGATGCTACACATTTGTCAAAACCCATGGCACTTTCAGCAAATTTTTAAAAAATCGATGAGCATGCAGGAGGATCTCAGAATGGCTTGCGGACCGTAGAATCTAACTGTATTACAAACATGTGACATAACCTCATGGAAGCAGATGGGGGGAAAAGATGCTGACCTACTAACTTGGGGAACATCATTTATTTTAAAAGACTAAAGACAAAAGGAACTGTATATAAATATTGTATTCTAGTTGATAAAATCTTTTCTCACAGCAATAGGTTGTTTAACAGTTCTGAAATGTCTGTGCACATTCACTAGGATTGAAAAATAAATAAACGGATGGAGGATGGTGGGAGCTAGTTCTCTCAGTGTTGAAAAGTTGACTATCGGCAAGCAATGGAGGAAGGCTAGAATGATCCATGTGGTACTGGATTGGATTCAATGAAATTAGGATATTTTCTGTCTTGATTATTTTGTCTTTTAAAAAATTAAGATACTCACTATTTAATATGTGCAAGACATTTTCTTTTATGGAACTGGTAGGTGTACTCATTTTTGTGTTGTTCAGTCTTGCTAGCAGTTCATCAATTTTGTGAGATTTTATAAAGAACCAAACTCTGGCTTTATTGATTTGCTCTACTGTATATTTATTTCCTATTTCATTAGTTTCAGCTCATATCTTTATTATATCATTACTTCTAACTTCTTTGCTGTCAAATTGCTGTTCATTTTTGGTTTCTTGGGATGCATGTACACATCATTGACTACAGCCTGAGTTCTTTTCTCCTACATGCCTTGAAGTGATAAATTTCTCGCTGAGCACGGCTTTAGCTCCCACAAGTTTTTACTTGTTGCCAAATTTGCATTTTCAGCATCAATTAACCCAAAGTGTTTTCTAATTTCCAGTCTGATTTCTCCGACTCATGGGTTATTTTGAACACAGTTGCTAGAAAGTCAAATATTTAGGGAGTTTTTTGATATTTATTTTCATTGCTTTCTAATAAAATTCGATTGTAGTCAAAGAACTTATGTTAAATAATCTTTGTCATCAACTTGTATATGAGGGCAGTTGTATAAGTGATTTTCGGTGAATCTGTGTTCAAGATCGATAAATTCCTCACCTTCAGAGAATCAGCCCACATGTCTCTTTAAAAATATCCGGATCAGGGAATAAAACTTTTCTATGTACTTGTATGCAAACTGTTTTTGAGATTCAGCAGGAAATCAAGATAAAAAGGAATATACATATTATAAAATTTGCTGGATGTTTGCATCACTCTGAAAATGTCACTTTTTGGGATCACTAGAAATGTTCTTGCAATATGGTAAACTTTGAAAAGTTAAATGTGACTCATAGTTAATGATAATTTACTAAAATAAAATTGTCTTTTAAGCAGATTTATTCGCACTTATTATTACTAAACTCTATTTGCTTTTTGCTCTGTGGATATCTTTCTGTTCCAATATGATTATATCATTGCTATATTTTATAGAATATATAAATGAGCAATAAACTCCATTTTGAATCTTTAGCATCAGTCTTCCTAGTAAATAGCTAATCATCAAGGGTAAATAATAAAAGCACCTAGTTCGAAATATGCAAGGTTCAGATTTCATAAAATATTTTTAAAGCAAATTTTATAGCATGGCATCATGATCAAACCATTGTGACTGATGGTTAGATATGAATCAGAAATCTTTTTGTAATGTACTTATCTGTTAATTTAATATTGTAATCATTTATCGATAGAAGGACAGTCATGAGTTAAATGAAAGGGCACTAAAGCAATACAGAAGCTTGTTTTCATAATCAAGTATGCTACATAATTTCAGATGATTTAAAGTTAATTTTACTGCTTTAATCTATATTCATTTAGTTAAATCTCTTAATAGGAACAGAGTTTTTTTAATCTTTCTTTAATGTTCAGGGTTTTTTCTATAACTTAAAATATTCTGAATAAAGTTATAATAGACTTGTCAAGAAATAAATTTGATTTATAGAATCAAATGGTGTTAAACAAAGTAACTGCAAACAGTGTTTTAGGAAGCATTAAAAGAGGCCATGAGAAGTGATAAGTGGTTGCAAAATATTAAAGACTTTCATTAAGAATGTGTTCAATTATATAATTTTTATGGTTTGGATTAATTATCAATGACCCATATGTCCTTTATATGCAGAAATAGGATAATCTGAACGTTTGTAGGAAGTCCCAGCTACAAATCTGGTAGCTGAAAACCATAGATTAAGTTTCCCTCTGTTCAGGTTCACAGGGTAGACCAGATCATCTGAAACAGATTATGAGTGATGCGTTTATTTGTATTTACTTATCTTCATTGTCAAATCCTTCATATGAGTACTAAAGGTGAATCCATTTGGAAGCACAAGCATTTTCTATTCCCTTAAACTAATCAAATGTGACTCTCTTTCTATGCTAATCTGTAAAATCAGTAGCCTCCTCTTAAAAAGTCATTTTATACAAACACACATATACATACTTAGATATGTAACACCTTTAAATTAAAACACAATAAGACTGATATATCCCAATAAATTTACATCTTGTTTACTTTGACTTTGTACAAAGCTGATTTCATATTACCCTTAATTTTCTATTTATGCTTTCATCATCTGTTTTCCAATATTACTTTATTCCCTCATTATTAGTTTACATTTATCTTTCTACTCCTCTTGCAACAAATTACACATTTAACTTATTTCTGTTTATTTTTAAATGTATCTCAGATCTTGTAGGTAGTAGACAATACATGTGTACCAAACTAGAGCAAAACTCCAGCCCTCTCCATCTTATTTATATTTTCTCTGGAAAAGAAATCTTCATTTGTGGGAAAAGAATGTGTAAACTGGGCAGTATCCATGTTTCAGGAATGATCTGTGAGGTGTGTAGTCGATGTTGTGAATAAACTGTGACTTTGAGGATCGTCTTATTAACTCTCTCTATATACATATGTATATTTATATATATAATATATTATATATAAATATATATATATGATTAATTTATATTCCCTGCATCTGTTAGTTATTGTAAAAAGATGATTAAAATGCCAATGCCATAGATAGGTAATACTAAGCCATTATTAGTTATTGAACAACTATGGTAATTTAAGACATTCTTTAATCTCTGTGCTTCAGTTTTCTGTTTGTACAGTTATAACAGCACCCCCTTCATAAGATTATTGGTTGGAATTGTGAACAAAGTTTTACGTGGATCCTGGCACAGTGGAACCACCCAATTACCTTTTCACTCTTTTCCGTTTGCTATTCTACTCCTTCCCCAAACTCCCATGAAGTCTATATTCTACACAGCAGCCAGAGTGATTGTTCTAAAAATTTAACAGTTTTTGTCTCTTCTGTGTGCAAACACTGCTATGGCTGCCCATCTTACTCAGAGTAGAACTGTCAGTTCTTACAATAGCCAACAAGGCTTTAGACAATCTTGCCGCTGTTTATGCTTGGATCCATCAGCTACCACTCCCCACTTTACATCATCCCCAAACACATTGTGCTCTGACTATTATGCACACCTTGTCTTCCCTTGGAGCCCTGCACTAACTGTTCACTCCACCTGGAATTATTTTTCCCACAAATCTTGTGACAACTCACTTTCCAACATCATCTTTGTCCAAATGCCACCTTCAAAAGATGGGGCTGACTCTGGTGATTCTATTTAAAATGTTGACTTGCCTTCCAGAATCTTTATCTTCTCTAGTTTTTAAGTACAAATAGTGCCACCTATCATACTATATAATTCACTTTTATGTTACAGTTAGTCTTATTTGTCCTTTTCTGTCCACTAGAATATAAAGACCATGAGGTAGAAATATGTTTGGCTGTTTTGTTCTCTGATATACTGCATGATTCTAATGTGATACCAGTATCACAGTACGTGCTCAATATATATTTGTTGAATGGATGTCACTGTGGGTTAGGACCAAGAAAAGCAGGGTTCAGTGGCACTACAGGAAACATTATTACCTTCACTGTTTTGGTTAGCACCAACTACATGCAGGTAAAGTTCCGTGTGGGCCCGCATATTTAACATAAATACACATATCACTTCAAGAGAAAACCACCTGTCTCTATAAAGGGGAAGCTTTTGCTCCTTCAGTTGTATTTAATTCTTTTTGGAATTAATTAAATGATTTATACCTGTGACGTTCATATAATGCATATAGAAACATGACAAGAATTTTAGATAATTTCTGAAAATCATTTGAAGTAAAAGAGTAGTACATTCAAAAACATGTATGTATGAGCCAGAATCGCAACACGTTTGACCAGTTATATATTTATAGAAATGCCTTGACAGAGGCAAGAGGGGAAAAAAAATGAAAGAAGCCTTCTTTCAAAGAGAATGATTTATTCATTTTCTGTGCCAAAACTGAAATATTACCATTTAAAATTTATTTTCCAATGATCTCTAATGCAAAACACTTAAGCAGAAACCTGAATGCAAGGTCATAAACTTGAGTCTTATTTTGTTTGAACAGTTTAGATTAGGAATCTAGATCAAAAGAGCCAACATCCTCTGAGAAACTAAGTTAAAATATGGTAGTTTTATAACAGGATGAGGCATTAAGAACAAAAAGTAGTGTAGAAAACAAAGTATGGCTTATTATCAATAACGGTTGGGAAATTTAAATGCCCATTCTCCAGCTAAGATGGCCGTTTCACAGATTATTAAGATTTCAGTGAACTCTGCTCTAGACTATTGAAGTCCTGGCATCTCTTGTTTTATAAATAAGTGGATTATTGCAGATCAAATACATTCATCATTGTTTGACATTGGATGTCTGTACAATAAATTATGTAATGCTAAATGATTCATATTTAGTTGAAAATATTAGGTATGGTTAATTTCTAGTTTTTTTCAGCTCACATTCATCCACTCATTTTTAGTTTTAATGCTAATGTTTCCTGACCCCATCACACTTTGTTTATCATGAGAAGGTAAAGTTTCTATAGTCTCAGTAGATACTGACAAGGGACTTAATTACCACTGCAATCTGGATTAATTTAATTTCATTCAAATGAGCATTGATTGGCATCAGCATTATAATTAGGACATTTCTCAAAATGGACTCAGCCTCAAATATTTCCTTTGTTTATCTGCCCTATATTTAACCTTCTCATAAAATTAGACAAATTAAAATATAAAATAATAAGTACTTATTTCCACAAAGGTAGATATTTTCATAATCTTTATCCTATGATAAATAGCAGATTGTAAAGAAGAAAATTCAAAAGAGTTATGTAATTTTCTTAAAGGGAGCCGATCAATAACTAACTTACCTAAATGAGGTGGGCAACAACTGGTAGCCACCTTGTGTAAACCAGTGGATCATGACCATAACAGTAATGCTTTTTTGAACTGATAATAATGACAGCAGCTATAGGTCTGGAAGTTCAAAACGTCATGCCATAAAAGTAAATTTCTGTCAATCATGTCCTGACTGTACAATATTAAGACAGATGGACAAGAATAAGCTATTTTAAAAAACAATGTCAAAATGTATATCTAAACCAGCAGGATTAAGAGGTCGAGAGATAACTACTTTCTACCTTCACAGACTTTTTCAGCTCCTTAAATTTGCAGCAGATCATAAGGAGAAAATCTGTTTGCTAGTAGGAAATATAAAGACATAAGAAATATTAATAAAAATATTGTATCTTGGCTCCATCTAACCCACTTCTGTGCCCCTGACTTTTTTTTGGAGGGGGGGAGATTTCTTAATAAATTCGGCAATACCTTTCCATATACCATTATATATCTGATAATGACTAAGACTGTAGTAAATGAAACTTTCTCTCAATTATCTATTATGAACTGTAATAGTTATTGTGCTCCATTGCCAAATATTTTCATCTCTCTGCCTTCCCATTCAATGGTATCGTACCATTTACTACTTTGTGTTTGAGCCGTCTAACTAGTTTAGGCCAATTAATTGTAAGATGTAGTGGTGAGTCACTGCCAGACAGAAACATTTAATTGCCAATAGAAAAGTCTAGCGAGATCTCTTTCCCTCTGCCACAATGACAGAAAAATGCAAACCTACTGGCTTTTCTAATAGCCTGGATCCCTGGAGTAAGGAGATGCAGGATACAGCTCCTAGTTTGTCTGAACTGGAAATGTTAACAAGAATGAGAAATTAATCCTAGTTGTTTAAGGTCACTCTAGTTCTGAGATTATATGTGTACCTCACTGTAACCTAATCTGATACCTGAAATAATTTAACAACTCTTTGTAGAAGACCGACTATCTATATGTCTAGCACTGTTCTGGCACAGTGAACACGTCGGTGAACAAGACTGACAAACTTCATGCCACAGAGGTTAAGGCCATAACACACACAAAATAAAGATTTTTATATAATTTTGGTGATGTATAAGTACTATAAAGTAAGCAAAACAGAAATGGTAAGGAACATGTAAAGAAGGTGTCTGAAATAGTAACACTTGAGAAGATGGTTATAAAGAAGGAGCAATATGATAATCTGGAGAAAGTGCATTTTAGATATAAGAAAACAATTTCCTCCAACAGAAATCATCATGGCAAATTGAAGAGACAGAACGAAGTTCCATACGGCAGAGAGAGAAGTATGAAATTACTTTAGGGAAAGAGAGAAGACCACTTGGTTCAGGGCCATGTACAGCGTGGGAAGATGTTTGCAATGGCAATATATTGGAATGTTACAATGAGCAGGGGAGTAATCTGATCTGATCTACATTTTGAGATTATATGCTGCGTTGCATAAAATTAACTTTGGTCAGGCAAAAAATGGAAGGAAAAGGAATCAATTAGATCCCTACAGCAGGGTGTCATGGGTAAGAGGCTGTTGACATTGGATGACTTTTGACAGTAGGAAATAATAAAAAAGGGAAAAATTTGAGCTACATTTGGAGGTAGCCAAAAAAAATACAAGTTATTATTTGGGAGGAGTGCTGTAGATAGAAGAAGAAGGATCAATCTTAGGGTTTTAGCCTAGGTAAGTATGTTCATGGTGGTGTAATTATGGAGAAGAAGAAATAAGGACGAGATTTGCTTTCATTATGTATTTACTCTAAAAATTATTTTCATTAAACTTTAATTATAATAGAGATATAAATTTTCAAAAGAAAAAAAAATTATAACTTTTCTCCTTCTAAGTACATACCGGAGGTATTACTCAGCATCATCCATAAAAGGTCTGCCTCAAACCACCCCATCTTGACAGAAGTATGTCTTCAATATATTAAGGACTGACATAAAACAGTAGCATGTAGATGCATAAATGATAACTGTAAATGCATGAAAATACACACCATTAAGACCAATGTTAAAATTTAATAACAATATTAAAATAATATTTTAGTGTTACTAATAATTATTAAATATTTATTAATTTATTTTGGGTCAAATTCTTCTGAAATCACTTTTTTTTTTTTTTTTGGTGAGGAAGACTAGCCCTGAGCTAACATCCATTGCCAAACCTCCTCTTTTTGCTGAGGAAGATTGGCCCTGGGCTAACATCCATGCCCATCTTCCTCTACTTTATATGGGATACCGCCACAGCATGGCTTGACAAGCGGAGCATTGGTCTGCACCTGGGATCTGAAACTGTGAACCCTGGGCTTCCAAAGTGGAATGCTGGAACTGAAGTGCTACACCTCTGGGCTGGCCCCTGAAATGACTTTTTTACAGACTTCATTTTTACCGGCCTTTTCAATCCTGTTATTAGTCAGGGATATTTAGCTATATGACAATTGAGAAAACAGCATTAGAGGATTTTAAATGACTTGCTAATAGACAATATGTTGGTGGCAGAAATGCTATGAAAATTCAGGAATGATGACTGCTAAAGGAGTAAGTTTGGTAACATAGCATGTGGTAGTTTACTAAACTTTCTTCCATGGAATGCCATCACACTTTGAAGAATTGAAGGCAAGGTCAAAAGAGAAGAAAGATGATTCCCATCTATCACAAAAGCGTCCCATTTGATTTCTTATTTGCAGATAAAACTGTACAAGTACCATAGTTCCAGAAGATAAATGGATATCAAAGTCTCAGAGGAGAAAGAAAATGACCAGAAACATATCATGACAGATGAAGTTTTTCAGAGGATTCTCGACAATGTGACACTCCTTTCAATTTCTATTCCAGTGAAATCAACTATAGTGTGTCCAAAAATAAGTCTCAATTTTGTTTGCTTTAAGTGCAATGTTAGCCAGGGCAGTGTGGTCATAATAATAAGTTATCTCCACTTATTTACAGTTGGGTGGAGGAAGAGAGAGTTTTTATGTGAGGGAAAACCAGAGGATGAAATTGTTTCCCATCGATTCCTATTCTACATCACGAAGGATTTGGAGACTTTTCTCAATCCCAAGTCCTTTAAAACTATTTCTTTATATGACTTGCTGTGTTGAATCACAGTTCAATACATCTGAAGGCCTTGAAGTACCATCTCCCAGGATAGTAAGTATATTTGCAAAAGCTATCAGTACTGTTTGTAGTCTCCGTGATCCCATAGTTATCAGAAAAAAGAAATATTACATTGCCAACATCTAATCTTTGTGTTTTTGTAGGCAAGACAATATTTCTTGTCAAGTCGATTTATAATTCAGTTTCTATCAGTTACTGCCAAAGAGTTTTGACTAATTAAGTGAATTATATAGGACAAGCATTTTTATTTCCAATAGGGAAAATTATATTGTCCAGGAAGCTAAGTGTGTTATCATTAACCTCTAGAACTTAATATTAAATATATGATTGTAAATAAAAGTACTTAAATGAAAGTAAGGTTGATTATGTTACCTTGAATCAGGAGAGCGAAAGATTACACATTTAACTCTATATTGCACCCAGGATAATCTTTGTGAACGATATGTTAGGGGATCAAAGTTATTTTTTTCCCCATGAGGACATCCAATTGCTCTAAGCAATGCTTATTAAGATCAGTCATTTTTCAACTAAACTTCCCTAGCAACACTGGTATAAATAAATGGACAATATATGTGTCTATTCTGTTCCTTTGGTCAATTTGTCTACTTTTGGTAAATTCCACTCATTTCCGATGACTCCAGTTTCACTGGAGTTTTAAATCTGGTAGTATCTTGGTCCTTTAAATTTCCATTATTAACTTTAAAATCAGACTGTAAATTCCTCCTCAAAAAAACCAAGATTTCTGATGACTTGGCTCAGATGTTATTGAATCCATAAAACAATAAAATTTTGGAAAATTAAGCAAGGGCCTTCTAAATAACTACTCAATCATATTGAGCCTTTCAACCCTTAAACAGGTATACTTTACAATTATTTAATTTTTCATAAAAATGTCTTTCTCAACCCTTGAATAAGCATATTTCCTCAGATTTTTAAAATTTTTCATAAAAAATTTTTCTTAATTTTTGAACATGTATGTTTCTTTAGATTTAATTTTTCATAGAAAACTTTTTGTAATGTGCACTTTATTTTCTTATTTGATGTTTCTTGCCTGATTTGTAAATATTTGGTGATTTTCAGATATCTTTTTTTTTTCTAGTTTAAATCCATTGTGGTCAGAGAATATGCTGCATGATAGCAATTTGTTGAAGATTTTTTTTCATACTCAGCATATGAACACTTTTAATAAGCCAAGGAAGAGTTTTCTGCAGGTTTTGGGTGTAGTGTTCTAAACATGTATTCTAAGGAGATTCTTTAATCGTGCATTCAAATAATATATAGTATTTTTTTCTGCCTGATTTATAAGTCACTGAAAAACGTTGGTTGAAATCTTCAATTATGTATGTTGATTTTTAAATTTCTTTTTTTAATACTGTCAATATCTTTGTTTTAGAGAATTCAAATGTATTTTATTAGGAGCATAAAATTTTAGGAATGCCTCAGGCTTCCGTTGATTGAACGTGAAATCATTATCTCATTTCCCCCAAATAATACATTTAGTCTTAAGATTTATGTATTTTCTTATCAGTAGAGTCATAGAACTCTTCCATTCATTAGTGCTTACAGCGTAGAACTTCACAATATATAGTATTTTCCTTCCTTTTACTTTTAATCTATGTTCTTATATTTATAGTATCTCTTGTAATCAGTGCATAGCTAATTGAATCTTTTTAAGTCACATCTGGAAATCTGACTTAAAAAAATGCCTATCTTTAGATAACTTCAGACATGCAGAAGAGATGGAAATATGGTAAACATTGCTGTTTGCCTTTCCCAGTTTGTCCTCTTGTTACCATTGTACATTAATCAAAGAAATGGCTGGAGATCCAGTTCCCCGAGGAAAATCCCTTCCCTGTCTTGAACCTTAGTTCCTCTACACATTATTTCTTCCATAGCCCATCAATATCTTGAAAAATATGACATTTTCCATGTTTCCATTTATTTCTGGTTATTTAAGAAGGAACCATGGCCTGATGTTATCTACACCCTATCAGAAAGCAAAACATTCAAATTTAAACTGATTGAGTTTCAGGAATCTTTCCATATTATCTAATAATTATTAGTGTAGGGGGAAACATTTAGGTTCTTGTGAAATATTTCCCAAGATAATATATAATAATTCAAAGGATAAATAGATTATTTCAAATGATTAAGTACTCAATATTATTCTTCACAAAGATATCTCCTGACTTTTTATTAGTTGGTATAGTTTGTTTGACAACTATAGAATAAGCTGTAAAACAAGCATTATTTCCAACAGTGTGAGTAGATTTACACGTGCTTATCTTCTCACTGTTTTATTAGGTTTCCCTAGTAATCAATCTTGGATATGAAACATCGATTGAAAAGGACAGGAGTGTTTTGTAACTACTAAACCGACCAACCTCATATGGTTTCCATAGCAATCACAGGAGGCTTTCTTGTAAGTAAAGCAAGTTATTCCTAATTTAAAGAGATTTCTTGGGTGTTAGGAATACCATACACATGCTCAATCCCTCCCTTGCTTTCTTCACTTTCTGCAAAATGCCTGAAATTCCATAGAAAAGCACTGTTCATTTAGATTCAATATATTATGGTTTTAATGTGAAGATACCACATAAAATAGAAAATAAGCTATTACCAAATCAATTTGTTTGTGGGGACAAGTGGGACGGGAAACACTGTGGGACGGAAAAACTGGACAAGAGAAGAAAGAGGAAGAGTTTGAAAGCAGGGGAGAAGGAAAGTTAACAGAGCAGACTGCAGGTTCTAGAGCAGACCTTCCTCACCATCCAAAATGACAGAAAACTGGCAAATTCATCTGTCACTAGTTAAATTTCCAATAATTAAAAAATACTTAAGTTGCCTGACATGACAGATGCAAAATATTAGCAAGAAATCCAAAGCATAAATGTAAATAAAATCTTTCCTGCCAATGATTTCAGAACAAATGAAAATAATTTTATAACAAGAACAATTTGGTGCAAAGCCAAATTTGTTTAGTGTTATTGAGGTCTCTAGAGGTGTTGAACATATGCTAGAATGAGTGAATTTGATGAATTGAGGTAGCATTAATCATGAAAAGGGGAGGTGAAGAGAAATTGACAGTGAAAAAGATTCCTAACCTGAAATTTTAAGTAACCCTTTATTCTTGAGATCATCCTGTGTTGTATTTCTACTTTTTTTTTCTAAATTGGTATACTGTCATCACTATTAACTATACTAAACTTTTTAAACACTTTATAATTTTTACTTTGTAAGGATTTTTGCAGGTAGAGAACTTTATACTCCAAATTATTAGTTTTAACAATTTTAAATGGACCATATGTCTCTATGAGCAGGTGTAGTAGCTAAATCGCTGTCACCTTAAAAGATGACTTTTGATATTCTTTAATGTCAATTACTAAGCCATTTGCTTTCTCAGCTGGCTTTCTCTTCCTTTCTTGTTAAATCACAACTAGTTGTGCCACACTGATCTCATTAACACTTTAGACACACATAATTAGCACATTATTTATTGCTTTTTATCTAACTGCCTATTCAAAAAGACTAACACTTTACTATATATTCTGTTGTAGTAGCCAAAGATTGTTAAGCATGTGTCTTTTGACTTTCTTTAGGATATCAGCTTATCTGGGTGCAAGCAATATACCAAATGTGATGTGTAGCTATATTGAACTTACCGTAGTTTGATGCATACAAGAATATACTGTCTAAAATTTTGATTTGTACGTCTAGACCGAGATATACTATATATATATAGATATACAAATAGATATAGAGATAGAGTCTCTATCTAGCTATATTTATTATCTACCTATCTATCTATATATAGGTACATATAGATACATGGGTTCTCCTTTACTGAATTATTTTCTTCAAAAACTTAGCTTTATGTGGCTTCATATTACAAAGAAAACTGCTAAGAAGAGGAAAAGTTTGAGGGAAAATTTGAATGTATTTTATGTCTCAGATATTTATAATCAATATTAACAAATAATAGGCTCTGAAGAGTTATACAAGTTAAATTTTGCTTAAAAGACTAATTCCTATTCCAGTTTGACAGAAGACCCTTTTTTTATATGTTAACATGTATGGGTAGTCCTCAGAACTAGTTGTTCTGCCAAATATACTTTCATAAACACTTGAGTGTATGTTAGAAATTCAGCATATAAAAGAATATTTTATATAAAAAAATATTGCATAAATCTCATGTTGCTTAAATTTAAGGACATACATATAAATAACCCTTTAATTAGTACTATATGAATTTTTAATGTATCTAGCATTGATACTGAAAACATTATTTCTACTATGTTATGAATACCTTCCCATTAATAAATTTTGTTATTAGTTTTCAATAGACAAAATTATTTAAAATTTGACTTTAAAGTTTTGCAAGAAGCTAGTCTATGTAAATGTAAGAATGTAAGGAAAGAAAGAGACAATCTGAAAAATGACTGGAAAGTGGTGCTTTCATTTAGAGAAAGCTTTAGAAGAATGTATTGCATATAAAACAATTTTGGTTTAAATGAAAAAGGTGCTTTCATGGAGTAACTGTTAAAATAGATTCACTTCAGTTCTCTTCCTGGCTACCCTCAATTCACAGGGTCAAGGGAACAGAAAGAGAAAGACATAAAAAGGAAGAAAAATAAGGATTAGGTATATATTTTTTAAATTGCAAGAATTTTCTAAGAAAAAATTTGCCTCCATCTAAGTGAAGTGGTGGTCTTTAAGAGATAGTGTATCTCCTCTATTAAATAGTAGTTCTGAGAGATCACGATATAAAGTATTCATCTTTGTTTTCATCATTTTTTACGTAATCTGCCATATTCCAAGTTCAATAAATTTTCATATGACACAATCTCAAAAAAAAAAAAAAAAAGCTGTGTGTGTGTGTGGAAGGGGGATGAAAAGGAAACATTTTGGGGTAAAATCTTCCAGTTCTCTATTTCTGGCTCAGATAAAAAAGTAACTAAGTAGAAATTTTAAGAATTATATAATTCTATATAAATTAGATAACTTTGTCTTTAAAATGTTCTTTATGGTTATCTCAATTGGATGAGACAAGAAAATGTAAGAAAGAAGATGAGACTATTTTAGTGTTGGATATTGTTATTGCTTCCCTCTCTCTAGATAATTTAGACTATATTCTTTTGAGGATTTAGTCAGTGAAATATTCTGGATTGAAAATTTACAAAGAATTCTAGAAAATTTTGTATTGTAAGATTCGGAAATAAAATAAAAATATCGTTTCCCAGATCTGTACTTTATGAAAAACTTAGGTCTATGGAAGGTTAGAGATTCCACTATCACAGCCTTGGAGAACTTTACACAGTGAGAGGTTAACTCTGAGGTAGGAAGAAACCAAGTAAGAAAGCTTAGCTTCATCTGAAAGACTGAGGGGGCTTCTCCGATACACTGAACAGTTCAAGCTATGAGACCCAGACACACACTTCTAGTTCCCGCTTAGAACAAGCAAAACAATCTGATTTGGGATGAAAGAATAGCCAGTTCTGGGTTGAAATGAGATCATGCCCCCAGAGAAAGAATGTTCGGATGGTGAGAAGCTTCTCTCTTTGGAACATTAGAGAATTGGGTGTTAAGAACCATTTAACATTGCCTTCAATGCCTTCAAAAAATAGCTATTTCTAAAATTGATTTACTTTTATTTTATATTGCATTGCATTAATGAGTGCTTACTTTGGAAGAATCGTTTTAGTGGATGAGGGAGAACTTTAAAATTGTTTGTGAATGAATTAATTTAGCTCACAAAAAAGAAAAAAAATGTATCTGTGAATATCTCATCTAAAAAAAACCCATGTCTGCCTGGTTTGAAATGAACTAAGTAGGGGTAAAATGAAAGATTATCATGTTGTTTCTTTACTTTTTTATTAACTAATATCTGTTTGAAAATAGAAAAATAGAATTCAGCAATCACATAACCATATGACTCTCTCCTTTTCCTCTATGCTCCTCTTTCTCCATAGTGTAATTAATGTTTATATTCCAGTCTCAACAAAAGGAATTTTCTGTAAAATCTTTTCACCCAATTATTTACAAAAAAGTAACCTTTTGCATTGCTTTTTACAAAAGAGGCATTAATGGAGGGATTCTCTGTGAATGCCTCCCTTTTATATCATAAACCACCAAAATAGACCCAGGTTTTGTACTGAGTGATGTTATTAAACAGAGAAACATAGCCAGGATGGACCACAAACCAGCCAAGGAGGTCTTGAACAATGTTCTCAAAGGTTTTCTTATAAGTGATCTTTGTACGGTTTCTGCATCTCAGAATTCAGGAAAGCACATGAACAAAATGTATTAGCCTGGAGAGATTAACAAGGATGGTGGTCATGCCTCAGCATTCCATATCATGCTGTATTCTGCAGTTGCATTTTTTCCATAACGCTGAGACTGATGGAGTGGTTTTGATTCAAGTATAGATATGTGTGTTTGTGTGTGCATGTGAGAAAGAGAAGGGGAGGGTGGAGTTGTGCTTCTAGAAGTAGTAATGTGAACCTCACTTAGTGTGACATAATTATCTTCAATGTGCTTCCCTCTAGCCAAAGATTTTAGTATCCATAAATATTCACACCTTATCTGGCATATTAAAATGCTATTGATTTAAGTGTATTTTTAAACATACTATCTTTCTTAAATCACTTTATATCTACTATTTTCAATTGATCTTGTTATTTTTCAGGTCAGTGACTACAATCAAGTCATAATTTTCTCTCTTTTGGAGGTATTTATATTTTATCTAGATTAATTGAACAAGATAACATGAAGAAGAAATTCTGCCTTGTGTTTTGAAATGTAAACAAACAAAAGGGCCTACCTTATCTACTTTCTCCTCTAAACCTTAAACTGACTTGTAATAACATCTGCATCTAAACGACTTGTCAACTCACACGGCTTCTGTGAAAAGATTGACAATATCAGTAGTGACAGCTTCTGAAGAATCCATATAATATTCTAATAGGCGTGTGAGACAGAAATCTAGTGAGCAGGTGGTAAGACACAACTGCTAAATGTGCATCTTAAACTCATTAAGAACATCAGTGTTGGGGTAAATCAAGAGAAAAGTTATAGATGCTAAACAAAAATAAAAGCAAGGCCATTAGGCCAAAACTTTTTTTTACTGTGTTACAGAAAAACGTTGCTTTACTCAAAGAGATCATGTTCTTAAATAATTTTTAAAATGCATTAATTGTAAAATAAATCCATAGTGTTTAATTATTTTTTCCATTATATACAAAATGCAAATACACAATACAAAAAATAATTTTATGTGTTCATTATTTTTAGAAGTGAATACTGTAGTTTTTATAATTCATTTATTCATAACCCTGAAGTTAGTCAATTTTCAATTTTATTTTAATTCAGAACAGCAATTATTAAAATAACTGTAGTGGTGACGGGGAATATCATTGCCTCGTCCCTGACTTTAGAGGGGAAGCTTTGAGTTTCTCACCATTAAGTATGTTAGCTGTAGGTTTTTGTAGGTATTCTTTATGAAGTTGAGTAAATTACCCTCTATTCCTAGTTTACTAAGCATTTTCATCACGAAAGAATGTTGGATTTTGTCAAATGTCTTCTTCATCTACTGATGTGATCATGTGATTTGCCTCTTTAGTCTGTTGATGTGATGGATTACATTTATTGACTTTTAATTGTTGAACCAGCCTTGCATGCCTGGAATAAATTACACTTGGTTGTGGTATATAATTCTACATTGTTGATTCGATTTGCTGATATTTTGTTAAGGACTTTTGTATCCATATTCACGTTCTTTAGTCTTCTCGTAATGTCTTTGTCTGGTTTTGGTTTTACGGTAATGCTGGCTTTATAGAATGGGTTAGGAAGTATTCCTTCTGCTTCTGTCCTCTGAAAGACATTGTAGAAAATTAGTATAATTTCTTCTTTAAGAGTTTCGTAGAATTCACCATTGAACCTATTTGGGCCTGGTGCTTTCTCTTTTGGAAAGTTATTATTGGTACAACTTTTAATAGATATAAGTCTATTCAGGTCTAGCTCTTCTTGTATGAGTGTTGGCAGATTGTATCTGTCAAGGAATTGATCCATTTCAGTAATTATCAAATTTGTGGACAAAGAGTTGTTCATAGCATTCCTTAATTTTTTAGTGTTCATAGAATCCATAAGGATGCCCCCTCTTCCATTTCTGATATTAGCAATTTGTGTCATCTCTCTTTTTTCTTAGTCTGGCTAGAGGCTTATCAATTTCATTGATCTTTCCAAAGAAACAGCTTTTGGTTTTGTTGATTTTCTCTATTAATTTCTTGTTTTCAATTTCATTGATTTCTGGTCTAATTTTTATTATTTATTTTCTTCTACTTACTTGGCTTTAATTTGCTCTTCTGTTTCTAATTTCCAAAGGTAAAAGCCTAGATGACTGATTTTAGATCTTTCTTCTTTTCTGCAATATGCATTCAATGCTATAAATTTTCCTCTAAGTACTGGTTTCACAAGCCTGTTATTTAATCTCCATTTATTTTGAGACTTTCCAACTATTTCTCTGTTATTAATTTCTAGTTTAATTCCATTGTGGTCTGAGAGCAACATTATATGATTTATATTCTTTTAAATTTGTTAAGGTGTGTTTTATGGCCCAGAATATAGTCTATTTTGGTAATATTCCAGATTAGCTTGAGAAGAATATGTGTTCTGCTATTGTTGGATGAAGTAGTCTATAAATGTCAATTATATCCAGCTGACTGGTGGTGGTGTTGAGTTCAATTATGCCCGAATAGATTTTCTACCTGTCTGATCTGTCCATTTCTGATAGAGTGGTGTTGAAATCTCCAACTATAATAATGCATTCATCTATTTCTCCTTGCAGTTCTATGGGTTTTTGCCTCACATATTTTGATGCTCTACTGTTAGGCACATACACATTAGGTATTATTATATAATATTCCTCTTTATCATTATGTAATGCCCCTCTTTATCCCTGATAACTTTCCTTGCTCTGAAGTTTTCTCTGTCTAAAATGACTATAGCTACCTCCTCTTTTCTTTTTTATCAATGTTAGCCCAGTTGCATACATACATGTATATACATAATATATTCTTTAATATGTTAAAGAATATATTAAAAGTTGGTGTTACAAACTAAATTTTTTTCCCTCAAAATTAGTATGTGGAAGATCTAACATACAATGTGACTGCATTTGGAGATAAGGCTTTTAAAGAGGTAATTAAGGTTAAATAAAGTCATAAGGGTGGAGCCCTAAACTAACAGGACTGGTATCCCATAGGAAGAGACACCAAGGGTGTGTGTGCATGGAGAAAATGCCATGTGAAGACACAGCAAGAAGACAGCCATCTGCAAGACAAGGAAAGAGGCCTGGAGTGAAATCAAATGTGCTGACTTGACCAAATGTGCTTGATGTTGGAATTCCAGCCTCCAGAACTGAGAGAAATAAATTTTCATTGTTTAAGATATCTAGTCTGTGATTTATTATGGCATTCCGAGCAGACAAATATAGTTGAAACGACGATTCAGTGGAGGTTGAATGTCTTTCAACAAGTGTCCTGAGATAATTAGATAAAATATGCAAAATAAATAACCATGAACCATACTAGCCATCATATACAAAATCAACACAACATAAAGAAATGATTTAAAAGCAAAAAATCTAAAAAAGTTCTAGAAGAAAATATAGGGAAAAAATTCCTTTGACCTTGGGTTAGGCAAAGATTTATTATACAAAGTACAATGTAATTCTTAAAAAAGTAATAATTGACAAAATTTAAAACTTCTGCTCACTGAAATACATTGTTCAGAAAAAGCCAAGCCATGAATAAAGAAACTACTTACAAAACACATATCTGAGAATCATCTTGTTTTCTGATTTTATAAAAAACTCTGTCGTGAAGAATCTATGAAGAATTCTCTATTAAGAAAATGAAATGTAAAATTTTCTAAACCATATATCTAATAAAGGACTTTTATAAAGAATATATTAAAAAAAAGAAATTCTGAAAATGCACCAATAAGGAAACAAATAAGCCAATTAAAATATGCAAAAGAACTGAATATAAATTACACCAGAAAAGAGATATAAATGACTAATAAGTAGTTGAAAAGATGTTCAATGGTATTATTAAGGAAATGCAAATTGAAATCACACAGAGATACCACTATACACTCATTAGAATGATTAAGATGTTAAAAAACTGAACATACCAAGTGTTGGAAAGAATGTGGATATACAACCACTTCGGAAAACAGGTTGGTAGTTTTTCATAAATTCAACATGCCTTTACTAACGACTTAGTAATCCCATTTCGATGTATTTACCAAAGGGAAATGAAAGCATACGTTCACACCAAAAATAAGAGCATGAATGCTTATACTAGGTTTTATTCCTAAAAGCCAAAAAATAGAAGCAACCTAATTATTCTACAACTAGCAAACAGATAAAACAATCTGTTGTAAATCCACACAATGGAATATGATTTAGCAATAGAAAAGAACAAACTGCTGATGCATGACACAGTATAGATGAATCTCAAATAAATAATGTCAAGTGAAATGAGTCGGACTCAAAAAGCTGCATTCTATATGTACACGGGCAACAAATACAATATTATAGGGGCAGAAAACAGATCAATAGTTGCCAGCGACTGAGAATGGGATAAATAGATTGACTACAAAGTGGAACAAACAAATGTTAGGGGGTGATAGACTTGTTCTATAACAATTGTGGTAGTGGTTACACTATTTGTGTGCATTTTTTGAAACTTATACTGTTGCAAAGTAAGATTTATCTGTTTTACTCTATGTAAATAATAAAAATAAACCCAACTTTAAAAAATGTAATCATAAAAGCAAGTAAGTTTGGCTCATCAATTCCAGTTTGAGTAATCTAGCCTAACAAAATGTGTGTAAAAATATGTTAATACCAGTCTATTCCAAAATATATGTTAACGTCATTATTTTTAATGAAGATAATTCAATATAAAATTTATTATTTATCATAATGCTTGTAGGGAGACAAATACAAACACTATAATACACCAACTTAAATAATATCTATGTGAGGATTCCTATAGAACTATATAGAGCAATCAGTTATACTCTCTTCTAAGACATAAAGGTAACCATAATATATTGTCATATATAATTAATTCATGAAACATGTAGTGCAAAATCCTCTTTTGTAAGTGTATTTACAGGGGCATGCATAGAAAAATGTCTAAAGGACATGTATCAATGGCATTGAAGTTATTATTTCTGCATCATTGGATTATACTGATTTTGTCCTTTTGAATTTCTCATTTTTCTATAATAAAGAGGACTAATTCATAACAATATTTATTACAATAAAACAAATTTTAGAATGGTGTTATTTTCAAATCAAGGCTTTTTGGAAAAAATATAATTACTCATTACAGATAATGTAGATTGGGAGCCCAGGGGAAATATGGAGATCTAAAGAAAACATTTCAACCTCTGACTGTCACTCTGGAATCATAATCTTCTTTTCATGTTATTTGACTTTAAAAAACAAGTTTACAGTGAGCACTGGTTGGCTGCAGCTAAAGAATCAAGAGGTATCTATGAATTTTATAGATAATGCTAGCAGGAATTAAGACAATTTCTTCCAGTTATTCCTAAATTGTGACACAACACATTTAGGAATGCCCTAGGCCTGGTTGAGTGTTATAAGTTGTCTCTTCTACCACACCTGCCTCTGACTTTCTCAGTCCCAAGAAATGAGTGAGTGAAACTCTGAGGCTCGAGAGAAATGGTAGAGTAGAAAGTAATGAAAAAACAACAATAATACGGGTTTATTCCAAAATGTTTTGTATGTAAATATGGTATAATTTAAAAAAAAAATAATGCATATATGAAAATAGTTTAAGTTATTTCTGGAAAATAAGGTTGATAATTACATAAAGTCTCTTTATTTCCATTTCTCAGCTTAATGCAATTGTCCATACTATTATTATTTTCCAAACTAAGGAACTTTTGATAAAATGATACATGTTTATTATCAGAAATACAAGCAATTTAAAAACAAAACATAGTACGTTGATGACTATATATTGCAAAATAACTAACAATTTTTAAAAAAATAACTTTTAACTGTGCCAATACATATACACACAGATAAAAGACAGGAAGAGTTGATTATTACTTAAAACTATGTGAAATTTCAGTCTTTTGCCCAAATAATGGAGTTAATAATAACTTTAATTCCTTTCCAAGGAGGAGTCCAAGAGATACAGATGCACAATGAATAAGAGAAAACAATAACTGCTACATAATTGGTCCCTAGTTATTTAGTGCACAACTTGACCATGCTTATGGAGGCTAACACAAGATGAGAAATCTTTTAGCTACTGTCTAAATAGTACCCTTAAAGAAATCTTTTAAGAGAAAAAAGGCCTCAAGCTAAGAAAACTGCAATGATCACTAAGATATTTAAGGATGTCTGAAAGCCTCCTAGGATAAAACACATATTCTAAGGTTAACCAAATGGAAGTGATTTCTCTGTAGTTGGTAATAGTAGTTCCAATTAATGTGTCATTAAGTTGACTTAAAGGCCATAAAACATAAATTTATTTTAATGCCTAAAAATGCAGTGAACATCTTTTAACATCAAATCATAGATGTGTTAGATTGGGAATTAAAATTGAAGGAATCTAATCATACCTCCTTTTAACTCTTTCATCCACTGCGAGAGTAAGGACCAGGGATTTAAATTATATTCTCTCTGCTTAGGGAAGCAGAATGAAAATCTATAATTCCTAACTCCAATTTAGTGCTCTTTTCAAAACACCTGGGTAAATGGTTTTGTCTTTCCAATTCTGCCCGAGTTAAACTAACTGACAAACTGCATGTTCAACACATGGAAACTGAAAATCACAAATCTATCTTTCTGGAAAGATAACCTTCTCCTTTACCTATCCCATTTTTAAAGGAAAAAAAAAAAAAACTTTCCTGAAGAATGACTCTCCTTTTTACCCTTTAAATCATGTGGGTTTAGTGAAATGAATTCAGTATTTTACTTCCAACATAAACTGCATAATCTTTCTCATCTCTGTTTTATTCCTCATTGCCCAAATGTAATTGACTAAAATAAAATTAGTTCAGCAGATTTTTCTTCAGATTGTTGAAGCTGCAAACATTGATTGCTGAACTACCAGCGTTTTTTATAGTAATGATACAGATAAAGATCAGCATCATTATATTACGGAGTACAATTGCCCAAATATTCTTGGAAATAAATAAATTGAAGATGATTATTAAGACTATCGTCTCCACAGTTCCTTAAAAACACACAGAATATCTATTACAAACTTGGATACAAACCATTACTTTGCTATTAAACAATTTTAATCTAAATGTCTATAGTTTAACACAATTATTATCTTGTTACACAGGATGTTTATTTTATGTAGAGTACAGTTCAACTCATTTTCTTTTTCAACAATGAGATATAAATTACAACTTCGATAGACAAAATGTACACTAAATTGAAAGGAATTAAATCTTTGAATGACTTAAAGCTAATTTGATAAAGGCCTTTATGATGCTATCTACTAAAATAAAGAAAATAATCACAATAACTAAAATAACTAGCCTCATCACAGAATCAAAAGTCAGTTCAGAAAGTATTAATTATGAATGAACACTTAAGAATATCTGCGTGTTTGTCGCAATCACCAATAAATCATTTGAAGTATCTATTATCTCTAAGAAAGAGTCTTTAATTTGCCAGAGACACTAAATTATGAATATATTGAACAGAAATATGAAGACTGTATTATAGTTTTCTTACACTCAGGGACATTGCTGCAATTTGTAGCGTAATTAAAATGATTTTACAAGCAGTCAGTTATTAACTTATTTTAATTTTCCATCTCTCATGAAAGAGCAAAAGCTCTATAGCAGATGTATTGTGTGACTATCAAAACAGTCTAAATCTTCAAAACTGCCTGAGGGATTTCTTGAGTAAATGGTCCTTGAAAATTAATACAAAAATGAAACTGTTTCTCCCATACCTGTTTACGTATTTTATTGGATGAAAAACTGTATCTTATTTCAAATATGACAAGTGTTGTGGATTGAATTGTGACCTCCCAAAAGAGATATGTTGAATTCCTAACCCCTAGTCCTTCAGGGTGTGACCTTATTTGGAAATAGGGTTATTGCAGGTATAATTAGTTAAGTTCAGGTCAGGTCATACTGGAGTGGGGTGGGCTCCTAATCCCATATGACCGGTGTCCTTATAAAAATGTGGCATGTGAAGACAGACACACAGGAGGGCACCAAGTGATGACCAAGGCAGAGACTGGAGTTAGGCAGCTGCAAGCTAAGAAATGTCAAAGATTTCCAGCAAACCACCAGAAGCTGGGAAGAGGTAAGGAAGGAGTCCTCTTCCTCTTCAGGATTCAGAGGGAACATGGCCCTGATGACACCTTGATTCTAGACTCCTGGCCTCCAGAACTGTGACACAATAAATTTTTATTCTATTAAGCCACCCACTTTGTTACTGCATCCCTAGGTATTCTCATACTTTCAGCCCTCAAGGAGACTATGAACTTGAAAAAAGAAAAGTGATACCAAATTCTCACCAGTGATTGATATATAAAACACAGTATAAAAATATTTATCTGGATGCTTTTATGTATGTGTTTCTCAGCAATTAACAGACTTTTTTGTTGTTTTCCTTGGGTAGGCATTCATGCTAGGTGTGTTCTCAATGAGAATCTTGTGTGTGTAGACCTTTCAATCCTACATAACTACCTTATAAGATTGAAAGTGAGTGATATTGCTATAGAAGTGGTTGGTTATCCTCCTGTAGAGATGCCCATCCCTGTCTTTTGTAATCAAGGACATTGCTATTGTAGAATATAAGGTGGCTACTTTTGTCTTCCGGACCTAGCCATGCACATGTGCTTTTGCAATATCATTTAGCTTCAGTAATCTCTAGGTTATACTTCCATTCCAGATCTTTCTCCAAAAGACAAGACTTATAAAATCAGTTGCCTAATTAGTATCATCTTCACTTGGTTGTTAATAGACCCCGCAAAGTGTAATAGACCCCTCAAAATCCAATAGACCTCTCAAACCCAGCATGACCAAAATTGAGCTCCAGATTTCCATACCCCCCTGACCCTTCTTCACTGCACCCCAGTATACAGCAGATTTGCCCTTCCTACTGCTCAGGTCATGAGAGAGTAAAGGAGTTTTCCCTTACTATTTTCTAACTTCACCTCTTCACATCTTTAATCTATGAAGAAATATTATTGGTTCAATCTGAAAATACTACCCAAAAAGCAACTAGTACAATCCACCAATACTTTCCCATGGAATACCTTGTTGTTCTTCTGATTGGTCTCTCTACTTCTTCCTTTGCCCCTTATTTACTCTCAACATATCCACCAGAATGAGCCTTTAAAATGTAAGGCTATGCAAGATGGTATAGACT
This sequence comes from Tapirus indicus, assembly GCA_031878705.1. Classification (NCBI taxonomy): domain Eukaryota; kingdom Metazoa; phylum Chordata; class Mammalia; order Perissodactyla; family Tapiridae; genus Tapirus; species Tapirus indicus. The sequence goes on from CM062936.1 coordinate 20,525,526, forward strand.
CATCTCTCTCTGCTTGTCCCCATTAAGTAAAAATATAAGCCCTGGAAATGATGCATGAGGGAAACAAGAGAGAACTTTGAAAGTTGGAAAGAAAAAGGCAAAAGAGTTAAGGACCTCAGGAATGGAGGAAGAGCATCTTGCAACCATAGGCTCAGCATTTCTTGACTACCAACCTAGCAACAGAAAGGGGCCCATATAGGCTCATTCCTCTCCCACACTGAAGGAGAGTCCAGCCTACATCATCAGGAAAATATATTAGCATTGGCAAAGGAGTTCAATTGTAAGCCCTACTGAAAATAAGTGGCCAGGGAAAGATCTCCCCTTCTTAGCCAGGTTTAAACTCTCCTCCCAGATCTAGAGGCACCACATGGTTGAGTGTCACCCTTGGCACAAGTGCTCAGCCTGGAAGGCACCTTTCCCCTCTGCAGGCTGGAGACTCTCTTCCTCCATCACAGGCATCCAGGCCTGGAGAAGCTGTGTCTACCATCTTGAGTAGCACCAACTAGGACTAGTAGACTAGTGGGAGCCCAGCAGGATGAGATAACACAAACAGACCAAAATAATATCACAAATTCTCTAAAAATGAGATTTTGATTAGAACCAAAGCACAAAAATAGGCTAGAACCTATGTGCTAAACCCAAACAGATGGACTTCCCACTAAATACAAAAGATAAATAAACAGGACCCAGATTGACCTAACATGAGAGCAAAAATATCAAGGACCAATCAAAGATCATCTGTCATAGTAAGGACCAGAAAAATCACAACTAGAATGAAAAAAGATAATCGGATGCGACTGACACCAAGAGAAATTAGATACGAAATTATATGAAAAGGATTTTAAAGCCACTATGATAAAAATAATTCAACAAGGAATTGCAAATTTTCTTGAAACAAGTGAAAAAATTGAAATTCCATAAAAAATACAAGTTCTCAAAGAAAATAAAATAGAAATTATAAAAAAGAAAAATAATAACTGCAATAAAAAACTTATCAAAATAGATCATATCTGTGGCTGTAAAAAAATCCTCAAAAATTTAAAAGAATTAAAATCATACAGAGCAGGGCTAGCCCAATGGTGTAGTGGTTAGGTTCATGCACTCAGCTTCAGTGGCCCCAGGGTTCGTGGGTTCAAATCCTAGGCATGCACCTACACACTGCTCATCAAGCCATGCTGTGGCAGCACCCCACATACAAAATAGAGGAAGATTGGTGCAGATGTTAGCTTAGGGACAATCTTCCTCAAGCAAAAAGAAGAAGATTGGCAACATATGTTAGCTCAGGGCCAATCTTCCTCACCAAAAAAAGGAAACAAAAACCCAAAATCATGAAGGGCATACAGAATATGTTCTGTGACCATAACAGAATCAAACTAGAAAACAGTAACTAATAGACAACAGGAAATCTCTATTCATGTAGAAATTAAACAACAAAACACACTTCTAAATAACCCATTTATCAAGGAAGAAGTCTCAAAGTAGATTAAAACAAACAAAAAGTACATAGAATTAAATGAAAATAAAAATACATCTCAAAATACATATGATATAGCTCAAGCACTGCTGAGGGCATTGCATACATTAAAAGAAGAAAGATCTGAAATCAATTATCTAGGTTTCTACATCAAGAGACTTAACAAAAAGGGCAAAACCAGCAGAAAAATATAATAAGAGCAGGAATCAAGAAAATGGAAAGCAGCAAAACAATAGAGAATATCAATGATTCAAAGAACCAGTTTTTCAAAAGGTAAAACACAAAACAGTAAAACTGATCAATCTCTGGAAATAATGTCAAGAAGAAAAAGGGAGAAGACACAAATAACTAATATCAGGAATGAGACAGGGGTGCCAGTACAGATTCTTCAGCCGTCAATGTGATAATAAGAGCATAATACTAATGACTTTATCCACAAAATTCAACAATGTTGACGAAATGGATCAGTTCCTCAAAAACCGCACACAACCAAAACCTAACCACAATAAAATAGAAATAGTTCTATAATCATTAAAGAAATTGAATTTGTAATTAAAAAGCTCTCAAAAAACAAAACTCAAGGCCCACATGATTTCGCTGAAAAATTCTGCCAAACATTTAACGAAGAATTAACACCAATTTTACACAATTACTCTTCACAGTAAAAAAAGAGAGGATGTTTTCCAGCTTATTTCATGAGGTCGGTGTTACCCTGAAACCAAAATCAACCTAAAATTGTACACAAAGAAAACTATACTCCAATCTTTCTCATAAACTAGGACACAGAAATCCTCAACAAAATATTAGAAAACTGGATCAGAAAAAGTATAAAAAGAATTATATATCATGACTCAGTAGGATTTATTGCAGATATGTGATGATGGTTCAATATGTGAAAATAAATCAGTGTAATCACCATATCAATAGCCTAAAGAAGAAAAATTATGTGCTCGTATAGAACGACATAGAACATTCACTTGACAAAATCCAATATTCATTCATGATACAAGTATCAGCAATTTAGGAGAGGAGAACTATCTCAACTTAATAAAGAATGTATTTAAAAAGAAAGTAAATAATTGCATCTAACATTATACCAAGTGGTGAAAGATTACATGCTTTCCCCACTAAGATCAGGAAAAAACAAAGTTGTCTTATTTTCCCATTCTTGTTTAACATAGTTCTGGATTTTCCAGCCACTACACTAAGCAAGAAAAAGAAATAAAAGGCATATAAGATGGGAAAGGAAAAAATAAAGCTGTCCCTATTTGAATATGACATGATTGTACAGTCTCAAGGAGTCTATAAATGAAGTCTTCTAGAACTAATAAGTGAATTTAGCAATGTTGCAGGACATATGGTCAACACAAATATGTCATTCACATTTTTATATACTTAAGTGAACATGTGGAAACCAAAATTAAAAGCACAATACCATTTACAATTGCTCCAACACAAATGAAATCTTTAGGTATATACTTAACAAAACATATACAAGATTTATATCCTGTAAACTACAAAATTCTGATGAAAGAAATCGAAGATGTAAATAAATGAAGACAAATCACATCAATGGATTGGGAAATTCAACATAGTAAAGACACCAATTCTCCCAAAATTCACTAATAATTTTAAGAATTCCTGACAAAAATCCCATCAAGGTCTTTTGTAGACCTAGATAAGTTCACTCTAAGATTTATATGAAAAGATATAATCCCAAGAATAACTAAAAACAGTCTTGAAAAAGAACAAAGAAGGAAGAATCACTCTACCTGTTACTAATTACTACTATATAGCTATAGTACTCAAGACTGTGTCATATTGCTGGAGAGGATAGACACCTAGATCAGACACATGAAACAGAAAAGAGGGTTCAGGAATAGACCCACACAAATATGCCCAAATGATTTTTGACAAAAGTGCAAAACAATTCAATAGGGAAATGATAGCCTTTCTGAGATGGTTCCAGAACAATTGGACATCCATAGGTTAAAAAAAAAAGTACTTTGACTTAAACCTCATATTTTTATATAGAAGTCAACCCAAAATGCATCATATCAAAACTGACTTAAAAGTAAAAGGCAAAACTGTAGAAGTTTTAAAAAAATACATAAGGAAAAAATCCTTGAGATCTAAGTCTACGTGAAGTATTCTCAGATTTGACCAAACTACTATAAATAAAAGGAAAAAATTGGTAAGTTAGATCATTCAAATGAAACCAAAAAAAGTTAGCTCTGCAAAGGACTCTGTAAAAGGATGGGAAAAAAAGCTAAGATTGGGAGAAACTATTTGCAAACCACTGTCTGACAAAGGACTAGTAACTAGAACAGACAAAGAACTCAAAACTCAAGGAAAAAATAAACAATACAATTAGTAAACGGGCCAAAGACATGAACAGACATTTCCCTGAAGGAGATATATAGATAGCAAATAAGCATGTGAAAATATATTCAACATCATTAGTTTTAAGGGACTGCAAATTAAAACCAAAATGAAATATCCCTACAAAACTATCATAATGGCTAAAATAAAAAGTAGTGACAACACCAAATACTGGAAAGGTTGTAGAATACTGAATCGTTTGTACATTGTTGGCAGGCATGTAAATAGTACAGTTGCTCTAGAAAATATTTTGGCACTTTATTGGAAGACTAAACATGCAAATACCTTATGCCTCAATAATTGTACTCTTTGGCATTTATCCCAGAACAATGAAAACTTGGGTTCACATAAAAACCTGTACAGAATCATTCATAGAAGCTTTATTCATAATAGCCAAAGTCAACTCCAACGCCCTTCAACAGATGATGGTTAAGCAAAATGTGGTACTATAAATACTACACAGCAATGAAAGGGAATAAACTATTGATACATACAACAAATTGGAGAAAATTATGCTGAGTGAAAAAAGTGAATCTCAAATGGTTACACATTTAATTTATTTGACATTGTCTGATTTCATTTATATAACATTCTTGAAATGACAAAATTATAGGCATTGGGAACAGATTTGTCATTACCACAGGTTAAGGAAAAGGGTAACACTAGAAACTATGTGGGGATGTAAACACTCTGTATCTTGACTACAAAGCAAAGTCAATATCCTAGTTGTAATAGTTTTGCAAGAGTTTACCATTGGGGAAACTGGATTAAGGATACACGAACTCTCTCTGTATTACATGTTTCTTAAAACTTCATGTGAATATACAATTATCTAAAAATTTCAAAAAAAAGTTTAATTTTAAAAATGTAAGGCAGAAAAAAAATCATTCCTTGGCTTAGAAATTCACAGTGGATTTCTGTTTCACAGAAAGAAAAAGGCAATTTTCTTACAATGGCCACAATACCTTTCATGCTTTGGTCTCATTACTTCACTGACAATCATCGTGAAAATCAATTTTTATACGAATTCCATTCAATTCCTTAGGGAGATTTCAACACTCCTAAAGGCCTACTTATAGCTAAACATGATATTGCTTTTCTTTTTTTTTGTTTTTCAGAATACTTAAAACAGTACAGTGTTCCCAGGAGCTGTACAAAGTTTGACTTATAGCATTTCATCATTATTTTCCAGTAAAGTATTAAATATATTTACAATAAATAGAATATGATTGCACTAGATTTCCTACATGGTAGTATTTTCATATAAAGATGTCAAATATTCACAAGTCAGTATTTTAAATTTGTGGCTGTTTCCAGAACCTAGAAGAATATGATATCAGAAAATCCAGGAAGTTTATTCTCTGTGATTATAAATTCATTTTGATTTGCTGTATAGTTACAGGAACCATATAATTTATTTGTCAAACCAGAACATACATTTGAGTAAAGGAGGAGCTATGGTGTAACCCTGACATAAACTAAGACCGTTGTAGTCAAACAAAGACATACGGTCACGTCCATTCTAAGGTCACAAATGATTTGATTTCTGTCTGACACTCCAGCTGACATCATGCCACATTCCCATTTACTTTCTAGACACCATATGCATTCATTTTCTTTTAGTCCCTTGAGTGCACCAGGTTTGTGCAGAGAGTTTCTAGATGCTTACACAACCTATTGGATCTTACTGGGCCTTCTGGAAGCCTGTCCTCCCTTGCAGTTAGTTTAGGCCGTGTTACTGTCATTTGTGGTTGCACTTCCAGGATGCCCATAAAGCTACTTGTATGATGTCCTCCATAGTCTCCCTCCTTGCTCCTTTGTTCTTCAGCTAGATAAATGCAGAATTTTCCAGCAAATGACTCTTAGAGACTCTATTTAGGTGACCATCACCCAGAAGAGCCACAAAACCACTTTACCCATCTCAGGACCTCTTCCTTTGCCACACCATTTGTCTGCGAGTCTCCTCCCCTCACTTGTTACTTACTCCATTTTGGGTCTTTGCTCAGAAGTCACATGGCCAAAAGGCCTTCCCTTACGAACTCTTGTAGAATATTGGTTAGTCTTATCACACCTTGAAGTTTCCTTCAAAGAGTCTATTAAATATACAATATATGTTTATTTGTGTAGTGAATTTTTAGAATATGTTTCTTCTCAAAAGACTGCACACTTCACAAGGTCTGATTTATCCCTCACTCGCTCCCCTTTCCCAATAGTACCACATTGATGGTGAGGTTGGCAATTAGAAGACGTTGCCTCACCGCCAATATGTATAATGTAGCAAACAGGGTCATCTGCACAGCGAGGAGTTTGAGTGTGCAAGAGAAATAAAAAATATGATGATGAGTAAGAAGAGCTACTTAATTTAAAAAAAAGCTTTTGTTGACTAAGGGAATGAAAAAGTATTGATGCTTCTGCTAAAGAAAAACCTTTGACTTAGATAAAAATAAATAAGGTAGTATATTTTTCTCCAGCAGTATTCAGTGACAGGGGAAAAAGATATTTATGCAGGTGGTTCGGTTGATCAAAGATGAAAAATCCGTAGGCAGGAAAAAAAAATTCAGAATTGTGGGAAACTAGTTTAAGCAATAGTCTAGGTCATCTGGTAATGTTGGGAAGTTAAATACTATAGAATGACACGACGAGAGGTCTCAACAAGGAGGTAATGAGAGAATAAAAGAATGATAAGGTTGAATATTGCTATAGAGACTAGAATAATTAAATATATCATTTCACAGTTGGTGCTTTTGCTCCAATACACAGAGTCAAAGATCATATGTAAGACAACAGATTACAGAAAGAAGAGAATTGCTGGGCAGAAATTAAAAAGAAAACAAAACTGTATGTGTTTTCACCAGAAATATGAGAGCATTCGGTATGGGGTAGCATTGGTAATATTTTTTCAAATGAATATATATTGGTGTTTTCATATTTTTCAATATTCATATAGCCATATACTTAAATTTCTTCTACTGTGATAATAAAAAAGAATCATGAGGTTGCTATTCATAGAAGTCAAATTGTTAAGAGTTTCGAAGCTCTATGGGCTTCTATAGATTCTGGCATCCTCCCTTCCCCATTACACAGATTTGGAAATGAAGGTTCAGGAAACCGGTGACCTTCCTAGACTGCAAACGCTTTGTGTCTAGGCCAGTCTTCTTCAATTACATCTTATTATTAATTTATTACATAAGTAAACCAAATAATTCAGTGATTACCTCTGGATTATCTTCAAAAAAGCATGCTACATAAGAAACACGAGTAAAATTTAAATGTATATTTAAATTAATTAATATTCAATTTTTATATATAATAATGAAAACTCAGATGAATAAGCTTGACATGAAATATATTTAGCATTATTCCATATAAAAGAAATTAAATTTTAGGAGCAATACAATTAGGAGACTATAACCATCAAAATATCTGTGTGTATTGAAACTGTGTGCTGGTCCTGACCAGAGTAATGGATGTCACCATAATGGTAACATGGATCTAATGAAAGGAAAAATGAAACTGGATCTACTGAATCTTTCTCCCACCCTCAGAAACTGAAATGGAGTTCAAACTCATGATCAGTATGTATTTTGTTTCCTTTCTAATGTTTTAAAACCATGAGTAATTATGATTCATATTCTTCCTGTCATGCTTTTTCTTTTTCATACTAGTATATACTCAGTCACGTAAATGACTATCATATGGGAAAGAAATGAGCCATTAATATTAAACAAAGAGATTTGAATTTGGGAAATGACAATTAACACTTTTACATTCATTTTTAATCTTTTGTGTAGCAGAATGCATTAAATCACCAGAATTGAGCTTATTTACATAAATCTACAAGTCTAGTTGTAGCAGGCTAAGTATCAATGGATTCATAATAAATATCTCAGGAAATCCCATCTGCTATAAAATATGTGACCTTATTAATTCAGAAAATGTCAATTAGAAATATTGTTATAAATAGAAATGCACTAGGAATCAGATATTTGATTTTCTCTGCAAAGAAAATCATTAACAGTACAGGCTTAATGGAATTTGTGAAGAAACCTTACAACTTTGGTAATTATTAATTGACACTGATTACATTAAAACCTATATGGGAAATATTGGGTAGTTTTACACATATAATCACTGAACTTCCTCAGTCAAATTTACATTCAGTTGAAGACAAAAGTTCTCTGAAAGAATTATTATGAATTTACTAGCACTTAACACTTGAAATGAACACATTGAAACTCAAATTTCATTTCCAGAAAATAAGCTTAACTGCCATGGATCATTTGGTTTGCTGTTCACTCTCTATTTATTACCAAAACACTTTTTAAAACTTACTCTGTAAGAAAAAACAAAACAGACTGTCATTCAATTTTTCCAACTTAACACTCACCACCACCAATTGCACAATCCTTACGGTTGTAGTGAAAATTTGATTTATGAGAAATATGAACTCAAGGAAAAATAGCTCTGAAGTCTAATTCTCCTGTTTCCACTATTTACATTCTTCTCACTCAAGCCTTGTGGTCATCCTTCAGTTTCCCTGGATAGAATCCCCCCTGTTCATTCAGCATCTCTACAAATGTTTGTCCTAATGTATTTGTGCATACATTGAGGAGATTCTGCTATAGAAGCTTCATCTGATATAGCTTGGCTGATGGACTCTTGTAAATCTTTCTTTTGTTTCTAAGACAATAGAAAATTTTTCACAAATTAGCGACATATCCATCTTCTATTCCACAGTAGCTACAATGATCTGCAACAATAGATCTCAAGAGAGGGCTAATTCATTATAATAATAGGCGTAATAACAGACACCAGAGTTTTGCTTTGTAGACAGAGTGCAACATTGTCAATCTCATCTTCAAATGGATTTTTGTCTCTAGCAAGCCAGACCTTCTTGGCTATAATCAGACCAAACATAAAGTCTAGGACCTCTGGGTTTACCAGAACTTACCATGGTATAATTCCAGCTGATTATGCAATGTTTATTTGTACAAATGGTGCTTGAATAAGCCATATCCAGTACAATTACAGATTCAAAGATAGCAATATAATTTGAAAGGTATCACCATGAAACTTGAGAATATTGGGAAAACACAGGAAATCAAGAGATCCAGCTTCCAGTCCAGACACAGAAACAAACATGAATTCTGCCCCTAATTGCTTAGGTTTTCAGGACCTTAGATTTTCCACCTGTACAATGAAGATGTATTCTTAATTTTCTCTAGGATCTTTTCAAATAGAAATCACACATTCTATGCTTTAGGGCAGTGACTTTTAGACCTATTACTTATTATGCTACACAGTGGTGATTATCAATGTTAGTGATATAGCTATCCAGTTGAAATTTTCCAGATTGAAAATCAACAACTCTATTGATAGGAGGATATGGCAAAGTGTAAGGTAGAATATCTTGCATTAAAGAATAAATATTATTTTAGGCTTGCTAATTTCTTTCTTGATTTAATACCTATAATATGTATATACAACACTTCCAGTATTTGTTGAAGCACCTGACATGTTCAACTTTTTAATATTCTTACGATCATCATGATTTCAAGTGGTGTTTCTTTTATAGTGATGCACCTTATTTTTCTCATTGAGTTGCAAATTAAATCACATTTTGCAAACAGTGAGGTGAGCAACGGGACAGTTTTTAGCTTGATAATTATAGCTTATACTTTTCACTGTCATCTGAAACTGAAACTAACATGCTGCCTTATGAAGAGGACTGCTTATTGATTTTGCAAAGATTGGAACAGAAGAGATTGTAGTCTTTTCTGTAACTGTAAAAAGCACTACCTCCCTATATTGATTACTTACTCCTCAGTGTTATAGTAAATTGCTATTGTGGAAACATAATGATGCTGAACATCTGTAGCCCAGATGATAGGATAATGTTTAAACACTGTGTGCCCTGTTCTTCGTAGATTTACTAATAAACTCTTTAATCATTTCAGTTCAAAGTACCATGAATTCTGAAGCAGAAACCAGCCTAATGATACAACTAATTTATGCAGCATAGCATTTAATAATTTCAAATTTTTTCCATGTTTTCGACAGTATGTCAAATTTTCACTAGTACTATTCCTAATAAACCTGAAATAAATTCATGGAAACTTTAATTCTATACCTGCTCTTTTGTTCTTAAACCAAAGTTAGCCAGGATAATTGTTTCTAATTTATAATGTGAATTATATGTTCAAAGAATATTTTCCTATAAAAGAATCTAAATATTTCAAAAATAAGCACATTTTACTTTAAAGATCTATGGACCCACACATATTGGAATGAGATATGACCTACAATAATCTCAAGGTGGGGGATACAGGAAGATTATCATGAAAAATATTGTATCTAACAAAATGTTCTTTCAAAAAGACAGCATTATCTCATATTATAGGGACAGATTTAGTTCAAATAAAGGGGTTACTGATGATAAACTCATCATCCTATTATAATATTATCCTTCTGGATATGAAATACGACTAAGATGGACTTGAGTAAAATAATAAAGACTACTTAATAAGACAAAACCTGTAAACATATTGAAAGCCAATGCGAACAATGAAGGGCCAGCCCAGTGTTGTAGTGGTTAAGTTCAGCGAGCTGTGCTTTGGTGGCCTGGGGTCCACGGGTTCGGATCCTGGGACCAGACCTACACCACTCATCAAGCCATGCTGTGGTGGTGACCAACATACAAAATGGAGGAAGACTGGCCCAGATGTTAGCTCAGGGCTAAATCTTTCTCAAGCAAAAAAAGGAGGATTGGCAACAGATGTTAGCTCAGGGCCAATCTTCCTCACCAAAAAAAAAAAAGTGAATAATGAGAAAATGGTATAAACATTTAAAAGTTGACATTATTAGCAAATGAGTTAATTTCTATCTTTATAAAACAATATAAACTCTAGCTCATTTTCCGTAAGAGGAGTAGCCAATAAAGTTAGGTATTTTTTGTTGTTGATCATTGTTCTTTTATATTCACTTTCTATTTAACAAATTCATTTAAAACCAAAACAATGATTATAGGCTCAGTAGCATCGTTCTCTTGGAACCTAAAGTAACTAGGTCTAAATATATTAACCTGACACTGACAAAAGAACCATTTTTGAATTAGATCTGTTGTCATCAGTCTTGCATTCATTCTTTCAAACTAGTTATTAGTTATCTAATATATTTCACGTACTAGGGAATGAGCTGGGTGTATGACAATGATGAGAATGCATACTATGTCTACTTCAAAGAACATAAATTCCCTAAGAGAGATACAAAGGGAAGGGTCTATAGGGACAAACAAAAAGGTTCCATAGGGATATATTTAAGTTTGCCTGGAGAATTCAGACCAGGCTTCCAAGATGAGGTGTTATTTAAGCTGATCCTCACCATGCATTTTCATTTGTCAATGGTTTGATTTGCTAAAGTAGACGAAGTGATCTGTTCCAAGTCACAGAGAGTAATTTTAAACTGATTCTTTTTTGCAAAGACTTCATAATCATCAATTGAAAGAGTTGCACATAAATGATCTGTTTGAATGCATTTCTTAATGTATGTTTGATGTATCTAAAAATTAATTTTGTGTGAAATTGGAATATACAAAATTATGTACAAATATTAAACATATGATACACATAGAAGCACTCTTAACAATATAGGTGAGTTAGTTTTCAATTTTACTTCTTGTGATATTTGTCTAAAGTTTTCCTTCTTCTGAAGTATTGGTTTATGTGATACTCAACAGTAAGTCTACTAACATGGAAAATTATTCAACGTAGTTTTATAAGTCTTTTAACAGCATATAATATTTCCACTTTTAACTGACTGTGAGAGCATGCTGACATTACTAATTTAAAAATCAAGAGAATAAGGTAAAGTTTGTTTTTTAGAGTTTTAAGTTAAAGTTCACAGCATAACTGAGCAGAAAGTTCAGAGTTCCCATAAACCCCTGTTCCCAAACACACACAGCCTCTCCCATTATCCATCAGTTCTTATCACTTTTTTATAAGATATTCAATGCCTAATATATTAATTTTTGAAAACTGTATTTTTCTCAGTGGTTTGAGAGAAATATATATGTAATAAGAATTCTAACACTAAACAATTCTATTATACTACATATGAATAAAATTTATGAAGTTGGGTGATTATTTACAGCTAAGGTAAATGCACTTAAATTCTTGTCAATATCTTTATCTAGATAAAATATTAAAATGCATGTATCAATTATATTTTTTCATTAAAGACTACATATGTGCATACATATCCATAACTTGATGGTTTTTCCATTCTCTTTATATATTTTCACATTCATTATTTTTATTTCTCGAGAAATTCAAAGATACTCTGTAGCATTCTTAATATTTCTGAGAACCAAATATAAAATTCATTTTTCAGGGGCTTTCATGAGTGAGTGAGTTAAATGGTAAATGAATTTTCTAACTAACCACAAAGTATTCACCTTCTATCAAATCTGTGTGTGGTCTTTGCTCAACATGTATACAATGTCCTATAGCTAATTTTGGAGTTTATAGGAATTTATGATAATCTGCAAGTTTTTTTAGGTATAATTGATTCCATTATGAGCAGATGTAATCTTTTTCATACTTTGTTTTCATATTCTTCACATCAGTTCTTTAAAGGCTCTGATTTCATCACTTGAAATACAGTTGATTTAAGCTTACGATGCTTTATTGTTTATTGCCTTCACATATCTATAGTCATAATATCCACTGCCTCAACTCCTGGTCACATCTCAACCCATTGCAATCCCATTCCACAGGCAATATGCTACTGAAGTGTAAGGTCACTAATAAATGCCAGGTTTCCAATCTTTATTCGAATTTTAAGCAGATGCTCCACAGTGGGCATACCTTTCCAAATTGTCTCTTCCTTTGATTTTCATGTCAATGAAACCTCTTTTGTTGATAGTGTTTCTTAGGGCTTAATTATAACATATGTAAATCCAGTCTGACTAAATATATATTTAATTGACCACAATGTCTTACGTTACAATAGAAGCCGGGTGGACTGTATTACTGCTGGATTCTAAGAAGAAATCCTGCATAAATGTTTGTCATATAAGCCTCAGTCCATGGTTGCTCTGTATTTGTTAACAATTTTCCAATTTAGCCCTTTTTTTGTGCATCAAGACAATGAACATTTACGAGTCAGCGAGACTTTTGTTTTTATATTTTAATGGTGTTGGCAAAGGGTTAACAAAATCACTTCTCTTCTGCATGAGAATTTTAACTTCAGTTAAATTTCCTAGCTTTGTTTCCCTAGAAACGGGTAAGGATGCTATTTGTCAACTAAGTTACTAAGCAACATTGCTTACGGTAAAATGAACCCTCAGTTGTAAACTGGATTAAACCAGGGCACAATAAATATTTGATAGGAAGCTGCATTGTGAAATTTCCCTGAGTGTGGACACTTTCATAATTGGGCACGTACCTTGTGGAGTCCGTGAAAGGTCTCCCTGTGGAGCTGATACAAAAGATTATGGCTTCTGTGGGACACGAGGCTTCTATTCAAGGGTGGTTTCCACTCCTGTAGATTATGGATTTTAATCTCCTTAAACCTAGGCAGTTACCTGAGGAGAGGAGAGCTCACCATGGCTTTATGGATTGCTACAAGAACTACTGCAAGACTCCCACTGAGAGGAATACTTGATACAGCCCTTTGGACATGCTGAATTTCCCACCCTATATCCTTCTGAGTAGATTGGGGCCAAATATCAGCTTTTGTGGTCTCGTGAGTCTGAATGATTAGTTGACCTTATCAAGTACCTCTTCTTAGTGGGCAATGCAGATGGCATTTAGATATCTTAACAACTGCAATATTGATTCAATTTCCAGATGCCTCGATTTTTCCAGATTCTCAGCATCTATGTAATTTTCATTCCATGTTTTCTATTTTACATGCAGCATTTATATGTTAAGTTTTCAAACTATGAAAATTCTTAATATAGCAGGAATAACATATATCTAGACTCAAACATACACAGTAATAACAATAAGTGGTTATTCTTGCATGTTCCTTCTTTAACAACTCTTATGATATAACTATTATGATATAATGGGATATATTGAGATCTGTCCACTATGGAAAAGTATAATTTTTAATGTGGATTCCAAATGGAGACTAGAGAAAGTAGGAAAGGAAATACATACAAAAATACTACGTCCATCATCATATTATATATATATATATGTATACATGGATTAACAGCATATACGATGGTTTATATGTTTTATAGAAATGGAATCAGAGTTTAATTTTCACAAGATAAATGTTCAAAATAAATATGCTCTCAGTAACTTGAAGGTTTTATGTAAAATATACAAAATTTGCCACATGGTTATTTTATCTGCAGATGTGCTTTAGTAATTAAGTGTATGATTCATTCTGTAATCACTTATTTTCTTCCTTATTTCAAATGATAATTTGGAAATATAACACATGCACGAAATCAAACATGTCTAGAACATGTTTGATAACAATGTCAGAAATAATCAAAATCATAGTCAATAGAATATTCACACTTGATATTACAAACTAAGCGTAAATTTCCCTACTTTTAAACATGGAAATGATCCAATGATGCTCTAATTATAAATTAAACTTATTTTCTAAAATTTAAAATGCATCATATTAATTGCAAATGCCCTTTATAGCACATTCAAACATTATAGTGCAATTTCAACTTCAATATTTAAGAAATTATTTTGTTAAACCTCTTTCTACAATTTTAAATTTTTTCTCTTATTTAAGCTGTCATGTTTTTATTGTTGTTAACATGTGTTTATATTAAGCCTATGAACTACATCTATAGGAAATATCCATAAACATGTCTATGTTTAATTTTGAGTATTTAATTCACAGTGAATTATGATAAATATTTGATAAGTGTCTGTGTTGCTTGAACAACCTATCATTCCATTCTCTTGGTGAATGTTTGTATAGTTATTTTTTCAATATTTTCATAATTGTCTTATTTTACCCACTCAAAAGTTCTAAGATATTTATTTACTTCATTAATTATCTTATAGAGAGAACATATTGGACTTCTGAAATGCGACCAAAGAAATAGCAAGTACATTAGCTTTCAAGTTCAATATTTTCTTAGAATATCAGACAGTTTTTCAGTACCAGAAGAAGGGAATTAATTCCATTATAAAATCAGGATCTAAGGAATATTATCAAGCACACTAGCTGGGAACATTTCAGTGGTGAAAAGATTATGAATTGGAATTAAATTCTCTGGTTAAAATAATAGGCGTAGATGTCACAATTTCTCTTAAAAGCAAACTTTTCCATCTACGGTAGGAAAACAAGAGTGTCATAATTGGCAAGGCATACATTAAATCCTGGAGAAGTAAGGAAGTATGTAAACGAATGTCTTCAAATTTGTTTGAATGTGAGTTAAATGAAGATATTCAAGAACGTTAGATCCCTAGCGATAATTCTACTGGGCTGTAGTATGCTTAATAGATTATAACCTAACTTTGTACCATACCTGTAGAATCAGGGTAAACAATCTTAGACAAATGTACATTCTCCTTGAACTATGTACTGTAGAGCTATAATAACAATAATAGTAATAGAAGATCAAAATATGTGAACAGAAAATTAGATAGAATAACATTTACTTTACTTTTTCCCCTTTTGGTTCGGGCTGATTCTCTAGAGTAATAAAAATCATTGCCAGACTGCCCTCATATCCTGTACTGAAATTTAGCCAGACATTCAAAATAAAACTATTGTTGGTAATAATTGAAAAAATCTGAGACTTAGACAATTACCAAAATTGGGTGAATGTTCAAATAGTGTCTCATATTTGGGAATAAAAAAAAGCATGAATTATGAGGCTAAATATTCATTAAATTACCAGCATCACCTCATAAAGCATGACTTAGAAACATAATTGGAAATGACCAGGAACTATAACACATGTGCTAAAATCTGATGTGATGGTCAGTTTTGTGCCTCAACTTGACTGCTGTGTCTGTGAGGTATTTCAAAAAAAGATTAGCATTTGAATCAGCACACTAAGTAAAGAAGATCTGCCCTCACCAATGTGGGCAGGCATCATCCAATCTGTTGAGATCCCAGATAGAACAAAAAGGTGTAGGAAGGATGAATTTTCTCTCTCCTCTTAAGCTGAAACACCTATTTTCTCCACTCCACAACCCCCCCAAGTTCTCAGGCCTTCATTTTAGACTGGAAGTTATACCGTCAACTCTCCCTGGTTCTCAGGCCTTTGGTCTGGAACTGAATTACACAGTCAGCTTTCCTGGGTCTCCAGCTTGCAGAGGGCAGATTGTGGGACTTCTCGGTCTCCATAAGTCAATTTTCATAATAAATCTCTTATGTATCTCTCCTTATATATCCTGTTGGTTCTATTTCTCTGGAGTACCCTGACACATCCAACTACATCAAACAGTTCTCAATTGTTTTTCTATCTAGTTTTTAAATTGAAAAATAAAGAAAACAGTAGTTAAGTGTTTGTCTTTCAGCACTCCTGAAAATTTCTCTTTCTCTCCTCAAGAACAAATGAAAACTGATTAGTATGGTAGACTAGTGTGATGATTGGTTAACAAGGCTTGCCAATTAATATTAAACTGAAAGGAGACCTCCATTATGTGGTACAGGTCTCTATACTTGGAATATAATTTTTTCAAGTATTTTTTACTATTGATATTTTGTAATTATCCATTTTTCATTGTGATTCTTAGCTGGTTTTCAAAATAAAAGAGAAATATAGATGATTAATTAAATCAATAGCTCTCAAATTGTGGTCTTGTTAGTCTTTCATGTCCCTAAGACACTTCAGTGAGTCCAAAAGGTCAAAACCATATTCATAATACTGGGTTATTATTTACCTTTTTTGCTCTCTTTCATTAATTATTGTCAGTGAACTTTTCTGGAGGCTGCAATAATGTGTGATTTACTGCAAAAAGACTTATGAGACTCCAGTTTTCTTATATTAAGCAGTATGTAAAAGAGATTTGAAGAATGTAAAAAGATTCCACCATTCTCAATTCTTTCATTTTGGAAAACACAGCCACCTTCAGCAAAAAAAATGGTATTTATGCTTACAGGAAATAAACTTTTTATTATCTTTAAATCAATTCATAAATTAATATATTGAATTATTAATTTTCCTTTGTATTTAGTAACTATTGATAGATATAATCTACATAAACAAAAGCCCTTTAGGATCTTCAATAATTTTATATTATTCTGGCTCCTGAGAAAATTTCTGGGAACGAAACGTTTGAAAACAAATGAGTTGAATCATTGGATTTATAATTTGTAATTCAATAATATCAAAATAAGAATAATGACAAAATATCACTAATGCATAAAGCACAATTATAGTCTTATACATATAGAAAGTCAGGGAACATGGTGACTGTACTCATGCCATGCACAATCATGAGACTACATGTTTAGACACATAATTCTTGTCAGGCTCCAAAACATCCATGACTGGAATTAAGATAAGTTACAGTTTCCCAGGACTCCTAATGCCTCTGAAATGCATTGTTAAGGTATCACTTCTGAATTATTTAAGGACTCACAATTTTCAGGTAAGGTAATGTTTTAGAGAATTTGTATTTGACATTTATGATTGCATAACAAATTACCACGAAATTCGCAGCTTAAAAATAACCATTATCTCATAGCTTCTGTGGATCAGGAATTGGCACAGCTCAGCTGCCTCTGCTTCAGGCTCTTTGCAAGCTGCAAACAGTTTGCCAGCCAGGACTGGAATCTCAACTGAAGGCTTGACTGGGAACTACTTTCATGTTTACATGGTTGCTGACAGAACTCAGTTCCTGGAGACTGTTGGCCTCAGTTTCTAGCTAACTCTTGGCCGAGGACTGCCCGCAGTTCCTTGTCACTTAGGCCTCTCTAACACGGCAACTTGCTTCATCAAACCACAGTAGCTAAGAAAGCAACAGAGTCTGCACTGTGCAATAGGTCACAATCTTTGTAACCTAATCATAGAGGTGACATTTCATCTCTTTTGGCTTATTTTGTTGCTGAGAAGCAAGTCAGTAGGACAGCCAGTCCAATCCACCTCAACAGAAGGAGATCACACAGTAGTGTGAACACCAGGAGACAGGGATCATTGAAGGCCAGTTTAACTGAAACTAATATACCTTGTCGAGATACCCAAGCACAGAAAAAACAAAATCCGATTATTATAAAAAGCATGTTTTCACTCATTCATGCATTTTCTGATCACTGACATCATGACATGCTCGCTTTATGAGTTAGGATGAAAAGACAACTATGCAATTACCTCTTATTTTAAGTAAATTGGAATTTCCCAGACGAAGGGCAACAAGTAAATATTTCCCATTAGTAATTTTAGTAATTTGCTGCGGGTACACCAAGAAATGGTATAATAAGCTTACTAAGGTAATTCCTAAGGTGACACTAGAATTCATTCCTGGAGGACTGAGGAGCATAAAGTGTCTTTGAGAAATGAAGACTGCCATGCAATGGGACTAGTAGAAGCAGATTCACACAAGGATGAAATAACTTGAAACCTTCAGGAAATTGCAAGTCACTGGGCTACATCAAAGGATGGGTTTAAAACTCAGGAGGGAGTCAGATCATGAAGGGGTGTGTTTACTAAAAGAAATCACTTAATCTTTTTATCTGAAGTTATTGAAAAACATGATTTTTAATAATAGTAAGTTGTACTTACATAATTGAATCAATCACTTAAATAATTAGTGATAATATTTAAGGATTTCATCCTGGAATTGATTGGGGGAAATAATTTGGGAAGTTTAGACTATTATCAGCACAAAATTTACTGGCCTAGTATAACTATCCAGGTAAGACGTTTTGAAGATTTAAATAACTGATATACTATTGGGAAACAGAAATGAATCCCATAGGAAAGATATTCAGAAAGTGAGCTCTGTTAATTGACAACTTTTTATTTGAGAGGGTGATAGAACAGTGTAGACATTTCTCCTCCCTCAGTCCCACATCTAATACCTCCAGTACCTCCAGTTCACGTGTAGATTTTACAGGTCTGGAGTAGTCCCTGATATTCTGGATTTCTAATAAGCTCCCAGGTGATCCTTACACTTCTTGTCCTCAAACCATATTCTGAGTAACACGGGACTACATTACTACAGGTTTCGTGATTGGAAAATAGCAGGACAGATCAAGACAAAGCATGTAGGACACACACCCACATGCCCACTTGGATGTAAAGGGAAGAACACAAGTGGTTGGAGGGATATATGGATTATACCACCTTAACAAAAAGCGAGGCTGATGTGATAAATAAAATTGTAGTTATTTGTATCTGGAGGGAAAGGTTCTCAGAGTGGTCTTATCAGTGGTAGAGTGATTTTAAGGTACTTTTAAGGATGTGCAGTCTGTTTTAGTACTTCCTAGACCTTTGCTTCAAGAAAATTAAGTGTTCATTAACCTCTACAAAGGAAAAGGAACAGGTTAATGTCGGGAGGTTGAGTTGGGAGGAGAGAAACAATGTATGTGGCAAATGGCCCTCACACTTTGATTATCTCAGTTCTACCTCATCTCCTCATTTTTTATGAAGCAGGATGCAAATAAAACACCAAAAAGAATGGTAAAGGTGGGGTGCATATAAGGAAAGATTTAAACCTTATACCTAGAGGAGAATGGGGGAAAATTGGCTAATACTTAAAAGTGTTACTGGAAAGAATTGACAAGTACATTTGAGCTGTGGACTCAATTTGTAGTAGCACCAATGTACATAGCTGCTTATAATTTTTTTCCTTTCAGAACAAATGCCTTTTCTTTCATCTACTCTATATCTGTTATTTTCTGGAGGAGCCATACTCTTTTCAGTGTGGTAATTGTACTTTCTCCCTGCTCCAAATGTGTTTCCTACATGATCTGCTAATTTCTGATATAACTCCCTGTTTATTGGGCATGGTTGATTAGAGAAAGGGTGTGAGTCTGTTCCTGGAAACATTTAAACAGAAGCTGAGATGGATTATCATTCTCTGTTGGAATTTCTAATATGTCAAATTTGGAGATTATCAGTAGCAGTAAGCCCCCTTAAGTTGACAAAGCTTGTTGGAAATGAGAGAGAATGGAGCCAATACACCAAGAAAAATAGGCATACGAGATAATAAAAAATTGTTGGAATTAGAGTCTCTTGTTCTAAATGATCCTGACACTCACTGGCTTTCCTAATCTCGAAGAGTTTTCATTATCCAAATTCCACAAATACTGCAGGCCCATAATCACCACCTCCTAAAGTCTAAGCCAGGGCTGGTAAGAATTTTCTTTCACACCAAAAAACGTATGACAAAGTCCTCTTTAAAATAACACGACTCACAGTAAA
Organism: Tapirus indicus; assembly: GCA_031878705.1. NCBI lineage: Eukaryota > Metazoa > Chordata > Mammalia > Perissodactyla > Tapiridae > Tapirus > Tapirus indicus. Next base: position 20,545,742 of record CM062936.1, read on the forward strand.
ATACAAAGTAAGGAAGAAATATATTTTCCACTTCTTTCCTTTTCTGAATTTTGTCACAGGCACTACTCTATAGGGTTCAATAAAGTTCATTTTATGTCAACCAAACCTTATTGATTCAGTTCAGCATCATGGGTTTGCACTGAAGTATTGCTCACCCTAAAAGAATGCTAATCAAGTAATTCTATGACATCTATGTAACCTTGCAGTAAAAAGCACACTGGTGGAAAGGTGGGTGAATTACAGTCTATTTGACGGTTGATTTACCCTACAGCTTGATTTACTCTTTATTTCATTCCAGCAATGAAATATAGCTTTATATTTATAAAAACCTTTTTGGTTTGGTTAGGATCTGGTTTACATTTGCATTTGCTTCTGACTGAAGTAAGTTAGAAGTTGGCCCAGTCACATATATTTATCTTTCTTTGCTAATCTACTTAGAATCACTAAGAAGTGTTTCAAAGCTACTGAAGGAAAAGTTAATACTTAAAAATCTTTATTGACGTGAAAGAAAAATATGATATGCTTAAATCAGGGGAGAGCTGGTTTCTACGTGTGCTCCTCCCACTTAACAGTGCCACTCAGGAAGTGTTCAAATCCACTGGGGGTATATCTGCTCTGAATAGTTACTAAAGTGCTAGACTGGATATCATATTTTTGAAAGTGAAAAATATTGTCAGATTATTATAAAAAAGAGATAAGCTTCCTTTATCTGCACATCAAGTTTAGAAAATTTAGCAGTGCTATAAGTTTCTGACATATTTCTATGGTGAAATGTAACCATAATAAAGGTGCCACTGTGATATTCATCCATACTTTTAGACATATTTCACTTATGACCTTAAGTAGCAATTTACACCTCGAGGAAATTATTGACAACTGCATAATTAACATTTATAATGATCATAAACAACACTATCTTTTTCACAATAGAGAAATTTAAACATTAATTGATACAAAAATCTGATATTTTCAATTTGTATGCAGCAAAATATTGGTTTGGAATATCTCCCTTAAAATGTAACATGGAATTAAATAAGTCAATCATATATAGAAAAATGAGATCATATATAGTTATTTTATTATGCAAAGAAAAAGGACTTTTTTTAAGAATGATAATTTAGTCTAAAAACAAAAAATTACTTTTTCTTCTGAAAGGTATCAATTTTGAATCAGTATTTATACTGTTTCTATAAAGTCCAACAGTATATACGTGGAGTAACTAAGAATTTGATAATTTTGATGAAGTTTATGAAATTCATTTAAAAAAGACAAAAATTTAAACATAAAACACAATTTAAAAACTGACGAAAGTTCAACTTTTAAAATCTGTGTGGTTCTACCAGGTGTCTGACCACATAACATTTTGTACATAGAATATACGGATATTGCTATAGACTGTGATTCATCCTTCAATAAGAAAATGATTAGATATGAAAAAGGAGAAAATCTATTTAATATTAGTATAAGAAAACCTGATAAAATATTTAGAGATAAAGAAATATCAGATATTTCTAATTTTAATTGCACCGTAATTTACAAGTATCTGGTATTACACATGTTACTTGGCCTGCCATCTCTTCTCCCTTCCTTTGCTCACATCACCCAATTTTTTTGTGGGAAATCACCTGAAATTATCTCCATTTTCCTTTTCCTATTAATCAAACAACAAATGAAACATTTCTTTTTCTTTAATAAGGGATTCACAAATTCTTTTATTAATTTAATAAAACTAATTTCCCCTCCCGTAGACATTACTGACATTATTGTTATACACCATTAGATTCTACCTCATAATTCTTCATATTAGTTTAATGATCCAAAGTTAACTTTTTGCTAGTAGATTATCCTTGCCTTTATGTGGAATGGTTCTGAATTGTGAGATTGTGTTTTCATTCAAATTTCAGGTTTCACAGTCTTTATTGGCCAATTCGGCTGTGGAAATGTGTTTTTTTAATAATGGTCCTGATGCAAGAGCACATTAACTACTTTGTAAGTAAAACACAATGTGCATAAATTAAACACCCTTTGAGAAAAATTATTCTTTTTACTTAATAGCCAAATAACAGATCCATGGCAATATTGATTGGTCTAAACATTTCAGAATCATCCTGTTGATGCAAATCTTTGGTTGGTTCAGTCAAAAATCCACAGTGACAATTTGTGTTATTTAATTATTTGAATAAATAAAATGAATTTATTTGCAGATATTCAGAAGGAACAATTTTATATCTAGCTAAATTATTTAGGATTATCTCAAAAATCCCCCCCATAAACAAATTGCGGTATATCCATACAACAGGATATTCTTCAGAAATAAAAACCATTGAAATATTGATACATGCAATAACATGGATGAATCTCAAAATACTTATGCTGAGTGAAAGAATCGATGCAAGAAGAGCACATGTATGAAAATTCAAACTGATCTAAGCGGCAGAAATTATAGCAGTGGTTATCTGGATAACAAGAGGACATGAGAATTTTTGTAGGTGATTGACATGTTCAATAGATTGATTTTTTGATTCTGGTGATGGTTTCATAGGTGTATAGAGATCTAAAAACACATCAAATTATACATTTGAAATATTTGCAGCAAATTGTATATCAATTATACCTCAATAAAACTGTTAATTTATAATGAAAGGGGTGGTGTCTAAGAGTGAGCAAAATTTCAGGAAAGCAGGATACATATGGAAGATGGCAACAATTCCTTGGACAGAAAGTGAAACAAACCTGGCCGTGGAGTTAGGGATTTGTCTGAATATTCTATTACACAAATAAACAAATCGAGAGATCTCAAGCTCTTTCCATCTACACCCACCCCGGAGAATGTGTAAATTTTTTTGCCATACCCATCAAAACCTATTTGAAATTAATACTGACATACTTGATATAAAATCTATATTTCCACTAGTATAGCTCCATATATCAATTTCTTTGTACTGTTGATGTAACACACAGTGCATATAACCCCAATCATAGAGTGTTATAATTTTTCTTTAGAAGTCTTATACATTTTAATAAATGGTCTTGTTCTCTTTTTTTATAATTTTTTAAAGTTAACTTCTCTTTTTCTCCTCAAGTATTTAACACTTATGATTTTTTTCCTGTCCAGCAATTTGGTTTGAAAATTGGGCACAGTATATAGTAGTTTGTAGCAGCTCTGGATTCTATTTCTTCTTCTGATGGTTCTTTCTTTTGTTGACTCAACTGCATTCAGACCATAAAATCTTCCTCCTGCATGGTGAGCAACCACTGATTTTGACTTCTCTGCTCAGTTTGTCTGTTTGTGTTTGTCTTTATCTTCAATGTGTCAGTCTATCTGCCTGCCCCCTGGAGGTTTTCTCTGTGCCTTTATAGTGTAACTACCAACCCAGGATTACGTGCAGGTCCCTTGAACCATTAAGGCAATAGCTGTTTGTCTCTCCAACTGTGAATGAACTGAGAAACATATTCGAAGCTGTACCAAGTTCACAAGTACCCTCAGGGCTTATATTTTTCATTCAGCTCTGGGATCTGCCATGAACATGCAATGTTTGTCACTAATCAGAGATTATTTCAACCCTTCTATGGCTCTCTCAATTCCAAAATTTACTCTTTAAATTTCCAGCTGCTCTGCAACTATCTGAACGTGGCTAGTAAAGTTGTCACCACTCGACTTGGGGGAGGAGATGGGAAGAAGGTGACAAATTTGCCATAATTAGCAGAGGCAGTAGCAGTTTTTATGAGTAAATAATTCTCTATTATTCAATGCACTTAAATGGTCGAATGCACTCCAGTTTTATACGTGTTTTATGTGCAAGAGATTTGCCTAATCTCATGCCACCATAACCAGAAACAGAGTTCCATGAAGCTTTATTTTCACAAACATATTAGAAATATTCCTTTAATTCACTATCCATGTTTGAAATATTGTGCAGGTTTGTCAAAATTGTCTTGTTGTTTTCAAAGACAATCTATTCAACTATCTCTAACACACTTTACTATAATTTTTATAAATTAATCTGCATGTGGCCTCTGGGAAAGAGGAAGTGTACCCTTTGGTAGAATACATACACAAAGTATCAGAAATATTCAGTCTTCTTAGTGTTTGTATGCTAGAGGGTGTCAGAGACAATTCTAGCCTATGTCCTCTGTTGAACATCCTTCAAAGGGTTGCCGAGCTAACACCAAAGCCATGATAATTTTTTTTAAAGATTATTATTATTTTTTTTGAGGAAGTATGGCCCTGCACTAACATCTGCTGCCAATCTTCTCACTTTCTTGCTTTCTTCTCCCCAAAGCCCCAGTACATAGTTGTGTATCATAGTTGTAGAGTTGTAACTCTTCTGTGTGGGACACCGCCTCAGCATGGCTCGATGAGTGGCACACAGGTCCACACCCAGGATCTGAACCGTTGAACCCCAGGCCGTGGAAGTGGAGCGCACAAACTTAACTGCTATGCCACCAGGCTGGCCCCAAAACCATGATAATTTAGAACAGACACTGACAAAGAGTTAACTGTCTTTAAATAATTACTTTAAGAGTCTTAGCTTTCCAGGCCAACTTGTGTACACCAAAACATTTCCATGGATATAAAAATTTCTCAAGGGTTTTATGGAAGATGACAGAGTATATATATTTTAACAGAGAATTAATGATTGTGTTGTGGATGAATATAGCCCAAAATGAAAGATAACATGGGAAAGGATGAAATATCTAGAGAAAGTGAACCTATTATGGTAGACTATGACTTTGTTGATATATAAAGATTTGGTCCAAGGCCAGAAAAAAACTGTGCATTAATAGCTTTTATGATTCTGCTTTTACATTTAAGTTAGACTTATTTTGAAAAATAGTCACTTAAAAATGTATTATTCAATTATGTTTCCATTAATAGTTTTACTTGCATCTAATAGTTTTCATATTTATATTTGAAGTTACTTCATAAGAAAATAGCTACAGATTTCTACTCTCATCCCAGAATAAGTCATGCACAGTATATATGGTATCTTCAAATGAGATTTGGTATCACCAAACCATTTTGGTGCGAAAACCAGGGGCTATATAAGACAACTACTAATCACAGTGTCATTATGGAAAATGATTTCATGCTTGTGCTGAGAGATGGAGATGCAACATAAGTCCAACTTATCAAACACAGGGGATTCATGCAAACAAAGCCATCAAGGAGATGTTATCTACCAAGAAAAACAAAAAAGAGAGAAAAATGATATATGCAAAGAGAGAGAAAAGTGACACTTGCCACTAGGTTATAGGTGAGTGAGAAGATTTTCTTGGGGATCCCTTAACCAGTGGTTGACATCATGTGAGCTTGGGGGGTTAAATTTCATGCTACATGCACATATAAAGAACCTCAATATGATAAAATTTCTTTGAAGTGTCCCAAATGGTCCACAACCTTACTCAGAGAATAAACAAGAATTCTCTCTAGAAAAGTCAATCCCAAAATAAATTTGTTAGAATTCCCCCAGATGAAATTCAAATAAGCCTCTTTGCAAACAAACAAAAAATTATAGAATGAAATAATCCACCATTCATTCAGTATTAATTGAAAAAATATTATTCAAGCACCTATTAAATACTAGGTACTGTTCTAGATTCTAGGCATGCTGTGGTAAACAATACAGGAAATATAAGCCTTGCACTCCTGGGGCTTAGATTATAGTTAGGGAGAGACATAGGAAATTAAGTGCATGGTGTGACATGTTTAATGGTAATAGCATCTATGGGAAATTATGAGTGGACTAAATGGAATGTATAGAGCTGGGGGGACATCACAATGAATAAGAAGCAATAGAAACCAACCAACCAACAGTTCCCCAATGACTTTTGCTACTAGGGTTATCAAATGGAAGAAGTTACCAGCACATTAAATAGATGAATCCAAAAAAACAGAGAGAAAATAAAATTGAGATATGAAGAAATTAACTAGATTGTGTCACATATTGCAGACATGATAGAGAAGACAATGAGTATGGAAAACTGAATCAAAGAAGATTTTGAAAAGTATGCTTTTAAAATAATCTAATTAAGTAGAAGATGAGAGGATAACACATGGGTAAGAGGCAATATTTTATATATATAATATGTGAGAATTTCCTAGGACTGAAGAAACCCATGATTCAGAAAGCACAGTATTCCCGCATCAGTACAAATGAAAATACTTTAGTAACTAAGATAATAGTAAAACTAGAGAGTAACATGAAGCATGATATGATGGATTATCTACTAATAATGATAATGAGAATTTAGAGAAGACTTCTCAACAATGAAAAGAGAAGTTAAATTCAATGAGGAAATATCTTCAAGATGTAGAAAGAAAATGCTCATCCAACAGAACTGTACTTATTGCAGGACAAATGCATAATTGCAAAGATCTCTGAAGAATCCATTATATTTGACAGAAAATAGTTACTGTAGAACAACAGAATCATGGCTTTTCTGGGGTTAGCATGAAGATGTCTTCCCTCATTCCAGTGAAAGCTTCACAAAACATGTTCTGCAGAGATACTGAAGGTAGAACACCCTCTGAAAGTTGCTTTCAGACATTTATTAAGCAGTGAGCATGTGCACAAGGACAAAAATATCACATTTATAGAATGACAGGCTCAGCTTCAAGTAAGCTGGTTATTATGTAAGATTTTTTTACTGTTGTGCAGTTGCACACTTGTATCTACAGTGGATCAGAATTAGGCCTCTCTACTGTTTGTAGGTTTTATTGAATCATACCATACCTACTATGCTACAGTAATCAATTTAATTAAAAATTTTGAAGTGGGGCAAAGCAAACATTTTCAGGAAAAAGAAAAGCAATTTAACACCATAAGAAGCACATTTAAAAATTAGTGAATAAATTAAAATTTAAAATGGCAATGTTCCCCAAAGTAATGTCTGTAATTCAATATGGAAAGATTAACAAAGAAATTGGTTAACCCCTGGATAAATCAACATATCAACTGAGGGTATAAAACTCACAAAACAATATCTAAATTACAGGGACAATCAAAAGGACCAGATTAAGTTATTGGACAATTCAAACACATCAATGGGTTACAGGGGAGGTGGGGTGGTGAGAAAGTCATTTATATTTCTAGTATTGTTTGGAAGGAGAGTAAGTATATTTTCTAAATTTGGAGTTAAGTTCATGTATTAAAATATTAAAAGTGTCACTAAAAGAATAAAAATGGACTTTGGGATTACAAAGATAGCAGTATAAAAATGGGATGAATTCAACAAAAGGCAGAATAGAAAATATAAAATAAAGTGGTATAAGTACATAGATATAAAGTAATCATAATCAATATAATCAGTAAATTTTTTAATAGTAAAGATTGAGACTACATAGAAAACATTATACTTCATCGTTATTTAGGAAAGACACTCCTAAAACAGAGTAACAAAGGTAAGAAGAAGGAAAGCAAAATGTATGAACTAATAAGGGAAAATATTGAAATAGTTAAGATGTTTAAGAAAAAAACAAAAGCAGACTAACCGTAAAAATGTAGGAAAATAAAAAATGAAAGGTAAGAGCAAAATCCAATGATTGAGAAGAGACAATAGAGTATATTAAAAAATCATTTGAAAATAATGAATAAAAAAACCTAAAAGATCAAGAAAAAATTGAAACAGCCACAAATATATAATCCATGTATAATAGTACAGGGGAGAGAGAGATTTGTGAATAGTTATAGTAGAGATTCAGAGACAAGAAGAAAGCACTGTGAACAATATTAGATGAATAAACTGTAATATTCTGTTGAAGTAGAAAATACGCAATTTATCCAAAGTAATTTTAGTAAACATAGAAAGCTGGAATTGTTTAAGCATTAAAAACATTTGATCAGTGATATAAATTATTTGTATATGCAGCTCACAAAGTTAATTCTTCCAAACATTCAAGAAAGAAACCCTCTAACCTAAACGAGTCCAATTTTTTTTTTTTTTTGCTGAGGAAGGTTAGCGCTGAGCTAACATCTGTTGCCAATCTTCCTCATTTTTTGCTTGAGGAAGATTAGCCCTGAGCTAACATCTGTGCCAGTCTTCCTTTACTTTATATGTGGGTTGCCACCACAGCATGGCTGATGAGTGGCATAAGTCTGCACCCGAGATCTGAACCTGTGAACCTGGGCTGCCAAAGCAAAATGTGCCAAAATTATCCACTATGCCATGGGACCACCCCCAAATAATTTTTAAAAAGGAGATCTCTCCATTTTATTTTTTTAGACTTAGATTCCTTAATATGCATACCACTCACAGAAAGTACAAGAAATAAGAGACTGGCAAACCTTACTCCTTGGCAAAATACTAGTAGCTAGAATTTAACACTGTCCAATAAAAAGTAAGGCATTATGACCAAACATTCTTCACTCAAAAATGGAATAAATGTTACTGTAGATCTCTATTTTTGTAATACAGCCTATTTACAAATTAAAAATAAAAGAAATATGTGGTTTAAGTAAATACAGAAAAAGACCCCTGAAATTTAGTTCCAAGTCATCAAAAGAAAATTTAGCAGACTAGGATTAGAAGAAATTTTCTTCACCTGATTAAAGAATCTAGCAAAAACCTAGTGGAAGCATCATATATTCCATTGAAGCATACAAGCAGTTTCCTTTAAGTTGAAAAAGGCAGCTGCTATTCTATTTAACATTGTGCTGGAAGTCCTAGAGAGTTTAGTCAGAGAATATAATTATCCATTAAATTATAGCACAGAATAAGATTAGAAATGCTTTCAAGACAAAAATCAGTATTTCATGATACTTAAGAATCGTTTAAACTTTCTTTCAACGTTTTGTAGAATTCACTGGGGAAGACATCTGGTCCTGGAATTTTGTTTTTTGGGAGGTTTTGATTTCTGTTTCAATCTCCTTACCAGTGATTGGTCTATTTGGATTCTTCATTTCTTCTTGATTTAGTTTTGGAAGGTTGTATGATTCGAAGAATTTGTCCATTTCTTCTAGGTTTTCCAATTTCTTGGGATATAGCTTTTCATAGTATTCTCTTATAATCCTTTGTATTTCTGTGGTATCCATTGTAATTTCTCCTCTTTCATTTCTGATTTTGTTTGAGCCTTCTCTATTTTTTTTCTTAGTGAGTTTATCTAAAGTTTTGTCAATTTTATTTATCTTTTCAGAGAAGCATCTCAGTTTTGTTGATATTTTCTACTGTGTTTTAAGTGTCTGTTTCATTTATTTCTTCTCTGATTTTATTATTTCCTTTCTTCTACTCATTTGGGGCTTTGTTAGCTCTTCTTATAGTTACTTAGGCATATTATTACATTGTTTGAGGTTTTTCTTGTTTCTTGAGGGAGACCTGTATTACTATAAACTTCCCTCTCAGTAACACTTTTGCTCTATCCCATAGATTTTGGTATGTCATATTTTTATCTTCATTTGTCTCCAGGTTTTGTTTTGTTTTGTTTTTTTGCTGAGGAATATTCACCCTGAGCTAATATCTGTCAGCAATCCTCCTCTTTTTGCATGAGGAAGACTCATCCTGACTTAACATTTGTTGCCAATCTTCCTCTACTTTTATGTGGGTCACCACCAGAGCATGGCCACCTATGAGTGGTGTAGGTCTGCGTCTGGGAACTGAACCCAGGGTGCTAAAGTGGAGTGTGCCAAACTTAACCACTAGGCCATGGGGCTTGCCCCAAGTTTCCAGGTATTTTTTCATTTTTCCTTTGATTTCCTTGTTGATCCAAGAGTTGCTCGATAGCATTTTGTTTAATCTTTACTAAAAGTATTATGACTTTTCCGGTTTTCTTCTTATAGTTGATTTCTAGTTTCACAGCACTGTGGTTGGAAAAGATGCTTGATATGATTTCAATCTTCTTAAAATTACTGAGACTTGTTTTGTGGTCTAATATGTGATCTTTCCTGGAAAACGTTCCAGTGCATTCAAAAAGAACATGTATTCTACTGTTTTGGATGGAATGTTTTGTATATATTAAGTCCAGTTGATCTAATGTGTCATTTAAGGCCAATGTTTACTTATTGATCTTCTGTCTGGATGATCTACCCCCTGATGTAAGTGGAATGTTAAAGTCCCCTACTGTTATTGTCTTACTGTCAATTTATCCTTTTACATCTGCTAATAATTGCTTTATGGATTTAGGTGCTCCTGTGTCAGGCACATTGATATTTACAGGTATTATATCCTCTTGTTGGATTATTTCCTTTATCATTATGTAATTTTATTTTGTAATTATTTATTTTATTTCATTATGTAATGCTCCTCTTTGTCTCTTGTTACAGTTTTTGTTTTAAAGTCTATTTTGTCTGATATAAGTATTGCTACTTCAACTTTCCTTTTGTTTTCCTTTGTATAGAAATAGAACAAAGAATCCTAAAACTTATATGGAACAAAAAGAGACCCCAAATAGCAAAAGAAATCTTGAGAAAAAAGAATAAAGCTGAAAGCACTACACTCCCCAATTTCAAAGTATCCTACAAAGCTGTAGTAATCAAAACAGCATGGTACTGACATAAAAAGAAACATGCAAATCAATGGAACCAAACTGAGAGCCCAGAAATGAACCAACATATTTATAGACAGCTAAGTTTTGACAAAGGAGCCAAGAAGATACAATGGAGAAAGGAAAGTCTTTTCAATAAATAATTTTGGAAAAACTAAACAGCCACATGCAAAAGAATGAAAAGAGACCACTATTTTATACCATAGGAAAACTAACTCACATTAACTCAATAACAAAAATTGACTCGAAATGGATTAAAGACTTGAATGTAAGACCTGAAACCATATAACTCCTAGAAGAAAACATGGGCAGTATGCTCTTTGACATTGTTCTTAACAGTTTTCAAATATGTATTCTTAGGCAAGGGAAATAAAAGAAAAAAAAAACAAGTGGGACTATTTCAAACTAAAAAGGTTCTGCACAACAAAGGAAACCATCAACAAAACAAAAGACAACCTAACAATTGGGAGAAGATAGTTGCAAATCATATATTCAATGAATGGTTAATATCCAAAATATATGAAGGACTCATACAACTCAACAACAACAACAAAACTCAATTAAAAAATGGGCAGAGGATCTGAACAGGCATTTTGTCAAAGAAGATATACAGATGGCCAACAGGCATATGAAAAGATGTTCAATATCACTAATTATTATGGAAATGCAAAGCAAAACCACAATGAGATATCACCTAACACCCATCAAAATGGCTACTATTAAAAAGACAAGAAATAACAAGTGTTGGAGAGGATGTAGAGAAAAGGAAACCCTTGTACATTGCTGGTGAGGATGTCAACTGGTGTAGCCACTATGGAAAACAGTATGGAGATTCATTAAAAAGTTAGGAATAGAACTACCATATGATCCAGCTATTCCACTGCTGGGTGTTTATCCAAAGAACAGAAAAACACTAATTCAAAAAGATATATGCACCCCTATGTTCACTGCAGCATTATTCACAAGAGCCAAGACTTGCAAACAACCTAAGTGCCCACTGACAGATGACTAGATAAAGAAGAGGGGGCATATATACATACACACACATATACAATGAAATACTACTCAGCCATAAAAAAGATGAAATCTTGCCATTTGCAACAACAGGGATGAAGCTTGAGAGTATTAGAAACAAGTCAGAGAAAGCCAAATACCGTAAGATAAAAACAACAACAACAAAGAAACACATTGATACTGAGAACAGATTGGTGGTTACTGGAGGAAAAATGGGATGTGGGGAAGGCCAAAAGGGTAAAGGGGCACATTTGTATGGTGAGATATGACAACTAGACTTTTAGTGGTGAGCACAATGTAGTCTATACAGAAGTCGAAATATAATGATGTACACCTGAAATTTATATAATGTTATAAGACAATATTACCCCATTTAAAAAAGCATAGTTTAAAGAGTAGTTCAAGCATCATAAATAATTGCTTATAGTTTGAGAATTCCTCTCAAATATTAGTCATTCAAATGAATTTAATAAAGTTCTGATCAATTTCTATTTGTGAATATAACTGCAAATTCATTTTAATGCTCCAATTTCTTAATTGCAATAGGCAAAGATTTATACATTTTACTAACAGGAATTTAAATTTCCTTTAAAAAATAGGTTTCCTTATAGAAACTCAACATTATAATATGACAGTTGTAATCAATGCAGTGAATACAATCACAGAAAATACATTTTAAAATTCAGTAGCATTTTATAAGAATTTATAAGAATCTCAATTTTTTAAAATAAGGCAACTAGATGTTTTGCAGAGAATGAAAGTGAGATTTAGATACCATGTGTGAGTGGGTACGGGTGTGAATATACATTGACACATTCAAACATGAATGTCTTTAAATTTTTTGTTTATAGATGACAGGGAACTTATATAATATTGACCACATTACAATATTCAGAGATATTTGTGATTATCACATTATGAATATATTTTGTATCATCCCATTTTTTTTCTTCTCAAACCTGCTCCAAAAGAGCAGTGCAGCCCTCACAATTTTTGTATATTTGTAATGATTTTCTCATGAAACAATATTAGCAAGTACTATGCTACATGTGATTCTATGTATTAAAGATTTTATAATGAAATTATTACTCATTATTTTTACATTTGTTATATTTTATATCACTTGAGAAAGTTTACAGTTTTACTACATTAATTGTAATCTGAGTATATTATTTTATATCACTGATATTTTCATTTCCTTAATCACATTATCTTTTTCTGGCACTCTCTCTCCAGAACTTGTTCATTCCCATGATCAAGAAACTTCCCCAACCAAGTTCAAATTTATAGACATTGTGAGTTATCAATTTTTTCTTTCCCTTGAGGAAAGTTATACTAGAATCCTTTCAAAATGAAGACTTAAAAGGTACATGGTAAATCCTTTACCTTAAGTATGTTTCTAACTTTTTTCATATTTTTATTTTCCTCTGCTTCAGAAATTTGAAATAATCAATTCTGGACATTATAATATAATCACTGTTGAAAAATATATTACACTGATATTCTTATTTCCCCTAGTTTCACATTAGAAAGATACTTCTACAACTTCAACTTGCTGTGAAGCTTATAGTCTATCTCAGATTTGTTATGTTAATTTTAAAGGACCTTTGACAAAAATTTAAAAACTAAGAAATTAGTTCCAACATCAGTAAGCATTTTGATAGGATATCAAAATAGTTATTATTCACTGAACCAACTCCAGAAACATTCAAAATGAGCAGGAAGGCAAAAATAAGCACAAAAGTTAACCTATTTTTTTTTACAATCCAATATAGAATGCAAATAATGGAAGAATTTATAAGAGATGAAAATAGTGTGGGGAGAATAAAAAGACTGTATTCTTTTGTCTTGGATAGTGAAAGAAACAGTGTCTCTACAGAGTGTTTCAAAGTTCTAAATGAGGTAACCAATCAGATGGGTGGTGTATGGAGGGATGGGAAGCACTTTTAGAAAGGGAGAAACACCCATGAAAGCATAGAGAAAACTCCACGTGTATGTGGAATGAACTGGATATTCTGTTTGCTTCCCCAGATCTTTTCTCCTCTTACGGTTCTGAGCCCCTGGAGGCTATAGCTGTAATTATGAAGTCTACAGGGGAGTTCTAACAAAAGATCGCCTAAGAGGGGCCATGGGTCTTAATAAAGGAAGGGGCTCCAATTCTGTCTGCTTCCAGATTCTGGTTCCAACGTCCACTCTCTCCCTTGTCAAACCTAGGGGTAGTAATGCTCTGCTCCCTCCCATGGTTGCTGGCTGCAGCAGGTTTCAGTATTCCTTATGGTTTCTTCTTAACCCTGCTCACACAGTTGTTGACAATCCCTGTGGGAAACTCTCCTCAATTACTTTATTTGAATGAACTATTTGCTTCTGCCAAGTCCCTGATGATAAAAAGGAATATAATTCATTTTACGTTTCTGGAATGTAAACTGGTGGGAGAATTGGAAAAAGATAAAATGAAAAATTACACACGGCTCATAGAAGAGAGAATTTTGTTTGCCGTGACAAGGAAATTATGGAACCTCTAAAAGATTTTAAAACCTGATCTGTTTTGGACGTATTAACATATCCCAGGGACACTGTGAAGAATGGATTCACCATTCTCAAAACTGGAGACAAGGAGATCAATAAGAACATAATACTCAAGGTTCATGAGGACATGAGCTAAAGTTATGGCCATAGTAGTGGAAAAAGAAATTAAAATATATTTACTAACAAAATTAATCACGCTGCATTCAGTTTATCAAGGACAGTTTAAAAAAAGACCATTGCTTTCTTTTTAGTAGTACTGTCAGTATTACCATGAATCAATGAATCTTGTTCACAAAATGAATTTGTAGGGATGCATTTATCAATATATAAAGCAATAGTGTAGTATGCTCCTGAATAATTATAACATGGAATTTGTCATAGTCAAAACAGACAATATCTTTTGCTAATAAATATTCTTGTGAAATCCACATCTAGATAAAACACCAGGAAAGTATATAAAATTCTAGTTTCAAACTTACCACTTAATTATCTTAGCAACCCACCAGATATAGAAGGTATGTTATTATTATTAACGAGGTCAAACATTAGCCTCCATGAAAATATAGCACATGTCTTAGTATGTTTTCTCTCAGAAATATTTCTATATGGGAAAATTTCAAAACCTGAAATAGAATGGAGTGTCTTTTCTTCCATATGAGTCTTACAAACAATATTTTGGTCCATTTGCTTATAATCTCTAATAGATCATAATACCAGAATCTGTAATACTAGAATTTCAAGTTTTACCTTCCCCAGATGACTATAAATATTTAACGTGAAGATGGAGGAAGGAAACCATGAGCCAAGGAAGGTGCATGACCTCTAGAAGCTAGAAGCCAAGTAAATGGACTCTTCCCTAGAGTTTCCAGAAAGGAATACAGCCCTGCCAACACCTCGATTTTAACCCAATGAGATCCATTTCAGACTTCTGAGATACAGAAGATAATATATTTGTGTGGTTTTTAGTTATTTAAAGATTTTATTTTTTAGAGTAGTTTCAGGTTCATAGCAAAATTAACTGGAATGTACAGAGATTTCTCATATACCCTCTGACCACCAACAGGCATAGCCTCCCCCATTATCAACATCTCCACCAAAGTGGTGCACTTGTTACAATTGATGAAACTACATTGATACATTGTTATCACCAAAGGCCAGAGTTTACATTATAGTTCACTCTTGGTCCTATACAGCTCTATGGGGTTGGACCATGTATGATGACATGTATCCAAATTATAGTATCATACAGAGTATCTCACTGCCCTAAACATCCTCTGTGCTCTGCCTGTCTATCTTTTCCTCCCCCCTACATGTGTGTGGTTTTAATCCACTGTTGGTGGTAATTTGTTACAGCAGCAACAAAAAACTAATATGAGATGATGATGATAGGGAATATGAACATACATAACATATTATATTTGAAATCAGAGTGAACTGATTTTCTTTAATAACTTCAGATTGTTTTTTCATGTCATGGCTCTCCTTCTGTCTGACAGTTTATAAAAATTTGCAAAAAGATTTTTTTCAATATTATTCTATGTTGTATCTAGAACACCCTCAAATATTTTTAGTATATAGATGATACTTGCTACAGTGTTTAGTGGTGATGTAATTTTTTCATTATTTTCATTTTAAAGATTATTCAGAAAGGGATAAGTATATGACTATCCATCTTCTCAGATACTAAGATTATTAAATCTTTATAACAGAATAAAATTTTTAAAATCGCAACCCAGGAAATTTATACCAATTTACATTTCTGCCAGCAGTGTATCACTCTAATCTGGTTCATACTTAAGTCAATTAACACATGCATCAATTAATATGATTAGTTCTTTTCTAAACTTTGCCAATTTTGTAAATTAAAAAAAGCTTTTGGTGCCATTCTTTAATTCTGATTAATGTTGGCCATGTATAACTGATTATTAATTATTTGAAGATATTTTTAACTGTTTTGTAAATAGTTAATTCAACTCAAGTGAAAAAATTGTAAACACTGTATTCAAGGTAATTTATGTTTGAAACATGCAAAACTCTCACAGAAAGAAATGAACTATATAAATGGCAAACAGAAAACAATTATATTTAATGTCTCATTACCTGTTTAAATTACTTCATTAATGAGAGAACATGAAACTTGAGAGAAAGTAAAGCAGAATGAGAAAGCGGTTTCATACAAGTTGCATGTGAAAATAAAACTTCTTGGAGAAATGGTCTGTGCTATTTAATGTTAACTATAGAAGGCTTTCTGTGGGAGTGTCAGAATAGTCATAAGTCAATATGAAACATTTAATATCAAAATATTAAATAACATGGGGAAAATATTCAACTTACTATTGTCATTGTGAATATAACAAATGATTAGTTAATATTTAGATGTATATCAATAATTATTTCAATAATTTATAAATGCATAAATTTTCAAAAATTCACTATGGGTTTTCAAATTTGCTATGAATGTGTTGAAAATAAAAATTTCTGAATTTATAGATGAAACTCATTAACTTAGACGTTTTGTCTATATCTACATGAATAAAGAGCAAATATCTTTATATTTCAAGTTGGGTTCTCTAAAATGGCAATATTGGTTTATAATAAATCAATTAATAGCCAAATCTAAGAAAGAAAAATAGTTGATCTTAATAGTTTTAAAACATTTATGGTAGTAATATATGATTGAAAGATTGACAAACTATAGTAACTTATCTGTCATACATTTTTAGTAACTTTTTAGCAGCCCATGGTGTCTATTAATCATATATTTTTCTCTCTACATGAATTTGCCTAGTACAAACAGAAACATTTGCTTCATTTAACATTCTTCTCATGAACACGTTCTGAAAATCACAATTATAGAAACCTTTTTTGACATGTTTACATAAGATCCATAGGAATATATAAACAAAAAATAAAGCAACTGAGATGCAGTCATTCATACAGTAATGATAAACTCTGTAATTCTCTTAACCTGCAGATTTGTTTCACATCGTGGATTACAAATGACATACAATGATGATAGTTGCCATTGTCAGCCATGGAGAGATTATTTAATTATACTGTATTCTACATTTTCACGTGAGTGAATTAAGAAAGATGTTAAGGCCAAATGCACAGCATTTCCTACAAGCTGCATAGATAAGTAAATAAATCAAACGATTATTTCCTAATCACACTAGCAACCATGAATAGGCTCAACAAAAGTCAAGCAGTAGTAATCGCCTCCTTAGGCTATTTAATTTATCATGGTGGCGGTTGAAATAGGAGTCTCTGCAAAGACTCTCAGTGGAATAGCATATAAAGCACGGCCAGTAACAGTCTATGATTAGTAGACTAATACAATAAGGAAAATTTAAAAGGTGCAATTGAAATATTTAAGAAGAGCTATTGGTGATTAAATGTGTATAATATAGTTGTGCAGTGAGTTATTTCTGATGCTTTAGATGGAAGTATCTGTGGCTCACAATATAGATAGGCAATATGTATTTTTATAACAATAAAATTTGACTAAAATTAACTCTATCCTTCAGGCATTTGGCTTTCTTCAAAATCACACTAGTAAGATAATATTGAACAGAAGCTAGTTGGGCAAGTGAGCAGATATCTAACACCCTCTCCTCATCACATATTATTCTTGAAATAAAATACTAAACACAAAAATCTGGGGGCTGGCCCAGTGGTGTTGTGGTTGAGTTTGCATGCTCGGCTTTGGTGGCTGGGGGTTCGCAGGTTCAGATCCCAGGTGAGGACTTACTCACCTCTCATCAAGCCATGCTGTGGTGGCGACCCACATACAAAATAGAGGAAGATTGGCAACAGATGTTAGCTTGGGGCCAATCTTCCTCACACACACACACAAAAAAACAAAACTGGAAAAATCTGCAAGTGCACTGGAAATGTTTTATAAGATTTAGAGATATTCCATGCATGAGGGATCTTTATTATTAACAATGAGGGTGGAATCATGTTTAAGAACTATGCACAAGCTCACTGTCCAATCAAAAAAGTGAAAAATGACCTTGACAAAATTGAGTTAAATCTTTACCATGGCTTTTTGAGGATCCCATTCAAGAGAGACTATAGGATCTGCAGGAACTAAACTATCTCACATCTTTAATAAGCAACATTTAAATTCACTACTAAGACTCTAAGGTGAGAGTAAGTACCTGATTGTAGTATTCAAATATGCAGAGAAAAAAATACAGGTGAGGAAAGGGAGTGGTAAATAAACATCTATGATCTACACAAAATCTTATTTTGTGAAGATATACTGTAGAAAACTCTCTCCTCCATTCCCAAACTATCGAACTCTAAAATGTAAAATAAATATATTTTTTATATAAATAAGAGTCTTTTTTCTTAAATGGGATGCATACAGAAATTTTGATACTTTCAAGTAGAACCTACTGAGTTCTGACAGATCCCACTCCCACTTCTAATTTAAATGGTACAGATCAATTGTGAATGCGTAGAGTGCCTCAAAACAGTTAAGCAAATAGAAAAAAAGGCTGTCAAAATTCAAATGTATTTCATTAGAAGTGAAAACCACAGACAACTCACTGTGAAATGATCTAATAAACAAAAATAACTAGCATTGAAATTTTTGAGTTATACCATCAATAGGATTCAGGGAGATGTTGTATATGTGCAAAGAGACAAGTGTTTATGAAAAAATAATCAAATGAGCAATTAATACACAGGACTGAAAAAAAAGCCACATTTTCCGCTTTCAAATTATGATGGAGGTAGTGAAGAAAAATCACTGCAAATATCACTGCAGACTCTTGAACTACTGATACCCTCTGGGGAATGTATTCACTCCTGGAAAAGAAAGGATCTGACAGTAATTTAAACCTGGAAATCCTTGGTAACCCAAGTCTGGTCCTGGACCGGTAGCATCCAGGAGCTACTTAGAAATGCAAAATCCTGGACCCCACTCAAAACCTCCTCTTCTTTTTTTTTTAAACAAAATTAACTACTGAGTCACATGCAAATTAAAATGGTCAAGCATCATCCTAAGGTCAATGATTCTCGAGTGGCCTGAGGGTTTACCATCTGAAGTCCTTTGCAGCCTGCAAGGGCAATGAATAGGATCTGTGAGATAATATAGCTGTGAAAAATGAATTTACTGGCACAGTTCTGATCAAAAATGATATGTCGAACTCAGAAGTTCTTTTATACATAACCTAGTATTTTCCTCATATTCTTTGTCACTATTCATTCCCACACTCATTCCTAAATTTTTGCCATGTGGAACGAAATGGACCATGTTTTGCTGTGTCCTTAATAATTGCTTATTTATTTTGCATTGTTTTTTGTAATTATGAAGTATGATTATCATTCTAAAAGAGGCCTCCAATTTATCCTTTCAGCATATTTTCTTTTATGCCTCTGTTTTTGTTTTTGACAGAATGTAGCATTCTGAAGTTTGTTTTTAATGCCTCCTACCTGTTTTTGTTTTGTTTTCATTTTTTTTGAACACAGGCCCCTGGCTTCCACGACTTCACTCAATTTAATTATAATTTAACTCCTGAAACTCTTTCCTTCTTAGTAAAATACATTATCTTCTAAATAACCCATGCATTAAATAATTAAGTAGAAGATATCTTAAAACCTTATCACAATTTAGAGGAAGACTAAAGTGAGATGCAGGACCAAACCAGTTGATCCAGTCTATGAATAATAGGAATTATAGAAAAAGGGATAAGAATAAAATAAATAAGATGATAAAATTTTGCTATTTAAAATTTAAAAATTGAATGTTTGCAAAATATTACAGACAAAAGCAATGTAATAAAAAAGTACTTAAAAGCATTACCTACAAAAAAAATCAAGAAAACATTCAAAAAAACATAGTGGAGCAGAATCATCACTAGATAGAAGCAAATGGAGCTACATCCGTAGAGATCAGAAAAAGTAGTTTAGGTCCTATACATAGAAAAATATATGAAAGAACCAGGAAACTTTCCAAATAAATGACTTGAAGGCCTGTGTCCAAATTATGAACTATATCAGGAGAAAAGTTTTGAAAAATATTTTTTTTAAAAGATGAAAGACAGTAACTATCAAATGCAACCGAATACAGAATTTTCTAAACAATTGTTTAGACTGTGGTTGACATTAGATTGTGGAAAGAATCTGGGCAGTGGATGGAATGACAGAAGCTTGTAATATTTCAACCATGAGTTTGGGAAAATTAAAAATCCAAACATATTTTCAACCAAATAGAAAAATATAAATTGAGAAAATCTTATTCAGTAGTGTTTTAAGAATATAAACTAGGATATTAATCTGCAATTTTTCATTATGTAGCAAAAAGCAAATAAAAATTTGATACCATGTTACGTTAAAAATAAAAATATAGATACAATAAATATTGGCAAGAAATGGCGAAATGGAAAATTTCAGGCACTGATGCTAAGAGAATGAAATGATATAGCCATTTTGGAGAGCAGTTTGTCATCATTTAGTGAACCTGAACTCTACAATTCTACTCTTGGGAATATACTCCATAAAACTCTAGCAAAGTCATGAAAAAGGATATGAGTGAGAATATTCATTACAGTGTTACCTGTGATAGTGAAGCCTTGCAAAATCATAAATGTTCATCAGTTCTTGAAAGGAAAGATAAAATGTGGCATATGCACACCATGTAATAATCCAGCTTTCAAAATATATTGATTAGTTTTTCACAGAGCAATTTTGAATAGTCTAAAGAAATGTTGAGTAAAATAAATAAGTTCAACAAATAGTTCAGCACAATCCATCGATGTGTAGCAATACAGCCCATATACTTTAAAAACAAAATATAACAATACATATTGTTTATAGATTTATCATTATATAAATAAATTTATGGCAGACTGAGTGTAAAGCATGAAACAACTATATGAAAGTGGTTCCTATAGGGAAGGAGGCCTATTTAGGTTGAAATAAATGCATATTGATAGTCATTGATTAAATGTTAACTAATTTTTATTTGCGGTTATTATTTTAAAAAATGCCATTATAATCTTACTTCATTGGAAATTGAATTTCGTCTTGATCTTTTGGGAAAGATTTTTCTGGGGGTGGGCAGGATACTTCTTGTGACAAAGCAAAATTTTTTTTGTAATGTCTGAATATGGCATTATATCTCTGATGCCTTGGGTGAAGTAAATATGGATCTCAAAACTTGAAGGAACATGAAGAAAATGAGTATTTGAACCCCTGTGGATGAATGTAAGAAAATTAAAGATATTTGAAAATTTTAGTAGCTATGAAAAGCAATTGCTATTGTGAAGCCTGCTGCTTTCTCTTAAAACATGGCAATAATGTGTAAATTAAATTGCAACAGGAAGTGTATATTATAGGACAATACCCTAGTTGCTTTTCATGCAGAGGTAGATAAATGGAAAATATGATAATTATATAGCAAAAGGGATCAAAAAAGATATTTAATCATCTTAAGGCATTTAAAATTCGCCACTTGCAGAAAAAAGACTAGTTATTTTTTTAAAACTCAAATTGAAAGGAGTTGCTTTCAAGATAATAGTGATTCAAGAAAGATATATTGGGCTAAAATATAAATTTTAATAAAATTGAAGGATATGTTATTTATTAATAAATGTTTCTTATAGGTCAGAAAGGAAAGAGACTAGAATAGCCAATTTGGTACTTTAGGCATAATGAACTATGTGAACATATGGTGAAGTAGTTTCTCCTCACAAAATGGATATTGCAGGAATGCATTCTTTGTGTGAAATCTGCTAAGATGAAGATTATTTCTTCTCTGAAATATATTAAAATTTCATAATAAAACTGTTTTAAAACTATTTCAACAATAGTGTTCCTTGATGCAAAATAATTTTGATCATGTAAATTATTAGTCTTTAATGTTGACAGTACTGTTCAATAGTTTGGTGTTATAATCCAATTTTTAGGTAGCAGAATGAAGATGAAAGTGATTAAGCAAGCTGGCCATTGTCCTTCAGAAAATCTAAAGAATAGATATAATATTTCAGAAAGATGTAAATACAATGATAAAGGCACATTTCCCTCGGAACAATATAGAAGGTCTATCATGTTTCCTTGCTCTTATCAGGTCAAAAATGAAAAATACATCACCCCTGATTAACGCCTACGTAATTACCTGTGTTCTCCCTCACAGCAACTGATCCCTGGAAAATACCTTGTATTATGACACCTGTTAACATAGGTGCTCACTCAACTTTTATCTTCCATCGTGTTCAAGATGCTGTTTTCAACACAGCCTCCAGAGAACGAAGGGAGAGATTGTTCTCTCTGCCTTATAGGTTAGGCTCTTCTGCCATACTTTACCTGAGGAATTCTAGCTTAGCTGGGCAGGTTCTCCCTTTGACCCAATTATAGCTGGGAACTAGGTGTAACATTTGTAGCTGCTTTGAGATATTGTTGATAAAGGCAGGCCTTTAGAACAAGCAGTGTTCAGAGTCCAATTAAGTTCAGATTGTGAGACTAGGGTCAGGCACATCATGGGACTGGGAGAAGAGAAAAAATAGGTGACTGTCTTTACATATCGAGATCAGCAGGGTTCTAACCAAAACTGCTTCATAAAAATACTAAGATGTTATTTGTATTATTTGCCATTATCCCTATGTTGACATTTCGTTTGATGCAAAAGCAATGGGGGCCAAAACCACTGGTGCCTGAAGTAAGGCAATTACAAGTTGACATAATAGTCATGATCTTCAACACGAGGTATAGGACAAAAGAGCATTAAAAAGCCAGTTTCAGTAACAAATGTCCTTGATGAAGCCGTACATATTAACTTATTAATATTCTTAAATCTCAATGCTTTTTAATATCCCATATGATGAAATGAGAAATACAAGGCACTTCTGCTTCATACCAACGTACAATAGTTATATCAAGGAAAAGTACTTTTGAAGGAATGACTTAATAGACAAACTATGATTATTCACATTTGGGTATTTGGCAGATATTTTCTTGAAAATGAATGAAGTAAGCGTGTCATTTCAAGGAAAACAGCAAATTCGCTGCCGATGACAAAATGTGAGCTTTCAAGTACAAATTAGTATTTTGGAAAACTTGCATCTGCCATCTTAAGCTTGACATGTTCTCAACACTTAAAGAATTTTCTGATGGCATTGGTCGTGATTAAGGAATGTGATCTTAATGTTGTTGAAGGAAATATGCCAATATTTGGAAGATCTGCAGAATCAATAAAACTGTTTTTCACACTATGAATGCATAGTTACAAAATTACATATAGGCGAAATAAAATTGAACAGAGCAAGACAGATCAATAGATTTTAAGGAAACATAGTACAAATGTTCTCTGATATGACTTTAGACTCCACATTGTAACTAACCCTTAAACTACAACTAATCAAGTTTTGGTAGAGTATTAAATGGGATTATTTACAATTACCTTAAAAAGGTGTTTAAATGCTCCTTCCTTATTCAATGTCATATATGAATACCTTTTTCCAAATATGTCAAACAAGTAGCATATTGCAACATT
Source organism: Tapirus indicus (assembly GCA_031878705.1). Taxonomy (NCBI): domain Eukaryota; kingdom Metazoa; phylum Chordata; class Mammalia; order Perissodactyla; family Tapiridae; genus Tapirus; species Tapirus indicus. The sequence goes on from CM062936.1 coordinate 20,569,264, forward strand.
TTGAATGCGAAGCAGATTATGAAAATCCAAGTGATTTCTATTACATCAGACATTTTACAGTGTTACAAAGATCTTTAATTATTGCTACTCTTCACGTTACATTTTCATTCTAGAAAATATATTTTCCCATAATTCATGTTAATAATGAGATTATTTGTTAAAACAGATAAACATTTTTAAATTTCTCAGTTTTAAATTTTCATGTAGCATATATTGATAGATAACGCCTCCTATAAACGAGGACATTTTGGAGTCCTCAATGATTTTTAAGAGGTTAAAGGGTCCAGAATCCAAGAGGCTGAGAACTTGTGACCTAGTACTAGCAGAGTGGTCACCACCCTGTCACTGAGCTGGCAGCTTGCTGAAGGTTTCTAGGCTGATTTGGTACATTAGACTTGTTTCCAGGTTTTAGTGAGTAAAGTCGATTGCCCTGCGGGCCTTGCGTTTACACGTACATCTTTACACTCTTTACAGTTAGGCCAACTCGTACTGCACTGAAAGAATATTGTTTAGAAATAGATACTAAATTGGCAAATTTGGGGAGAAGTAGCATTTTTTAGTATTAAATCTTCCCAATTTTGAGCATATTTCCAATTTTTCTTTCATACATTATTTTTGTAATATTTGATAAGTTTTGACATTATTATGGATTATTTGTCTTGTTTATTTATATCTAAGATGGTAGAGTTGTTATTTTTGATTGATAAAAATGTAATAATGTTTTTACTATGATATTTAGGTGATTTAGGTGTGTATTATCAGAATAGAAGAAAATATTACTTTTGAATAGTTATCTAACCATATCACCAAAATCCTTTATTAATTTTAGTATTTATTAAACTGGAATTGCTCATTTTTCCAGTATTAAAATATTTTGTTGAATTTTCTTATAGTCATTTCAATTTTATTAAGCTTATTCCATTGATTGCATTTTCTTGATAATACCCAGTAATAAATGCAATAGCAGGGTCCTTCCTTAATTCATGATTTTCATGGACATGTTTTTAATATTTTATATCTTAGGTTAATAATTACTCATTAATATTATTAAAAGATCTTTCTGATATTTAGTAATTTATTTTATTCCTATCTTATTAAGAGTTTGCATGAGAAATATCAGCATATTTCTAAAGCTATAGGTTGAAATTCTTTAAATAAAATTGGAATATTCTGTTTTTTAACAGTCAGGAAAAAGGAGATAATTGATCATTTCAAATCTCTTCTATGTTAACTTAACTCTAACTTGATTAATTCTGACCATTTTTATTTTGATACATCCACCCCTTTTTGAGCCAAAAGCAATTTGAAATAATGTCACTTACTTCTCCTATTCAGTCATTTTTTTCACTACATTTTAAATGTTGATTGCTTGATACCTATAGATGTCTTCCTTACATTTTTTTCATTATTATACATTTTTTTATCTCTATGAAATTCTCTCTTTAGATTGTTTAGGAATTTTCTCCTAAAATTCTACCTTTGTGATAAAAGACAATATTATTCCTGGGTTTTTTTTCTTTTTCTTTCAATTGACTTCATACCTTTTTGCCCATGAGTTTATACAAATACTTTCTTTACCAATTTGTTTTAAGTATGTATTTAACCTGAATAGACTTGAGATTTGTTTTTTAATCTACTTGAAAAACTCTGTATTTTAATTAGAGAGCATTTAGTGTAATGATAGCTATGTTTTGATGCCTCGATTAATTATTTTAAAATGTATAGAGGGAAATTGAGCAAGCAAAACGGAACAAAAGGCACTTCAGATATCAATCTGAGTTTCTGAATTATTTTACTGAGAAGAATAGAAGTGTCAGGGAATGATACTGTCTACGATGTGGTTTTAAGTAAGTGGCTAAAATGTTACGGAGAAAAATATCACTGGACGTAAAGAACTCAAGAAACTGCAGATTCAAGGTAATGGTTTGTTTATCTACATGGCCATTAAAGTCTCCAGGGGTAATGAAACAATGACTACAGAAACGAAAACTCTGAATCAAGTGCCACTGATCAAGGGAGAATATAGTGAGCATCTTGGGCATTGAGTGTGGTAAACCTGACAGTTGAAACATAAAAGTCATTACTGTTTTTCAAACACATCCATAGGTATCATGTTGTGTTTACAATCTTTAACTATAATTTTCACTTCCAATGAATTAGATGGGTTCAGTTTCTAGTTCCAGAAAATAACTGCACATTTAATGGAAAAAAATTATTTTACTTATAGTAATAATTTTTCAGTTTATCCTAGTTTGGCCTGAAAATTGATCTGTTATTTTGTAATCCCTAGGAGGCCAAATGGGAAAAGCTGAATAATTTATGGGGTCTAGTCCAAGTGAAAATGTGAGGGTCCTTGTTCAAAAATTAAGAATTTCAAGACAGTGATAGTAGAGCATTAAACCACGTGTGGAGTCCTTCTGATCACAGGGCCTTATAACAACTATGCAAGCGGCATGCCTAGGAAGCCAGCCTAGTGCCAAGGTAAATGTTTAAAATAATATACATTGAATTTTGTTTTTGATGCTTCAACAAGTTTATTAGATACTAAGGCTCATGTCCCTAGCCCAGGCATCGAACTTAGTCACTTCTGCTTAGGGAGAAAGTTCTCATGGCAGAATGATATAAAGAAGAAAAGAGGAAAATCTGGGAATTTACTGCTAAACATACATCATGTCTTGACCTATCACTTATTCCAGTTGTTCAGATTAGATAAATAATCCCTGTTGTGGCAAGGGTGAGAGAAAATTGGAGCAGAAAGAAAGCAATAAGATTGCCACTGGTGAGAATCTCTGAGCAGAAGACTTTCTTCCTGACTACGAAGTTAACTTCAAGGAGAATGATATAGGTGCAGCAGGCAAATTTGGAGAAGTGAGTATAGAAGACACCAATGTTCCGGGGCCGCCCGGTGGCGCAGCGGTTCAGTCCGCGCTTGGCAGCCCGGGGTTCGCGAGTTCGGATCCCGGTCGCCCGCCGACGCACCGCCTGTCAGCCATGCCGTGGTGGCGTCCCATATAAAGTAGAGGAATATGGGCACGATGTTAGCCCAGGGCCAGTCTTCCTCAAGCAAAAAGAGGAAGATTAGCAATGGATGTTAGCTCAGGGCTGGTCTTCCCCACACACACAAAAAAAGAAGACACCAATGTTCACCTCTCAGGGGACACACTATGGCACACAGTCTCTAAACCACCAGGGTGACAAAATGGTAAAGTAGAATCTGCTTTGTGGAATAAAAGTGGAGGGATCCTCAAATTCTTCCATAAGCCAGTGGAAAAAAATGGAAGATGAGTGAAGCTTCCCACGGCCACTAAATGGCCTGAGAGCTAGCTGAGTGAACAGACTGCCTGAAGAGATCTTTTCCTTTTAGAAGATGGGAAGCCTCAGTTGAAATTGTTCTATCCATTTATTCAGATATCCAGTCTGGGAGGAGGTCCTTTAAGAGTTACCAATAGGAGATCTGATGGTACCTGAGGAGAGGGATGCTTTGATTAGCAGCCACTTCAGAACACACCAAGATGTAGGAGTAGGCATCTCCTCTCCAATGATGCCACGTGACTTGATAAGACTTCAGCATTTAGAATTAATCCCTGGAAGAAGGTAGGGAAAATGCTCATGATGGCTGAGTTTTCTGGAGATTTTATAATTACATAGTCTTCCTCCTGGTATAATTAGTGTTTGTTAACTTGAAGTATAGAAAAATAACTTTCCTTTCCATGTATATCTGAGGTTTTATTTTTAAGATATTATACTCACTAAACTAATATTTATCTTTTTCTCCATTAAAAACCTACACTTTAACAGTAAATGTTTATTCATGCATGTAAGAACAGGAAAATCTTATTAAATAGATTTTCAAAATCATTTATGAAGAAATAATGTATTATTTTTGTAAAATTTAATTACTTAAGACATTGCTAAACTTATATAATACATTTTAAATTGCTGAATGTAAATGGTTCATCATATTAAGACAGATTAATAGAATCACTTTACCAAAAACATAAATCTATTTTTGAACAATTCCACATGACGTATTAGGCAGACACTTTTTAACCTCAGGGCAACAAGTTTTCATATCACTTTTTCTGTGTTTCTCTCTATTTTGATTCTCTTATGCCAACAACAAATAATAGAACTAGAACATTTGCTATTTGTATTTATTTTCACTTTTACTATGCCTGTTTTGAAATGGCTCCAAGGTTTAATATGTTGAACTCTCATGTTCTAAAATAAATCTAAACTTTTAGAATGTTGTAAAGGAAAATTTATTCTACATAATATACATTCAAATCATCAAGGCAGATTGATTTTATGCTGATTTGTTATATAAATTCAACAGGCCCCACACATATCTGTCATGGAATCTCCCCATAATTTTGAACTAGGAGTAAATTATTTCACCTAAAATAGTCAATAACCCATATTTCAATTAACTATATTACCATTAATAGGTTAATTTATTAATTGAAATCAGGGATCATCTCTGTATTAGTTGGTTAGAGCTGCCATAACAAAGTGTCACAAACTGAGCGGCTTAAACAACAGAAATTATCATTTCACAGTTCTGGAGGCTAGAAGTCTGAGATCAACGTATCTGCAGGGTTGGCTCCTTCTGGAGCCTGTGAGGGAGAATCGGTTCAATGCCTCTCCTCTAGTTTCTTGTGGTTTGCCTGCAGTTTTGGCCATTCCTTGGCTTGTGACAGCATCACTTCAATCTTCGCAAGGCATTCTCCCTGTGAATCTGACCCTATGTCCAAATTTCTCCCATTTTATAATGACATAGTCATATCGAATTGGAGCCCACCCTAATGACCTCATCTTAACTTGATCATCTATTTCCACATAAAATCACATTCATAGGAACTGGGAGTTAGGAATTCAGCATCTTTTGGGGTGACACAATTCAACACACGACGCTTCCTTTTTCAAATATAGTGTGCTTCAGGCATTTAGTTAATACCAGATATCCAAAAGTTGACCCACTGTAAATTTTCCTCATTTCCTCCAGTTACTGCATCATTTTAAGATTATGATTGGGGACAAAGAGAGGTTCTCTTGGTTTCTCGACCTAAGCTGATATCCAAGCCAGCTTCTCAGCAAGTATTGCGTTGGGAATTTCAGCATGACTCTGGTTTATAGGCGAATGGATTCCAACTCCTAGTGACTCTGTGGACAGCAGAATAGAAACCTGCACCGTCTTCTCTGGCGCTCTATCAGACAATGCCCCGCTGCTATTCATAGGGTTTTCATGGCCAGTTGTTTCAGAAGTGGGTGGCCGGGTCCTTCCACCTAGTCTGTCTTAGTCTGGAAGCTCCCCTGAAACCTGTTCACCATGGGTGACCCTGCTGGTATTTGAAATACCAGTGGTCTAGCTTTCAGCATCACCGCACCATGTACCCGCCACAGTATGACAACTGACAGATAAGTGGTGTGGATCCCTGACTGGGAAATGAACCCAGGCTGCAGCGGTAAGAGTGCCAAATCATGACTGCTAGACTCTCAGGGCTGGCATGAGTCTAGTAGTTGTCACTAATTCTCCATTTACTATTCTTTTGGGAGCCCCATAGAGAAGAAGTTTGATTAATAAGTACTTATATTATTTCTATGGCACTGGAAAAACATGATCCAATCATAGCTGGTTATTCAACATGACCTTTAACAAGAGATTTCTCTTAGAAATGCCTGATCACAGCCCATTAACTTGAAAACTTTGTGGTTAACTATAGGATTATTCCCATCTCAGACATCAAGAAACCACATATGAAAATATGTATTTCCTGTGCCAAATTTAGAGGCAAAGGGCATTGCAGGGGTATCATCTGTCTTGTTAAGACACATTTCCCAAGGACAGTATGAAGGACCTGGCTGAAATCAAGCACACAATATTAATACTTAGACAGGTACCTGACATTTCATCAGAGGACCCACAAGCCTTTGGAGTGGCAGCAATGAGTCTTGAACACACTTTTGAATTGTGGAGGGATGAGTGGGTAAAGAAAGGATGAGGAAGCTAAATAATCTTATCCTTTCTTTCTACCTCCTCCTGAATAAACATACTTTTATTTTAAAAACCCAGGTTTCAGGAATGACTAATTAGCATAAACCATATGTTGAAATAAAGAGGCCTAGAATAAACTATCCATAATGATGGTGCATTCATGACTCTCCTTTGTTCTTTTTAACTTTGTTTTAATTCCTTATTTGATTTTATGGGTAGGGCCAAATACTAAAATCTGAGCTCAGCAGCAAAGAAATTGCTACTGGGGAGGCCTAGTGAACCTGAAGATTTCAGCTTTAGTTGCTAATTTGTTCCTGAACTGAGAAAATAGTGTGAAGCATCCCTCCATGCCTGGCAGCTATTCTCCATGAAATATCCCATATGACCTTAATTTTGACTAAACATGTATGGTCTAGGTCAAGGTTGCTGGATGTGTCTAACTTGGAGTCTCTGAAGAAAGTGGCACCAGACAAGGCTTTCTTAGGTAAAGAAAGGTTTTGAAAATAAGTGACAATAAATCTGTGACCTGAAGGATGAACTGGTGTTTTCCAGGTGATGATGGAGTGGTGGAGTGTTGCAGGCATTGGACTGTAGTCAAGGAAGCACTTGACGTGTTCAGGGACCTAAGAGGAGTTGAGTAACATTAAGGAAGGAGAGAGTTTTGGGGATTTGAGGCTGCAGGAGAATTAATGGTAAGATAATGATTTGCCTTGATTGTATGTATTTTAAGCAGCGCAGCAGTCAGCAACTTATTCACATTTATGTCTGAGAGGCAGAGAACAAATTAGGAGATGGTTGAAGTAATAGAGGGAAAAAACATGATTCTAGTATAAACTATAGAAGTGGCAGAAGTATAGAAAACATGATTATATTCAATAGTATGAGACAAGAGAGCATACTAATCAGGACTAGAAGCTTATGATACAATATGATAGATGTAGGTTTAAACACCATCATCATTTGTTTCTTCCCTCCTTCCTTCCCTCCTTTTAAACAAGTCCCAATCAATTTCAAGGGATTTAAATCATACAAAGTATGTTTTTTCATAAAAAGAAATTAAATTGGAAATCAATAGTAAAGAAACAAGAAAAAGTCACAAGTATGTGGAAATTAACAACACTATTCATAACATCCAATGGGCCAAAGAGAAATCACAAGAGAAGTTAGAAAATACTTTGAGGTAAATTAAAACAAAAACACAACAAACCAAAACTTGTGAGATGAAGCTGAAGCAATGCTTACAGTGAAATGTATAGCTATAAATGACTATGTTACAATAAAAAAGAGAGATCTCTAATCAATAACATAAACATATACCTTAACTAGGAAATAACCCTCAGGAAACTGCTAGTCAACCCAGTCCAGCAGCATAAACATACTTCACCAAGACCAACCGGGATTAACCTCAAGAAGGCAAGATTGATTGAACTCAGGAAAATCAACCAATCTAATACATCCTATTGATAGCATGAATGACAAAAGAAAAACACATTCTATTCAATTGATGCAGAAAAAACACTTGAAAGAAATTTGATACCATTTCATGATAAAAAACACTCAACAAACAAAGAAAAGAAGGGAACTTCCTCAACCTGATAAAGGGCATTTATGAAATACTCACAGCTAACATCATACTTAATGGGATAAAATTGAACCCACCCCCCAGGATCAGAAACAAGATAAGGATGCTTGCTTTCACCACTTCTCTTCTACCTTGAGCTGAAGGTTCTAGCTAGAACAATTAGGCAAGGAAAAGAACAAAGACATCCAGATTGCAAAGGAAAAAGTAAACTTCTCTCTATTTGCTGATGACACGATCTTTTATATCGGGATCGAAGGAATCCACAAAAAAACTTTTACAACGGGATTAAGGCTGGATTTATAGATCAATGCAATAAAATGCAGAGTCCAGAAATGAATTCTAACATATATGGTCATTTCATCAAGGAGTCAATTAATTTCATGAAGGGTACCTTGAAAATTCAGTGGGGAAAGAATAGTTTTTTCAACAAATGGTTTTGGGACAACTCAGAAAAAAACACAGGAGTACATTTGTGTGATCTTGGATAGTTTTGAAACCAAAAACATAAGTAACAAGAGAAGAAATAGATAAAGTCGACTTCATCAAAATTAAAAATGTTTATGCTTCAAAGGACACCATCAAGAAAATACAAGCCATGGAATGGGAGAAAATATTTGAAAATTACATGTTAGGCAAGAGACTTGTATCTGAAATTTACAAAGAACTTTTACAACTCAACAAGAAAAAGACAATAACTCACTTAAAAATTGGGCAAATGATTTGAAAAACATGTCTTCAAGATATGCAAATGCCCAGTAAGCATATGGTAAGATACTTTATATTAATTATTAGGGAAATGAAAATCAAAACCACAAGATAACACTTCACACCAACTAGGATGGCTACAGTAGATATTAAGAGCTGGCTAAGATATGAAGTGGAACCCTCATACATTGCTTTTGGGATTTGAAAATGTGCAGCCAGTTTAGAAAACACTTTGGCAATTCCTCAAAATGTTAACCATAGTTACTATATGACCTAGAATCCCATTCCTATGTAAGGAAGAAAACTGAAATTATGTTTACACAAAAATGTACACGCAAGAGTTCACAGAGGAGTTATTCATAACAGTCAATAAACAGAAACAACTCAAATGCTCATCAATTTATGAATGGGTAAATAAGATACATATATCCATATAAGGGAATATTATTTGGAACAATAATGAATGAATGGTACATATTACAACATGGATAAAAACTTTGTACTAAGTGAAAGAAGTCAGTCAGAAAGGACCATACATTATATGATTCCATTTGTATGGAAGGTCTAGAAAAGTCTTAAAATAGATTATTCTATGAACAATAGCAAGAAAGAAAACAGATTATTCGTTGCCGGTGAATGGGTGGAGAGAGATACTAAGATGGATTGTTAATAGTTACAGGGTTTATTTTTAAGGTGATGAAATTGTTTGAAATCAGATGATGGTCACAGTTCAACTCTGGGAATATACCAAACAAAACAAACGTTGAATTGTCCAATTTAAAAGGCTAAATTTTATGGTATTTTCATTATAAAATACAACTTTTAGTTTTGAAATAAGACCCTTACACAGTTAAGTGATCATCAATGTTTTATCATAGAAGATTTAGCTGTGGAGAATACTTGATTTTTTTCAAAATAAAATTAGGGTAATTTAAACAATATTCGCTTGTCACTTTTTTTGTTGGTGGTGCCTGGAAAAATAGGTATCATTTCTTTTTTGGATAAACTTATAGTTATTCATTTTGTTATGTTTCCTACCTTGTAATTCCTTGGGTCAACATTGTAAGAATAGTATTAAGTTACTTTGTCATATTCTCTCAATACATATTAATTGAATACTAACTTGGTGAATCCATGTGCAACTGGCTAATTTTATTTTGTGCATGTGATGGTGATATAGCTGTGAAATAGGTGATTCTATGGATCAGCATATCTGGAATGGTGTCTGAAAATCCTTCCTTCTTCACCGGTGTATGTGTACGCGCTCCCTAATTGTTCATTCAGTCAAGAAAGATGACTCTCCTCAATTCTTAAATTGTAAACTGGATTAGTAATTCTTTCCCCTTGAGAATACTAACTCACCCACGTACTTACTGCTTACATCATTTATATTTTTCATAATAAAAAAGATTTGTGAAGTATAGCATCTTAGATTATTTAACCCTAAATTGGTTCGCTATGGCAGCCATAACAAAGTACAACGAACTGCGTAGCTTAAAAAACAAATTTATTTTCTCACAATTCTGGAGGCTAGAAGTCTGAGACAGAAGTGTTGGCAGGGCTGGTTCCCTTTGAGGGCGGTAAGGGAGAATCTGTTTATGCCTCTTACCCAGCTTTTGGTGATTTGGCATTCCTTGGCTTGTGGAAGGATCACACCAATCTCCGCCTTCATCTCCACATGGCATTCTCCTTGTGTGAGTGTCTGTGTCCAAATTTCCCCTTTTTATAAACACAGCATTTATTTTGGATTGGGGCCCTTCCTATTGCAGTATGACTTCATCTTAATTGCATCTGCAACTGCCTATTTCCAAATAAGGTCATATTCTGAGGTACTGAAAGTTAGGATTTTGATATATGAATTTTGATGGGGTGGGGGAGGGGATACAATTCAACTCAACAAACCGCAAGTTTATTTAAATTGCATTGTATGTTCTTTTTACAAATGGTGTGTGTTTCACATTTTATATAAAAACTTAGTCTAAAATTGGTTCTATATACAAAATCTATCATGCTTTCAAATTACTTTGACAATAAATCAAAAAATAAAATAGTTAACATAATAAAAGCAGTTTATATGTCCCTAGCCAAGCATTGTCTCAAGGATTACCTTATGAAATGCTCTACACACTCATACCAAAAAATACTATTTCTTTATCCCTATGGTTGTCAAAACAACTGGAACCTCAAGTTGTTAAATAATCTTCCCATCTGTCATTTATCCCATGGCAGATGTATTTCAAATCCTGTGTCCTTACTGTACTCTACTGTCCAGAGCCTCCCAAAAACCAACCAGTGAATGATGTAAAAAAATGTTCACATAAAAGTCACACATTGCTTGAAAACTTCCAAAGTGTGTTACCAAATACAATTATTTTTAAAGAAAATAACAATATTACTTAGGGTTTATTTGAATAGACATTGTTTATCCATCTTCAAACGCCTTTACCCACGTTAACTTTTCTTCACTTAAACATATGTGAATGCCTAATACTTAAAAATAATACTCATCTATTTCTTTTTAAAGCTGAGATGTGAACCAAGGAAGCCTGTTCCCAAAAGTGAGATTTTAACCATTATGCACCTCCAGGAAACAGCTGTCAACTAGGAGGTGCTGTGAAAGACCAATCTATCCGATTTTATAATACAATCCTCAATTTTGAAGAAATAACAGCATAAGTAATTTTTAGAGTAATTTTTTCTTATGATTGCAATATATCTCCCATAGGTTAGAGGAAATATATTTAGTCTCATTTGATAAATGAGAGAGGCCGAAATAAATTCATGTATGTTCCGCCAGTTAGTTCATGGAAGTAGAAGTGAAAAAACTAATGTTTTAATTGTGAATTTAATGTTATTCCCATTGACCTACGTTACCTCCAAACCCACACTGGTTGTTGTTTGGCCTAAGGAACAAGTGTGCTGTTAATTAAAGAATATGAGGTAATTTATTTCCATACTTTGTTTTATCTATTTATAACTTTTATGCAACTCCATAGGTCTGAATTCAAAGTTCTCTCTTACTTTGCTGATTTCATTCACAATAAAACATGGACATCAGTGTATTTTAGGGCTACAAACTCGTGGTTACATTTGAATTAAACCTCAGCTCACTGATAATTAATTATATTAAAGAAACTGTCAGGTAATCTCTGTTGTAAAATTACAAGTATCAGAATTTGCAACCATCTTTGATCTTTGCTGCAGTTTGCTAATGAAATTAATCAACTTAAAGAACCTGAATTTTTCCCTAAAAATTTTTGTATATAATCTTAATTGAGTTCCTTTTGCTAGCATTATTAATTCACGTTTTTGCCTTTGATGGGTAATTTGCACATGTTAGTTGTTTACAGATTTCAGGCTTAATGTTAAAACCTAACATTTAATGTAACTTTCTTTTGATACTGATTTCAGAAAGTATCAGCTCTGGAAGGTGAAGACAGATAAAACAGTCTTGAGAAAAGAAAAGTAAATGTGATGAGAAAAGAGGCAACAGCAACCACAACACAAAAGATCTGAGCACAGATTTCTGCTGGAAAAGCAAATATTGTGGCAAGAAAATTGTGAGGTTTCTTTCTATCTCCTAAATAGTAAGTTTATTTTCACTTTCCTATTTTTGTTTTATTTTAAAGTCAGCCAAGTGGAATTATGAATAAGCATTTTATAATTTCTATTCTTTCCCTTGACATGGCAATTTACAAATATATATATATATATATATATATATATATATATATATATATTTCCCTAAAATTAAAAGGACACATCTTTTAATAAATTGATTAGTTGTGTAAATTTTATTTTTATAATTTTTGTAGTCTAGTGTTTATATTTTATAAGGATATTTTGACAATATATTCAGTCACAGTTAAAGTAAAAATATTAATTTTCAGTAATAATTTTCTAACTTTTCTCAGCTAGGGCCACTTATCTGAATAAAAACATGCTTTGCAAATCAGTATTTACAACATAAACTTCTTTTCCTGTGAATACTTTCAGGCTTATCACAAAGCTCGTGAAGATCACACTCTCCATTTCAGTTAATGCGTTCTGTGAAAACTTTCTTTTAAATCAGAAAAAGAAAAGCAGCTTCTTCAACCTAGAATGTTTATGCCAATCATAAAAGAAATCAACTTGTGTAAAATTGGTTCTACAAAGGATGTGTTAACTGCAACAGAGTTCAATGCACATGGAAAATGTTAGATGGAGACTAAGACTTGAACATTTTTTTAATTAAAAAAAGCTCATTAATTTTGAGTTTGTCAGCTCAATAACCTAAATATGTCCACCAAATAATGGAGTCATTATCATTAAACCCTTTGTAGATTTGGAAATAAATAAAGGCATACCTCGGAGATACTGTGGGTTCGGTTCCAGACCACCCCAATAAAGCGAGTCACAGGAAATTTTTGGTTTCCCAGTGCATGTAAAAGTGATGTTTACACTGTATACTGTAGGCTATTAAGTGTGCAATAGCCTTGTATCTAAAAAACAAAGTACATATCTTAATTAAAAAATAATTTATTGCTAACTATCATCTGAGCCTTCAGAGAGGCATCATCTTTTGCTGGTGGAGGATCTAGTAAAAAACACAGTATCTGCGAAGCTTAATAAAGAGAAACACAATAAAATGAGGTATGCCTGTATCAGTAAAACAGGTTTCCTTCAGTTACATTTTTTCCTTCCTGCCCCCACCCGTGAATGGAGAAACTGTTCTTTAGCCCCTGCGAAGGATTAGGAAAAAAATAGTAATTTCTTAATTTATTGATTATAAATCCAGAAATGATAAACTTTTATGCAAATTAAGAAAGTTCTACAGCTATAACAACTGGCACCAGGAGGAACCATGCTAGTTAAAGATATTGGTATGTAAAATTACATTAGGTTTAATTCACTATTTTGAGCCAGGATTGTCTTCTTTTGCAATTCAGGTTTTTTTTTCTGGTATAGGTACACATTGGAAGGGTATATTTAATTGTTAATTTATGTACATGTGTTTCTAGGTGATTTATGGAGAAAAGAAGGGGTGAAGTGGGTGAGCTAAGGAGGATAGTGAGAGAAGGGAAATAGATACAATCAATTCTAGAGTTTAAATGAGAACTAAACAGTCCTCCACCCACGGCAGTTTAATCTCCATAGAGATTAAGGACTAAATGAAGGACTAAATAAAGGACTAAATAAAATATACTCCCAAAAGATATTATCAATGTTTATTTAAGTGTTCAAGGAACAGAAATAAAACATCATACATAGTCACATGTGTCATGTCATCATCTCAACAATGCAGAAAAAGCATTTGAAAATATTTAACATCCATTCGTGATAAAAATTCTCAACAAAGTGTGTATAGATGGAATGTACCTCAACAAAATAAAGGCCATATATGACAAGCCCACAGCTAACCTCACACACTCAGTGTTGAAAAGCTGAAAGTGATCTTTCCCCTAAGACCACCAAGAAGACAAAGATGCCCACTCTTGCCACTTTGATTACATAGTAATGGAAGTCCAGCCAGACGAATTAGGCAGGAAAAAGAAAAGGCATCCAAATCAGAAAAGAAGAAATAAAACTGTCTCTATTTGCAGATGACATGATATTAAATATAGAAAACCCTAGAGACTCCATCAAAAAAATGGTAGAATTAATAAATGAGTCAAGTTGCAGGATACAAAATCAACATACAAAAATCTGTTGCATTTCTATACACTAATAACAGACTATCAGAAAGAGAAATTAAGAAAACAATCCCATTTCTAATTGCATCAAAATGAATAAAATACTTTGGTATAAATTTGCCAAGAAGGTGAAAGACCTTGTACACTGAAAAGTATAAGATACCGATGAAAGAAATTGAGGAAGACACAAACAAATGGAATGATATTCTGTGCTCATGGATTGGAAGAATATTGTGAAAATGTCCATACTACCCAAAACAATATACAGATTTAATGCAATCCCTATCACAATCCCAATGGTATTTTTCACAGAAATAGAACAAATAACCCAAAAATTTGTATGGAACCAAGACCCTGAATAGCCAAAGCAATCTTGAGAAGGAAATACAAAGCTGGAGGCACCACATTTCCTGATTTCAAACTATATTACAAAACTATAATAATCAGAACAGCATGGCATTGGCATAAGATAGACACATAGATCAACGGAATAGAATAGAGAGCCCAGAAATAAAACCCATGCATATTTGATCAATTGATTTACCACAAAGGAGCCAAGAATATACAATGGGAAAAGGACAGTCTCTTCAATATATGGTGTTGGAAAGACTCGAAAGCCACATGCCAAAGAATGAAACTGGACCCCTGTCTTACTCCATACAAAAAAATCAATTCAAAATGGACTGAAGACTTGAATGTAAGAACTGAAATAGTAAAATTCCTAGAAGAAAACATAAGTGATAAACATCTATACATTGGTCTTGGCAATGATTTTTTGGATTTGATACCAAAAGCAAAGGCAACAAAAGCAAAAATGAACAAGTGGGACTATATCAAACTAAGAAGCCTCTGCACAGCAAAGGAAACTGTTAGCAAAATGAAAAGTTTCCTTACGGAATGGGAGAAAATATTTATGAACCATTTATCTATCTGGTAACAGGTTAATATACAAGATAAATAATTCACAACTCAATAGAAAAAATAAAACAATCTGATTACAAAATGGGCAGAGGAACTGACTAGATATTTTTCCAAAGACATGCAAATGGCCAACAGGTAAATAAAAAGGTGCTCAACATTACTAATCATCAGGGAAATGCAAATCAAAACCACAATAAGATATCACCTCCCACCTGTAAGAATGGTTATCATCAAAAAAACAAGGGATAAGTGTTGGTGAGAATGCAGAGAAAAGGGCACCCTTGTGTACTGTTATTGATAACATAAATTGGTATAGCCAATATGGAAAACATTATGGTTTTGCAAATTGTGACAGAGACTAAGTCAAGAGTTATCAGATTCATCAATTGCTGCCCACTTTGCCGATATGACTTGAAAAAAAAGAGAGATCTAGATCATATGTTTTAGGTATTTAAATGTCCGGGACAGAAGATAAATGCCTTGAGGCTAAAGGTTGTATTTTCATCTTCAGTTCTAGTTTATATTTCTTCCTCTTGAAGAGATAAGAGGGATACCATGAGAGAGAAAACAAATTAATTAAATTCATGATGAAGGACACGTTATAAATATCTGAAACAAGTTTCCTAACGTTTTTATTTTCTATCTCATACGAATCTTATGAGAACGTGTTTCAGAGCAAAGATTTACTAGAGAAAGGGAAAAAATAATGAAGAAAAGCAATGAGTTTGGCAAAAGGAGAATTTCCACACTGGGAACAAGGTTAGGTTAGATGATTTGTTAAGAGATATTCTTCCGTTAAGAGTCATTAAATCTCTTCCTCTAAATTGCACTCATTGTCAGAACTCAAGGGCAGAGGGGTCAGCAGATGTAAGGCCCCTGCTTATCCAGCTCCCCTGTGGATGGAAGAGCTAGTCCCTGTGCGCTGCTGGTCACAGTGTGGGTCTACGCTTCAGCAGACCCTTCCCCACTATGGCTCTACCTTCCTAAAATACAAAGGCATGGGTGACCTTGTCATTGGGTACCAACTATTTTGAGCTTGCCTGTCCAAGTTTCTTCACTTACAAGTCGTCTGTTTAGACATTTGGAAATGCCTAGAGACCTTGGGAGGACTGAGATCAATTGCAGCCTCGACGTTACTCATCATGCACCTATGTTAGATAAAAGTGTACTCTTGAATTATATGTACACATGTGTGTGTTTATGGAGCTCACACATTTAAACATTGGAAACTGAATACAATTTCTAAAAGCCAAGCATGTGTCAAAGAAAAACCAGAGCTGGACAGTAGTTAAAGCAGTAAAAACAGATTTTATTCGGGACTATTGTAGTAGAGGAAATCTCAGTATAGAACTGGACTTAATTCTAAATACAGAATTTATAGCCAAGGAGCAGGGTAGGGGGACAGTGGATGGAGAATTACAAAGAGGAAACATCAGGAGTAAGGGGGATTCTAGCTAAACGATTTAAGGATTCTTTGCTAAGACAGGCCAGGGTGATCAGATCACCTGGTGGATGGTGGAGGGTAAGGAACACAATCAGATATAAAAAATGGAGAGTTCTGGTTAAATGGACTTTGCAGAGCTCTTGCTAAACCTGAATTTTATAGGAGAGTGCACCGATGGGCCTATGAGAAGATTCAGAAGCCTGTTTAAAGTTTGGTCAAGCAAAGAATCTGTGCCACACGTTAAAATGTAACATTTCAAAATGTCTACAAATTAGGTATGAAAGGAAAAAATTTATCTAATAATTGCAAATTATGATTGTTCTATTTTCAAAATAATTTGAAGAAAATAGTAATTAAGTAAATATAAGATACATACCAAATTATATATTAGTATTGTTAAATTTACAGAAAAATATTGAACTGAGAATTGAAGCCACACTGAAAATTAGGAGTGTCGTTTTATATTTAGAGCCACTTGCTGGAATTTAATCATGGATGGAATTCACAGAAATGAAAGTTTTGTTACAAAGTAATATATCCTTTGAATGTCCAACTCCTTCTTCCACAGTATCCTTCCATTTGCAATATTGTAGCTGAGAAATATCACCCTAGTCCTTCCCTATTAGACTAGTACTTTAGACAATACCCTTTGAAAGGAAAACATAGAAAAACAACTCAAACCAGCGAAGTGACAAAAGATAATCTATTGGAATGTTAGAGGTTTGGCAATGGAATTAAAGGATTTAAATATCAACTCATGTGATGTGCAGGAAAAGAGCTGGACTTCAAAGTATTGGATTCAGGGGGCTTGCTTTCTGTCTCATATCTGTTGTATACTATATCGTCTTCATTCTCCTGCTGCATATTTGCTTCTTCAATATCTTGGGGAATATAAGAACCAACAGGTTCCAAACTGAATCATGTAATTGCTACCATCCAGAAGGACTCAATGATATCATTATTTACAATAAAAATATTCCAATGGAAAAAAATCCTGTTGGTTTGTTTCATTTAAAACCCACCCAGCAGTATTGAATTGTGGTAGACTCTATAAGCAAACACTAGCAGAGATGAGGTCCATTTGTGTAGTTAGGGAAGTGGTACAACCCCTTTACACAGCTTGTCTGGAGCAAAGTCAAGGATAGTTCTGAGGCGACAAGGGCTCTGGTCAAAGGGCAACGTGGATATCTTCCATAATGGCTCATGAATAATATTTAAACCAACTCATTCCATTTTTTGGACAGTTACAAACTTCATAAGAATAAAGTGAATCTTAATTTTAAGCAAAACCTACCAATTAGTCTTAGTCCTGACCTCTGGAGCTATGCCAGGGAATCCTCCATTACCTTACAAGTTATGTCTTCAAGCATTTGAAAATGTTTTCCACATTATGCACCGTTGTTCTTCATCGTTGCGTTTATACCTCAATATTCTGCTTATTTTCCTCCTGAATGCACTCCGCCTTACTATTGTATCCACTAAAATCGGCACCAAGAATTGAACAAAATCCTCTAGCTATGGAAAGTAAATATGAATTAGAGCGGAAGAATGAATCTACTACTTCTGAAATAAAACTATTTTTCTTTTTGCAGTGTGATTTTTTACTTATCTTTGTAGCCATATTAGTTCCCATTCTTAAAGTTGTGTTAAATTAGCACATATATTCATATCAAATAAATATTCTTTAAATTTCTTTCATGAAATACTGCCAAGCCAAATCTGCATAGTTAATTGGATATATTTTTTCCTCAAGAGAGTTTTATATCAATTTAATTGTTTGAATCCATTACTCAAATCTTGAAGATTTTATATAGTCATTTATGTTTAATTTTATCCTTTCATTATTTTTTACAATTTTCAAATATATGAATAAGAATTCTGTGAATACACATCTGAGAGTGTGGCTAAGATTTATACTTCAAGTTTACATTCTTTCACATAATATTGAAGTGTCATCAGCCATGTTACAATGAACGAAGTTCAACCTCAATTTAACCTAATCTCATCTATTATAGTGCATTAAACATTTTGAAGTATCTTGTATACTTAAGATATAAATTTATATATACATGTATGTGTATATACATATAATTTCATAAATGTGGCCATTTTCTAATAGAATGTGGTAAAACTACATGTATATTTTAGTGAATCTATGCTGGAATCTAGTGATCACCTCTTTTTCTAAGTACTTAAATAATATAGTCACCATATATAATTAGACATCCTTCACACTGAACTATAATTTAAAGAATTTGTTATGTTCTACCCTCTGTGGAGCATTTCTTTCTTTGTATTTTGGCTAGCTATGCAATACTCCTTAATTACTAATATATTACAAAGAAGCATTCTGAAATAATATATGCAAGGTTTTTGAACACTGGAAGTGAAGTTAATTTTAATTTGGAAATATCACTAAAAATAGTGAAGTAATCTCTTCCTAAATTCTTTTTTGAATACTTTTTGAATTCTTAGTTATAATCTTTATGTGATCCTCTTCGGATTTCAAATACTTTCCCTCTATAGGGTAAATGGCATTAAGAGTAGCTGAGAATTTTCATAGTAGTACGTCCTTTGTGGATACAGCATATTCCTCTCAAACATTAATTATTCATACTAATAAATTATTTTGTTAGGAGGCACTGTGCTATCTTTATTTCACAGATCCATTAATCTTAAAATATTTTTATTATAGATAGTATATTTTCTGGTCCTTCTTGTCTCGGGTTTTCTACAATTATACTACCATTTATGAACTGATATCAAACATTTCATGTGTATCCAATAATTCCTCTTTAAAACTTCTAAGCTTATTAGCCACTTTCATTTGCCATGAGGAACTTTAAAGTTTCTAAATCTTTAAAAGACTTAGAGGATCCTAAATTTAATCTTTACCTAAATGGTCAGACTTTTATGAAGAGGAACTAGGTCTTGTATACCTATTACCACTACTGCTCCAAATTTGATTCTAGAATACATTCTCCATATATACTTATTGAATGGTTGAAAAGGAAAAAAATAAAGGGCAGATCAACAAACAAAATTGGTACGGACATACACACACCACATGCATACAGACTGTTGCATCAAATAAGATGACAAACAAATAAACCCCCAAAATGTCATTTTTTTAAGAAAACAATTGTTAGCATCTATATGAAAAGTTTTAGAAATGTCCTGGCTGTTCAAAAAATGTCATAAAACCTTGAGAACATTAAAAAAGGAGAGACGATAATATGTATTATTTTCCTCTTTGTAGTGTTTCTTCTTTCTTATCTTCCAAGAATGTTTTCAACCTTTTCCAAGTTCTTTTAGTCACTAATGGTGTTCAGACCTTATTGCAGTGCATTTTTACTTGCCTATTTGATTCAGCTTTTAAGCAATCTTTAAAATTCAAGTAAAATTTTCTATTCTGCTGAGTCTGGCTAAATGCTATTGCTTATATATCAGTCAATGTGCTTATAAATCATGTAAAAGAAAGTACCTGCACTTTGTACAGTTGTTAAAGTCCCATCATGAATGATCATTTATGTTCTTATTTTAAATTATTTATCTTAAGAAGAGTTTTGTTATATTTTAAATATCCCAAGTGGGTATTTAAACTCTTTGGGGGCCAAATGTGTACCATTTAAGTAAAATTTACTAACTGTCAAGAAATGGCTCTATTTGAAGTGAGGAAAGTAGTGTGTCTCTGCCATGATGTAATGGCATGCCCTCGATGCGATTGTCATCCACACAGTCTGTGCAGTAAGAACTTAAAAGAGATTTGATAGAGGAGGGCATACAGGCTTTTCAGACTGAAAGATGTGTGTTCAAATCTTTTCTCTATCATTTGTTAGCTTTACAATATACTTATCAATTTACATAACTGTAAAATGAAGCTGTATCTTGCTCACTAAATTATGAAAATCAACTGAGATATATATCAAAAGCTTGGTATTTAGCATGTGTTAAATAAATGTTACTTTATTTCATATTTCCTAGATACGAGTGGACAAACTATTCCCTCTATTACTCAGAGAAGTGAAAATTCATTTTCCTATCTGTGTTAGTTTCCTAGGGCTGCCATAACAAAGCACTACAAACTGGGTGACTTAAAACAACCGAAATTTATTCTCTTGAAGTTCTGGCAGCTAGAATCTGAAAACAAGGTATTGACAGGGCCGTGTTCCCTCCAAAGTCTCTGGGGAAAAATCTGTTTTATGCCTTTCTTTTGGCTTCTAGTGTTACTGGCAATCCTTGGCATTCTTTGGCTTGTAACTACATAACTCCAATCTCTGTCTAGATCTTCATATAGCCATTTTCCTTCTGGGCCTGTGTCTGTGTTTTCACATGGCCTTCTTCTCTCTTACAAGGACACCAGTCATATTAGATTAGGGCCATACTAATGATGTCATCTTAACTGATTACGTCTGCAAAGACCCTATTGTAAATGTGACCTTATTTGACAGGTACAGGGATTGGAACTTCAAGATATTTCTTGGGAGGTGGGGACACAATTCAAACCATTTCTATTTCAAGAAATGTATTCCCATCCCAACCAATACTGCAATCTTTCCTCTTCTCAATTTATACACTTTTTGCACTCTGATTTAAAAATCGGATAAGCCTCCAAACAGTTATAGAAATGCTACATTTACCATTGTATTACCATGTAAAAAGTTTTTCTGCTTTCTTCAGTTTTGAAGTACACAACGTAATTATTATAGACAGGAGAAAATCTGAAAAATATGATTCCAATGCAATTAGTTTATTAAGCTACAAAGCATATAAGATTATATTAAATATTATAGAAACTAAAACTTTGGCCCTTTCCATCAATTGTTGAGAAAAATAAAGCATTCTTCCTGCTTCAATATGTTGTGTCCTTTGAAGCAACAGTGAAGTGAACCATTAAAAAGTAAATCACTCCATTGAACTGAAAAACAAACTCTGATTGGAAAAACTAATGCCCTAGGAAAAAGCAGGTTTTGTAATCTCGGCTTTCATGTCTCCTCATGTCTTTGATGGATGATGGAAAAAGCTAAATTCTAAACAAAGATGGCATAGTGACTACAATACTATTACTTCTTATTTTGCATATCAAGAGAAGTTTTAAAGAATCCCCCCAAATGTCAACCAAATGGAAGTGACAGGGCAGTGAAAAAAACCACCATATCAAATTTACCATTTTATAGTTTATTTCCTAATGACAAATGAGGCTTATCTATTTCATGGGTCTTCAATTTATTTGATGAAAAGAGGGAAGAAAAATTCATTCTTGGATTGCTTATATGACAACTGTTTTACAAGTTTTCAAACATAAAATTCATTTCACAATAATTCATATTTAATATACTTATCCATCTTGGCTATTTGGTATGTGTCATGTTAACAGAAATTTATATGATATTCACAGAGAAAAAGGTACATTTCTGAAGAAGGTAATTTATTAATAAAGCGAAGGAGTCCTCTTAGAGCGTGTTGGCTGGGAAGAATAGACTTACAGCCAATCTTAACTGAAAGGCAGATATAATCCTAGAATATACATTCATGACCCAAAATGTGTGAGTTACTTAACCATGAAATCAATAAAAGAATTAGAGCAAGGTAAAAAGAAGTTAGAAGTTCCAAATAGGACAGGAGCGGGTGACAATATTAAAGAAGATAAATAGGGCAGACCTGACTGTGAAGATAAAATCTGAGCAAAGGTATGGAGAAAGTCAGGCAACTGGCCAAGGGGAGGTCCAAGGCAAGAGCTTCCCAGGCAGAAAGACCAGATGGAGTAAGTGTCCTAAAGCAGGAGTGCCTGGTACACATGAAGGAGAACAAAGGGGCTACAGGAGGAAACTTAGTGGGAGAGAAAGAAGAGGGTACCAGAGAGGTAATAGGCACACGGTACTGTAATGTCTCCTAGACCCTTGGCTATAACTTTGAAAGGCCACCGCATGGGTTTGAGGGGTAGGCATGGCAGCATACTCTGTATCTTGCATTAAAGGGCCAGTTCTGGTTAAGATGATGAGAATAAATTGTAGGGAGTATGGGCAAAAGAATCCCAGAAACGTGTTGGATGGTATTGAAATCATCCTTGAAAGTAAGGATGGTTGATTGGACCAGCAATGTAGGTAGTGAGAAGCAATAAATTTCTGGTTATATTTTGAAGACAAGATTGACATGATTTTGTGATAAATTAGATGTCAAATGAGAGGAAGAAAATTGTGGGGGTTGAGAGGGAAGGTCAAGCATAATTCTCTTCTAAAGTTTGAACCTTACCAACTGGAGAGATGAAATTATCAACTGAGAGGAGGAGATGCGTGGGTGGATCAAATGTGAGTGTGTGTATGTGATTTGAAAGAGGGAATATCAGAAGCTCAGTTTTTGGTCAATTAAGTTGGAGATATCTATTTTCCATCCATTTAGCAACATCAAGTGATATTAGATGTACTTTGCACTCATCCTCTCCCACTATGATCTGTCATGGATGACTCAGAGAGGGAAGAAGAAGCATAGAAGTGTAAGGTGGGACAAGATTAGAAGACAGAATCAGTCGTCCCTTTCTTACTGCAGGCCGCAAGTGAGTCATCCACCCAATCTAATCTTGAGCAGAGACATAAAGCTTAAATGAGACAAGAGATGAAAGATTTAAATTGAACTGGATTATAGTTTTTCATATCCAAAAGTAACTGGAGATTTTCCTTTAGATAGTATTACTATGGAGATGGGGAGAAACAAGCATGCATCAGAGCAAAGTTAAAATAAAATATTTTCCAGTTTACACCCCAGAAAGATCAGTCAAATTGCCCAATCACTTAAATATGTCTAAGACATGTTTATTATAGTAAAATACATAGGAGACAGTCAAGTCTATGAAAGCATGGAACCATCAAAAATGTATTTTGCCATCTAGAGTCATGGACAGAATAGAATTTAATAATTGGACATGTGTGCAGCAAGACAAAATTGAGACATATTGAAATATGTTTAAGTAGAAATATATAGTTTATTGTGATAACAAGTTGAATGAAAATATTAAAAATAAGGCTGAAAACAGATTACAGGACTATTTTAAGGATGGGATAACAAAATGGGTGGTTTCTTGAATGCAATAATAAGGAATAAGGAGGCCATTTTATAGTGATTGGGGATCTATCCTTTTTTAATGTAGAATGTTATTTGCTACCCTATTAACAAGAGACATCTTAAGATGTAGTTTTATGTTTTCAAAACTGAGAAAATGTGTTTGTTTTTAGTAACATATCAGATGACATTTACAGAGAAACATCTCCTGGTAAAACACCTAAAAATACTGGACTGCCTGATAAAAGGCAACATAGTTTTAAGCATGTGTAAGGCTTGTGATAGAATAAAAGAACTGATCAGATACTAGATAGAGCAAAGCAAAGAAGAAGAAAGCATAATTGCTGGGGGTTGGGAGTTGGAAGATGCAAGTTAGAAGCTGCATCCATGCAAGTTAGAAGCCTGAATCAAGGAATTTCACAAAGAGAAAGACACTCCTGGAGAAAAGCAACATCAATGGGTAATGAATGGAATCAAAGAAAAACAAACCAGCACACAAATAAACCAGCATCATCCCACAAATTAGTTGTTTGCCTTGAGTAGAAAGAAAAACGAAGAAGGCTCCCCTCAGAAATCCTATTTTCAGTTCCCATCCTTGATTTCGGGTTGCACTCAAATTGAAGCCGAAGTTCACAGGCCTATGTGGTGTCAAAAAATAATAATATTTCTGCCTATGAAGATCCACCATAGGTGGTGCCACCAGAACTCTGGCAGAATGATGTGCAAATCCTCAAAGACATTAATTTTAAAGCTATAGGTAAAGTTCCAAGAAATGTGAACTCACATACCATTGAAAACATTGAGAAGGCAAGCCAATGTAGATGAAATAAAAACCCGCAGCATCAAATATAGAAATTAAGTTTGTTTAATAAAAAAATAAGGAATTTAAATATGAGGGAGAAATAAAGTGAATAAAATAGAAATATTTGGAAAGAAACAAAAAGAATTTCTAGAATTGCATAGATACACAGACACACACACTATGGAATGGGGTTCAAATTGTGTTCTATCTCTGGTTATGATATAGAAAGATATGAAAAACCTCCATTCTCACTAAAAAAAAATACAATGAAACAAGAAATTACTAGATAAACCAAAACATTATTTGCTGTAGACTGAATGTTTTGTCTCCCAAAATTCATATGTTGAAACCTAATTCCCAATGTGATGGTATTTGGAGGTGGGGCCTTTGGGAGGTGATTATGTCATGATGGGTGGAGTCCTCATAACAAAGGCTCCAGACAGCTCCCCTGTTCCTTCTACCTTGTGAGGACACAGTGAGAAGAAGGCTGGCCATGAACCGGGGAGCAGGTCCTCTCCAGACACTGAATCTGCCAGCTCCTAGATCTTGGACTTCTCAGCCTCCAGAACTGTGAGAAATAAATTTCTGTTGTTTATAAGCCATCAGTTTATAGTATTGTTATTGCAGCTCAGCTGGACCAAGACGTTATTCTTTAAAGCCATTGAAGTGCTATGCACACAAAACGATCAAATGACTAAACTCCAGGATGCCAGAGCCTTCCTAAGTGAGCAAGTTATGGAGTTTACCTCCTGGCGCCAGTTGCTGAGGTCTCAGGCTGGGCAGGTAGTAGAATAAGACTGCCAGAGAAGGACAGTTTTTGCTCAGGTGAGGAGGAGCCATAAAGCTTTAGATAATCTTGGGTATGGATCATTGAATTTGATTTTGGAAGAGACATTCACAAAAAGAATATTTTTCAATAAGTAATTCTTTTACACAGAAATATTGTCAAGAAAACAGATCATGGAGGGTGAGATGGAAAACATATTGAGAACACACAGTCTCCTAGTCTCACAGGGATGGGCTCTTACGGTCCTGTGGTTTAATGGTTTCCTAGTTTCATGGCTACAGCAGTTTGTCAGAGATGAAGTTTCACTGTCTCATGTTTAGGCAGTCTCAAAATCTCAGTCAGGTGATCAAAACAACTCACAAAATTGCTGTATTAAAGTTTGGTAGTCTCTAGCTGGAAGAGCCTCAATTTCACAGAATCAAGGTCCAATGCACTCAAAGATTGGCTAGTCTGAGTTCTAGCAGACTCAATGAGTGGTCTGAGACCCTCCTAGAAAAGAAGCCCAGCTCTATCTCCAAAGTGGTGGAAGTCTGAAGGGAAATGAGTCTAAATATAGATGCAAATAAATCTCCATTGAATTTCACTACTGATAAGATCAAAGATCTGAGCCCGACAACAGAGAAAGTCGGGGCCTATGCTGAAGAGAAAACAAATATCTTCTTAGATTCCCAATGTTTGGATCCCAAGTACCTATTAGAATAGTTAAGCAGAACCCAGCTACAAACCAGACTAGTCTTATTGATCAGTTCTTCTCTCCGGTTGCCTACCAGAGGAAAGGGCACATTCCTTGTCCCTGGAACAAAGGGAAGTGTGACGTAACCCTGCGTGGTTGGTAGAATTGCTATGGACCAGTTATTTTGATGTGCCTCCCATTTCCCCCTTCCCCTTTTCAAATGAGAGTGTCTACTTTGATTATCCTTTACTCACAACTGTGTGTTGGGTGTACTGTGGTAGAGGGCAGGGGAGTTGAGTAACATACCTTTTTTTATTTTACAGGTATTTGTATCTGAAACATTTCTCTAAGAAGCCACACCCAGGGGTCTCATCCTCATCTGGATCTAATTTAGATGATGAGACCCTGAACTTCCAGCAATTAGATGAAACTTTGGGAATCTTGGAAAAACATGAGTTTGCATGTCACGGCAATATATAGTTTGTAGAAGGTGATATATTGGGGATTTAAAATGGCAATAAGGTATGTGCCTCTCCTCCCGTGGAGAAATTGAGTTTCATTCTCTTTCCCTCAAGTCTTGGCTTATAATGAGTTTGTCCAGCAGAGTGATAGTAACACTGTGTCAGTTCTGGATGTGGGTTTTAAGAGTCCTGGAAATTTCTGTTTTCACCTTCTCAGACATGGGATTTACCTGTCAAGAGTGTTGGCTCCCCTGGGGGTGAGGACAAGAGGAGAGGTTGACCCGGAACCTCCCAGGCTTTCCAGTCGAGTCAGCAGGCATACCAACATGTTAGCTTGGATTTTGAGTCCTGGTCAAGCCTCCAGATGACTGTAGCCACATGGTGACTCCAGCTAAGATCAGCAGAATATCTCCTTACCTGAATCTGGCCCATAGTGCAGAACTGAGTAGGTGAAAGGTTGGTTTTTTAAGCCACTAAATTTAAGGGTACATTTTTACATGTCTTTTGGCCATTTAAACACCTCCTTTGCAGAGAGATGAAGGCTTTAGGCCTTTAATTTTTAATCTCAAAAACTTTTGGGCAGCCTTGTCCATTTCTCGTACCTCTGAAGTTTCCACACTGTCTTTCGAGGTTTCAGAATTCTGATTCTTTAAAGCCATGGATTTACTCCAGAAGTTTTACTTTTGTTACTTAACAACAGATGCAATAAATACTAACAGGGTAAGGTGACTTTTGCGTCTGCTAACCAGTGGAGATGGATGATTATTGTTCTAGCATCTTAGTAAAGCAGAACCAAAAGCAGTTACTGTTGCCTCAAGAGAAGTCCCCGCGGCGTCATAGATGTCAAAGTGTTTATCAAAGGCTTGTTTTATTCTTTCAGATAGTCAGCTGTTTTTTCTTTTACTTTATATATATTTATTTTAGACCCGCAAACGTCTTGAAACCATACACTTAGAAACTATTTTAAAAGCTCTCAGGCAAGTGCAGAGTAGGGCTGTTTGGGGGACAGTGACTAGGATTTTAGTCATTCTCTTGTCAAGTTTCCTGACACTGGAGAATATCTATGTGCTTAAGTCAAGGGTGATCTGTCTGCAGACTTTCTTTTAAGTCTTATAATTTTTAGTTCTACCTCAGATTTGAGGGATTTTTTAGCACACCTTTGAGGTAGTTTGTGTTTCATATTTCAAAGATATGATGTTCCCTCTGGCCAAGGAGTTTCCTTAACAGGGCCAGTGCAGGTGGGCTCCTTTTGAGAGTATTGAAATTAGACTATGTAATGAAAGAAGCTCATCTGATGACTTAGAGTGTTTGATTTGCTAGAGTATAACCCACAGTTTTAACATTAGCACACACACAATTCTTCTCTTTAGAAGTTTCCCCTAATTTCAAAATAACTGGATGGTAGAGAAGAATCCAGATTATTTCAATGAAGTCCAACTCAAGTTTGAACTGGCAGAGGTTGGGGTGTGATGACATTGTTCAGACTAATTGTGAATTTACACGTTCCCTTTTTGCATGTCAGTCTTTACTCAGGGTCCAAGAGGAAAACATACTGAGAGAACCAGCCGTGGTAACATCCTAACTCCCGCAGAGCATTAAATCAATGACTTTATTCTCAAGAGATGGAATTTCTTTTGAGGAGAGCTAGCAGAGTGGCCCATGGGATCCTATTAGAAGACTTTGGAGACTCTATTGCTGTCCACAAGTCCCCCAGGGAAGCCTTATAACTCAATGTTCACAAGTAACACTAAAACTGAATTATTCTTGACTCTCAAGAATCTCTAAGCAGAGCATGCCTGGGTTTTTTTGTTTTTTTGTTTTTTTTTTACTTAATTCATGCAAGGAAAAGTATTCATTCACTCTAAATTTCTTTCCTTCTAATTTCCTGATTATTTTCAATCTATATAGAGAAAATAATTGACTTTTTGGTCTCTTTAATTTTTCCTATTCACTGTACCCTTTCATTTTACATTATAGTGGAAAAGGTCAATTTAAGATATATTCAGGCTAGCAGCCCCCTACCAAAAATGATGCTTAAAGAAAATAATGTTCTTATGTCAGTGTTGATGAAATCTAAGTTAGCAGTCCATGCAAAATACCTTTGTTGAGAAATACGTGGCAGGATATGAAGATATCAAATTGTGAAAAAATTGATTTGCTTTGCACCTTACTTTGTTACCAGCAGGGGGAGGTAATGGGCATTAAAGTGTAAAAATTGGAGGGAAAGTACATAAATTATATATTTGTATAAAAAGCTAAGCTTAAAAATACTCTAGGCTATATGCTTTCAAAAGAGATAGAAAATATCAAAAAATTAGGTGCGTATGATGGAGGATAAGCATGTATAAGGTAACATTCTTTTTGACAATAATTATGTATTATTCCTGTAATTCTTCAAATATATTTTATCAACTTTCTGAGTTTATAGGTCCAAACAAGTAATTGCATCCCAAACAAGTAATTACTGACTTAAATTTTTCTTAAATAATAAGCAGAGTCAGATTTACATTTTTGCTTCAGCATTATTTGCTGGCTAATGAGGTCTGTGAATGTTTGTTTGTTACTTGTTTAGTTTGTTTGCTTTTAGGTCAATGTGTCACAAATAATTATCATCTTTCTACTTACAAATAAGCACATAATTGCTTGGTATCTGAATAAACATATCACCCCTAGTCCAGGGAGTATTGAAAAAGCTGATTTAAGTTAATCATCCCAGATCAGGGGGCCATCACCAGAATTCTAGAAGAAAGGGTAAATAGCATGAGGCGAAATCTGATTAAATCTTTCATGGGATTTGGAGGAAGTAAAAATTGTTTAAATTATTTGGGGGTGACATGTAGATATATACAACTTCAAAAATAGCTATTAATGTAATAACCTCTAGTAGAATTAGAATTACAAACACCTTTCAAACCAAAGAAAAACCTATTAATTTGGCAAGACATAGATAGTTTCATTTAGTTAGACATGAATGAAAAATTTAGGAAAAAAGAAAGTATAAACCAGTGAATATACCATAGATGAGGATTTCAAATACGTAAATATAAAAATATATTCAACTACTCCCTTGATGAAAGATTTTGTGTCCGATGTTTGACAGGAAAGGCAAAATTCAACTGAAGGCCGTCTCTATCTTGCACAGAACCACATTAACTGAAACTTGGGTATATGGGAACTGTGTCCTCTAGACATGCAAAAGTTTTAGCTAACATGATTCTATACAAAGGAAGGACTGCCTGTATATTTGTTATACATAAGCCATTGTATTAAAAAAAGACACACTAATTTTAAAACTAAATATTTACAAATATATACTTGCAAATACCTGGGTAACATTAATTAGAATGAAAACACAGGTAACAATACTAATACCATCCAAAATAGCATTTTGACCAAATGTCAAAAGCAAACTCTTTGGAGCCATCAGACTATTTATATCCATAAGCATTTATTTGGTAACCGCCGTGGCAGCTAAATAAGCAAACTCTAAGATAAGCAAGTAAGAATTGACAGATGCATTACCAGTCTGTCTTTGTCACATAATTTAAATTAAGTAATCAATAATTATGTACAGGAACTGAATGATATTATCGATGAGGTGGATTTAAGTGCTATCAGTAGAAATCTACAGAGACAAAGTACACTCATTTGATCAATAAAAACCTGAATTAAATTGTCATGTGAAAGACATCTTAAAAAGTCAAGAAAATCAAACTATACAGGAGTTGAATTATCAGGTTAAAATATTATAAAAGGAAACTTAATTGGTAAAGTTTTAAACAAACAAATGTGATTAATAAGTGTAAAATATAAAACAAGACCAACAATTGCGTTAAAAAGGAAAACAAATCTTCAGAAACCACTGGAAGTTCTAAGCTCAAGATCTGGTCAGAACTAAAAATCATTGAGTTAAATGAATTCAATATTTTAAAATCCAAGAATAATTTAAAGAAAGTAGGCTTCTTAATTAGTTAAAAATATGCTAGAGAATTAACTAAAATAGGGAGGATGTTGGAATCAAATTGACAAGTACATACGATTAATGCATTACAAAACAACTATACTTTGTATAATTAATAGTAAATTCAATAATGGATTCTTAAATTTAAAAAAAAGTCTGGAAATATAATTTTCTTCTGACAAATACAACTTATGTTTTATCCTTATATAAGTTTGGGGATTAAAGGGATGTTCTAAATTTCAGACAGTTAAAGATTTCTTAATCCTTCCTTTTGACTTTTTTGGCAGTATGATTCCCATTAAACATATCAGACTTCTGATCAATTTATTTCTACTTAGTTCCATGGTCCTATAACTGCACATAAAGTTATTTCCTAGCCATGGTTCTCAGTTCATTTTTGTTCCTTTGAGTCCCTCTGCTATAGACTGAATGTTTGTGCTCCCCAAGAATTCGTATGTTGAAACCTGATCAAACACAATGTAATTGTGTTTGAAGGTACAGCTTTTGAGAGGTGATTCGACCATAATGATGGAGCCGAGATGAATGAGATCAGTGCCTTTATAAAAGGAACCTCCTAGAGAGCTCACTCATCACATGAGGATACATTAAAAAGACAGCTGTCTATGAACTAGGAAGTGGGTCCTCACCAGACACTGAATCTGCAGGCGTCTTGATCTTGGACTTCACAGCCTCCAGAACTATGAGAAATACATTTCCATTGTTTATAAGCCACCCAGTCTGTTGCATTCCCTACTCACGTACCCACAGCAAGAGCAATCCTGCCACAACAAATGGGCACACACAGGGGACACTCCTTTAACATTTGGAACAGGTGACGAAAAGGAAGCACATTGCTGGGGCCCATAAGGCATCTTGCATAGACTACATTGCCAAGATTGGGAGACATAGCTGATCTTCCCAATAATAGATATAAACACAGAGAAATAGGTAAAATGAAGAGACAAAGGAATATATTCCAAATAAGGGAGCAGGAAAAATCCTCAGGAAAAGAACTAAATGAAACAGAGATAAACAATCTACCTGATAAAGAGTACAAACTAATACTCATAAGGATGCTCACTGATCTTGGGAGAAGAATAGATGAACACAATAAGAACATGAACGAAGAATTGGAAGATATAAAAAACAACCAATCAGAACCGAAGAATACAATGTTGGAAATGAAAAATTCACTAGCGGGAATCAACAGCAGACTAGATGACACAGAAGGATGAATCAGTTATCTGGATGAAATAGTAAAGGAAATCACCCAAGCTGAACAGAAAACAGAATTAAAAAGAATGAAGACAGTCTAAGGCCCCTCTGGGACAACATCAAGCATACTAACATCCATACTGTAGGTGTCCCAGAAGGAGACGAGAGAGACAAAGGGGCAGAGAACTCATCTGAAGAAATAACAGCTGAAAACTTCCGTAACCTGGGAAAGGAAACAGACATCCAGGTATAGAAAGAGCAGGGAACATCAAACAAGATGAACCCAAAGAGGCCCAAATCAAGACCATTATAATTAAAATATCAAGAACTGAAGAGAGAAGCCTAAAATCTACAAGAGAAAAGCAACCAGTTATATACAAAGCAAACCCCATAAGGCTAACAGCTGACTTTTAAGCAGGAACCTGATAGGCTAGAAGGGAGTGACACAGCATATTCAGTGCTGAAAAGAAAAAGCCTACAGCGAGAATGCTCTACCCAGTAAGTAGAGTATTGCTTCCACATTTGCCTTATTCCAAGTCTATTCTCCACATCAGTTCTCATTCAAAATACAAGATCAAACTGCCTAGCTGGTGACTTCTGAGTATTTCTCCCAAGGTCTATCGCTTCTAACTCCCAATTTAGTTAGTTTCATCAAGTAATAAAGCTTTAGATAGATGAGGATATTGCTGCACTTTTCTACAAAATTAACCATTCTAATGGATTGTTTTTCAAGTCTCTCAATATAATATTCCAGTCTCTTAATACAATATAATTACCCTCTGTTATCAAGCTCTAATTTTTCCCAAAAGTATATGAGGCTACTTTTAAAAATCGTAATACTTTTCTGTAAGATTAGAACTACTTTGTATAGGAATATCTTCTGCTTTTTTTCCTCTCAATGACATTTGAAGTTAACACTTGAATATAACATGTGCTTAAGTGCATACAAAATATGTTTTTATCTAGGTACGTATAAATATGTTTTTTAAGAACATAGAAAAGCAGCCACAAATACAGATTTCTCTAGTTTCTCAGCTACTGAAGAACCTCTACTGACTACAGAATCAATATATTTTTGTCATTTGGGCTATAATGGGAAGTTATAGGATTATTTACACGATTAGCCCTTGGATCGTTTGAACTAACAAACGAATGAAAGTCAGCTTAGCGGCTGGACAGGAAGCTCATATAAGTTGGTGGCATGTTTATCCTGGGCTGGGGTGGAAAGTATGGAAACGCAGTGTGTTCTATGCAGGGCTGCCGTCCAGCATAGATGTGGAATCTGGGCAGACACAGGCAGCTCCATCAGTCATCCACCAGCTTCTCCACTTTGCTTCTAAGGGTATAAAACTATTTAGTTGGAAAATTTTAAAAAAAGTTAAAAGCTACTAAATATTTTTTTGAATTACAAAACAGTGCTGTAGTTCTTTAGCGGAAGTATACAAATCTTTACTTGAATTATTAAAAAGTAATGCATGTGACACCTGAATGTAATGTGGTCTTCCAGATAGGATCCTGGGACAAAGGACATTGGGTACAAACTAAGGAAGTCTGAACAAAATACATACTTTAGTTAATAACAATGCACGAATATTGGTTCATTAATTGTAATCAATGTACCATACACATATAAGATGTTAATAGGGAAAAATGAATGTGGGATATATGGAAATTTTATCTCTTCAATTTCAGTAAATTTATAATTGTTCTAAAAATAGTCTTTATAAAAAATTATACACAAACTATTACACACACTTGGCAAACACTTGCCCATGAATCTAGCCCTTAGCCAAATGTGGTATAGCAAAATTTTAAAATATAGTAACCATGGTAGATAATAACAATACTGAGGAATATCATCATCAGTGTCAAAATAGAAGTAAAACTAGTGCTAGGTCACACTTGAGAACTCAAATGAGAGTGAAAATATTTTCTGTCCAGTGGTACTTTCTACAGATTCTTCCAGAAAAAGAGCAATAGCATCCTAATACTTCAACATAAGAATTATTTGCTGTTTCCAATAGAGTCCTGGGTGATAAAGACAAACAGATCAATGATATTTCAATATATGAGAAAACCTCTTAACACTTTTTTCTCAACTTTAAGAATAACGGCTAGTTAAAACTATAGGAGCAAACATCTTGGGCATGTGCATAAAAATGCTGAGGAAGAAATCCCTTTAGTACCATCTATCCTACTGCCTGACTTGATTGATGTGAATGAGCTGATACAAAGATATGTAGCAGACAGAGCAGGTGTGAGATGGCAGAGTAGGAACACAGTACAAATATGATATTCTCAACGTGAAGACACCATAGGAAAGAAAATCGCAAACTTTTACCATGGAATTCCAGGTTTCCTCATTTAATTAGTCCTTTCCTGGTTCACCCAAGTCTCAGCAGTTTGTTTGTACTATACCTGCTTAGGCAAAAAAAGTCTATTTAAAAACTGTTTATCAGAGATCTTATTTTTTAAGGAAATATTAGAGGAAAATTAGAGTGAGTGGTCATTTGAGAAACTATTCAGGTTTATAGCTTTGCCCTGTGACATCAAAGTCTGTAGATGCCTCGTCCACATCCCTTTGGCCTATCCTAGAGTTCACCAGCAGTTTCTGTGACTAGTTCCCATTTATGCCAAGGGCTTCCTACCTCAGGCACTTGGTCTCTTTTCCTGAAGTTGTCTCAGGTCCTGAGTGGCGGACGGGAATTTCAAGGGGGAATGTTAACACCCTTCGCAGTCACCTTCAAAAATAAGAGAGAGGAGCTGGAGGACAAATATTCCAGGAGTACTGAGACTCAATTGCCCATGGTAGTCACCTAGTCATTAACTTGACTTCCTTTCCTGTCCATTTCTCTCTCATTCAGTACGTTCTAGAATTACTGCCTAAATAAACTGATCAAACCATAACCCACGCTTCAGGGTCCATTTCTTACAGGATATGAATTTAGATATGGCTATACTCCTTAAAGGGGATAAGAAGTTTTAGACTTCTATAAACCATTCCAACTGTATGCTATAATTCTCAATATAGTGTATTTTTGTATAGGATTGACATGAGAATCATCTATCCGGAGGAAAAAAGAAACCAATGAAAAACTATGATGACGCTGACAGAAATGACCTAAGAATATTAAAAGAAAATAAAGAAACTGATTTTAAAGAGAGTATTTAAATTAGTCTACCATTAACATATACTAATTCTCCAAATTTTTTCACATATTGTTTTCTGTTTTTTTTTAAAACAATGACGCATTCAAAATATATGATGACAAAAAAGAAGGTTTTAATAATAAGGATGTTTCAAGTTTTCCCCATCTTTGAACTGAAGGAAAAATCCACAAAAATACATGAAATTCAAATATAATTGTGGTTATAGTTATATACCTATAGAAAAGCATATTTTATGGAAAATTTGATAAATTTCTATTGGTCATATCTTACTTGAAGGATTATGTGAAAAAAACAGAAAATCTGAAGGTAAAGTCATATTGATAATCAATAGTATAGCCATCTATCTTTACTTCTCTATCATCAATGAAAACTTTTACTCCCTCCAGAAATGCTTTTTTATTTACCACCTGTGGTTTGTAGTTCATATATAGTTTTGGTACATTACATGAGGAAAATATTCATAGGGAAACTTACTTTACTGGAGGAACAGGGGAAGGTATGAAGTTAGGTTAGAAACAAAAGTGGTAACTTTCAGTAAAGATGGACATTTTCACATAATCTCTGGAAAATGATACATTTAGGGAGACAAATATGCTGAAATTCATCAGATGTTCTATTGTTGTGTCCAAAGGAAAAAATAAGAGCCCAAAGCACAAAGTGTGATAAAGCAGAGCTGAGTCACCTGGAAGCTCTGATGACAGAGTCATTCCTCATCCCAATGACAACACAGAAAATGGTTTCTAATCATCAGCTGAGCAGAGACTGGTTTATTAATACCTGTTTCAGGGAGATCTCATGAAGTGTTCATGGGAGAAATTATGACAGAAAAATGGTAACTTTTATCTCATTGAATTTTGTGATGGGTCTATATAAATAAAAATTTTGATCCTGTTTGCTTTACATGTTCTGAGTGATGTAATTGATAAATTGAGGAAGTCAGTAAGTCAGCTCATTCATTGCTTGTGGATGAATGCTAAATAACAGAAGCAGCAAGAAATCATCTGAAAATGGAAATACTGAAAAAGACCCATTTATGACATAGGGTTAACACTGTCAAATCCGGTATTTTCTCCAGTATTATTCCCCTTCCCATTGACATCTCTTATAGTTTGGAATATTACAATTTCTGAGACGTGAAGACTTAGTACCAGGACTGTAACTGACATTTCCTCTTATTCCCAGTGATTCCCGGAAAAAAAGAACAACTCCAAATAAATCTTCTAGTGAACATGCTAAAAAATAGACCTCCTCGTAGACACGCAAACGGGATTTATAGTATGGAGCGTTCTTATCTGACATGCTTTTTAGTAAAATAAATCTCTGTCTAGGCTGCTTACTGTAACTAAACTTGGAATTTGGAGATTTTGAGGAGTTGGAATTCTGTCTGGATAGAGAATGAGGTCAGTCCCATATGCTGATTATATAATGAGGTGTAAGAAAAATATTCTATAAGCAAATGGCTTACACTGTGAAGCAATGTCAGCACATATCTTATTTCAAACCGATGTCACATGTGAAGTCTGAAACCAGCAAGCATCCTGATGCCACAGAGGAAGGAGCTTTAAAGGCAAGCTGCACATGAAGGTCTCAGATTTCCCCAAGTGAAACTTCCACCTGTTGCTTATGTGATTAGTGAATTTCACACTAGTTTCCATCATAAGAGCTATGATTCATCCGAGCCTGACTTGACAATTTAATCTGTTGTGCTATCATGTTCTAATTTTAGGAATCAGTTTTTGTTTTACCAGAGAAGAATGGGACTCTTAATCATTTTGCTGATAGAAAGATCTTTGGGTCTAGGTATTCTTCTAGGCAAGGTTATAACATCATGGTATTTAAAATTAAGTGACCAAGATAATAAACATGTAAAATAAAGCAGTGTTAGAGGGAAGTGCTAGCCGGGTCAAGGAAGGGCTCTCTGTAAAGTAGATATTTGGCTAAAGTTCTGAACAAGTAGAAGAACTAAGCAATGTATGTTTCTGAGCAACAGAATACTAGACAGAGAGAAGAGAGAGTCCATCAGCTGAGGTGGAAATGAGTTTGTTGTGTATGTTTGAAAAATGAAAAGAATGCTGGTGTCTTAGACTGGATTTCCTTAGAAGCAAAATCTAAGACAAAGGCTTGAATTCAATAAATTTAATTTTGGAAGTGATCCATTGGTCAAGAGTGGACACAGGAAAGAGTGAAACAGAGAAAACTAATTTAAGGGTGTTTTGAGCTGATCACTACTGTGGAAAAATGGGGTTCAACCCTACAGGGGAGCCTCTCATGAGCCATGTAAAATGGATCTCAGAATTTTCCACAAAGGAACTCAGAAGAGACAATTTAATTCACCAACACTCATCTCATTGATCAAGATTCATTCCTATGCATTAACTTATTCGTATTTCTGGGTTTGCAAATTTTCAGAATGGCTAAGACTTTCTACATGGAAGCAGAAGAGAAGCCCCTTGGGCAGACAGTAAGATTTACATGTAGTAAATATTAGGCATGTATTCTGGTTGTGCCTGGGTACAGATGGTTGTTGAAGCAATGGCAAGAGTGCAACGCTAGACTGGAAGATTGGGCTAGGACGTAAGAAGTGTTCAATTCACTCCACCCTTTGCACTAATCAGCTTCAGTCCGTGTGTGTTAAATCTGATACATTCTAGAACTTCAAGATAATGACTGGCTTCATTATCTTTGACATTTTTAATGACTACAGTTGAGTGGAATAAGCTGATACAACTGGGTTCTGAGGCCATATTTAATACTCACCTCTCTCTTCTACCACCCATTTTAGAGTTCTCGTATTTTCCCAACACTTCAATATGTCTAGATTTCTGGCACAGTGAGGTGGTTCTGACCCACCTAACCAAGGAGTCGGAATGTTCAGTTGCTTTATACTTGTTAAGATTTAGTCATTACAATTGCCCATTGACACTTATCATTGGTCATAAAGCACCCAGGAACACCCTTGGGAATGCCTTAGGCCCTGACATTCTGCTTCCTGAACCATTGTGTGGAAGCAATCTCAGTATCTTGTGAATACACGGTTAAGTCTTTCTTAATGGTGGGATTTTCTGGCTTTGATGGGGAAACTGGGTAATAGATCTCAATTTCTACTATGGCAGCTGAGTTAGACATATGCTCAGCAGCTCTCGATTTTTTTGTTTTGTTTTGCCTTTTGTTATAGAAATCAATTAACACTCTGGTTAGCTGCCCATCTGTCTCAACATTAGGAATATAATAATCTATTAGTCATGACTTCAGATCGTTATGAGTAAAGGCACCTGGTTAACTCTCTAATCTTAATGCTCACTATGACAGTTTCCTTTTGATTATCGTTGATAATAAACATTGACTTCCTGGCCTCTTCAATTTCAGAATTCACCCCCAGTGGTACTGGGAAGCCCAGTCCCATTGTAGCAGCTGCTAATGTCAACCTTGACCTAGAGAAGGAAGCACCAATGAGCTGTTCAGAGATGTCAGTGTCTTTCTTAGCAGTTTCCTTTTTATCATTAGTGAAATATTCTGAGATTTCCCTTGGAACATATTTCAGTGGTAGATTGTCTGATCTCACATGTTGAAAGTTTTTTGTATTGCTCACCTACCTGAGCCTTTTGACACTGTTTTAAATATTCTATCTCATTCACCAGAGATCATCGTTTCCAAGATTTAAAAAGCAATTCTAAGCATCGTCTCCAGGTGTCTCTGCAGAATACTAAACACTGAGTCACAATAGAGTACCCTCATGTCGATAATAAGCTATATTTTGTAGTCTTGGCCCAAATCCCAACTCCCAGATGCACTCCAACATGTGCTCCCTAGTATTTGCCAATACTTATTACTCAGATATTTTACTTATTTGGGTCTGTTTGTCTTTTTCTTCTTGGAGAAATTACTGTATCATCTTGTCTTTGCTCTGTTTTACCTGTCCCTACCTACAGTTCAGGACACAATGAGGGGAGATGGGGCCTAATGTTGACGACTCCAAGCATTATCTTGCAAGGTGCCCAAACTAGTCGAGGCCTCTACTCGAACTCTATGTGAGGAAAGTATTTCGTATGAGGATGGGAGCTGCTTCTTCCAAAGGAGCTATTTAAGAAGAATGCAGAAATGCCAAATCTTCAGGCTTTTTCACCTAATTGCCCACAGCCTGGATCTCTAGATCTTTTCTTCCTCCAAATATGGTCACTTCTTTGGCAAAGGAGACCCATAGAGGCCATTTATTTAATATCCTTTGTAGTTCAAATACATTTATACTGAAATCCTGGGTCTGATTTTCATCAATATCTTCTGTGTTCTACCAGGAGGATTGATAGCTGGCTAATTTAACCTCGCCATTTTTTTTTCCTGGGCTTCTACAAATGTTAACAAAGGTTGGCTAATTGCACTTAATATTATTAATATATTAATATTAATTGCTCAGATTAATATTATTAATCTCAGCTCTTAATATTATTGCTCAGATATTGATAAAGTGTGCTGTGTTATACAAACCAATGCTTCATGTTCTATCTGTACCAAATTCCAATCCACCTCTTACAAAAGTCCTAGTAATTATATTGCTATTACATGCCAAGAGTTATCATCATTCAACTTAACCCTGGCAGTGGGAGCCTAATTAGAGGATTCTAGAGTAGCATCACTTACTGAAGCAAAAAGTTACTGCTGTTACTAATTGTCTTAGTCAGAGTTACCTTGAAAGAAGAGCCTGATGAAAGGGTTTGTATGCAGGGGGAATAGAAGTAAGAGGCCAGGAAAAGTGTTAATAGTGACACAGAGAAGGAGGAAGAGCCAATGCAAGATGAGTAATTTTGTTCATCATCGTAATAGGCAATTGAGGCATAATCCCTCTAGGAACCTCTGAGGAGCAGTATAAAATATACTTCAGAATTGTCCAATAATGGCTAAGAGAGAGGGATGTTTAATTATAAACACCAATATCCACTGGCCACAGGTTATAGCATGAGGTGTTAAAAATTAGCGCATTTATGTGGACACAATGAATGATGGAGCAGCCTCCTGTAGGCATCTGGGTGGTGGTGGAAGGGAAGCCCTAGGGTATAAAATGAAAGATATATATAGTAAAGCTGAGGCAAATAGCTGACAGATTATCCCTGCCTGCAGCTAATTGCTAATGTGAGAGGGGTCCAATAGAGTGAAGGTGGTTGGAACAAGCTAAACAGGCAGAGAAGTAGCAGAAAATGAGGTT
Organism: Tapirus indicus; assembly: GCA_031878705.1. Classification (NCBI taxonomy): domain Eukaryota; kingdom Metazoa; phylum Chordata; class Mammalia; order Perissodactyla; family Tapiridae; genus Tapirus; species Tapirus indicus. The sequence goes on from CM062936.1 coordinate 20,608,906, forward strand.
AGAAAGGTCAGCATGGGTGAGATCACATGATACTGTGGAGTTTGGAAATTTTTTTAACACATTATTTTTCTAGAGCACTTGTAGGTTAGAGGCAAAATTGAGAGTAAGGTAGAGATTTCCCATATACCATCTGCCCCCACACACTCATAACCTCCTCCATGATCAACATCCCCCACCGAAATGGTACATTTATTACAAGTGATGAATGTATACTGACGTATCATAATCACCCAAAGTCCACCGTTTACATTATAGTTCATTGCTGGTCTTGTGTGTTCTATAAGTTCAGAAAAATATATAATGATATATGTCCATGATTGGAGTATCATTCATTGATTTTTGGATGTTGAACCAGCCTTACATCCCTGAGATGAATCCCACTTGCTGAGGTGCATAATTCTTTTTATACATTGTTGGGTTTATTTGCTAATATTTTGAGGATTTTTGCATCCATGTACGTGAGAGATATTGGTCTATGGTTTTTTCTTATAAAGTCATTGTCAGGTTTTGGTACTAGGGTAATGCTGGACTCAGAATGAGTTAGGAAGTATTCTCTCTGCTTCTATCCTCTGAAAGATATTGTATTGAATTGGCATAATATCTTTTATAAATGTTTGATGGAATTCACCAGTGAACCCAACTGGGCCTGGTGCTTTCTGTTCTGGAAGGTTATTAATTATTGATTCAGTTTCTTTGATATAGGCCAATTCACATAATTGATTTCTTGTGTGAGTTTTGTCAGACTGTGTCTTTCAAAAAATTGGTCCATTTCATCTAAGTTATCAATTTGTGGGCATGGAGTTATTCATAGTACTCTTATTATCCTTTCTATGTCCTTGAGATCTGTAATGATGTTCTCTTTCATTTCTTTAGTAATTTGTGCCCTCTGTTTTTATCTTAGTTAACATGGCTAAAGGTTCATCAATTTTAGTGATCTTTTCAAAGAATCAACTTTTTGTTTCTGTGATTTTCTCTATTGGTTTCTTGTTTTCAATTTCATGGATTTCTAATCTAATTTTTATTATTTCTTTTCTTTTGCCTCCTTTGAATGTTCCACATTAGCTTGAGAAGAACATATGGAGAATAAAGAGTGGAAGTAAGGAGACCAACATAAGGCTGTATAAATAGTCCAGACAAGAGGGTAGCTAGTGGTAGCAGTGGAGCTAGTGAAGCTTCACTTAATATGATGTGAATTTTGAAGGAGGCTCAACATGTGGTGTGGAAAGATTATAAAAGTGACTCTCAGGTTTCCCCCCACTCCACCTCAACTGGGTGACTTTTGGGGACACATAAGGGCATATAGAAGACTGGCAGGCATATGGAAATGTTGAATTTAATTTTTTTTAATAACTGTGAAAGATGCTTATTTAGTTGACATCCAAGTACAAATATTAGGTAGAAAGTTCTATATGAAAGTAAAGCTTCTGGAGAAATGGTGGTTTGCTATAAAAATTCAGGAGGAATCAGTAAATGGATGTTGCTTGAAGCCATAGGAATTTGAGATCAACTGGAAGTCAGTGAATGTAGGGAGTAAAAAGAAGTTCTGAGAATTGATTCTTGGAGCACCCAATGTTTATGGATTGGAAAGAAATTCTAATATTTAGATATTGAAAAGAATGGTAGGAGGAGTACTTACCAAATTCAATGGAAAACTAAGAGACTTCCATGACTCAAAAATCAAGTGAAGAAAGCACTTAATGAGGGAGGCACCTATAAACTTATTTAAACGTCATTGAAAGGTATCAAATTTACTGTAGCAATCTTTTAAATGGCCAGATTGACAAGAGCAGTTTCAGTGGTTTGACTTTGATGAATGTCTAATTGCAGAGATCAAGAGAGAATAGTCAGTGGAGATGGTGAACATATGTGTGTATTTCTTTGAGACAGAAACATGTATGTTCTTTAAAATTTTCCTTTAAATAGAGACAATTCATGCAGCATTCACATTATTTTAGATTTGATTAGTATATCATCAAGTTAAATAGTGATAGAAATGATCCAATAAAGAATTTAAGTATGTCAAGGCAGGAGGGATAGGAGATGATAACTACTAAGAGAAAGACATGGATTAGGCATGATAGTATGGAAGTGTACAAACAGAGGAAGGGACTTTATTTTTATTTTTATTTTTTTGTGTGAGGAAGACCAGCCCTGAGCCAACATCCATTGCCAATCCTCCTCTTTTTGCTGAGGAAGACTGGCCCTGGGCTAACATCCATGCCCATCTTCCTCCACTTTATATGGGACGCCACCATGGCGTGGCTGACAAGCAGTGCGTTGGCAGGTGTCGGGGATCTGAACCCGCAAACCCCAGGCTGCCAAGCGCGGACTAAACCGCTGCGCCACCGGGCGGCCCCCCGGGACTTTAGATATAAACAAAGGCAATGCATCCATTGTAACAGAAAAGAAAGAATGGATGTGTCTACAGATTCCAGTGGATTGGTACGTTTGGTGATACTTGTAAGACCAGGAATTCACTTCCAATTGTTTCCATATTCACAGAGAGATAATAATGTTTGCTTACAGTGAGTGGGGAAGTGAAGAGATGTGAGGAGTTTTCTCCCGAGTAGTTAAGTGAATTGATCAGGAAATGCAATAGTTTTGCCAAGCAATCCTGAGATTTGTTTTCATAAATTTAAATTGAGAAGTCTATATGATTGTGTGCACATGTGTACGTGTTTTAGTCCCTTTCAAATGCATCAGGGTAGCTATCAGTTCATAGAGAAATGGATTTATCCAGACTTGGGGTTCACTCCAGTGAAAGATGGAAGATTGAGGTTATCTGATTGATATAATTATATTAATATACCACAGAATCTAAGCTGGATAATAAGGTGAGAATGAACAGTAGAAAAAGTGATAGAATTACTAGACTGAAGTTCAAGATAAGATCAAAGTTTTGTGTTGTTTTTTTACGTGGATGAATTAAAGGGAATAAGTTGGAAATAAAGAAACTAATTCATAGCAGAAGATCATAAAACCAAGTTTCTGAAGGATTGCGGTAATTGGCGGTGATAAATATTAGAGGAGAACACTAGAGTATAGAGTATAGAAGATTATTGTTGATGAAAAGATCAAAGAATTGGAAGGCAAGAGAATAGAATATATGGCACTTATGTGAAAGAGACCTGATGCATTGCATTTCTTACCTTCTCTGTGGCTACTTACTCTCACACGGAAAAATAAAAAGGAATTTATGTTACTACAAATGAGAAGAGATGCTGCCTTCTTTTATTTAATTTCCTGCAATAGATTGTAAGAGTGACCACAAATCCTTTCACTCTTATCAAGAAGTGCTGTCTATTTCTCCAGTGTTTAGATCTGTGATGGTTATGTGAGTTTCTTTGGCCAATGGGGCATTAGCAAACATGATAAAATCAGAGATTTGGCAAGTGTTTGAGCTTTGAGGTTTACCCTATCTTACAGTGTTTTTAACCTTTCCACTACTCTGTGAAGAAGCCCAGATTATCCTCCTGGATAACAAGAAAGACATGACCCAGTCCGCTCCAATTTGCCAAGAGCCTTCCAAGTACCAGTCACATGAGCTGGTCCACCACAAATCATCCATCTCTTCGCTGACCTGCCAGCTGCCAACTGATGCATAAGATAGCCCGGCAGAGAACAGCTAGGCTGGCCCAGTCAGGAAACACTTTCCTGCTGACCCACAGAATTAGGAGCCAAATACATGATTATTGGTTTAACCCATTGACATTTTTGGGGGTAGTTTGTTATAAAGCAATAGATAATCAATAGAGATATTGTACTTAAAAGTGTTGTTGATCTTGGGAATGAGAGGTAGTGATGACTGGAAAAAACAGTGAAGAAACAAGTGAAGCTGGAAAATGTGAATAATCTGCTCATGGAAGCTAGAAAAATTAACAAGGAAATTATATAGCAAGTGGAGGAAGGGCAACCCATATTTTATAGTAGAACAGCTAGCAAAACTATCACCTACTCTAATTTGGAAGGTTGAAGTACGTGTCTAACACACATGTCTAGCACTTCCTTGTATATATTGTGCCTGTTGGGGGAAGGGTGCAAGTAACTTGTCTCTTTAGCTCAAAAATACATCCAAGATTGCCTTGTAGACATGATTTTAGATCACAAGATTTTGGACTTCAACCCCAAGGGCAGAATTGTATCAGATATTTGGGGTCCCTGGGATAAGAGTGAGCATATTTTCCAGGTGAGAGAAACATGAATACATTGCATCAGAGGATGTTTGTAATTGATTACCAAATGCCCAGAGATGTCTTTCTTTCTAGAAATAGAATGAATAGGTGGGACATATTGCTCCATCTCTTGAACCTGGAACGGCCATGAGACTTTCTTGGCCAGTCGACTTTACTAATAAATGTGACACAAGCAAAGGCTTAACAAGGGCTTGTACATTGGGGATGGCTTCTCTCACAGCTTTTGTAACCGTGCAATCACTATTTGAAGAAATCCAGGCCAGCTTGCTGAATTATAAGAGAAGTAAACTCAGGTGCCTCTATCACCCCATAGAACAGCCTGCAAAAGTCATACATATGATGGAGGACACCCTTGAACATCCAGACACAAGCTGACTCGTGAGTTGACAACAGCTGTATTAGCAAGTCCAGCAGTTACCAGCTGAGCTCTCCCAGACCAGAAGAATCAGCTGGCAGACTCACAACCGTGAGTGGACTAAATGGTTAATGTTTAAACCACTAAGTTTTGGGACGCTTCCACAAGCAACAAGAGATAAAACACCTTTTATCTCTAGGAACCACTCTCCTGCCAGGAGGCTTTGAAACCCGCACTGTATTTAACCCATCTGTGATCATATCAGAACATTCTCATAATGTGGTAATGGTATCAATGTCATTTTAATTTACCATGATTGTGTACATTAAAAAAACTAAACATGAAACAATTATATAAATGTGAAATTAAGCTTATGAGAAGTATAAAATAACCAAATCCATTCCAGCCTTTTTTTATTATAAAAGTTATATTTTTGTGGAAATTGTTTTAAGTATGTATAAGCTTCTCAAATCTGATTACACAAGTAATTATGGTTTTATCTGTAGGTTTCCTTCTTACTACACTCTCAGTATGCCTTCTTAGTAAAGATAAATCTTATCCAAGGAAATAAACCAATCCATTAAGGATTTGTAGCATCATTATGTGTCATAATTAAGAAGGACTTAAAACCACTTGAAATGATTTAAATGATTATATTTATGCCTATAATTTTATTAATATGTATAAGAAAAAGAGAACATGTTCGTTCTTATTGTTTGGTTAGGTAGATATTTTACAACAAACAGTATGAGCAACAGTCCAGATATATGTTGCATCATCATCCAAAGGATTAAAAAAAATCTATTTAACAGATTCACTAGAATTTACTGATTTAAATGCCTAACAATTAGACTTTGAATAGTCAGGGAGAATATATTTCTTCTTCTTTTTCAGCACTATTCACAGGATATGTTATCAATTTTCTGTCACTCTCTCTCCCTGGAGGAACTAATTATTTTTATTTTATATTGAAAATAAAAGAGGCACACTGGAACATAGGAATGGATTTTGACTTTTTTTTCCTCTCCAGAAGAATTCAAATATTAGCAACACTAAATCTTATCAGAGCATTTCCCTGTAGAAGGCTAAAGGCTGCAATTGGTTCCGAATCTGCAAACTCTATAGATGTAGGAAAATAAAAGGAGACTACTAAATATTCCATTGCTAAGCCATGCATGCATTTACCTGCACATCTCCCCGGGTTTTAACTGACTTCGGTATAAATAAAAGATCTATAAGAGAAGTTGTTAAAAGTAAGAGACTCTTCTACTATCCTTTCAATTCTACTAAAACTATTCAACCAATTTTATTTGTTTATACTGTTAATAAATTAGACCCCAGGCTCTAGAAACCTGGCTCAAATTGAAAACTGAGGAAAAAGAAAGCTTGTCATACCTTCCATATTTTTCTCTCCATCTTCTATATATGCACTCACCCTGCACGCTCTATTCTGAACTATGAAGACAAAATTGATTTACACAACTGGCCAAGTAAAAAGAGTACAGTAGTCCCCCTTATCCCCGGTTTCACTTCCTGTGCTTTTAGTTACCCATGGTCAACTGGTCAACTGCGGTCCGGAAGCAGTTGATCCTCTTTGTGCCATAACACCAGAAGATCAGTTGTAGCCTAATGCTATGTCGCAGTGGCTACATCATTTACCTCACTTCATTTCATCACCAGGCATTTTATTATCTCACATAATCATAAGAAGAAGGGTGAGTACAGTACAATAAGATATTGAGATAGAGACCACATTCACATAACTTTTATTAAGATATATTGCTGTAATTGTTCTATTAGTTATTGTTAATCTCGTACTATTCCTAATTTATAAATGAAACTTTATCACAGGTATGTATGTATAGAAAAAAATAGTGTATATAGGGTTTGATACTATCTGCAGTTTCAGGCGTCCACTGGGGATCTTGGAACGTATCCCCTGAAGATAAGGGGAAACTACTGTGTAAGGGAACTCTAATAGTGGGAGGTTGTGATGAGTTTAAGATTCATCGAAGACTGTACCCATCGAATAGGCAAAGGGCAAAGCATTAGTGTTAGCTAGTTGAAGTTGAATTAGTAAATTAAATAGAAAGAAATGGGGTAACCCAGACCTTGCCAAGGAAAGGAGACTAAACAAGAAATCTAGTGTAAGTTTGGAATAATTTATATTCTTTTAATCACAGGAATCAATACAGTCAGAAGAATCTTATTATTCTGATTAGTTGAGGTAAGTGCTGTGGTCAGAGATGTAACTGTACAAGTTCTCATTCCAATTTCCCTGGTGATAGGAACTTCAAATTATAGTGTTAATATCGAATGCATGTAAAATTACACGTTAATTAAGATGAGAAACTCAAATGAATCAGCTATCACCACCTTGGAGGAAGGTGTGTGGAAGATCGTTGCAGTGGTTTGCCATTCAGAACAAGAATGATGGCTGGAAGGGATGGTTATGACTTAGACACAAAGCAGGTGACTGAAGTCTGAGTATGCAAGAGAGATTTTCTGCGTAAAGCCGACCTTCCTTATCTCCTGCAAATTTAAATCAATGTTAAGTAATGATCATGTCTTCTATATCTAGTATATGTCATTGAAATCTACTTCCAAATTTCTTGTGGATGGCCTCCAGATAGTAGGACTGAAAAAGGGGAGATGCTCACACTTCAGATACTTTCTCTAAGGATTCATTAAATTGAGGAATTGATTGCTGGGTTTATTCTCTTCCTTCGCCATAATTCCAGAGGCATGGGCCCTGCTGGTAATGAAATTTGAGAAGGAGGCCAGGAGTCAACAGTTTCTAAACTCTGAGGCAATTTGCAGTTGATGTGAGCTTTCATTCACATACATTTAAGGCCAAAGATTTCAACTTATACATTTTAGAGTACTTATTCCCATATGCATGAACTGTGGAAGGTGATAGAAAATATGTACTGAGCTTCCTTTTAACTTAGCATATGGAAACCCTATTCTTAGCTCCTGCTCAAGTAAAGTATTCTATCAGTGGTTCCCAACTCCCTTCTCTAAATGTACCACTTAAGCTGGAGAAGATTTCTGATAGTAGGCAATAAGCAGTTGAAACAAGAATAGAATACTCCAAGAGAGTACTGAGGGCTGTTTTTATTAATCTTCCATTCCTGTTTTAAAACAAGCAATGTCTGTGTGATACCTCAACTTCACTAGATGTTGTAATTTAATCTTCCCTAATCTGATTCTGATTCCTAGATATTAGAACTCCTCGTTACAGTCTCCTTGTAAATTGTCACTCAACTACATTCACAGAGGGAGTGCAAAAAACTCCCAGTTTTAAAGGCATTGTAGAAGGCACCAACCAATAAGTGATAATACACAAAGTCAAAGCATACATTTCAGAGCCTTAAATAACTAAAAAAAATGATAAAACAATAAATTTTAAAAAGATGAAAAAGAATTTAGAAGACTATAAATTTTTAGATTTGAAACACTATGAAATATATGAAGAGAACATCCAAGTCACAGTGAAAAAAAATCCACACTACAGAGGACACAATTGTGGGTGGCTGATCAAATCTATTTTATAAAACCCTTAGTAATAAACAATGCCAATCTTGTGATGATCAATAGGATGGTTCTACATAATAAAGTCCGCTAATATAATCTGGTCACTAATAAATATAAAAATAACATGCTATTCATGACAGATATAGAAAAACATTTTGAAAAAATATAACACTTAATAATGAAAACCTCATCCTTTTAAACGGCATCTATTAAATAGCTTAATAAACATGTTAGATAAGGGAAAACCTGTAGGCACCATCCACTAAACTCAAGAATTCATCCTACCAACATTTTCCTGGAGGCACACACCAAAAAAATAAGGCACAGTTAAAGTTTTTAGAATAAAGAAGTGAAATCTTTACAGTTTTTTAAAAATATGATTATCATAGTAAATACTAGGTATTTAAGAGAGGAACAAAACTAAGAATCTAACATATCAAGATATAAAATCAACTTAGAAAAATTAATGCTATACGCTTATTAGTGATGTATGCAACACAATAAAAAGTTTACCATGCATATTAGTGAACTCTATAAAGCATAAAACTATAAAGTACCAAGAATCTATGGCAAATACAATAACAGACCATTGCAGTACATAAAGTAACACTCAGAGAAACAGAAGAATATACGATGTTTCTAAGCGGGAAGGCCAATAAAGACAAACAAGCTATCTAATATCTACAAATTGATCTTTAATCCTAATTCAATTCCAATAAATATGACTTTATAATCCAATCATAAACTGTGTTTTGAAAACTGAGTCCCCTGTAGTACCCAAGATAATTTGTTAGAACAAGAAAGTCATATTCACCCATGGGTTATCAAGATATTTTCAATTCTAGAGCAATTATAAACATTGTGGCATTGACACACACACACACAAAAATATATAGATGAATGGGTTAGCAGAGAGGATCCAGAAATAAAATGATGCTGATATAACAATTTGGCATAACATAAAAGTGGCATTAAACATTGGGTTGAAGATATGATACACAGAAACTGGAGAATAATGTCATATGTAGAAAACAAAATACAATTAGTACTTGTACCATGTGAAAAAATCATTCATAATTAAAGGACACAAAAAGGGAAAAATAGACACATGCAAACTATTAGAAGAGGATTTGCTTCCCATGAAGGTTTAGAAAGATGAAAAGAATTCGCACCTATCTTAGTAGCAATAAATATCCAGATTTATCCCAATAGACATAAACATATTTTTTCTTTAAAGCCATTGAAGATATGTGTTCACAAAGCTTTAAGAAATAAAATAAAATTTAATCTCTAGAATAAATTGCCCTTCCTAGGTGAGCAAAGAATATCGAAGCTTACATGCCCTGTACTGGTTGCTGAGATTCGAGGTTGCAGAGATGAAAGAACAAGTCTGTCAAACATGACGTCTTTTGAAACAAAGAGAAATGAATGAACATTTGGCAAACAATGACCTGGTGGATCACATTTGATATCAGAGGAGTCCAAAATACAGAGAGACACACAGAGACACAGAGACAAATTTGCTTTTATGAGATCAGTTTACATGATCATTTATCAACAACTATAAGAAAATTCATTCCACTGAGCCCTATACATTAGTGGTTCATGCATATATAATTGTATATGTCTGTAAGATTTTACAGTGGTGTGACATTTCATGATAATATCCTCAGAAGAAGATACAGTAACAAATCTTCAATCATAATCGCAAATATTGTGATTGTAAATATATACCAAATATGTAGTTTTCTCTGCTTTGATTTCCATCTTGTCACTGCACATGTAAACTTTATATACTCCCACTTCCCTGAACCTGCCTCATATGTCTGATCCAAAGAGAAGTGTCAGAGAACGAACTACAGAAGGAAGTAGTTTTTAAGTCCCTTCCCTAAAGCACTGTAATTTTTGTGTGCCAACTTATATATACTATTTTTGGGTAAAAAATAAAATATATAATGAGAGGTATATTTTCTTGAGGGGGAAATGAGGAGCACATAGTTTTACATTTCCTCTAGGTTAGAGAGAAAATTATGAATCCACTTGAAGAATAATCTCCTAATAATTATATCAGAGAAAACTCAGCAGTGTGTGTGTTTATTGGGAATGATATGGGCACTTACCATTTTTTTCTCCCATAACAGTTAGGGCTTATATGATAGGCTAAGGTGCTAATAAAGAGCCTCCAGCATGCACTTCTAGCTTCTTGAAGCCACTGCATCTTTCCATCACTCAGTATCACAGAGGTGAGCAGTCTAAGGTTAGGCCCTACCATCCTCAATTCCTATTTTCCAAGTTGAGAGGAGGTGAAACATAGTCCAGGCAAGCTTCCTTACAGAATCAACACAGAAGTTGCTTCCGTCACTTCCAATCATATAATAGTAGCCAGAATTTATTGGTATGGTCAACCAAAAGTATTTAAAAGAGACTGAAATGTATTTTCTGTTGGCATAGCCTCACTCTCATCAAGAATTCTGGGTTGGAGGTGTTCTTTTATTAAAATAGTAATGGATAGGCCCGGCCCAGTGGCGCAGCGGTTTAGTTCGCGCTTGGCAGCCCGGGGGTCGCAGGTTCGGATCCCAGGCGTCTGCCAACGCACTGCCTGTCAGCCACACCATGGCGGCGTCCCATATAAAGTGGAGGAAGATGGGCACGGATGTTAGCCCAGGGCCAGTCTTCCTCAGCAAAAAGGGGAGGATTAGCAACGGATGTTAGCTCAGGGCTGGTCTTCCTCACACACACACACAAAACAATAGTAATGGATACTGAAGGACAGTTAGCATTCTGTGGTGCAATTAATTTTATTTATTGCTACTTATTTTTCCCTAGAGTTATAATATAGTGCACTGCCCATTTTTTAAATTATTTTATCCTCAGGAAATTGTATATAAAGTACTCAGTTATCATCAAGAGAATTGCCAGCCTTTGTCAGCAATTAGCTGAATAAATTTGATTAAGTCACCAACTATTTCTTCCTCAATAGTCTTATATAAAAATCTCAGTTACAAAATATCTTCCCAAAGCTCACAAAATGTCAGACTGTCTGATCATACACTGTCTGCCCACATCCCAAACTCCTTGATCATTGAGCATCTGTAACATAAGCATAACTGAGTAGAACAAATGATGTAAGAAAACAGTTCTCTTAAAAGAAATTTTTAGTGCAAAGCTAGAGTTTATATTGTATCAGTATTATTCTGGAAATTATCAGGAAACAGATTAAGTCTCATCTAAATGAGCTATTCTGAATTAATATGGGTCAGAAATATTAGACACTGTAATAGAAGACAGACCAAATTATTTTCATCATGTTGAATAAATTTGATGGCGACATGAGTTATTAAAGATAGCCATTTGGGAAATACAGCCTTCTGAATGTGGCATATCTATGTATGTAGCTGTGTATCTATGACTTTATTCAAATATATAAAATGAATTAGTGAATTGCCTTTTTTCTTAGGAGACTTACAAGTAAATATTGACATAACATTTGGGTGAAACAGTATTTTATTAAGAAAATTAGATAATTCTATTTCTGGTTATAATTTTAGTCTATCAGTGACACTTTTCCTTCCAAACTGAGGATTAATTTAAACCAACACATTTCTCTATAAACAGAAAAGGAATTGTGAAGCAGTGTCACCTTGTGATGATAAGGGTATGACTACATAAAACTATGTGGACAACATGCAACTCAACTAACCTTTGTGCAATTTAATGACCCCAAATAAAGTATCCGTTCATATCCTTTGTCTCAATTTAAATATCAATTTTCACCTGACATGTAAAATCTTCACTGATTATGCTTCTAAATATAATTCAGTCTTATTATTATTCAGCCTTTAAAAAGGAGATCCTGCCATTTGCAACAACATGGATGAACCAGGAGGACATCATACTAAGTGAAATAAGCCACATACAGAAAGAAAAATGCTGCATGATCTCACTCATATGTAGATTCTAAAAAAGTCAAATACATTGAAACAGAGTGGAACAGTGGTTACCAAGGGCAGTAGGTGGGAAATGGAGAGATGTGGTCCAAGGTTACAAAGTTGCAGTTATGTGGGATGAATAGGTTCAGAGATCTAATATATAAGAAGATGACTACAGTTAATAATACTGTATTGTATGCTGGAAATTCGCTAAGAGAGTAGATTTCAGGTGCTCTCACCACACACACAAAAATGGTAACTATGTGAATAGATGAATATACTAATTAGATTGAATGCAGTAATCATTTCACTTTGTATGTGTATATCAAAACATCATGTTGTACAGCTTAAGTATGTACAATTTTTATTTAACAAATTAATAATTTCTCCTTAAAAAAGAATTATTCAACTAATTAAAAAATTTGCAAGTTATGTCTGACATTCTGTAAATAATAGGTGTATATATCAAACCTATTGGTTTGGACACATTAATTTTATTTCCTATTAATTTACTACAGATTCCCTCCCTTTCTGTTGTTTTTCCATGGATACCTTCTGATACAGGGATAAAAAATTATATCAACCACCAAAAAACCCCAATCATCCCACCATCCATGTTACCTATAAACCTTTGCCCTTTCCTTGATTTTTATTCTCTATTGCTTTTATCCCTATATTGCTTATTCATTTGTAACTCACAATAATATAAGATCAATTAAGTCAGAGTTTTGATCTGTTTTGTTTATCCAAGTGCTGGATATGTAGTGTATACTTAAATATTTGTTGAGGAGATGGATAAGTGAATTTGAAAGAAATATCCAAAGTAACCTCAGAACTCCTATTACTAAAGATGCTTAGATGAACACAGTTCTTATTGGATTAATTATAAAATATTGGTGATTGAAGTACTTTAACAGCAACAGAAATCACATGGTAACTAGTTTAACCTTGTTGTTTGAAAAGAAACAAGTTGTCAGGCATTGGCAATAAAAATCTTGAGTTTTTTTAGGGAAAAGAAAACTGATAATTTCTTTAGTGATGTCAGAAAAATGTTCTGACATTTTAGTTTAGCAACTCAAGAACACTAGACCATAAACAAGCTTTAAGCTCATATTAAATATGATTCCGATTGAAGTAAAGATTAAGGAAGAAACAGAAAATACTTAAAAAACAAAATGAAATCATATAAGGAAAAAAAAAAAACCTCTTTTATAGAGTTTGGAAATAACACTACAGATTAGTTTAAAAAATGAATGGATATTATGAGCATAATATTGGATATAGTTGAAAAGTTTATTCAAGAACCAGGGTTATATATCTCAGGAACTTATCCAGAATTAAGTACGAATAAATAACATAAAGAGATTAATTCAGTTTCTGGTTATGATGAAATAGTATGGAGCAGAACAACATCCTTGTTAAAATTAAATAGAAAAAGTATATAATTGCCAAAAATATTTGTTTAAATATATAAGGGACATCCAGAAGCAACTGGGGCTTAAGGCTAAAATTACAAAGGAGAATATACCACAGAGGAAGCAAAGATTGAAACTTCCAGGAGAAGTGTAATGTTAACCCGAACTTATTGCTTTCTTTTAAATAAACAATATGGTAAATTCAACAAACAATATATTGAATTAAAGACAAGAACTTATGACCAAAAACCAGGAGAAAAACAAGACTATAAAAAGAAATAAGTGATCTAAATATTGGAATAAGGGCCCACACATCCACACACACATAACTTTAAAAATAAGATAATCATATGTTAAATAAAATAAAGCAGTGGTTCTCAATAGGGGGTGATCCCCTACCTGGGGATATGTGGCAATTTCTGGAGATACTTTTGACTGTCATAATTGGGGAGGGGGACACAGAAGAGCCCCCCCCACAACAAAGAATCAGCTATCCTAAAATATTAGTCCTGAAGTTGACAAACCCTTAAATAAAGGAAATCGATAAAAAAGGAAAAGATTAAGATTTTTCCTGATATTGTAATAAAATGAGGCACACAGAAGTTCCAAAATTGAAAATAAAATAACTGAAATTAAGGATGTGATAGTTGAATTGTATCTCTGATTAGACAGGAGGAGAAAATTAGTGAACTGAAAAAGAGGCCATTAAAATATTCAAATGAGGCAGAGAGAGATTTAAATTTTGATAGAAATTTAGGATCATCTTGTCAATTTTTGTTTAAAAAATTTATAAAACGTTTCATGAGAATTTCTTTGAATCTATACAGAAATTTTGGGAGAAGTTTAATGATATCAGATCATCTAATCCATAAGCATTGTATACCATTTCATTTCATGAAGTACTCTAATTTTTCTCAATATTTCTGTTTTTCAATTTTGAGATCTTACACTTATTAAATTTATCCCTAAAATTGTTTTTTAATGCTATTATAAAAAAGTTTGTTACATTTTCCAATTGTTTGCTGCTAATATATGGAAATTCAGTAGGTTTTGTTATAGTGATGTTTTATTTTGCAAACTTTGTAAGTTTACTTATTAAATTTAATCATTTTTGTAGATTTCTTAGAATTTTTCTCATAAATCACAATCTATATGTAAAGAGTCTTATTTCTTCCACTCCAATCTTTGTGGCTTGTTTATTGTATCTTGCCTTTGTGAGCTGGAAAGGACTCTTTGGAAACCAAGTATAAGATTATGTTATTTCTTTGTAAAGGTAGGTGAGATGTATCAGTAAAGCCACATAGACTGGAGGTCTCTGTATGGGAAGGTTTTTAATGAAGGATAATATCTTTTCAATAGGTTTAAAATTATACCTAAATCATTTTGGTTGTGCTGTGTGTTTTAAGGAATTTGTCTGTTTCTTCTAAGTTGTGAAATTTATTGGACTAAAAATGCTATAGAATTTTATATTAATATTTTAATGTCTCTAGAATCTTTACTTTTTTTTTTTACACTTAAAATTGATAGCTTATACATTTTCTTAATTAGTTTTTCTAGGTGAATACTTTTTTTTTTCTCCTCCAAGATTTCCATCCTTTCACACTTTATTTTGAGTTCTTGAATATATGAAAAATAATTGCTTTAAAATTTTCTTCTAACAGCAACCTCTTGGTCATCCTGTGGCTGATTTCTATTGAATGGTTTTATTCTTGCCAACAGGTCACATTTTTCTAATTTTTGTATGTCTGGTAATTTTTGACTATGTACTAAACATTAGTTATAAATACACTGTAGAATGATTCTGTTATCTTCCTTTAAATAATGTTGTCTTTTATTCTAGAAGGTAACTAACTTTACTAGATTCAAATGCCAAACTCTGTCCCTTGAAGTTGGCAACAGCAGAAACTGCTCAGGTAGTGAGAGATAGGACTCAGAAAGTGGATATGATGCAGGAAGGAGCCATGAGTGAAGGAATACATGTAGCCTAGAAAGCTGAATACAAGGAAACAATTCTTCCCTGAAACCTCTAGAAAGAATGCAACCCTACTGACACCTTAACTTTAGACTTCTGACTTTCAGAACTGGTAGCACAGGAGGATCCTGAATTCACCTCCTCCTGGAGGTGTCCGGAGGACACAACAAAACTACACTTAACTGTGGAACAATTTCCTCTGAGAGAGATCTGGAACCGGATAAAAAGAACCTCTACAACAAGGGACAACACAGACAGGGGTGAAAGAGACAGAGATACAGCCTTGCTGAGCAAAAAAATATACCCTAGCCACGGCACTTCATGACCACAGCGATCTGAAAGGTACAGAGCTTTTCCCTACAGAGTGGGGGATATGAGCTCCACATTAGGCATTCCAGCCCTTAGATCCAGCACAAGAAAGACAAGATCCCATAATACCTGGCTTTACTGGCTTTGAAACCAATGGGGAATATGCCCAGGAAAACTATAGAACCTCAGGGAAAGAAAAAGCTGCTCTTAAAGGGCCCACCCACAAACTTACTTGACCTGGAAAGCAGTACAGAAACACTAGATAGAAAGGCTCATAGCTCTTTGGTAAAAGAGACCTACTTACTAAGCTCAAAATGAATCCTGGAGAGGCAGGAGGCAGCTGGGCCCACCCCCCAGGGGCAGAGACATTGGCAGCAGCCATTATTGTGACCTAGTTCCATTGTGCTGACACAGAGACTGGCAGGTGGCATGGGAATCATCCCTCTAGTCTGTTAGTGCAGGGATCTTCCCCACCCACTAGAGCAATCAAGGCAATCAAGTGCAGCCAGGCAGCAGGCAGCCAGCCCCAGGGACTGGCGCTATACACCAGAGTGCCCATGGTGGACTTGTAGGCCCATCGTGGACTTGTGTTGCTGGCCATCACAAATACCCACACAGGGGATCTGCCTCATCTTCCAACACCTGAAATAATTGGGCACTGCTGTGCCTGGGGCCTACCTGACCCATCAGTGAAGCATAACCAGTTCTTGCCAGAGGCCTACCTTGCCCAAACATGAGATGACAATGGCCACAACACCATGCAGCCAGCCTCACCTGAAGCCTGCCTATCCACCAAAATAGAGGCAGCCGAGAATTGCAGGGAGTCACACAGGGGTCTGTAGCAGCCAGCCACACTGAGGGCCTGACTTGCTTACCAGAAAAACTGCAGTAGTTGTGTGCTACCAACCTTGTAGCCAGCCATATTGGGGCTTGCCTCACCAAATAACGTGCCTATAGCAGCTGCATGTGGCCAAGTCTCACAATCAGCTGGCTCAGGGACCAGCCTAGCCTAACTGTGCATGTGCATCAATAGCAACCCTGACACAACAGAATGGAATGTGCAGACCTCACAGGGGAGAAACCCCTGGAGAATTTGGCAAGTGACAAGAGGGAAGTACACGCTGGGTCCATAAGGCTTCTCTTACATAAAGTTGCATTTCCAAGTGTGGGAGATGTACCCGATCTACCTAATACATAGAATTAAGCACAGAGAAGTAGGCAAACATGAGGAGACAAAGAAATATGTTCCAAATAAGGGAACAGGGCAAATCCTTAGAAAGAGAACAGAGATAATCTACCCAATAAAGAGTACAAACTAATAGTCATAAGGATGCTCACTGATCTGGGGAGAAGAATAGATGAACACAGTGCAAACTTCAACAAAGATTTAGAAACTATATTAAAAAAATCAGAAATGAAGAATACAGTAATAGAAATGAAACATTCACTAGAGGGAATCAGTAGTAGAGTAGATGACATAAAAGAATGGACAAGGGATCTGGAAGAAAGAGTAGAGGAAATCACCCAGGCTAAACAGAAAAAAGAATAAAAAAGAATGAGGACAGTCTCAGGGACCTCTGGGACAACATCAAGCAAAGTAACATCTGTATTATAGGTGTCCCACAAGGTGAAGAGAAAGACAAAGGGGCAGAGAACTTAATCAAAGAAATAATAGTTGAAAACTTCCCTAACCTGGGGAAGGAAACAGACATCCAGGTTCAGGAAGCACAGAGAGTACCAAAAAAGATGAACCCAAAAGAGGTTCACAGAAGGGTACATTATAATTAAAATGTCAAGGATTAAAGACAAAAAGAATCCTAAAAGCTGCAAGAGAAAAGCAACAAGTTATGTACAAAGGAAACCCTGTACAGCTATCAGCTTGCTTTTCAGCAGAAACCTTACAGGCTAGAAGGGAGTGACATGGTATACTCAAAAAGCTGAAAGGAAAAAATCTACAGCAAAGATTTCTCTCCCCAGCAAGGTTATCACTCAGGAAGGAAGGAGAAATGAAGATCTTTCCAAACAAGAAAAACTAGGAGTTTATCTCCACTAAACCAGTCTTAGAAGAAATGTTAAAAGGACTTATTTAAGTGGAAAAGACAAGACCACAAATAGGAACAAGAAAATTACCAGAGATAAAGTGGTAAATGTGGTGGATCAATCACCATAAATCAAGTACGAAGGTCAAAAGAGAAACGTCCTAAAATCTTCTATATGTACGAGTTTAAGGGATAGACAAAAACAAGAGGCAAAATATGATATCAAAAACATAAAACGTGGCACAGGCTTTTAGTGTAGGGCTTTGAGTAAGAGGTCAAACTTAATAGACCATCAACTTAATATAGATTGCTATTTATATAGGTTATTATATAAGAACCTCATGGTAACCACAAACCAAAACCTATAATAAATACACACACAAAAAAAGAGAAAGGAACCCAAACATAACACTAAAGAAAGCCATCAAACTGTTACCAAACCAAGTGGGATTGCCTCCTGGTGAGTTGAATAAGACTCTACACCAGTGGAAGTTGTCTCACAAAGTAAAGAGTATTTGCAGCAACTAGGAGGCCATGAGGAATCATTTCCAAAGTCATGGCATCCCTGAACAAAGAGAAGCAGGGACCTTTATTTCAGATGGGAATGAATATTCAAAAGGGAGAGGCGGGTATTTGTCTGCACAGGCTCAGTTGGAGAACGTGCTTCCACATAATGAGGCCTAAGCTCCTCTTGGAGATATCTTTGCTTAAAAATAAGGCAAAGATCATGGGTGCAGCTCTTGTGGTGAGGTTTGGTCAGTTTCAAGATGTTTGGTGGTTACATCTCCCTTGAGTTTCTCACTTGGTCAGTTTCAGGATGGTAGTCCTTACATCTCCTTAACATACAAAAGGAAAAGAAACAACTTGGAAAAACAGTTAATTTTTTTCTGAACCCACCTTTGAGTTTCTCAAGGCACCTTGTTGGTGATAAAAACCAGAAGGGAAGAGAGCAAGGGAAGAAAGGAACAGAGAAGGACTAGAAAATCTCCAGAAAAAAAATAAAATGGCAATAAATACATACTAATCAATAGTTACTTTAAACGCCAGTGGACTAAATGTTCCAATCAAAAGACATAGGGTGGCTAAATAGATTAAAAAAACAAGCCCCGTGTATATGCTGCCTACAAAAGACACACTTCAGACCAAAAGACACTCGCAAACTGAAAGTGAAGGGATGGAAAAAGATACTCCTTGCAAATGGAAACAAAAAGAAAACTGGTGAATTCTACCAAACATTTGAAGAAGATGTAATACCTAGTCTCATCATACTCTTCCAAAAAACGTTAGAGAAAGGGATACTTCCTAACTCATTCTATGAGACCAACATTACCCTAATATCAAAACCAGAAAAGGACAGCACAAAAAAAGAAATTCAGGTCAATATCACTGATTAACACAGATGCAAAAATCCTCAACAAAATATTAGCAAATTGAATACAGAAATACATTAAAAGGATCATACACATGGTCAAGTGGAATTTATTCCAGGGATGGTTCAACATCCACAAATCAATCAATGTAATACACCACATTAACAAAATTAAGAATAAAAATCACATGATCATCTCAGATGCAGGGAAAGCATTTGACAAGGCTTAACATCTATTTATGATAAAAACTCTCAATAAAATGGATATAGAAGGAAAGTACCTCAAAATACTAAATGTCGTATATGACAAACCCGCAGCTAACATTATACTCAATGGTGAAAAACTGAAAGCTATTCCTCTAAGAACAAGAGCAAGGATACCCACTTTTTCCCTTCTTATTCAACATAATATTTGAAGTCCTAGGCAGAGCAATTAGGCAAGAAGTAAAAATAAAAGATATCCAAATTAGAAAAAAAAGTAAAATGGTCATTATTTGCAGATGACATGATTTCACATATACAAAACTTTAAAGAATCCACAAAAGTCTATTAGAAATAACACAGGCATACAGTAAAGTTTCAGGGCACAAAACCAATATACAAAAATCAGCTGTGTTCCTATACACTAACAATGAAGCAGCAGAAAGAGAAATCAAGAATACAATCCCATTTACAATTGCAACAAACAGAATAAAATACCTAGGAAGAAGTTTAACAGAAGAGGTGAAACACTTGTACACTGAAAACTATAAAAACATTGTTGAAAGAAACCAAAGAAAACACAAAAAAATGGAAAGATATTCAATTAGAAGAATAAACATGGTTGAAGTGTTCATATTACCTAAAGCAGTCTACAGATTCAAGGCAATCTTCATCAAAATCCCAATGACATTTTTCATGGAAATAGAACAAAGAATCTTAAAATTTATCTGAAACAACACAAGACCCCAAATAGCTAAAACAATCCTAAGAAATAAGAACAAAGCTTTGGGTATCACACTCCCTGATTTCAAAATATACTGTAAAGCTATAGTAATCAAAACTGCATGGTACTGGCACAAAAACAGAGACAAAGATCAATGAAACAGAATCAAGAGCCCAGAAATAAACCCACACACATTTGGACAGTTAATTTTTGATAAAGGAGAAAATAATATGCAATGGAGAAAAGAAAGTCTCTTCAACAAATGGTGTTGGGAAAACTGGACAGCCACATGCAAAAGAATGAAAGTATACCATTATCTTACACCATACACAAAAATTAACTCAAAATAGATTAAAAACCTGGAACCATAAAACTCCTAGAAGGAAACACAGGCAGTATACTGTTCAACATCAGTCTTAGCAGTATCTTTTTGAATATCATGTCTCTTCTGGTAAGGGATACAAAAGAAAAAATAAACAAATGGGCTACATCAAACTAAAAAGCTTCTGTACAGCAATGGAAACCATCAACAAAAAGACAACCTAACAATTGGGAAAAGATATTTGCAAATTATATATCTGATAAGGGGTTAATAGCTAAGATATATAAAGAACTCATACAACTCTACAGCAAAAAACAACCCAATTGAAAAATGGGCAGAGGATCTGAGCAGACATTTTTCCAAAGAAGATATACAGATGGCCAACAGGCACATGAAAAGATGTTCAGCATCACTAATTATTATGGAAATGCAAATCAAAACCACAATGAGATATCACCTCACACTTGTCAGAATGGCTATTATTAAAAAGACAAGAAATAATAAGTGTTGGAGAGGATGTGGAGAAAATGGAACTCTCATACACTGCTGGTGTGGAAATGGAAACTGGTGCAGCCACTATGGAAAACAGTATGGACCTTCCTAAAAAAAATAAGAATAGAACTATCATACGATCCATCTATTCCACTTCTGGATATTTATCCAAAGAATACAAAAACACTAATTCAAAAAGAAAAATGCATTTCTATATTCATTGCAGCATTATTCACAATAGCCAAGACTTGGAAGCAACCCAAGTGCGCACAAGTGGATGAATGTATGAGGAAGATTTGGTACATATATATACAATAGAATACTACTCAGCCATAAAAAAAAATGAAATCTTGTTATTTGCAACAACATGGATGGACCTTGAGGGCACTATGCTAAGTGAAATAAGTCAGATGGAGAAAGTCAAGTACTGTATGATTTCACTCATATATGGAAGATAAAAACAACGTAGATACAGAGCATAGATTGATGGTTACCAGAGGGGAAGGGGGAGCAGGGCGGGGAAAAGGGCACATGTGTACAGGGATGAATGGCAACTAGACTTTGGGTAGTAAACACAATGTGGTCTACACAGAAATTGATTTTTAAGGATATACACCTGAAATTTATGTAATGTCATAAACCAATGTTACCTAAATAAATAGAAAAGAAACTGCTCAGTTCTTTTATTCTCCCAGCTGTTGTCATTAACTGGGACTTGGATTCTCCTTCAAAGATACATATTCCGAGGGGCAAAGAGTGATTTAGAGGAAGCTCATGAGCAGATTTTGCAGCTCTCCCTATATAGGGTCTCACTTTTCATACTCTCACTGCTCTTTTGCCTCAAAATTTATCATTTGATTCCTCAAGGAAATAAGACTGATTTTCTTTTTAAGTTCTACATACTTTATTCTGTTTAGTATCCTGTCACTAAAAGCCATATATATCTGAATTTTATACAATGTAGTTACCTTCTTTCAGTATGGACTTCTTTAGAGTTTTTGACCATATTTTATTGTTGCCCTGTGCTTTAAAATCCATTTTATTATTTTTTCCAGATTTTCCCAATGTTTTTCATAAAATTAGTCAAAAGTTGCTCTCCTATTGCAAGATACAAAATATCATTGTCTGACTTTTTGTAGTTTTATTATTGTATAAGTATCAGAAATAAGCTTTAGAAATTTGTCACCTAGGATATATATGAGTTTGAATAGCATTGCAATAAAAAGATATATAGTGAAACTAAGAGAATGAAATATTATTTTCCTTTTAAAATAAAAGGTTATATGATTCAGTTTTTAAGGAACAAAAGTGGAAACAGAAGCATTCTTGTGTTATAAGAGAATCTTCCCTAAAATCACAAACTCTAAATTCAAATATGATTTCTTCATTTTCTGGTTATATCACCGAAAGCAAGTCATTGAACTGAGTCCAATTTTCATCTCTGTACACGAAGATAATAAATATCTGTCACCTTTGACTCGTAAGCTATCATGAAGGTCAAGGAACATAAGTAAAATAAAAACTACGTGCATGTGACATGTTAAATCTACTGCAATTTTAGTTTTGGCAGAACTCCCAAATCAATGTGTCAACTCCTCCAAGTTTCCAAATTCAGCTATTACACACCACACTTTGCCTGCAAAAAGGTGAATGAAAACAAATTTTCTTATTATTACCCTCAACTCTATAGAATGTATAAAAAGGGGCCTCATTGATAGTAAAAGCAGAAATTTTTCTGTAAGTGGACTGTGTGTACCCCATAGTCTCTAATAAGCATGAGTAATGATGGGGATTTTTATGTTCATCTCACAAAATTGAGTCAGACTTCAAGGGGACAATGTGGAGAATTTTATCTGTGGCTCCTAAAGACTGTGGGGGCAAAAAAAAAAAAAAAAATGTGACAGTTCATTCTTGAGAAGACCAAATCCAAACATTGTGGATAGGAAATCCCGCCTGTGGCAGAATATCAGTTGATAATTCTGTTCAGAACATAACAAAACTTCCCCCAAGAAATGATCTAAAGTTCTTTTTTCCAAATGCCATGCCGAAGTTTTGTGAATGATTTGGAAGATAGACTCTATGGGGTTGATTTACTATAGCTGCTTTGGCCTTCATTGCTTCATCAGCAGTAGTCCAGAGAACGCTCCACTTAAACTCTTCCTCCTTAGACTTCCTGGCTTCCTGAGCCAGACTCAAGAAGGAGGCAGAGATCTCTGAGTGTTTCCAGTAAAATGCCTGCGTTGGCCTCCACCTCCACCATTCCAAAAGTTAGAAGCAGCCCCTCTGACTCTGCATTCCTTCTAAGAATACTCCCCGCAACCTGAATACCTGCCCATCCCTGTTTGACTTGAAAATATCAAGATGACTCTCTGTATGCCTGTCTCTTCACAATTTGTATACATCTTAGTAAACAGCAACTTTATTCTTCCAGTTGCTCAGGCCAAAAAGAAGGCATTCTTGACTTCTTTCCTTTACTCATATCACATATCAGATTCTCCAGAACGTCACATCAGGGCTACCCTTCCAACATATTCAATGATTTCTCCCCACTTCTCCACTATCAGCATGATCCGATACCCCATCATCTCTATGTAGAATTTTGCTATAGCCACTGAACTGGTCTCACTGTTCTGTCCTTGACCCTCTAATGCCTTTCATCAAAACAATACTTTAAAAATATAATTTAGGTACTTTAAAATATACTTTAATATATAATTTTATAAATTTTATAATATATAATTTTATAAATTTATATTGAATTATAAAAATATATTTTAGATTAGATCACTTCAGTGATCTCCAGTTTACTTGGAGTAAAAATGGCTGGCAGCATCCTTCAACAGTGGTACTACATTTGGCTGTACAGTAAGATAACTGGGTGTTTTAAACATTTTCAAATGCAAGGTTTCATTCCAAATAAAATCAGAATCTCTGGGGGATGTGGTCAGTCACTATTTTTTTCTATGCAGTCTGTATGCAATCTGACCTCAGTTACCTCTCTCTGTCGTCTTACTCTGCTTCAACCATACCAGCTTCTTTGCTGTGCCTGGAACACATAGGCATATTTTAGACTGTGGTATTTTGTACTTTGTTCCCTTTTTTTTAAAGTGAAATCTCTCTAGACCCTAGATGCTCAAAAATACTTTTTTAAATGAAAAGAACTACAAGGTCTTAGAGACGGATTTCTTAAAACTCTGTGAATGCTTCCATGCAGGTCAGCTTTAAATATCTGCAATTGCACAGAAACCCGGTGTCCAATTAGTTCCCATGTCCAAAGTTTTTAATTTTTTCCGTCTTCTTACCTCCCTACTCTCTCCATGCTCCAGCATTATGGAAGTCAAACATTGGAGCTAGGGAAGTTGTGTTGCGGTCGGGAGGATCTGACAAGTTAAAAACAAAAGATGACACCCATTTGCAGCACTCTATTCAAACTGGAGAAAAAAGGGAAAATTCAAAACTTGATGCAGTTTAGAATTCTGATTACCCTACGGTGGGCATAATTACTAAACTGACTGTTTCTTGGAATTATGTGGCTGAAGAAAGTTTTATTATCTTTAAGTGATAAATCTCACAAGGCCCACTATAGATTTCAGCCAATGGGTCACAATTAGGTTACAGGAACAGTTCTAAGAAAAGGAACACTTGTTTTCTGAATCAAACTCCAAGTCCCACTTGAGAAGTAGAATATTTAATAGCAGTTAATATGAATTGTTGATGTTATATTTGAAGCGTGGGTAAAAACAATAAAAAATAAGCAGGCATTATTTCCTTAACCTACCATAAAATATTTTTACAAAGCTAATTGTTTTCCTTTTATTTCTTTGCTTATGGTGTGCAAAAGATATGTATATTCTTATACCTACCCAGTATAAGCCAAAATACAGAAATTACATGTAATTGTCACATAATTATAACCAGACATTTATGAAAAGGAAGTGAAGTTTCAAGAAGAGTTGTTATATTTTTATAGTTTCCCAAGTAACTTTTTCCCATTACTGGTTTTTATCCTTACCCCAAATTTTTATTCTCCCTCACAAAATGGTTTCTCAATTTTACTTTAACACTGTAAAAGCAGTTCCTGGCGTAAAGAGTGATTTCACGGCTAAAGTTATCATCTGCTATTAGTTTCTCCCTCCCTCCTAAATGATGAGTTCTATTTGTCCATTTAATGCTTTTCTAGAAAGCAATGGACCATCTTCTTATGTCTTCACTGCTACATGCGTAAAATAACTAATATTTTTCTGATTGTGAATAGAAACATTTTGCACTCAGACTTTTCCCTTGCTTACTTCATGAGATTTTTTTTTTTTTACTTCAATTACACAACAACATGACTACTTTTGTACTGGTAGAAAGTAATCCTTCTCATGTGTGTAATAATGTGCCAAGATAATCCCACAAAATATTGGTTCAATAAACTAAGTCATGTGGAACTGCAGGAAGAAGCAAGTCAGGACTGTTCTTCCTTTATGTGATTCAGTGAGAGAAAAATTTGACTTGACCGTTGTGTGGTGTGTGTGTGTGAGAGAGAGAGAGAGAGAGACAGAGACAGAGACAGAGAGACATGTCCAATGTGATAATACCTTCAATTGTTAAATGTAAGAATTGACATTAACGTGTCTCCCAAAGAACTTGATAAATTTTGGTTTCCTATGAATGTTCAGCTCAGTCTATGATTTTTATTAAGCGTTTGTTATGCTACAGAATCTCACCTCACAGATCTAGGTAAACACATTACACATCTACTGGCATGATATTGGGAGTGTGCTACCCCCAATCCTGCTAGTATGGACAGATAAATGCCAGAAGGCTGTGTAGGGCATCATGACTAATCTGAATCCTGTTTCACAGTGTAGTCACCATCCCTTTATTTATTTAGAAGGGAAGATTAGAATAAATCCACTTTTTCTTTCCCTTAAAGGCATATATAAGTGAGTTAAAAATAAGTATCTTCTTGGCATTGGTCATGAATATTAAAACATGTGATGTGTCCATCATCAACTGAAAATTGCAGGTCATAAAGCTTATATATATACATATATGTCTAAAGTTTGAGATTTCTAGTCATCTGGGCAGAGTTCACACATTTGCATCATTTCCAGTTTCCTACGGCAGGTGCATTCCTCCTCGGTTATGTTGTCTGGCAGGCAACCATGAATTTATAAATTTAACAGATGTCTCCAATCAGAAGCATACACATTGCATAGTCAAAGATGAGCCTGGGAAGCTGATCAAAATCTGGGCAATATCCAATTTTATTTCATCCAAAAATGTAGAAACTTTAGTCTTTCCAGGAAAGATTTGTTTTCAAACCCAGGTGAAAATCCAAGTGAAATAAACTAATGGAAAATTATTCCATAAATGCATTCAACTGAGAAATCTCAAAAATTTAAATTCATATATATACCCTTTAGTTTATTTATATTTTTATTGGTGGAATTAAAAAGAATGTTTTTCTAAAAATCATTTTACTTCCTTGTATGAGTGCAGACTCCTAATATAGTCTGAGATAATCATACTGAAAACAGCTCATTATACCTTTACACTTACTATACTTATATATTGCCTCCACATCACTCATCCCTATGCCCCTAACATCTGTCCTTTGTTGATTTATGTGATTTTAGATTGTCCATCAGCTCCATTTTGGTCCCGGACTGGAATATGCTGACCTCTCTCTGTGATGAGTACTCTATACTCCCTACTTTTTGTCATCTTGCTTAACAAGTTCTATACTTTATTAATTTGTTACTTAGTCTACCCCTGCATGACAGTTCATATCAATTCATACACATGCCTACTTCATACACATGCACACCTCTACATATCATACACAAAAATAAACATACACAAATACTCAGACATGCAGACAACTGGAATATAATACAATACACATCAGCTTTAATGGAATATTAGTTTACTCTTTATGAGGGTTTTGTTTATCACTTTTGTCCCTACCCTTAATCAATCTTATCTAATCCTCAGACATATCCCCCAACACACACACAAATGAACATACACATACACACAGAGCAAAGAATAATAACTAAAGAGAAAAGAGAAAAAATAAAATATCATTTTAACACCTGTTTGCATTCTATCAGTATGACTTCTTACTAATATCACATATGACTATATATTATATTATTTGTAATACAACATGACCACATACATACGACTATGTTAGCATGTCTAAGTGGATTAGAATTATCCATTTTCCAATAAATAATATTGCATAATCTCCATTTTTTTGGTATTTTGCCATTCTTACTTTCAAAAATATACTAATTGAGTTCTTGCAATATGATGAATATCGTTCTAGGCATTGCGGACATAAACGGAACAAAAGAGATGCCAATATCCTAGGTTAAATCAATGAAAAGCTCTCTAAATAAGAGAAAAACATTCTTTAGTGTAGATTTCTTTCTCAACTGTTCCTTCTGTGTTGAGGGGAAAGCAGATTTGCTTCCAAAATATAACATCCATTTCTGGTTTTGCTTCTCTGAAGCACAATTTTCAGCTGTTTATACATCTGGCTGGACACAAAATGAGCAGGTAGAGCCCACTAAATCCTAAAGTATATAGTTATTGCTGCCAGTATTATACTATCATTAGCATACTAATTGCAGGATAGTGTCAGAGAAAATTCAAATGGTTTGGTTTGGCAAAAGTCCCAAAAGATAAGATGGTTAGTATTATTTCGTAAAAATCTATGTTTTATTTTGTGATTTTTGTCTCAGCTCCTTAAACAAGTAACTTTATCTAATAAAGGGATTTTCTTTTTTTTTTTTGTCACTTGAAAAAGATAAAAATCACTTAGTATTAGGAGTTTAACTTTAGACCCAAGTCATTTTATATATTTATGTAAGTTTTCATACTTTATTTATCGCACATTCTGGCATAGTATGTCAAGCCCATTCTCTAAAGTTATTGTCAAATAACCATAAAAATTAAAAGAAGTTAGATTAAGTTGTCTTGAAGTGAGCAGCAACTCTAATATGGGTCCCTAAGAACACCCTCCTTTCTGAGTTCCCTTCAGTCACTCCGCATTTTCTAAAGTGAAGTAAATATAGAACCACACCCAGTCTAAAACAAAGAGTGTAAAGCCTCACATAGAGGAAACCAAAGAAAACAACTGGAAGGATAGATGGGCCTAGCAGGGGAAGGAAGTGTTTCTTGAATTCAAAGTTAAAATTGAAAGTAAGTTACCTGTGCTGAAAGGAAGTAACTATCGTCTCTTAAATACCTCCTATATAACACCCTTGTTAGTAGCTGTTCATGCTTTCAAGTGTGCCTGATTGGCATTAATATTACCAAAATCATGGGCTTAAGATATAAAGTGTCCACAGGAAGAACTCTAGAATCTTGGACAGCTAGAATCTGTGACCTATCTTTAAAAGCTCAAACTCTGGCAAAGCATAACACTCTCAAGAATGGCAATTCTGTTATAAAGACTTTATAGGTTTTTAATTAGTAAATGGTTATTGGGGGAAAGCAATGCATTATTCTAACATCACCAAAGCATAGCTACATGAATTTAATTGTTTGGCCTTAGGAGAGGTAAATCCCCTCATGAAATTGTTTGTTTGGGATTGAGGTAATTTAAGGAGATAGGATCCAAGTAGAATACGAAGTTACAGAACTGGCTATTTTTGTATGAAAATGCAAATGCTGTCTTCTTCTGCTGGCACTGCAGTGATGGCTATCAACATGCCATTTATATTTACATGTAAATTCTTATTTGGGGATGTGATATTTTTATTTGATAGTCAAAACTGAACAAACCTGACACAAACAGTGACTTAGGTGAGGAAATAAGAACATTTCAAATAAAGGCAATTAGAAAAGATTAACCATACGTGAATACATGTAGCATATTTCCACTCATTTTCTCGTGTGAAGAGAACCTTATTTTGACTTTCAAAACTCTTTACTACAAGCAGTTTAATTTGTGATTCTCTCATTAACAAAAAAAGAGTTGATACCTATAAAATTGAAAGTAAAGTAGAAAAGGCTGAGACCTAATAAACTGACTCAGTTTGGAGGAACTAGGTCCAAGATGAGTTCAAAATTAACAGGGATTTCTAATTTCAAACAGATTTCGCTAACGTGTCCTAAAGATATAATAATTTGTCCCCACTAAAATATCTTTGGAGACACACAAGCTGAAAACCATAATGAAGTCTAGTATGGCTCAAATTTTTTACCCAGCATTTGAGGAAATTCCACTGATGGAAAAATCTCTTGCTTTAAGTGACTAGATGTGATGAGAAACTGATACATATTTACCACTGAAGGAGAGAAACAAAGGAAATCTGCAAGACTGAAAGAAGAGAGCGGTGATAATTCATACTTATTTGACTGTCTCTAACCATAATTCTATTACATTGGTCATTTTTATTCTTTTCTATGATTGCTATTTTTTCCCAGCTCCACCCATAGTTCCACTTTTACTACAATTCACACATAAAATAAGAACTATATGAAGTGAATCTAGGAATCAAGGGGTAGAAGTTTGGATTATGAACCCCTTCATACAATTCAAATCCCGTTCTGTTAAATGAGTATAAAGAATAGGGAGCCATGTTTAGAGGACAAATATTACCCGTGATTTTATAGTATACTCTTTCTAATAAGGTTGTCAGAGAGGACAGCAGAAAAGCTAGAAAATAGCCCCCCTCAATCTACCAGAGAATCCCAGTAAATTGGTGCTAGATCCTACATATTAGGCAAAGAATTTTATAGGTCAGTCTGATTTCCACCTATTGCTCTGAATATAATCCAATGATAAAGATTAAAGCCTCCCAGTATAAATATGTCTATAATCATTTGACATGGATTATTGCAGTTAATTGAAAAAAGACTATGTAAGAAATACATTCTCAAGATCTAAACAACTTGAGTCAAAAAGCTATTAAAAAAATAAAACTAAATCAAACAGGCTGGGAACAAACTACACACACACACACACACACACACACACACAATCAGCCAAAGACCACCAGAAACAGACCTATAATAAAGTTGGGTTTATGATTTAAAGAGTAAAATATCTATTTAAAGAATGGCTCAACATTTTTCAAAATTAAAGAAAACAAACCATACATCAAGTATGCCCCAAAGTCCTCAAATAGGATAGAATAAGGAAGGAAGGAAAAAAGAAATGATATCAAGAGAGAGAAAAATTAAATATAAGAATCCCTTGAAAGCAGTATCTTTTATAAAAAATACTAAATAGATTTGTGCCTAGCAACAGAGCTTCAAAATGAATAAGGAAATATTTAAGCATAAGGAAATAATTATTCAAAAAGCAGGATAGATATTTTTGGATATTTCACCTCTCCTCTTAGTAATTTATATAGCAAGTAGAGAGCAGTATCAGTAAGGTTAGAAAATCTCTGGGAAAAACTGTCAATAAATTGGCCTTATTGCCATTCGTAGAACATTCCCTCTCCAACAAAAACAGAATATTAACTGTTTTCTAATCACAAGGATTATTCATTAAGATAGACCATATTCTGCTCCCTAAAACAAATCTCAATATATGTAAAAAATCGATATCATGCAAAGCATATTTCAGACCACAGGACTACTGTACTTGAAGTAAATAAAAGATATTTAGTTTCATTTGAAAAATAAAAGAAACGCTAGAAAATTGGTAAATAAGGTGCGTATCCTTAAAACGCTTCCAGTAGAAAGGAAGGAAGGAATTAAAATAACAGTTCAAAATTAAGGAAGAATCCAACCTAAGAGTTTGAAAAAATGTAGCAGAATAAATGCAAATAGAATAAAAGGAAATAAATTATAAAAGCAAAAATTATTGAAATTAAATGCTAAAATAGAAAGGAATAGCATTGTAAAAAATTAAAATTTCAAAGGGAATAATATTACACATCTTAAAAATTAATAAGAATTAGGAAAAATTAAAAATATATAAGAGGAAACAACATAAATATATATCTACTGCTGTTGCAGTGATTAAATAATGAGAGGGTTTTATCTAAAATTATAGCAGTAATTTTGAAAACCCAGAAGTTGTAGCAAACTATATCACCAGCAAAAGTGATCTCAGAAGATATTAGAAAAGAAAATCATAGATTTACTCATTAAAGAAATTGAGTCAATAAAAGAAAGATTTTAAGGAGAAACTTTCACAAAGAAAACTGTCATCCAGGCCAGTTGGATATTAATGTACTATCAAATATGCAAGGAGTAATAATGCTGATTTTATTTTAAATTTTTCTAAGGAATATAAAAAGTTAATATATGCAGACTAATATCCCATACCAATTTGTTAGTGTAACATAACTTTCTTACAAAAATTAGGTGAGAAAATTAAAATCCAACATCACACCCTGATGCACATTAAATGATTCTAAATAAATTATAAAAATGAATTCAGGATTTTACAAAAAGAATAACACATAGAGATCAAGTTGATTTATCTCTTGAATACAGGGTTGCTTTTCATTAGAAAATCCATTTATGTAATTTATCACATTAAGAGATTAAATGATAAAAAAGCATACAATTATCTAAATAGATACTGTAAATGTGTTTGCTATTGTCTAACATACTAATGAAAAAGCCTTTTGCATATTAAGGATGAAAGGACATTTCTTTTATCTAATAAAAGATTTCTAAAAACCTATTATAAATGTTACTTTATTGTGAAATGTTGAAATGACTGCCTTTGTATACCAAGGAAAAAATACAGTGTTGTTAGTTATTCCACTTTGTAGTGAAAAAAAGGCAAATCTGTATACAATTAAGAAGATTTTAAAATAACTATTATTTTCTACATATGGGGTCATACCTTCCCCACCATCTACTAATATAGGATCAGAATTTGTAAGATAATTTAGCAGTTGACATTCACACATATACTCATACACACGCAAGCTTGATATGTAAAAGTCAATTAATTTTCTTTACATTGGCAATGGGATGTTGGAATGTAATATTAAAATTGAAACTGGCAATTAAAAACATATAAAAGACATATGAAGTCTACAAAATATACAGACTTCTTCATTGGAGGAAATATACACTGTGTTCTTGGATAACACAAAATCAATATAATAAAGATATCAAATACTTTCAAAATCAATCCATAGATGACTATCAAAATTCTTATAAAATTTTGGGTAACTTCACAAGCTAATTCTTTTTAAGAGAAAGAGGATAATAATAAACAGTGTAATTGTACATGAAGAAATAGAGTAGGCTGTGGGCCTTCTCGTACCAGTTAACAAAATTGATATTATTGAAAGTTTAGAGAAATAGAAACAAATCAATTGACCATAAGAAAGAACCCAGAAACAGATCAACATATATGGAAATGTGTGTTTGTGTGTGTGTGTGTGTGTGTGTGTGTGTGTGTGTGTGTATCCAAGCCGATGCTGCAGATCAGAGGGAAATGGTTCTTTGATAGTTAATTATACACTTTCAAAACTACATGTATCCCTACCTCACTCCGCACACAGATATTAAATCTAGGTTAATTACAAACTAGCATACAGTCTAAATTGTTAGCTATTATTTAATATCTTTAGGTTTCATAATCAAATAATTGTATACGATTGATTAGAGCACTCTACCTGGGTTTGTGTCTCTTTTGTTGATTTCTTCCCAGATAGAGAAAGATTTTTCTTTCAGTTTGTGTGAGTGCCTATATTCTCTTACTTGAGCTTCCAAAAAACTGAGCTCAAATTCCTCTATTTTTAACATAACACATTGCCTTTCCTACAACTTAATGAGTTCTTCTGTGTTTAAATTAAAGAGTAAATATCAAGGGTGATTTTCAATCCGTGTAACTCTCTTTTGGAGCCAGAAATACATTCGTACTCCAGCCTCTTGGGTGCAAAAGCGGAGGGAAATGCTCACTCCTACCAGCTGAGATCTTCCCTGGAGTCAGACTGATGCCTCTAGAGCCAAGACTTCAGAAGCAGCAGGAATTACACCTGGCTGCCATAGAAAACAGGCAGCCAGCTGCCGGCAGCCTCAGATTCCATTGTGGATAGATCTCAATGTGCATTGTAGAACGTAACAGCCACTGAACATATGGCTAGATCAACACTCTCTCTTCCCAGGTTATTCTTTTCTCAACCATCTATAAGGAGTTCTGTGTTTTTATTTTTCCCCTTCTACAAAGATAACACATGAATATGAAAACTCTTTTACTTGGTGAATAGCATGTCTGAGAAAGTAAAAAAGTATTTTGCTGAAATACAATCTTCATTTGGTCTAAACATTTAGACATTAAAGTACAGATAAATCATATTATGTTGATGAAAACTTCACATATACAGCTTGATTTTAAGTTATCTTTTGAATAAAGTTTAGTGCTATAATATTAAAAATAAACATCAAAGCTTTGTGTGTTACAAAGTATTTCCTTTCCTTTGAGAAGATAAACTAAATAATGTATTTGTCTCCAAAGGTTAGAAAAAGTGATCTACTATATCAGTAAGTGAACCATGACATGCATTATACGTTAGAGTGAGAAAAGAATAGGGTCACGATTTATAGACTTTACTCCTAGATTTATAAGTCCAAAGATGTGTCTATGGCAGAACTGAATTTTTTATTCATTAAGCTAATACATAGATGTTAAAGTTGCACTACAGTTCTTACCTGTGTTGAGCTTATTGCTAATAATACTTGGCAATGTTAAGTTATTTGAAATATTGGAAAGTTGTATCTCAGTTTGAAACTCAATGTTTGAAATTCAGAGTTTGAAACTGATACACTGGTCCAACATTATTTTGATAAAGCAAAACCTGAGGAATTCAGATTAGGATATTGAAATGAAACTGCAGCAAATAAACGCTTTCCTCTGATATCTAATATTATAAGTGAACTAAAAATGAAGCAGCAACAAAATTTAACCAACAACTAAACAAATGAAGGGACATCATTCTATACAGTGTTCTTTGAAAATTCAAACAAACAAATGAACAGTTGGTGAGTGACTCAAGGAGGAAGAGCACAGAATAGAGAGCCTCAGGCCCAATGATTGCTTAACCCTCAGAACCAAGACTGGCCAGTCAGCAAGATCCCGAGAACTTTTGCTGATGTTCCCAGATTTTGTGTCAACGAAACAGGCTGAGTAACTATCATTTTCCCTTTCAGAAATAATGGGAAATGGGAATAGCTTCTAGTGAAAAACTGGTGGATTAAAGAAATAAACAATACATCTGACTCCAAACTATATATGTAAAGGATTCATGACCATTCAATGAATTCAAGAAAATATATCTAGATCTCTCGTTGTCACCTTATTAGTTTATTTCAATAGCACATGGTCAAATTTCAGAAAAGAAACAAAGACTGAATTTTCTAATAAATATAGCATATTGCCTTATCATAGTCATCTCCCTTCATTTATCAATGTTTCAGCTCAGTCTACTAAAAAAATAACAATACTCAGTTCTCAAACCAATCTCAGATAAAATGTCAACAAATAACCACCATACACGAGCAAAAAAAAAAAAATTCAAAAGGAAAAGTAATACAGAAGAAAACATAACTCAACAGGAGGAAGTTTCTTTAAGTGGTCTTAATTATTGAAAAAGAACATAACAACAAGACTATGGTAAAACAAAGCCATAACATACACAAAGCAATGAGATGAAAGTAAAACTACACACCTACAGAAGTGTTGTACAAACAAACAATATATTTAGAGAATTAATTAATGAATTTGAAACCACAATGAAAAGAATAACCACTACTGAATATCAAGACAGAGATCTACAGAAAAGGATAATGATAATCACAGGAAAAGCAAAAAGAAATTCAAGAAGCTTGTAGTAGCTATGATGCTGGCCCTGATATCAGTTCCCAGCATATATGGGGTTAAAACCAAAAGCACCCATCCCCTTTCTGTGCTTCTCTAAGTTGCATTCATGTGTAAATATTGGTTTCCTTTTTTTCCTATTGTTTTATTGAGATCATAATGGTTTATGATATTGTGTAATTTCAGGTGTACATTATTATTTATCAATTTCTATATAGACTGCATCATGCATACATATGTGCCCCTTTATGCCTTGTGCCCACCCCCCAGCCCCCTTCCCCTCTGGTAACCTCTAATCTGTTCTCTTTATCCATGTGTTTATCTTCCACATATGAGTGAAATCATGCAGTATGTGTCTTTCTCTGTCTGGCTTATTTCACTTAACATAATATCCTCAAGATCCACCCATGTTGTTGCAATTGAGGCAATTTTGCCTTCTTTTATGGCTGAGTAGTATTCCATTGTATATGTATACCACATCTTCTTTATCCATTCATCTATAGAAGGGAACTTGGGTTGCTTCCATGTCTCAGCTAATGTGAATAATGCTGCAATGAACATAGGAGTACATAAATCTCTTTGGATTGTTGATTTCAAGTTCTTTGGATAAATACCCAGTGGTGGGATAGTGGTCATATGATATTTCTATTTTCAATTTTTTGAGAAATCTCCATACTGTTTTCCATAGAGGCTGCACCACTTTGCATTGCCACCAGCAGTTTATGAGGGTTCCGTTTCTCTGCATCCTCTCCAACATTTGTTATTTTTTGTCTTGGTAATTATAACCATTCTGACCAGTGTAAGGTGATATCTCATTGTAGTTTTCATTTGCATTTCCCTAACAATTAATGATGTTGAACATCTTTTCATGTGTCTTTTGGCCATCTGTATATCTTCTTTGGAAAAATGTTCATATCCTCTGTCAATTTTTTGATTGGGTTGTTTGGTTTCTTTAACCTTTGTATCCCTGAGCTTCATGAGGCAAATAGAAGTTACAAATTGTTAAAAGCCCAGGTGGCCTCATGCAGGGCTCACACTAAAGCTTTGGGTAAATATGGGTCCCTGAAGTTTATTACGGGAAACTGATGTCAAGAGGATATCAAGAAGCTGAAGCTTCCCAGACCCCAACTCCTCAGCTTCCTGGCTCTAAACTCCACTATTCATTATGGAGGCAGACAACCAAGGACACCCACCTGCAGATCCCCTTATCTTGCCATTCCTCTCCCTGAAAACAGCCTCACAAGACCAAATACAGGCTGGTGGGAAGGTGTCCACATGCAAGGCCACATGCTCCTCCCTCCCCTACCTAAAATCCCAAATAAAAACCCCTTCCTTTTTCCCTTTGAGGAGGTGAACTCGAATTTTAGCTCCCATCTCCTTGTCTGGCTGCCTTTTGACAACAAAAAAACCATTTCCTTGCCATAAGCCTGGTGTTTCAGTTTTTTACTTTTGGCTCCTCTTGTGTGGTAGGTAAAAGAACCTGTGTTTGTGTCCAGTAATGGCTACATTTAAGCAAAGATAGAAAAAAGTCAAATTAATCCAACATAAAACAACATCAAACAAGCATATATGCTTTGAATTATCTAATGTAAGAGAATTTTCTTAAAATTAAGGAAAACTGTTTAAAGAACACTCTGCTTCTAGACAAAAAAAAAAAGTCAAATATTCAACGCTCTTCAGCTTTGCATTCTGCAATCATTTCAAAACATAATTTGAAAGGATCATTTTAAAATAAGGTAATTAAATACATTTTGAATTTATAATAGCATCTATAAATACAATCAATTCTGGGGTCGGCCCACTGGCTTAGTGATTGAGTTTGCACGCTCCACTTCAGTGGCCCAGGGTTTGTGGGTTGAGATCCTGGGTGGAGACCTGCACACCACTCATCAAGTCATGCTGTGGTGGTGTCCCTTATACAAAAAATAGTGGAAGATCGGCACAGATGATAGCTCAGGGACAATCTTCCTTAAGTGAAAAGAGGAAAATAGACAACAGATATTAGCTCAGATCCAATCTTTCTCACCAACCCCCCCAATCAATTCATCATAAGTAATTACAACTCTAAATGGTTTACATCCCTAATAACAGAGTTTTGTAATGCAAGAACCAAAACCTGAGAGAACTGCACAAAGACATAAACAAAACCCATAAAATTAATTGGAGATTTCAGTGCATGCCTTCAACAATTAACAGTACAAGTAAATTCAAAATAAGCAAGGATACAGAAAATGTGACCACAATTATCGACCAGCCAGTCCTAATTGAGACTCTTATAGAATGTGCAACGAAAAACAGTTGGCTGCAAATTTGTTTCAAGTGTATACAGAGCATTTACAAAGATAGACTATGTTTTGGGCCATAAAACAATTCTCATAAATTTAACATTACTCAAGTCATTCAAAATATGTTCTCTGTCCACATGAATTAAACTAAAAATCAGTACAAGAAATATCTCTACTCAGAAAAGAAATTGAGGAAAATAGGAGTATTTTGCACTGAATAAAAATGTAAACACAATACACTGAAATTTGTGGGATGCCACTAAAGCAGTAATTGGGGGTAAATTCATAGCAATAAATAGCCATATTTGAAAGAAGAAAGGTTGCAAATAAATGACTTTAGCTTCTACCTAAAAAAACACAGGGGAAAGGGAACCTAAGGAGTGCAGTTCTTTGTTAAAAACTGAAGTGTAATTTTTCAGGCCCAACCATAGATGATTACAAAGGATTTACTTGGCAGGCCTCATGGAGAAAAGCTGGTCACTGCACAGCAGTCTTGGTACACAGCTGGTGCATCACAGCCTCTGAAGAGAGTTGCAATCAAAGACCCAGGCCCCCCAGTTTGCAGTGCTCTTACAGATAGCTGAATTCCTAGCCCAGGTGTCTTCATTTAGAGGCCTCTTTATCTGGGGTTTTCTGCTGAGGCCTTCCTCAGGAAGCTCTGAGCGAGACCTCTTTATAGGGGAAGACACTTTTCTCCACCCTGCCTCAGTATTTAGTACTTTTTCACACTAGCACTTCCTCTCCTCCTCTCCCAACCCCCCAAATCCATACAACTACAGCAGCCTTTTGTTTGGGGCTACCTCAGCAGTGACATGGCCTCCACCTGTGTGGCAATCCATCTAACTCCACTCCAGCAGCTGGGTCATATTGGGGGAAGAAAGAACAGGTGTGGAACAGAGCTTTCTGCAGTTTAGCCTCTCACCTGTATTAGAATAGTAAGGAATAAATGCTTGACTGCCACTTGCATTTTGGTTTGTTTTAATTAGCTGCTAAGATACCTTGTAGCTCTGCTCTCTGTAACTCAGAAGAGTTCCTGGCAAAAACAGCATACTAAACACAAAGTAAAAGAAAGGAAGTAAAAAAGATCAAAGTGGAAATCGAGATAAGAGAAAACATAAAAACAATAGACAAAATAAATGAAACCGAAAGCTGCTTCTTTGAAAAGACCCTGAAGTTAATAAACCTCTAGCTAGAATGATCAGAGTCAAAAAAAAGAAAGAAAAAGAGAAGAGACAGTGAAAAGGACCAATATCAGAAATGAGAGAGGTGTTTTCATTGTAGATCATACAGACATCAAAAGAATAGCAAAGGGGATATTATAAACAACTTTGTGACAATGAATTTGGCAGCTTGTAGGAAAAGAACAAATTCCTTGAAAAACAAAAACTACGAAAGCTACCTCAAGATCAAACATACAACATGACTGGCCCTATATGTATGAAATTTATTACATTTGTAGTTAAAATCCTTCTCGTAAGGAAACTCCAAGGTGCAGATGTCTGCACTAGTGCAGCAGTGACTTTCATAAAACATCTTAGGTAGAAATGGTACCAAGTCTACACAAACTCCTCCAGAAAATTAAAAAGGGAAAATATTTTTCAACTCATCTATGAGGCCAGTATTATCCTGACACTAAAACCAGATAACAAGATTACAAAAAGCAAAAACAAACAAAACTACAGAATAATATCCTTTATGAAAATGGATGAAGAAATCCTAAACATTTTAGCAAATTGAATTCAACAACACAAAAATGATAATGCATCATAATCAAGTGGAGTTTATCCAAGGACTGTAAGGTTGATTACAAAAATCAATCCATGTAATTTAGCAAATTAACAAAAGAGAAAAGAAAGTGATTATTTGAATAAATTCAGGCAAAGCATTTTGCAAACTTCAAAATCTATTCCTTATAAAATGTTTTAGCAATTAGGAATAGAAGGAACTTACTCAACAAGATAGAGCATCTATCACAGCTCAATGGCTAACAATTTAGTTAATGGTTAAAGAATTAAGAGTTTGTTGCAGGAGGTCATCAAGAGGACATGACCACCGGTTGACCCTCGAGTTGAACCCCAGGCAATCTGAGACTCCTCACTCCCTCCCTGCCCTTGGAATGTACATTCTGCCCACCCTTCCCACAGTGCGAGCTATTTCAAGGATGCAGCCTTGAGAGAGGAATGGGTTGTTGAGACCATCTGCACTGTATGTGTGACTGAACCCAGTTAAGACCTCTCTATAAACTTTTAAGATTCTGGCAGCTGGGTGTAGAGATCTGCTCATCTTGCATCCACCTAAGACAAGCTTCGCATATAAGTTCCCTTGCTTATTAAATCTGACACCTACCGATCTGGAATGATTGCCACTTTCTTTGGTCTCTCCTTGCTCTCTGTGTACCCTGGCCAATTTCAGATTTCAATGGGGGAATTTCCTCAATTGTGAACCAACGGGGTTACTGGTAAGATGAGGAACAAGATAAGGATGGTCACTTTCACCACTTCTCTTCAACCCTGAGCTGGGGACTCTAGCCAGTAAAAAAAGACAGAAGAAAAAAGAAAGGGACCCAAATTGGAAAGAAAGTAATCTTTTCTTAAATGCACATGCACATTTTTAAAATGTCAGGAATGGTAAATGATTTTCAGACAATTTTTTTTAATTTAGTGTTTTAATAATGAGATGCCGTTATTTAAATATAAAGGCCACTCTCATGGTATCAATTATCACTTGGTGGCTCTCAATCAAAATTGCAGAAAAATAATTATAAAAAATACTGCCTTTTAATCTGAAGTTAAAAGGACTACATAGATATCTATAATATATTTCATTTCAAAAATAATTTTTGAGTATCTATCAAGCATGAATTCAGCACTGTGAAAGAAATAAGGAACTTGTTCTATGTTTTCATGTGTTTTAAATATTTATATCATTAATCTAAGTTTTTACAAGTACTATTATATTATATATCATAAAATAATTTCAAATATTCAATGATGTATTTTTATAGTAATATTTTTAATATGTAGGTTCTATTATAAAGCAGAGTCAGTTTTGAAGGGTATCAAAGAGGACTATATTGAATATGAAGTTTAATGTTTTATACCTTTACAGTCAGCCCTGGTGGCCTGGTGGTTAAGATTCAGTGATGTCAGCACAGTGGCCTGAGTTCATTCGAAGTCAAGAGACCACACTGCCTATCTGTCGGCTGTCATACTATGTTGCCGTGTGTTGCTGTGATGCTGACGGCTATGCCACTGGTATTTCAAATACCAGCAGGGTCACCCGTGGTGGACACATTTCAATGGAACTTCCAGACTAGACAGACTAGGAAGAAGGATCTGACCATCCACTTTGGAAAAAATTGGCCATGAAAACCCTATGAACAGCAGCAGAGCATTGTCTGATACAATGCCAAAAGGTGAGAGGATGACAGGATTCCACCTGGGAAAGGAGAAGGGAGAAGGAAACCAACAGAGGATGAGCACATGAGTTCGTCTCTCCAAGGAGATATCAGGGCTGAATCTGCTGAGACTTTTCTGAATACTGAGAGAATACATTAAAATTATGGTTCCATGGGCTGAGGATTCTGGGGCTATTGATTCACCAACTCCTTTCCCTCATTAATGTACGTCACTTTGGGTTCATTGCCTTTCCAGCAATTCCAGCCTACTCAGTATAGGGACCAAAGAATTCCCCTGTGGCCAAAATGCCCTTAGACTGAGAGAGAGATAGGAGAGTATCCCTGGGCAGGATTCCACTGTGCTGTGCACAGGGTCGCTAGGAGTCGGAATCTACTCCATGGAACTAACAGCAAATAATGTTCTATAGCGATACATAATTTTTATGTATATTTTCAAATTTTATGACCATAGTGTGTAATTTAAGTATTGTTCTTCAAGGAAAAAAAATAAAATCTTGAGCAAGTAAGCATCCATTGTATGGATAAACAGCTTTCTTTAGACTGAATTGAGATATTAACCCAGGGGTTTACAGTGATGAAGGAACCTTGTAGCAAGCAATTTCACAGGATTAACCTGGGAATACTATTATTGTATGACCTGAATACTATAAATAAGGCATTTTTTAAAATTTAGCTAAAGAACAAGATTAAGTTTTCAGCATTGATTGCCTTACTATAAGCCTATTCAGAATGATGGCCAGGAATATAAAATAATTCATAAAAATACACAGGGACAAAGCCAGCAATGATATTTTGACATTAATAAATATATTGAAAGCTAATTTCTTTAGGTTTATTCCCATTTCAACTCATTTAGAAGTACCTCCTCTACTTAAATAGATTCTGAAGGTTAATGGGTCCATTTTCACACTGCATTATCTAGTTCTTGCTGCCTGGTAACACTCAATCACAACAATGCTAGCTTTTTATTCCAGTAATCATCACCTAATTCCATTTACCGATTTCAACATTTCATTTTCCTTTTCAGATGCATTATTATCTCTGAGCATCTAAGATTTTTCTTTAAGGAGACTATACCAAAATATTACAACCTTCACTTTTTGACTTCCAAAGACTTATTATTTTGTATATATGCCACTTTTTTTGTCTGACGCCAGTAGAAAAAAAAAGTGCAAGATCAGTTAGTAGATCATTCTTCATCTGTCTTAAAATTAGCCGATAAATCAGATAATTTCCTAGCCATTGTATCACATTTTCTCATTACAAACTTTGCATAGTGAAAGTGGTATGAATGAAATGTGAACTCTTCAGAATAGTTTTGATTTTATGTACTTGGAGAAGATGCTGTTGGTGCCCAGTCCATATGCACTTAGCCCAATCCTGGAGGTCTTCTGGAAATATTTTTTATACAACCAAATAGACTCTCATCTCTCTCTCTTAGTCTAAGGGCATTTTGGCCACAGGGGAATTCTTTGGTCCCTGTACTGAGTAGGCTGGAATTGCTGGAAAGGCAATGAGCCCAAAGTGACGTACATTAATGAGGGAAAGGAGTTGGTGAATCAATAGCCCCAGAATCCTCAGCCCATGGAACCATAATTTTAAGGTATTCTCTCAGTATTCAGAAAAGTCTCAGCAGATTCAGCCCTGATATCTCCTCAGGGAGACTAACTCATGTGAGCATCCTCTGTTGGTTTCCTTCTCTCTTCTCCCTTCCCCACTTCCCTATCAGACTTATGTTTACTGGGATTACCCAACAAATATACTACTTGTCTCAGGGTCAGCCTTTGGGGAAATCTAAACTAAGACTGTACCATGCAAAACAATGCATGTCTCAGAATGCCATAACTATTATAAATTTGCCATATAATTGTGTCTGAATCATATTGACTATTTTGAAACACAAAGTAAACAATTTTGAAACATTTTATGACCATTCACTTGTTCCTCTATTCTCAGAAATTTGTACATGCTACAAAACACAAAGGAACATATTGAAAACCCAGTCCATGTAAACAAACTAAACAATCACAGAGAACAAATCATAAATCTCACACAATGACAATGACAATTCACAAAAAATAAAAAGAAAAACTCTCTATCATATGTTTTGTATTACTTGTTATTGACTTAGGGCAGGTGCTCTTAGAAATTTTTGGAGCAATCTGTGATAATTTTGAGAAAATTAAGATTTAAATTCATTGTATAAAAGTAAGACCAACGGTAGCACTGAGTACAGTTCATATTGACAAAGGCTTTGTCCTTGACCAAACCCTCGTCAGGCTCCACTGAGCCTCCTCTCTACTAGATTTCAACCTTGGCCTATAAAGACCACAGACTTAAGGAGCACAAGATCTCCACCCTCATGACCTACTTACCTTCCAAAGGCCCCACATCCAAATACCATCACAATAGGGCTTCAACATATCAGTTTTAGTGGGATACAAACATTCAGTCCATACCATATATAATAGCGCATTGCTGACCTGAATTGCAGTGTGAGAAGACATGGGTAAGAACAGGAGATCTCTTTGATTATGTATGCTTGGATTTGTAGGTGGAAATGTTCTACCAAGTAAAACTGTTAAATGTGTGATGGAGCCTGATATTCGCCATAGGA
This sequence comes from Tapirus indicus, assembly GCA_031878705.1. Classification (NCBI taxonomy): domain Eukaryota; kingdom Metazoa; phylum Chordata; class Mammalia; order Perissodactyla; family Tapiridae; genus Tapirus; species Tapirus indicus. The sequence goes on from CM062936.1 coordinate 20,651,884, forward strand.
TATAATCAAGATGAAACCAATTTGCAATGAATTGAAACACTTCAGTCTGTTTGCAAATAACTGCCTCATCAATCTTCCCCCAAACCCCCTGCTGTTCCAGGTGTTAAGCCTCTCTCCCAGGATCTCCCAAATTTCAGTTTCTAAAAGGGTTAAACACTTTGCATAACAGGGATTCCAGGAGGCTGACTTTAGCTCTGTGTCTGGGACCATGCATCTTTTCAGAGTAGAGTGACTGTTTTTATTGGCCCCCCCCAGATGAAGTTTTCTTTGTTATTTTATTCCCTAACTCCTGAAATAACTGCCCACTGAGCTCTTCATTTAAATATTTCTTCTAGAAAACAAATCTTTCCGGATAAGTCTTTCTACAAAATATAACTTTCTCCAGATCTGACTATTGGACCTATTTCCTGAATCCTATGTTGAGTTGTTAATGGAATCCAGCCCAACATGAAAAGTCAATATACTATGAGGTTTGTTTTCTCAGAAAACTGTAAATAACAGGAGAGCCCGTGTTAATACTCTAGGGTCAAATTTTAATCTGATGAATAGTTAGGATAAGAAATGATGAGGCAGTTAAAGCTCATTTTGGAGATCTCATATTTTCACTTCCCTCTTTTTTTCTACTTCCAAAGTTTTCTATACCTCCTGTCCTTGTATCTTTTGAAAAGACATCAGTTTCAGATAATTTTCTTTTTTCCTTTTGACCCGTTGAATATCATTAATGAGTTTGCTAGCAGCTTAATAATATACATTTTCAAAGAATACTTCCATTGATTGTAACAGTAGGTTTTGGAGATGAGAAAGTCCTTTGAGCCCACAGAAGCTATTGAATATGGAATCATATGATCTCAGAGAAACAATGAGAAAGATGTTTAAAAACTAATTCTTAAATCCTTATACTTAGATGCAGAAAAGGAATTCCACATAATTCCAGACATTGGGAACAGCACTAGAGATGTCTTAGAGCCCCACCTGTGAGGTTCTATATAGCATCTGACGAATAAGCAAAAACCTACAACACAGGGAACCAAAGGCATAAACACTTCATGAAGCTTAGGGACAAATGTGATTATCTAATGGAAATGAGAGGTCACATTTATTTTGTAAATATTTCCTGAGATATTGTATGTGGTTTCTTTTTATAATTTTTAATTACTGTTGGAGTTTTATTTGGTAGGTTTGGTTTTCCTGAATGACTGGGTGGCGATTTCTTTTTGCTATTATTTGGTACTTAATAAATCAATAATTGCAGGAGAAATAACTCAGTAAAAAGATATTTAAAAACCACCATAAATTACTTGAACATTTTGATGTTTTCAGTTAATTTTGTCTTTTAAATTGTATGGAAATTCCCTTGAAGTTTTTAAAATTTAAAATTATACTAGTAAAACCCAGCATATTTAGACATTTGTTGAGTCCTTAAAACTTAGTGTCCTTTCAAAGTGTAAAGTCAGCACAGTGTTTGAAGTTTCAGACATTTTTGTCGTCATTTGAAACATATTGCCGACCATATAAAAGGTTATGCTTTGCCCTCAGTCCATGCACATAGAATTCTGATTGATGTCAATGGGAACCATGTGCGAAGTTTGGGGGCATTGTAGTTTGAAAGTTTATGGTGTTTTCAGAATATGTTTGAAGTCTAGTTTCTGTGGAAAAATATAAGATTTAAAGAGTACTCTTCAGGGCTTATTCTTATCCACTGAGAACATGTTTAGATTGTCAGTTTTAAATACAAAGCTAGGCTGGAATTCTGTAAATCTAATATAATTATGGAGTGGCCGATTACTGGGATTATTCCCATTGAGTTCAATTGCTAGAATGAAGACAGGAGTGGCAAACGCTATCCTGGTAATTTATTTTTCTATACATTGACTGTGGGTTTTTTTCTGCTGTAATTGTGAAGGGTACACACTGCTGTTTACCTTAATGCCAAAATTAAATTTACTGCTATCATTAATTTTATCAAGAAACATCTTCAACAAAACAAGTGGTATCGCCTTTGCCAAATCCACTAGAGACTTCGATTTTTACAATATGACTAAGGGTAGATATTACTTTGTAAGAACTATTATTAATTGGAAATTATATCTATAAATATAGTCAAAAGAAAACTGTTTAAGACTAAGTTAAAGAAGGATAAGTTAAATCCATTTTCCTAAAAATAAAAATACTTTGTCGGGGTACAGACTCTAGAGTAAAATGCACATTATTTAGAAATAATCACAGTTTTATCAGAAAGAAATTGTTAATGTTATAAAAATTCTCCAATATATTTTCCCATTTCAAGATACAATTTTTTCCAAAATTAAATGCCTTAACTTGTGTGTTTCTTAGAAAACTTTTAACTTTATATGGTTTTAACTTTATAATATAATTAATTTGGGCTTAAAATTCCTGAATCTGTGAGGTTTTTCTGGAGCAATATTTGTCATTTTGGCACTTAAGACTTATTTGCACAATGCAGGCTCAATATTCTTGACACCTCATCTACCAGGAGCCTGGTAATCTGTCTCCTCGTAACGGGGGAAAGTGCTGAAGCAGCACTCAAGAATTGTGATTCTTTTTGAAGAAAAAGAGAACAGACAATTCTTCAAGTAGAAAACAAACCTTCATTGTGGTGGGGATTTTAGGCTGTCTAGAGTCCAATATTAAAACAATTGAAGACCAGAGAATAGGAAGAAGGTTAAACAAGGAAATAAAAAAAACAGCCAAGATGTATTTTGGTTTCTTTTCAATTTTTTGTACCATAGAAACTCAGATTTTCTGCTTCCTTAATTATGCTTTCAATTGGTTACTGACAACTGAGTAACAACTCGTGCATAAAACTGCATCTCAGTTTTCTTAGATTCTGTGTGTATGTTGCAAACCTTTTATAAAGCCATATTGTCCATCACAGATTTACAGATGATCTGTTGGCTTCACTCCTGCTCCAGTCACCTCCACAGGACACAGCTCTGGAATGGATAATCAGTTTCCTCAAGTAACAGGAACCTTGAATTATATCACCTCCTAAGATTCTATCCTTGTTGCTTCTCATAAAGGCATTCTTTTCTTTTTTTGTCTTTGTCCGAGATACCAATTAAAGTATCTTCAAATTTGCATGTGTTTTCATTCTTTAAATGGTTCAGAGGTATTGCCTTCAAGCTATCCTCTGCTTTCTGTTCCATAAACATGCCTCGAATCAAAGAAATACAACATTCTGGCTATATTCTTACAATTTAAGAATCATTGGGGAAAACATAGATTGATAACAAAAATTTTTATCTCAAATAATCCAACCACATGCAAAAAAAGTAATTGATCAAACTTGTGGTGCAGAAATGTCCAGTCCCATGTTGTGTTGGTAACAGGAGTTATGCTGGGAAGGGGCAAATGAATATAAGCATAAGATTTAAAAATACACAAGGAAATTAGGTATCACAGACAATAGCAGTGAGCAACTCCTGTGATTAGCTATTGTTCATTGAGTTTTCAATTGTCTAAACACTGGTTCAGTCCCCCAGACCAATCCTATTTGTTCCAACCCTATAAAATACTCAACCACGCATACCAGAGACTATCTTCACAAATGCAGTCTGGCATGTGTTGTCGCGTACAATAAGAATAGCATGCACTGTAGCATAATCTAGACCATTATCCAAAGCAAATAAGGTCAATCAGGTTCAAAATACTATAGGCTCGTGGAAATAAAGACCAAAGGAGAATAAGCAAAGGCTATTTATTCAGAGCTTGCCATAAAAAGCGAGTCAGCCACCCTCACTTGTGTTTTGGCAGAGACTCAAAGGCAGGCACAAGAGTGGGAAAGATTTGTAGTAGAAAAAAAAGGGAAGGCTTCAGGTTTGCCCTGATTGGAAGCTGTTGGCACAGAGAAGTTATAGGTAAGCTAATTAGAAGAGGGACAGCCTATGTGATTGTTTAGGGGTACATATTTGGCTTTCTCTGCTTGGTCCCAAGTCGGAAATAAGGACAAAAATTAGCGAAGCTGTGAGCAACTAATCCAGTCTGGCCATTTGGGGCTGGTTATTACAGAGGGTATCGTTTAGCTTCCTGGACTGGTACCTAGAGATAGCAGTCTGACTTCCTACAAGTTTGGCTTATAGATAGCAGACTTACTTTCTCAGCTAGATACTTTAGATAATTGGTTAGTTTCTTGGGCTGGTTGTTGTGGCTTAGAGTTCTATTTTTATATATGGCCTGGCCATTGTCTGTTTGTATATTCAATCTTCACTTCCTTAAGTAAGAATGCAAATCAAGACTATTGGCAATGCAAAAGTCAGCACAAGAAATAGAGAAAACACTAAATGATGTCTCCAGAACAACTTTGGTTTTTTTTGTGTGAATGAAAGCTTTTGATGAGGTTTGGTTAAAAACTTGGAAGTTTTTATTCAAGACATTTCATAAGTTTTGTTTTTCTAAATTATTTCCAACTATGACATATTCATAAGAACTTAATCCTCTCTCAGTATATTGACCTTAATGCCGCTGTCCTATGCTTTACTGGTCCTATAATGTTTGCAAGAAAATATTGCCTTTTGGGAAAAAAAAAGAAGGTCTGTATGGTCAGTCATTCTGCCACTAAGAGATCAGATCGTTTTCTATATAAAAATCTCGCTTTCAGTTTCAAACGTTACTAGTGGAAGAGAAGCAACCTATCCTAACGACTAAGCACATGGCTCTGGGTCCTGATCGTCACTTCTTGTGTGATCTTGAGAAAATCGTGTAACATCTAGTCTCAGAGATACTTCATTGGCTAAAATGGGGGCAATCAGTAGCAAATTTACAATGTTGTTGTGAAACGTAAATGAATTAAAACCTCTAAGTATTCAGAATATTGTGTAGCATGTTAGAAGTACTCTTATTATTTAAAAAGAGAAGGTTTATGGCTTAGAAGAATGGACCATACAAAGGGAGTTAAGAGATTTTTGCTGGAATGCAAATGCTAACAAGAATTTTGTCCACTGGAAAAATCATATAAAACTCTCAGTACTGATTTCATCATACATAAAATAAAACATCTAAAGTTTTTCCTAGTCCCAGCATTTCAAAATTGAGTGTCTTTCTTCATGTGTCTTACTTTCCTACCAGAATTCTAGACAGAAAAAGAATTGAATCTTTAGCATCAATAAACAATGTAGCTACAAATATAGAAATATCAGTTTTTGAAATTGAGCATAAACAATTTCTAGGCAGAGCAGAATAAGTCTTGGATATATTTATAAGTGATGCACTTGGGTTGTATTATTTGGTTTCGTTGTCCCTAACAACGACTTACATAGGCTAACTGCTCTTGATCCTGTCTGAGATCCAAACTTCAAAATAAATTTGGTAGCTGAAATTCTCTCCAAATTTTTGGTAGTTGTTGGCTTTAGTAATTTTTCAGTTCAGTTATAAGCCAAAAAAGGAAATGAAGAAGTAGTAAATCTAGGGAAATGAACTTATAAATGGGGCACTGTCTGGATACAAGGAGATTGTGGGGGAGATTTCAAGTTTAAAATATAGACTTTAAATCCTTGAAACAAAAGGAATGAGTACAGTCATATCTGGTATATTTCCAGATTAAATAGAGGATTGTTGCCTCACATGATTAATCAAAATAAATAAAGACAAAAGTAGACCAATCTGTCTAATGACCTTCCTTCACATGAGGGAGAACATGAGTGACTCTCTCTCAAATGCCTCCATTTCTCTCTATATGATCATTTCCACTATTTTATTATGAATCACACCTAAGACAATCAAGCTTTAACAGAATATTAGGAGAATTTTTGACTATAGAAAATGATTTTAATTTCCAAATAAGAATAATACCTTTGACAATTTTAATGTTTGTTCTGTAAGAGAAAACAGAGGTATTAGATACTGTAATGGAGAAGATTATAATAGAGCCTATAAAACAATATAAATCCTTCTGCTTTGTCTTCTTCAGGAATTTGGCAAGAAAGTACACTTTGGTCATTCTTTGTTCTCAAACACATCATAATAGCAACCATTCTCAGAAACATTTAATGACAGTTTAGCTGTATTTTAATTGGTCCACTTACAAAATCATTTAATCTCCAAATATTTTATGCCTACCATATTCCATAGTACTTGCCACATGTTTATTTCTTTTACTAATATAATTACCTGCATGCCATTTGCAATTTTTCTCATATTGTTATTTTTCTTTTCTGACTTTATTGCTTTTAGGCAATTAGACTTAAAAAAATTCATCATAATGAAAACTCGATTATTTGTTTGACAATATTTTTATTTGTGTGAAAATATCTGCTTTCTGTAAAATATGAGTAGTGAAACCCTTTTGGATTTTGATTTCTTCTTAATTTGCACATGCCATTGGTTTTCTATGGGGGGTTTCAACTGACACATTACAAGGCTTAACTGAATGTAAAAGTAAATGCGAGCTTAGTAACCATAAATATACTCATTCACTCAAGAAGAGATCTATTTTAAATAGATCAATGTATTCTATTGTTTCTCTTGACACTAGACACTGAATCTCATCTATTTATACAATACTCTTCTAGAGGCAAATGCATTTTAAAGTTTCCGCTTTCTCTAAGGGAAGAAAAATGCAAGTAGGCACTACTTTTTGTTAAGTGATATTTTCTCTATTTTATCAAAAAAAATTATCCATTTCTTTTTCTGGTACTTCCTGTCCCAACTCTTAAATTTCTTATGAATTTTCAAATTTAATGATTAGTTAATAAAATTTAAAATATACAATAAAATAAAGGATTAAGTTCTTATGAATATGTCATAGTTGGAAATAATTTAGAAAAACAAAACTTATGAAATGTCTTAAATAAAAACTTCCAAGTTTTTAACTAAACCTCATCAAAAGCTTTCATTCACGCAAAAAAACCTGAGTTGTTCTGGAGACATCATTTAGTGTTTTCTCTATTTCTTGTGCTGACTTTTGCATTGCCAATAGTCTTGATTTGCATTCTTACTTAAGGAAGTGAAAGCTTTGGCTTTTAAGATTTCCCTGGGTAAATCAAAGCATCCACCCACATGTGTGTGTGTATGTTTATACAAATATGCGTATAATCTCCAGTTGTTATTTCATCAGTCTATATGTCTGTAATTGTATAGCTCATTTAAATTGTTATAGATATTTGTATTATCCTCATATACTTTATACACCATTCGCATACTTTTATCTTCTGCCTTCACTTGACATCTCAGAGGACAGAGACACAGTCTTTTCATTTCCTTTTACAGAATTCAATATTCAATGAGTCAACATTTTGGATTAAGCACTTGTAGTTTTGATTAAACATATCAATTCATCTATACTCACTTTTATTTTATAGCATTTTGTTAATTAAAAAAAGATAAGTAAACTGGGCCTTACAATTGAAAATACCTCAGTAGAAGCCAAAGGTATCAGGCATTAAAAAAAAAAAATAGGTATGGTTACATCTTGATTAAATTTTTCTCTGTAACATTTTAACCTATGTTTTAACTTTCAGTCACAATAGGGAACCTGATGACCTTTTAAGTTTTTCAAGATCATCTAAGACCAGTGATTTCAAACAAGTTTCATCTGTGGTCCTGCCCAGCACAACAATATGGGTAATATAAAAATTACATCCATGATAAATCTCCCAGGAATTTCCTCTATTACATTTCCTGACTTTTCCACAGTGCACAGATGCATTTATAAGAGAACTTTGTACGATAAAATGAACGAGATTAATGGACTAGAGAGGAGTCCTAATTCCATACAGGCATATTTTGTTGAATCTATTTCTGTGCAAGTTCTTTTTGACAGAGGAATTCCTCCTTAAATGTCACAGCAAAAACTATAAAAACTAGGTATGCTCATAAGAATGTTTTACTTATCTAATCTTTAAAAATATTTAATGATCAATTGTCATATATTAAATTCTATTTGTGTGACATAAATTTAAGATGGATATTCGAAAAACACCCAAATCTATTTTATTTGTTTTATACACTACACTGAACACATTCCTCTTTTACTAATAAATGCTTTTGTCCAAAGCCATATATTTTTTTTTTGAGGAAGATTGGCCCTGAGCTAACATCTGTTGCCAATCTTCCTCATTTTTTGCTTTTTTTTCTCCCCAATAGATAGTTGATCCCTAGTAGATACTTGTATGTCATAGTTGTGCATCCTTCTAGTTGCTCTACGTGGGATGCCACCTCAGCATGGCTTGATGAGCATTGCATAGGTCTGGACCCAGGATCCGAACCCCGGGCGCCAAGGCAGAGTGCATGAACTTAACTGCTCTTCCACTGGGCCGGCCCCCAAAGCCATATATTTTAGAGAGAGGATATGTAATTTCTTTGTTGTTTTATTTTTTTATGTGAGGAAGACCAGCCCTGAGCTAACATCCATTGCCAACACTCCTCTTTTTGCTGAGGAAGACTGGCCCTGGGCTAACATCTGTGCCCATCTTCCTCTACTTTACATGGGACACCACCACAGCACGGTTGACAAGCAGTACATCGGCAAGCGCCTGGGATCCGAACTCGCGAACCCCGGGCTGCCAAAGTGCAGACTTAACCGCGACGCCACTGGGCCGGCCCAAGAGGGAAATAGTTTTCATAGATTCAGAAACTTTTAGATGGGGGAAAAATGAAAATTTCTTATGTAACTTGTGGTAGACATGTGGTAGACAGCTAGTTATGGCAAGATTAATAATAAGTTGTATTTAAATTTGCATATTATTTTATTTTGTACTATTTCCTATACTTATTTATGAAAAATAACTCTTTTCCCTCTAGTTCAATTGCATTTTAAACGTATCCCTTATGACTTACACTGTTAGCCCTAAATGGTTTACTCATTTATTTATTTATTTTTAAAAATTTTTCCACCTTTATATGAGAAACATAACAGATACATGTACATGTAAAATGAGGCATGGTGTCTCACCTTCTTTATCATTAAAATTAGGATACTAATAATATTTACAAAATAGTGTTGCATATGATTTATGAGATAATATAAACATTCAAAAAACTGACTCATAGTAAACATTCAATAAATGCTAGCTCTAGGCTTATTTTTGTTGTTGTTATTTTTATTATTATTTATTATAGTTATTGTTATAGAAAGAGAACTAATTTAGAAATAAGATGACCTTGATCTTAGATCCAGCTTAATTAACACTTTATTCTCTGAAGTTTAAACATTGTTAAACTTGTGTAAGAAGCAATCTCTTATCTATAACATGAAGAAATGAGACTAGATGTCTTAAAACAGTGTTTCTATGATAAATACATTTATTTCCCCAAAGTTATTTTTTAAACAAGTTTTCTTAGGGTAGTATTATTTTGAAAGATGAGAGCATCCCATTAGCTATAGTTGAATGCAAACTCAAATACAAATAAATATTAAAAAATACAAACACTAGATAAATACACTAATAAATATATGTTATTAAATTCTGAGACAAAATTTCATCAGAGAATATTTTCAGTAGTTTGAAAATTAATCCTTCTAAATCAAATAATTTGATAGCCATATTGGACATAAAAGCAGTAAGCTCATTTTAAATTATTCTTTTGAAATTTGTCTTAATAAAATCTCCTGTCTTATATTTGAAAATGAAAGAGGGAAGTATTCCTAGCAAATGATGTTATATTAATTCCCTGGAGCATATTTTGCTATTAAGTCTGTTTCCAAAACATAACACATAGTACAATGCAAATTAATGCTTTCATTATTTTCATATATCTTTCCTCACCCACATTCATTATTTAATTATTACTATGTATTTGAAAAGAAAAAGAAAGGTTGCAAACTTAATATACTAGTAAAACACAACAGAATATTTTTGGTAGGTGGAGATACATAAAAAAATTTTAAAAATAAAATCTACCTCTAGCAATTTATTCATAGTAGACGTTGGAAAGCTCTATAAATTGCCTTTGTAATTATTCTTCAAAAGTAAAAAGAAAATAATGTCCCTTTACTGCATCTGTACAGACTGGTGTATTGCTAGATATTTCCATATTTACTTTTCACTAAATATTAAAACATGGATATACTAAAAAGCAAACATGTTATGTTTATGTCCTACAGGAAAATGTGCTCCATCACACCCATTAAAATAAGTCTTAGCCACATAATTGTGTTTATTGGTGTCTAGGTATTTATGATACTTATAAATTCTTATTTTGTTCACATATTTACTTGTTAATAATGAACTATGCTAGTGATATTTCTCTTTTCCCTATTCAGCAGAATGTACACTCTTTGAGATCCTTTCTTTCTTTGCTCTAGCCCCTGCATTTTCTATATCTACCCTCTTTACATGAGATATTCTCCTTTCTATTTCTATTTTATAAACATACTTAATGTATCAAAGCCTTTTTATCTCTGTCCAGTGTTTCCATCAAAAACTCTGAACATTACATACATAGACTGGATATTAAAATTTAGTAATTATACACAGGAAGTTTTAGAAGCCCACATTAATTATCGGACAATAGTTTTAAGTTATTCACAAGGAAATATGATCATGTCCACAGAAAAAGCAAATAGAATATTTTAAAAAATTATTGTTTTACTCAGTTGTGTGTACTCTGACAGCGACCCGAACAATTCAAGAACACAACAGAAGGAATAAAATCATAAAAGGGAAAATTTTGGCATTGAGTTTATTTTTTTCTTTATTATGAATTAACACACCAGTGTATACCAGGGCATTTCCAAAAAATCTGATCCTTCAAGTCAAGATTTTGGGTTCTTTTTTTTGCTTTACTTTCTCAAGTTCTTTTTTAATATATGTATATAATCTGCTTCTTTTCTGTGCGACTATACTTCCTTTTTCTGGAAGGGGGAAAAATTAATGTTTCATTAGGAAATCATGCGAAGCAAGGCTTGAGTCAAGACATAATTTATCTAAATATTAATTTAGTAGGAAACAAATACATTAGATATTATCTTTCTTCTTTTCAGTTTTTTTTTTGTGTGTGAGGAAGACCAGCCCTGAGCAAACATCCGTTGCCAATCCTCCTCTTTTTTCGTTGAGGAAGACTGGCCCTGGGCTAACATCCATGCCCATCTTCCTCCACTTTATATGGGACGCCACCACGGCATGGCTGACAGGCGGTGTGTCGGCGGGCGCCCGGGATTCGAACCTGTGAACCCTGGGCTGCCAAGCGCGGACTAAACCGCTGTGCCACCAGGCGGCCCCTCTTTCTTCTTTCTTTACCTCTTTTATAACAAAAGAATGTTTTCCATTGTGTGGCAATTAGAGAAATAAAATGTAATTATTGTCATTGTTGTCAATCTTCTTGCTAGGAAGAATCTACATCAGATTTTATCAATAAAGCTTAAACTTGAATAGCTGAAAAAATTTTCCCAGATCTCTGATACAAAATTGCAAAAAGCAGGGTATCATCAGTCCTCTACAGCCTTGAAAAACAACTCAAAAAAGGAATCTTTTGAGTTGTTTTGAAAGTCATTTGAAACTGATATGGGCAATGTATTATTAATATTCATTATTAGATTGAAAAAATGGGAAAAGAAGCAGAATAAACAATTTCTGCCTCTTACAGTTTTGCATTGCAGTCTCTTCCTTAAAAATGAAATGAAGAAGCAAATTAAGAACTTAACAAACAGCAAGAATTCTCCCCTGATATTTGGCCAAGACTTCCCTTAAAACACAATAATAATAATACCATAAAGTCTATTGAGTAACTACTACAATATTTTGATTACATTTCAAGATTAATTGTAATCATGGAAATAATCTGTTTCCCGAGGAGAAAATATTCAGGGAAATAGAGACATTAGCTAAAGAACTTGATCATATTGCCAAAATTCCTCAAATATTAAAACCATGCCCCTAGATTTTTCTATAGCCTAAGGACTCAAATTTTAAAATATTTTTGCATACATAATTAATGCTTACTGTAGGCAGTTCACCAAATTAAGTCTGATGCATTATACTTTGTAGTTACATATTTATATGGCCATAGGTACATTTCAAAGTATATTTTTTGTTCCTGGGGAAACAAGTATAATAATTTATAGGCTATGGACATTAAATTTCATACCTTGATTTTTTATTCATTCAGTATAAAAGTATAATTGTGATATGTCATTGATCATATTTATGATTTATTTGAAGGTTATTTCTGAAGAAGAAATAAAATTTTAGCCACGTAGTTTTCCTTGAGATACACAAATACCAATATAAGGAGAGAACTGATTCTCTCTCACAGTGGTACAGGTCCCAGTGATATCAAGAAGGATGATGTGTAATCCAAAGACAGATTCACCTAAATACTACTCCCATTTAACTGTGGAGAGGCATATTTGGGGGGAAAAAGCATAACTAAGTTATGGGTAAGGTCTACATTTTAATTGGTGAGATTTTAACTCACTTGTGTTCTTTATACCAAGAACATCATTTTCCAGTTTTTAAAATCATCAGGCAAACTAATAAGAAAAAACTGTCAGTTTACACTACAGTTGTACTTTCCCCATCCATATCAGAAAACAGACGGCTAATAACAGAGTTATTTGGTATTTAGTAAATTTGTATGGGCAGACAAGGGTCTCCATATAGTTGAGGAAAATTCCTGTGAAAGAAAAGGTCAACATAAAAAGTGGAAAAGCATTCAGAGGGAAGAGAACCAACGCAAGTAACAGAAAAAAGAAATCTGTAGAAAGTTGAAAAGTCATTGTATCTGTGAATCAAGAACAGAGAGCCAGGAAACAACAAAAAGCAAAAGAAAATTAAGATAAAATGGGGCATTTGGCAAATTAAAAATAACAAGATTAATGAAAAAAATTACAGACGATTTTGAAGTAGTTTTGCGAAAATCTCCAGAAAGCAGTATAAAATGACAGAAATAATATTTTCTAATATATAAAATAGAGGACAGCCAACATCCAACTAACAGTAGTTCTGAAAATAGAGCACTCAAGGGAGAAAACCATCAAATAAATTACAAGGTTATGTTGCAGAAATAATGAAAATGAGGTTTCATAGTGAATGAGGATCGCTAAGATGTCACACAATTGATGAATGAAGAGAAAAAAAATATGTACTCCCTGACATGGTATCATGAAATTTCAGAAAACTGGGATCAGAGATATGCTGATCAACACCAACACCAGGATTTACGGTAAAATGCTTTTCCACTAAGAACACATTGTCCAGAAAAATAATCAAACAAATGAACTCTGTAATAAGCAGATTTTCAGAGATGCAAGAGTTTTGATATTTTCCTCCCATGAATTTTATCTCAAAAAGTTACTGAAAAATGAATTAATGAATAAATGATTAATATTATAGCACGGGAATTGGAGTGAAGATTCTAGAGCCAGGCCTTCTGGTTAGAACCCATGCTTTCTCACTTACCAGCTGAATAATATTTGCAGACATTTCCTATCTGCAAAATGGAGGTTAAATTAAATTTGTATATATTTGTGTTTTATTTATATATGTTTATATACATAATGTTCTTTATATAGTATATATAATTTATACACACACACATATATATATACACACATAAAATTATATAAAACATTCCTCCCAGTCTTCGTCAAATTTACCCGTGGCCGTTAATTAAGGTGAAGAGAAATATTTTCAGGAAGTATAACAATATGTGAACACCTGGGAAACTACTATGATCTTCAAGTCAAAGTTGGGTTCATGGATGACAGGCGACCAAAGAATTATTGGACCAATTACAACTTATAGTAGTGTCCATGGATACCAGAACCCCCCTTTTGATTATTTTTCCAGCTGAAGAATGCACAGTTGGGATAGAACAAAGAGCTGGCAAAATCTCCATATTGATTCCCTGGCCTGTGATGTGAGAGCTACTCTCTATGAAAATAATTACTCCAAGATGCCATAAAACTGGAGAGACTGAAGAATTTGACAGTGACAATATCAAAGGCTTGAAAATAGCAGAGGTACTGATTTCTGATATCTCCCCTTTCATCTTATCTACTTGATCTGTCATAAGTTCTAAGTCGTGTATTCACAGAAGAACATCATATGTGGACTCGTGCAGCTACCCCAATTGCAGCTGTTTTCCCAGATATGGTCTTTTACCTGACAAAACAACATATTTTCTGATAGCTCATATGTAGCATTTAATCCTGGAAGTTCTTTCCTCTGTAGGCTTGCTCATAAAACCAGTGGAAGCAGTTTAGGCTTTTCCTAAACTAAGAGACTCCAAACAGAAGCTGAGTCCACAGTTGGGTCTGCACTCGCTCTCCCTTCCCCTGGACCTTTCTTCCTGACTCAGTGAGCAACGAGCTTCAGCACGTGAGCATAGGGTTCCAGCTTAATCTTGATCTTCCCTTCCTGACCCTGTAAATTTTGGACTGGCTTAGCCCCCAAAATTTTGTAAGTCAATCAGCTGTAATAAATCTCCTATCTAAATATAAATAGGAACATAATTATAAGGATACACACGCCCATACACAATTGTTCTACAGTAGCCCCCCCTTATCCACAGGGGATATGTTCCAAGGCCCCCAGTGGATGCCTGAAACCACAGATATGCCCAACCCTATATGTACTCTTTTTTCCTACATATACATACCTAGGAAAAAGTTTAATTTATAAGTAAGAGATTAACAACAATAACTAATAGTGAAATAGAAGGAATATAACAATATACAGGAATAAAAGTTACCGTAGATCTTAGCAACCTCAGCACATGATTTATTTTCTTTCCTTATTAAGTACTTTCACCTTTCCACTTAACAGAAGCACTTTCCTGCTGCTGTTTGGCATATCTGAATTGCCAGCAACACTACTCTTGCACTTTGGGGCCTTTATTAAGCATAATAAGGGCTACGTGAACACAAGCACTGCAGTACTGCCAACAGTCAATCTGATAACCGAGTTGGCTACTAAGTGATTAATGGATACACTGGACAAAGGGATGATTCATGTCCCAGGTGGGACAGAACAGGGTGGCACAAGATTTCATCATGCTACTCAGAACAGCATGCAACTTAAAACTTATGAGTTATTTATTTCTGGATTTTCCATTTAATATTTTTGTACCATGGTTGACCGTAACAGAAACTGTGGAAAGCGAAACTGCAAATAAGGGGAGACCACTGTACTTCTTGGATTTAATCCTAACTGATGCAGGTTGTATGAATAAGAGATAATTCCATCAGGTTAGGCAGAAGCACGATGTTATTACCTTTATTTGGAAGTTAATAGAAATAAAGAAGTTTTTGACACTGAGTTGACAAACAGGTAGCCTATCCTGGGTTGATAGTTGTCAAATTTGAACTAAAACTACCCACTTCTAGGGTATCACTTGCACTGCAAAGGAGAAGCAGGAGCTCCATTTCCTGAACACCATTTTCTATAGTCCTGGGTTAGAGTTTGCTAGTGAAAGAACTTGCCCAGGATTCTGAAGGTGAGTAGGTTGAGAGACTGTTATTTGGGGAGGCTGTGGCAGTCATACATGACAGTGTTGCAGTCTCTCAGTGTGCTCCTGTTACACAGCCCTTGTATAGATGCTTTGGATCTTCTGACTTCTTTTCAGCTCCCATTTCACAATTTTGGTGGCCAGATAAGATGATCTTTCAAGCTTATTCTCTAACTTCTGTTTTGTGGCCATGGCAATCAAATACAGTAGCTAATTGGATCACCATTGCAAAGTTCAACTTTCCAGACTCTTCCATAGCCCCATCTTCTCCACCTATTCTAATGTTTCAGACTGAAGGAGTAAATGACTGCAGCTTTCCAGACTCTCACTTTTCCATCTTCTCCAACATTCATGTAGACTCCAACTCCTACATAAAAGCCATGTATTCCTGTAGTTGGTTTATTTTCCTGACTCAACCTGAACTATCACATTTAGTCATCCTTGCTTATTGTGAAATGTACTATATTCTACATTTCTTCAGAATAGTGATTAAGTAGTTAAAATTATCTATCTAATTAAAAAACCTAAAATTTTCTTTTCTACTGAACACATATATAACAATATTCCACTCATCTAAATTTCACAAATTCTCCAAATGTGTGAAATACACTCTTTTATTTTATCTAGGAAATTATTACTAATATCCTGTACAAAGTTTATAAAAGCCTACTAACTCTTTTTGAATCATCTGCTCACTTATGAAATATGATTTAGAGTTAGTTGAGAGTTAGCTGGACATCCGCATAGCAATCATGTACACACTGTAGTTGTATATACCAATGTGTGTAGCATATAACTCTCCATATAGATACTTTTTGTAACTGTTACTTGATGTTCTACTACTTGCCCACTGGCTTGACTAACAAGAGATAGTTTCATATAACATTTTAATCTTTGATTCTGATGAGAAGTTGATAATCAATCGAGTAGTCATTAAATAGCTGCAAATAGCATCTTATTTATTCCTCCAGTAGCCTTTCTTTATTCTGGGAATATTTTATGTACCTTCATGTAAGTGTAGTCTGTTTTATCGTTTAATTTTCCTTCTAAACCTCTTAATTACATGAGTTCCTTGGAATACAACCTTAGTCTTAGAAAATTCTCTTCAAGTTATCACATTAGAAAAGGAGGTTGTAGTGTATGCAGTTGGGAGAGTGTGAAGACATAGAAGAAAATTCTACTTTCAGACTAAAAAAACTTCTCAAGAATTTCTGACAAATATTTCAAAATATTATTTCTTAATCAATTGGTAATTTAGGATATATTTATAATATCCATTAAAATATCCCTGGGTATATCACTTAGCTTACATTTTATTTTCTTTAAATTAGAAATATTCAAATTATACAGTATTTGAATGATATATCTAATTAACTTGCTATATGCAACCTAGAAATCTGTGGGTGTCTAATTAACATACTTGCTGCCAAAACCCTGTTGGTATTAGCTACAACCTGACAGTCTCACTTTTTGTCAATGTAATAAACAGAAAAGTAATTTAAAATTATAAATAAAGACATTACCAATAACACATTCTTTATATTTTACTTTGCATTTGTGTAAATATGAAAACTAAGAGAAACATCTTATATCAATTATTACACATTACATTTTATTGTAACCACATTATTAACCACTTTTAACTCTGGAAAAAAAATTCCTAAGAGAAAAAATTGGTTGTAGTTTATTTCATCCTTCTGTCATTTTCTTCCTCTCATATATGTTGACACAGCCTCTCAGAAACTTAAATGTATTGTTTACCAGGATAAGGAAAGAGGGCAGTGAAAAGAGGTGTCAAGTAGACTCATCCCAAGCAGTTATCGCTTATCCATTTTCTTCCCCAGGGAGCTCCTTGATTAGGTATTTTTAAATCCCAATGTTCAATAATTTTATTTGTTAAAATCAGAAACTAATAGTGAAAATAGAGTAAGAGAACTATGAAAATTGTTGTACTAAGCAAATTGTTTAATTAAGGTAATTTACTTTGGAAAAACATTCACTGTGATGATTGCATTTCTAATTATTGACCAGCTCTCTGTGATTTGAGAGTTAGAGTTAGAATTTTTTCTTATACTACAAATACAGATTTATACTTACTGAGGCTAGCTAACTAGTAAAAACTAGAAGATTCATGGCATTCAAATATACTTAAATTTTGCCAAGTATATTAGAAAATACTAAGATTGAAAAATACTTTATACTTTATTTTGGTGTACAGTTATGTAACCCCAAGGAAATAAGATAAAATGTTAATCTGATGCTGCTCGCATTATCATTAGAAAAGAATTTTTGTGTGTGTCATCTCATGAAGTTTATAAAAAAGAATAGGAATATAGAAATAAGTAAATACCATTGTACACAGAACAGAATTCTTTCAATTTAGAATTTTTCTCAAAAAATGTGAGTAACTAAAAGGGAAAAACTGCATGTATATGTGTTCAAGTTATTTAAATTTCAAATTATTGAATGGTATCCTATGGATATAAACCAGTGTTTTTATCAGGAGATTGTGGGCGAAGGCAGATACTCAGTAATGAAGATTTTCTGGGTGTGAGTCTTTAATTTTGACTTATTAAAGATTAAAGATAAGAATAAAATAACGTAGTAAAAAAAACATTGACACAAATGACAGAGTTATTATAAACAGTAGTAATGGGAATGCACCAGGAAAACAGTCTAAGCACTTTTTAGATTGTTTTTCTGGTTTTTCATTTATTTGTTCAATTTATTTCATTCTAATTTTTTTTCAAAAGTAGAAAAATGATGAAATAGAATAACAATAATAGAATGATTATGAAAGGCAATAGTAGCCAGAATTCCCGGGATATGTTCATTTGAGGCCTGTCAATTGAAAGATGGGGACCCCTCTACCATGAGAGAAGAAGGGCAAGGAAAGAACCATCATTCAACTAAAAGAAGAGTGAGTGACACAACCATGTATGTGGCCAAAGGCAGTGGAGTCTAAGTCCTAAATCCTATTTCAGTCACACTTAATAATCCAGCATTTACTTGTGATCACAAGAGCAATATAGGATCACATCAAACTCTAATCTTTCTTGGATAGGACTATGAAGCTGGTGGTATTTTATAACTTTCTTTTCCCTTCTCTCACCTTTACACACATTCAAATTCAGAGACTAGAAGAAAACGTAGTGAAAAGTACACACTGAAGAAATACTATTAAATAACATGTGATGAAATTGGGGGTGATCAGCATAGTACGTAGAGTGAAAAGCAGATCAGAAACAAATTGTTGAATATATTCCACGGTATTTGCATTCTTTGCTGAAGAGTAGCACCTGTGGAGGCATTCGGTTTCAGTACAAGGGTGAAAGCTGTATCGAAGTCGATTCTTAAATAAGTGACATAGAGAAAAGCCTATTAATAAAGCCATTATTTAATAAGTGACTAAAATGGTCTAACGGTGAGAGGCTGAAACTTGGGTGGGGTGATGAGTGGAGTGGAGAAAAGTAGGAGACAAAGAGCAAAATAAAGATTAAAACAATATTAGTTACTGATTAATTAGACATTAGATGAGGAAGAAGATTGAGTCAAATCATAACTATATATTTTACAGCCTAGGAAATCTGGAGAAACATATTGTCATGATGAAAATTACAGAGATCACTATGAGGCTCCAGTTTAAAGAGTAATGTGATTAGGTCAGTTTCATCTCTATTAAATTCAAGTTAATCCTGGATAATAACCATAAAAACAGTCAAAGGAAAGTTGAAAAATTGGAGAAAGAGTGCAGAAAGGAGGGTTAGGGTAGATAGGGAAATTCTTAAGAAATATATTCAGAAGATAAATGCTGACAAAACCTTGGGAGATATCCATTTGTGAGAACAAAACTTGAGGAATAGAGGAAAGTAATAAATATAAGAAAAGAACAGGCTATTTTAATATGCCTGCACAGAGAAAAGGAGAGAATTTCAGGAAGATAATGTTTTATTGCTCCAAATGCTCCTGACATGAATGAAAGGGAATAAAAACACATAGATTCAAAACATGAATTAAACATAATAATACATTGTACGCTAGAAATAGGGAGAACAGGGGAAAGTTATATTCACTGTTATGCTAAAATATTCATTTTCAAATTAGCACCAAATTAGACTTTTAAAAAATGCCAACTCCTCATGAAATGTGCCATAATACAAACGATTAATCATTCCCTTGAAAAAAATCTGAGAAATTACTATGCATCATATTTACACTGCATTTCTAGGAAATTGATGCTCATTCTATTCTTAGTGTCAAATTTTTTTCATATTCATTTAAAACACACAGACACACATAATTAAATTGTGAATAGATTCCTATGTACATGCTAGCACATAGAAACTACCAACTTTTTACATTTGTTTCATCTACACTTACCCTTGTTTTCTTTTGCTAAATATTTTGTCTTTTTAAGTCTAAATACATTGCAATAGGTCTTAAAAAATGTATTTTCTTACAAAACCATATTAACTATTATATCTAATAAAATTAGCATGAATCTATCAATCTACACATTCAACTTATGGGAATTATTTTAATAACCCATTTTCTTAATTATTTAAACATTTTCATATGTCAATTTTTAGACATGTTATCATGGGAGAGTATAATAAGCCCTCATGTTTCACTCAACTGTAACAATTATCATCTCACGGCAAAAAATGTTTCATTTATACTATTACCCTCTCTAATGTCAAATAATTTTGAAGAAAATCACACATACACAATGTAATTAAATTTCTATATATTCTGCATCAAGCTTACAGAATAAGGTCTCATGTTACATAACCATAATATTATAATACACTTAAAAATTCAATCAGTACCTTCTCTAGTTCTTTATTTTACCCTGAAAATTTTTTGTTGAGGGATGTTTTTGTACGGGATACATTGAACTCAGCAGGACTGGGTTGCTCACACCCCGGACATTCCCAGGAAAGGCCTATCTTTATAACTGGTCCTTGCCTGGCTTCTGGAAGACGCGCTCTAAGCCCTTGAAATATTTTGCCTGATAAGTGTTTTTTTTAATGCCTGAAGCCTTTGGGCACAGGGCACTAATCTGATCAGATAGTTTATACTAACAACGTTATCTACGATGAATGCCTATTTTTTTTGCTCTGGGGGCTTGCCTCTAACCAGTTGAGGTCAAGCATGCAGATACTGCACAGAGAAGTGACTGACTCTCAATAAATACCTCGGACGCCCAGTCCCAGATGAGCTTTCCTGGTTAGGAATCCTTTGCACATGTTGTCACACACCATTGCTGGCAGAATTAAGTGCGTCTGGGTCTGGGCATCTCCACTGGGAGACAATACCTGGAACCTTGTGCTGGTTTCTCCCAGATTTTGCTCCAAATGCCTTTCCCAATTGCTTACTTTAATCTGTATACTTTTGCTGTGATAATACTGTATTTGTACCATGAGTATAATGGCTTCTCTGGGTCCTGTGAGTTCTAACAAATCATTGAGCTTGAGGGTAGTCTTGGGGACTCCCAATGAACCGTGCTATTTATGCTTTAAGTTTCTAGGCCATCTAGGCTACAGGACTAGAGGGGCATAAAAGTCCCCAGAGAGAAAATCTGCCTCCTGAGTTGTCTCCAAGGCAAACTCATCACATCGATGTAGTTGGTTTAATTTCAAGATTAGAACCCTCGTGAGAATAAGAAGGCCCCTGGGGAGTTGTGGCTACAAGGCTCTTGGACCTCCCCAAATTTGCCTGAATTCTCCTCTTGTTGTATTGCGTCATTTGCCTTTGTTAAATCCTTATGTGAGTATACTCTGAGGAGTATTGTGAATCCTTTCAGAGATATCAACCTGAGTAACCTTTACATCTATATTACAATATAAATGATTTAACCTGATATTAAAGCATTTGAAATAATGATACCAAGCATTTGTGACCTAATATTGACCATATCAATAACTTCGTCAAATGAAATTTGCAGAGAGATCCAATCAGATACATAAAATTAATATTCACTTTATTCTGTTGTTATCAAAATGTTTTTATTTTTGGAGAGGAAAAATTCTAATTAACCTGTGTTTGTAACCATTGATATCACAAATGGACCAGGATCCCCAGGAAATGTTATAGCAATTAAATATATTGGAAGAAATTTTAAATTTCGTTATCATAGTCTTAAATTACATGCATAAAAATAAAAAGATTAAAAAATTATAAAATTAAAAGGAATCTGATACAAAGTCTTGAATAATTTCATTCTCACTAATGTTCTGCTGACCCACCTTTTCAGCAGTGGCTAAAGAACATAGGTAGAATCCAGTTTGGGGGATTCTTTTTTAAGTTTCTTAATTAGAATTTGTTTTCTAAGATTACCCAAAGCAGCTCTATGTGAAATAGAAAGTAATTAAAGGATTTCTTACTACTCCTGCCCATAGGAGATGAAAGCATCAAAAAATTAATTGAATAATAAATATCACAACAGGGAAACAACATTATTTGAATATCACCATCCTTCTGGCTGGAATCCCAGAAACAAGTGAACTCATGGTTTGTCAAATACTGGAAAATAAGTCATATGTTCTCTTTTAATTCTGCATGTAATGAACACATATTTTCCTAAAATAACAGTGCTAAACTTTTGCATATTCTGAAATCCTATAAATAAAGTGAAAGCAAACTAGCATGATTTGTATTTATATAGCATTGCTGAGATAAAAATGCTGTGTAAGATTTTTGGAATAATGGCTATATAGGCCAATAATGACACATATTGCACATGTTTTCATTAAATTATATTATTGTATTTGTTTCTATTGCTTTGTCAGCCCATGACTATTATTATTTCTTTAGCTGGTCCAAAACAGATGAGAATGTTCTATAGACCTTATAAAAGGCATACTGGTCATGCTCACTATTCTTATCAATGAAATGGAGGATGTGATAGCATACTAATTTAGTTTGCAGATACCATTTCTCTTTGAAAACGGAGACTTGAAGTATCTGCTTGAAGGTAGAATCAATTAGACCTTAGCAGGCAAGTACCAAGAACTAAATCGTCAGAGTTAAGTTAGTAGGAATCAATATTTGGGGCACAATCATGACATAGGCAAGATAAGTAGGCTTCTCCATTTAGGAAAGTTCCTTTAGTTACTTCAAGAGAAGAGAAACCAGTGCTGATCTGGCACTGGTAGGATCCGGGTCCTGCTCATCTCTGTAAGCCTGACCTTAGCCATGCTTTGTAATTTCATAACCACCTCAACAAAGCTCTTTGTTCAGCCACAAGAAATAATTTCATTTTCTCCAAGCCCTATTATGGCCCCTTTTTTCCTCGGTGCCCTATTGCCCTATCCACTCATCCTTGGACATCCCAAACAGTATCAGCAACTTCATGACCCCCCTGTTCACCCTGACACGACCTCTATGTCATAGCTCAGAAGTAGTATTTCCACAATGTGCTTAGTGACTACACTTTTACCTTTTCCAGTTTGGTCAGATGTCCTTATTCAGGGCTTTTATTACACACTCTACAGGCTTGCGATCATAATACAAACCAAATATTTTTGTATTTGCTTTTCTATTTGTCATTTTATCTTAGGATTGAAACCTTCTTGAGGAAACTAGGCATGTTAATTTTATGTACTTTTGTACAACTAATGTCCAGCACGATGGCTGGAATTAAGCAAGTACTCAATAATTATTTATTTTGGAAAATTTTAAATATTTTTACTCTATTTGGCAATTTATAGGATTAAGTTTTTCAGAATTTTCTGCTCAAATTATATATTATATATATTATATGTGTATGTATAGTATAACATTATTTTCTACATTTAGGACAGATTTAACATTTCTGAAATATTTATTCTAATTTTCACTTAAACACTATTCTTACTCACTTTCAGTTACTGAAATATTTTCAGACTCCCCCAATGCAACACAAAAAATTATAGATTATTCATATTTTTCTTACTGCATATTGTCTCCCTTTCCCCCTCGTTCATATTTTTCTACAAGTTTTTATGCATGATATATTGTTATATAGAAATCCATAAAATTTACAAAAATGGGAAAGCTTTAACAAAACCCTATAAATAACAAATAAAATAACTGGTTTCATTATTATTTTTTACCATTCTTGATTTCCTCAGTGACCTAGGAATATGCAACTGTTATTTCAATCATCAGAATCCTGACAGTGATCTGAGGGTACAAAGATCACTTTAGAAGTATATTTGAGTCACGTAAATCTGCAGCTCTTCTTTCCAAAATACAGAACCTAAGGAAATTCTTTCCATTCCCTCTAGGGCCCAACCAAGTTGAAAAGAGCACTACTAGAAGTAAACACAATCACTCTGGGCAAGAATAACCTCTCCTCGCATCTCTGCATGATCTCTATTTTGATATTGGATCTCCCTTGGGATTGGTATATCACTGCGAGTTAAAATTCCGGCAGCCAAGTATTTCTAAAGGATCCCCGAAGCACTGCTACTCAAATACAGGGATCTCTACATCATGATTCCAGAAACACACTGACCTAACAAAAAAGGATATTGCTCAGCCAACTCCTGTGGCCCGACGAGGCCCAGCAAACTCTGTGGTTAGAAAGCCACATTATCCTTCCTGAAGCACATTTCTCAGGGAAATTTGAAGTGAGTAGTAGCTGGACCTGGGCAATAAGAGGCACCTTACTGTCTCCAGTGATCATTATTGGGATTTGAAATGTTACAATTTGATATCAGTGAAGAAGCATCAAGCAGCTAATCAAGATAGAAACCCCTAAATGAATATGTTGTCCTAGCTATTTTATAGCTGTGTGATCATAGCTATCTACCAGTGATAATAAAATATCATGAAAATAGTCATTGTGCAAATCATAATTTTGTGAGGCAAAAAATCACTGTCAAGATATTTATCAATACTGTATGCAATTACGTTTGTTAGGACTGAAGTAGATTCAATATATAACAACAGATATAAGTGTGCAGATTGCATGTCATAAGAGTATGCAAAGACATCTTGTTGCTCAACTTGAAACATGAGGCTGTAAAAGGCACTAAAAAAATCACACTAGAACACGTTTAAATGCGAGAAACAGTTACATAACGAATATCTAGAGCCTGAAAGATTGTTGTGAAATGTAACAACTTTCTTAGCATTGGATAATTATCAAAGATTTTTCTTTAATTACCCATCATTCTAATTTATATTAAATATACTACTATCTAAAGGCCGTTCTGGAAAAAAGCAAAATGCAAAATTTAAATGTTTTTTGACAAAGATGAACGCAAAATAATTGTTCACAATATACTTACAATAACCAAACAATCCAGGGTATAGGCAATATTAATCATAGGAATGTCAGAGAGTATTCAGTACAACATATATTTAGTATAATAAGAATTTCCTGTACTCCGTAATCGAAAGCATCTTCTCACGAGATGACCCATCTCATTGGTGATTTTTCTCATTATTGCAAAACTCGTCCTACCTTCAGCAGAAAACTACTTCAACAACTTTCTCTCCTTGGTCCTAGTAATGCTTCCAGAACAGTAGACTTCCTTCTTTCTCACAGGATAATCCTTTAAATACATGAAAATCTTTGTTGGAGGAGGTCATAAAGAGGATGTGACCTCTGGTTGACCCACCAGGTGGACCTGCCTACTATTCCCATAGTAGCAGCTGTTCCAAGGATATAGCCTTGAGGGAGCAAAGTGTTGTTGAGACCATCTGGACTGCATATGTGACTGAACCCAGTTGAGGCTTACATATAAACTTTTAAGATTGTGGCGGGCGGGTACAAAGATCTACTTGCCTTGCGGCCACGCAGGATGAAACTCATATGTAAGTTCCTTGTTTATTAAACCTGCCACCTACCAGTTTGGAGTGGTCTGTCTCTTCCTTCACTCTCTTCTTGCCCTCCATGTACAGGGGCCAGTTTCAAGTTTCACCTGGGGAATTCCTGAGGTTGTGAACCAGCAATGTCATTTAATGATTGTAGTTTTCAGGGTTTTTTCCTAATGTTGCAGATTGTTTCATTCCACTATATCTAATTCAATGGGCTTTAGATCTCTAATCTCCTGGATATGTTTATCTGACAATATCCGATTTTGCAAATTGGCTTCATAAATAATCACATAGTCAATATATGATTCCAGGGGCAAAGCTTCAATTGTTGTGAATCCTAGACTTCTGTTGTCCAACCTAGACTTCACTGACATTATGACTGCCACTGTATTTGTGCAGGGATGGAGATTGCAGTGCACTAAAACCCTTGGTAGCCAGTCCTGTATGGTCATTTGTTTTTGATTGAAATATGGGACCTAATCTTGATTCATACTAAATTTTAATTTCAGTTACTAGTACTGTCATCTGTGCCATAAAAACTCTTCTTAAATCATAGTTTTGATTTTTATTTTATACCCTATCTCTTAGCACACACAACTCCTAAGTTTTATTCCATTAATTTTTTTAAAGAAGGCTGAATTAAATATTGCCTGTCAGAACACACCTAACTCTAGTTATACTCAGCGAAAAAAATCTTTAAAAAGGAAAAATAACACAATCAGCCATCTTTATTTTTTGAAAGTTTTATTTTTATTTACTTTTATTTATTCTGTATTAGAACTAAATTTAAGCAATCTCTGAATTGGTAAATTTGCCATGCAGTCTTCCCATTTGTATTTTTGAAATTTTCTTGTAAGATTAGTTACCACCCTGATTACTAACTGAATACATTCTTTTAATACTTTAGCTTAATTTTCTTGACTGAAAATTGGTCAGACAACTTACTACACACTGGGAAGATGAAAACAAACAAACCAACAAACAAAAACCTCTCTTCTTCTCTCCCCGATTATTTCCTCGGATGCTCTTCCTGTAAAAGATGCTCAAGAAATGTTTTCTGATTGTTTCTTTGTTTAGTGTATTGTTCACTTAGGTCTCTTCTACTTGGTATTTGAAAATGGGTAGTAATAGGAATGATGTGTGCACAATTTAGACTTGGAAAACGTCCAACAGTATCCAGTGGATAATTCAATATGCCACGTTTAATTAAGGCTAAAACTAATACTTCTGATGAGAAATTAAAATTTCGCAAACATCGTATATAAATGTAACCTTAAGGAAGATAGCAGGGCAGTTGTGTTATTTTTAGGTTTTTGGTTTTTTTTTTAAGATTATTGCTTGCACTATTACAAAGAAAATCTGATACTTTGTTATTAAACTTTGTCACATATAAAAATTATCAGAGGGCCATCCCCAGTGGCCTAGTGGTTAAGTTCTGTGCACTCCGCTTCAGTGGCCCGGGTTTGGTTCCTGGGCACGGACCTACACCACTTGTCAGTCATTGGTCATGCTGTGGTGCAACTCACATATTGGCAACAGATGTTAGCTCAGGGTGAATCTTCCTCAGCAAAAACCAAAAAAAACAAACAAATGAAGATTAGCAGAGATGCTATCTCTATTTGCTTTCTAGAACATTTGCATTATTGATAAAAAAGGGATAAATATCTGGAGAAATTCACTTAGGTGAGATTTAATTTTGAATTAACAAAAACAACAACAAGAAAGTCACAATATTAATAGGGAATGGGGTGGGGTTTATTTTTTAGGATAAGAAACACCTCTGTGTGTTGTGAGCAAATGAAAGGACAGCCACCAGGACTGGTTTTCTGATCAGTTTTTTCTTCAGTCATATCCTCTCTTAAAATAGATCATTCTTACAGATGAGACTCATGTTGGTTATTTGTCATGTAAACAGAAGGGTCAGATGTGCTGACATTAATTGGAAAAAAATATCCATGCCTTCTTCCTTGAGATATATTTATATGTTGTCATTTCCCCAGAATAGCAACGTTAATCATCACCTACAGGAAATACTCACCTGCTAATTTCATAAGATATATTCAACCTAAGCAGTGACTTATAGTGCTATTTTTAAAATAGACTGTCATTTTTAGACACATTAATCATGTTTATTGATTGTAAGAAGTAAAGGTGCACTAGGGTAATTTAATGCAGGCTATTAAAACAGAACAAATTAGGACATGGCCTACACATGCCAGACTCTGAACTCAACACCATGGCAACAGATCAGCGCATGGGCATGGGAAACTGTGACCACACTCAAAGGCGAAGAATCACATATTTGGATTCAAGATGTGGCAAACTATTTATTAATTGTGCTCATGGAATAGCATAAGCTTAATAAATATGAAATATCTGTAGTTGCATACAAGATTATAGTATTAAATTTATAAATTCAATATAAAATTTTCTATTACCAACTTGTATCAAGTTGGAAACGTATTTATTAAATGTTACCTAGATTGTACAAATGTATATATTTCAGATTTTCCACTTGTCTTTATTGCCAGTCTCATGCTCTGATTCCCAAGACCTAATATTAAATTCTTAGTAGAACTGAAAAAAAAGGTGTATTCATTCTCCAAAACACACACAGACACATATACACACACTCATGCACACTCCATAACAAAAGCTTCCTTTCTACATTCTATCTGTTTAATGATAGCCAGGAGGAATGTTAAAAACTCCTTGGAATTGTAATCAGAAGTCATGATTCAGAGAATTCAAAAGTGACAGAGTCTCTTGCTCTAGGGCAGCGGTTGGCAAACATTTTCTAATGACCCCGTAGTTAATATTTTGGCTTTACGACTTATGTAATCCGTCCTAACTACTCAACTTTGCTGTTGTAGGATGAAATTAGCCAGACAATATGTAACAAATGGGTATGGCTGTGTTCCAATAAAAAGTCATTTACAGAAACAGGTGGAGGGCTGGAGTTGACTTGGGGTCCTTAGTATGCAGACACTAGCACCCTAGCTCTAGACTAAAGAATGAAAACAAATGAAGAGTTTAAGCCAAAATGCTTGCCATGGGACAATGGCCAAAGAAAAGCCTAGGCAAGGCTTTCTGTTGTAAAAATTTTATAATGACAGAATTTATGATAAAAGATAACAGTACGCACACATACCCTGACTGCTGTTTTGGTAGAAAGTTAATATAACTGTAATAATTCTGGTCTATGTTAATAAAAGC
Source organism: Tapirus indicus (assembly GCA_031878705.1). NCBI lineage: Eukaryota > Metazoa > Chordata > Mammalia > Perissodactyla > Tapiridae > Tapirus > Tapirus indicus. Next base: position 20,680,315 of record CM062936.1, read on the forward strand.
GCTTTTATGTGCTTCAAAATGACTGCTGCCCATACCCCTTTCTTTCCATTTGTGGAAAGAACATCATAAGAATAATGAGGCACATGTATATAGGACTAAATTGTGTATATATTTATCAATTGTTTGTATTTTTATTCACCTGTCAAATGTAACTGTCATTTACAAAGAGAAAAATCTTCATTCATTATCCCACTAGTCTGCCTCTTCCTATAATTCATATATATATGTAGGCTTTTATATGTGTAATGATATATTATTTCGAATTGCTAATTTTAATTCAAAACAATTATATAATCTGAGTTGAGGCACAATAATACACGTCATTGAATTCATGCTGTTGAAATCTAGGATCTTATACACCAAACTTTTTAAATTTCTGCCTAAACACAATTATTTTTGTGAATATTATGTTGTCTTTATCTGGTTAATTTATTTTCCATAAGTATGTAAGGATCAGAAGCCCAAATCTTGTTACATGATCTGCACTTTTGGCACCAAATTATCTTATCATACTGTTTTTTTTGGGAACTAAGATTATTGACAATAAAACTGTACTAAATTTTTTATTGGGATGATGAAACTCTCCACTGCTCAGTGCTGTTTTATTCATAATGTATTTTCTATTTTCATATGTTTTCTATAATGTCTTTTTCTTTTGTTACTGATAACAAACACTTTATTTATGTTTGGTTAACAACAAAATGTCTTCTGAATTTGAATGAATTTCTATACAATGTATTTCAAAATTATTTGTCACATCTAGTGCAAATATTTCTTAACTCTTCTAACTTTAAATTTACTTTCTATGATTTTATTCAATAGGAATTTTAAGTAGGACTATACTTGAAACTGCCAATATATCTCTGTAAGATAATTTTATTGCTTTAAAAGGCAGTAAAGATATGATAAAATAAATGACCTTTTAGCAAATTTCTGACCAGAAATTTCTGTGCTATTAAATCTGAGATATGGGTGTGATAAAAATGATTAATGATCATGTAATTGTTCTTCTTTATTATAACTATTGCTGCACTAGCTTGATGTTATGTATTGCTTATTAAATTAATTACTGATTTGGATATGTTTTCCCTTCATTTAAAAAGTGCATTCTTTTTACAATTTACCTATTAATTTTACTATGTATATACTATATACATTTTATTTAAAAATGCATTAATTATGAGTAGTTTTCTATTATATAAATTATTATTAAAAAGTGAAATTCTACTATGTAGTAGAGCAAAGTGGTAAAGAGTGTGGGCTCTTTAATTACACTGCCTAGGTTTGTAACTGAGCTCCAAAATTTAGTAACATGTGACTTTGAAGGTTGCTAAACCTCTCATGACTCAGATTCCTTCCCACTAAAGTGGAAAATACAACATAACTATTTGAAGGGATCATGTGAAATTATATATGTTAATACATAGTAAGCCCTTAGACTAATACTTGATATATAGTAAATATCACTTAAAATATCTACCACAAGTATTATTTGTCTCATCCTATAGTAGTGATATTACAGTAAAACAAATTTGAATAGAATTTCCAATTTGAAAGAGAAATTTATATGGAATACTGAATATTATATTTTAATCTTGATTGTTTTAGTGAACTATATTTTCCTTTATAGAAGTTTTACAATAAAATATCTCTGATTTCGTATAATGCATATTTGCGTTATAATATGGATACAGGATAAATATAGACCAAAATATCACAGATACAGGTATCTATCAAGAGTTAACCAAACAATCTCAGTAAAATGAACTGATAAGCAAAAGGTTAAACGGATTGGAATTTATTATCTAAAATGCAACAAGAGTATCAATGGTAAACAATATGGCCGATTCCCAACAAAACCTTAATTATACCAATTTGTTTGTGTGTAGTAGGAAATTTTCAACATAGCGTGGCTGACACTCTTCTTAGTATATTAATGATATGGAATTTATCTTATTTCTTTAATGCAAGATTTAGTGAATCTGAATAACTTACTGAGAGGTTGACTCGTCTACATCCTTAGCCTTGGATGAAAATGTGTCTACAGAATTATAAACTACTGGGTAGTTTAAACATCAACTTCCATTTGGGAACATCTGTATCTAACCCTGGCGAGTCTCAAGGCACATGCGCAACCTGCATTGCCCCCTTTTTTCTGTTCTGTGTAGATCAGAAGCTCTGCTGCCCCTAAATGGCATGAGGGGAGCTTTATGTAACAATAGTACCCAAGTGTTGTCGAAGAGATTTTGAGACCGTAAGAGTGTAATGGTACTGGAGAAACTTACATTAGGAAAAAAATACTAACGATCCAAGTGATTATGAAGTAGTATTCCATGAACTATAGTTTGAGAAAAACAAGGGACAAAATATAAAGAGTAATAAAGATCATTTAGTCTGTGATTTGGTGAGTTTTAAAAGGGTACAACATGTCTGCAATACTAACCAAAATATCATAATCAAGTATGCTAATTTGTTCCTTTTGGCTCCATTTTCATTCATAAATTGATTACTTAAATCAACCAGCCACATCCAATCAAATAATTTGGAACATAGTCACATTTCAATCTCCAAACGTGTAAAACAATATGCAAAATTTTGGATAGGAAAGGTCTGTTCTCTTGCCTTTGCCCTTTGGTTTTCATGAATGTCATTTTAGAAAATGGATTATATTTATAAAGCAACAGTTACATAATATGTATTGTACCAGAAAATAAAATGTCCATATGTTTCATGTTTTAGCTCTATAAGAAACCCTTCTACCTATAACTTATCTTTTTTTCTTCCTATTTTTGTTCTTTGGTTACTTAGCACCCCCTCCAAAAAAAAGTTTCTCTACACATGGTGGCTTATGCATATTATTTACAGATCAGCTTAAGTTTCCTTTTAATGAAATTAAGTTTATTAATTGGTATCTTTATATATTCAGCTCTAAATTTTAACTTTTATTTAGCAGATATTGCATTAGAAGACATAGAGTTTTGTCCTGGTTCTACTATTAGACAACTCTCTCAAACTACTTAAACTTCAGTTTCTTCATTTCTAAATTTGAAAGTCTGAGTCCTAGGATCTAGGCTTCTTTTCATCTCTCAAATCCCATACAATTCTCCAACAACCTTCTGCCTCAAGATCCTCGCACGTAAGAGATGACGAGTTTTGAATCTAAAGAATTTTTTGAGGTCCTGGCTCTAACACTTAACTAACTGGAGTTTTATATAAAAAATTAATTAATGATTCTCACTCATCTGTACAAGTGGAGCAACATGGTTTATTACTTTGGATATGAATATGGTAATAAGGTAATCTAACCAATAGCCTAATTAAGCCTGGCAGTATCTATATTAGATAGACAGCATCTGGATTAAATTGCTGATTTCTATAGTGCTGTTGTCTGCTTGCATGACCCAGAGACTCCACTTAGTATGCAGAACTTGACTTGCAATATCTAAATTTCACATGGGAAAGATGCAGACAGAAAAATTTTAATTAATTTGTAGTCAGAAACCAGAATATCTCAAGGTTATATGATTGTTTCAATATCTTGATGTCATCTGATGACTTGGTAACCCGACTGATAATGAGTTAGATTTGGTTATGACTAAAAAGAATTTGGATTATATCATATGTTGATTTCAGATTATTCATGTTTTAATTATTCCACATTTCTTCCTCAAGAATTTCTCCAGCCACAAAATTTGTGTGAGCCTTTTTGTACTATATTTTAGGTTTGCAAGGGAAACTGGAATAGTATCATTCATATGCTGGAATTCGAGTTCCGCACGATAGTGCTCTGATGCCAATAAAATTCTGCATCAACTATTTTTTCCACAATAGTTCTATCTTCTCTTTAAATTATTTTTCTCTCCTTCTTTTTATTTGCTTTTCATTTTTTTTAACATCAAAACACTTCATCCTAACATAGACCAACAAGGCAAAGTTAACAAAAAATTTTTTTACACATTTGCTGTTTATTGTGTAGACTGGTGCATTTAGGATTGAACATTTCTTCCACCATGAGCTGATTTTACAGGTTTGATTTGAACTCTCTCATGGAAATATTTTCAAATCTTTGGAGGAAAAGCTTAATGTCCTTTTGAATGGTCAAAAAACACTACTTATAATTGTTATGAGACAAATAAAAGGAGATAATGTAAGTGACAGTGTTTTATAGGTTGCAAAGTGCATTGAAAATAAAGTCTATTACCATAACTATATGCCATAACCAAAGAAAGTTCTGAATCTGCATAATGTCTGTCAAGCAAGTTGGAACCAATTACTGTACTCACTGTTGGGTTAGTGTGATTGCCACTGCAGAATGGTAATGAAAATCATGACATCCTAATTCAGAGTATACAGCATCTTAGTATTTGAACAAAGTGGATATAAACTGTACGTAATAAAAATACATATTATCTCACACAACAAAATAAAAACTTTTTAGAGGCTAAACTTTCAAATATCAATTAGCAATGTTTGCCTTGTAATGGTACATTTTGATATAATGTAGTGGAACCTTGTATTTTCTCCTCACATCCACACAATTTGACCAGTTAAATCTTCTACTTTGTTACTTTTTATTGAAGGATAACATCCAATGAACGATGCACTCAGAAAATAAAGAAATATGAGTTAGGGAAAATAAGAAGGAAGGAATGATTAGAAAAATCATTTTGGATAAAGCAAGCCACCCCCTGCTAATAATCCTTCAGTAAGTTTTAGGCACTTGTCATGAGAAACCGTAAAAAAAAAAAAAGATAAAAACATAAAAGAAATATAAAAACAAAGCCAAAAGATCTATTTTTGACACATAATGATTATAGAAATTACTCATGTAATGTTGCTTATAAAATGGTAAGCCATGAAGATATACATATATGTATTTTAAAAATTATTTTATTGATGTCATATTATCTTATAACTGTGTAAATTTCAGATGCACATTATTATCTATCAGTTTCTGCATAGACTGCATCATGTTCACCACTAATAGTCTAGTTTTTGTCTGTCACCTACATATGTGCCCCTTTACCCCTGTCACCCTCTCCCCACCCCCTCCCTTCTGGTAACCACTAATTTGTTCTCCTTATCCATGTGTTTATCTTCCACATATGAGTGAAATCATATGGTGTTTGTCTTTCTCTGTCTGGCTTATTTCACTTAGCATAATACTCTCAAGGTCCACTCATGTTGTTACAAATGGCACAATTTTGTCTCTTTTATGGCTGAGTGGTATTCCATTGCATGTATATACCTCATCTTTATCCATTCATCCATTGTAGGGCACTTCGGTGGCTTCCATGTCTTAGCTATTGTGAATAATGCCACAATGAACATAGGAATGCATCAATTTCTTTGAATTGCTGATTTCATGTTCTTTGGGTAAATACCCAGTAGTGGGATAGCTGGATCATACAGTATTTCCATTTTTAATTTTTTGATATATATTCTTAATTCTGATAGAAACTTGGTGAGGTAAATTCTACTATCATACTTACTTTATTTTATTTTATTTTTATTTTTTTGTGGGGAAGACCAGCCCTGAGCTAACATCTGTTGCCAATCTTCCCCTTTTTGCTGAGGAAGACTGGCCCTGGGCTAACATCCGTGCCCATCTTCCTCCACTTTATATGGGATGCCACCACGGCATGGCTGACAGGCAGTGCAACGGCAGGCGCCCAGGATCCCAACTCGCGAACCCTGGGCTGCCAAGCGCGGACTAAACCGCTGCGCCACCGGGCGGCCCCATCATACTTATTTTAAATGCAGAAAAACTAAAGCACAGAAAGGTAAAGTAACTTGTCCTGAGTTATGCAACTAATAATGAACAGAGCCAAAATTTGATTCTAGGGAATTTGGCTGGATTGATCATAATCTTAAATATTGTATTATACTGGCTTTCAAAACTTTCATAATGAGAGCTTTTATAATCACCTTTCTTTCCTCAAACTCTCCATCATAGCAACTACTTGAACTGCACTGGTTTCTTCTTGCTATTTAAATACAAGATCTTTGAAAATAAGGAGGAGATTAGTTTTTCAATCTTCATATTCCAAGTGCCTAATGTTATCTACTGACACATAATTGTTTTAAATACATGTTTGCTAAGAAAACAAATTCTATTTCCAAATTGGTTTGTCTTTACTATACTATTCCCAGCCTCATTTTAATATGTCTTTCTGGTTGGTTCAGATTTCCTTGCCAGACTCATCATTATTCAAAACCTCATCAGGTCTCATACAGTTTATCATCCTACTCAGTCTTCTCCACGATTCTGAATATATTTCTACAGCAGTATTTTTACAGGGTATTGTCTTTTATTTTTGCACATCCATATTCCCACCAGGCTGCTTCAGGTTAGGTATCATCACTTATTTATTATTGTATCCACGATGCCTAATAAAGTGGTTAATATGTAATAGTCATAACCACCTAAAGAGTTCTGTAACTTAAAAGACAGTAATTACTTTAAATTATTTGTCTCCAATGTTAAGAGAGATAATCTAATATTGGCCTGGCTCGGACTCTGTATAATAAATGATTAAATCCATTTTAAGATACATAGTCATTTCTAATATGTAAAAAAAATATAAAGGGAACAAAAGTGTAGCTCAGAATCCAGGAAGGAGAGTAAATCCTTAAGGCAGTATAAGCCATGATGAGTTAGCAGGATGTTATTGGGTAGTGGAAAGAGCAGGTCTTAAAATCATACTTGTGGTGGGACATCACTCTGCCACTTGCAAATTATGTCTTTTGGTCAAGTCACCATATTGCTTAGACTTAGTTTTGCATTTTGTAGATAACTATGCATATTTATAAAGTTGTTTTAAGGGTGAACTGAAATATACATAAAAGAGCTTTGTAAAATGTCAGTATAGTATTTAAGTTCATCCCAAGCTATGTAAAGTACAAGACCCCAAGCTGCCACAGCCTCAATGCATACATTAAAACCATGATTTAAACACTTTTGACCATGAACTGCAGTTTGTATATGTATTATAATTTTATATTTTAATAATATAATAAGTGTTTATTTTGGACTGATATATATGTAAGTAAATATATATATATATAATTTCAGGAAATAATACTTTTGTTTGACTACCATGAACTCTGATATATTCTATTCTATTATTTCATTCTATTATATATATCTTTCATTTTAAAATGCTGTTTGAGACACAATTAATTGATTTTGCTACCCATGGATGAGTCACGTCCCAGTTTGAAAACCACTGTGTGACAGTCCCTGGTTACCCCGAAGATAACTGGTGATGTCATGGGAAAGAAGGATTTCAATAAATTAGGGAAACTAGTTTGGTAGTAATTAGGAAAATACACAAATATTCTGGTTTTTCTCTTTTTTAGACATTCATTAAAATTGAACTTACCTGCTCCATTAGCACGGAGGCAAGGCCATGAGTCTTTGATTAAAAACTAAGTGACATGTTTCGCTTCTAGATAGAAGCACTAAGATACTGTAAAAATTTCCCACCTTCTCCTCTTACTGCAAGGCGAGTCTCTATGTTCCTCCTGATACAGCTGTCAGCATTGGTCTCAGAGTGAGAAGACATGGGCTCCCATAGGGCATGTAGTGTGAATAAGGAAATAAACCTATCCTATCCCGACTGATAGAGAAATTGAGGGCCATATTGTGTTATGTTGGTGTAACAAACCCAAAGTCACTTAGCTTGGCTTGCAATTCAAGTGGAGGTAATCAAATAAACTGTTATTGGATGTTGAAATTACAGAGACTTATATTATGTAGTGCTGCATAATTTTTTAAACAATGTTACCTGCAGAAACTTGGAAGACAGGTCATCTACCTAGTGCACTTGTAGCACTAGGGCAAAGAGCTGGAAACTGGAATGTTTGTAGGGTGTGTTCCTTGCTATTCCTTCATTTGCTGTTAGTTGCCTTGGAAGCAGGAATAAAAGGGAAGGAGAGAGAGAATATATAAATTCAGGAAACACAGTGTTGCAAGAGGCAACTACTTCTCAACTCCAAAGGGAAATGATAAGGCTGAGTAAATTTTTAGAAACAATTCAATTCTGCCTTGAGGGATAAATCAAAGCAAAGATGTGGCTGTCAAAGCCTTTGGGAAATCTCAGAATAAAACCAACTGAGGGTACGCCACCTGTGATAGCTAATTTTCTGTGTCAACTTGACTGGGCCATGGGTACCCAGATGTTAGGTCAAACATTACTCTGGGTGATTCTGTGAGGGTGTTTTTAGATGTGATTAACATTTAAATCATAGACTGAGCAAAGTAGATATCCCTCCCTAATGTGGATGGCCCTCATCCAATCAGGTGAAGGCATAAATACAACAAAAAGGTGACCCTCCCTAGAGTAAGAGAGAGTTCTTCCTGCCTGACTGTCTTCGCACTAAATGGGACATCAGTGTGTTTCCTGCTTTTGGACTTGAACAGAAACAAGGATTCTTCTTGGGTCTGGAATCTTCCAGCCTTCAGATGGGAATTACACCACCAGCTCTCTTGGTTCTGACTTCCAGACATGAACTGGAATTAAACTATCAATTCTCCTGGGTCCCCAGCTTGCCAACTGCAAACTCACCCTGCAGATTTTGGGACTTGCCCAAATCTTCCCTAATCACATAAGCCAATTTCTTATAATAAATCTGTCTCTCTCTTTCAAATATATAGATCTATATATACAGTTGTTAGTGCTGTCTAGTCGATTCTGACTCCTAGTGACCCTGTGCACAGCAGAGCGGAACCCTGCTGGTCTTTATGTGCCATCATCTCACTGTCCAGCGCTGTATCAGACAATGCTCTGCTGCTATTCACAGGGTTTTCATGGCCAATTATTTTGGAAGTGGCTGGCCAGATCCTTTTTCCTAGTCTGTCTTAGTCTGGAAGCTCCACTGAAACCTGTCCACTGTGGGTGACCCTGCAGGCATTTGAAATACCAGTGGCATAGCTTTCAGCATCACAGCAACACGCAGCTGCCACAGTCTGACAACCGACAGGTGAGTGGTATGGTTTCCTGACCAGAAATGAGCCCTGGCCACGGCGGTGAGAGTGCTGAATCTTAATCACTAGACCATCAGGGCCGGCTAGCTAAATATATACATATATGTATATTCATTCTATTTATTCTGTTTCTCTGGAGGATCCTGGCTAGTACACCACCCAACCACTTTAATAGAAAAAAATTCTCAAAGAAAATAGACTAAAGCTTTTCATCTAATGCTTGATAGATTCAGGATGCGAGTAATTTTTATGAAGAGAGAAGCATGGATACAAGAAACAAACAATGGTCCTGCCTGGCACAATGGAAGAAGATAGAGAAAGAACTAAATTTCGATTAGAAATTTGATCTGTTGTTTCACCTGCTCATGTCATCCCATCCAGGAGCTAATGGTATCCTGACAGTGAGGAGAAAAAGTGAAAGAGAAAGTGTCTTCAAGATTCCAAGTTTAAGACATGTCCTATATTAACACACAATGCATGAATATTCCCAATTTAGCACGTCATAATCTATGCAAAGGGTGGGAGAGCTGTATCAAAATGTTGGCAATTGTGTCTTCTTCATTAATTATCTATGAGACCTTGGGAAAGATATTTAATTTTTCTTTATGTGTCTGACATAGCAGATCTATAAAAGTAGAAAATGAGATTGTTTATGCCTCCTGCTGCTGTTTTATGTATAAATAGTTTATTATTTTAATTGCTGTGCAGTATTCCATGTGCAAATATATCATTACTTGTTTATTCATCTCCTGTTCATGAACTTTGGGATGATTTCCAAATGTTTATTATTGTATATATATTTTAAAATGTGGAATGTATATAAAATTTTATCATACTTACTACAGTAAGGGAGGATTCTGCATTGACGGAGGTGTAGTATTGCCTCAAAACAGAAAATAAAGGAAGGGTATTTACAAGATTGTAGGGCCTGGGCTGGTTGATTTTAAATCAAGTTTTCCAAGGGGGGAACTGAAAGGGCCTATACAAAATTTGTGACATTATAGCTTTGGAATGATGGGCAGAGTGAAGTAAAAGCCTTGAAGCAAGTCTTGAAGAACAAAACCCATCAAAGGACATCTAGGTGTGTTGTCTGTTTAATCTCCCCCCAAAATTAGCACAGCATGTTGATCAAGCAAAGTGCAGTATGTTAAACAGACAGCGGTAAGGTGGGACATCAAATTGACTGTCTTAGTAGAGTCTCAAAATGGAAAATTAGTGCAGCATGTTTTAGAGATCTAGAACTTGGCCTAGGTGATTTTTGGGATGGATCTTGCAAAGCAAAGGAATGGGTATAATTGGGTAGAGTTTATGACATCATAGCTTTCGGTTGATGCACACAGCAAGGAGAGGGCCTCAAAGCAAGTTCTGTAGCAAACTGTTCTTCTTTATTAGTAAGTTGTTTAGTGTATTGATGTGGGTTCATTGTGTCCCCCCAAAAGTTGTATTGAAGTCCTAACATTCAATACCTGTGAAAGTGACCTTATTTGGAAATAGGGTCTTTGCAGATATAATTAGTTAAGAAGAGGTCATACTGGATTAAGGAAGGCCCTAATCTAATGGCTGGTGTCCTTATAAGAAGAGAGAACAGAGACACAGACACACAGAGAGAACACCATGTGACAAATGGAGACAGAAACTGGAGTGACACATCTTCAAACCAAGGAACACAAAGGATTTCCAGCAACCACCAGAGGTATGAAGAGGCAAGGAAGGAGCCTCCCCTGGAGTCTTCAGAGGAAGCATGGCCCTGTTTGATTTCAGACTTCTGGCTTCTAGAAGTTTGAGACAATAAATTTCTATTGTTTTAAGCCACCCAGTTTGTGGCAATTTATGTCAGCCCCAGAAGACTAATACATGAATTGACAGTCTTATCTTCTAGGAGAAGTTATGTCTTGGAGCAAGCAGCTAATTGAATTTTTCTTAGTCCCAGCATTATTTAACATAAGGATGGGGACATATGTCAACTCCCAATATTGTTTAATGCAGAGATATATGTTAGTTTCAATTCTCAGTTACTCTAGTTTTTCTTCACAATCAAAATGCAATTTACTGACTGACAGTAGTATGTTCATAAATCAAGCACATAAGGGCATGTTTACAACATACTATATATACATGTACATGTATATATATATACACATATATTGCATGTATTTCATTATATTAAATACAATGTACATGTTAGATAGATCAATTTAGATAGATTAATTAAGTTCATTCAATATCAAAAATGTTCTACTTGAAATATCCATAATATTAAGGTAGGCTAGGGAAATAATATTTGACTGATTTATCTAAAGATATCTATTCTATTTCTATAAAGACATATAATAGGTTTTATGAAGAAAAACATAAACACATGGCCTTAGATGATATCGCTGGAAAGAAATAATTCTTAATGTACACCCACCTTTTGAAACAATTGGACAGAAGTAATATATTTACTAGTTGACAAATATTATATCCTGGGAATTCAGTTATAATAACAACCTACCCCTCAGATATTAAACTGGACCAGGAGTTGGTGCCTGACCCAAAGTCATTCTCTCTAACAGGGGCCCTTTCCGGTAGACTCACAGAAAGGGTAAGTACAAATACTAAATAGTGTGGAGTCCAGTGAAACACAGGGGAAAAGCAGAATGAAAAAGCTATGACATAGATGGTAGGAAAGTAAATTTATGCTTCGGTGTTCTAAGAGAGAAACACACAGATGATGAATTGCTAATTTGCTCTTAGGGAAGATCACCGGAGGAGGAAAAATGAATTGGTGAATTTCCTTAGGGGGGCGATGCAATGCAAGATTTGAAGCATATTATTCTAGTTCCTGTATTTAATGACTTAGTCGTGGCATAGAGATTCATTGTTTTCTGTTGTCTCTCTCTCTTTCCATTATGTGAAGATTCACTTAGTAAATGTGACTCCTAAGAAGAATACAGTTGTAAGCAGCTGTCAAAATTTGGGGAAACAGGGAAATATTTTGAATGAAAATAGTAAATATAAATCCATGAACATGTAGTGAGTTTTAGTGAAGCAAAAGTGTTTTATCAAAATTCCAAAGGTTTGATTGACTAATTAGAATTGAAGAGTAATTCTAAAAAACATAAACACAGTTATATATTGGAAATAAAGGAAATACTGACTTTGCTGTGGAACTTATACTTCACATGTTTTCTAAAAGAAAACAAAACAAGTAAACAAACTAAAAAACATAGGCACCTACACCTTAATTTTGAAGAAGTGATGGGCGGGGAAAGAAAGAGAAAGCGTGGAAGGGGGGATGAGGATAGTGTGTGATAGTGTTGATTTCACTAGTTTTGGTGACTGAGAATAAAAGAAGCTTATGGTGGTAGCCTTGGCTGGAATAAGGTCCCAATAAAACCACCATACATTTGAGCTTTTAAAATGACCCATTAACTGACTCATGGCTCTGTTTTGGCTTTTCTGCCCTTCCTACCCTGGTCCATTATCCCTCCTTCTTCTTTACCGTTTAATGTGTTCTGAAGGCTAAACTGTATGAACTTAATCAACAGAATCCCTTGTCTTCTGGCTTCGTGTTGGTTTTGGCCAATGGGGAGCCCTGGCAAGAAAACATAAGAAGGAAAAGAGTATGAGTTTGTTCCACTTTTCTTTTATTTTTCTTCCTTATGTTTCCACCTGGAGCTGAATGTGTCACCACCACTGTCAGGGAGGCTCTTTCAAAACACTCACCTCTGAAGTTTATTAATCACTCTTTGTCTTTGATCCTCTAGACCTAAGGATGGTAATAGGTTTGTGCTGTAACTAGCCCTAGAATATTGTACTATTTGTCTCAGTTCTCCTACATTCCATCCATATATGTGTAAACATTCCCTTTATTAATTTCTTTGCTCAAATTTATTTTTCCCAACTTTATTGCGGAATAATACGACAAATATAATTATATATATATCTAAAATGTACAACTGATGATGAGATGTAAATATTTATTGTGGAATGATTACCAAGATCAAGATAATTAACACATCCATCATCTCACATAGTTAACTCTTTTTTTGTTTGTATGTGGTGAGAATGTTTCAGATCTACTCAACAACTTTCAAGTGTACAGTATCGTGTTCCTAACTATAGTCATTATACTGTACAGTAGATCCTCTGAACTTCTTCTTCTTCTTGCTGGACCCTAGCTAGCACAGGGTCTTGAGCCATTTACAGATGGTCTCTGAATTATGGTGGTTCAACTTATGATGTTTTGACTTTACAATGGCATGAAAGCAATACACATCCAGTAGAAACTATACTTCGAATTTTGAATTTTTATTTTCTCTCGAGCTAGCGATACGCAGTATGATACTCTTTCATGATGCTGGGCAGCAGCAGAGAGCTATAGCTACCAGTCAGCTATGTGATCACGAGGGTAAACAATTGATACACTCACAACCCTTCTGTACCCATAAACCATTGTTTTTCACTTTCAGTACAGTATTCAATAAATTACGTGATATATTTGACACTTTATTATAGAATAGGCTTTGTGTTAGATGATTTTGCCCAACTGTAGGCTAATGTAAGTGTTCTGAGCACATTTAAGATAGGCTAGGCTAAGCTATGATGTTCAGTAGGTTAGGTGTATTAAATGAATTTTTGACTTACAATATTCTAAACTTATGATGGGCTTATCAGGATGTAACCCCATCATAAGTCAAGGAAGACATGTAGTTATTGTTCCATAGAAACTTTGGAGTTTTCACTTAAAAGACAAAAAATTCAAAGGATAAAACTGTTTAAGGAGACTGGGTTTTGTAGAAAAAAACAAAAATGCCTGTGACTTCCAAGGAATATGTTTTGGTTTTAATTTTTATTTATATTATAAGTACCATCCCAAATGTAACGGTATCTCTAAAGTGTACATTTTATTTAAAAAGAAAACATTATCTTCTATTTCAAAAAATCCCAGTATAGTTGTCTGAAAACCTATTCATTAATATTTATTTTCCTTCCAAACCTACTTTTCTCTTATTACCATCCACGTTTTTCATCCACTGTCTTATGTACCTACAGCCACTCTAAACCCAACCAAAAGGTCCACACATATTTACTCTCTACTTACCTAGATTTACCTGTATTTACATAGCAAATACATATTGCAATTCCCATTTAGGATATGATGATGAGTTCATAATATAAATTAGACAATCTGCTCGAAAGTCAGATGAAATAAAATCTGTTCGAAAGTACATAAAAGAGCAAAAAAATAAATAAATATTTATAAACTGGAAAAAAAGAGACAAAACAAAGATCTCTGAGAACTAGAAATGAAACAGGAGCACACAGCACTAAGTATGAGATCAGTTCTCCAGCCGGCTGAGCAGTGGGCTTAAAAGAGGTCAGTGTGACCAGGAATTTGACCTCAGTTGGGTGATAAGAACCAAAATCAACCCACATGTGATAGGTGACTAGAACAAGAATCACTGCAAAGCTGTGTGGCTTGTCATCGCTTAACAAGACCATATTTTGATTCCTGAAGTAAAGACCCTACTGAGAGCCATCAATACTATATATATATATACACCAATGGAAAGAGTAAGGAAATATTATACATAGATTTAAATAAATGATGCAGAAGTCTCCTTAATGTATTAAAATTCTCCTTAATTCCGATGCATTAATTTTTCAACATTCTTTGCATAAAGAATTTGACATGATTACTTAGACCACAGAGTTATGAAATTTTAGAACTACACAGAACAATTATTATGTCAGACACGTAAGGAAAAATTAAATATCTTCTAAGTCTCATAGGTAATGAATGAAGAAGACACAATCGCCAGCATTTTGATACAGCTTTCCACCTTCTGCGTAGATCATCTCGTGCTTTCCTTAATTAACTCTGTAAGTATAGATACTTACATAAGACGTTTCTTACTTCCACAGCGCAGCTTTCATCAGTCACCAACACTTCAGTTGTGACAGGAAATTTGCCAGGCCTAAATCCTAAACTAATGATAGATTAAAGTGTCAGTGGAATAAATATTTCAGAAATTTAACCCATCAAGTTTTTTTTTTTTTTTTTTTTTTTTTTTTTTGAGAACGTAGCAACTAAAATACAGGTCAGCAGAAAAATAACATTAAAATTTTTTACTTGTTCATCTGTCATCTACTTATTAAAAATGTGTCAAGTGGTTATAACGTGCCTGCTACAGAGTTAGATGCCGTTGACGCATCTGAAGAGGGAAATTTAAAAATAAGATAATTTCAGATAGTGATAAGTGAACTGAAGAAATTAAAATGTTGATGAACCTCAGCAAAACCAAAGTCAAGGAATACTGGTTTCATTGGGTAAAGCATCTCTTGCTAAATGACAACTGAGCAGAGACATAATTTCTGAGATAGTAATCAGAAGATTAAGAAAAAAACAAGAGCAAAGGCTCTGTGGTGAGTAAAAAGAAAAGTCACAACTGCAAGAACAAAAACTTAACGTGACTTGAGAAGAGCCATAAAGACAGGGTGGGTGCAACAGAATTGAGGAAAGAGATCATTTCACCTAAGAAATTTTAGACCACGTTAAGGTCTGTGGGTGTTATTCTAAGAAAAAGCGGTAAACCTTTGGAATTTTTTGTTTTATCACTTTTTAAAAATCAAGGTGGAGTACATAGTTTGGGAGTTAAAAAGATCACTCTCTTGCTCTAATCTTGAAAAAAATCTTTTGGATAGTAGAAGAGGAGACAATGCTCAAACAACTTCAATATTCTGATGTATCCAAATGGCTGAGAAACTTATGAAAAGCTGAACAGCTGAATTAGTCATTAAGAAGATGCAAATTTTGGTGACTGTGGCATGATCTGTATTCAGAAACATGGCATATTGGAGAGTAAATTGGTACAATCGGTGTGCAAAACTGCCAATATCCATTAGAACTGCATATTTGCATAACCTATATCTTTGCAAAATACTACTTGTAGGCTGCACTCAACAGAAACAGGCACATACATACACCAGTGGACATATGCAAGAATGTTCAGAATAGCCTGTTCCTAAGAGCCCCTACCTGGGAACTACCTCAATGCCCATCAACAGAAAATAGATGCCTCAATTATGCTATAGTAATACAATGAGAAGGAAGAAATTGTAAGCAGTCTTAGCACATTTGGATGACTCACAAATGTAAGGTTGAGTGAAAGAAGCCAGACACAAAATGATAGTGTTGTTTCCATTTATGTAAAGTTCAAAAACAGGCAAAATTAGCTTATGGTGATAGATATGGGGTGATCTTCTCGGTCATGGGGTATTGACTATTTCTTGCTGTATACTATTTCTCGATATGGGAGGTGGCTATATGGGTATATACAGTGTGAGGAAATTCATTAATTTGTGCACCTATGATTTGTATACTTTTTGCATTTTTTTCGCCTCAATTAAATGATGGAAAAAGAAAAGATCAGTATGAATTTTATGTCGTAAAAGACTAGGGAGAGTGAAAAGAGGACATTGTTGTAATTGTTGGGAATAATGTTTGTGGCTTGCACTAGATGTGGGACTGGGTGGGGCAGTTGGATTCACCATATATTTTGGAAGAAATGATTACATTATATGCTAAGCTGAATATAATTGCAAAATTGAGCTCAGATCTTATTACTAGATATGTGTAAAAGAAGTCTCAGGAATAAAATAAAGGTCATATAGATAGGAATTGAAATGAACATTTTATTTATGATCTATAAACAAAACATCTGAATTTTATGGAAAATTTTCTCTCATCAATTATTTTTAAAGTCTTAGAAAAAAATAACTTATTGCAATTCCTAACTTAGTACATATAATTTCTTAAAAGGGGTTTCTTTTACCTAATAACTATTTTAAGATTATAATTCTAGTTCTTTCTCTCTTCTTCAACATGACATTTCAACTTTTCTTAGCATCTCCTCTAAGAATTGTCCTCGAAATAGAGGAAGTTAATATAGCTCAAAGTCCAGACTTTCCACTTTTAGAACAAAAGAGTCAGGAACAATAGTTTAGGTAATAATCTAATGGCTAGATTAATAATACAAAAACACTGGGAAGTAGCATGTTGGAGAAATGCCTGCGAGACTGTCATGGAATTTAACAAAGAGAAACCCAGTAGTTTCCTTTTCCTTCCCTCTTTTCTTCTCCACCTTCCTCTACCCCACGACCATCAGCACTAAGCAGGTAAACCTTTAGTATGTCTCTATTAGTTTTCTGTTGCTGCAGTAAAACATTCCCGTTAGACTAGTGGCTTCAAAAAACAAAAATTTATTAACTTGAAGTTTCTGCGGGCAAGATGTCTAGGCCCGATTTAGCTGGTTCTCTAAAGGCTGCAATCAAGATGTCACTCAGAGCTAGGTTGTAATCTCGAGGCTCTGCTGGAGAGAAATTTGCTTCAAAGCTTACGTGATTTTAGCAGCATTTGGTTTCTTCAGGCTTTAGAAATAAAGGCTTAAGTTTCTTACTGATCATCAGATAGAGGCTGCTGTCAGTTCCTTGTCTTGTGAAACTTCCAGCAAGGCTGTTTCGTTCATCAAGGCAAGCAAGGGAGTCGGAGACTCCAGCAAAATGGGTGCTACAATCTTATGTAAGTTAAGTGCATGATCACAGATGTCCTGTCACCTTTGACATATCCTATTGGCTAGAATCATGTCATAGATCCTGCTCATACTCTGCTAGAGCGGATCACACAACGGCATGAACACAGCAGAGCTTGTATTAAGGGGCAGGAGACTGTCCACCATTGTCCATCCTTTAGCCTCCAATGATGTACATCTGTCCCACACGTAAAATACTCTTACCTTCCCTCTCCCAAATGCCACCAAGAATTTTAGTTCAATATAGCAATTAAATACTCTCACTTTTTGATCTTTCTGAGGATTTAGAAAAATGTTAAACCGTCACACTCCCAGCTTTTTCCCTAGGCATGCTTTCCTAACAGTGTTCAGAAGCCATCTCTGAATTTGAGCATCTTTTCCTGTCTGGAGAAGCTGAGAATGTCCCAACTCATTACATTCTGGTGGTGGTTGTTCTTGTTTAACAGGTCTCCCTGGAATTTATCTCACTTCTCTTGAATTTTACTGCAAGCAGCAAAAAGAATCCAGGCAACATCTCCACTCTGCTTGCACATCTTCTTTGTCGGTCAACAAATTTGGTACTCACATTTTCTACATTCCACATTACTATAGGCATTAGTGTTGCTAAGTTTCTGCAACTATGTAGTAAGGATCCTCATTCCTTCCTGTTCTAATAGCTTGTTCTTTATTTCCTTTTTAGCTCCCACCAGCAGCGTGCTCCAAGTTCAGATTTCTACAGTCAGTGAGCCTTCACTGTTTGCATTCTTACAGTACAGATTTCTAACAATCAGTCTAAGATGAGTTAAGTTTTGTCTATCATAGTCTTCAAAATTCTTGTAGCCTCCCTCCACTGCCAATTTCCAAAGCTATGCCAACATTCCCACATTTTTAGATATTTGTTATAGCAGTACCCTAATTCCATGTACCAGAATATATATTAGTTTTATTTTGCTCAGTAACAAATTACTACATACTCAACTACTTAAAACAACAGACTTTTACTGTCTTATAGTTTCTGAAGGTCATGTGTCCAAACCTGGCTTATTTGGGTCCTCTGCAAAGCTTCAATCAAAATATTGGCTAGGGATAGGTCCTTATCCGGAGGCTCAAGTGGGGAGGAATCTGCTTACAAACCTGCATTGCTGTTCACGGTATTATTTGCTGGCTGTCTTCCAGAGGTCCCTAGCCCCTAAAGCCCACCTTCAGTTCCTTGCAATATAGGCCCCCAGCATGCCTATTTTCTTCATTAAAAGTTGCAAGGAAATGAGAGATTCCAATAAACTGAAAGCTACACTCTTATGCAGTGTAACAACATAATCAAGTACACATAATCACTTATGTTCTGTCACTTCTGCCACATTCTATTGGCTATAAGAAAATCATTGGTCCCATAAAAACTCAGGAGAGGAGATCACGCACATGAGTGAAAACCAGGGGGTGAGGAGCCTGGGCCCCACCTTAGAGTGCATCCACCACAAGATCTATCATCAAAATCTCTCTTGAACCTTGATCTTGATATTTTCTTAGGGACAAGTATTTTACATATATCATTTACTTAAATTCTTGCAACAGTGTCTAATTAGATGCATACTATTATTCTGATTTGACATATGAGACAATGGAGGTGATTCATTCGCTAATGGTAACACTAGGAATATGTCATCGTATCTAATTTTGCATCTAATGGGGCACTTTTTGCAAGAATTTAAATTTGTGATGTTCCTAAATTATGAAAATGAAGAAATGTGTAGATAATCTTATTTGGAGAGTTGAATATATATTGCTTGTGTTATATAGTGATTATGCTATTTATGGAAAATATATGCTACACTACCTAATTCGATTGATATTTAAAGTCTGGAGTAAGATGCCCCTGACCTTTCTGCTCAGGTCTGATGCTGGCATTTGTATCTTTATGTGGATGCCAAAAGATCAAAACGTAGGATGAAAATAATCATACTTTTGAACAATATAATATTTTCCCCCCAGCACTCCTTTCTGTTGCTCCTTTGCAATTTCCAAATCACTTCCTTATCTATCTGTCTAAGAAAATGTATAGTCGTAGATACATTTTGATTCCTAGGACTGTGGTAACAATCAGCTCTTGAAAGTAAGAATGCAATGCTCAAAACCTTCCCACAGCATTTAGCTTCCAAATAGCTGTGTTTCATTGATAAAAATAACAAAATTCACAAACAGCAGGCAAGCAAGATTTCTTTCAAGATAAACAGGGCCTAGCAGAACAGTTGATCCTAAAGATCAGGTCCTTGGCAAATGCTCTCTGTATGCTTTCATTGATGGTGACCACTTGGGAGTTTTGAACCATCCACTACGTAAATAGCTACTAGGCTGGTTGCTTACCAAAGTATAATAAATTATTTTGAGTTCTTCCTGACACCAATGCCTGAGTCTATTTCTAAACTTTTTGCCAAAGATAGAAACTCATCACACAACCTTATTCTTCCTCATTTATGTGACATGGCCCATTATTATCTACTAAATATAGAGGATGTATAGCATATAAAATATTGAAATGCACTTAACAACTGGCCCACCAATAA
Organism: Tapirus indicus; assembly: GCA_031878705.1. Taxonomy (NCBI): domain Eukaryota; kingdom Metazoa; phylum Chordata; class Mammalia; order Perissodactyla; family Tapiridae; genus Tapirus; species Tapirus indicus. The sequence continues at coordinate 20,700,420 of CM062936.1, forward strand.
ATAATGCTGTCTGGTATTTAAAAGATTTAATTATATAGCTCCAAATTTCTTCCATTCAGTACGTATTACTTGGGTTTCTCCTATGTGCTATGTTCTATCCAGGGGGTTCATAAACAACTAAAATATATTACGTTATCAGACAATGCTTTAAAGAAGATATGGTATCTCATTCCTTCATTTATTTAAAGGATACACCAACTGTTATAATTAGAGGTAAATGTTTTGCTAGAAGTATGTCTACAGCTCAAGAAGGTTGATCTTCTATACCATGTGTACTAGCTATGTCCTATACTTTCCCTCTGTACCACCACAGTGTTTAGCACATGCTTGAGAAAAACAAGTTCTCAAAACCAACTAGTTTCTGAGTGAAGGAAGAAACAACTGCTCCATAATGAGCTACAAAATTACATAAGTGCCTCTGAAGGACAAAAATGAAGAAAGCATAATTATACCCATATTTTCTGTGAAATGTTTTCTCAGAATAATGTGTGTGTAGCAAATAAACTCATTGTCCCTTAAATATCATTCTACTTTTCTTCTGTAGTAATAGAAACTCTAGCTTTTTTGTTTGTTTTACGATTGTGACTTACATCTCAGTAAAGATGTTAAAATTCACCCATTTAAAGTGCACAATTTGATGTTTTTTACTACTATATTCACAGTTTTGCAACCATCACCAGAAATGAAGTTTAGAACGCTTTCATTACCAAAAAGAACCCCTTACCTTTCAGCAGTCACTCCCTTCTCTCATCCTCCCAAACCCCAGGAAATCACTAATCTACTTTTGGTCTCTATAGATTTGTCGATTCTGGATATTTTCTAAAAACAGAGCAATATAATGTGTGATCTTTTATCATTGGTTTCTTTCACTTAGTATAAAGTTTTCCAGACTTACCTCTGTTGTATCATCTATCAGTAATTCATTCCTTTTTTATCATTGAATAATATTCCATTTTAAGGATAAACCACATTTTGTTTACCCAGCTACCAGCTGATGGGTGTTTGGGTTATTTTCACTTTTGACTGTAATAGTCAAAAATTCTGCTATGAACATTCATAGAAAGTTATGGGGTTGGTTGAGATGATTGATCCTGACTACTAAAGGGAAATTGGACAACTATTCCACAAAGGAAGTAAGGTAGAGTATGCTTGAAATATAGGTGATCCCTTGGGGTGTCTCTTAGCAGTGTTGTGCCCTTCTCGGCCATCATAGTCATGTGAGCCAATTCCTATAATAATTCTCTCTATCTGTATGTATATACATACACATATGTCTCTCTTTCTATATGTATATATATTTTTATATATATATAGAGAGAGTTCTCTTTAATCTCTAATAAAATTTCCCTTTTAAAGTATTTTTTCTAATGATATTATAGCTACTTCAGGTGTCTTACATGATAAGACATCGTTAATCCTTTCACTTTCAAACTATTTGTATCTTTGCATCTAACACATCTCTTGTAGATAGCATATAGCTGGATCTTGGTTTTTTTAAATCCAAACTGATAATCTCCACCTTTTGATTTTACAATTTAATCTAGTCACATTTCTTGTTATATTTATATGGTTGGATTTACAGCTTTTTTGTGTGTCTAATATCGTTTTTTGGTCCATTTTTCCTTTATTGCCATCTTTTATATTGTGAATATATTCTATTCTTTTATTCAGTTTTAACTATATTTGAAACATTAATTTAGTGGTTGCTCTAAGGCTTATAATACAAATATCTTAACTTATGAAAATCAACATCAGTATTCTATTAACTTAATTCCAGTGATATATAGAAAATTTACTTCTCTATAGCTCCAGACCCTCCTGTTTTGTGCCATTTTGTGATGCACGTTATATATATAGCCCAATACTATATTGTTATCCTTTTTTACTTTATATAATTTCATGTCTTTTAAAGCATAGGATGAGAGCAAGTGCATATTTATAGAGTTTGTCATATTGTTTCTTATTGATGATTTTTATTTCTTAGTGATTTTCAGTTACCATCTTGTCTCATTTTCTCACGAAAATACAGCTGTTTTACCCACCTCATTTGTGTCACTTTGTCAAATATGTTACATTTTGTATGTTATAATCCCAACAATATAAATTACATACCTATTGTGTGATGCAGTTGCTTTTTAAATTAGTTAAGAGAAAAAAAGAAGAAATATGCAATTATACTGTATTTTATAATTATCCACATAATTATCTTAACCAGATCTCTGCTTTTTCCTGTGCATTGAAATTACTGCTGATATCACTTGCTTTTGGCTGAAAGAACTTCATTTAGAATTTCTTGTAAGGCAGGTATGCTAATAATGAATTCTTTCAGCTTGTTTTTCTGGATCACACTTGCCATATTTTTTATGGGTCTCTATATTTGTTGACAATTGGATATTCTAGACAATAGATTGTTGCTATTCTGGATACAATTTCCTCCCTCTCCTCCCCCTGAGAGGTTGATGCCATTGCTATTATTTGCTTGGTCATTTGTTTATTTATTTAGTGATTTGACTTGATTTGTTTTCTGAAGTATATTTACCCTGTAGAGTGCAGCCTTTGGGATTTTTTTTCCTCATTTTTATCTTTAGACCAGGCTAATTAGGGGTTGCCTCTAGGTCAGCATAAGTCAATTATTGGTCAAATGTTGCACCTATACCCCTTTGCCAGTTAGATTTTTACTCTTTACTTGGGGATGTGTGTGTGGCTTTGAGGCTGATACCGGTTAAGGAGATCAAGCCTTTTCTCTATGCTTAGTTAGGAACTGGTAGTTGAGATGTTCCCTCTCTGACCACTTTGGAAAGGATACCCACATGCTTCCAGACTGTCAGGAACGGATGTGATTTTTAATCCTGGCTTCCTAGGAGTTGCCCCTGAGTCAGAGTAGCTTATTGTACAGCCAATGCACTGTGAGTGTTTTACTTCAACCTCTGTGCCAGTGAATCTTCTGCTGATTTTAGGTGTATCTATATGTGGTTTGGAGAATGTTTTCAGTATTTTCAGGTCTGCCCGATGTCCTGGGCATTACTGCATCCCGATCCGTTGACTGATCTCAGGAGGGCTCTTGGCTGTCTCTTTTCCTGGTTCTTGCTGCTAAACTTCTGGTTGCTGTGCTGTTTCACTTGTCACTATCAGAATCGTGAAACTACTAGCACCATCTTAACTGCTATCTTCATTCCACTTTTCTGAAATTCTCCAAAGGACCTTTAACTTTTTTTTTTTTAATTTTTATTTATTTATTTTTTTTGGTGAGGAAGACCAGCCCTGAGCTAACATCCGTTGCTAATCCTCCTCTTTTTGCTGAGGAAGACTGGCCCTGGGCTAACATCTGTGCCCATCTTCCTCCACTTTATATGGGACACCGCCACGGCATGGCTGACAGGCAGTGCGTCGGCGGGCACCCGGGATCCGAACCAGCGAACCCCGGGCTGCCAAGCGCGGACTAAACCGCTGCGCCACCGGGCCGACCCCAGGACCTTTAACTTTTGAACGGACACATGACTATTTATATAAAGAACCATTTCTAGGCTACTTTGCACATCAATGTGGTAATGTGACTAAGTTCACACCAAAGAAATGAGGAGAGCATTGTGTAAAATTTCAAAATTTGTCTGTGCTTTTTCTCTGTCCTTCAACCTACTGCTGGGCACATGGATATAATGGCTACAACTCCATCTTATAACACGGGGAGAGGACTGCACTTCAGGAATTTGGAATTAAAAAGCTGTAAACATCCTAGGTCCCAAAGTCCTGAAATACCCTGAGATTCCTTTATTTTACCTTTCATTTTGATAGTTTAGTATTCTTGTTCCTTGTTTGATACACTTTTATTTAACTACTCAGTTTAAATTCCCCTTAATATCAATCAGATTTCCTCTTCTCAAGCCATCTGAATTACTATTTATTTCTTCTGTTAACTTAGATATGTAGAAAGCCAATGAACATTTCTATCCAGTAGCACCCCATACATATGATTTCAAACATCACAACTTACTTAGTCAACTCAGATTCCAATAGATCTCACTTGAATGTCTATTAGTCTCACCACGCTTTTATTGTAATTATATGTAAACATGTTTGTCACCCATATTTCCCCCTTTTGCCTCAAGTAACTGTTACCAAACTTGGTGGGCTCGCTTCCTGGTGAGTTAAATAAGGCTTTACACCAGTGGAAGTTGTCTCACAAAGTAAAGTGTATTTGCAGCAAATAGGAGGACATGAGGAATCACTTTCAAAGTCATGGCATCCCTGAACAAAGGGGAGCAGGAACTTTTATTTCAGATGGGGAATGACTATTCAAAAGGGAGAGGCAGGTATTCACTTGCTCAGGTTGAGCTGGAAAACATGCTTCCACATACACTGCAGGTTAGGTGATGAGGCCTAAGCTTCTCCTGGAGAGATCTTAGCATTAAAGGTAAGGCAAAGGTCATCAGCACAGCTCTTGTGGTGAGGCTTGGTCAGTTTCAGGATTGTTGGTGGTTACATCTCCTTAACATACAAAAGGGAAAAATAACTTGGAGAAATAGTTTTGCTTCCAAACCCACCCTTGAGTTTCTTGAGGTGCCAAGTCGGTGACAAAACTAATATAACTCTTGATGTCTTGCTCACTTTGGGGTGATTACTGCAACCAGCACTTAGCTATGTCTTGAATAAATACTAATGAAGTTTGCTAATTAGCTAATAATTGGATTTTATTGATCTGATGTTAATGGTAGAATAAAGTACCAAGAATACAAAAAGAAAGTACAAAAAAGTCAAGTTCTAAAGAAAACCATAATTTCTCTGGACAAAAGAAGACATAAGGGATTAACAGTCATGGAAGATTAACAAATGTTATATTAATGTAAAGGCGTAGGGGAAGCGCTGGATATTCCTATGGAAGAGACACAAGAGAAACTTTGAAGAATGTTTAGAGCTAGAAAAGTAAAGTAGAGTGGAATGGCATTGAAAAGGAGACAATGTGGTTTTTAAAATACTTATAATCTAATTGTAAATAATAGAATTAATATGCATTTTTCCATTCTGCAATCTCCCCCAGCCGCATTTATTATTTTCTCCATTTGAAAAGTAGTAGATAAGATTTGGAGATGTATCTTCCACTTCTTGCAGGGAAATAAATATTTTAGTTGATTTTATTTCCCAAAGTCGATTCCTTAACCAAATGGAATATTAGGCAGCACTAATCAAGACTGGGCATAAAACTGGGCTTTTCTGCTGGTACCAGCATAGAAGGTGCAGTGCCCATCCATTTAGTTTTCCAACTGTGGCTCCTATGTAGCTGTTTATATTACCAGATAGGTTTCACAATTATTGCTATAGAAAATTTCTGAAAATGCATAAAAAGTTCTAGTATTTAACACATAATCCATTACAAAACCTATTTTACAAAGCAAATCAATTTTATTTTCTTATGACTAGATGATAAATACCCTTAAAGTTCTGTGACAAAAGCTGATCTCTACCTAAGATTGGGAAATAATGCTCTCATTGCTAAAGATAAAATCTCAAGATAGCTTATCCCCCAATTTTGCAATGTAGAAATTAATGTTCTTTTTATTGACTTCTCAATCTTTGCCATTTTTTTAAATTTAAAATTTACTAACTTGGTTCTAATTCAAAAGCAATATCATATTTCTTCAGTTACAAGATTTCTCTTCAGCTTTTGCACCATTTTCCTTCTAAACTAGGACAACAGTCTATATTTTCATACAAGACACATGTGCTCAAAGGACCTAAGATTTTCCTATTTGGAAAATCTATCCTCACAGGTACCGAAAAGCTTATTCATACTGTGTTCATGTGACTTGGAAGCAGAGGTTAATTAGATAGCTTACCTGCTCTGGTCTAATTTTAACCTTATAATTTATTGTAGTAAAAATAAAATCCAGCATACCCCAGGAATAGCCATTTATTGCCTTTATGTTATTAGTGGACTGAAAACAATAGGCCATTTATTTAGCAGATGCAAAATATATCATTTTGAAATATGATTTATTCACTTCAAAATTCCAGAAATGTATAAAAAGTAAAAAAATAAGCCTATAATCCATATTATCCATATATGCTCTGTAACACATACACTTTTTTCAAAAAATCAAAATGTGCAGAGAGGTATAAAATAAAGTTTTCCTTTACCCCCTATTCTAAATCTCTCTTTTCCAAATCATTCTTAGTTATGAATACATATTTTATACTAAAATAAACATATCCTAGCAGTACACCAGCATATTCACATCCTATCTATATGCGTATGTGTGTGTCTACATGCATACATATGGAATATGTCTATATTTATTCACACAAAAGAGCATAAAATAACCACAGTTCTGCAGTGATGACGAAAAGTCTATGAGTGCTGAGTAAAGGACTGGTAAGTTACTATTGACTTTTATAGATATGAAAGAAAAAAGCTTTTTAATAGTCAATGAGGTTGGTTTGGTTTTACCACCATGTTAAAGATAAAGAAATCCATCTTATCATAATTTGTTGATATATTGGCATGGCTATGCCTTAAGAAAATGAAGAAATTGGTAAAACATGAGAGAAAGGCTGGGTTTAGAGCTACAATTACGTTAGAAATAAGTCTGAACAAATACTAAGAATAAAATACATTTTGAAAATCACAGAAGAAGGAAAATATAAAAATGTTCAATTTGTAGTTTATGAAGAGGCTAAGAAATGTTATGTTTAGATGCTGGTATATATTATTAAATCTGAAAGAGCTGCATTGCCATGTAATCTTTTTCTTTTTTCCATATGGAAATGAATAAAACCAGATTTTGCCTGTATTAAGTCACTATTATTGCTCATTATTGCTACTTATGTATACTTTTTCTATCCATGAAATATCTTGAAAAATTTCTTATAAATATCTTAAATAAGATTCACAAATAAGATTCACTTCATGACTTATTTTTTATAATGACTGTAAATGGAACAGATGGCAGTTTATTTGCACTGCATTATACCAGAAACAACATTTAGAATCACTTAATTTGTAGTTCAATATTCATACTTAAGACAGGAAAAGTTAAATTATTTACATAAATTGCTTATTTTTGTCTTTAAGTCATCACAATTATTGTAAACCTGGTATTTGAAATATGAAATAATATTATACTATAAAACTCAGGTATACTCAGATAAGTTCTAAGATATTTTGTATATAAATTGCACTTCCATGACTTATCATTTTACTTAAGAAAAACCATAAGAACCCTCAGGATATTAGATTTTGCCAACTAATCTATAAGTGTTAAATAAAGAATGAGTCCTAGGAGCAAATCTCTTTGTTTCAGGTTGCTAATTCAAATAATCAAATGAAAAGCTAAATATCCTTTAATAGTGTGTTCTTTTATGCACATGAATCAACTCACAAACTATTGTTCATGTTATTTATGTACAAGATTGACCTTTTCTTATTGATTGAGAAAGGTAAATTCCAACAAGATGGCTGATGACTTGACAAATAATAATTTCTCAAATTCTTTGATAAATTGTGTTACTTATAGAAGACCCAGATAGGAAATAGGGTAGCTTAAATATAGGCATGTTTAACATAAAAGTCCAATAGAAGCAGAAGAGATTGATGGGCATCCTACACATACCCTCCACCATGGTTCCTTGTGTCATTCCAAGGCAAATAGTCCTCTAAAATTAGATGTGGCATCAGATCCTTCTTACTATGACCAAGGAATGGGAAATCCTGTTTAGATTACTTTCAAAATATATACAACATTCAACTAATTTTCACTCCCTCTATTGCTATTATTCTTACATGAGCTTCCAAATTATTTCACCTAGATTACTGTAACACCCTCCTAAACTGTGTTTCCTGCTTCTACAACTGCTCACTTAAAGTTTATTCTCAACAGAGAAACCAGGGTAGTTTTCTTTTTTTAAATCATTGTTAGATCAAAACATTTTTCCCTCAAAACCTTGCAAGGGATCCTTTTTCCATGGTGTCGTACAAGGTCATACATCAGCCCCCAGCCATAAGTATTTCTATGACCTCTTCTCCTATGTTCTTACCCTCACTGACTCTATCCCAGCCACACTTGTCATCTTATGATTCCTTGCATACACCTAGTATGTTCTCACCTTGAGTCATTTTCACCGGCTGTTCCCTCTTCTTGGAAAATTCTTCTCCAAGATATGAACAAAGCTAGAGTCTTATTTTTTCAAGTGTTTGCTCAAATATCATCTTCTCAATGAGAGCTACTCTGACATTTTATTGAAAAAAAAAAAAGACTTTCCTTTCTTGGAACTCCAAGTTTCTTTATCTTGCTCTATTTTGTTTATTTTTATGCATAATATTTATCATGTCACATAGTAGATAACTTATTTCTTCCTTTTCTTTTTGGTTATTGTCTCTTTAACTCTGACAAAATATAACTCCACAAGAGTAAAACTCAGTTTTACTCATTGGTATTCCTCATATATAATAAGCACCCAATAAATATATGTTTAAATAAATGGATGGATGGATGGATGGGAGAGAAGAGAGATATATATTTGTGAATTGTAATTGGTATTTTAAGAGGCAGTCTCCCTTTTTGCTTAGTGTATTGTTGAGTAGATGCTAAGGAATTGCTGCCAAGATTGCTGTTTACTGCAGAAGTCACATTTTATTATTGTCAATACAGAATGTTATAATATTTGATAATTTATAAAAATTTAAATCAAAATAAAATCACATAACCATATAATACGACCAAGTTTCAAAAACGGAGAATTTAATACAGAAGTATAAGTTGATAGACTAAGATGAGAAAACTGGAAGATGGAAAGAAATTGAGAATGGTGTAGCTTTTTTCTTTCCAACAGGACACATTTTATATCACATTTAAAAATCTCAAAATGATATCTAGATAGAGGTACACAGACATATACAGGTGTGTACAGTATATACATAAATATGTATATACACTATATATATACATACACACACACAATTTGTGTTAATATATGTCCAATCAATGAAACATAAAATAAAGGCCAATAGTAAACTTAAATCACATTTAGTGACCTGAGGATTATTTAAAAGCATAATAAACTATGTTTAGTGCCTAATGTTTGAAATTTTGTGTGTATAAATGACACCAATTTCTTATTTAGATATCTAGGTACAAAAAATTACTATTAATTAAATCACATCTTGAAGATAACCAAGGAAATATAAATTATAATTTGAGTCAACAAAATATGTTCATATAAATTGTAGTATTATAATATTGTACAATACTAAAAGCCATTTTAAATTCTTTTCACTAACAAAATGTTATGTAATTAAATGCAAAAAGCTTTTTGTAATTTTAGATAATTTGTGGAAACAAGGGTTGCTTACTTGATCTTTAAAAACAATGTACAGAGAGCCAGCCCTGATGGCTTAGTGGTTCAAGTTCAGTGCAATCTGCTTCGGTGGCCCCGGTTCAGTTCCTGGGCACAGAACCACACCACTCATCTGTCAGCAGCCATGCTGTGGTGGCAGCTCACATAGAAGAACCCAGAAAAACTTACAACTATACACAACTATGTACTGGGGCTTTGGGGTGAGAAAAAAGAAAAAAGGAGAAAGATTGGAAACAGATGTTAGTTTAAGGCAAATCTTCCCCTGCAAAAACAAAAACAATGTATGGGATTTAAAATTTAAATCATGAGAAATTGTTTTATATAATTAAAATATTGTAGTCACATTATATTTATACAGTGATCATATTAGAAAGGGGACAAAAATCTGTTTTTTTAAATTAAAGAGTTTAGACTCTAATTTGTCCAAAGTATCCTCTATTAAATTGGAATATGACAAGAAGTCTTTTCTAGCACAGTATATTATCTTTGTATTAGTTTTAAATGTACAAAGACTCATTAAGTAATGTTTAATAGCCCTTCTTATTTTGCAGCTTAATAACCAAGATCATTTCTTCTTGATTTCTGATCTAGTAAGCAAAGTAATTATTCAAATACCTAGTTGAACTTTTTCCTTTGAGTTATAATCTGGGCAAGAATTTTTAAGACCCAGGCTATTAAAATCATTTTGATTTTGTTTTCTGCCTTTTGAAAATTATAGAGTCTGTCTGGTTAGATAGTTCTAAATATATAATGATAGAAAAGAAAATGAACTATTAAATATTTAATTTTATTCAAGAGAAGGGATAAAGTGGCAGTGAGGAAGAAAGAAATAAAAATAATTTAAAAAGAACTGGCTACCAATAGATATGAAATGATTACTGTAAAAGATTGATCATCTCCCCTATAAGAAGTGGAGTAAGCATGGATACAGGAAAATCCATTTGACAAACAAAAGTCAAGAATCACTACATTTACTTTCTTAAATCATTTACTTTTTTTTTAGTTTAAAAAAAAAAAAATATATATATATATATATATATACACACACATACATATTTTAATCCCTTGACAATTCTCTCAAGACTATGCCATTAAAAATCATCTATCCCACAGGTATGGTAAAAAAGGTATCTCATTGTTAAACAAAATGATCTTTCCTTTACGCTGACAAGACACAGAATTTCCACGTGTGGGTACTTATTTTTTCTTTTTTTCCTTTCTTCTCTCTGAGACCTGGGAAGTCTTGTATGGAGGCAACTTATATGTCTAACCATATTTGGAAGACTCAGCATACATTAAAAAAATATAGGTCCTTGGATATTTGGGATTGGATTTTCTTTTTGTTCTAAGTTGATTTCAATTGAAAAATCGTGTTCATTTGTTTACTTGTAAATTCCCCTAATGCTGCAATTTCAAAATGTTCTTGTTTAAGTAAATCAGTTAGGTAAATATATTCATTAAAATTATGCTATGAAGACATGAAGGACACTCATAACTGACCCAGAGTGAATGCAGACTTAGAGAAAGTTCCATGAGAACCACAATAGTCAGTAAGAATGGTGTTTGTGCAACCATGCATTACTGGAGCCTAACCAAATACTACTGCCACAGACTGTGATCCCCCCCAATCCACATCTTTGAGCTGATGGAACTATAAAATGCAGTTATTAGAGACAAAACATTAGGATAAATGGAAGTGCTTATAGGGGATTGAAAAGTAACCTTCACCAAAATTTGTCTTAAGTTTGTCCCAAGTGTGTTGCTCTGAGATACCTTGATTTCATCAGCCATCAGAGTAAACACAAAGATGAAATCACCGAGCCTGTGCTCATTTCTTCCTCATAGACTTCTCTCTGAAAGATGAGAATTTATGACACTGAACATATAGGCACTAAGAAAGCAGACAGACAATAGAAAGTCTCTGTTAGAGGGCTAGAAGCCATATTTTATCAAGGAATAATACAACCATCAGAATCCAATGTCCTAGGAGCTAAGTGCAAACCAAGCACTGATAGACTCTATGGAATATTCAGATCTCAGATTCAGCAAAAAATTTACTCTTTGCAGGGTCAGCCATACAATTTGGGAGGCCCAATGCAAAATGAAAATGCAGGAACTCTTTGTTGAAAAAGCAGGTAAACGGTGCTCTTTAAGGTATTTAAATATATCGTTCTCTCTCTAGGTTTGTTATGGTGTGTTTTTATTTGCTACTTAAGGTCATTCTAATTAAATAAAAATTAAAAGTTTAAATTATTAGCATGAAGTTTACCTTTTATCTTTACACTGTGCAAAGCCAGTTTTAGATACTAATATAACAGCATTTTTGTTGCATGCAGAATCACCCAAATCATACCATTCATATTCAGAGCTAGTAGATACAAACATTCTTAACACAATAGTGGAGATGTTGCAAAAACTCACTTGTATGTTCTTTATTTCACTTCTTGATACATCGCTATGCACATTCTACCAACACTCTACCTTTGGCTTACCAATGTGTAAGGTAACACTGGAAGGAAAAGGAACTATGAGTTGCCTTATTTGTCCCTTTCCTTCTGTGCCATCATTTTTGGCATAAATCGCTGGCTGATATAAAGAAGTAATATGAGAAAGAAAGGATATGGTGGAGTTCCTTAATCATTCATGTTTCTTACAATGCCTTTGTCTTCTTTCTGTGTTCAAAGAAATTTCTGCTTTAAGAAGAAAATGTGACCCCTTCTGAGCTATCAACACCTCCACTTAATCTCAAAGGTAACACACGAAAAAGGCAGTTTTTCTAATTCTAGGACTCCCTTTTCTTAAATCATTTACTTTAGAAAATTTGTAATTGTAAATTCTTACTCTGCCCCTTTGAAATGTAAATCTTTTTTTGCGAGGGTGGGGTGGGGTGGGAGGAAGACTAGCCCTGATCTAACATCCCTTGCCAATCTTCATCTTTTTGCTGAGGAAAATTGACCCTGGGCTAACATCCGTGCCCATCTTCCTCTGCTTTATAGGGGACACCACCACAGCTTGGCTTGACCAGTAGTGTTTTGGTCTGCACCCGGATCCGAACCTGCAAACCCGGGCTGCCAAAATGGAGCACACGAACTTAGTTGCTATGCCACTGGGCTGACCCATAGATGTAAATCTTTTTAAAATCTTCTTGCTCAATTGTTTATTTTTGTTCTTGTTGCTTGTACTTTTGGTGTCATATCCAAGAAATCATTGCCAAGATCAATGTCAAGAAGATGTACCCCTATTTTTCTTGTAGAAATTTTACAGTTTCAGTGCTCATACTTAAGTCTTTAATTCATTTTGAGTTTATTTTTGTGTATGGCATAAGATGGAGTCTAGTTTCATTCCTTTATATGTGTATATCCAGTTTTCTCAACACCCTTTATTGAAGAAACTATCTTTTCCCCACTGTGTGTTACTGGCAACCTTTTCAAAGATAAGTTGACCATATATGCATGGGTGTATTTCTGGGCCCTCCATTCTGTTCCATTGATCTATACGTCTGTCCTTAGGCCAGTACCATACAGTTTTAATTTACTGTAGCTTTGTAATAATAATTAGAAATCAAGAAGTGTGATACCTCCAGCTTTGTTCTTCTTTTTCAAGATTGCTTTGCCTATTCTGGGTCTTTTGTGGTTCCATGTGAATTTTTTCTATTTCTGTAAAAATTCCCACTGAGCTTTTGATGAGGATAGCATTGAATTGGTAGACTGATTTGGTTTGTGTGGACATATTAACAATATTAAGTCTTCCAATCCCTAAACACAGAATGTCTTTCCATTTATCTGTGTCTACTTTAATTTTGTTCACAGGTGTTTTATTGTTTTTAGTATACAAGTCTTTCACCTCTACACTGAAGTTTATTCCTAAGTATTTTATTTTTGGTCCTATTGTAAATAGGATTGTTTTCTTAATTTCCATTTTGGATAATTTGTTGTTAGTGCATAGAAATGCAACTTATTTTTGTATTTATTTTGTATCCTGTAAATTTACTGAATGTTTATTAGTTCTAACAGTTTTTTAGTGAAATTTTTAGGATTTTCTAACATAAGATTATGTCTTCTTCAAACAGAGGTAATGTTACCCCTTTCTTTCTAGTTTGGATGACTTTTACTTCTGTTTTTTGCTTAATTGCTCTGACTAGCACTAGCTGGATATTGCACTATCCAGCACTATGCTGAATAGAAGTGGTGAGAGCAGGCATCCTTGTCTTATTCCTGAAATTAGAGGAAAAGCTTTCAAACTTTCACCATTGAGTATGATGTTAGCTGTGGATTTTTTATATATGTCTTTTATTATGTCAAGGCCAGTACCTTATATACCTAGTTTGTTGAGAGTTTTTTTCATGAAAGAGTTTTGAATTTTGTTAAATGCTTTTTCTGCATCTATTGAGATAATCATGTGGTTCTTATCCTTCATTCTATCACATTAGTTGATTTGCACAGGTTGAACCAAACTTGCATATCAGGGATAAATCTTGTTTGGTCAGGTCATGTATCCTTGTTGAATTCAGTTTACTACTATTTTGTTGAGAACGTTTGCATCTAAGTTCATTAGGGATATTGGACTGGAGTTTTCTTTTCTTGTAGTGTCTTTATCTGGCTTTGATATCAAGGTAATGCTGTTCTCATAAAATGTGTTTGGAAATGTTAACTTTTCTTCAATTTTCTGGAAATTTAAGAAAGATTAGTGTTCATTCTTCTTTAAGTGTTTGATAGAATTCACCAGTGAAGCCCTCTAATCCTGGACTTTTCTTTGTTGTGAGGGTTTTTTAAATTACAGATTCAATCTCCTTATTCATTATTAGTCTGCTTACCTTTTCTACTTCTTTGTGATTCAGTCTTGGTAGGTTGTATGTAGGAATTTACCCATTTGTTCTAGGTTATCCAATTTATTGGTATGCAATTGTTTACAATAGTCTTTTATGATTTCTTTTTATTTCTTGGCATCAATTGACTAAAAAGCTTCTGCACATCAAAGGAAACGATCGACAGAATGAAAAAAACAACTGAAGGAATGAGAGAAAATATTTACAAACTGTATATCTGATAACAAGATAATATCCAAAATATGTAAGGAACTCCTAAACTCAACAGCAAAGAAAAGAAATAGCCTGATTGAAAAATGGGCAAAGGACTTGAATAGACATTTCTCCAAGGAAGACATACAATTGGCCAATAGATATATGAAAAGATTCTCAACATCACTAATAATTGCAAATCCAAACCACAATGAGACATCACCTCACACCAGTTAGGATGGCTATTATCAAACAAACAAAAGATGACAAATATTGGTGAGGGTATGGAGAAATTGGAACACTCGTATACTGTTGATGGGAACGTAAAGTAGGTGCAGCCACTATGGAAAACACTGTGAAGGTTCTTCAAAAACTTAAAAATAGAAACACCAAATGATCCAGCAACCCCACTTCTGGGTATATACCCAAAAGAATTGAAATCCGGATCTTGAAGATATATCTGCACTCTCATGTTTATTGCAGCACTATTCACAATAGCCAAGTTATGGAAAAAACCAAATGTCCATTGGCAGATGAATGAATAAAGGAAATGTGGTATAACATACAGTGGAATATTATTCTACCTTAAAAAAAGGAACTCCTGCCATTTGCAGCAACATGGTTGAACCTGGAAGACATTATGTTAATTAAGTGAGATAAGTCAATTGCAGAAGGATAAATACTGCATGATTACACTTATACAATCCACCTAAAATAATCAAATTCATAGAAGCAGAGAATATAACAGTGGTTACCAGAGGCTGGGGGAGGGAGAAATGGGAGCTCTTGTTCAATTGGTACAAAGTTTTAATTATGCAAGATGAATTAGTTCTAGAAATCTGCTGTACAGCATTGTGCCTACAGTCAACAATACTATATTGTGTACTCAAAATTTTAAGAAGGTAGATTTCATACTAAGTGTTCTTAACACACACACACACAAAATACACAAAAACAAACAAGCAAAAGGGACACAAGGAAACTTTTTGAGGTGGTAGATATATCTATTACCCTGATTGTGGTTATGGTTCCATGGGTGTATGTATTGATCTAAATCATCATATTGGGCACATTAGTTATGTGCAGTTTTTTTTTAATATCAATTATACCTCAATAAAATGTCTTTTTATAGGAAGGCTTTTGCCAGTTCTGCAATCCTTGTCTTTCTCAAGGACCTGGGAGCAATCCCTTTGAAATGTAATCATCAAGGAATCTAGAGCCCCTATCTCCCAGTGTCTGGGGGAGAGCAGAAGTCTAACTTCAGTGGGCTCCTTGCTACAAGTTATAAAACTACTTCCTATCATAAAGATCTGAGAAGGTTTACTCTTCCTTTGGGTAAGGCCAATGTAGATGGATTACAAAATCCTCCTTAAATCAGCTTTTAAAAGTTCTCCAGCTTTTCATTTTAGCAGAGGTGATTTCACATCATGTTCTGATCACTCCCCTATTGCAATAGTCTTGGATAAAGTTTTTTCTTGCCTTTTTGACTTTTCCTGGTGCATTTTTTGCTTTGCCACACTTACCTTATTAATTTCTACTTGCTTAATTCTCATTAAGTGCACATCCACTGGAATTTCTTTGCTCATGGGGTTTTGTGAATGCTATTAAACCAAGTTTCAAAGAGCAGGTTCTTTCTGAGCACAAGGCCCTGTGCAATTACACAGGTCACATGCTCATGAAGCTGATTCTAACCTTATTATCCAAGGGAGGATGGTGGACAAGGTGGACTCCCAAGAGATCTCAGACGCATACACTGTTACCTAGTCAAGGGTCTTAATCCTCAGAAATGAGGGTCTCAACCAACCCATGGTGGAACCTCCACTTTTGTTAAAGCCCAATAACAACACACCTATAGTAAAACAAATTTCTGTGTATTCACCTACATCAAGGAAGAGGAAACACTAGAGGAACAATGGGCCATCATGTTAAGAGGGTTAGAAGGAGCTGTTATTCGTCTGGTCATGTGCTGAGGGTGATTTTAAGGAGGATATGTAGAAACTGAGGCCAGTTCTAGATTAGATGCTGATGAGGAGTCAGGTGAAATTACAAGAGTTGTTATCTTGATGGGAAAATTAAAGCAGAACTAGAGCTTTAATTGAAAAAGAAGCAGTAGCCATTCCTATTAGTCAAAAGTGGGAGATATTTAGGTATTTTTGTCTTGGTAGAATATTCATGCATCTTTTTTCATACATAATATATGAAATGTGGATGGATATGTCTATGTCTTGTTCCACCAGAGTCATGTAGTGGTCTTGCCTGATTATTGTTTATATATTACCAGAGTACTTTCTTTTTAGTCGAGATCATTACCTTCCAGGGTTATTTCTTATTTTTTTATACTCATGCCATGCTTTGAGGAAGTGTATATATATATATATGGTAATATATTTTATATATGACATATAATATATCCAATTGATTATGACTTAAACATTGCACCCAGAATGAACACATTTATAGAACCAATGAAGATAGATCTTGCTATTTGTTGGATGTATATCTAAGTCCTGAGATAGAAAAACATTAATAAAACAACCCTAATAAGATTGTTTAATATTTATTCATATATCCTCTGTGTTATATTTGAAAACTAGGATTGCAAGGATAAATTCTGCACTCTATTTTCTATTATTGCAGACTACTCAAGAGCTGCCTATTTTAAATCAATGTTTATATAGAACAAAGGCGCAAAATGACGGAATACTTGACATCTACTCACTTCCATTAGCTACTTATTGTATTGGAGAAATCATTTTACTGTCTGCCTAACTGAAAGTTAATACTTTAAGACCACAATTTAGCCATCAAGTAAATTCACAATGGAAAGCTACAAAACTTATCTCTGCATCTGAAATGTATCTGTGCAAAGTAAGCAATGCTCAAAAGAACACTTGTAGAGGTATGAGATCCTACTTCATTAAGGAATTTTAGGTAGTTCTTAAAAACACTGATTAATCATTTATAAAGAGTAAATCACTTAGAACTTGTTAATGGCAGACAAGCCCTTCTAAACACAAGGATTTAAATAGTATTTTTTGGTTATTTTTGTAGATACGTACAAGGAAATCTGATTTAGGGATAGTGGTCAGAGATCGTATTTGTATGAACTTCTAATGGGAATCCTTTGAAAAAGGATTACACTTATGTGATTAAATATTACCATATAATAGAAATTTTAAAATGGTTTCCTTCAGCATTTTAATAGTGTCTCAGATACATGGAGAATACACTATGGGATAATGGTTATGGTCAGCTCTTGAATAAGGCATTCACATTTTTAAATTTTTCTAAGTATTTCCCAGTAATAGACCGTGTAAATTAATTTTGTCAGTATGATCTATCTATTCTTGCTCTCTTGAGAGTATCAGTAATCTGTAGAATGAACTAATCACAAATTTTATTAATAAGTTAAATTAGAAAATACTATATAGCACATACTTTAAACATTCAATAAGTACACTTCATCTGGTCAATGAGCATTTCTAGATTACTACTGCAGGCTAAACAATCATACAATTATATTTTACTAATTTTCTGAGTTAAATATGAATACTTTAAGCATCCTTGTTTAAGTAATGAGTAATTCTTTTGTCACTACATTATTTTACCTATACCAGTTATACTAGGAACTTGAGATATATGGGATTTTTTCAATTTTATTATAACATCCTAGTTCATAATTCTGCATTGATGATCTTTGGTAGCTATCGTATGCTTTATCCCTCTAGTATGGGTATGGCCACTTTCACAGACTGTATAAAATGAGAGGGAGAGGAATTAGTTCTCCAGGTGAAAATTGCATCTTATTTATCACTAGAGTGTAGACCAAAATTGAAGCAGCAAAAACAGCAGATATGCTACTTTTTTAATTGAAGAAAGGAGACCAAACAATATTATCAGAATCAATAATTACAATATTACAACAGAATTAAAATTAGAAACATCTATGTAATAAATAATTACATAGAGTTAAGAATTCGATTACTTGTTAAAAATAAGGAAGAGAGTTGCTGAAGAAAAACAAGCATTATTTGGCTTTATTGCAATGTGTGAAAGAAAAAATATGTATGTGAGAGTAAAGTGAATTTTATCTAAATGCTTTTGATGACGTGAAGCATTGGTGAAAATGATTTTGTACTAGAGAGAAGTGTTATTCAAAAGTTGTAGTAAACACATTTTATATGATGTTTTTGACATTTAAAGTGGTGGCAAAATTAGCATAATCAACCAAACTGATTGGTAACATACGTTCAAATGTGACTACAGTCATGCACTGCATAGCAATGTTTTAGTCAATGATGGGCTGCTTATACAGACAGTGGTCCCATAAGATCATACCATATAGCCTAGGTGTGTAATAGGCTATACCATTTGGGGTGTGTAAGTACACTCTGTGATATTCGCACAATGACAAAATCACCTAACCACACATTTCTCAGAACTTATCCCTGTTGTTAAGTGATGTATGACTATATTTTCAAAGTAAAAGATGTTGGTGCTGTGTAGACACTACAAGAGTGCTTTGATTTTCATTGGGGTAAAAAAATCACACATATTTGAAAGTATGTCAGTCTCAAAATTCTGTTACAAAAATATGCTGTTACTTTATATACTTACGTTGCATATTTTCTGCCTGAAACATGCATAAGGGTAGTTCTGAGACTTTGTTTACACTGAAGAAGTAGATCAGGTTCCAGTACAATTTCCATAAAATAAGTGAGGCCAATCCTGGAAAATCTAGGCAACAAAAATATCAACCAAGAATTATTAAATATACCATGAACTATAACAGGTACTGGGATTATCACGGTAGGTATGTCCTATTCACTCCCTACATAACATCTATAGATGGCTCCTTGGCACTCAATTATTTTCATACATCTGCATCTACCTAATACAGTTTAATGGGCTGAGAAACCAAACAACTTGAATTTCAAGATATATCTCAAGAATTTTACATGTCATCTCAATTATGTACCTAATTTAAGTATAAGAAAATTTATTCTGGTGATCTTGAGACCATATACAGATCAGGTGAAAAAAGATACCTTCAAGAAGAAAGGAAACTCTCGGTGTAGGTTTGTGGAAGAGAAGACAAATTCAATAATTAATTAAGAAATGAAAACGAAAGCGTCTGATGATTGATTACTATGGGTAAAAATAAAGAATTCTACAATGGCTTAAAATTTTCTGACTCGAATAATTGTCTGAAAGGAAATTTCAATCACCAAAAAAGACAAAATAGCAAGAAACCAGATCCTAGTTTGGGAAAAAGAAGAAAGATGAGTTCAAGATACAGGCATTAAATATGATTTATACTTAACTTATTCATACAGGAAGTATTAATTTAATGATTACTACGATTCACATGTTTTTTGAGATCTGGGGACATGATGGGGAGCAAAGCACATATAGTTCCTCATTTTATGAAACTAACATTTTGGTAGGAGAAAGAAACTGTACTCCCCTTAAAAAAGCTGGATGTAAAATAGTTCTGATGGTAATTTTCCAGAAAAGCAAGAACAGAGAGTTGTTGTAAAACGTGAGGAGGGATGGGTGTATTCAATAGTGCAATGCATCAGACTGATTAAGTAAATATTGTTCTTGCAAAATGTGACTATAGTCAATAATCAAGGGCTCACTAATGACCTCAGGAAAAAAAGACTAAGGTTAAGAATTAAAGAGAAGATCTAATGATTCCATTCTGTGTTGTGGTAGAAGAAATTTTTTCATTAGATAGAAAGAAAAGTCAATATAATGTAATACTTAAGAGCAATGCAAACCATGTCTTAGTGGAATGTCCAGAAAAACTATGGAAATAAACAAAGTTCACCCAAATAAAAACAAATATAAGCTATTTATTCAGAGGTTGCTTTTGCAAAGGAATTGGCTGTCATGACCTGTTTACCAGAGACTCCAACGTAGTCGGGGAGTGGAGATGTTTAGTAGAGAGAAAAAGGGAATATTTCAGGTAGGCTCTGATTGGAATATTTGGCAGTGTGAAAATAAAGACCACTCAAATGAGAACAAAAAGAGTCTGTATGTTCAGAACTTGCTATAATTAGGAGTTAGCCACAATCACTTTTTCTTTTCAGAGACGCAGTCAGGCAAGAGAGTGGAAAAGCCTTACAGTGAAAAAGAAAAAGAAGGCTTCAGGTATGTTCTCACTGAAGATTGTTGGCATAAGGGACCTGGAGGTGGGCTAATTAGAAGTAGGCACTTTATGTGGTTTGGGGAGCATATGTGGCTTTTGGTCCAGAATGGGCAGTGGGGATAAGCAAATAAATGGAAGCCAGCAGTTGTGAACCAAGTCCTGACTCTTCTGGGCCCATAGCTGCAAACGTTGTGGTTTGGCTTCCTGGACTTGTTGCTGTAGAGGTTATGGATTACACTTCTGTTCAAATCTGTGGTCTAGCCACTTTTCATTTATATATTCAGTCTCTCACTTGTCCTAGGTTACATCGCCCAAATCCCCCCTGGAAAACTGAAGGAAATATTCCCTCAGTTTCTGGCATTGCCCGCTACCGTGCCCAAATCCATGTTTCCTTCCTTAGGAGCTGCCTCCATCCAATTACTGGTTGATGTGCAGATTTAAAGGCCCGTACCACTTGCTCCAACTCAGAAGACTCTAAAGTGATATCACAGCTCCAGAGCATCCCATAGATTTTGCAAAGGTCACGGTATGACTGAATTGTGGCTCCACTTTTCTCTCTGCCCAATCCTGCTTCTTTAGCTTCTTCCAGTTGTTGATCACAAGACCATTCCTGATGAACTTCCTTCCAGCTTAAATATTCCCAGGGAACCTGACCCCCCACAGCAAACAATAGTTATATCTGTGAAGGATGATAGTTAACACAAATCTCAGATGGAAATATAATGGTCTCTTTGGCTGCACCTGCTCAAAAACTTGCAATCACCATTAACAGGGTTATTTTTAAACATGAGGATTTATCGTGTTAATTAAAATTACTTAAAACATAGTGATATATTTATATATTTACACCTATATTTTTCAATCTAGAGAAAATAAATGTCTTTGTGGGTTGGAAGATTATGTATGTGTTTCAATTTCCTTCCCCTATTGGATTCTAAAATTTCATGACTCTTTTTTTATCACTTGTTTCTTTTTTCTTTCCTCTCTCATACTCTTTTTTTTGAAACTCTAATACCCAAACTTTGCTAATTTCTCAGTTTCTATCTCACATCATATCTTTCAATTGTGATGTATTGATATCTGCTCACATTTTTTTTTTCTTTCCATGAAGTACAAAATACTTGGTTGTCCTACACTGAGAGTTCATCAACATGCCATCTTGCCTATTCTAGTAATTTGTTTATGTTCTTATTATGACCAATAGATTCTATACACTCAAAGCAGTAAGTAGTAAATTATTAAACTGTCTACATAAGCATAAAACCTGTTTGCAAATGTTTTCCTAAAATGTTCGTAGAACTGATGTTTACATTTCTACAACTGTCAATCAACAGGAATGGAATACCAGACCCAATGGAATGAAAAATTTTCTTAACATTGTAGAACTCATTGGAGACAACCAGAATTAAAAGTGATATTAGAATCTATACATAATAACTAGAGAATACCTGATCAACTCATTCGTCTTTTCACATATGAATTATTTGATTGTGTTGGAGTAAACCTGATGATAATAGTACAGAAATAAGATAAAATATCTTAAAAATGGACTTATTCTTCATATTTTATCCAGTCATGTTTCCTACCATCTATAGACATAACATACCGTTTGCCAAATACTTGAGAAACAATACCTTATTTAGATCAAGTACTTTGAACAATGGGCAAATACAATTATCCACTTTTGCAAAAGCAGTCATTGAAAATCAGAGGTTTACCTGGTTATCATGCAGTACACCTGGTCATTAAAACCAGGTGTCACTAGTGGCAAGAATTATGCTTTTTATCATTTCCACCACATTGCTTCTTAATATATTATTGGACATTTTTACATATCATTACATTTTGTCCTACTATTATTGCACTTCTTAAATAAAAATCTTGAAAGGAATAACATTTGTAAGGATGTATAATTTTTGAACATACTGATGAGTGTCTCTAAGATTCTCACAATCATTTCTCACACACTTCACTGATGCCAAGCAATGTATTTCACTTGAGTTCTCTTGAATCGGTTTCAAATGTAGTGGCTTTTAATTAATGTCTTCTTTGCTAGTTTTTCTCTACTTTATAATCTCCATTAACTTTAAATAACGTGTCCCAGACAATCAACTTTTATGCTTTTGTTTTGTTTAAGAGTGAATAGATTTAATTACTGAATGCTTCCCAAGTTTCTACACCTTTGGTAGATACTTTTTTTCCTTCATTTTTTTTTCTTCACAAATCATATTGAAGACTGCAGTTTCTAGGATATTAACCATGTTCTGATGTTCCCCTCTGCAGGATGTGTAAAAACAGATGTCAATCCTCTCACCTCATAGAAGCGGTATACATATATGAAAATCTTAACATGCCAAACATTC
The DNA here is from genome assembly GCA_031878705.1 of Tapirus indicus. Taxonomy (NCBI): domain Eukaryota; kingdom Metazoa; phylum Chordata; class Mammalia; order Perissodactyla; family Tapiridae; genus Tapirus; species Tapirus indicus. The sequence goes on from CM062936.1 coordinate 20,723,302, forward strand.
ACAATAGCAGACATGGTTTTATTCTTTTGTTTATCTGTAAGCTTATTTATACACATATGTTCTGCTAATCTTCCAATTCTCCATAAATGATGAAAGCTGCATTATTTTTTTTCCTTAACATATAAATATATAAATATTTTTCAGTATTTTTCTTAAATATTTAGAAAAATAAAATGAGAGAGAGAAAAAGGATACAAGGAGCCCAAAAGATATGACTACTATTCACCCAAGTGGTTCACAATTATTTGTAAAGCCCCAAATCTGAACTGAACTTACCACATTTCGAAAGCACTTGCTACCGGAAAAGCTCTTTAATTTGCACAATTTTGTGAAAGTCTGCCTACCACAAAATTCATGCTTTTGAAATAGAAATTAAAGATGAGTGAAAGAAAAGTTCCCCCGCCTTCTGAGCACCTAGAAACAAGGCCAACATCTCCTCTTGTTGGACCAAGGATAAAGGAGAAAAAGATGCTCCTTCTTCTGAATGGATACTGTCCCATGTCAGGGCATACAGCTGTGAGGACAGAAGGTGGGCTTTTCTAGACTGCTCTTGTGTCCTTTCATTTATGCTCTATTTTTCCAACTGTAAAGGAACCTTCTGAGACCAGCAGAGCAACAGGACAGAAAGAATCTTGATTCCTTGCAAAGTGGCACCACCATTCCTTTCTAGGACTGCTGAATATTAGATTGCTATGAAATAGAGAAATAACTTTCTAAATTATTTAATTTTCCATTATATATTGATTGTTTGGTACTACAGCCAGGCCTGTAAAGTCATGGGGACACCCAGAAGAAACAAACAAAACTGATTGCCATCAGAAAACAAATAAATGAACAAACAAAAAGGAGCTGAAGATAAACTCCCAATAAAAATGATAGAATAAGAGGAAATATACACTGGGAGGTCAAGTTCCCAGCAGCCTATGGAATTAGTCTGCTTTTTCTTAAGAGAATATTTCCAAGGATGTTCTCACTGGATTTGCTCGGTGGGTATAACATCTCTCCAGCGATGGTAAGGCAAAACAATCAATGTATTTGAAGGTATGAAAAAGAGGACCAGCTGGGGCCGGCCCGGTGGTGTAGTGGTTAAGTTCCTGCACTCTGCTTTGGCGGCCGGGGTTCACGGGTTTGGATCCTGGGCATGGACCACTTATCAAGCCATGCTCTGGCAGACGTCCCACATATAAAGTAGAGGAAGATGGGCATGAATGTTAGCCCAGAGCCAGTCTTCCTCAGCAAAAAGAGGAGGATTGGCAACAGATGATAGCTCAGGGCTAATCTTCCTCATTAAAAAACAAAAACAGGACCAGCTGAACTTTGATGATAACCAGTTTCACCTATGATGATATAGTGGAATTTTCATTTTTAAAGATTAAAAATCAACATTATTATATTTGAAAAGGATGATCCCCCTTCGTAGAGATGAAAAGAATTGTTGTATATCATAAGGAAAACATAGAAAGGGAAGAATCTTCTTAAAAACAGCATCAAGTGTAGATGGAGACTAATGAGGAATAGAAAACCAGAAATTCAGTGTACATATTTTGATTACTCTCCCTCCTCTGGGGAATAAAACAACTTCAGTTAAAACTATTTGTCTTTGCACACATACTGGTTATGAGACTGCCACATTATCCTCCAAGGTCATGACAGAGCTTTGCCAGATGCCTTATCAGCACTTCTGAAACACGCTGAAAATCCACTAATGGTGTTATTGTCTACTCTTATTGCTAAGGTGAGTCACCAATTTACTACTTGCCAAAAGGTGAGCTCTAAGGAAACAGAAGGAAGATTCTTTAGAGATCAAAAAAATTACCTTTATAAAGGATTTGGGAATTAAAAATAGAAGAGCAGAAAACGAAAAGAAGCTTAAGAATGAAAAAAAAATCCATCAACCACAGCAGATCATTTATGTAAAATATTACTTTAAGGTGCAGTTGAAGGTGCTGACTTTCATTTACAAAGATTGAGCTAGTTTGAATCACAGCTTGTTGAGTTTTCTAATTACTGTCCTCCACTTTCACTTCCTTGAAAGGCTAGAGATCTCCCATTAGTGACTCGGGTTTAATTAATTATGTATTACCAATAAATGGCACCGTTGGTCCATTTGTAAACTTCAGGTGCCAGCCTGGACATGAAGCACTTCCTGTTGAAACAGTGAATTTTGAATATTTTTAATACATTTAATAAATTTGTCATACTTTCTCAAGTCTCTTGTATCCCACATTACCTTGTCTCCCTTGTTCATATGTAATGGTTGTGTGCACATTCTATAGAGCAAGAGCTGTAAGTCATTTAAAACAAAATCAGGATCAAGAAAAAATTTAATAGATCAGTGTATCTTCTAAATTTTCAGTGATTGTTTCTGATCTGAAAGTTATCTCATCTAAGCTTCAGATGAAGAATTGTTTTGCCTCATAAAGAGGCTCAGATGCAGTCTGATTTACTCTATCTGATGGTTTCTAAAAACTCTGCTAATTAGGTTTAGTGGGGAAGAAATGGCTCTCTGCAGGAACTGATAAAGCTAGAGGAATGAGAGAGAATGCCAGGAGCACGGTAACGCAGGAAAATGAGTTTCTGAAACTGTGCCCTGCTTGATTTGCTGATACTGTAACAGAATCCAAGGTGCAGCAAAAGAGAGGGACAGGTGGCAGGAGAGAAAGGTGGCAAGTAAGAGTGCCAGTAAATTTCAGAGTTACTCCTTGTTATGGGCTGAATTGTGTCCACCCAAAATGCACATGTTGAGTCCTTAACCCCCAGTACCTCAGAAGGTGACCTTATTTGAAGATAGGGTCTTAATAGAGGTAATTAATGTAAAATGGAGTCTTTAGGGTGGGCCTTAATCCAATGTGTGTTGTCCTTGGAAGAAGAGATTAGAACACAGAGAGACACCAGATGTGTGCATGCATAGAGAGATGACCACGTGAACACCCAGGGAGAAGGTACCCATCTGCAAGTCAAGGGAGAGGGATCAGAAGAAGCCAAACCTGCAGACACTTTGATCTAGTTTCTAGAACTGTGAGAAAATAAATTTCTGTTGTTTAGGCCACCCAGTCTGTGGTACTTTGTTATAGCTGCCCTACCTAAGTCATAAGCACATTGATTTCCTTAGAAGATTTAGTAATTCAGGAATCCACTCACCCTGCTCAGAGCATGTGGATAGCAGAACAGAAGGCAGTGGGGTGGGTCAAGGAAGTGGCCTGACCAACACCCTCCCTCATCAAAACCAAACAAACGAAAAGATAAACCATACCTTCCCTCCCTTCCTCTACACTCTGACATTCTGCCCCTGGGACCAGCCTTGTTTTCATTTTATTCAAGTGATTTCGAAATTTCTTTTTCTACCACCCAATAATTCTCACCTGATGTTAACTTTGATTAAAAACAAAAAATAATAACACTTAAGGACTTTCCTTGGATGTAAGTCTGGGAATGCTAAGAATCAGTCTCACATCCATAAAAACTTGGACAGCCCTGATCAATACTCTAACAGTCAGCTAGCAAATATGGGCAAAGATCAGACTTATCATTCACGGTTTATGCAGCTCATCCACAGAATTAGTGTAAATATGTCTCAAAATTCAGGTTGAGCAGGTTTTGCCACCATGACCCCAATGTCATCCAGGTATAAAGGTTTATATGACGCTTTCTAGGCCTGTCCTCTTCCACTTTTGTTTCTCTTATATGTGATGATCGTTTACTATAGATGAAGGACACTCATTCTTTAGTTAAAAGTATAAATAACTGTTAGTAAATTGATTTGAAATATATAAAGCATTTAAAATCTTACCCTGAATTTTCAAGCTCTATCTTTTACAAATCTTCATATGATCAGCTCTAAACTACTTAAAACTGGCTCACAAGAAAAAGAAAAACCTATTTCCTCCAAAACATTATGGGGAAACTAGGGAAAATAAATATGAGAAAGGCAAAATAATCAAGTACTCTACCGATCCATAAAGAAAAATAGTGGTCCACATAACATCATTTGAAAATGTTAGATGGAGGAGATTTTAGGAAAATCTAAGACAAATGAACTGCTCACACAGTATAATAAGATATGGAAGGAGATCTTTTAAAGAGTGAATTATAGTTTATATATATAATAGATTTATTTGCTATGTAAATCCTTATTGTTTTTAATTGCATAAAAGAAAAACAGAGATATAGGTAAATATTCAATATTACAGAACTGTAAAACCAAGTTATTGCAAGAAAAATAAGAATTTTAATTATTTGGGGGTAATATTAAAATGTATATCAGAAAACATAGTGTCAAAACAAATATATGCAAAGTCTATTATTTCTCTAATATCACACTGTCTTGATTATTGTAGCTTTATAGTATGTCTTGAAATCAGGTAGTGTCATTCCTCTGACTTTGTTCCTTTTCTTCAATATTCTGTCGGCTATTTTGATTCTTTTGCTTTTCCATATAAGCTAGAATCAGTGTGTTAAAATCCACAAAATAATTTGCTAAGATTTTGATAGGGATTGTGTTGAATCTATATATCAAACTGAGAAGAGGTGACATCTTGACAGTATTGAGTCTTTTAATCAATGAACATGAAATATCTTTCCATTTATTTACATCTTTGACTTCTTTTATCAGATTTTATGGCTCTCCTCATATATATTTTGTATGTATTGTGTTAGATTTATACCCAAGTATTTCATTTTTTTGGTGCTAATGTAAGTGATATTGTGTTTTTAGTTTTGAATTCCAATTGTTTATTACTGTTAAATGGGAAAGCAATTGACTTTTGTATATTAATCTTGTATGCTGCAACCTTACTATAATCACTTATTAGTTCCCATGGTTTTGGTTGTTGTTGATTCTTTGGTATTTTTCTGTGTAGACAATCCTGTCACCTGTGAACAAAGATATTTTCCTCCTTCCCAATCTGTATACATATTATTTCCTTTCTTACCTTGTTGCATTAGCTGGTACAATGTTGAAAAGGAGTGGTGAGAGGGAATATCCTTGCTTTATGCCTTATCTTAGTGGGAAAGCATCTAGTTTCTCATCATTAAGTATAATGGTAGCTGTAAGTTCTTTGTGGACATTCTTTATCAAGTTGAAGTTTCCCTTTATTGGACTAAATTTTAAAAGCCTAACCCTTTAATTTAGGGCTATCATGCTACTGCATACAGACCTTACATCTCATCACAATGAAGCTAGCTTCAATAGAATAATTTTTGGTTACTCTTGTTTTTGTTTTTATTTGTTTTGTTTTTTTAGCAGCACCTAGCATCAAATTATCCAAGATAATGCTGCATAGTAATGCTTATTCAAGAAAGATCAGGGAGACAGTGTTATTCACAATTCTGAAGGACATTAGTCACTTGTGTGTCCCTAAATCAAAATGTCTTTACTATGTTTGGATATTTTCCCATCTTGTGAGTCTTGATCAGTGAAAGAGACCACTCCCACTGTAGAAATTGAAAAAATCCAGACATTTACTTTCTTGAGTTGCCTTGGAACTAGGATGTTGGAACTAGGTTAAGGCTCAGACAGCCAATGCACACATCTTATACTTCTAAGTCAGAGCTATTAGAATAAGATAGCATGCATAATGGAAAATTTGATCAGGTTTGGACAATAGCAACAGTAAATGCAGCAGCAGCATCCAATTTATAAGAGCAGCAGTGGCTGTGGTATCAGTGTCACTGTTCCATGCCCAGTGCCACTGATAAAATTAAAACCCCTGGAGGCTTCCTTCAGTTTCCTTCAAACTATGGCTGCATAAAACATGTTGAGCATTAGCACTCAACATCCACCTACCTAAGCATTGGTGCAGTTGTGTTGTCCTATGCTCAGACTGGTTTGTGAGATGTTTTAAATTCAGCTTTTTAACATTTTTTTGTTTCTTCCTATTTTCTATGCTTAAATCTCAAGTTACCCACTGAACTATTAACCCATACAATACTATTTTAAGGAAATTATTTTTATGCTTTAATAAGACAGGATCATATTTGATGGCTTGCAACTAACATTTCTGTATAATAGACTAGTATTGATAATCTCCGTGGGCAAGATACTAGGATATAATTGCTTTTGGGTTGCAAGAAGTTATAATGTATAATTCTTGATAAAATGATTTTGTGATTTAGATGCGGAGATCAAACAAAATGACATGGGCATCTACTTAAAATCTTACCAAAATACAACTATAACAGGCATGATTTATTCCTAATACATGGTAAGTATAGACTGTACATGCAGTAAACTCAGAAGAGATGTCTTTGAGTAGTGACTGCCTACAATGGCTTCATAAAAGATGGAACTGAGTTCTTGGGAAATTTAGTTTTAGGTAAAGATGTGAGGAGGCGTAGTTCTGTGAGAGGAGTGCTGGTGTCTTATTCACCTTTTTGTGATCAAGATATGATATATGCTATATTCATATTTAATAGAGGTTTGATGGATGGATGAATGGATTGATGGGTGCATGGATGGATGGATAGGTGGATGGATGGATGAGTGATGGATAGATGAGTGAATGGAAGGATGAGTGGATGGATGAATAGATGGGTGGATAGATGGATGGGTAGATGGATGAATGGGGCCTATTTATCAGTGATGAAAATATGAAACCATTAAAACGTAAGTCATTTTTTCAACAGACAGTAGACTAATCTGTTTGGATTAAAAAAGGTTAAGTAGGTGAATGTTGGATTAAAAAGGTTAGATAGTCAATGTTGAGTACTAGCACTAAAAATGTAAGAGGCAGCCACTGTTTAGAGAAAACAGAAAGAAAGCTCTAGGGGTTTTAGTTTTATCAAGTGGAGATCAGGGAGTAATTGAAGGTGGTTAATCTTCTACTTTCAGACATTAAAATCCAGACTTGAATATGCAGACAATAAAAGCAAAATAAGGCATTTTTTTGCATCACTTATTTATGGCATATCCCAAAGGACCAATTCTCTTAATTACAAATCCATGATTTCAGAGCTCCTGTAAAATGCGGTTTTGACGTATTCATAGAGTCCAGGTAATTTTGCAAGAGAAATTATTCTTTTCAACCTATATTTCTTATGTAAAGAATTTCTAACATTAGGCAATTACCCTTCAAAGGCATTGATGGCTATTAATAATTGACACTGAATCTCCAAACTGATCCAAAATGACTAATTGACTCTTATTCCCCACTTCTGCCTGCCCTGAGCTATATGATTACACAATTATAGATATTAGATATATACTTGTGATATATAGATATAAAACAATAATCCCATGGTTAATCCCAAAGAAAACCACACACATATTACTTTCTCTTTCTTTTGTGGGTTTGTATTTTCCTGATTTGCTTTTTATCTTTTTCTCTCTTTATTTTCTTTAAAACGTATTTTACGTAGCCAAAGCCTATTACCATGTTATTTCTATATAGATGTCATCTCTTTATTTTTGTCATATCTTTTCTATTTAAATATTATTTACATGCAAGTATAAATCACTAGGAAATATTGATCATTAATGATTGCACATTTAGCATAATTTACTACATAAATCATATTGATTTATATACTCATAATGTTATTTTCAAAATGTAAAAATATTCTATGGTTGCATATTAAAAAGACGATGAACAGACTTTAGGGCTTGGAATGATATGGGCTTCAATTTTGTGTAAGATTTGTTCTTATCATCATGTGAATTATCCCACTTACTTTTGAGTTTTATTCTTTCCTATTTGGCAGTTACACTTTCCTCAATGCACAGATAAGGAAGAGTAATACGAAAGAGAAAATAGAAATAAATGTATAGAAATGATGATAATTTTAGTGACACACATGTACTACTCCACTAGATAAGAATAAAAATCCATCAAATACCTGATGAAAAGGTAAATGAACGTGAACGACTTCTCAATGGGAAGGGATTACCTTTCCCTTCTGAAGAAGACACAAGACTCATAGAAAGAGGATTATTTTGACCCCTGGTTTCAAAGCAGAGAAACTGAATAAAACACGAACATATTTAGTATTTTCAATTTTTTTTCATTCAAACAAAAGAACTTTGGCCGTAATTTATGTCTGCTGGCCCTAACGTAGTTTACAGGAGATTTTTCACATCTTAAATAACATTCAGGAATATCTATTTCTCTTTTCCAGAATAGCACTGGTATTAATTAGGTGCCCATTCAAAATTTGTTGTAATTGAAAGCCATGTGTTGGGGACAGTATGATTCCTTAGGGGATACCTGAGAGATTGCTACTGCTCTCAGTAAATTGACTCCTATTCCCCAGCGTCAGATGTAGGTGTAGAGGGTCACACTCAGATTTTTGACCAGAAGGAGGAGGACAAAAAATAAATGTTAGGATATTCTTTTGTCTTCTAAGTGTCGGTAAAGTCTTTTGTTGGGATGCTGGTTAGAGCATCACAGGATTCTTTCTGCCCTGGTTAGTCCTTTTCCTACCCCCAGAACTGATATTTGCTTTTTGATACAGTAATATTATTACCAATTAAGTATCCAAACATGATAGCAAATATTTGCCAAGGTAACTGCATTGATTTACTCATAAACTTATATTACTCTTAAATCATTAAATTACAACCAGACTGCCATTGCATCTAGCAGGATTCATTTAAAGTGAAATGTACAAAAGGAGATTACCACACTTATTTCAGTATATTTGATGTATAACTTAGATAAGCATAAATAGAGTCGAACAAAGCTGTTTCTGATATGATAAATATAAAAGTAATTATAAACCCACATCATAAATATGTCCCAAAATAGTGAACATGTGACTCATTAATTAGAAAATTACATTTATATATTAATGATTTTTAAAATGGTTAACCCTCTATTTTCAAAAACTGTGAATGAGGATCAACACTTATTTGCAGATAGTTTTCTAAACATTAATAGACATTACATTTCTAAAGAAAGGTTTATAAGAGATATTTTAACACATGCATAATATGCATGTTGAAATAATTTTTTAGAAGATAAATTTTCCATTTAAAGCATGGATGCCTTCTATGGGCTTCATGTTAATATCTTTATGCATTGCCTGAGTTTATCTATACTATTAACACAAATCCATACTCAAGCATAAACAATACCTATATAAAATTTTTGGAAAACCTTATTTCAAAACACTTTTGTTGCTTTTGGTATCACAATGAGTGATGAACTGAAAATTTCATCGGACAGTACATCAAATATATGATAGCCGGAAAGTGACCATATTTGAATAGGAAATACTTCTTATAAGATATTTTAAATTCACAAAGATGGGCAGATTTAAATTTATAAATATTACTACTAATAAGGGGAAAATGATTTAAAGTTTGAAAAGGCAAAGCTCATACAGAAGTTTATGAAGGACATGATAATATTTACTATATGAGAATTTACAATGATAAAGTCGATCTTTGTATTGATTTACTAATTTACCACACAAATTTGGAAAATTTTACAACGGACTGTGCATATGATAACTATTTAGTACATGTGGAATGAATAAAAGGTGAATGAATGAATAAATAAATAAATGTTGGTGAAGGAAAATTAATCGAGATAATAACATACTGCCACAAGTTCTAAATCAATACATGTTGATTAAATTTAAACAAATTACTTTTGTTAAATTATGAAACAAATAATTTATTAAACTTGTTAATATTTGATTTTGCTTTCTTTATTTACTCTATTCATTCAATGTCGTGCTTCCTGAAAAGAGAGCTAAATAATGTTAGATTCATCACACTGAGTAACTGGAAGTTCTCTGGTTTAATTTATATTGCAAGTTACATGTGTACTTTATAGTTATATGAAATTGTAGCTCTCTGAGAGGAAGACATCAAAATATCTCACATACTTTTATGCACTTGTGATAAAACACACATACCTGAGCTCTGTAAAGGAAGACACTAGATCAATCTAATAAATAAATCAATGTTTTCCCTTATTTGGGGAGCATTAAGAAAATGTGGTTAAACAACTCTTTAATTATTGTACAATTTTTTTCCACATCATTTGTTACACAGTATAGTGTTAAACTCTTTTTTTGTTAACACTTAGTATCTGTCTGGGGTTTTTTTGTTTGTTTGTTTGTTTTTTGCTGAGGAAGATTTGCCCTGAGCCAGCATCTATGCCAATCTCCCTTTATTTTTTAGTATGTGGGCCATCAGCACAGCATGGTTGCTAGCAGAGTAGTGTAGGTCGCACCCGGGAACTGAACCCAGGCTAATGAAGCAGAGTGTGCTGAATTTAACCACTAGGCAACCAGGGCTGTCCCACTTAGTATCGGTCTTTTATCAAATGCTACTTTTCCTAAATTTATAAAGGTAATATCTCACTTAAAAACTCACATTACTAGAGACATAGCAATGTAATATTACCTTTAGTGTCTGTAATGTATGGTGGAATGTCAGTCCGTGGGACAAATTCCAGGTCTCATGTTTCCCTGTCAATTTATGTAACAGTCTTCTAGATGTATATTCCTGTTAATATAAGATGTATCAAGTGCATCATAATAATTTCTCTGATTTAGTTTATCTGTATATCAAAGCACATTTATAATGTGAACAAGCTAAAGCAAGCATTTAAAAAATTTATAGTACACAATATTTTAAAAAGACTTCTAAGAGACATTAATTTTAAGAATGGAACCAGTTAAGGTTAGATGGATTAATCTGGCTGTGAAATATTATGTTATGAGACAATGGGTTTTTTTTGAGAGATTAGTGATTGGTGTTCAATGGGAATGAATGTAGATAGAATGGGGAACCTGGAAGTGAAATATGTCATTAATCTTTTTCCTGAAACAATACTTTCTGAGCACCTATGATATGCTAAACATTGTGTTAGTTACTAAGAGGCTAAAGAATAAACTTCCTGTTCTCCTGGAGCTTAAATGAAGGAACTATTTCAAAACACACATGTGTATTTTGAAAGGGCCATTCTAAATAGCAAAAAAAAAAAAAAAATCATAAACCATTTTGTTATAGAATTATGAAAGTAGTGCTATCTTGATTGAAAAAAATAATCTAATACTTACAACACAAATTTGATTAACAAATAAAAAGAAAAAGGGAAAAGAGACTGAATGTTTACTGTCCAGAATCCTGTAAAAACATTTTTTTAAATAACATAAGCACATTTTTTTAGTTTTCTTTTTGTTGATAGATAATTTACATAGTATTAATCTATTAGACCAATTTCAATAAAAAATAAACAGAGCACTTTATTTTTCTATCATTCCAAATTAGGATAATGGATTTGTAGCTTATATTTCTAAATATTTGATTAAATATACTCCTTCTTCAGGCAGTGAGTATACTAGATGAGAAGATAGTGTGCAAAGAAATATTGCCAACGTATATATCCAAATGATCAAAATAGTTCAAAGGTGCACACATTTCATAGACTTTCCTTTTAACTGAAAGAATTGTTCACTATCCTCTCCAGTGAGTTATTATTGCAAATTACACATTTCTGCTTCTTAAGAAAAGATAATCATTTATTCATTGAAAAAATGTTGCAGATTCTAATTCTGGATAAAACGGAGCTGCTTGCAGGAGATCAGGAACAACCAGAAAACCCAGATAAAAATACAAAAATAAGTCTGTTTAAGGAAAATAAAATAGCTGCCTAGGTAACCAGGGACTGAGGGGTCAAGTTGCCAGAGAGTGGTGAGTTGACATTCTGTCGGCCTCCTTTTCAAAACTGATGGGCAGGTCACTGAAATTGTGTTCAATTTCAAACTTGTGGTCATTTTCAAACTTGGTGGGTAAAACACTAAAACTCCACACAAAAGATTGCAAATCAGAGGCAGAGAAACCCACACATCATAGAGCAATATTTGCAATATTCACTATATTATATTATACTATATACTACATATTATATTACATGTATTACATTATATATAATATTACACATGTTTGTAATATATAGTATACATAATACTAATATTCGCAATATTACAGAGCTGGAAAGACCAAGTTGGACATCAGAACTAGTAAAGCACCGAAGATTGGAGTAGCCAAGATAGTGGGGAGAAGCAAGGAACTGAGAATTTACAAGGAATGGGACAATCCAGAAGGATGAGAAGGCGAGCTTCTTTAATGCCAACGCAAAATAGAATTGAAGGGGACAAAAATCAATACCTGAAACAAATGATTTTAAATAAAAAAGACATCCATTCCAGCGTATAAAATTAAATCATTGAATAAGTATCAGCACTGCTTTGTCAAATTATGAGTAAATACCTCAGCAATTACATGTGAATTTTAAAATCGTGTATATAAAATCAGCAACTAGGAAGCAGTCATGGTTAATTTTAAAGGTACAATTTGTGTGTGTGTGTGTTTTAACAATGTGATGGTATGTTTTTAGATTGGCTTTTTCTGTTTGAAATCATTTTGAAAAACTTTAAAAAGAATATTATAACTTGCTGTTTATATAAATAATCATGAGTTTATCTTGATTATTATTATTTACTATTTTATAAGTAAATATATATGATCCTTCAGACATTGCTGAGCATTCATTTTCAAGCTCCTGGATTAGAACATGGATCAGGAAAAAGAAATCTGAAATGTACAACCACATGAAGTAAAAAACTACATGTTAGAGCTCCTTATATGTGGAGTGATCATATAGTTTATCATCCATAATGGGGAGAGGGTGAAAGGGTGGCTATTTATCATTGTGTCAGGAAATCAGCATATACTGGACTGTCACAGAAAACCCAGATGTATGATAACCCAATGCATAAACCTCTATGACTTTACAGAGCAGAATTCACAATTTATTGGTCCATAAATATTGACTAAAGTTGATTTCAAAAGGAATAAACAAACTGAAGGGGAATTAAAAGTTTCAGCTTGAAACTGAAGAAAAATCAGAATTTTTATGGATATATAGGGATACTGTTTCCTACACATTGCCTCTATGGTGAAATTATCACTAAAATGATTTTTAATGGAGTTAATTAATCCTAGATGGTTTAAAGAAATAGACCTGAATAATATCTTACAGTGAATATTATTGCTTTCTCTTGATCATTCACTTTATTATCCACATCTTAATATAAATTAGTAACATATCACAAACTGTTAGTGGATTTTAAACACAAATTCTCTTTTCTTGTCTATCATAATTGACATACGAAAAAGAATATTTTCCACAAAAAGTACCCAGATTATAACTGACAGCTCAAAGTATGATTATGATGAATATTAGATAGACATGTAGTCAGTACTATACAACATTTCAAAGTGACATTGGGAAATTTGTTGAAAGTAGACAAAGTTCTGAAAGTCTCTTTAAGGAAATCATGTTCAATTAAAATACGAGTCCACTTTTCACGTTTGAGAGGCCTGAACTACAATGGGTCAGGCAAAACTTGTTCGTCTCTGCCTGCCTCAACCTCTGCCCTGCAGGGCTGAGGACACCAGAAGTCTGACAGCTGCACACCCAGCAGTCAGTCCCTCTGCTGAGTCAGTGGAGGCACCACTCGGCAAGGTTAGCAGTAACACCATCCGAGGTAGATTATTGCTTTCACTCTTGCTTGTCTGGTGGAACTGTAAAATAAAGTGCCATGCTAGATATGAAATTCCAGGGTTCGTGTTGACCCTTCATGTGTGGACTGGCAATGTCAGAGAATTTTAAGGAAAATCCAAAAAAACAGTTCATTTAAATTGGATGCAATATTTGATCTGTTACAAATCTCTTCATACTCTGTCTTGGCTGGAAAGCACATCACATAATATTACTATACAAAAGACATCAAAAACTCCAGACTGTCTAATGATGATTGGTATTTATTTATGTTAAAAATCATAATTGTTCTAATTGTGTGTATGAGGTATGATGTTTCCATTCCATGCAAACATCAAACTCATCTTACAGTTTGGGATACATATAAATTTTAATCAAAGGATATTTTAGACTTATTGAAGGAAACCCTAATTACTCCTCATTCTATTAAATTTACACAGATCATATAAATACATTTCCTCAATTATTGGAATAAAGATTGAGAATTAAGGGGCTGGCCCCATGGTCAAGTGGTTAATTTTGGCTCATTCTGCATGGCGGCTGGGGTTCACGAGTTTGGATCCTGGGGGCAGACCTACACCACTCATCAGCCACACTGGGGATGTAACCCACATATAAAGTAGAGGAAGATTGACACAAATGTTAGCTCAGGGCTAATCTACCTTGGCAAAAAAAAAAAAAAAGATTGAGAATAACAGAGGAACTGATGAATTCCAGCATCAATTTCAGACTGTTCTGTCTTTGAGTTGTACCCATGAATGTATTGTTAAATGTTTAAAAATTAGCCCTCTGGGAAGTAGAAGGGAAGTCCTGACTTTTAGGATTTGTTGATTCCCATGGAGTAAATATTCCCAACATTGCTGATTATAAGCTACCTGAAAATTTAACAATCAGCCTCTGTGAGACCAAATGAGCTGACTCTAGCATATCACTGCTTGTCCTCTTCCTATAGAGCAAGGAGATTACATTAATTAATATTTATTAATTTGTTTATTTCTCTAACCACTACATATAACCTTAGAGATATTCACATTCCCTTTTTCTATTGTTCATTCTCCCAAAATGTTCTAATTGTCAATGCTAAATTGCTTCCTGTTTACTTCATTTCTATACAATATTGAGTGTTCTTGAAGGAAATGACCATATGCTTGACATTTTCTGCACTTTTCTAATGTTGTTATTACTATGCACGCAGAGAGTTACAATATCACAAATAGTGTTGGTGATAATGTCCATATGAGAGTAAGGGTCTACTTACTCAAGATTAAAAATCTACAGACTGTCCTTCTGATACCAGTTCAACATAAGGTTGACATAAGGAAGCCATAGTGTAGAAAAGAAACCATATTGTAACTTTGAATGACCTCTGAGATCTACCTGCTGTATAGATTTTATGACCCCTGCTTGTGTATGTATACCTCTCAGCTGTGATAAGACGATAACGTTGTTCTTATGAGTTCCTCAGGAATGTGATGACCCCCGGACAGAGAGTCTATGCTGCTAACCCTCATCAATGACAACTGAAAGATCTGGTGTGGCGACTCCCAGTCTGTAACACCTGAGGGTCAACATTCCTAACCCCCTCCCTTATAACCTACTGGCCTGTATAACTGCTTCAAGATTCTGTGCCTCCCTTAAGATGGTTCTTTAGGACACTAGTCCCTCCATCTTCCAATTTGCTAACTTATCACTTAACAAAATGCCCTTTCTCTGCTACCATCTTGCCTTTTGATGATTGGCTTTTGTCTTGCCGTGAGCAGATAGTGCCCTTTGTGAGGTAACACTCCCATCAAATGAGTTGCCTTGTAAAGCTTCATAGAAATTGACACAATCCCAGTGCTTACAACAATCAATTCAAGTCCACAACTAGGATTGGGCATCAATACACTGGTTATTCCAGGACAAGAGTTGATGCTTTCCCAACTACAGATATTAAACTGGAAAAAGAAGTTTAGGGTGTAGCTTCTACCACATCATACTGGTGTTACAACTCAAACACTAATCCCAGCAAGAGAGAGGACTGCTTTGTTAATAATTCAGCTTAAATGTCCCACAGACTTATGGTCATGGTCTTTCTCCCTGATTCAGAGATCCTGCCTTGTCATATCACTGTTTACTGTCCCCTGGTGACAGAGCAAAAGGGACCCTGAACATGTGCTGGTGATTCCTTCTATATGAGTTTCCCTATGTGTGTTGTTCCGGAAAGCTGGAAGTATGCATTGTTTGGGCATTTGCCCTTCTTTGCAAGACTCTATATCTGAGTGATCTACGAGGAGTATTATCTATCACTTTATATGTGGGAGAAACCTGAATGTGGGTTACTTTGAGGCACTAATTTGAGAAAAAAATTTAAACTCATACAATTTTATTAAAACACCAAATAGAAAAATTTCTAGGGAATCCATATTAGAGTATGCATTTGGTTTAAATTGCAGTTTTAAAAAAATCAAATGTATTCTAATAATTGCCCATAACCTTCAGAACTAGGCACAGAACTAATGATGTTTGGAAAAGCAAGAGGTCTAATTGTCCACTTACCCTGCCATCTTAACATTACCTTTGCAGAAGTCACTCACTAATTGTCAGAGTACAGTGTAATGCTCCTGAAAATTAGATGCTTTTCCACTTCACTCCATTGTTTCTGACATTTATTCTCATCAAATCTGCTTGAGCAGTCCATTACTATGTCCCAAAGAAATTAATGGAAACACACAAGTGCGTAAATTATTATTTGTTCATAAAATGGCATTCTTGGACTGAAGCATTAAATAATTTTTCCACCTTAGATATTCAGCTGCACCTAACTTGGCTTTAGTTTACACTTGACTTTGAAATACAGTTAAAAAGTTGGGATTCGAATGAGCACATGATCCTTGATTTGTCCTGTAAGCAACTAAGTCCTTTGTTCGGAATATGTACTGCTATTTAACCTAAAGGCATATTTTCTTAATTGCACCATTTCTATTATACCTATTTGTGTTTCTTTGGTCCACAGGATATATTTACATGTCCTGAATTACTGTAATTACTCAGCCACTACCCAGCTTATCTTTTCGCAGGCATGCTCTGCACCTGGATAGTTTATTTTCATATTAGGGACATCTTTCCCTCCCCTGCTGCTGTAAATTGGTACAAATAGGACTTGTTATCACAGGAGAGAAGAATCATCCTTTCTTTCTCCCATTAAATCCTCCTCTGTTGAACACTTAAGCAGACCCCTTGTCTCTACAGAAATGGGAATTTTAACAATAATTTGAAAAAAAAGTTCTTCTGTGGTTGGCACCATAATTTGCTTGCGGCCTTTATCCAACTAAACGTGAGAGAAAGAGAGAGAGAATATTTTTAACCCTGATGCATACATACAGATATCCCTTGCAAATATTTTCCTTAATATGAGGATGAAATCTAAAACAATTATTTTGCTAGATTGAATCTTGATTTTTCGAGGGGTAAATATATTTTAAATGTGTTGGTTTGAATAGGCTCACCTGAGACTTTGTCTTCAAAATAACTCGTAACATTTCAATTTAAACATCTTCTTATTGTTGAGAAAGTTGTGGAGATAAAATTTAAGAAAATTTCACGTTTTTTTTATGATTTCAACAAAATGTTGACTCTTTTTCTTTTGAGCTGAAATTTACTAAGTATATGTTTATTTCTATATTCTGAATGAATGAGGGAAATAAAATAAAGAGCTGGTTGTTCTTTGCCCTTTTGAGAATTCTCTCTACATCCTCAACTAAATCAT
The DNA here is from genome assembly GCA_031878705.1 of Tapirus indicus. Lineage (NCBI taxonomy): Eukaryota > Metazoa > Chordata > Mammalia > Perissodactyla > Tapiridae > Tapirus > Tapirus indicus. The sequence continues at coordinate 20,740,567 of CM062936.1, forward strand.
ATCCAGACTTTAATGATTCTGCCCCAATCACACTTTCCGTATAAAATTATACCTCGTTATCACGTGCTACTTTAACGTTTTTTTCAGTTGGGACTTCATAACACATCAGGCCTCTGGCTTCTTAACACTTCTTATGGTTCTCCTTTCATATACTTTATTATGAAGGAATCCGTGTGAAACAATAATTGACTAAGGACTTTGGAAGCAGAAGCCTCTGATTTTGAAGTCTAAATTTGAACTCTGTTTTTGACGTTCACTAATTATGTGGCCTTATTGTCTCTGTGTTTGAACTTCCTCATTCGATAATAATAACTAAAACAAAACAAAATTGTGAGCATCAAATAACACTGGGGATATAAGGATGAATAAGACACAGCCTCTGCCTTCAGAGAGAAAATACGATGGAGTATTGTCTGTAGACTTAGACAAGACAAGTCTGAACCTACTCACTCTGGCTCTCCTCCAGCAGATCCCTATCCCCACGGCTAGGAGCCTGCTGGGCCAACAAGATGCATCCTGCCAGCCTCCTCCCTTCTTAACTATTCTCTGGGTACCCATGATTCCAGAACTTTTTTCCCAAGAGCCCCAAGGCCACATGCAGGGCATTCATAGTACTCTACTTATGCCAATTCTCTAAAGGGCAAAATACACCACTAATGTGGAGGCTGGCCCGGTGGCATAGCGATTAAGTTTGCACATTCTGCTTCAGTGCCCGGAGTTCGCTGGTTCAGATCCTGGGCCAGGTACCTACTCACCACTCAGCAAGCCATGCTGAGGTGGCGTCCCACATAGAAGAGCTACAACTCTACAACTATGATACACAACTATGTACTGGGGCTTTGGGGAGAAAAAAGAGGAAGATTGGCAACAGATCTTAGCACAGGGCCAATTTTCCTCAAAAAAAAAAAAAATACACCATTAATGTGTACCTGCAAGGCCTAGGCAGTGGCTGAGAGACAACTATTTATAAAGGGCATAGATAAAGTCAGACTTGAAGGCTGGCTGCTCAACGACATATAAGCACACTAGGCCTCTCCGGGATAAGAAGAGAAAGAGAGGATACTGTAAGCCATGGGCCAAGAACTTTGAGACATCAAAAATTCAAAATTTGAATCTAGAGTTACAATCGTTATGAAGATACATTTGTCAAAGTAACTGGGCAAAATATGATTTGTTATAGCGCTTGGTAGTTTGTAACTTTTACATATTTAAATACATATGTTAAATACATACATTAAACACAGGTCTCCAATGAAATCTTGCCTTATATTAATCTCTGAACCACCTTTAAACTCTTACAAATACTAAATAAGAGTCTGAGAAGAAAAAATATCTAAGTCTATCTAACCTGAAGTGGTCAGAGTGGCTACTTGCTTTTTGGTGGTAAGAATGCTTAATCTTAATATAGAAGGTTAAATAGAAAGTACAGAGTTAACTAGTGTGGAAGCTAGTTTGGTCTAAATAGATCCAGATGCTTATTTAAGTCTCCATGAGAAGACAGCCAAAATGATGTGGAGAGCAGTCCTGGGTTCCATAAAGCAAGATGACAAGTTTTAAAGAGGAGTTGGCATTTCTATTTGCTGGACCAAAGTTTCTTAAAAATACTAGTAAACATTATCTGCTATGGTGTTTATTTCCTTTTGTTTGGTCTCACAGGTTTCCTTTTTGTCCTTCAAGGAAGAGAAAGAAGAGAACCAGCTTTGTTGCAAGCATATTTTACTGAATTTTAATTATTGTATAATTCTTTCTGGCAAGGTTATCTAAAGCTCACGTATTCCTTCAAGTAACACCTTTAAAGATCTATCAGATTGTGAGGCCAAAGGGCTACACAAACATATGCTTTTATTAATTCAATTTTTCAGTATGGTTGAAATGTGATCTCACAATTTCTGCGGAAGCAGATTAAAGTCATAAATCTGAGTTTATCACACCACTTTGGAATTAAACAAGAGAGCAAGAACTCCCTTTTCAATATGAGGACAAAAAATGGGAAAGTTAAACACATCAGAGTCCAAATAGAAATTTCAAAGAGCAAATTTCCAATTTCTGAATCTAAGCAATAGTGTGGGAAGAAGAAATAAAGAACCTGGCTAGATAGTCTTCAACCTGAAAGGTCAAGTCAAAGATGAGTGGCCACTGGCCAGGCTACTTGACCACACACTGAAGTCCATTGGATTCCACATTCTGAAACAGAGGTCAAAGTCAGGAGATAAAGATATGAAAGATAAGGTATGTTTTTACTACCACAGGTTTAATGTAAACAATATTTAAGTGTGTGTGAAATGTAACTTTTTATTTCTATTCTCTTTTTATCTGATTTTCTCAGATAACCATCCATTCTCATCTCTAGACTCAGGAATATTTTAGTTACTTTGGATTGAATGTAGCCTAAAATATTAGACTAACCCTACTCAGCATTTTGTTTAAAATTTAGCACATATTTATTCAAAATCAAGGGAACAAGCATAATAAATGCTCCTAATCCCTAAAACTGAGGGTGGGGAGGAAGGATAAACCTACAATCTTCTGCTTGCTTTTCACCCTGCCATGAGGAATTTTCCTTAAAACCCCAAGCAGAAATCTGAGCTTCACATCTTTCTGAACAAGTTTCAGAACGTTGTTGTTTTCTTCAGCATATTCCTTCTTTTCCTTGTATTAATTTTAGTTACATTTACTAAAGTCCTTATAATAGTCACGCCACACTTAATTCTGAGTCTATAATATATACAGTCTATGGCACAAACATAAAAAAACAAAAGCAAGGAATTGTTCATGATAAAAATTAGAATAGTAGTTAACTTTAGGGAGGAGGGAATTGTGATTAAGAAGAGGCAGATGGCAGTCCTCCAGGATTCTGACAATATTTTTTTGCCTTCGTTACATCACTATTTGCTTTATGATGACCACATAAAGTATATATTTGTGCTTTATTCATTTTTATTTATATATTCTCTATTTCATTATAAGAAGGTCAAATCCATTTTGTCTATTAAATTATAGAGTTTTTGCAACATGGTTATATTCTGACTCTTATTCTATAATATAGATTGTAGACAGACAGATATGTTTAATCTACTTCTTGAATTCAAGTAAATTTTGAAGATGATTTATTTTCTTTCTCCATGGAGTTCCTGAGGATGTTTATTCTATCAAGGATAACTGCCAATCAGCTAAAGTTTAAAATGAGAGATGCTGTACAGCATCTGAGAAATCTTTCAGAAATCATCTAGTCTCAGAGTACAGATGGAAAATGTCTACCTACCATGTGAAAATATTTTCTGATTGTGAGAAAAGGAACATCATATATTGACTGAACAAAACCTCTCATTAAAATATAAATTTATAAGGATAAAATATTTCACAAAATAATCCATTATAATTAACCTTCTCTCTATAAGTAATCTGATTTTATTTTGGTACAAATTTGGATGTTCATATAGTCAATTTGATCAATATCACACTTAATAAAATAGAGAATGCTGACTCAGCTGTCTCCGAGGATCAATTTTGTATTGCAATTTCAATAAATGGTAAACAACTTTGTTTGATCAAATTCAAGGAAATGGACTTTTGTCTCGAAATAAATTGGTATATTCCAAGGAATAAAATTATTTCCTGTTAACATCTTCTAGGTCATTTGTGTTGGGATTGGCGTCAAAATCATTTTCTCTTAAGTGTATTTGTGGTGGGAAATATGTATGCATTTCTTGAGCAGCCAAAATAGTGGACTACAGTAACACAAAGATTCAGGGGCAGTTGGAGGTTAATAGTTAATAGGTATTTTTCCATCTTTAGTTTATTTTAATTTAAAAACATAATAGTTAATAGTTGTGTTAGGTGACCTGAGAGTTCAGAGGCAGAAGGAGGAAGTGCTCAGCGTAGCAAGAAGTGTCCAGTGACAGCAGTCATGGCACAGCAAAACATCCCAAACAGAGAGATCTTGATGTGTTCTAGACTCCACTTAGTTCCTGAACATTTTGCAAGTATTCATCAGATTATTCTGAAAATTCTACTTATGCTTAAATTAGGTAGATTGACTTTCTCTTTGGTTTCAACCAAAGACTGATTTGTGAGGGGGGAAGCATTCTTTAGCATTGTATTTACTGTGTTTTGATCTATTGTATTGTATTACATAGATTGTAGGTGATCATACAACATCAGATATATTTTTTACTGCTATAGGTGCTTCCACCTTTGCCTTACAACAATGGTAATAGTTACTTTAGCTTGCATCATTGTCCATTTTTAGAGAGCTTATGTTTTTATGTGTGTGTTCGTTTTTCAAGAAAGACACGTTTGCTAGGTTAATGGCATTTGATTCACTTGATCTTGCATAATTTTAGCAATCAAAATTGAGGGAAACTCTTGGGCCAAGAAGACATGAGAAAGCCCTCACAAGTGTCTCTTTTAGACACCCACAGGTGGAGAAATTTACAAAGTGTAGTTTCACTTGCCTTTTATCCACAAGGATGAGAGTTGTGACATTTGTCTCCTCTTCAGCACACAAAATGAAAATTATGCTTTTTGCCGAGTAGGGCTATAAGAGAACAAATTAGAACAAAATTGGATGATAACCAAATTAATTACCAGGCAACCTGAGAATAATCTAATGAAATAATTGAAAATATTTTTTGTAGGAAAGTGATTTGCCAGATATATTTTGAAGGTATCCCTTGCATTTTCAACAGTTTCCCCTCCTAACACCTATGCTGATCTGCATATAAATTAAACTGAAAAACCTGTTTACCAAAATCAATTTCTTAGAGAATTACTAAAAGAATACCACAGAGCTGAGTGAAGACCCTCTAAGAATCAACACTAATTCTGAGATTGTGCTATCTGTGTTGCCGATCGCATTCATCACTAGGTTTGTCTCCACTAAAAGACCCTTAACTTCGAGCACAACTACACATGGCAGCAGACAGAGAGGAGAAAAATACTCCCCTTTTTGAACAAAATGAATGTAAAAATTCCATATTATTTTTGGTATTTTATAGACCTATTAATAGAAGATTGTGCAAACTCCAAGAGATTTTACACGTTGAGTGGGGAAGATGACCATTGTATAATAAATATATTTTGAACTATGTCAGTGGAAAATTGAGTGCTATTATCTACATGAGAAATTTTAAAATTGTTTTAAAATAGCTACAAAGTAATCAGTCTAACAAATAAGAGGTAGTTTTGAGCCATCCACGTGAAAGAGAATCAGATAACATCTTCAGCCAGTCTAATCAGTATTAGGTAATGCTATTGCTGACGAAGTGTATCTATTAAAACAAAAGAAAAATCAAACATGAGAAAAGCAAGTAATACTATTTTAGATATTTTATTCTCATTTTATTTTTAACACAATATGACTTCATCAAATTAAATTGAATATGATCTGTCAGGCATAATTATGATTCAAATTAATTCTTATGGTTGTCAAAAAATGAACTTGTTTCAGACATTGTTAACCACACGTATACTTTCAGTAAGAATACAATCAGTATGTTGCAGTTGTCTTTACTTATTAAAATTACCTTTATGTAATTAGTTCACTAATGATGGCGTATATGTATGAAACATATATATCAATAGCGTGTGCTTGATTTACTATGCACAATTTTATTTCTGTCATTATGTTGCATGACTTATACCCTCTGGTTAAAAAAGTGTTTATTTACATGAGAAAAAGTGGATCCGAATTTTCCAACAGTTCTATGAAAAATCTGATATCTTTTGAGACTTACACATCACAGAATTTTAAATTGCTAATGGCATTGATTTTTACTTCATAAGTCTTTATTGATCGGCAGTTAATTAAAGGTGTAAATTGCAGTTCCTTGGATACACACAATATTTTACTTTCTAAGAAAATCTATAGAACTTTTAATTTTATAAATGAAGTGCCACAAAAGATTGTATATTGTCGTGTGGAAGATTTCAATGGTTCTTTTCTGCATTACAAAAATTTGTTATAACCAGTTTTAGAATACAAAATATTATATTTACAAAGAGTATTAAACATAATTGTCCAGGTTTTCCAATAAGGAGAGTCAACATAGTCACCCAAGTTGCTAGGATTTATGCTCCCTCTTTGACTAATGCCACGGTAGTGGGTTTTGTGACTTAAAAAAAAAAGACAGAAAATACGAGATGTTATTGTTGTGCCTTCCCTTCTATAACAATATTTTCCATTAATTACATGTTAATCAATAATGCATAAAAATCTCTATCAGTTATAGACTATGACAAATTTAAAAGACTGTGATATAAACACTCTTGTTGTATCTCCTAATGTTTCTTGGGAAATATTTTCTCTTTTCGCATTTGTTGACACCTCCTCTAAATTCAGCTTTTTAAAATTTTTGGTAACTCAAAAAAACTGTTAACAAAAGTCCATACATATTCAGATTTACTCAATTTTTACCTAGTGTTTTTTTTCTTCTATTCCAGGATTCTATCCAGAATACTATATTATGTTTAGTTTTCACGTCAACCTAGACCCCTCTTGGCTGTGGCAGTTTTACAGACTCTGTTTTTGACGACCCTGATGATTTTAAATCCTTCTAATCACATATTTTGTAATATGTCCCTCAAATGGATTTGTATGATGTTTTTCTTATAACTATACTTGGTTTGTGTGTTTTGGGCAGGAGGACCAGAAAGAAAAAATGTCATTTTTAATCATACCATGAGACTACACACCATCAGCCCCTTATCACTGTCAATATTAACCTTGATCATCTGGCTGAGATCGTGTTTGTCAGGTTTCTTACTTTCAAGTTACCCGTTTTTCCTCTTTTGAATACTCTATCATTCAGTAGGAAGTCACATGTATTCTTTTAGATAAATAGATCTATGTATATGGATTGAGATATTGATAGATATTGATAGATATCTCTATCTATAAATCAATTTGTATCTATATTAAGCTAAACATGAGTTCATACTGATGTCTCCAAATCTATTCCATTACCATATGAGTCATTCTAGCTTTTTCCCTTGTTTATCTGTAATCAACTTCAACAGTGAGAATCCTAGATCCCTCCATTTACGTTCCGTTGACTTAATTTTTTAATCCCAATGTATATCTATACTGTTGTCAGAATTGCTTACCTGTACTGCCATGGGAATTTTATCTACTAGAATTCAGTGCTATATATTGTGCCTTTTAACATTAGTTGTTCAGATTCAAGTCATTTCGGAAGATATGTAGGCCAGTGCCCTTTCCCTAGCCCCTTTCCATTAGTTTCTTTTATTTATTAGTAATATAGTTCGATTCTTTTGTCAACGTCTGCATTCCTTCTTGGGATCCTTCACCATATATATGTATTAAAATTAAACAAATATATGTACATACATATATATCTATAAATATATGTATGTATATTTGTTAAAATTAAACAAATCCATTTTCTGTGTTGTAAATTTCTATCATTTTGACACACAGTATCATGTATCCACAACTACAGTATCATACAGAATATTTCCTCACCCTAAAAAATATCCCATGATTAACATATTCAACATCCCCTCTCCTCAAATCCTTGGGAACCACTTACTTTTCACTGTCTCTCTTATCTTGCACTTTCTAGAATTCCATATAAGTGGAATCTTAGGGTATGTAGTCTTTTCAGACAAGCTTCATTGACTTAAAGAATATGTATTTAAGAATCATCTATGTCTTTGTATAGCAAGATAGCTCATTCCTTTTTACAGTGGAATGGTAGTCCATTGTATCTCTACACCAGACTTTGTTTATCCATTTACCTATTGAAGATCATCTTGGTTGCTTCCAGTTTTCGACAATTATGAATCAAGATGCTATAAACATTTGTGGGCTGCTTTGTGTGTGTGTGTGTGTGTGTGTATGTGAGTTTTCAGATCAGTTGGGTAAATATGTAGCAGCACAATTACTGAGTTATATTGTAAGACTACGTTTAGCTTTGTAAAAAACTGCCAAATTATCTTACAGAGTGGCTACGCCATTTAAATTTCCATCAGCAATGAATCAGTGAGGACTCTTGTTGCGTCATATCCACATCAACAATTGGTATTGTCAGTTTTCTTTTCTATTTTAGCTGTTCAAATAGGTATGTAGTGACAGCTCAATTGTTTTAATTTGAATTTCCTTAGTGATAAATGATATTGAGCATCAATTCATATGTGTATTTGCCATCTATAGCCTTTTTGGCACAATTTTGGTAAACTTTAAAAAACAAAAATTAAAGTAAAAACACAGTCAAATTTAGCTAGATACAATGACACAAGTAAGCTATAAAATATCAGAAACAAATGATCTTATAAACTCAGCCTGATTGTATTAAAAATGACAAAATGTAAATTAGTTTTAAATACATGTGATAACTAAAATAGTAGACATGATAACTTCATGTCACACTTTTTTGAATATATTCAGAATACTTTAACGTGAGTAAATCTCACAGCCTTTCAGGAGTTATTTTTTAAGGCCAAATTATCATTAAGTTACTTTCCTAAGGGATGCCAAGTAGTAATATGATAAAGGACTTATTTCAGTTTGAGCAGAGTCTTTATTGGCCTTACTGATCCCTTTGTAACAAGAATCGCTAAAAACTACTTGGCCCATATTAAGTTCAGTATATACTTATAGAAGGCTGAAGGCAAGGATAAAGACATTTTTAAAAAGAACATTTGAAGAAAGATTTCTTTATGATTTTAAGTTGCTCATTCATTCATATTTCATTCAACAAAATATTTTGTTTTTATTTATTTGGTTTCAAACAAATGTAAAATTCAATTTTTTCTTGAATAAGTTACCTAATTCAGACACTATTATATTTTATTTCTTAAATAATACTATTACTCAATTCATTACATATATTTAACAATATATTTGACAGTATATTGAATAATTACTGTGTATTTGGCTCGGTTCTAGGTGCTGGAAGTGATCAGTAAACAAAATGGGCCAAAATCCCTGCTGTTTGGGGCTTACATTTTAGTGAGACAGTCAGGAAATAAACAAGATTAATGCATAAAATATACATTATGCTAGGCAGTAATATATGTTATGGAGTGGGGTTTTGTTTTACATGGGATTTTTTGCCATGTAAATATTTAAATTTTTACATGGGGTGATGAGAAAGGTTAATCCAAAAGGTGAATTTTCTGTAAAGACCTAAAGATAATGAGAGTGCTGTCCCAGCAGATATCTGGAGGAAGGATAAGTGCAAATGCCCTGAGGCAGCAGTGTTTCTGATCAAACAACAGTGATGAGGCCAGTGTGACTGAATGTTGCTTCATGAGAGGGAGACTAGTAGAAAATGTCAAAGGGATAAGAACTCCACTGTTTTCAAAGTGAGATGAGAAGACATTACGGGTTTTTAGCAGAGGTATGTCATGCTCAGATATATGTCTTAACAATCATCATGCACACCGCTTTGTTGAGAACAGACTGAAGCGGGCAAGGAAAGACTTAGGGAGACGAGATAAGATGTTATTTCTTTAATAACAAGGAAGGAATTGAAATGGACCAGTTTTGTGGGGTTAAAGAAAATTTCCCAAAGCTAGATATCTTCTAAAGGTCAATTTGATAGAATTTTCAAACAGACCTATTGTAGGATCTGAGAAAGAGAGATTTAATGAGCTCATCAAGGATTTGGGCCTGAATAATTAAAACAATGGATATGCCTTTAATGGAGATGAGGAAAATTGCCGAGGAAGACTTGGGAGCAGATCACCTTTGACCGTATTAACTTGAAGATGCCTTTGTGTTATATTATCAGATGCTGAATCAGATATATACATCTGCAGTTCAGGGAAATTGTCTGGGCTTGAAATACAATTTTTGAATAATCCACGTATTGATGTTATTTAAAGCAACCGATTCCATGAAAATATGAAACGATGAATGTAAAATAATGTCTTAGCTTTGGAAGATAATAAGAGAAATAAGCGACATTTTGTCTGGTTGTCCAGTAAGTTCATAAGCTAGTTACAAAGGTATGACAAGTTGGCAGAATGTAGTGTAAGTAGCACAAAATAATGATAATGAGACCAATATTATCACTACAATCATTATTTCTTCCCTATCAGTAAGGGAAACAGAGTGACTTCGAGTATTACATGAATAAGGAGGTTAATATGCATATTAGAGTTTAGAAAGGAAACATTTGGAAGAGGAGTTAGAGGATCAGAAAAACTAACCACGAGAGCTGGAAGCCCTGTGGCAGATGGACAACAAGGGATTGATGGAAAAGTTCAAGAAGCGTTAAGCGTGTCACGACACAGCACTGCAGGGGGCGTCTGATGGAGAGTTCTGTGGAAGTTACTGCTTCTGCTGAGCTGCCACTTCTGGGACCTGAACATAGCGCGGAAGGAGAGCAAGGATATGCTGGGACATGCATGCCATCTAGGTGTCTTTATATCCTCGTCATCTCTGATGACCATAAACTTCTAAGAAGATTGGCCACTTCTGCTTTTCAAATCTCTTGAAAGTACCAACTCATTGACCAAATCTAACCTGGACTATATAGAAGAGGGATTTAGAGAATGTACCCAGCGTTAGACTTGAGCAGTGGTGCAAAGATAACAACTCAGCATTTATACTCAGTCCTTCAACTATGTTTAGCTTCTAAACAAAGACATCGTCAATACCGTGCTTCCATCAAACATGACGCAACTATTGCTTAGACCACAAGGACATGCTAACCCTCTCCCCAAAAGAGTATTTACAACATCCCACTTAGTTCATCTTTGAATAATATTCATTCTTTTAGCTGATATATAACTCCCCTCTAATATTAAACACTAATATTAAATATTTTGAAATTAAATATTGAGATATAGGGATAACCACTCTTAGCATACTTTATTTTGGTAGTAAAAGAGAAGGGCAAGGCAAAAGCATCAGTTAATATTTACAAGTTATTTTTCATATCAGATCAAGTAAGATACACTCATAAATCCTTATTTCTTAAACTGTTCAAACGGTCATAGCAGGTATTTACAAATTCTTTCTTCCAGTGAATATTCTATATCTGCTTTGCTCTCAGCACGCATGCCAAATAATTGTGACTCCCTGCTTCCTGGGTTGACAACAATCTTCACTCCTGCAGAGTCTGTGTCATTAGCAGTCATTCCTTTAATATATTTTTTAATTTTATTTTAATTTTAACACAAGCTTTAGGGTAGCAAGAGGTCTCATTGAAAATATTCTGATTCTAAATGTATTTCTCCCTGCCCACAATGTGTAACAGCAACCCAATTTTTCTTTGATTGTAAGGATTCATCACCTAGGCCAATACAGTAACCTTTCTCTGTGTCTGCTGGCTCAATAGAACGAGGAGCCCAAAGTAGTTAAATGGCATCTCAGCTTGCAGTTAAATGTAATCCTGACCCTTCTTGGTAACTATCCTCTAACAAGCAGAAGCTAAAGGTCAAGGATGGGAAGCAAAAATTTGGTTAGTAGATAATGAAGGGTAGTAAAATGAGTAGCCATTAGTATTTCTACCACTTGAATTCTACCTGTATATCCTGTAGATAGGAAGAATTTCACCATACATTGATTACCATTCATATATATCCATTTATACTTTGAACATAGCTACACCCAATAGAACATTTCCCTAATCCAACAAAATTCTGTCACCCAGATGCCATGATAAATGAATCTTTGAAAGGACATTCCACCATTCTATCAAGTTATTTTCTTCAGACTGATGGGAACCATAGTAGGACCAGTGAATTCCATGGCCACCAGCCTCAGTTCATTTTCTACACAATAAGGCCCTTTGTCAGAAGTAATGATAAGTCGGATACACGGTGGTGAATAAGGCATTGGTAAGTCTGTGGATGGTCGTTTTTACAGAAGGGTTGAAGTCAGAGAAGATAAATTAATACCCAGAGTAAATGTTTATTCCAACAAGAACAAAACATTTTCCCTTCCATGATGGAAGAGATCCTATGCAATCAATCTGTCATCAGGCTGCTACCCTGGGGAAATGGCGACTTATTGGGTGTCCACTGGTTTCTGCTATTTGCAGGTGGCAATTCAAGACTGGGCAGAGCCATAGAAGCTTGATAAACGAAAGCTCAATTGCCAAACTCATGCATAACGTGCACTCATATTTCTATGGTCAAGTTGCCCAATATGGCTGTTAGGCAAGAAAAGGGGTGCAGAAAAGAACTTGACTGACATCTGTGATGGATTATTTTGTCCAGCTGATAATTAAGAGTTTTCTGCAATGGTTACAATTGGTAAGCATTTATCTGAAGCAGATATATCGTCAACTCCGTGCCTACATGGAGAGGTCATTTTATCAATTGTCAAAGTGTGTTTCTTCCATGTCTCTGACCATCCAGCCAAACACTGAGCTACAGCCTATAAATCAGAATATAAGTACATACTTTACCTTCTCTTGTTCTAGGTAAGATAAGCAACCAGGTGCTCTGCTTAAATTTCTGTCCCTGGATGGATTTTCCTTCACCGCTATACTTCAGGGCTACTGCTGAGTGGGGTAATAAAGAAGCAGCAATTCACTTACAAGTAAGTGAGGATATTGTACAAAACATCTTCAAATCTGGCCTGAATTTTTCTTGCTGGCAAAATAAACTGGTAATGGAGAACTCCCCTTGAGGCTATAGACATAGGTTGGGGAAGAGGTGGAAATTCAGTGGAAGTTTAAGCCATAGGAGGCAGAGCCACTTGTCAAACATATTTAGGCCATCAAGACCTGATCAAGCTTGATGATAGATTACTACTGCCTCATGTGGGCAGCCTTATTAATGCCCGGTTCATGATCGGTAGATCAGGTTGCGTGTTAATTTGGTGGCATATGTTCAACCAGCCAGTGTCTTCTAGAACTCATAGAAAGTCAGATGCTATTCTTGAAAGAAAAATAGTGTTCTTCAGTTGATGGCATAACTTCGTTCCAAAATGTTATAATTTTGCACTGTAATTCACATATCTGAGCTTGTCAAAGACTCCATGAGCATGTTTAGCTGTCACAGATACTTCAAGAACTATTGAATCTACTGGGTGATCTGTAGCAGAGAAGTCTAGGTCTGTTGGAGATCTTTCTTCTGATTTGGATCTCTTACCAAAACTGTTTGCTCAGTAAATGGGTTGATATATGTTGCCTCTAAAATCCAAAAATGTTTACTAGTATTGTATTTCTTTCCCAGTTCTAGAGAGAACCAGATGCAACAACTTGCAAAAGGTGTCTGTGTAATTTGCTACTTCCTTTTCTCTAAGACTTATCTGCATGATATCATCCATGCAGGTCACCAGCATGATGTCACCACTGTGTACCCCACACATCATTATTTCTGACAAAGGAACTCATTGCACACTGTGATGCGTGTAGTGGATCAGAATGCTAAAATGAGCAAGATCGCTGTGAACCAGGTCATAGCAGAGGTATAGAGAGTTTACATACTCCTGGGAGTATAAGAGAATATTGAGAACTGTTCTGTTCAAATGAAAGCAAATGTCTTTATTAAGAGGAATAGCAAAAAAAAATTGTTAAACAGTTTAATGGGTACATTTCAGGTATCAGGGCCTCTATTGATTTGCTTCAGAATATAAAAACAAAACAAAAACAAATCTGACACACCAATTACAATTGGAATCATTACTGGATTATATTTATGACAAGCCACTACCATTATCCAAGGCCATTCTATCTTCTGTAGAGACCAAATAAGTAGCTTGATTTGAGATGTGTGGGGATAATCATTCATGCACTTCAAGTCTTTCGGTGACACTAATCACTTAAATTTCTCAAGAAATCCAATGTTCACAAAATGGTTCTAGGCCACTTCTCTTGTTTTTCCTTACTTTAATATACATCGCTTCACAGGTCAGGGAAACAAAATAGAGATTCTTTCAGTAGCTGAATATATCTATTCTAATTATACATTCTGGAACTAAGGAACTACCTATGGGGTCCAACTCTCGGTGAGATGGACCTGAGCTGAAATTCCATTAATAATCTGATCACCATAAGTCCCTATGTTGCCTATATTGACTAGTTGTAACAGCAAGAATTAGTCCACAACTGATGTCCAGTAATCCAACAATTTAGAGTATTTTTCTTTTCTTGGTTGCTTTAGTAAATAGCCACATGTCCCTTTTGGGAAGACCGGAATGAATGTTTACACTGAACACTTTTGAAGTATAGCAGGGTTCTTCCTCAGGTGACCCAGATTCTCCTTTTATTCAAGGCATTTTGAATTTGCAACTTTATTCATTTCTGGGGATATGGTAGAGTCCATGATTCTACTGTGTTCTACTATGTTTGTCAAATCTAGATATTTTTTCCCTTACCCAAATCAAGTACAATTTTATTGGCTAAACAATTATTTCATTCATAGGGACATTAGGACAGATTGGCTACCACAAAAGATCTCTTCGTATAAATTCATTCCTATTCGGCTTTGATACTACTGCTCATTACACTAACCATGCCCACTTTGTCTTCGGCGGTAAAACGTCACCAACTCCCCTCTGATATTCTGGGATTCCCTCATCCCCACTGCATTCAAGGAGCCTACATAGATGCCAGCATCTCACACAGTCATGCTTGGCCTGCAGAGAACAACTACCATAGAGTAGTTAAGGATTATGGTGCTCCTCTCAATAATGCATTTCCAAGAAAACCTCTATGAAGGGGTGTCTTCTGGAACTTCATTAAAGATGGCTGAGCCAATCATGCAAATAAGTCCACTTCAGCCATTGGATACTTTCCTCTACAATACACCCGAGCAATTCTAGCATTAAATCTTCACTTAACGAAGGCCACCAGTGGCTCCAGAATTGTAGTCAGGATAAATAAATAAAAGATTTGAAGTGATCCAATATTATAGTTCTCTGCCCTACTTTAACATTCTAGTATATACTACCCAATTTTCTGTCAATAAAAGAATGAGGAAATCTTGTAGTTCTTTTGGCGAGTCTGGTACCATGTCCTAGGTTATGCTTTGTAAGTGTTTCTTAGGACCTTCTAATGTTTGAGTCTGCTTATAGTTCTAGAAGCAATGAGAGTTGGAGGAGGGTGGCTATTTAAGAGGATAAGCATTTCTTATTAAATCAAGAACCTAAGAGGAAGTTACATTTTATGGCACTAATGTGGATATTCTGCTAGTTGAGTATTTTTATTCCAATTGTACCCTCAAAAACTGGGTAAATAACTACAGTATGATTTTGCAGATATAATAACATCATTCTGTGACAGGGTTAGATTGAAACTCCATTTATCATATGCATTTATCATATGATACTCATAGGATTCTTCTCTAATTGGTGGAAAACCATTTTCCTCTGTGTGCTCAAGGATTAGTATTAGCTAAGATTCATAATCGATTTGTTTCCAAATTATTAGGAAACTTGCATTTCTCCAGTTAAAAATAAACCTGCCTAGTAATCTTTGTAATATCTTGCCGAGCCTAGGAGGAAGATTTATCTGTATTGATATCACAAGGAATTTTCCCCAGAATGACATTCCCTTCCATTAAAGGGACGTTGGCTCTGTGAAATGACTCACGTATGGAAATTGAAGAAGCAGACTCATGATTGGCTCTGCTAGGTATTCATATTCCATATACAAACTATTTTCAATTATAGTAATAAAGAGTATTTGTGATAAGCCCATCTACATTTTTCCTAGGAACTCTATGAGTTGTGATTAATTAGCCACTGTTAGACATCTCTGAATATCCTTTTTCACTTTTGCTTTAATGTTGCCTCTTGGTTATTACAGTCTAGGATTCTATCATCCCAGTAAAACCAGCAGCTCATTTCAATACCAAGAACTCTTACCTTCCATCCCACAACTTACAAGAGTTTAGACTTCTGCAGTATTTTTAACAGATTCTATATGTTTCTCTCACCAATATTCATTTAATGCCTTGAAGATCGATGTTTTCTGGGCCAAACTTACTAGTGGATGAGTGATTCACATATGAAAAACCCATGCCAGCAGTGCTACCAATTTAAGTAATTTATTCCTTCCTTTATATTATTGAAAGGGATTATATTTCGTTGAGTCTAAGCCAGCACTATATCTAGGTTTTAATTAACCAACTGAGGTTAAGTTCATCCCTATCAATAATTAGAACACTGAGTACATTTTTAAGGAAAAATGCAATCTTTAGGGTGTAAAGTTGGTGAAAGGAGAGGCAATAATGCAGATGCTTGAACAAGAAAGAAAGGAGATAATAATGGCTGCAGAGAAAGAAAGCACCAAAAACAAAAAGGCCCCTTTTAAAAAGCTGTAGATATTCCATATGTGATCTGTAACTGTCAAAGTATATGTGATAATTTTATGTAAATGCAATAGAAACTCACATCCATAGCCTGTAGCTGTCATACGTTCTTTGGTTCCCAGGAGGGCAGGCATCCAAATATGTAAATGATGACCATGATGAAAACATGATAAATTTAGAATGTTTACAATTCCTTGACCTTCTTTAAGTTGATTGTTTTCACAATTCTCAAAATAATCGTGAAGCCACATTAATAATTATAAAGTGGTAGGTAGGATGACATCTATTTTCTTAACTTGTCTACAGAGTTCAGATAATATTTTTTTTTCCTATCTAGTAAAGACTTATTAACAATGAAGATATGTAGAAAATAAACATGATGAAAGGGCAACAGCATGTTCCTGTTTACATTCCACAAGTTCTGAAGCTGGAATGAGAAAGGTCCACAACCACTGGACATCAGGAATTTGGTGGAATTAAGAAAATGACTTCCTCTCTTCTACCCATTCTCCTTCCTTTCATTCTTACTCTATGAAAAAAAATTAAAGTGGGTGTGTGGGGACTACAATATATAAGGTATCCTTGATTCAAAGATTAAGAATATATGTTTTCTGTGGCCAATATGCCATAATAGAGAGCAGATTTACTCATCCACCTGAATCATAAAGAGAATAAAAAATATGAAGGAATAGCCCTCATGTCATTGGCTATTAGGTCACGAAAGACATTGCGCCATGAGAGAAAGGCAATACAGAAGACAGCCTAATGAGTGTCCCGATTTATTGCCTAGAGAAAGTTTATAGGCCATGGTTCAGAAAGGTGGAATCCAGGAAGCCTCTGGAAGTCTACTCAAGGTGAAGAGACAGTTGGAAGACCAGGGAAGCCAATGCAGCAAGAGTTCACAAGGAAAAGTACAGGAGAAGAGAAAACTGCAAAGAAAGAAAACTCCAGAGATCTCTAGAGGCTTCACCCAGAGTATTCACTTGAACATAAACCAGTACATGTGTAGTGAGAAAACTACTTAACTCCAGGAAAGAACCATCTGAAAAGATTAGAAGGAACAATGCCTGCGACTTACCCAGGGCCAAGAACAAGCCTGTTCCCAACAGCCAGAGAGATTCTTTCAGTTCTAGCAGAATTTGAGAATTTCTGTCTCTCTTTTTTAAATTAAGGTAAGATTGATGTATAACACTATACAAATTTCAGGTGTATATCATTATATTTTGACTGCTGTATAGACTACCTCGTGTTCATTACCAAAAGCATAGTTGCGATTTGCACTGTACACATGTGCCCTTTTACCCCTTTTACCCTTCACCCACCCCCCTTCCTCTCTGGTAACCAGCAATCTATTCTCTATGCCTATGTTTTGTTTGTTGTTTGTTTGTTTATTTTCCATATATCAGTGAAAAAACACTAATTTGAAAAGATTTATGCACTCCTATGTTCACTGCAGCATTATTCACAGTAGCCAAGATTTGGAAACAACTTAAGTGCCCAGCAACAGATGAACGGTTCAAGATGATGTGGTATATACACATAATGGAATACTACTAAGCCAAAAAAAGAAGAAATCTTGCCATTTACAACAACATGGACGGACCTTGAGGGTATTATGCTAAGTGAAATAAGTCAGATGGAGAAAGAATTTTCTCTCTCAATGACCAGTTAACTGAGTATAATCTACTTGGATTACCTTTTAGTTTGGGCATTGTTTTGCTGTCTTTTTTCACTGAATGTAGCTGTGGAGAGTTAGAAGTAATGCCATTCTCTATCCTGTGGATGCCTGTCGAGGCATTTTCTACATAACATTTTCCAATTCTGTTTATCAATTACTTTGTAAAATTTAACCAAGTTATATATTTAATTTGAGAATTCTATTTAAGTCCTTACATGTTGTATGTTCTTTTGTTTTCTGTTTTAGATGGTTTGCTTCTATTATGCATAAATAATTGTATTGTCTATGTAATTTATTATACTGGAAATTGTTGATCTCTTCTTCCTATCTATACATTTCATTTCTCCAATTTCTTAGTCTCTTTTCTAATTTTTCCTCCATATTAGCTATAATAATATAAAGATCCCCCTCCACGCCTTTGATTAGACTTTTATAAGTGACTTCTGTGTTTCTTGTGGTTTCCAATTGTACTGATATCTCTGTTTTTTATCTCATTTGGCTGCTTCATCTTCACATCTTTGATATCTTGAGCTCATGTCAGCCTAAGTTTCTAATGTTGTCAAAGGAGACACTAAAGGGAATTTTTCTGTCACTTGTCTCTTCAAAAAATATATTCTTGGGGCCGCCTGGTGGCGCAGCGGTTTAGTTCGCGCTTGGCAGCCCAGGGTTCGCGAGTTCGGATCCCGGGCGCCCGCCGACGCACTGCCTGTCAGCCCTGCCGTGGCGGCGTCCCATATAAAGTGGAGGAAGATGGGCACGGATGTTAGCCCAGGGCCAGTCTTCCTCAGCAAAAAGGGGAGGATTGGCAACAGATGTTAGCTCAGGGCTGGTCTTCCCCACACAAAAAAATATATATATATATTCTTAGTCCTATTTAAAAAAAATTTACCCACTTCTCTTCTGTAGTAAGTTTCTATAGTTGCCGCATTATTACTTTCCAGTCTATTCATGTTCAATCCAGGAATTTTAATAGAACATTCCCAGATATACTGTTTATTTTAGGATAGTATAGATGCATTAACATTTCCTATGTGTGACTACTTTATTTACCTGCCGTCAGAGCTATACACTTTGGGGAACAGTGTTAATTTTAACTTTCCTCTTGCCTGGAAGTGAGAATGAGATTGGGAAGAAACCATTGGGAGGTACCTACAGGTCTTGTTTGCAAATGTGGCTCTATTTTCTCTTTTAAACAATTTGTTAAATCTCCTATACGGGAGTGATCACCAGGCAAACTTATCTTATTTCCTTGGCTCTTCACTTACTTTCACAACTCAACACAGTGCTCTATAAGGCGAAGATGTCACCTTATACTTTTATAAGATATAAAGGTCTTTCTGCTTTTGTTGACTTTAGATATAAATTTAGTTTATATAACCAAAGGAAAAACCAAAGTCTCAAAACTTAAATTTATAAATAAATATATGTTATTCCTAACATTTGGCAATATAGAGGAGGATAAAATATTTGAAGCCAAATAATATAGTACAGATTGGACACACTTGCCTCTAGGAAAACCTTCATAAAAGTGGATAACTACATAAGATGGTTAATGCATGAAAATGGAAAAGAGTGAATGATACATTTTCCATTATCAGGAACCCATGTAAATATAATTAAGCACTTCGTTGACATGAGTGTCAATGCATTTGTGTCTTCCCTTTGGGTTTTAACAGGGAGCTGGTGCTGTGAACCATATGTACATATTTATAAATAGCAAACATTAACTCACTTGCAGAAAGTATCACCATAATGTTAAGTATAATTTTTATTAGTTCAGGCTCATTATCTTAACAGTTTTGCAGAGAACAATATTCTCCATGAGATGCTATAAGCCTACATCCTGTTAAAATCAAAACATTGACATATTGGCTAAGCAATATTACTCCAGATATTTCTGTTTATCTTTCCCACTGAGAATCACACACTCAGAAATTCTGTGTATAGTGGACACTGTTAAGAGTTTAGCTGAGCTACTCTGTGGTATTGCTGCCTCAGCTTCCATTTTGTTTGGCCAAGTGACCTGCAGTTTCCTTAAACTGACACCAGCCCCTCATGCAAGTGCACGCCCTAGTAACAGCTCTCAGAGTCACAGGCAAACGTAAGTTCCTGATATGACTTCCCCAAGCCCTTGTGACCACAGTCTCTCCTGCCTCCCAGCACCATCCACTTGTGCAGCCCTTGTGATAAGACTTCTGTGTAGCTTGTCAAACCCTGCTCTTTGGGGTTTTTTGACCAATCCAGTCTTAGCCCAACCTCAAATCACTCCACTCACATACCCTAATAAGGGAATGTGCTTCTCTCTTTGCACACTGCCCTGACCTTCCCTTGTGGGCCCCCGAGGCATGCCGGGTACTTCCTCCAGGACCTGTGAGTAATCAACTTCTCTATTTCAGTTTGTCTTGTGGTCTGTTGTTGAACCATGGTTCACCATCCGGCACCTTGTGCTCCACTGAACAAGTGTTAATTTGACTGGTTAAAGTAGATTCATAACAAACATGTAGTAGTCAAATAGAGAAAATGTTCTTTATTCTCTACATTTACTAATAGATTTAGTATGTGAGAAACATGAGTAAATATGTATATTTCTTGTTACCAAAGTAAATTGTCTGAAAACATTACACCACTAAACTTCAGTGTTCCTTTTTTTGAAGTTATCTGCAACCTTTTTTTTAATTTGAGAGCATCATTCATTTTAAAAGCATTCTTTAAGAGATATATATATATATAAAATACTGCATATTGGAAGATAAAAATGAAAATATGATCATACTAATTTGTGTGAATTTGCAATCTAATTGAGGAAAATAAACTAGGCACTCTGAAGAGTTAAAGTTAATAAAGTAAAAAGTATAATAAAATAAATTTAGGGTATAAGTAGTTATGAGGGTCAGAGAGGAAATATTATGTCTGGGAAAAAGAATGATAATCAGTTGTAAATATCTTAATAGAGTTGGCAGTGCTTAAGTTGAAGACAAAAATATGAATAGGATGTGGTTAAACAAGTAAGGAGTAAGAAAGAAAAAGCAGCTTCTGATATCTGGCAACTGGTCTGACCCTAAGGCCTGGACCTTGGTGGTGTTAGGAGGTACCTGGCACTCACAGCTGGCTTTGGCGTTCTCTTGTTGAATGTAGATAATGTCACAGAATGTCACTATAAGACAAATTCACAGTGTGCACCATGATGAAGGGAGACCAAAGCTAAGACCCCACACAAAAAAAGGTCACCTCTCAGACACCACAGATAGCAAACGTTCCCCTGTCCCAGCTGACACCTGCATCTTTTCAATTAAAACTTCGATCTCATTTTTTTCTCTCCTTTTAGGTTAAATGGCTTAAAATGCACAATCTTATTCTTACCTGCATTTCCAGATAGCACAATTTCAGAGCAAATCCTGTTTCCATGAACCAGCCTCCAAATCACCTAGCACCAGCCCAAATTCTATAGTAAGTTTTTCCAACACTTTAGTACGCCCCCCATTACCTGTGGTGCGTGTGCTGTCTTGTAAGGAGCTACTACAGTAGTCCCTCCCTATCTGTGGTTTCGCTTTTTGTCATTTCAGTTACCCACAGTCAACTGTAGTCCGAAAATATTAAAAGGAAAATTCCAGAAATAAAAAATTCATAAGTTTTAAATTGGGTGCTGTTCTGAGTAGTGTGATGAAAGCTTGCGCCATCCTGCTCCATCCCGCCCTGCAGGTGAATCGTCCCTTTTCCAGAGTATCCAGGCTGTATATGGACCCACCCCTTAGTCCCTTAGTAGCCATCTCCATCTCTGTCAGATCGACTGTTGCAGTATCACAGTGCTAATGTGCAAGTCACCCTTATTTTATTTAATAATGGCCCCAAGGCCCAAGAGTACTGATGCTGGCAATTCAGATACACCAAAGACAAGCCATCAAGTGCTTCCTTTAAGTGAAAAGGTGAGTGTTCTCAACTTAATAAGGAAAGGAAATAAATTGTATGCTGAAGTTGTTAAGATCTATGGTAACTTTTATCATATTATTTTGTTATAGTTGTTCTATTTTATTGGTAGCTATTGTTTTTTATCTCTTACTTTGCCTGATTTATAAGTTAAACTTTATCACAGGTAGGTATAGATAGGAAAAAACAATGTATATAGAGTTCGGTACTATCTGCCGTTTCAGGTATCCAGTAGAAGTCTTAGAATGTATCCCCTGTGTATAAGGGGAGATTACTGTACACTCAACTTTGTTTCACTACAGGTGTG
The DNA here is from genome assembly GCA_031878705.1 of Tapirus indicus. Classification (NCBI taxonomy): domain Eukaryota; kingdom Metazoa; phylum Chordata; class Mammalia; order Perissodactyla; family Tapiridae; genus Tapirus; species Tapirus indicus. The sequence goes on from CM062936.1 coordinate 20,762,712, forward strand.
TTTCCAATGTTCTTTTGGCTAGAAGGCACTGGCAGTATCTGGGTAATATTACAACGGGCTCCATACGGGTTGTATGTTGACTCCATGAAGAGCACGGTATCGCCAACTACATCACTAAAGATCCTAAAAGTAAAGGGATGGGAGAATTAAAGATTAGAAAGAGTTAATAAAAGGATCATTTACTAATGCATGGGAAGGGTAAAGGGAACAGACCAGGGATTGTGAGGCACCCAAGAACAGTGGCAGCAGGAAGTGCAGAGGAAGTTATTTCTGGCACCTAGTGCCAAGGATACAGGAACTGCCCTTCCAAAGCTGTGGTCCTCGGGCAAAGAAATACAGCCATTGCCAAGACATTGTTAGATGATAATGGAGAAGGGTAAAAGACTTTCTTCTCCTCACACCCTATAATCAACTGTCAGTACCTTATTTGACCAATCCCAACTGGAAGACAAAGGCAAGAGATTGTGGATGATTCAGTATGTAAATCATTAACTATCTGGGATACATACAAGTTTGGACAAGGTAAAGACTGTGGAGATTGGATCTGGAGGATAAATGGAGACTAGCCAGTAGACTAATTATAAGTGGCTTAAACAAAAGTGGTTAATTTTTTTCACCTATGTATAATTTCATGATAAATTCCAGCAGCAAGCCTGGTTTCACAGGTTGGCAACCTGTGTAGTCACAGAAGGCACCACACTCTGAAGAGCACTGGGCTTAATGCCATGTGTCACATCTTGCAATTCTCAATAATTTTTTCTTAGAATTTATGTTTTGGAGATGAAGTCTTGTGGAGCAATGGAGCAGGCAAGTGAAGATACATACAATATATATGTCTGCTGTCCTTGCCACACATTCACATAGACATTTGTGGTGCCCCCATAAACACACAATTCCAGTGGATCCACGATGCATGGAAATCAGTGAGACCCAAGGGAAGCATAAGGTAGGATGTTATGTCTACAATTATGTATGGGTACTGTAAGCCCCCAGAGGACACACTTTCTGTTCAAGCAAGAACTTGCTTCAAAAGTGAAAGGAAGGCAATGGCATTCTAAGAAACATATACACCCAAGGAAACCTATCATATCTTCTCTTACTCATGTTATTTCCATGTGCTAGCCAACTATGCACACTGAAAATGATGACATAGAAAGAGAAAGACAGGGTGACCCATAGTTCTTTTTCCTTTCAGTCCTTTCTTAGTCATTAGTAAGATTAAGGGAGAGAGTATTGGTAAAATTGGCACATATCAAGAAGTGAAATAAAAACAGTTGAGTTAGTTTTGTGCAATGTTTTCACTGTTTCGATAAGAAAAAACAACATATCATGCACATATCAGCTACACAGTATGAATTGTGTAATTTCAATGATTCTGCATACACGTTAAATGCTCTTATATTTGCAATTAAAACTGCAAAGGTACAATATAAGGATACATGCGAACATTTTAAAATTATACTTTTCTTACTTAGAATTACATTTAATAGCAAATAGAAAACATCGTGACAAGTTCAGAGAGAGACCGTGGAAAAAAGGGAAGAGCTGTACATTTCATTATATTTAACAACCTTTTTTTTTCCTATTTTATGAAGAATGGATCCAAAATTTTTATTTATTTATTTTTATTTTGCACTGGGCCTCCAAAATTTATTTAGCCAGCTGTTTCAGCAGCTATAAAAATATACGATATCTAAGTCAGCTTTCTTGTGAATTGTGGGGCCTCCCTTTCTCCCATGTTCCTAACATGGCCATGGAAGCTTCAAGAATATGTTCTCATTCACTATTGATGAAACACAGGAAAAGAATTCTATTTTCTTCACATATAACTTTCTTTTTATCAAGAAGAAAATTCAACCAGATGTCCCCCAGTTACTCACCCCCTTGTTCCTAGAAGGTGATTCATGTTTTAGTGAAAAAGAAGACAATAGTTTGAGGGTCTGGCATTGTTCATTTCTATAGAGGGAGACGCTGAGAGCAAGAAAAGTCAAGGTTACATTATTTTGAGACTATCAACAATGTGTGCCACAGCTATGAATACGCGTTAACTTAACACAGACTAAAGTAGCAAGTTGGTTGGCAACGGTGTTCACACTTTCTTTCAATTTACTTTTGTTCTTTGCCAATTGTTAACCAGTATCCCTAGATTTAACTATTTACTTTACTTTTTTTTTTTTGGTGAGAAAGATTAGCCCTGAGCTAATGTTTGTTGCCAATCCTCATCTTTTTGCTGAGGAAGGTTGGCCCTGTGCTAACATCTGTGCCCATCTTCCTCATGTGGGATGCCTGCCACAGCATGGCTTGATAAGTGGCACATATGTCCACACCTGAGATCTGAACCTGTGCACCCCGGGCCACCAAAATGGAGCACGCGAACCCAACCACTACAGCACCAGGCCGGCCCCTCAGATTTACATATTTTTAAATCATTGTTAAATGGTTTCCATAGCAGTAAATAAAAAAGAACTGTATTCATCAAATTTACAAATACATGCAATGCATAAAGAGCACAACCTTCCTAAAAGTGCAGTCTTTTGTATGGCTTTTAGTTTTTATAATTTTCTAAATATTTTAATTATTCATTATCCGATATTATAAAAATACATCTTTTTTGGTTCACATTGATATGATACCAATAAACAAAGCAAATGAGATCTTTATTTTCCCTTCTAATGCCTTCATCAAATTAAATATATAATGTTCTACCTTAAATTGAAATATAATAGAGGGCATTGTGCGTGTGTGTATGGTATATTTTGAGACAAGTGCTAGATAAGTTCAATTGCCTCATATTTTAAATAATGGTCAGATACTGCCATCTTCTGTTTACTAAATAAAAGAAAATCACACACACACACACACACACACTTACACAGGTACTGAGGGAGAAATTCAGAATTTTGCTATTTTGATGTTGACTACTATGTTGACTTCTTTTGAGCTTTCAATTTTTCAGAGGCAGAAATGTGAAATTAATTCAAATTGGTATCTTACTCCTAAGACACAGATTTCACTTACAACAATATAAAAATATTGATTATGTAGACATGATGTTTGATATTAGTATTAAGGATGAAGACTTTTTTTTCTGACAGGAAATGTAAAGATATGAATGTGTCCCTTGAAAATATTTTGTCTGGTTACTCATGTGTCTTACACGTATATGGAAGCACTTAATCTCAGTAACACATTTCACGTCACTCAAAAGTGATCACCCTTGACTTTCTGTCACTATTGCTTGGAATTCTTTCTAGCCTTCCTCTAGTTTACCAGATTTTGCTGCTTGTATCTTCTAGAAAGTCACAGGCCTTGGATGCAGTAGAGCTTTCATTGCTAAATGCCAATCCTTTGGTGAATCTTTTCTTCAGAACGCCATCATATTCCCCACTCTGACAGTTTGTGAATCTACGGGCTACTTTTCTTCTCATTCCCAATCTTTGATATCACCATATATGTTTAATTGAAAAAAAATCAAGGCCATCTCTCTATTTTATTGGCTGCCCCAAATTTCTCCTCCAACTATTCTCTATTTTCTATTGTTCATGTTTATTGAAAAATAAGACAAATATTCATTCCAGATTATAAAGGTAATAACCTTGAGATTACTAGAATGTTCTAGACAGAATTATCTTTAAAAATGAGTTTTTGGGAGAAAATGGTAACTAAAGAAAATAAAACAACTCTTTAAAATTTAACTTAGCTGGTGGTTTAGTTACAAGAATAAGAATTTCTAAGAATGTCATGGACATCATGCCTCAGGACATGTTAGGTGGCAAAAGGCTAACACAAGTCCATTTTTCCTAAAAGCTGAGCTCACAAAAGCAGTTGAGTTCTTGGTCTTGGATGTATGTACACTAGAACAGAGAAGCAGCTAGTCCTTTGAAACCTTACATTTGGAAAAAAGCCCTACCACCTTGCTGTTAATCTCAAACACCATTTTATTAAAGTTGAATGTGTCCTCGTTGAATTGAAAACCTGTAAGACAGGTAAATTCACCACCTGAAGCACACTTCATGTGTGCTAGGGAATTTCTGTACAGTTGTGAAAAGCACTCATTCCCTTAACACACTGTTTGCTGTCCTGAAGATTTAAAAGGAATTGTCTCTATGGAACCATTAGGGCTTGACTTAAAAACGCTTTAAAGTTGCTTCCTATGCAATTATAGAACAAATAATTCATGAGCTTTCTCATGAATTAACAATGCAGTAATAAAAATTGATTAGCTCTAATTTGATCATTAGCCATACAAAGCCTCATGTTTTCCATATTGTCACTATGGCTGGTCTGTCAACTTTCATAGACATATAATTAGAGCCTTTGAATATACTGCATGATTTGTTCATCATTCTTCAGAACCACTTTTCAAATAATTTGCACCAATCCAATACTCTTGTTTCTTTTCTGTCCACTTCTTATCTTCCTGAAAATATATGTTCGTCCATCAATGTGATTTCATTTAGATTGTTTTCCTTTCAAATTACCATGAATCATGAAATATAATTCTTTATTTTATTGGTTTTAACCTACCTCCTACAGACTTTTATAATGTTTTTCCCGTGATTCAAATCTATTTAAAGTTAAATTTCTTATTGCCTAGCTCTTTGCTAAGTGTTAAAGAAAGATCAGGGGGCAAGATTAACAAAGATTTTGCCCCCAGCAATTTTCCTCATTTTCCCTCAAAGTACATAATCATTGTTTTATTTTCTTGCTCTAATTTATTCTTTTCTTTCTTTTTTCACTGATAAATTTTGTTCCTCATGGTAATTGTATTCACTTATCAAATTTTGTTTTGTTATTTTGACCTTTCTGACTGTATTTCTCCTTTGGTGGTTGTATTTATTCTTCAATCTTCAATAAACATATCTCTGTATGGTGTTGCAAAATCTACACATCATGACATTTAATTTCACACTTATAAATACTGACCACCACCACCAATAACAACAAAAAACCAACCAATCAACAAACAAAACAGCATCAACATCATCAGAATAAGATAGATACATTCTGTCCAAGTTATGGCCCCAACCCAATATATCACTATTATCAATTTCTGCACACTGTGCTCCTGCCAATCTGGGTTACTTGGTATTATTTATATTCTATATTTCTAATCCTTCTTCTCCCTACACTTAGATGTCATTTCAAATAAATTTATCTTCTTGAATCCCCAAACCTAATATTCTTGCTTTTCCTTTTTTTCCCCTTTGCTTCTTTTTTCTTTTATTCTCATTTTTCCTTCCTTTTTTCCCATCCTTCTTTAATTTATTCATTAAATATTGACAGATCACTTTTACTACCTATTCTAAGTGTAGAAGACACAGCAATAAATGATGAAAACAGAATGTTTCTGCCAGCATAATTGTGGGGAAGACATGTAGTTAAAAATACACTCATAAATATATTTTGAAAAATACTCTGGTGAAAATAAAGCAGGGTAGGATCTATAAGCACTGGGGAGCAAGGAGATGTTTTCTTTTCGTAAAGGGTGATCAAGATTTCACTAACTGAAAATGTAAAATGTAAACATAGACTTAAAAGAAGTGAGCACCCATGACTTAGATATCAGAGCAAGTGTATTCCAGACAGAGGAAATCGTCAGGAAAAAAATTATTGAAATGGGAATAGGATTGCTCAAGGCCAATGGTGATAGAAGAAATAAACTCAGAAGTAGCAAATAAGGAAGTTACTATAATAATACAGGTAAAAAATGATAGTGAATTGGATCAAGATGATAGTGGTGATCTTGCTAAGAAATGGTTGAATTTCAGATATATTTTGAAGTCTAAGAGAATAACTATCATATTTCTATAATATATTTATAAATTTATAACATAAAAATTTATATTTCTATGTGTATATATCCCAGCAGTTATCAGTTAAAATGCATATAGCACACAATCTTTACCTCATTTATGGCAATTATTATTATTAATAGAGTATAGTTATGTTCTTCATTCACATAGAGTAAAGCCTGAAAGAAGACCTGCAAAAATTAAATGATGAATAGATGTTGATGAATAAAGAACTAAATGATGAATTAAATAAGTACAATGATATATTATTTTAAAATAATACTTTCTGGTTAAATAAGATACAATTTTGTTTAGGAATAGAGATATACATGTTAAAGAATAAAAAGGAAAATATAGGTTAATCTCCAAATTACAAGGCATATGCTTTGATAACTTGGAAGGTCGAACAGTTTTCTCTTTTTCTTTTGTGATTCACACATTCATATTCTTTTCATTTTTCTGTAGAAATGTTCACTTTCTTGCCAACTTTATAGATTTTATTTTTATTAGGAACTGTATTCCTTGATCTTTTTCTTATGCTGCACATATAAAATAAAGTAGGAGATCCAATTTTGTTTTCCTCAAAATATATAATCAGTTGTGCCAGTTTCACTTATTGATTCAAATTACTATATTTAAATATTTTAAGTATCCAAATATATTCAGATATTTTGCTTAAATCTTCATTACGTCTTAACATTTTTTCTTTCTCTTTGTTGTTTAGTACCATACTATTTTAATTGCATTGGATTTTATTGTTTGTAAAACTTAAATCTCATATGACTCCATTTATTATTCATTAATCTTAAAATCTTTTCTGGCCAACTAATTTTCCTACTAAATCATTAATTGTAAATGTTGAAACTTTGATCATTATTCCTTTAAATGCATGAAATCGTGTGGTAAAGATGAAGATTCACTGGAGTTTTGAAAGACTCTATCCAGTCTCCCACATTTGGGGTAAGGAAAAAAAAGTACCTTGAGCTACTATTATTAATATAAAATAAGCATAATACTCAGGTGTGGCAGGAACAAAAAGTAAAGATGTATCAGATAGGATATGTCAGTGAGCTATAAAAGAATACTAAAGTATACAATGGCTTAAACAAATAGTTTATTTCTCTCTCTGGTATGTGTCCTGGGGGCTTGTCCAAAATTTGAAAGAGAACTTCTCAGGATCATGGAACTAGGGCTTTTCTCTCTCGTTGCCCTGTGATACCAAACAGATAATCCCAAATGCTTTTCTTGCTCCCACTGTCATAACAGCGCTATAGTCGCTGAAGGAAATGGCACACTTTGTCCTTTTTAAGGCCATGATGTGGACTGTACATATTGCTTCTACTGTGATTTACGAAGGCAGAACCTAGATCTATGGCAATACCTGCATAGGAGGCTGAAAAAAGTTGCTTTAATTAGGTGCCCATGGGCCCATCAGAAACTTACGTAAGTATAGAAAATGGGGATACCAAATATTGCTTGACGATTACCGGTTCCTGCCACAGTACAGAACTAGTATGATTTTCTAGTAATAATTTTTTGTAATTAATTGTAATTATATTCTAAACCCATATCTACTTAGGGGAGTATGTTTGCTTAGAACTTTGATTTGAATACCACATTTTGTATACAATCATGTGCCATATAACAATGTTTTGATCAATGACAGACCCCATATACCATGGTAGTTCCATAAGATTAACATACAGTCTAGGTGTCTAATAGGTTATATCATCTAGATTTGTATAAGTACTGTAGGGGAGGAAGAAATTTTCCCCTATGCTTCTAGGTTCTTCTGGCTGATGTAAGAATTAAATTGACATGAGACAGATTAACAGGAGAAAAATAAAAATTTAATAACAGGTATACATGGGAGAAACCCAGGAAAACTGAGTAACCCACCAAAATGGCCAAAGCCACCACCTTAAATGTTGGGGGTGGGGAGAATCAGGGACTTCAAAGGGAAGGTAGGTAATTCATAGATAGGTAAAAAGGAGCAAACGTTTGAAAAATAAGTGTTTGGCCACACAGAAACAGAAGAACACAGAAGGGAGCCCAACAAACAGGCTTTTCTAGGTTCTACCTGTCTACGTCCTAGTTCATGTTATGCTAAGGTGACAGCTCGCTTCTTGAGACCGTTTTTTTTAATCTTAATTCTTTTAGGCAGTTTAGCAGGAGGTAAGAAGAAGAACTTTCTGAGTCTTTTGCTTCTTAAAAATAATCAGCCAAAAATAATCCTCATGTTGAAGTGACGTCTTTAGGGGTGGCAAATTTTGTTCCCCTTCAGTACACTCGGATGTTTGAACAAGGACGGAATCATCTAATGACTCATTTTTCAGAACACATCCCCATGGTTAAGTGATGTGTGACTGTATTCACAATTAAAGAATGTGAGTTGTAGTAGTTTTTATTGGTGATATTTGTTTCTTATTTGTATGTGAAAATTTACTCAGGTTCTATTTATGCCCTCAAGTGTACCAAATGTCTGTGTACCATGGGGGTTTGAATGGAAGGTATATTGTCTCTTTATGGAAAACATGGTTCACATGTAATTATTAAACACAACATCCAATACATATGATTGAATATATCAAATATTGATATTTGTGCTTGGAACATATTGGATACTATATTGGTTGAAATATTTTATTTTTTGAAAATCATTTTGTCATTAAGCTATTAATATGAAAATTTTATTCCTATCTCTATCATCATAAACTAAGAGCAAATTAATTAGTAATTATATTTTACTTTATAAAATACTAATTTGCACAGAAATTCCATAAATATATTTTTCAATGAATATTATCAATATTTTAACAGTTAAATCAAGTTCTGCCCCCAAGATCTTGACATCCAAAACTTAATGTTTTTGTTCATACCTTTCAAAACATATTTCAATGTCATAACATGAAAGAAAAAAATCCTCTATGATTCTATCTCTTTATTGTGCATGGTGAAAGATAATTCAAATCCTGCATTTATCACATGTGTATCTGAAAACAATAAAGGATGAATGAGATATGATGCAAAGCCCTTACAAAATCGTTCAAAAATATTTATTCAAACACACCAGTGAGCTTTTTAAGAGAATACTTTCTATGTAATAATTAAAGTAACTAACTTTATAATTAGGGTTGCTCAGCTTATTTGTTTCCTGAGTTCTTTATTTCCAGTTAAATACTTCAGAGGTAGGTCATATGATTCAGTGACCTTTAAAGTAAAATTGAAATATTTGATTTTACAACTTTTCTTTACTTCTCTCTCCCTCACTGCATGTAGTCTATAAACCCTAGTGGAATTAATTGCCTAATTACAGGGAATAAAAAGGAATGCTTTTTGAAAGATTTAAAATTTGTTATTTCCTGCAATAGAGATTTCACCTGACCGCCTGACCTACACAATTTGCACCCATTAAAGAAAGAAAATAAGCATCTACTTGGGAACATAATTTTGACCTGATAATGAGTGAGCACAAATGCTCCATAATTTTAAGTCATTTTATATTCTAAGAACTAAGTCTGGAGCCATTGTAGTGGTTAATCCTTATCCGTAACCATTTTTCCTCTTGCAAATAAGCTCCACCTTTATTGTTTTAATTGTTTTCTTGGTACAACTTCAGTATGTAATGAAAATTAGGCAATAAGAAAAGTATTAACAGTAGCTGGATCTATAGCACTCTAGAGACAATTTTCCAGCCACAGGTTTTGATGAATTTTATGAACAAGACTTACAAAGTAAGTCCATGTAAATATGCCTGGCAGAGATACATATTCCCTCGATGAAGACCTATGTTTTAACACAGGCTTCATATCTGCTTTATCTCTGGGCTAATCCTGCTGTCTTCTGGTGCCTATAGGTTCAGAGCGTGCGCAGTACAGTCGTGTTACTTGTACGTACGTACATGTGCAAGCAGGATCACGAGCCAAAGGATGTAGAGGCAGATATGGGAGCCTATTTAAGCTCTCTCATGTGATATCACAGGAAACCTGAGAAAAGGTGGTCACTTTCATCTGGAGTATTCATAGAAGACTTTCCAGAAGAAATAAATTCTGAAGATTTTAAAAGGAAAAGTAATACTCATGAGTGCAAGTGAGGAAGCAGTCAAGTTCAAACCAAACACTGTGACCAGTGAAGTTTCCCGATATGGTAAGAAAAACATTCTTCATGTGAAAAAAATTAGTGTAAATAAAACGAGTTTGGACTATATTTTAAACGATTTGCTATTTCCTCAGATAAGCATCATTCTTTTTTGGCCCTCTCCCTTCCTTATTCATGGAAGAAGCCTATTCTATGCTTATTGTCACAAAGGAGGACTCACTAGAAAGGGAAGCAGAGATGAAAGGAAATCTCTTCCTAGATGTTTGTGTTCCAAAAGTAGATGGCATTCAAGGAAATAAAGAAAATCAAAATGTTTGCTGTCAGTGGATTTGATGAAGTTAGGAGTTCTCCCTCACCCATTAAGAGAAAGGCAAAAAAGATTTTCTGTCCTCAAGTAGGAGGAGATGAAGGAAAGTAAGCCATGACATTCTAAATACCATTGAGTCTAAAATTCAGGGAACTTATGTGGTTTTCTTGACCCTGGTTCCAGGACAGCAGCAATACCCCAATGAGTTTTGTGCACTGGAGAGAAGAGTTGAACCCTGAGTGTGTATGGGAAGAGGCCCACAGGGAAAGATTGCATAGTGAATCTAAGCAGGCTCATCTTCAAACCAACCTCACAGATTCTCACATCCTAGCATGCCGCTCAATCTATGATTCATTTGCATCAAAATATGGGGCATAGGATGACAATAGGACAGGATGGATTATGTGCATGTGAACAAGGGATATTTTGGCAGCAGTCTAGATGAGTTAAAATCTGAGAATCATAGAAATGTCTGTGTTGACAGATGCCATCGAGTACTACATCCATCCCCACTCCTGCACTCGTGCCTCAGTGATTTATTAAGGACCCAGAACTAAACAAATCTGGAGAGGGTGCTGGGATTGGGAAGTCCCAAACTGATTCAGATTGTTTCCACTCTCTGATGGAATACAAATTGAATGTGAAATATTGAAATATAAATGATATTGAATTTTTGAAAGAAAATGGTGAAAGGGAAATGTATTCCTTATAATATGAAACATTTATTTCATACTTAACTTGTCAATGAATATCCATACATAGAACATTGAGGAGAGATGAGATTGGAAAGTAAAGGGGAAGCCATGTTGCAGAAACCCATGGAAGTCAGACTACAGAGTTTAGGCTTTATTCCCCAGAGAGGACTGTGTTTTTTCCTTACTGTATTAAAAGCAATATTTAAAGACAGTTAATCTGGTAGTAAAAATGGTAGGAATTTGGCAGGTAGAAATCAGAGGGAGAAGTAGAATTTGAAAAATAAAGTTTATAGATTGGTACAATTTTGAGATGTGAAGGGTCTAATATAACATGATAGCAGCATGTGATACAAGGGAACAACTACATATTAAAAAAAAATCCTTAAATGAAATTTGGGATTTGGTGATTGATCAGCTCTAGTGGCCGTGGAGAGGAAGAGAATTAAGTGCACTTGAAGTTTGCAGCTATGGTGATTGGAGAACCACAGAGCCACCGAATTACAGAGTTAAATTAAGAGAATTTTGTTGAGAAGAAAAGATGCAGTTTAAGTCATGGTATTTCACGTTAGTAAGACAATCCTAATAATAGATGGAAACGTGCCAATGGTGCAAAGAGGATAGCTGATAGCTTAAAACTAGTGATGGGTTAAGAAATATCTATATGTGCATTTCAAATGGATCAGAATGCTTTAAAAATGAAAGTGTGTTAGAAGACTATAACAGGCAGAAGATTGAGGCAAATACCAATGGGAAGGAAAAAAAGAAGAGAAAGAAATTAGAAAAGAAGCACAAAAGAGAGGGGCCATAGTTCAAAAAATGTGCTAACAGATCCTAAATGGAGAGCAAAAAGTCGGGCACAAGGAAGTTATATATCAGAGATCATTAACATTAGTATTACATAAGTGTTTTAAATTATTTTCTCATTGTAAGAAATGGTGCATTTTAATTTAAAGTAAGCAGAATACTACCAAAGTTGTGAGATCTGAAAAAAGAATATTCTGTAACAGAATATAGTAAAAATATTAAGAGAAGAGCGTGGCAATCAGAAATTCAGCAAGAAATAAATTTAGGCACTGGCACTTTTTTTCATTTTTTGTGCCTTTTCCACTCACATTTTTTTAGTTATAAAGACAGTCTTTCCATGACTGTTTTCCTGTTGTATCAGTTTATGGCCATTAAAGCAATCAATTACACGTATTGGCTGCCTTTTACTCTGCCTTCTACTCTGTCTTAATTTCTGCAAATAATATGTAAGTGTAAGAATTGAAATGGCATGAGGTTTGAAAATGCTTAATGCTCAGCATCTCAACCATGGTTTCTGAAGAAATGTTTCCAAATAAAACCAAATTAGAAATACAAAGTATTGATACACAACTTTAAATAATTTCCCAGTTTTTGTGGGAGGATAGAGGCCTAACTTAGGAAGGCACTTCACTCCAAGTTGCAAAACTACTTCTTTTTGTCATAAAGATATGAAAAGTTTATTTTCTCTTCAAATTAAAAAAAAAAATCTAACACAGATGGTCACCCCAATCACCTAGTGAATTTTGGATGCACTGCATGTGACAAATGGTGCTGTCAAGTCCTCTAACTTGAGGATTACTTATGGTTTATCTTGAGAACATGTATGGGATGGGTTGTATCTGCTTCGCTATCTAAGACGGTGAGATTTCTCTCTGTAATTTCTTGGCAGTTTGCCTGATTACATCACATTTTGGTTGGACACTTGTTCAATAATAAAATAGTTTTCTTCCTCTTCTACCTTTGTGGAGAGGTCTTCTGCGTTGAGGGGGGAGATTTTGTTTTTAATTATATTTTCCAAATAACATATATCATATATATTTTCTTTTCTTCTGTGGGTAGGTACTTGGAGTTGCACAGTTATAGTCTTCAAATAATCTGCAAGAGAGGGATGGAGAAAGGGAGTATTATAGTTCAAAACATTTATCTGACCCCAAATTGTCATTGTTTCTCACTTCAAATTATGATCAGGTTACAATTTGGTGTCTTTCTTATGTGCAGTGGAGATGTAGGGAAGATCTCTCATAAATGTAATTAAATTATTAATTTAATAATTTAATTAAGATCACAACACTCATCTCTTCTGACATTTCCATTCTATTATTTCTACTCAGTCTCCCAATTTCTGTCTACAGTTTGTGTTTGCTAGTATTTAGCAGCTTCAATGATTTTCATTAGTGCCAAACTTTTAGGGTTAAAAAACATCAACAACAACTTAATGTATGTAGTTTTAAAAAGCTAACCTAATTAATTATGTACCCACAGACATTCACACATGCACATTCTCTCATACTATTTTTAAGAGCTCTCTAAGGAACTGAAATAGTATTTTTCTACTCCTTTGTCTTCTGATGCAGTCTTTACCATGCTTGTAAACTTTTTGGAATTATTAGAGATTCTCCATAAAGAAGGTATATGAGATTCTATTACATTTACTCATGTCCCTAGTGCAAGAGTTGAGTATCTGATGGTGCTACCTGATGCTTCTGACAAAGGGGAGCTCAACAGACCCTTAGTCTTTCTTAATTATGACAGTTTTAGGTCTCCTGTTTTTCTATGTATGTAAGCATTTAACTATTATATAATTTCTAGAGGCTACTTAATAAATCCAGAAATAATGTACACTATTTAATATTAATAATGATGCAATACTATTCTCCCAAGTTTTGAATGCTTGCTATTTACCCAGCACTAAAATAAGCACTTTATCTACATTATTTTACATAATCTGCACAACCTTCACGGTCCGATGAGCAGTGTATCATTATGACTGTTTAGAAATATTAGAAGCTGTGATTCAGAGTCAAGTGTCAGAGCCAAGGGTTTCTGCAGCCTGACTGCAAAGCCTGCGCCTTTAACCACTATGCTTTAATGAAAATACTTGTGAATAAACGTCAGTGCGTGGGGTTAACAAACCAGGTCCAGCCTTTGGCATTGCTATGTCTCAATGCTTATGTCTCCCCCAAAATTCATATGTTGAAATCCTAACCCCCAAAGGTGATGGAATTATTAGGTGGAGGCTTTGGGAGGTGCTTATGTCATGAGGGTGGAGCTCTCATGAATAGAATTAGTGCCCTATAAAAGAGACTCTGGAGAGATCCCAGGCCCCTTCCACCTTGTGAGGACAAGAGAAGTCTGCAATCCAGAAGAGAGCTCTCACAGATGCGCCCACACCCTGATCTTGGACTTCCACCCTCCAGAACTGTGAAAAATGCTTGTTGTTTATAAGCCACTCAGTCTATAATATTTTGCTATAACAGCTCGAAAAGACTAAGACAGGCACAGTGTAACACAAATTGGGGTGAATGATAATTTTCTCCTTCAGCAAGGTAGGTCAAAACATCGAGAAGCGTACAGCCATATAGTTAATTTCAGTTATAGGAGACAACTGCAGGAAAATTATGGTAAAGGCATAAGGATGTTTGAGACTTGGATACAAGGTCCAGTGACATTATGAAAACTGAAAGTGGCAGAGAAGAAGGAAGCCAAGCAAGCTAATTTCATGAGTACATGAGAGATGGCCAATAAGCACAGGGAAGAAGGATGAAGGGATTTGAGCTTTCAGTTTTATGATTGAGGTTTTGAGTCAAAAATAAATCTTTTTGCTTCTATTATTATTCAAATAATCATCCAGATTGCAATCGTTGTATGCATGTTGTGTAAAATGCCACACCATATGTTACCTATTAAATATTTGCTGAAAAATCTGTTCATGTATGCATGTTTTATTCCTAACTCAAAATTATAATCCTCGCAGACACAGAACCTGTAGCTACCAATAAATTACTTGTCTAATTCACATCACAGTTAGGTAGTCTTGAATATACTGACACTTCTAGCAGCGGTTAGAAAAGGTAATACTAAGGTGGTAATATCCTCAAAGTTTCAACAGTAAAAATTTCATTTAAGCTATTTTGTAGAATGAGCAGAATTATTTCTAGGGAAATAATGGGAAAAGAGAGCATTTTCTGTAGAGATCACTCCATGAACCAACGCAGAGATTTAGAGAAGAGTATTGCGATTACAGGAGCTGATGGCAGTGTGGAAATGGGGGAGACGAAGTGGCATGTTGACGTTTTGTAAGAAATTCGCTTAATTAGGTAAGTGTAGACTTATTTAATACCTTAAAATTGTCTAAGACTTTGTGAATATTTCTGCAATGGGGAAGAAATAAAGGAGAATGTAAAACATAAAAACATATATGAAATAGTTTAGTTAGAAACAATAATGGTGCATTTTTAGTGACCAAAACAAATTTTTGTGATTTTGTAAGATATCAACTTGTATGAAGATTATGAAATTTTTCTTCAAATAAATTTCTTGCTGTTATGATTTTCTATACAGCATAAATCTTGTCTAATAATCTCATTCACCATGCAAACAATTATTCTGATGCCACTAGGATCGGCTCACCATTTCACAAGTTTTGTGGGGAAAAACAAGCCAAAGTAATAATCCATGTACTAAATTTTTGTCTGACCATTCACCCTCGAGTTATTGCTTTACGCTACACCAGAGCATGAATAATAATAAAAAAGATTCCTCCAGGAAGATGTCAGAAAACCACAGTTCAAATGTAGTTGACTGAACCTCTTCAATGTGGTTGAAAATAATAATGAAATATCGATCCAACCATCCTATTCTCATTTCCCTGCTTTCTTCCCCTCCGTAGATAAGTGTATTATACATCACCATCAAGGTACTGAATTATTTATGGCATTTCGCAAAATGATTAATAAATAATAGTAATCTCTTGAACTCTGGCCACATGAAACAACACATGCTTTGGTGTGGAGCCATTTTCCTTAGTGTGAATTAGAGCATCTGTATTTGAACCATATCTTTGGGGATCCAACATGACGATATATTCCACCTTGTGTATAAAGTCTAGTTTGTTTTGTGTCCCCATTAGAGAATATGTTTTGTCACCCTTAACCATTTAATCTTTCTAATTCTCAGTATACTCTTCTGAAGAATAATGAACTGCCAGAGGATGGATTTACTCTGAGTAAAATCCACTTGTACATTAAAATGCATACAAGATTAAAATGCTCTCCTCATATGGCGGCACTGATCAGTACGCTACGCAGTACTTGAGGGGAACATTCTGAAGATCTCTGGAATTCTCTCTGGGTAGCTCTCTCCTCTTTGGGACTCCACCCTGTGAAGTCTCCCAGACACTCAATTATACCTCTTCTGGGATTCCATCAGGCTTCACCTCAGTCCTGCCCCCCTCACCCTCACCCACTATCCCCACTCTCACAGGTGCTTCTCCCTCAAGGAACTAAACAGGAAGGATTTGAGAGCTTATTTCATTTGTATTGGGCATCACTGTCATTGTCTGATGTCCAGTATCATCTAAACCATTGGTTCCTGCATTTTGTTTGATTGTTTCAGTTTTGTTTGTTTCTGTCTGGAAAGTAAATCTGATCTCTATCTCTCTGTCTTGACTGGAAACTAAAGTCACTTGCTATGATTTTAATTGGAATTAGGATGGATTAGTTTGGGGAAAATGGATTTATCAATTAGGTTGTGTCTTCCAACGTATGAACATGGTATATTTCTATATTTATTTAGCTCTTCACTAATTTACGATAGCAACTTTTTGTGTTTTTCTAGGTAGACTATGGCACATCATCCATTAGATTTATTCTTAAGTATTTTAAATTGTTGATGCCACAGTGAATTGGTTTTATAAAACAATTTGTTATTGTTCATTGCTATTGTACAAAATGCTATTTTGTATCTTGTGATCTTGCTATATTCTCCCATTAAACTACTTGTTTGTGAGGATTCCTTAGGAGCTTGTGAATAAATAATTATATCTGAGCCAATGAAGATATTTTACCTCCTTCTTTTCCAGTATTTATGACTTTTTTTTTTCTTGCTGTGCTTTACTGGCTAGGATTTACAGTATAATATTGACTAGACATTGTGATAATGGTGAACTTTGCTTTTCTGCATTTCATAGGAACAGGGTGTTTAACGTTTCACCATGAATTATGACATGAATGACATTTTTTTCATTAGCATTTTCTACCAGAATGATGAAGTTCACTTCCGTTATGGATTGAATTGTATCCACCCAAAATGCATAGGTTTAAGTCCTAACTCCCAGTAGTACCTCAGAATGTGACCTTGTTTGGAAATAGGGTCATTGTAGATATTAGTTAAAATGAGGTCCTACTGGAGTAGGGTGAGACCCTATTCCAATATGACTGGTGTCCTTGTAAAAAGGAAAATTCAGACACAGACATGCATACATGGGGAAAACGCCACGTGAAGATTGGAGTTATGCCGCCATAAACCAAGGAGCCACCAGAACCTAAGAGAGAGGCCTGAAACAGATCCTTTCCTCCAAGCACCCGGATCCTAGCACCTTCCCTTCCCAGATCCGAGCACTTTCAAGGGAGTGTGGCCCTGCTGGCACTTTGATTTCAGATTTCTGGTCAACAGAACTGTGAGACAAAAAAAATTTCCATTGTTCTAAGTTTCCCAGTTTGTGGTACATTCTTATAACAGCACTAAAAAACTAGTACAATTTGTATTCCTAGCTTTTTGAGATTTCTTTTAAAAAGTCATGAATGGCTGTTTAATTTTTTCACTTTTCTGCTTTAATTGAGATAAACATATGCGTTTTCCCTTCGCGCTTTTAATGTGGTAACTACAATTGTTTCGTTTTCTAATTTTAAACCAAGTTTTTAGTGCTTAAATAAGCTTCACTTGGTTATGGAATAGTATTTTTTATACATTTTAGAATGAAATGCCTTAAATTTGCTTGAAGATTTCTCCACTTATTTTCAAGTACAACAGCATCTAGTTTTTGTTTAGCAATATCTTTGTCAGGTTTTAGTATCAGGGTTTATCTGGCTTCATAAAATGAGTTGAGAATTATTTTTCTTATTGATTTCCTGAGGTTGTGTATTATTTTATTTCTTCCTGTAATTTTTTTTCTTTCTTTTTTTTTTGTGAGGAAGACTAGCCCCGAGCTAACATCTGTTGCCAATCCTCCTCTTTTTTGCTGAGGAAGACTGGCCCTGGGCTAACATCCGTGCCCATCTTCCTCTACTTTATATGGAACACTGCCACAGCATGGCTTGACATGCGCTGTGTCGGTCTGTGCCTGGGATCTGAACCTGTGAACCCTGGGCCACCAAAGTGGAGTGCGTGAACTTAACTGCTATACCACCTGGCTGGCCCCTCTTCCTGTAATGGTTGATAGAATTTAGCAGTGAAGTAAACTGGGCCTGAGGATTTCTTTGAGGGAAGGTTGTTTTGAATTACAAATTCATCTTTTAATAAATAGGGAACTGTTCAAATTTCCTAATTCTTCCCATGTTAGTATAAATAAATAGTATATTACAAAGTTTTTCTCCATCTCATCTATTTTGTTAAAATTATTCCATTAAGAAGTTTATAATATTCTCTTATCATTTCTATCTTTTCACATATGACGTTGACTTTAGTATTTTCTATTTGTTTCTTATACCTCTATTCTGAAGTGCTATTAGTTTTATTAATCTTTTCAAAAACTAAACTGTAATTTTTAAGTTTTTTCTATTTGTTTTCTCTTTCATTGATTTCTGCTCTTATATTTACTATTTCCTATATTCTCACTTTGTGATTACTTTGTTTTTATTTTCTTAGTTTCTAAATGTGAAAGCTTAGATTACTGATATACATTTCTTCTTTTGTATTATAGTTATTTAAAGATCTAAATTTCCATCTAAGCATTGCTTTGGCTGCATCGTCAATTTTTTTTTTTTTTTTTTGTGGGGAAGACCAGCCCTGAGCTAACATCCATTGCCAATCCTCCCCTTTTTGCTGAGGAAGACTGGCCCTGGACTAACATCCATGCCTATCTTCCTCTACTTTATATGGGATGCCGCCACAGCATGGCTGACAAGCAGTGCGTCGGCGGGCGCCCGGGAACCGAACCTGCGAACCCCGGGCTGCCAAGCGCGGACCAAACCGCTGCGCCACCGGGCGGCCCCTTCAATTTTTTTTATTGTGGGTAGGAAGACTAACCCTGAGCTAACATCCATTGCCAATCCTCCCCTTTTTGCTGAAGAAGATTGGCCCTGGGCTAACATCTGTGCCCATGTTCCTCTACTTTATATGGGATGCCACCACAGAATGGCTTGACAAGCGGTGTGTCAGTCCGCACATGGGATCCAAAACTGCGAACCCAGGCTGCAAAGTGGAGTGTGCAAACTTAACTGCTACGCCACTGGTCCAGCCCCCTGCATCTTCAAATTTTGATATGCTATGTTATTATTTTTGATCATGTTATAATATTTTCCAATTTTCTTTGTGTTTTCTTCTTTACTCCATGAATATGTATTAGTAGCATGTTGCTTAATTTCTAAATAGTGGGAATTTTCAGGTAACTTACTGTAATTGATTTGCATGTTAATACCGTTATAGTAGAAAAATAAACCACACATGATTTCAATCCTATGAAATTTACTGAGGCATTTTATGGCTCAAAATATGGGCTAATTGGCAATATTGGTGAATATACCAGGTAAATTAGAAAAGATTATCAATTGGGTCAGGCTGAATTGCAGTGTTATTTAAATATTCTAAATTTTTACTAATCATTTTCTTCTTTCTCTATCAATTACTGAGAGTCTGGTGTTAATATATCCAACTATGATCATGGATTTATATATATTTCTCCCTTTAGTTCTGTCAATATTTGTTTTATGTTTTAAGACTTTTGCATCTATGTATCAAGTGGGATATCATCCAGTTTTCTATTTTTATTAGATGTAAACAAACAAAAATTTGTTCTTTTCTTAAGTAATTAACCTTTATAAAATGCCTCTGGTAATACTCCTACTCTTGAAGTCCACTTTTTCTACTTTTTCATTTTATCTGATTCCACTTTTTTACTTTTTATTTTCAAACTCTCTATTTCAAACATTATATTTAAATTGTGTTTTTGTAAACAATACAGATTTGGATATATTATTCATGTCTAATTGAAAATTTCTACCACTTGAGTGAAAATTTTAATTTCTTTACATATAATATAATACTGACATGGTATAATTTAAGTCAATGATCTTTGCATTGATTTTGTATTTATAATGTTTGTTTTTGTTTCCCCTTTTTATCTTTTTATGTCTTCTTTGCGTGAATACAACCCATTCTTTAGTATTCTATTTTATCTAGGTGTTTGTTTTTATCATTATTATTGATCCTGAGCTTTGTGTTTTGCTGAGCTTCTTAGATATGAGTATTATTATTTTTTATTAAATTCAACAATTTCTTAGGCATTATTTCCTCAAATAAATATTCTGCTACATTTTCTATCTTCATTTCTTATGGGACTCTACTTTTACATTTGTGACACTGTTTGAATTGTCACAAATGTCTGGAGGATTCCTTTTACTGTAGGTCAGTGTCAATTAACTGTTTTCTCTCTTGAATTTTGGTCACATTTTCCTGCTTTTTTATGAGTTTTGTAATTTTTTTGTTGTATGTTGTATATTATATGTAGAAGAGCAGCACAGATTTAAGTAGGAAATTTACCCCCAGAAAATCCTACACAGTTACTTTTGTTTTTGGTCTGTGTGTATTACAGGTGTAGGGAGTTATGTTAATTTCATCTATATTTGGATTGGATACGGGCTACATTGAAGCTTTTTTTAGGTTCACTTTACCACTGGCTTCAAATATTCTTTCAGATTAAGGCTTTCTCTTTAGTAAGGCTTGGCATCTTAGCACCAATTAATGTTGTAGATGTCTGTATGTTTTACAACCCAGATATCAGCTTTTTAATCTATAGGAAATGTTTCTCTGGTTTACAGCAAGCCTATGAGATTCTGTTTTCACTGTGGTATTCACTTTACTTTCCATGTTCACTTCTCACTTTCTCCACATCCAAATTGTCTCTCCACCCCGCTGCCCTATGCCCAATCTTCTGTGGGGTACCATAATACACTAACAAAAGACCATGCACCAAATGATGATGTTTCTGAGCTCTTTCTCCCTGCAGCAGGCTTTTCATTGGTGAAGTCTACATATATCTCAGAAGGATTCCTCTTGTCTTCTTCACCTGCCTGGAGGCTTCAGTGTGCTGTAGTTACATACCTAGTAAAAGCCTCATGGTATGGAAATAGCACCATGACTGAGGGATACTGGAATTATGCTCTTTCACACTAATCCACAGGTGGAGATTAAAATTAATTAACGATCCAACTGTTTTCTTCTTATTCTTTTCTGTGGCTGTTTGTTTCTTCATTATGGCCTTAGAGCTGAAAGGAACCACGGGTCTCTTCTTTTTTAGGAAGGAGCATATCTGGTATGTCCCCTTTGTTATGAGGAAACAATCATTTCTTAAACCTTTCTATATCCTAACAATGTGTGGGAGTGCCTTAATTTTATATGCAAGAAACGCTTTTGTGCCAAAAAAAATATGTAAAAATTATCCAGCTACATAATATGCTCAATGTATTATTAAACATTTTTCTAAATATTGTCAATGACTCTTTCACGTATATATTATCTTCTACACCTGTCGCTAACGCAAAAGACTGAAGTGAGCTTTACAGTAGCAAGACAAAGTAGAATATTCAAAGCATTCTTATATCGTCAGTGACTCTGATCCTTCAGTGAGGTAGAATGATGTAGGAGATTCTTTTCTGTTCCTCTGCTTATAAACTATCTTTATATTTGTATACATATTGCGTGTGTATATATACAGAAACAGATATGTTATATGTATCCTGATGTTTTCATGGAAATAGAATAATTCCTGTGAACGCATGGGGGACATGGACCACTTAGAAAATCTTTGGGCTGTAATTCTAGGTTCTAGACTCTAGATTCCGTCACAAAGTGGTGAAGAAGACTCTGTGAATGTTTTACCCATCTGTGTATACGTCTCATACTCTATACTCCGCTCTTTTTTGAATTCTGCAGGGCACGTGTCACCACTTCCTTTGTTTACGATGGTTAAGCTTCTCTTCAAACTTTGCAAAAAGAAGCAGTATACACACGTTTCCTCTTGCTGCTTTCTTAGAATAGGTATGTGGATAGAGCAGATATTTTATCTAACTTTATGTGACTGATTTCAAGAAACATATTGTATGCATATATTTCATGGGTGATAAGATTAGTCAGAAAATACAGGCTACATCATACCTTGGAAATTACAGGGAACATATAATAAGATCTATATCTAAATATTCAAAACCATTCCATTGTCAATTTTATTTTGTGTAGAAAATTTGGGGTATGGGAGGATTTAACAGAGTGGAACTAAAATAAATGGCTCATGAAACACTAAGTCAGGGTGTTTCAGAGGTGATTTAACAACTAGAGTACCCTGATCTATTGCTGAGTTATTAAAAGTTATTTTGAGAAAAAAATAAAAATAAAAGGAGACACAGACAAATAAGGAACCACTTTTATTTAAATTGTCAGAGCTATCATGAAAAATACATAAATTATGGCCATAGAATAACATATTCTTCAGTAGAATTTAATTATAAATACTCCTACATTATGATAAAAAGTCTGAGGTCGTTAAAAAATTAGTTATTTGTTTGCTGAACTCATATAAAATAAGGATAATTAAATAAATATTTAAGTGTAAACCTTACTCCATTGTTAAATTCTATTACAATTGTTTTTTCCCCTTAAATTTTAGTGGGATATAACATCTAATGAATTTATATAATAAGAACAAGTTCTCAGTGTCATCAAATGTCATACACCGTACGTACTCATCTTGGGTCCCTGTATGTTTGACCATGAATTACTAACAACCTCAGCACTCTTAGCAATGAGACAAAATGTGACAGAAAAGAATGAAGTCTTAAAGGCGGTGATCAGATGCCTTTGAAAAGCAGACACTTAAGAGCTTGAAGAAGCTTTAAATGAATGAAGGCTATAAGAAAGCTGTCAGTGATAGAAGGCAGACTATTAGATAATGAGAGGTTAGGTTGCTCAGGAAAGAGAATTGGTGAGGCTGCAGGTGACATTCATTCCTGAAAGTCACTAATGTCCTTGAAGACACATTGTGAGTGTTTTGCCTGTAGAGATCAGGATGCCTGGCCATGACCATTCTGGTGATTCATCATCATTGCTAGGGCACCAACCTCAGGGTAGCATTGATGTAGATAATTCAAGCACAAATAAAGAACTCTGGCATGTTCTAGTGCTAGATACCTAGAAAATCTCAAGACTTCTCATCCAATAAATGCATAAATTATAATAATTTATTGGGTGTTTACTATGTGCAAAACTTCTGTGAGAGGCAGATGGTCCTATTTCCAGGTGCCCTCCCCACAATTTAGATTTTGACAGTGATAATAATAATAATAAGGCAGAAATACACAAATTATCTTAGCTTCCAAACAATTGGGTTTTAAACAGTACTTATACCTCTTTGTGATAAATAAATGATTTTATTTGGGGTTATTATATCATAAATTTTTCTTTAAAATATTTGAGAGTGTTAAAATATTAGAGAACAAAATTCTCATTTATATAAGAAAAGACTTCTAATTAACCAGGGCTCTTAAAATCACATGGCACTGTAGATAAAGAAACAACATCGGGCAAGTACTTCCTAAGAAACATCTTTCGGCTACTTCATTAATTACAGCCCTGCTAAGATCCAGTGTCATCTCTACAGCATTTATTTTGGGAAATATTTCTTAAAAGTGTTACCATTCTAAAACCATGAGGTATGTACAAGTCATAGCTACTTATTATATTCAAAATATCTTTCCTTGGATGGGGGAGAAAGAAAGAAAAAACAGCAAAGGGACAAAGGGAATCTTTGGAGGTGACAGATATGTTTATTACCTGGATTGTGATGATGTAACATGAGCATATACATATTTTCCAAATCACTAAATTCTATATATTAATTATGTGCAGTTTTTTGTATACCAATTGTACTTCAATAAAGATGGGGCAGGGGAAGGTACTTTCCTGGGGCAGCAATACCTATTTCAAAAATAAAGCATCACTTTTTTTTATAAGGTTTTTATTTTTTTATTTGAGGAAGCTTGGCCCTGCACTAATATCTGTTGCCAATCTTCCTCTTTTTCTCTCCCCAAAGCCCCAGTACATAGTTGTTTATCATAGTCATAGAGTTGTAGCTCTTCTACATGGGATGCCACCTCAGCGTGTCTTGATGAGCAGTGAGTAGGTCCACGCCCAGGATCCAAACTGGTGAACCCTTGGTCGCTGAAGTGGAACACACAAACTTAACTGCTACGCCACTAGTTCGGCCCCCCACTTTCTAAAATTTAAACATTCTTTCACATATGTCAAAAACAGATAGCAATTCAAGCAAAAAAATTTATTTGAAAATATAAATTTAAAAAAATCTAATTATTACATTTGCTAATAACGATATTCTGTTTATACACAATCTGTGATCACAGAATTTATTTAATAATTAATATAGGGCTATAAAGGTTTATAAAATTTTATTTAAAAGAAGCACATTGAATCTTAAAGTAAGGAAGCAAATTAGTAATTGCTATAACTTAAAGACAGAACCCTGGATTCTAAACTGTAGAAGCTACCACCTTGAAATATATTATGAAATCTTTGGTATTGTACCTGGCCTTTAACTAAGCAATTTGTCTTTTAAATATGACTAACTATATTATCTTACCTACATTACAATTATCAAAACTATTGTTTGAAGATGATGGCATCATTTAATAAAACATTATTGTGACATTTGCTTGAGGTTTTAAATACTTCATTTATTTTATCTTGACAGTAAACATGAAGTTTCTGGATCAAAGGCAGACCAATTATTTACTTGCTTAGGATCTTAGTGAGAGTTCCCCATGCCTCAATTTCCCCAAAGGAGGACACAATGAGATTCAAATGTCACCTGGAAATGCAAAGCAGGTTTGCCTCACAGTTGAGAAACTCTGAAATTATGAATCTCAAAGCTTATGTAGGGCAGCTTGCACATCTTCCCTCTTCCCCTCAGGAGAAGGAGAGAGACCTTATCTTTCTAAGATAAACAAATCCTTTATGTGGATAAGCAGTTAAGATCTCTAAATTCATTACCATTTAACATGTGAACTTGTGGCTCCAGGGGAGATAAAACTGTAAATCACTACAGAGAAATACATAATCTCTAACTTCCAAGTTACTTACTCATCCCTTACCCCTGATTGTCAGTAATTTTTGCTCAGAAAGTCAGACCATGAAGAAACATAAAAATACTCATGTAACATTGCTTCCTAACACTGCTTTTATGCATTTGAGAGTAACTCGGTCCTAAATTCCCCATCTATTAGAAAAATAGATAAAATATAGAAAACAGCAGTTTTTAACATTGTGCAACAGGCAGCAGGTAGGGAAAACAAACAAATCAGGTGACTCCTACCATCACCCAGGCCTTCTGGCTGTATGTAACTTATGGACTGCTGTTGAGGAAGGGAGAAAGCCAAAGGAGGCCTGGCAATCTCATTCAATTGATGAAACAGATATCAGAGTTGAAAAGGCTAAGGCAATTATACTTTGTAGAGCAGAATTCCTTAGATGAGGCGATTCCCAGGAAGGAATTCCAGAAATAGCAAGAATCTCTTTGGATATTTTAGCTGACCACCTATTTGAGTATGCATAGGATGAAACACCAAGAGGCCTGGAAAAACATCTTTCAGGAAAGAACAATAACTGGGGAGCCTCAAGTCAAAAAATTCCAAGAGGTCACACAAAGACAGTCAGTATTGAAAGACCACTTTAAATACACAGAGCATTTATCAGAGTTCCCCAAATGGACATACCTAGGAATATGGTTGATTAGCTTTAGAGTAAAAGCTGCTCTAAATCTATTCTAAGAGATCTTACAAATATGCATTGAAGGGTTCAAATTGATTTTCAAGTAATGTAACTATCACAATATCTTCAACATTCTTTAAAAGAACACAACAAAATCCAACACCCAACAGTGTACAACGCCCAACATCTGATACTCAAAACAAATAACCAGCAGAAAAATAGGACACATAACCAGGAGAAAAAAGTCAATGGAAATAGAAGCAGAAATGATAGATAAAGAAATCATCAGAAAAGTATAACAGCTATTATATATATATGCTACATACACTCGTAAATATTTACTCAGTATGTAAAATAAAACATAAATATAATAAGGAGAGAAAAGAAGGACATGAAAAAGAGCCAAATATAAGTTCTGGAAGTAAAAAGCAGACCTGAAATTTAAGAGTAATTTAGGCACTATTGATGAAAAGAGTTATTGAATAGAAAACATAAAAAGAGAAAATATCCAAAACAAAGCACAAGAGAAATAGAGAGAAGAAAAAAAGACTGAAAAATGAAGCAGACCCTCTTTGACATGTGGGACAATATCAAGCAAACATATACATTACCCGAGCACTAGAAAGAGAAGGGGGTTTGAGAATAGTGAAGTAAAAATCATTGAAAATTTCCCAGATTTGATGAAAATTCTAAATGCATAGAGCCAAGAATTTCAATAAACCCAGAGCAAAATAAATATATAGAACATGACACTAAAGCATACAAATCAAATTACTGAAAGTCAATAATAAAAAGAAAATCTTAAAATAGCATTATGTAAAAGACACGTTATGTACAGAGAAACAAATATAACAACGAGAAACATCTTTCTTATTTGAAATGATGTAGACTAAAAGGGAATGCAATGATACTTTTACAATGGCCAAAGGAAACCACTGTCAACTCATAACTTTGTACTCAGACAAAATGTCTTTCAAAAATATAAGCAGTAAAAATTTTCAAACAAATAAATCTGGGATGATACAGTCGTCCCTAGTATCTGCAGGGGATTGGTTCCAGGACCCCCAAGGATACAAAAAGCCATGATGCTCAAGTCCCTTATATAAAATAGTATCGTGTTTGCATATAACCTACACACATCCTCTGGTATAATCTAAATCGTCTCTAGATGACTTATAATACCTAATACAATGTAAATGCTATGTAAGTTGTTGTTATTGTTTAGGGAAAAATGGCAAGAAAAAAAAGTCTATATATGTTCAATACGGACGCAACCACGGTAGGCCTTTCAATCTGCAGCTGGTTGAATCTGCGAACGCGGAACCCGCAGATACTGAGGGCCAACTGTATATTGCCAGCAGAACTATATTAGCACAAATTATAATTAACCATGAGTGATGGATCACTTTCCCCTACAATTAGGGTGATGATGAGTATGTCCATTCTACTCAACATTGTACCAGAAGTTCCAGTCAGTACAATGAAGCAAGAAAAGTGGGTAAAGACAAAGAGATTGAAAAGAAAGACAGAGAACTGTCTTCATTTGCATATTATGTGCATTAAAAATGAGTAGGATTTATTTGCATAAAACGAGCAGAACTATTTACATTAAAAAATCCAATAAGCTACAAAAACACTGCTAGAACTAAAAGTAAGTTTAGATCTTTGCAGAATACAAGGCCAATAATCCATGTCAATTATATTTCTATATTTCAGCAGCAAAAGATTGAAAATTAAAAAATTTTTAATGTATATACCATTTATAATAGCAACCCAAAGCATAAAATACTTAGGGATAAATTTAACAAGATATTTCAACTAAAATATAAACATTTTTTAAAGCCCTGATGAAATAAACTTTACACGAAGTAGAACGGCAGTTGTCAGAGACTGGGAGGAGAGGGGAATGTGGAGCTGCTATTCAAGGGTACAAAGTTTCAGTTGTACAAGAAGAATAAAGTCTTAGTCAGCTTTGGCTGCTATAACAAAATACCATAGACTAGCAGAAATTTATTCCGCACAGTTCTGGAGGCTGGTAAGTCAAAGATCAAGGTGCTGGCAGATTCAGTTGCTGGTGACAGCCCTCTTCCCAGTGTGCAGACAGCTGCCTTCTTTCTATGTCCTCACATAGCAGAGAGAGATCGTCTCTCTCATGTGTCTTCTTATAAGGGCACTAATCCCATTCATGAGGGCTCCACCCTCATGACCTGATTACCTCCCAAAGGGCCCACCTCCAAATACCATCACATGGGGGATTGAGGCTTCAGCATAAATTTATGGGGACACAAACATTCAGTCCATAACAAATAAGTTCCAGAGATCTGCTGTATAACAGTGTGCCTATAGTTAACAATACTGTATTGATTTATATTGAAATCAACGTTATTCACATTACGTATTAGTACAGAATTTTTTTAAAACTTATATTCATGCGGTTTAGTATTCTTGGAGTAACGAGTTAGTGAATCTTTTCTCAGTGGGAAATTTTATGAAATTTAAATACTAATCTAGTATTTCTGATGAAAATTTAGCATCCAAATTGAGATGTGCTGTTAGTGTAATTAATACATCAGATTTTGAAGATTTTGTATGAAAAAAAGAATGTAAAATATGTTATTAAGACTATTTTTCAGGTTGAGAAGATAGTATTTCAGATATTTTGTTAAATAAAATTTAAACACACACACGCAAATGCTGAGATCTACCATGTTTATGAGCTAGAAGATTCATTGTTGCTAAGGCGTTGATTCTTCATAAATTAATCTCTTGATTCAATATATACGTACATGTATATTTATTTATTATATATGTGTGTGTATCTTATTAAATATGATTTGTGTTACTAAGTAAATAAGTGAGTATATATATTATATATGTAAACTAATAAAAACCAGATTTAATAAGAAATAAAATTTTTCAAATGTAAGCATTAATGGGAATTGTTACTTTCTCTATTTCCTCCTGCTTTCATTTCCTCCTTTATTCACAAAAAAATCAAAGTATTTTGTGCACCCCTCTCCAAACTATGACCTTTCTCCCATGACTTGTAGGGTAGCTACGGAAAACTGTATAATTTGAGAATCTTGTATTGCAAATATAATAAATGGAAAATAAATTAGAATTTTGTTTCGCACTTTACAATCAAAAGGAGCTCATTAAGAACTCCTTAATAATTTGATTAAAAGAAAGACAATCAAAACACAATAATACACATCTAAACAACTGCTTCTATATTTAATGGATTTAATAGATTCAGATTAATTAGATACTTTTCACATTTCTGATTTGCTATATGGTATATTGATTAAGAGTTTAATATTTTCTGGACAATTTGTAATCCAAATTAGCATTGATAATGACCTGAAGAAATGCATTATTCCTTATACAATATTAATTAAATTAATATGAATATACATTTGATTTACCATAGGAAACTTTCAGTATTACTACACTGATTCAAATAAGATTCTTGTTCAGTAATTTATCATATCAAATTATCTGGAGGCAAATTCCTGTATGTACTTCCCAGGGTAGCCAGTTCCTATTCACTAGCCCTTGAGGTCCTCAGAGGCAAGTTATCACAATCATCACATAGTCATGCTTCACACGTTTGTATGATTAAATTCAAGTGAAGAGAATTCATGAACTGTTCTACAACTAGTATTTGATGGATATTTACTATTCATATGGTTACATTTATTCTATATTAAAGAAATGTCAAGAAACACTTGAAGATTACATTTTTCATTTCATCTATTTTTATAATGAATGATATATATGTATTTGTAGACATTTTCATCAAAGTACAATTTGAATATATTATTAATCTCTCTTATGCAAGTTTATATGTCTAATGTAAAGAAATTAGTAAATACAGAATTATAAATATGGATCTATTCTCCATTCCCATTCTGCAGGAATACACAATATTTTGCTTATGTACAATGTTTTTATATGTTAAGATAAAAGAATAACTAAGATGATTTATAAAGTATACATGCAAATATAAATATAGAAATCTACCTAGAATAAGATTGTGAATTTTTCTTACATATATGAGCTTATAATCTGATCATATTTTTACATATCTTTTGACTAAAGAGCATATCATTTGTTTTTTCTATGTAATTAATATTCTATAAATTTCCATGTGAATTAATATAGAAATATGTTTAATCGTTATTTAGTTTTTCATTATATGACTCATCATTAATGATTTTTAAAATTCCACACTGTGATGTATATAGAAAAATTCTTCACTGCTATGAATATTATTGTGATTAATATCTTTGTAGCTAAAAATTTGCACTTTCATAAATATATTTCAAAACACTCTTCCAGAAAATTGACTTCCATGTCAAGGATTACCTTTAGTACAAGGAATTTTAAAGTAGTCCTCCAGACATGTTATCCTAACCCCCAACAACAGCATTTGAGACGTTCCAATACCTTATTTCTTTGCACCACTCATAATCAAGTAATCTTATTTTATGGATAAATCTAGCAATTATAGATTTAAAGAAGTAATACTTTCAAGTAGATGTCTACATAAAATTTACATTATTTCCATACATATTGAAAACAACATGCAATTAATCTGGTCTTCCTTACTAAAGGGGTTACAACAGCTTATTTGGGGAAAGGAGCCAAGAAGACGAATTAATTACTCAGTGATATCACCTTGGAAACAATACGTTACTTTTAATTAACTTTTCTACTGTCCTCGGAGTACTGAAGTATTGAATACCTATTTATTAAGAATAGTATCTACAGTAAAACAATTCTATTCTTATTTTTTTGGATGAAGAGATATTTTTTCCTGTAAGATAAAACTTAAATATCTAAAATATAGACTGGAACAAAGTAAATAAGAATTCAATATGTAATTCAAAGTGCCGAATTTCTGTTTATAAATTAAGAAGCATATATATATATATATATGCCTGCATCTCTATATAATTACGTTGTCTAAACAATAAAACCCTGAACAATGAAATTATTGCATTATGAATGTAGTTTCTTATACTCTCCATAAGCAGGAAACATAAAATTGAAAATGGGAAAACATCAAAAAAAACACCAAAATATAAAAATGGAATAACAATACAAACATAAAACAGTATTAGACTTGTTTTTGCAAGTAATTTTATTTGTTACAACTAAAAATTTTAAAGAATAAATTGAAATTGTGAATCTTTTTTATAAAATAAGAAAGGATATACTACCATCTAGTGGTTAATAGGGTTGCTCAAGGGTAATATTTCACCTGCAAGGATTCTCACAAACCATAGATCAAGGGAAACTAATGACGGAATATCTTAGAATTAAACAATTTCAGGAAATAATTATCAAAAATTACTCAATTATTAAAAATTATTAGCCAATTGATACTTTATTGCTTTCACCTTATAAGTTTGAGCACTTTTGTAACAAAAATGCAGATGGTGAAGAGTGTAGATATGGCTGTACAAAAACATAAAATCATGTCTCAATAACTTCATATCTTTTTTTGTGTGTGTGAGGAATACCAGCCCTGAGCTAACATCCATTGCTAACCCTCCTCTTTTTTGCTGAGGAAGACTGGCCCTGGGCTAACATCCGTGCCCATCTTCCTCTACTTTATATGGGACACCGCCACAGCATGGCTGACAAGCAGTGCCTTGGCCTGTGCCCGGGATCCGAACCCACGAACCCCAGGCTGCCAAAGCGCAAACTAAACCACTGTGCCACCGGGGTGGCCCCAATAATTTCATATCTTAAGAAGACAGTGAAGATGAAGTGGATACTTCTATGAAGTATGTTCAACATGGTGACTAATTTTTAGAGACCATTAAATTTACAAATGCTACATTTAGACTACCTATTACTTTGAGTAAAGAAATACATTTAAATATTTTACATATTGAGAGAAATTAGAAATAGCTATATTATAATAATAGATAATCCAATTGAACATTAGAGATTCAATTAATCCTTTAAAGGAAACTATTTTAAAGGTCAATAAGGAGGACATGTTTAGGGGAAAAAAGAAACAAATAGGAAACTATTTTCAAGGAATCGAGTTACATCTATATTGAACTCCTGATAAATTATGGATCTTTTTCACCTCTTCTCTTTTGCCCTTGTGTGAGCATGTGTGTGTGTGTGTGTGTGTGTTCATTTTCTTTGTGTTATATGATAATGGACATAACTTTACATAATTTTGTTGTTATAGAATATCTTCACTACAAAATTTCGAAGCCATATACATAAGTACTATATGTGGAGTGATTGTCCTTTCTAAAATCAAATTAATGATCAAATATCTAATTAACTTATTAATTTAACTAAATAATTAAATTACATTTTAATCATTTAGTTATGGACTCCATTCAGTTATTCATGATTATTAAATTGGAATCATATAATACTATAGGCAAGAGATGATGAGGTTTTTGCTAAAGAATCCTTTATACAAAACCTATCAAAAATCAACATTCTTCTACAAAACCCTTGGAATACAGAATTCTTTAGCAAATGATAGCTTGTAATCAGTTAGTGCTATTGGTATAAGAAAAGAAGTCAAAGACACATTCATTCATTTCTTTGTTAATTCACCAAATACATAATGTCTACATTCTAAGCCCATCCAGTGTGCTAGGAGCTGGGAACATCACAATAAAAAACTAAATTTAAACATAAATTTTATGGAATTACTTCTTTTTGGAACCCATAGTCACACTTAAAAAAAAAAAAAAAAAGGTAAGAGAAATGGAAACACTTGGACTTGGGAAAAGAGACAATCATGAAATTGCCAGGCAGCATGGATCCCAGCCACAGAGAAAGCATACAAGTTCAAAGTAAAGGGTTTGCCATACTTCAGGTACTGTATAGAGAGAAGAGTAGCCTAGGCGAGTGAGCCAAGAGGTAGAAGCCTAATGAGAAGAAAGAAGCAGGGACCAGATTATGCAGGGCCACACAGGCTAGCCATAAAGTTTAAATTTTATTTGAAGGATTGTTTTTAAAATGTCCACTTTTGGGGCCGGCCCAGTGGTGTAGTAGTTAAGTTCTCACATTCTGCTTCAGTGGCCCGGGATTCACAGGTTCAGATCCCGGACACGGACATACACACTGCTCATCAAGCCATGCTATGGCAGTGTCCCACATACAAAACAGAGGAAGATGGGCATGGATGTTAGCCCAGGGCTAATCTTCCTCAGCAAAAAGAGGAGGATTGGCAACAGACGTTAGCTCAGGGTTAATCTTCCTCACAAGAAAAAAAGAATCTCTGTTTTCATAACTAATGGCAAAATAAAAGTTTAAAAGAAATACAGAAAGAGAAGCATATTTAGGTGGAAGGAGGGAAGAAAACAAATTTAGTTTAGACAAGTTGAGGACAAAGATGTCTCTGTGCATCCCATTATGTAGAGAGAACGAGTGGAAAGGGTAACAGGTGTTTTCACTTCAGCAGCTATAGTGGCCAAATAAAAAGATCTTTTATCTGTTAACAATGTCACTCTAATGAGAGTTAGGAAGTTACATGCAACATAGAAACGTCCCCTGTAATAATTTCAAAGCATCACTCTACAGACTACTGACTAGTATAAAAAAGTGTAAAATATAAAAAAGGATGCACCTTTACAATGGACAGGTGTGACAGTAGCCACCTTAATCAAGTGATGAAACATCATCATAAGTAGTGAGACAATATCACATTATGTATCTCCTACTATAATACAAATATAAACACACAACATCAATCACGTAAGTGGCGTTCTTACCACCCCACTCTCCACTCACGCCCTAAAAATGTTTATCCTACATGGCAATGATCAGAAAAATCCATAATGTAGACTAATCTACAGTGAAACTGATCTGGGCATGTCTAAAGAGTCTATATCCTATAAATCAACAATCAAAGAAACTTAGTGGGGGAGTCGGAATAGGAGTTTACTCTGGTTTAAAAGAAATCAAAGGAAAATAAATACCAAAGGCAATACATGAATCCTGATGGATGCTAAATTAAAACCCAAGAAAATGAAGGCATCATTGAGACTATTTGGAAATATAAATATAACTGTATATTTAATGATGTGTAATTAATGACAATTTTCTCAAGGTGAAAATGGTACAGGAGAATATTTTCGTTGTTAAGAAATTCATGATGAATTATTTAGAGATAATGTGTTATGAAGACTGCAATTTACATACAGTTGGTTCAAAAAACAGAAAAGAAATTTGAGACTTCTCCTCTGGGAAGATGAAGTAGATGTAATTTCAGCTATCCCTACCACAAAGTTAAACTGAAAATCCTGAACGTTATTGTGGGCTATTATCTCACAGATCGCTTGGGCTCTGTTTATTTCTTTAAGTCTATTTTTCTTTGTGGTTCATTTGGTTATCTGGTGGTGTTTTCAGGTACACTGGTCTTTTTTTCAGCAGAGTCTCATCAAGCATTAACAGCAAAGAAATGCACACATTTCCATGGGTAAAAGAGAAGAGAGTCAACTGACCTTCAGGGGCGTTCTGCATGCAAAGTTCTAGAAGATATTGCCAGTTTTTCCAAAGTGAGTCCACCCATACACAGGAAGCCTGCAAGAGCACCCACTGATGCACATCTTTTACACAATCTGATATTTTCAGATTTTTGTAAATCATTCTGCTGAATGTATGGCATTATCCCACAGTGTTTGTATTGCATTTCCCTGGTTCCCAAATGTTTGAGCACCTGTTTGTGTGTTTGTTGGTCTTTTGCATATGCTCTTTCATGAAATGCCTACTCAAATCTTTTGCCCATTTTTTGTTAATTGTTCTGCCTTTTTAAAAAAATTATTATTTTTTGTCTATCATGGACATGTGTCTTATGTTGCATATATGTATTGTGAATATTTTCTGCCACAAAAGAGGTTGCTGTTGCCTACTAATAATGAGCTCTTCTGATAAAACCCATGAATTTAAATTAAATAAATATATTAATGAATTTCTATTAGTACTTTTTGCAAAAAAATTATCATTCGTTTAAGGTTGAGAAGATATCTTCTATGTTATCTTCCAAAAGCTTTATTGTTTTTTATTTCAGAGTAAATCTTCATTCCATTCAATGAATTTCCAAATGGTAGAAACAGAATATTTAAATAACAGACACCCCTTTCCATTCACTATCTCCTCAAATTGTAACTGCTCTCTTGAATTCTTCCACAACTCTCAAATTGTAACCAGTATCATGACTTCTAATATAAATTAGTTTGACCTGGCTAATTGAATCGATATACTTATACTTCTATGTCAGGTTTTTTTTTTGCTCCATGATTTTACATGTGATTTACTAGCTCTCATCACTGTACAGAATTCCAGTGTGTGAATACACCAAAATGTATTTGCTATTCTACCATAAAATAATATTGCATTATTTTCAGATTTTTGTTATTACGAATGTTGTTGGTATCAATGTTATTGCTGATGTCTTCTGGTGATGATATGGTCGAGTTCTGGTGTATCTATAAATAGGAATGGAATTGTGATATAAGATATATTTTTCTCAGTGTTAGCAGAAATAGCCAATTTTTCCAAGTAATTTAACAATTTATATTCCCAAAATAATATAGGGCAATTCCAGTTGTTTGAAATCCTCTTCAACTCATGGTCTTTCTGTTCTACTTTTTTTTAAACAGCTTTACTGACGTATAATTGATATACCAAAAACTGCACATATTTAGTGTATACAGTTTGATGAGTTTGGACATATGCAAGCACCTGTGAAACCATCACCACAATCAACGTAATAGACATATCCATCACTTCGAAAAATTTCCTGTGTTTTTGTTTGTTTTGTGTGTGTGTGTGTGTGTGTGTAGTAAGAACACAACATGAGATTTATCCCCTTAACCAGTTTTTAAGTGTGTAATACAGTCTTGTTGACTATAGGCACTATGCTGTACAGCAGATCTCTAGAACTAACTCATCTTGCATAACTGAAACTTTATGCCAACCGAACAACAATTGCTTATTTCCCCCTCCCCTCTGGTCCCTGGTGACCACTGTTCTGTTCTCTTCTTCTTTGACTTTGACTATTTTAGGTACCTCACGTAAGTAGAATCATGCAGTATTTCTTCTTCTGTGCCTGGCTTATTTCACTTAGTATAGTCCTTCCGGAATATGTGTAGTGGCATCTTATTTTGGTCTTAATTTGCATAAACTCTGATGTATAATGTAGTTAAACATCTTTTGATATTTTTGTTGGCCATTTGATTGTACACTTTTGTGAAGTGAACATTAAAACCTTTGGCCATTTTTCCATTGAATCCATGCCTCTTTCTTATTGATCTTTACTATATATATATATATATATATATAGTAAAAATCAACACATTTTATATGTGTTGAGAATATTTTGTCTAACTTTTTAGATTTTTTTTCACCTTCTTGTTGGAATTTTTTTGACAAGAGTTTTATCATTTTACTTTCAGGTTAAGATCTGTAATTCATCCAGAATTGATTTTAGTATATGGTGTACAGTGGGATTGTGATTAATATTTTCCATATATTCATTGGACCCAATATTATTTGTCTAAAAGAGTTATAATTTTCAACCTGCTCTGCAGTATCATTTTTGTCATAAACTGGGTGAACATTTGTGAGTTTCTGTTTGTACTTCTTTTTCATTTTCTTATGAAGTTTTTTTCTCTTTGTCTATCCTTATTAGATAGTGCATTAGACAGTGTTAGTGTGATAACACTGCAGTAATTATTCTATATTTTTAATAAGTCATGCTATTTGGTATTCTATATTCTCCAACTTTGTTTCCTTTTCTATTTTAAGTTCCCTTTCTATTATTGATCCTTTTCATTTCTATATAAAATTTATAATCTCTGTTAAATTTTACAATCAGAATCAACTGAGAAGCTGAGTGTGATTGCAATGAATATAGACAAAAAGCTGAGTACAAAATATATTTTTTACAATATTGAGTCAGTCATTCCATGAGTAAAGTATATTCCATATTTTTTGAGAATTTAATTATTCTCAGTAATGTATTGAAATTTGCTATGTAAAGTTCTTATTTTTTATATTCGTATTTGATAAAGATGATTTTAAAGGTCAATGTTATTACAAGTTGTAATATTTTCGGAATTTCATTTTCTAATTGTTATAGCTAATATATGGAAATAGGATTTTGTAATTGATTTGTACCCAGCAACCCCCTTATGAATTCTTTTTTGGGGGCGGGGGACTTGAGCTAACATCTGTTGCCAATCTTCCTCTTTTTGCTTGAGGAAGATTGTTGCTGAGCTAATGTCTGTGCGTGCCCATCTTCCTCTATTTTGTATGTGGGACGCCACCACTGCATGTCTTGATGAGCAGTGCATAGGTCCTGATGAGCAGTGTGTAGATCTGTGCCCAGGATCTGAACCTGTGAATCCTGGGTCGCTGAAGCAGAGCATGTGAACTTAACCACTACACCACTGGCTGGCCCCTTGATTCCCTTATGAATTCTAATAATGCATCTGTAGTTTCTTTGATTGTTCTATGTACACACTCATGTCGTCTGGAAATAATGAAAGTTTCATTTTTTGTTTTCTGATCCCTTAATTTTTATTTCTTTGTATCTTCTTTATTAAACTAACCAGAACTTCCAATTTGTATATGGAGGTGTATACAAAAATATAGAAATAGTTACAGAAGTCAAGAGGAATATAGACAAGCACAGGAATATAGCTGTCATGTACACATAAATCAACCGGTGTATGACTGGCAGAGCATTCAATCAGAAATATATTGATTTAAGGAGTCAAATTCTCAGAAATGAGAAATTGCATCTGTCACACAAAAGCAACTTTTTATTTTTTCCTCTGACTCTCCTTCCCTAGTGGTATATGCAGCATACTGATTTTTGCTATTTCTATTAATATGGACAATTACAGCAGATAATTTTTCTGAAAAATGCTTTGTTGCTCCCTATATAGGGGATCCTCAAAATCACTAGCAGGCTAAATGATTAGCTAGAAAGATTCACAGGACTCAGAAGCTGTGATATTTATGATTACAGTTTATTACAGCAAAAAGATACCGATTAAAACCAGCAAAGAGAGAAGGTGAGGTGCATGGAGGAAATCTGGGAGAGACCAGGCATGAGATCCAGGCATTCCTTTCCTGTGGAGTCTCATAGGACATTGTTAATTCTTCCAAGAATGATGTGTGACAACATGTGCAAAGTGTTGCCAACTATGGAAGCTCACCTGAGCATTGCCCAGGGTTTTTATTGGGAGTGAGTAACGTAAGCATGTAATGTGTGCATGACTGATCTCAGATATTCAGATTCTAGAACCGAGAGCAAACGCAGGTGTTCACCATAAATGACATTGTTAGCATAAACTACCTAGTCAAACTGGTACATTGTGGCCCAAAACCTCAGGTGTACAAAAACACTCAGATTATTTAAAGAGCTTTATGCTTGGTGCCTAGGAGCTGGCCAAAGGCTAGTCCTGAAAAGAGGTCTTTCTTGGGAAAGTGCAGGTTTAGAGCAACCCAGCCCTGCTGAGTTAACCCTCTCCTGTACTCTACCCCATGAATTTCCACGTGCTCTACATATATTCCTGGCATTTGGAAAATGTTCTGCTACAAAGTCCTAGATTTACTCCAATACAAAGAAAATTTAGGTGACTTTTAAAAATAGTTCTTAACTTCGTTTTGTTATTAATGTATTATTTTATTATAATATTTTTCATCATATTTATTTGTAATATGCTATGTGAGTACATGTGTAAATGTATACTCAACGTTCTGAATTCATTATCATGTTCCAGAATGTAGTTCTGGTTCTGTATTTGTATGAAAAGTTTTCACATTAAAAAAATATATATATATACATGGTTTTCTCAACACTCAATTATCTCTAACAATGTTATTCTTTCTAATTTATATTCACTATCACATTTCTAGTAGGTGCATTTTAATCTATTTTCCTTTTGTTCTTGGGACTTTTCAATGTATGATATCTAGGTTTATATATTTAATCATGTTTATTGATATTATCTCAGCTCATTATTATTCTTAAATTTGTTGTTATAAAATATACTCACAGTGGGAATGCAAACTTTGGGTACAGCCACTGTGGAAAACAGCATGGAGATTTCCCCCAAAATTAAAAATAGAAATACCATATGATCCAGCTATTCCACTACTGGGTATTAATCCAAAGGACGTGAAAACACTAATTTGAAAAGATATATGCAACCCTATGTTCACTGCAGCATTATTCACAATAGCCAAGACTTGGAAGCAACCTAAGTGCCCATCAATGAATGAATGGATAATGAAGATGTGGTATATGTACACAATGGAAAACTACTCAGCCATAAGAAAAGACGAAATCATGTCATTTGCGACAACATGGGTGGAACTTGAGGGTATTATATTAAGGGAAAAAAAGTCAGACAGAGAAAAACAAATGCTGTCTGATTTCAATCATCTGTGGAAGACAAACAAACAAATAAACACATAGATAAGGAGAACAGATTGGTAGTTACCACAGGGGAAGGGGCTGGGGGAGGGTAAAAGGAGTAAAGTGGCACATATATATAGTGATGGATGGAAACTAGACTTTTGGTGGTGAACATGATGCAATCTATACAGAAGCCAAAATATACACACCCTTGACATTTACACAATGTTATAAACCAATGAGACTTCAATAAAATAACTTAAAAAAATTCTGATGTTGTGGTTGGTCTGATGCTTGATCTTGTTGAGCCATACTTACATAATCATTACTTTTGAGTTTATTATGGTCATACTGTTGGATTACAAAGTTAATAATTTGTATCAGGTAAAAGCGGTATATATGCAGATGTTAGGTGAATTGGGGATGGTATTTAAGGATTACTATGTCACTATAGACATAAACAAGTAGACCAAAGAATATAACAATGAGTCCAGAAATAGATCCACATATGCATGGTCACCTGATTTATGACAACTGTGGCCAGCTCTCCTGTGCAGTAGAAAAAGAATAGTCTTCGGTCGACCAATAGCTTGGTTGATTACATATGGACCAAAAATGATTCTTAAACATTACTATAATCAAACATCAATTTAGGTAAGTTAGTAGTTGTAAATGTAAACTGTAAAAAAATAAAGCCTTTTACTAGAAAACAAAAAAAAAGAATATGTTTATGACATTATAGTAGTTTAAAATTTCTTATTTAGCAGGGACAAAGTCTTTACCATAAAAGAAAAAAATGTGATAAATCATACTAAATTGAAATTAACAAATTCTGTTCATGAACAGACACCAGTCAGAGAGTAAAAAGGTAAGAAACAGAGTGAAAGAACGTATTTGTGAAATATACACCTGAAAAAAGATATGTATGTAATATACGTAAAGGAACATTACGTAGTAATAGAAACATATCACCTAACTTAAAAAAAAAATAGACAAAAGATTTAAATGGGCAATCCGGAAAAATGGACATCTAAAAGACCAAAAAAGCATATATGTCTAAAAAGATGCTCAAATTCTTTAATCCTTTCAAATGCAATTCCATGAGATACTTAGAAAGTTTAAAATGAAAAAGACTGACAATATTTAGTGTTAACTAAATTATGGAGCAACTGCGATTTACATCCATTGCTGTTGGGTATATAAATTGCTACAACTACTTTGGAAAATTGTTTGGCAGTATCTACTTAAAATCCATATTAGCATAACCAAGACCCAGCAGTTTCTAGTATCTCACTAGGGTATTTACAAGATTATTGAATTTTGGGAACAGTTCTAGAGGAGTTCTCTGAGAAACATTCGGGCACGACCCATAGTCAGTGCTCTAGCCTATCTCATTGCAAATATGCAAGACTATTAATTAGGATAAGAAAAAAAAAGTAGGTGCTACAATTTTATATTTTTCAAAATATAATCATAATTTTTATTATGAGATATATAAAGCACATGTTTTCTGTTAGTTATAATAGACAAATTATTTTTTTAATTAAAACTGTCATTTTTCTATACTCTTTTCATGATATGAATTTTTTCTTTGCTCTTTGATCATTTGTATTTTTAACTATGAAACAGGTTGTGGGTTCATAAAAATAGGGCTGTTTCTTATAAGGCACCTTGAATAATTTTAGAATGAGTTGGGACATAAAGAAACAATAACACTGGAAATATGAACATAAACAGTATTACACTACATGATTTTGCTAGCAATTATTTCCTGTCGGGGACTCAGGATATCCCCTAGTCTGTAACTCTGTCAGTGTATAAAATGTAGTGACTGTTCTGCAACCAATTTCCCCAAGCAATATTTATGCCTCTTTTGGAGGAAAAAATGTGCAGAAGTTAGCCATCAGCAACTCAAAAAAACTCATTTCATTAGGAAATGACCAGAGCAGAGATGGGAACAACATCTCAAATAAAGCATCTTTGCTGCAAAAATAACTTCTTTTTTTTATCTCAATGACTTCTAAGTTACATTGAATAACTTACTGGTAGCTTACTTCAGTTCTTAATTTAACTACATTGTTAACTAGGGCAGAAACTCCTAACAATAAGCAATGAAAAGTAAAAGGACACATGAAGATCTACATATTTTAGTATCCAGGGGGAAAAAATCACTTAGTATTTTCTTCCCCTCCACCTTCACTCCCGGCCTACACATACATTCACTAAAAAGAAAAAAAAAAAAGCATAAACAAGGAACATTTAAGACTATTGCTTCAAAGGTCTCAACATAGTTTTCTTGGTTCATTTTTTCTCATGTCCTAGTTGGAGATGTTAATTAGAGAATATTATTACTATAGACTGAACTACTATATGTAATTTAGAAAGACACATTTCTATATTAGTTAGGAGCAGTTGCAACAAAATTAATTTGATGCAAAAATATCGAACAGCTCCAGAAAAATTAGACAAAAATTGACCAACATAGAATTTCTGTTTTTCAGTTCAATTTCAGAATCATCCACTTCTAGTTAGTGCCAGTATATCACTCAGAACCATGTGTAATTCAGGTGGATTTCATTTTTTTCTTTCATTTCTAGTGGATATAGTAAACCTTGAGAGGATCGTTTTTGAACTGAGCGAAAGCTCATAGTGACAGAGTAAAAGAATACCTTTAGTATAAGAGACATATTCATAAAACTTTAATACATTTCCAGTGTCTGTTACATCCAAACACCCAGTTCATAACAGAATGCAGAAGGGGAAGCCCTGTTTTGCCACTAGGAAGATTCAGTAGCATCAGCCTCTTTATTAACACTATGCATCACAAAGTCACCCAAAGTCTCAGAGACAGATGTTCATTCTCAACCAGAGCCCTATGGCATTAAAAATAATTTTTTCTCAAGTGGTTACCTGAGGTTTTCTTAGCTTTGCTCCAAAAATCTCCTATTAGCAATTGCTTAGCCTCCGGAGAAGACCTAGGTATGCTACAGATGCTTATGTTACTCTATTGAGTCAAAGGGGAACATGGCAGAGAAGGATGTATGGGAGGAGAGCACTCTCCACTCACAGCCCGACTCAACAGCCACGTTTCAAATGACTGCTTCATGGTTACTACCACTTGCTCTTCTCTATGTCTTTTCAGGATGATGTGAATGTAATGGAAATAACATTCTGTCTTATATCCAGAAAGTTGAAATCCTTGGAGACTAAATTATGGCACAAATCTAGAGAATAGTCATATACCCAATGCAGTATGTCTTTGTCCCTGTCATGTAAAAGCAAATTGCTCATATTTTCTGTTTATCAGCAGAGGGGAAAGGAGGCATTCAAGATCACTTGCTGGATATCAGATACCAGGGAACTGATTTGATCCAGTTAGAAGAAGAAATCTGGAAGAAAACTATAATTGGGTCACAGAGGTATCACCACCCCCTCATCTTTCTCATCTTTGATGATGGTACTGACACTACCACACAGACACACACACACGTGCGCACACACACACACACACACACACACACACACAGAGGGATCTGGTATTGTTTGTAATTTACTCTTTTGTCAGGAAAGAGGAATTCCTTATATCAAAATAATTAGACCTTACTTCATGGTTTATGGTCCGAGGAAATAAACCCAGGGCCTAATATAAGCAGTCTTTTTAATCAAAAATGGATTTACCAGGGCCGGCCTGGTAGCATAGTGGTTAAGCTGGCATGCTTTGCTTCAGCGGCCTGGGGTTCGCCGGTTCAGATCCTGGGCGCAGACCTACTCACTGCTTGTCAAGCAATGCCAAGGTGGCATCCCACATAGAGCAACTAGAAGGATGCACAGCTATGACACACAGGTATCTACTGTGGCTTTGGGGAGAAAAGAAGAGAAAGAGGAAGATTGGAAACAGATGTTAGCTCAGGGCCAATCTTCCTTAAAAAAAATGGATTTATCACCAGATTCATATACACTTCTCTGTGTTTTAGCCCAAGTAAGCATCTTGGGTCTGTAAAATTGTCATTCTTTTAGAGTTAATTTTCAGATTTTTTTCAAGAGTCACCAAAAATTATGTTTTTCTTAAAGCATAGTTACACCAGTAAATACCCCAAAGTTGGAGATTGGAAAAAATGATCCAATTATGTATTTAGAGTGATACAGTATAGGTATTCTTCAATGCTGCATTTTTAAGGGACACTGAAGATTAGAACTGACTCTATTTGGAAAACTGGTAAAAGATTGTTACAGGCTAAATCAGATATTTACAAACTATAGCCCATGGGACAAATCCAGCTTGATGTTTGTTTTGTAAAGTTTTAATGCAACACACTCAATTGATTGTAAATGGTCTATGGTTGCTTTCACACTACAGTGGCAGAATGGAGTAATTGCGACAAAGGTCAGTTGGCCCACATAGCCTAAAATATTCACCACCCAGCCCTGTACAGAGCAATTTCAATGATTATCTCTGATCTAGATAATTAGCTGAAATTCTACTTCCCTTACCAGATATAGGTTGTCTTTGTATAAGCTAAGTAATATTTCACTGTTTCTATTAGTCTGATGTCTAGATGCCTAGTGATTACACATAGCAAGGGATCTCTATGAAATATGCCAATATTTTCCAAATGTATCTAATCAAAAGAAACTTCTGGGAAAAATATATATTCCCAGGTTCACTGTGGAGTATTATGATTTAGCATTTCTATGGTAAAATAAGATATATGAATTTTTTCAAAAGATCCATATATGATGATTATGAGAATTTGGGGAAAACCAGAGAAGACGACTTGCAGATACTACTTATTAAGCTTGCTTTACTGTTAAGTATGTCAATCATAATTATTCCAACCCAGATTCAGGTGGTTAAATGCTCCCAACTAGGATTACCATGCT
Source organism: Tapirus indicus (assembly GCA_031878705.1). Lineage (NCBI taxonomy): Eukaryota > Metazoa > Chordata > Mammalia > Perissodactyla > Tapiridae > Tapirus > Tapirus indicus. The sequence goes on from CM062936.1 coordinate 20,806,704, forward strand.
AGGATGTTCTGAATTCAGGGAGCTTGTTTCATTTGTGTCTTTTCTAAATCATGCTTCCTGAGATTCTGTTTGACCAAAACCTGACCTGATCGACATACTGGACAGGAAAACACATGACTTTTCCACATGTGGTATAGTGTGTGTGTGTGTGTGTGTGTGTGTGCGCGCGCGCGCGCATGTGTATCTGTGAGCTTGGATATGCTAAAGTTGCCAAAGATATTCCTATTTCCAAATTCAATGAACTTTCCTGCCCATTACTAACTTGACTTTTCAGTAGTACTTGATAATTTATGTGCAGCAATAAACATCACACAATTTCTCATTCTTTTAATCTCTAAAATCTAAGCCCTGTCCTATTAATTATACTTCCAAATATCTATTTAACCTAGCTACTTCTATCAAATCAATCTACCACCATTCTATTCTAAGTCATTATCATCTCTTCCTTCCAAATTGATACATTTCTTTTACTCTTGTCCATCTGTGAGATGCCTGGGTGTAGCCAGAATCTTCCTTTCCAAATCAATAATGGTAATATTATATGTTTATGTACAGTCCTCCCACAGATTCCCATTGTCCCTGGAATAACCTCTAAACTCCTTAGTATAACTTGAATCGGACCTCCAATTAGCTCCCGTCTATATTTCAATCTCATCATTCATCACCGTCTCTCTTGCTCAGTCATCATGTATGCCATGCTGTCTCTCAGAAAAAAACTACAGACATACGGTTCCATCTGCCTAGAACACTCTTCTTGTTTTCCTCCCATCACATCCATTGGAACTACTTTCCACTTGAGATCCTCTAAAATACATGTACAAAGAAGAGGACTCTGCCATAATACCAGTCACACCTGACTTAGTGCCATAAGCTCCACGAGAGATGGGAACTAGCCTGCTCACTAGCATCTGGGTGATTAGCTATAGAGAAATGTTTGTGCCAATATGTTTGTGTTGAATAGAATGACTTTTCCCCTGATGTCTTATTCACATTATTTTTCAATGACTTATTAAAGCTCTGAAGTTTAACTTATTATAAATGTAACATATGAAGATTCAAGTATTTCCCATTGACCAACTAGTTTAAGAGTTTTTGTTTTAAGTTTTAATTTTTAAGAATTTTAAAAACTGAACTCGGTTTCTTTATAATGAGTTAATCAGAGATTTTTCTTACTCTTTATTTACAATAATGTTTGAAAAATATTGATGTGTTCCCTAAACTGATTTAATAAATTGGTTGGTATTAAATAATTATTTAAACTAGAGATACTATCACAAGTTCAGGAAATTTATAGCTATTAGGATACACAAATTTCACAGATACAACTAGGAGCTGTGAAAAATTCTCTAATAAATATTCAGAAAACCAGCCTATGAACACAAAAAAAAGACAGCTCAGAATAAGAGTAATACCATGAGCCCAGTGAGTCTCACTTCTTTTCCTCTAATTAGAATTGTGAGGTTCAGATAGAAAACTCACTCCCATACGCAAACTAAGGTTATGTCAGAAAAACAAATCACTATAGAATTTCACAGTACAAGAAACTATTTACTATATGTTTTAACAGTCACTCTGTACAGCTATAGTATCAACAAGGTTGATGTTGGTTGTCAGCAAATTCCCAGTGAGTATCACTTCTTCTTCAATTTAATAATATATATAAGAATAACATTATTTGGAAAACTTTAATATGATCTGTTTTATTAATGAGCTTTGTATAAATTGCATTACTCTGCTTGTCATTAGAAATAAATTACTTGCTGTAATCTCACAAGTGATGGTGACAAAGTAGTGTGCCAAGAAACCTTTGTTTCTTAGCCATGGTGCCCCAGATTAATTGGTAATTAAAGGGGTATATTGTGCTTACACATTCCTTTCCCTGACCATGTTTCATATGGGTCGTTTTTCAGAGAGAAATTTGGTAAGAGAATATCTAGTCAATGTTACTAATCTCTACATAACATGCTTAAAGAAACTTTGATGGGCAATTAATTGGTCACAAAAAGGGAAGGGAAATAGCACAGAAGTACATTCATGTTGTAGTTAAACTTAGGGAATGATAGTCCCAGTAAAGTGAAGTCAATGGAGTTTACCCTGTTTGTGTGTGGAGTGAGAACATACACACGTATTAGAGCAGTAGACCCCATTTCTTGCATCTTGGGTAACCAAGATACATTTTTTGAATATACCCAGATCTGGGAAAAAAGTCAACAACAAAAAGTATTAACAGAAGAAAGGCACCGAACCCCATTTTAATGGGGCATAGATATAGAAAAAAATATATATCTTTATTGCATAATTATCATGTGTAGCAAAACAAAGTTTCATAAGCGTTATGTAAAACAACAGTTAAAGAGCCTAGTATGCAAGAGAATGGTGACTGGAAATTTGACAAAACACTTGCCATCTTTTAATATTTAATGTATGTTAAATGACATTGATATTAATTTTCTTTCCTATCATAGTGGGAACACAATTCAGGAGGTATATTAAAAGCATGTATATACTATTTAATTAATTTTTTTTAAATAATTACACATTTCTTTATAAGAAAGGATCTCATCTCCTCTCAATTGTCCTTCCCAGGTGTCTATGGGGTGTCTCAAGACACAGGGTGTCTGAGGCATAGCCCAATATCACTTCCAATTAATCCCAGCCACCTGTTCTTACTCCACACGCAGGCTTTATGATGGACATTAAAAATACTTACAGAGAGGGCAGCAAACAAGAGTTCTAATCAGGTAGAATATGAGATTAATGGCCGTTTTATTGAACTTCCAATATCTCTCATTTACAGCTGTCTTGACAGATTTTTTTTCGACAAAACCAATCTTCTGATAGATTCTACCTTACTTTTCAAACTTTGCTGGGAAGACATGTAGGCTCAAGCCAGAGAGTTTCCTCACAGATACTTTTTCCCATTAAACTAAGAAAAATTGGTGAAAGATGTAAAATTTCTCCTAGGTTTTCTGCTTTAGGCTCTAGATTCTTTTGATCTCGGGAGGGTGTATACGCTAAGTTTCACAGCTGCTTCAAATTGTTACACTCCTTTTCCAGAAATAATAATAAAAAGAACCTTATTAAAATGAATAAGTTACTTTAAAATAGGCTGCATTTTTTTACCATAAACATTTCTATAAAATGTAATTGACATTTACTGTCATCATTGTGATAAGATTGATATCAGAAGTTGAGGCCTATGCAATGATTTTCTAAATAATTATTTTTAAAGAACATGTATGTTAAAATTGAGTTTTGATGATATGATTTTTACATTTACTAAGTTGTTTATATAATAGAGAATTTTTTTCTTCTTGGAACCAGGATTTTACAATCACTTCAGTATAATATATCATAGAATACTATTTTCCTAATCATACAACAAAGACTATTACCACTGCTGTCAGTTACTTAAGATTTTCAGTTTATGTCTTATTTTTACTGTAACACTTAACCTTTAATTGAAAATATCATTGCATTTTCCTCAAAATACCATGTTGCTTTAATAAGCTCTGAAAATAAGCAAAAACTTTTGTTTGGAGAAAGTTGGATGAATAATTATGATCTCATTAAAATGCAAAGTCTTCAGAGATTCTCTTAATCATCCTCACGATGATTTTCTAGTTGTTTAAGTGAGTGCAATGTCTTTCATCATCCCAGAATTGAAGGGCAACACTCTTCAATCTATGTAAAATATCTAACACTTTAAGATAGCTCGCATTCTGTGCCACTTCATGGTCACAAAAATAACCGCCTGGCAGTTTCCTCTATATAAAAATGTATAGATTTATGGTTATTCAATCTAAAGAACTCTTGGGTATAAAGGTTTTTGACTTACTGCCTTCTGAAAAGCCTCAGATTCATATCTGTAAATGGTAAAATCTAGTTACATAGATCATTAATTTGTCTATGCTTGAGAAGTAGTAATATCAGTAAGCCTAAATCATTTCACTGAGTCCTTGATCCAGCACAGAATCTTCACTAAAAGTGTTTTCTGTGATGTCTTTTCAATTTTAATGATTTCAGTTCACTTGGATATGCTCATAAAATAAGTAATACACTTCTGTTGGAACAAACTTCTAAAGTATGCCTCCATATCTTCTGTTTCAATACACATGTGAATAACAGTTTGAACTGTGTTGCATGTTGCAATAAATGATTGCAGTCAAACATTTTTGACATCAGCCTGACAACACAACATGCTTCCCATACTGGCCCTTTAGCATTCTGGAAAATTTGAGAGTCTTATACATTTGCCTATTTTCTTTTTTTCTTTGCACTACAGTCAGAGAGAAATGAGTCTAGAGATGGGCCACTTCAGTCAGATTCAAATCTCTTCCTCTAGAAGAGCATTAATAACACAATCTTCTGGAAACCATACTCCTCTGAATTGTGTCATTTTATCAAAGAAGGTGTTCTTTAGATTCAGAACATATTGTTTAGAGAAAACAATGATCTATGCTTTAGTTATTCATTGATTCCTTCCTCCAAAACATATTTATTGAGCCACAGAAATTCTTATGTGCCAAACAATAAATTACAAAATTCTCTGAAAAATTTTATTATCATGGAACCACAAAGCACTGTATTAATGTGTAATGTCACATGTCAAATAATGTCAAATCAAATAAGTTTCTTTTTGATATACTTTGTTGTTTTATCTGCAATACAACCTAGATTATTTACTTTATTTCATTTGTTATATTATTTTATGTTATAAAGTTAAATGAAAGTCATTTTTGGATCAACTTTTACTACAATCTGTGAGATTCCTTTACAGTATTTACTTTAATTCAATTGTGCATTATATTTTATATGTGTCTGCTTCTACTCTGTCATGATATTGTGGAACACAACTGAATTATTATCAAATATTTATTAAATTAAAATAGTTGGAAAGGCAGAAATGCATATGTGCCCTATGAAACACTCAAATAATGGACTAGAGAAAAATGTAGCCAATTTTAGGGAACGATTGAATGTTAACTTGGAACTTAATTTTCTAAACCACAATTTAAAAATACTCCCTTAAAATCTTATGTGTAAAATTGCTATATTTGTCAAAGTACATCTACATATACAGTATGGCAACATGCGCTTCATTTTCATCACTGGCGTTGTCTTGATAAGCTGCCAATGATTTGGATGGTAATGAGCAGGCAATTTCAGATCTAGTGCAATCAGTCAACAATTCACATAACATTTCAGACCTTTCCTCCTCAGAATATTAAGCTATAAGACAACATGGTGGAGGTAATGAACATGTTCAAATATGAGATAGATTTCACTAATGACATAATTTTGTAACTTGAGAAGAATTTGAAGTGAGATTAATCACTTTGTTGTTACTTCAAAGGCACTTGTAGGAGAAAGCAATATGTTGAAAACTAAGGCGGAGAACCCAGTAACTTTATGACTTTAAGATTGCCCAACATTATTTATAGTTTCAATAAATTCCACAAATGATAATGTAAGAAAGCACAGGCTTGTGTATCAACTATTGTACCATCATACTGAAGGGAAACATATCTGAAATCCCAGTAGGTTTTTGATGTACTCAATTCTAAAATCCTCTTACAGATATTATTTTGTCAGTTAGAAGGGATGATTTTTGAAGTTATATATACATAAATGGGAGCAAACCTTTGTTTTTCAGTCTGTATACACAAAGGTATCACTCTTTTTTGTTTTTTTTAAATCATCATTTATCATTCTTCCTTAAAGGAATTAATTACCTCCTAGGTATGACTAAATTACTGTTCTCCCGAAAGTAAGTTAGTCATGCTTGAGAAGTAATAGTAAGAATGTTAAAATAGATTTAAGTCCAGAGTCTGAAATTTAATACTGTTTTATAACCCAGAATTTCTAATGAAGTGTTTGCCAATACTCTAGTTTGCAGGTTCATAGAGACCAAAGAGGGTATTAAATAATATTAAATAACTTCTCATTTTGACAGATTAACTTGGTACCAGTAAGCCACTTTCACATATACCAATTAATTCATTCTTTCCACAAATATAAGCGTATATATTATTCCAGACACTGTGCTTAGAGCTGGAGACTCAAAGAGGAACTTGAGGAAGCACCTATTCTCAAGTAGCTTATTATCTAGTGGAGGAGACAGTTACAAGGAAACAATTATTAAAACAAGTCAGTACCGCAAAGATCAATAAGATTTAGGAAGGCTCTCCATCGTCTGCACAGAGGACAACGGAGCATTGTAAAAGAGAATGAGACTGTGAGGTGGGGAGAAGTTAAGTTGGGTGTTTATTTCCTGGATGACGTTAACTTCCTGCTTGTACAGTCTGTTGAGGTTGAAGATATTCTGGGTAATTCACACAATTATACCCAGTCGGTAGTTGGAAACATGACTGTAAAATTCCAGGGATATATCTGAACTGAGATATGATTTTGGGAGGAAAATGTACATGAATGATAAACCCAGCTTGCAACTTGCTAGTTTTATGAATTTATGCAAGACATTTGATTAGCTAAGACTCAATGCCTTAAACTAAAAATAGTGATGATAATAGTAGGCCACAAATACACTGAGTCCCCCCATTGACAAGAGGGAACTATTTCTGTCACCTTGGATCTGGGCTGGCTTTGACCAATTTGGTACAGCTGAAGAGAATTGATGCCATGTCAGTGGCAGCAACAACTTGCTCCTTGGAAGCTTTTGAATCATTGTGTATAAACTGCGACTACTTTGCTGAATCACCATGTCAGAAGCTCAACTGCCAGTCAGAGAAGGTCTGCAAACACATAGAGAGGGATAGCATTCCAGATGAGTCTGGCCTTCCCGCCACCCCATCACAGATCAGGCCTTTTGGACTGATATAAGAGCAGCCACCAGCTGAATACCACCCAGTTAACATCAGGTGGAACAAAAGAATTGTTGAGCCCAAGTTCCTAACTTACAAAACCATAAGATATAAAAACATGAAACTGTGGTTTACTACCTTTGGGTATTGTTTTATGTTAATAGGTAATCGGAAAAATAAAAAATAGGATCTCCTTGGGTTATTTTGAGGGCTATGTACGATAATGTATTTAAAATTCTTAACATCATGTTGGAATTCCCAGCAAATTTACTTCCTAATTAATTAGTTGGCCAGTATCATTGTGAATTCAGTAGAGTAGGAGGAGCACGGAGTTCTGAATAGAACCCTAATGAGCACTGACATACTAGGTTGTTGGCAAAAACAGAACCAGAAGGAGAGAGAGACAGACAGAGAATAGGAATCACCAGAGGAATGAGCAGATTTAGAGAAGACTGATGTCTCAGAAGCAGAGAAGGGCCATTAGGTGGGCAGGGCTAGAGGTATTTCCTAATACTGTTGAAGAGCTTTGTCTGTGAATGAAAAACCAATGGGAGGGGGGGAGGTAGAGATGTTGGATATACAAAGTACAGTCCTCTCTTTTAAGAGTGGATAAGAAAGAGAAAATAAACATTAAATGGGGATAAATATACCTTTTTAAAAATAATCCCAAATCAATCATCTGTGCAGGTGATGACAAGGATCTGAAATGAAGTAGTTCTACAGTAATCAAGACAGCGCGGTATTGGCAAAATAATAAACAAATAGATCAGTGGAACAGAACTGAGAGCCACATAAAAATAGTCAATTGATTTTTGACAAAGGAGCAAAGGCAATACAATGCAGCAAAGACAGTCTGTTCAAAATGGTGTTGAACAACTAAACATCCACATGGAAAAAAAGCAAATCTAGATACAGACCTTCCACTCTTCACAAAAGTTAACTCAAGATGGATCACAAACTAAATGTGAAACACAAAACTATAAAACTCATAGAAGGTAACACAGGAGAAAAGTCTCGATGTTCTTGGGTTTGGTAGTGACTTTTTAGCTATAACACCAAAAGCATGATCCATGAAAAAAAGAATTGGTAAGCTGGGCTTCATTAAAATTAAAAATGTCTGCTCTGTGAAAGACACGGTCAAGAGAGTGAAAAGATAGGCTACAGATTGGGAGAAAATATTTGCAAAAGTCACGTATGATAAAGGACCATTATCCAAAATATACAAAGAACTCTTAGAACTCAACAATAAGAAAACAAAAACCCAATTAAAAAATGGGACAAAGACACCTCACCACAGAAGATATACAGATGGCAAATAAGCATATGAAAAGATGGTCCACATCTTATGTCATCAGGGAAATGCAAACTAAAACAACAATGAGATACCACTGCACACCTATTAGAATAACAAAAATGTGCAACACTGACAACAGCAAATGCTGCCAAGGATGTGCAACAATAGGAATTCTCAGTTTTTGCTGGTAAGAATGCAAAATGGTACAGCCACTTTGGAAAACAATTTGGCTGTTTCTTATAAACAAAACATATCTTACCATACAATTCAGCAATCATGGTCCATGGTATTTACTCAAGGGAGCTGAAAACATCTCCACACAAAAACCTGCACATGGAAGTTTATAACAGTTTTATTCATAATTGCCCAAACTTGGAACCAACCAAGATGTCCTTCATTAGCTGAACGGTTAAATAAACTGTGATACATCCGCATAATAGAATATTATTCAGCACTAAAAAGAAGTGATCTATCAGGCCATGAAAAAACATGGAGTAACCTTAAATGCATATTACTAAGTGAAAGAAGTCAATCTGATAAGACTGTACATACTGTGTGGTTTCAATTACATGACATTCTGGAAAAGGCAAAATTGTGGAGATGGGAAAAAGATCAGTAGTTGCCAGGAGTTAGGAGGCAGGGCAAAGTATAGGCAGAACACAGAAGATTTTTAGGGCAGTGAAATTACTCTGTATGATACCATAATGACATAAATGTCATTATACATTTATCTAAACCTGTAGAATGTACAACACCAAGAGTGGATTCTAATGTAAACTATGGACTCTGGGTGATAATGACATGTCAATATAAGTCCAACAATTGTAGCAAATTCACCACTCTGGTGGGAGATGTTGATAATGGAGGAAGCTATGCATGTGTGGGGAGGACATATATAGGAAATCTCTGTACCTTCCTTTCAATTTTGCTGTGAACCTAAAACTCCTGTTAAAAAAAAAATCTAAAAAAAATTTTTTTAAAGTAGTAGTTCTACATTTAGTATATCTGACTCATCTTGAGCTCTGCCTCAAATCCACTTGGCTCATTTTTAAATTCTAAATAAGTTGCACACCTGAGTAAACTAACAATACCTACCACCTCTGCACTGAGTATCTCCTGCTTACTTCCCCAGGGTCTCTACAGTACAGATGATGATAGATGAGTAAACCCGAGTAGCAAATGACAACTCCTTGAATTATACCTTGAGCATGGGGGTAAGAAAGCCAATGTGTAACTACTTCCCCTTTTTGCCCACTGGGCAGAAATTTCTGAGGCACATTTTACCGGGTTCCTCACTACATCCTCAAAAAGACAATATGGGCTAAAACTTCAGGATATCAAAATGTTAGATAGTGACGAAATGAGAATTCCTTAGAGTACAGAGGAAAGTTTTGCAAGAGAAATCTGATTGAGAGGTGTTGGGTAAAAATGTAAAGCAGTAAACTGATGGAGAAGAACAGAGATTAACTGTGGGTAAAGATCTGCCTTTAGTTTTCAGACAGGACGAGTTTGCAGTGGGTACCCTTAAAAGCCATTAAAAAGGCAAAGAAAACTTTAATGCCAGAACTAGATAAAGATCTGAGGCAGAATGTGTCCAGTCTCAGGCTGTGAGAGCTGGGGGAGTTAGTGGAGAAGGAGGCTACTCTAAGCCTTGTATAAGCGGACAGCTTTTAGGGCATTTGTGGAGAGGCAGCTGAGCTCTGTTCCAGGTGAGTTTAGCAAGGACTGTTGTAGGGTGAGATCATGGGACTTTCAGTGTGAGAGCAAACATGTTATCATTAGACAAAATAATTTTATATAACCTAACAAATAAAAAAAAGATTTGTATAACAGTCTTATGTGATTGTAACTCTTCATGCAGCAAAATATTTGTAACCATGTTATTTTATAGTGATACTATCTATTTCATCCATAATTTACAACAATGCATCTTTGAAGAAATGCACTCGAGGTTCCAAGTCAAGACCATATCTCTCTCAATTCCAGCAAGTTTAAAAAGGGTCCTCTGAGCCAACCCTGATGTCCTAGATGTTCAAGTTTGGCTTGCTCCACTTCGGCAGCCCAGGTTCGGTTCCCAGATGTGGAACCACACCCTTCGTCTGTCAGTAACCATGCTATGGTGGCAGCTCACATAGAAGAACTAGGACATACAACTAGAATATACAACTATGTACTGAGGCTTTGGGGAGGAAAAAACAAAAAGAGGAAGATGCGCAACAGATGTTAGCTCAGGGTGAATCTTTTCCAGCAAAAAAATAAATAAATAAAAAGGGTCCTCTAGTCCAAGTGTCCTTAAAGCGGTGTGTGATAATCTTCCCCTACAATTCAAGCTTTACCTTTCAATTTAATTAGCCCAGTGGTGTGTACTGATGGAACATGTTTAAGAGCTCAAACTATCTAGTAATGCAAAGGCTTATTTCTCACCATCAGGCGAAAACAAAAAAGAAAACACCAACCAGCAACCAAAAACTCATACAACTGTTAATGAAACAAAGATTAAATTCAAGGTTAAAGGAAGAAAGTGAAGAAAAGTGGCCTTGCCTGCAATGAACACTTGCAGAAATAAAGGCTTGTGTTCTAGCCACTAGACTAGAGTGTCACTTTAAGTGGTTTTTTTTCTTCTCTTGCTATTTCTGTCTTTAAAGTTTGATTTTTCTACTGTCTTTTAAAATATATTGTGATGTAGATTATCAATGTTTTTTCCTTGTATTGAATAGAATTTGTTCTGGAATAATTAAACTATTTCTCCAGTAATTTGTAAAATGGCAAGAAATACACTTGTATGAGATCAAAATCCATTTAGAGGATAAATAGACAACACTTGAAAGTTGTGAATTCTGAGCCAGAGAGTTTGAAATACCCAATGCTGAAAATTTGCATCCTGCTGGGGGCTGTGTAATTTAGATTTGTAATTGTGTGGTTGATGTTATCCAGGGGCTGCTGTGCACCTAGCAGCCTCCTTAGCACTGTCCTTTTTTTGCTGAGGAATATTTGCCCTGAGCTAACATCTGTTGCCAGTGGTCCTCTTTTTCTGTATGTGAGCTGCCGCTGTAGCACGGCCACTGACAGATGAGTGGAGTAGGTCTGCATCTGGGAACAGAACATGGGCCGCTGAAGTGGAGCATGATCAACTTAACCACTAGGCCGCCAGGGCTGGCCCTATTGCTGCCTTTTATAAGTGTTTCTTCCCTACAACTTGCAGACGAATGCAACCTAGATAAAGCCTTTCTCATAGTTGTCAATATAATTCCAGCGCTTCTCCAAAACTACTAAGTGGTAAGCAACTGAAACAAGGTCCACCAACACCAGGCCAGTCATGACTTTTTGGTGGCTTTCTATGAAGGCATTGCCCTAATGGGATAATAATTAATGACTAGGTCATTGAAATTCTCTCAGGGGGATGGAGCATAGACACTGTGGTTAGCTGTGATAAAGCTAATTCCTATATCGGGACGCACAAAATGAGGGTTGCCCGAGTGTCCAGTCCACATCACAGATCTAACCGTAAGTCAGCCTGCACTTGTGGGAAACACCTGTCAAGGAAACCTGACACACCCCAATCACAAGCCTCCAACTCAGCTTTAGCCAGCTCACCTTATCCTAGAAAACAGGACCTGCTGGCCTTAGGAAGAAATCCCTGACCTCCTAGCCAACCATGCCCTGTTTCCATGCTGCCTCCTCTAACACTCTACAAAACTCACTCTTGCCCCAAATCCCTCAGGAACGGTGCTCCACTGCTTGTGAGGCACTGTACTCTCCCAATTCCTGGATTGTTTTTCCTTGATTAAGAACATCAGACTCTTTACTAAATTGCATTGTTTCTGTTATTTGACAGCTGGTATAGAGAAGAGGGACAAAAAGCAACTGAGCCTCATTAATAGGAAATCTCCTTTTTACAGAGCTGCTTCCTTATTTAGTTAGACTTCTGCTTTCAAATTCATGTGTTTCTGTCCTTTGAGTCACCATTTCCCTTTTTCCTCCATTCTGTCATTCCTATCCTTTGACACTAGCAAGGTTCTGGGACCAATTTCCAACATGAGGGTTTTTCCCCACATCACCAAGCAATTCTCAGACAGGTGTCCTACAATTCAACTCAATTCTGACACTTCTATCTGGTGATTCTGTCAGATGCCACAGGTGAAGGTCTCAGTCCTACAAGACTGCCCCTCCCCGCTTCTGAGGCCAATCACAAGCCTAGGTTGTTAACTGTACAGTCGCCCCCCCCCACCCTTATCCCCTGGGGATATGTTCCAAGACCCCCAGTGGATGCCAAAAAAAACACAGATAGTACTGGACCCTATATATACTATGTTTCTTTCTATACATACATATTTGAGGTAAGACAGCTAAACTAGCCCCAAGTTTTTTTCCTTCTTCACAATTTCATGGGTAGAAGATTTATTCTTACATAGATCTTAGCAACCTCAGCATATGATATTTTTCCTTTCCTTATTAAGTCAAGAACTTTTTTTTTTTTTTTTTTTTGGTGAGGAATACTAGCCCTGAGCCAACATCTGTTGCCAATCCTCCTCTTTTTTTTCTGAGGAAGACTGGCCCTGGGCTAACATCTGTGCCCATCTTCCTCTACTTTATATTGGACGCTGACACAGCACGGCTGACAAGCAGTGCATGTGTCCGCGCCCAGGGTCCACGCCCAGGATCCGAACCCGCGAACCCCAGGCTGCAGAAGCAGAGTGAGTGAATTTAACTGCTACACCACTGGGCCGGCCCCAAAGTCAAGAACTTTTGACTTTTCACTTAAAGGAAGCACTTATGGCTACCCTTTGGCATTTCCAAATTGCCAGCAACACTTCTTTTGTGCTTTGGGGCCATTACAAAGTAAAATAAGGGTTACTTGAACACAAGCACTGCGATACCAGGGGAATCGATCTGGTAGCTGAGAGGGTTACCAAGTGACTAATGGGTGGGTGGTGTACACAGCATGGATACACTGGACACAGACGGTTCAGATCCTGGGCCGGACGAGCTGGATGGCACAAGATTTCATCATGCTGCTCAGAACAGCGCACAATTTAAAACTTTTGAATTGTTTATTTCTGGAATTTTCCATTTAATATTTTCAGATTACAGTTGATCTCAGTTAACTGAAAGCAAAACCCCAGATACCGTCGGACTACTGTACTTCTGACCAACTGACTGGCTATAAATCAGAGATTCCAAAGCTAGAGCAGCTCACAGAACTCAGAGAAATTTTACTTACTAGATTATGGGTTTATTATAAAAAAGATATAACTCAGGAACAGCCAGATGGAAGAGGTGCACAGGGCAAGTTTTAGGGAAAAGGTAAAGGGCTTCTAAGGTCTCTCCATGTGTGCCACTCTCCCCAAATCTCCACATGCTCACCAACCCGGAAGCTCCCCAAACCTTGTTCTTTTTGGTTTTTCTTGGAGACTTTACTACATAGACGTGACTGATTAAATCATTGACCATCTGTGACTGAATTTTCAGCCCCAACCACTCTCCTCCTTGGAAGTCAGGGGGTGGGACAGAAAGTTCCAACCCTGTAATCACATGGTTGGCTCTAATGGCAACCAGCCACCATCCTCAGTTGCCTTCTTAAAGTCACCTTATTATCATAACAAAAGACACCTTTCTTGCTCTCATCACTTAAGGAAATTCCAGGGTTTTAGGAGCTCTGTGCAGAAATGGAGACAAAGACCAAACACATATTTCTTATTTTAAATCACAATATCACAACTAGGTATATTTTTTTCCTCATTTCCTATTATCCACTGTGAGGCAGAATTATTTTTTCTGTGTTTCCAAAGACAGCAATGAAATGTAGTACTTATTATTTGAGGCAACCAAAATATGTAATTTTGTCAAACATGTTTATCAAACAGAGTTGAAGTGATTTCACTACATAATTTACTGTACTAAATATCCTAATTTAAGAATTTGCCAAATTTTTTTTCAAATGTATATTTCACCTTTACCTATGACATACATTCATGGAATATTTTTTTTTTCTTGTAGGCTCTGTGTTCTTAAAGTAGAGATAAATATATATATATATTTTTGCTGAGGAAGACCAGCCCTGAGCTAACATCAGTGCCCATCTTCCTCCACTTTATATGGGACGCCGTCACAGCGTGGCTGACAGGCAGTGCGTCGGCGGGCGCCCGGGATCCGAACTCGCGAACCCCGGGCTACCAAGCGTGAACTAAACTGCTGCGCCACTGGGCCGGCTCCCAAGATAAATATTTTTTTTAATTAGCTGTCCAAATATCTGTGGGAAAATAAAACTAAATTAAAAATATAATTGAATCACAATTACAGGGAGAACTAATTTATTTTTTTCTTGTTGGTGAATATAAAATATGTTATTAATTCACTAAAAGCACATGATGCCATAGAGAATAAAATGCAACAATAAAAATTGTTCTTCAGTTTCATATTGCGATCAGTAAGCAAGAAAAAGAGAGACAGAGAAACTGAGGGAAAACATTTCAGCTTACCAAAAATCACTTTTACCTGAGAGATAAAGTCGTAACTCACAAAATTATACTTATGTAACTGGAGAAAATAACTCCATCTATTCAGAAACATAAAGATGTAATTTGAGAATTCATTTACTTAATGTATTTTAATTCCCATTTAATTTATGAATTTTTGAGAGTTTATATTTATATTTCTAACATGGAACATCTTTCTAATTTGGGCTGGAGGGTTGGAACAATTAATTTAGATTAGCATTAATCTTAAATTAAATCAGTAATCTCTCCTAGATTATAAACTGTATGACAGCTATGGCTTTTAAAAATATTCTGTTCATTAATAAAAACCTAGAGGCTAGAGCATTTCCAGGTATATAATAGGTGCTCAATAAATATTTGAGTTACCACTAAGTCTGCTGTATTCATTTCACAATTTCTAACACATTTGGTTACATCTTCTTATTAAATAGAAGTTGATTGCAACCCAAGGGAAGGATTCTCTACCTCTGGTTTATAAAATGCGTGATATTTCAAACCACATGAATTGCCAGAATGTTTTTAGTACATTTTGTCCTCTCTAATTCTTGTGTCCTTATCAAAGGAACAATAGAAACGATATTGTTTATAACAAATAATACTTTATATACGGGAAGAGGATTTATACGGTTTATTTCAACAAGGACATTTAAGCACACATTCTGTTTAAATGAAAAATCTTTCAAATTAATTACAAGTCATTAAGTGAGTAGTAAAAGAACAGAAAAACAGAAATCAGTAATGCTTTGTCAGAGCAGCAATAAACATTTATAAAATACAACAGAGAAAATTGCACTCGTAAAAATTTAAAAATGTTAAGAAATTCAGAATCAGTGAAGAAAAATACATGATTTGTATGAGAAGAAAGATAGAACTTCTTTTAAAAGAAAATCTATATTTGTAACATGTTTGGAAAAATAAAGGTTTATTATAATTCTACAGCATCGTGGAAACATGCCTTGCTGGCAGGTCTACCTCGGAAGGGCCAGGCATTGGCCCATCCAGATGTGTAGGTTGATCAGCACAGAAACATACCCTTCGATTGATCGACTGAAACTAATCAGCATGCCAGTGGTCTTTTGATCTTTTTTCTTTTTTTTTCCCCAAAAGATAAATAATCAAGGACTTAAACCTTATGTGCAAAAAAAAAATGAAATGCACATAACTACAGGTAAATTTTTTAAGAATTACTAATTGACGTGTCTCAAGATAGCAAAATTAAATATTTTAAAATGGAATTCTCAGTGCTGGTAAGAATGTGTTGAAACAGACAATTTAAAATAACTGATAATGTTGTGCAAATTAACAAACACTTTGAAAAGCAGTGTGTCGATGAGACTGTATGGTTCTATCATATTCTTTAACACAGTCACACCATAGGTGGGACTCTGTCATTGGGGAAGTTTGAGATTAAACTGTTTATCACAGAGTATTTGATGATAGAGGAAAAAATGGGGAAAAGGTGAGTCAGGTGGTGCATTAAATAATCAATAAAATAAAGTTCATGAAAATATATATTTAATAATATGGATAATTGCTAATGGTACAGTATTATGTGATACAACATCAGAAGCACATTTTTACCTGAGGTTCATTTTTAATGATGTTTTGGGAGTTGTAATTGATCTTCCCATTATCACAGGATGTTTTCCTGGAGAATTTTCACAAGGAAAGACAGTCATTAAATAATAAAGTAGTAGGTTTTCGTAATGTGGGAAGGCAATTGCCCAACTTTCCCTAATAAATTCAGATCTTTTTGTCATTTACCACTCACAGCAGCTACCACTTGGACTCCCCAGTAACTGACAGTCACCGAGTCATGAGCAAAGAGACTGAAAGATGATGGGCTTAGGTAAGCAAATCCTGCTTATTTATCTACTTCCTCCGTGGAAATAGTAAGTAAAAGTACCCACTGTGCCTGGACATACAACGTAGTCAATGGCAAGTCATTAGTGCAGTTTATTTATCACTTTTATCCTCTCGATAACAAAATGCAGGCAATGAACACCAGGCTGTCACCACCCTTCGTATCTGTTAAAGCACTCACTTTCCTTAGGGTGGAAGGAGAAAAAGGGGAAGAACAGGGTTAACCTCTAGTAGGCACTTCCCCACAAGAGCAGAAGTTTTGCCAAGTAATTCCCTTTGTTACACAATGAAGGAATGTGGCCGAATTATCATCCCCATTTTTTCCTAGAACTGTATTTCTTTGAAAAATAGAATTGTATATAGTCAAATAAGAACTATCCTCTCATTGAACAAACTTTGGAATAATGATGGTTACGGCCTGCTTCTTTATGCTGTACTGTACTTTTCCAATTTTATATGGTAAGCATATTTTGCAGTGAAATTCAGAAAAAGAAAAAAGGTAGGGGAAATAGCTAGTTTTATAACCAATAAATATATTCCTACTGTAGGCGGGGCAGCTTTTCTTTGAACCATTTTGTAATTGCCAGGTATTTGAATTCTACAAGTGATGACCTTAAAATCACTTTTAAACATAAAACTTTGGGGAAACAAAGAATTCCTATTTATTTTGCATAAAAAGAAATGCCTATAAAATGGACATATAACTAATTAAGGTTTTCCTTTGCACTTGTCTGTGTCATCAAAAATTTGAAATTCAAATATACGTATGGATCTTGGAGTCCAACGCATTTATATGCTTTTTTTTGTATGATAAAGAAACTGAGGAAATAAGAAGTTGATTATTTTCCCTAGAGCTCTTTCTTAAAATGACTGGTGGCAAAACCTTTTCTCGTTTGTTTTAAGTTTGTGTGTGTGAGAGAGCGACTGTATGTGCACGTGTGCACTGTTTAAGATTAAACAAATTAGAAACAAAATTTTGAATTTCCTTACTTCAATTCTGGCAGAATAACAAACTTAAGTGGGAGCTGGCAGAACAATTTCTGACTGAACATTTTTAAATGATGTTTGGAAAATAAACAATCTTTGTAGAGTCAATGTAATTCCCACCATGAAGGGAATATGTAGCGTGGGAAAGAAAGATTCCCAAGGGGAACTTTTCTGACGTCAAGAATGATCTCCCTTTGGGAATTTAAGGAGAATTAGGTTTAATTAAATTATGTATAGGTTATGCAAAGAGGATAATTATCTTGCTCATTACCATTGCAGTTTGGAATTAAGGCAACCTCTCTTTCTACCACAGTTGAAGATGCATTGGAAGGATGCCTTAATCATTTCCATATTTGAAAACCTTCATTTCCCTCCATGCTGGCACCTCTACCTTAGATGGATAAAGCCTATGCCTGTCCAGATGCACAATATGATCGGCACAGACACATGCATTTGGTTGATCACACAGAGTAATTGGCATGCCAATGATTGTCCTTTCTTTCTGGCCCCTGGCTGTGTCATTCACTAGCATTCTGCTTGTATTTTTAGCATTTCTTATCAATGCCAGAAACTGGTCATTTTTCCTTTAGTAAATAGGATAATAGTATGTAAAAGCTGAAATAGACACCAAATATTAAAATTATTCTAATCCCCAGATAATGTTAATTTTTGTCCTAGATTGACAACTTTTAGACTTTTAACAGGGCTAATAAAAAAATCCACTTTCAGGGTATAAAACTTGTGAAAAAGCATTGGCCAAGTTAATGCTGTCAAGAGCTCGCATCAGCAATATGGCAGGACCCTCATACAAATGTGGTTGGTCTTGTCTCTGCTCCGTTATTGAAAGTAGGGTGACGCTGAAGAAGTAAATGCAGGATTTGTCTACAGATACTTCTCTCCCTGGCTTTTGTTCTCCTAAATACGAACCACTTACAGAAGATTAGGATGTGGAGGCGGAGAGTGGAAATACAAATGGCTGGAAGTTGGAAGGTGAGGTGGTATTTCCTAGGACGCATGGATCCAAGCCTGCTCCCTGGCAGCACCTAGAGAGATGGCAAGACTGGAGGCTGCAGGAGGTTCTCTTGGCCTCAGACATTGACCCTAGACCTTGGTTGCAGCACTGAAGGAATCTTGTCACTGGGGTAATGGGATCCACTGTGGTGAGTAACAGAATCTGATAACTGCAGGAGTTCTATGAATGGGAGTTGAAAGTAGATTTCATCGGATTTAAAGAAAATAAAGTGACATTTCCTAGCACATGATCTATGTCCAACAAATCCTCATTTGCTAAAAAAATAATTGTAATGCATTCCCCCTCCTAGATTCCCACATTTGATTCATGCAACAACCTTCTTAGACTTCAGTATGTGTGTGTGTGTGTGTGTGTGTGTGTGTGTATATGCATGTTTGTGGCACCAGAAATTATATGAATTAAATTACTTATACTGTCTAATTATGTTATTTTAAAATTTTAAAAAATATTTGTGTGGGTGTATTTCTGGGTTCTCTATTCTGTCCCATTGATCTTTGTGTCTGTCCCTCTACCAATAACATGCTGTCTTGATTATTATAGCTACATAATAAGCCTTAATATCAAATAGAGTGATCCCTGTCACTTTATTCTTCTTTGTCAAGATTTTTTTTTTGCTATTCTAGGGCCCATACGTTTGCATATAAATGATAGGCAATTTTTTTTTATCTCAACAAGAATCCTCACTGGAATTTTGACAGGAATTGCATTAAAACTGGGGATCAATTTGGGGAGCATTGACGTCTTTGCTATGTTAAGTTCCTCTCCTTTTAATATATGAGTCGGTCAAACTGTAGATATAATCTACATCAAAAACTACAACATTTTTGGAAAAAATGTTTTAAGACTTCCATTGTCTAACCACGATTTCCAGTTCTTCAATCTTAATTACTTTATTCCCCGCCCTAAAATAATGTAGACCTCTGTCAAACTAACCACTCATTGTACTGATCAATTATTAACTATGCATCAAACCCCTCATTTGCTGATTTACCTTTTTCTGGGTTTATTTCCATATACCATGTAATAAGTTACATCAAGTTAAGTCAGCCAATGGTCTTAAAGACCCTTATCGAGGAAAGGTGCTTGAATTCTATGATCAGTTCTGTTGTTTTCAACTAAATGCTAATTGATTTTGGCATTTACATGCTTTTTTATTTTGTTGCACTTATTTTGTGCTAATGCCTAGTAACTAATGCCTAATAATTTATTCTAATAATTTTAATTTTATTTTTTTGTAAGAAAAATTGTTCAAGAGTATACATTTTCTTTGATCACAACTTTGGATTTGATATGCTATGTTTATTGCAATTTTTAATAAAATTTGTAATATTTGTTCAGAGTTATTATTTGGGTAAATAATTTTTAGAATTTTAAAATTTAATTTGAAATATCTGTTAATTGTTTTGTTTTTGCTTTCACTTTTGAATTTTTTTAAGTTTGTGGAGTTTGTACAAAATTCGTGGTGTCTGTTCCATGGAATACGTTGAGGTTTCCTTTGTGACATAACATACATTTAATTTTCTGTATACATCTGGTTTTTTGTGTGTGTCTATGAGGAGGACTAGCCCTGAGCTAACATCTGTTGCCAATCCTCCTCTGTTTTGCTGAGGAAGATTGGCCCTGGGCTAACATCAGTGCCCATTTTCCTCTACTTTATATGGGACGCTGCAACAGCATCGCTTGACAAGCAGCGCATAGGTCCACCCCCAGGATCTGAACCTGCGAAACCTGGGCCTTGAGGAGCAGAGCGCTTGAACTTAACCGCTACACCACTGGGCTGGCCCCTGCATCTGTTTTTGAGATGAATGCATATTCTCTCTTTTCCTATTTTAAAATGCCATTAATATATATTGTTACATACACTTCAAAACGCACGTTCAACATTATGTACGTTATCTGAATGTTCTCAATATTTAACATCTACTCTTAACTTGCACCAATCCCTGAATATATTAAGCACATTACTATTTCACAGAGTAAGCCTAATCAGTTTTAAAGAAGTGTATTAATTTTGTCAGGTCTTAATTCTAGATGCAAATATTTTTAATGGATTATGCATTTTTCATTCAAAATGGTAAATGCTCATTATTTTTATATAATTCAAATGTACTCAGTAATATATTCAATCCCTGCATATCATTTCTTTTTCAACACATACACTAAGTACCTGCAAATATTTTTTTGTGAGGGGCCAGATGGTAAATCAATTCAGTGGCATGGACCATGAAGTTCGTTTGTAACTACTGAACTCTACGCGGTAGTATAAAAGCGGTCATAGACAATATGTAAAGGGATGGGCACAACCATTTTCCAGCAAGCCTTTATTTACAAAAGAGGCCACGAGATGGACTTGAGTGAGAGGCTGTAGTTTGCAGACCTTTACTCTATATGATCATTCTATATAATATATGGGATAGCATGTGAACTTATACTCCCCGCATTTTTTTTTAATCTTTCTTAGGATTTTTTAAAAGGCAAACCTGATAATACACTCTCATTGAGTGGGATTACATAAATATATAAGAGAAGATTTTTAATCCGCTTCCAAATCAGAATTCTGGTATTTTAAATCAATTTTAGAAATATGAGAACAACAATTTAAAGCCTAAACTTTCATTGTTTTGGAGCCTTTCTTCTTGAGATGCGCACTTATCTTTAAACCAGTTATTCCTGTTTATTTGTTTGTTTGTTAAAATCTTAATATTTCCAACAGCAAATGATTTCATAGTGATTGTTTATAACTATTAGTTACCATTCTAAGTGCTATATATATAGTAATTCATTTATTCCTCATGAAGCCCTTTGGGTATTTACAATTAGAAAAGCCATTTCATAGATGACAAATTTAAGGCTGAGGTTCAAGCCCATCCTGCCTGTCCCTGTACTTAATGGCCAAACTGTACAATCACTTCACTTACTCATTCATCTGCTAAACATACATTTATTAATTATGTACTGCTTAATTTATGTGCCATTTTATGTACATCATCAGACTGGTCATGGTCAGACTCTGGTCATTTTATCATTTTATGCTCTCCAGGACAACTTTGTAACGGATTTAAAGAGAGCCAGAAGAATTAGTAAAGTATATATCAAATTAAAAGATCTAGGAGGGAATTTTAAGGTGATCAGAATATTCTTAGGGAAACAAAGTGAATTCTGAATTTGATTTAAATATACAGCACTAGTATAACAGAGTATTACCAGTCCATCTCCATTTCCCTGACATAAGGAAAAAACTTAAACTGGCCAATAAGGAATTTTATTGAAGCTTTTCAATTTTATTTGAAAAGAAACTCTATTAAAATTGGATATGAAATATCACAGCGGATTTGGCAGTTTTTCCCCTCTACAGGTCAATTGAAGGAAAATATTTTTACTAAAAGAACATAATTAGATGACTTCAAAAGATCTCTTTCCAGTCTTTTATCAGTTTGTAGCATAACTGACAAATACAACAATAAAAGCTTCCTTATTTATTACCTTTTTATTAATAATAGTCTTTAAAATTATATTTGATATGTTGGAAAGTCATTTAGAGACACTTAGCTATTCTAGGCCCTGAGGGCATCATTTAACTAACGCTTCGTTGTACTAAATGGTCCAAAAGTGGCCTCAAAACTATAAACTAGGTTCTAGAAGTGCCTAAATAGTCCTTAGTGATTAGCTGAACTGTCTAGAGGACCTGGCTCATTAGTGAGTTGATATAAATGTTTCCATAATCCTAAGCATGAAAATTTCCACATATAAATCATTTATAGAATTTTTAAAGATGTTTACATCTCTTTATTAAGGACGCCAAGGGGATGTATAGCTCTGGTTTTCTAATAAAGAGATGAGTAATAATTGCATGTGGGCAGTGGTGGATAATTAAAGATAGAAAGCCTAAAATAGCATTAGTAATTAAAAAGACCCAAAAGCAGTTTAGATCTAGCAATTGTAATGTTATCGGCTATTTCCATGATCATCTTTTTCTCTCCTACAAAATAAATATTCAGAATATTTCACATTTAATAAAATTATTAACAGTTATCCCTTATGAGATAGTATACAATCTCATCACTGGTAAAATTAAAGAGTATAAATAAGTATCACAGAGCCCTTATTTATGAACCCAAAGAAACTGTGTTCATTTAGTTTAAGTTTATTCAGGTACAAACTTAAGAACATATGTGAAGGATTTATATACTGTAAATTCTAATGAAAGAAATCAAAGAAGAGCTTAGTAAATAGAGAGTATGATTACTTGATCACATGGTAAGAGTATGTTTAGCTTTGTGAGAAACCACCAAACTGTATTCCAAAGTGGCAGTACCATTTTGCATTCCCACCAGCAACGAAGGAGAGTTCTTGTTGCTCTACATCCTCATCAGCATTTGGGGTTGTCAATACTCTGGGTTTTGGCCACTCTAATAGGTACGCAGTGGTACCTCCTAGTTGTTTTAATTTGCAATTCCCTAATGACATATGATGTTGAGTATATTTTCACATGCATATTTGCCATCTGCATACATTCTTTGATGAGGTGTCTATTCAGATCTTTTGAGGAGTTTTTAATCAGGTTATTTGTTTTCATATTGTTGAGTTTTAAGAGTTGTTTGTATATTTGGTATAACAGTCCATTATTATATAAGTCTTTCATAAACAATTTCTGACATGTCTTCTCATTCTCTTGAAAAAGGAGGCTGGGGCTGGCCTGGTGGTGTAGTGGTTAAGTTCACGCACTCTGCTTCAGCAGCCCAGGGTTCACAGGTTCAGATATCAGGTGCAGACCGACACACCTCTTGTGAAGACATGCTGTGGTGGCGTCTCATATAAAGTAGAGGAAGATGGGCACGGATGTTAGTCCAGGGCCAATCTTCCTCAGCAAAAAGAGGATTGGCAACAGATGTTAGCTCAGGGATGGTCTTCCTCACAAAAAAAAAAAAAAAAAAAAAGGGGAGGCTAATTTTATAATTATCAGTAATAATGTCCTGTAGTATACTTTTGAAAATATAGTGGATAACTTGTTGAAAACATCTTATATTGAATATCAATATTAAAGATGTTTTGGGTTGACTTTACATTTATACAGTAAAAAAATAAAATAATGTAATCTTATTGTGGAGACATTTCATGAGCTAAAGCAATAACAAAAAATACAACCTTCTTGTGCTTTACATTTTGGATTCCTGAAAAATAGAATTTAAAATATTTCTTTCTTTGGTATTGACTTCCAAATAAGATATGCAAGAAAGCAGGCTATTCCATTACATATATGAACAGATAGATTAAATAAGTTCAAAAGGAGGGTAAAACTGTTCAATTTTCTATGCAATTTTGTGAGTGATGTTTGAGAAATGGGTTTACATCTTCTGTTTTCTATCATGTTTGAGCATCAAGGCAGAATTTAAATGAAGTCAATAGGTAAGTCTCTATAGGATACCAAAAAATAGACCTTATTTATGTGATTATTCTTATGTCCGACTTGATATAAATAAAGCCTTACCAGAAAACACTGCATTTAATTGGATAGCTATTTAGAATATTGAATTCAGAGTCATCCTATTTACTACAAATTTATGCACACACACATATATCTCTGTCCAGATAGTGTATTAGACACTGTATTTTTTTTTACTTTATATAATAATTAGCCTTACCTGTCAGAAGAAGAAATTCTCTGTAGTTTAACAATCCAACTTTTAATACATGCAATATGTGTGTTTCTCATGTCAACAAAACTTAAAAGTGAAATAACGTAACTTTATGAAATTTGCAACATGACAGTGGATCTAAGATAATCCATTTTCATGTCTATCTTATAGTCCCTTGTGTATATTTGATAAGATTACAACATTTAAAAGGTATCTTTTACTACATATTTAAACATGGAGCTTTTTGACTTATTAGATTCTCTGGCATTGCACTACATAGAACACACCATTTACACAGTTTCCTCTTAATGTATGTTTTTCATGAAATGCTTTAAACAGATCTTGATGTTTACATCAGTTATATGTTGTATGTGATTCCAAATAAATGAACAAAATTAAAGTAATAAAATATGAAAATAGTTAAAAAACGAAGGGGTATTTTGAAAACGTATGCTCTTTCAATGAGAAAAACTTTCCAGCATAATATAGGATCTAAAAGCCTTCCAGTAAAATAGTTAGTATTTCAATGAGATAAGCTTTTAAATTGCACAGTAAAAAATTTTATAAACATAATAAAAAATCAAATTTGGAAAAACACCTTCATAACATAAACAAAGCACTAATATCCTTAATCCATTTTGAATTTTATGTACATATAAAACTATTAAAATGATTAATGTTTTTAAAATAAAAAATATATATGTGACGAATTAATGATTAGACATTATTAAACTAAATCTTGAGGAAATCAGAGTTCATTTAATCCTTAACCTTTATCCATTTTTCTTTAAATATTTAATGTGTATTTTAGGTAGGGTGGAAAAGATAATTTGGTGGCAAAAGGTGATTGGTTTTTAATTTTAGTTTTTGTTTTGTTGAGAAATTTAATTTTTTCCAATACTTAGCATGAAGAAATATTAAATGCCAAAGCTTTTTACTAAGAATGCTCTCCCTTGATTTATATTCCTCTGCTCCTACCTGAGAATCGATGAAGTTGTGTAGAGTTTCTCTTGACCACTCCAGTGACCACATTTCTACTAGAGACAGGAATGGCAATTAATGAAACTTTTAATACATCAAATATCTTATTCTCTGTTAAAGATATGATTGAATATTTTAACAGAGAAGTGTGCTACTAAATATACATGAAAAACAATGCTAATGGATATATATGAAAAAAGAAAAAACGGAGGGATGAGTTGCATATACCTAAGAAGTCAGGAAAAATAATTTCATTTAGCATTCATTTTATACTTGCCATGTTTCAAGCACTGTTTTATGCATGTCACATGTACAAATGTATTCAGTCTTCACAAGAAACTTATGATGTAGGTGTTCTTAATAGCCTTCTTGAATGTAAACTTGTTCAAGTTTACAGAGTAAGTAGATTCTGGAGTAAGATTCCAACGTACACACTTTGGCTAAGGGCAATTGCTTTCCTTAAGCTTTCCTTATTCCAAACAACAAAATCTCCAAACAAATTTAACAACTGCTTTGTTTTTTTCTTGTCTCTTAATTAGCCTGTATGAGAAATAATGTTCATGGGCTATTTCAATTTTTATAGTCTATAACTGAATAGCTTCAAAAAAAATAGGAGTTCAGGAGTGGGAATTTAAGAGATATTGGGATCACATGAGGCCAGAGACAATTGAGAAAACAGAATATTCCTCATCCACCAATTCGTACATTTAGCAAAAATGTCCAAAAGCGTATTTCTCCCAGGACCTTTGCTAAAACCACTTTTGCTAAGATTATTAATTTTTTTTACAGTATCTTTCTGTCTATAAAGCATAAAAAAAGAGTTCTCTGATACTTCTTTATACTCTTTAATTTTACCAGTAATAAGATCATACACTATCTTACTAAGGATCATATTTATACAGAAAAAACAAATTTACACATGAAATTCTGCAGGTAATATTTGGTGGGACCATATTTCATGCATGAATGTACAACTGATGTTCTGTCACTGAAGTTAGAATATACTACTGCTCTTTGAAATATGAAATATGTTTTAAAATAAATAACACAGGTGAAGTATATTATTGAGATGGTATTATCAGTAGGTTTTTATCCAAAAGCTATAAGTCATGTTTCACCTAAATGTATTTAACATATTCCAGTGCTCCCATTATGTTTGAATAATGGAGTAAAATCACATATATCCTCTGATTCATTACTCTTTTGGAAGGGGAAAAATTTGAAAGATCACTCTGATGTGTAATACATACAATTTTATGCTAATATATAATTTCATCTTATAGGATATACTGTCAGCTGAAACAAAAATAACTCAATAGAAAACATCAGTGATGATGCTACAGTGGAGAGGTGTTTGAAGGAGAGGAGTGAGTGAGCTCTTTCTCACCTTGTTAATGCGTCATGCTTATGAATCTGGACATGCTTAAATTTGCTTTCCACACACATTCAACCAAAACTTTTATATTTCAGATCATAAGCCAGTCAAATTAAATCATGTTCAAAGCAATGTCATATTAATAAGTAATTTCCCCCAAAATAGCTAGTTTATTTTTTCTAATCCATGCAAAATGAATTGGTGAAAATATACACAATTCAAGCTAAAATACTTATATCTAAAATATAAAAGTAAAGGCTAACTAAGATTATCAGTTTAATTATAATAAAATTTTCCAATTTCTATATATTTCCTCATTAATAAATTTGTAACATTAATCATAATAAATATCTTCAGAGTAAGAAAAGTTACAGAAGTATGCAAATTTATGCTATTATCTCCAAATGTAATTTCAAAAATTTGGAATGGATTTCTACTTATTGGAATATTAAATACATTTTTATGCATTGATATATACATGTATAATCAGAAATTTTTCACATGCAAGCACATTCAGGAGAGAGAGAGAGAAGGAGGGAGGGGTTGCATGGATAAATATAGATGCCAAGATGTACAGAAAAACAGATATAAAATTGTATAGAATTATAGAATTCAAGATGAAGAAAGAGCTCTTGAACTGAATCCTGACTACAACAGCTTGAGTTGCATCAGAATCATTTGAGGCTCTCACTGAAGGCAAATACGAGTTATTTTGGATCAAAATTTCTGGGGCAGGATCTTATTTTGAAGACGCAACTTGTGTGACTGGGTCACAGGGAAGTGGGGTCAGAAAAAGAGGTCAAGGACTTATAATTATCTACTTACCATTAACCAGAGCACAGATATTTGAAGTGCTACACCAGTTATTTGGGAATACAAAGATGAATTAGAAACGTTTCTTATTTTTTGAAAACTTTATCTCTTAAAACCAAAGGGCAGAGAATAGTAGATGCAGTTCTAAAATTACATTCAAAGTTCTCTGGGGGCAAAGATGAGAGAGATATGGAGAGAATTTGGAGAAAATTTGGCATTTGACCAATGCCTTATTGACGTATGTTAATATGTGACCATTAAAAATAATTAAACTTATGTTCAACACCAACTATGAACAAGCACTGTACTTGAAAAACAAAAATGCAGCAAGAAACATAGATTAAGGACAAAATATCATGGATGTCTTAGCTCGGGCTGCTATAACAAAATACCATACACTGTGGTTTAAACAACAGACATTTATTTCTCACAGTTCTGGAGGCTGAGAAGTCCAAGGTCAAGTGTCTGGTGAGAGCCTTCCTTCTTCATATACTCCTGTCATCTCATTGTGTGCTCATATGGCAGAGAAAGAAAGCTTGGATCTCTTCACCCCCTTATAAGGGCAATAATCCCATTACTGAGGGCTCTACCCTCATGACTTAATTACATTCCAAAAGCCCCACCTCCTAATGTCATCACATTGGAGGTTAGGATTTCAACATGTGAATTTGGGGAGGACACAAACTTTCAGTCCATAACAGTGATATATCAGAAACACAGATTTGTTAAAATTGCAGCTCTTCCACCTGTGAGATGTCAGAATACCTGAGTTCAAATGCTGACTCCATCACTGAGAAGCAGTGAGAAACTGTATGCACATCTGTGAAACAGATGGAAAGTCCTAGAGATCTACTGTACAGCATAGTGCCTATAGTTAACAATATGATATTATATACTTAAAAATTTACTAGGAGGGTAGATTTTGTGTTGTGTTCTTATAAAAGAAAAATAAATTAAAAAATAAAGAGTGGGAAGAAATTTTTGAAAGTGATGAATATGTTTTCTGCATTGATTATGGTGATAATTTCATGGGTGTATACTTATCTCCAAATTAATCAAGTCGAATACATTAAATATGTCAAAAAAAAAAGAGTTTCTGCTTAAAACCCCCAAATATCTTGATGTAAATGACTGTGATTCAAACAAATGGATATAATGCCACTAATGGAGCTTAAAGTTTACCTTATTTCCAAGCCAGCTGCCCTACTCTTACTTCTCTTTCTAATTATACTTCCTATTATTTGACTGTCCACATTTACAATGGGGAAAAATATTCTTGAATTCATTAGTTCATTAATTTATTCAATAGATATATACTGGGTGCCTAATAATTGCCCAGCATGTTCTATTTCTGGGAATATAGCAGTGAAACAAGCAAGCAAAAAAGCAGGGCTGACATGAAACTAATTTTTCATGGGGATAGACAGATATTTGTGACAACATGGTTTCATCTTGATGGTATTATGCTAAGCAAAATATGTCAAACAAAGACAAATACCATATGATTTCACCCTTATGTGGAAGATAAGCAAATAAACACAAAGATAAGGAGAACAGATTGGTGGTTACCAGAGGGGAAGGAGGTGGGGGGAGGGCAAAAGGGGTAAAGGGCACATGTGTATGGTGACAGACAGAAACTAGACTTTTGGTGGTGAAGATGATGCAGTCTACACAGAAGTTGAAATATAATGATGCACACTTGAAATTACACAATGTTATAAACCGATATGACCTCAATAAAATAATTTTTAAAAATATGTAATATGTTAGAAGATACCACGAGCTATTATGATAAATAAAACAGGACAAATGGATCAGGTAGCCAGGTGGAAGAATGTTTGCAATTTCAAATACACTCATAAGTGAAAACTTGCTGAGAAGCTGACATTTGATCAAAGACTGGAAGAAGATGAAGGGGTGAGCCACATGGTCATCTAGAGGAAGAGAAGCCCAGGGACAGAGGGAAAAAGTATCACATTTTGCTCAGGTGTTACAGGAAGAGCTTCAGAGAAATGAGCAAGGAGGAAGGTCGCAGGAGACAAGGCCAGAGAGGTAGTATATGGATCTAAATAGTACACATGCTGTCGGCCTTATGAAGACTTTTTTTAATATTAAGAGAGAAAGATAATGGAGAATTTTCAACATGACCGAACTTATATGTTAACAGGATCATGCTGGCTGCTGTTTTGAGAACAGACTGTGGGACAACAAGAGTGGAAGCAGGTAGACCAGCTATGAGGCTATTGCACTATCCAGGAAGGAAGGTATGATGATATCAATGATGACCACCTTGTTGCTCATTCATTTTTAGTTTTCTTCTTACTTCACCTCTTTGATACAGTTGATTACTCACTCCTCCATGGAACTTGTAAAACTATACTTAGCCTCTAGGCCACCACATTTACCTAATTTGTTTCCTAAAAGTCTAGCCTAGTGGTTCTCAACTTGCGACTATTTTGCTGCCTCTCCCCTCCCCCAGACATTGGCAATGTCTGGAGAAACCTTTACTTTAACACTTGGGGAAGAGATGTGCTACTGGAATTTAGTGGGTAAAGGCCAATGATACTGGTAAACATCCTACAGTGTACAGGATCATCTGCCCACAACAAAGACTTATCTGGCCTGAAATGTCAGTAGTGCTGAGACTGAGAAACTTTCATCCACCTTCTTTAGCTGATTCTTACCCACCTCCTGGACATCTAAATTTTGCCATGCCCCTGGGCTCAGTCATCAGACCTTTTCTCTTTCCATATCCTACCACTTTCCAGGTGGAAGCTATTCAATCTTATAGCTTTAAACATAATCTATAGTCAGAAGACTCCCAAATTTACATCTCAACTCTGGACTTCTACCCTGAACAATGATCCAACTGTCCATTCAACCTACCTGACATATAGATGTTTCTTCGGTCTTTGTAAATTAACAAGTCACAAACTAAACTCCTTATTTTGTTTCCCAAAAACTTTCTCCCATATCATCCCCTATCTTGATGAATAACAATTCCATTTTTTTTTAGTTACTTAAGCGAAACTTACTGGAGTCACCCTTGATTCTTTTCTTTTCCTCTCTCTACATTGGGTCCTTTAGTAAATCCTGTCTGCTCTACTTTCAAAATATATCTACAATTCGACCACTTCTTACCATGCCTTCTAGTCTCACACTGGTTCAGCCTCGATCATCTTGTACTTGTAATACTGCAATGGTTTCCTAATAAATTCCCACTGTCTTCACTCCTGTCCGCAATGGTCAATTATTTATTTATACAGCAATCAGATGAATCATTTGAGATCTTAAGCCAAATCCTTTCAAAATCCTCCAATGCCTTCCCTTCTTACTAGTAATAAAAGTCACTCAAAAAAAAAAAAAAAAGATATTGACTCTGTTGCACATCAATTGATTCCAAGGCCTGAGATGCAGGAGATGACCACGAAGACTGATCAGCCATGACAACAATTCCCAATAGTCCCTATCAGTTCGGAGAAGTTGCTGGTAAAATAACGTGAGGAGACCAAACAAAAAAAAAAAAGAAAGAAAGAAAAGTGTAAATCTGTAGATCCATAAGTTCTTACCACAATAAAAGAGAAAAAAGACATAGGCAGGGACTTAGCACACTCTGCCATGACTCCTTTTCTCTGCTTTCAAGGTAGAAAATATAAATGTAACCAAATAGACTTAATATCTGGAATGTAACTTTTCTAATTAGAGGAATCTCCCTCTAATGTTTTCTCCACATGCCTCCAGCTCTCAAAGAGCATCCTCTAGTGTTCTGTATTCTCATCTCTTCAATGAACTATTTTTTATTTAGAACACAATCACATTCTCTCAGACTACAAAAGCAATTGTCAATCTATCATGTTAATAAACTTTGACAAGTTATTGAAAGACAAAAATACGCTTTCAACCTACCACAAAAAAGGCCACTTTCCTTATGAGTCTTGGGCTGAAACTTTTCGGGTATACTGAAGAACTGAAATTGGTAACACATCTTTGCCTCATTTGGAAAAATTCAGTGAAAATTTAATGTTAACAAGATGACATTCATATGAGGGAAATGTTCTAATATGCAAACCTTTTAAGATGAACACCTGCCTATATTTGTTAGCAAATAGATTATTAACAAATATCTGATTCCTTTCACTTGATGAAGTTATACTGCAAATAAATATTTTATGAAGTAGTTTTCATGATCTTAGATGAAATAAACTTCTCATGATCAACTGCATGATTACGTTAATGTGTGAGCAGTGGGAAGTCATGAGTCACAATGCAAATGTAGCCTAAATAAGCACATCTAACAAACTTCCTCAGCAATATTTCTCTTTTGTCTGTTGTACATTCTTTTATATACTCATTTACTATGCATCCAAGAATCTCAGTGCATGTACAGACGCATTCTACGAGATTAACATGTAAACTAACTGTGGTTTTCAACAGCTTTGATTGTGGACTAATTCACAATAAAAAAAAAAGTCAAAGTAAGCAAATTCTATTTTTCTTTCTTTGCACAATGGATTAATTACCCTTGCACTGCACCCTATTTATAACAGCCTTAGGAGGGATGAAGTATTTTGAGGGAAATCAAAAGAGTCCTAATAAAAAATGTCCATGCCTTCTAACGAAGGCAATCATGTGGGTATTTAATTTCTCTAGGGGGTAAAAAGTAAAAACCGAATAAAACAATAGTTCTTCTCCTTAAATATCTTTAATATATTGTATCCTTGATTATTCAGTCTTGCAAAGTTGTTCATGTTTAATCAAGGCAGACTAGGAGAAGTATTTTCTTTTTAACAGCATGGCTTTTTTTTTTTTAACTACTCTGCTCCACATTATTTTAAATAAAAGCTGGTATAATTAACACCACTGTGTTTTGGAGTCCTTTTGCACTTTAACATAAAACATGTCATCTGTGCTGAAGGCCAGGCCATGTCACTCAATTGTCCGGTTAACTTCTTTCAGAAATACTCAAGACAGAAATTTCTTTATGAAATTAAATTATGGAATATGTTGGTGTACAATCTAAAACACTCTGTAAGGTTACATTTTTTCCAAGTTAATAATCAAAATTACACATATATATTTCAGTTAAACCAGGAAGTGAGGCTTTCATCATATTTTATATAGCAATTTATAATTTCTAGATTTATTTAAATTTTTATTGTCATTTAATACCCTGCATCCTTTTGTCATAAGCCCTCATATTCTTTTGTATAAATATCGTAACCAGAATAGCATTCTCATACTCTTACGTTATTTTGAGTCAACTACAGCATAGCCAATTAGTTCTTTCCTAGTATACAGAGTAATGGTATAAGTTATTTAATGTCAGTTTAAAATAATAATTAAAACATTCAATCAAAGTAGCTATAAACTTAGATATTATCAGGAGACTAAATAAATATTAAACTGTGTGGCTACAACTTAATGTTAGCTTACTTTGTATTTTAATATTGCCTCTTTAATCATAGATGATATTAATTTTTCATGACAATTCACATCTTAAATACTACTAATTTATGTCATTCATTTATAGTGGTTTATTGCAAGAGAAACCACCACTATGTATTTATTTTTCAAGGTTTTTTTATATCAGTATGGTTTTTTCTGAAAATATGAGATTATCCAATAAGAGTGACTCACACAATGGTATTTATCATCTCTCTTGTTGGGGCCAGCACATACACACGGCGGAAAGCACATGTTGCACCATGCACAGTTCTGGGAACACATTCCCAGTGTGGTCGATAGTAGGCACATGTAGACCTTACTAACAATGTAGTTTCTAGATTTGCACGGTGCCAAGCTGCACACCCAAACACGGAAATCTTCTTAGTATCTGGAACTAGGCATGTGCGAGTTTCAGCTGCTCAATAACAACAGAGCAAGCTCATCCCGTTCTCATCTTTCTGGCCTACTGCCATCCTCACTATGCATCCTCTCTGGGTCCCTGGAGCACATCTAAGTTTCTTACTACTCACTCCACAATAGCAAAAGCAGAAAAAGAAGGGCACAATGCAGATTACTTTTCCTCATGTGTTTTACTCTTTAAATCAGAGAACAAAATCTTCTGCTGAAGCACAGCTACAAAGTTCCACTTACATCTAATTGGCCGGAAGTGTTCATAAACCTTCTCTGGACCAATGATTAACAGAAGGGAATGCAATTACAGCGATATGTCTGGAATAGGCACTTGGCTGCAGAAACAAACTCAGAGTTCTGAAAACAAAATAAGAAAGAAGGAATGATGGGGCGGCCTGATGGCATAGTGGTTAAGTTCGTGTGCTCCGCTTCAGCAGCCTGGGGTTTCGCAGGTTCGGATCCCTGGCGTGGACACACCGCTTGTCAAGCCGAGCTGTGGTGGCGTCCCATATAAAGAAGAGGAAGATAGGCACGGATGTTAGCCCAGGGCCAGTCTTCCTCAGCAAATAAAAAAAAAAACTAGGAGGATTGGCAATAGATGTTAGGTCAGACGTTAGGCTACTCTTCTGCAAAAAAAGAGAAGCAAGAAGGAATGATGGCTCGATGGAGTTCTAAAAGAATCTGCCACATGCATCTCCATTAGTGATCAAATGATGCCATTGCAAATGTTGTACTGACTTAATTTAAAATTTTTGTAAAATGTTGGACTCATTTCTAAGAAATATTATTTTAGAGAAAAGCTAAAAAATCTAGCTGCAAATTTAGCAGAGTTTATCTTAGGCATTTATTAAACTCTCTGGAAGAAAGTAAATATACCCACTATATGCAAATCAAACTTTTATTTGGAAAATCTGAAGGCAAAAATACGTGGTGAACAACTTTAAAGGAAAAAAATAAAACCACTTGCCTTTGCTTATGTTAAGAGGAATAGGAAATTTTATTCCCTAGAAAGTTGTTATTTTTATGGATCTGTTGTTTTAAGAAACAAATGTGAACTCAATTAGCACTGATTGAAAAGAAAACCACAAATATATCCTTATTTCTTTGGTTGTACAAACTACAATTTTCTCTGAATAATGAAGGTAAGAAAGGAAATTATTTGAAGCTTAGGGGGTGAGAGCTTAGCAGGGTGGAAGAAAAAGGCATTGAGCAGAGCAGGTCAAGGGATCTGGCTGACAAAAGCAAATAGACCTTCTCTTACTGAGACAGTGCCACAGTGGGACAACACTATTTTCAATTCTTGTACTGCATCTCCCAGAGGCAGCAAGATGACATTTGTTAGGCCTGATGCAGATCATGTGCCATGAGGGAAAAGAAATCTGAATAAAATTCTCACCAACGTGACCTACTGTGCAAAGAGGTGGTTTTCACAGCAAAATTAGGCATCTCAGAAAAAAGAAAGGGAAGAGATGAAGAGCAGAAAAACACAATGTCCACTATATTCCATTCTTTGGTCATCCAACATCCACTCCCCATTCTTCACATTCATTTATGTCAAAATTCTACCAGCCAAACGACAACCTGTGCTTAACTTAGTCAACATTCACTTCCTACCCACAGAGATATAGTCTGCTATGTTCTATTTAGTGCATTCTAGGACATGTGGATAGTGCTTTTCCCCTCTCATATAACGTCTTTGTTCTTATTAAGGTAAACTAAATGGAAAATGTATTTATATGGATCCCTATATAAAATGGTGGAAGGTAAAAGTAAAAAATGGAAAATTTATGCCCATGCGTATATATACACATACATGCACTATAAAGAAGGGACTATAAGTACAGCCTATGGTCTTCATGCATTTATGTAACTGCTTATAATCTAAGAGTGATTTTCATAAACTCCACTCTGATAGCCCACTCCATATTCCCTGTGGTTTCAGCCAGCATATCAGATGATTCTATGGGATCTTTACTCGGTAACAAGGGGAAAGACCCACCTTTGATTTCAAGGATTTTTGTTGCTTCCGTTGGTATTGTTTTCAACGGTCTTCCCTAATTGTGCGGCTGGCATGATAGGAAAAGAAGGCACGTCAGTGCATTCCCTGGATGTGGTCAGGACTCATGTCTGACACTATCTTGTAACTTTAATGTTGTTTTCCCTTAAACAACAGAGCCAATAATCCCAAGGAAAGATCTAACTCTCATTTATTACCTTTTTACTTAAAATATTTAGGTTAATGATCAACTTCCCACTCAGTGGCCTTATTAATTTTCCACATGTGCAAATATTATTATTTAGAGAATCTAAATTTCTAAACAAGGAACAGGAAGCAAATTTTTTTAACAGAAATTGACAACAATTAACAGAGCATCATTAAAACCATAGCATTTCTCATTATTTATCTTACACTTGGTGTTTTTGTGTGTTGGGTGTGTGTCGATGTGTTCCAACACATATGTGTGCCTTTCATCTTTCTCTACTTCTAATTCCCTTTCTTCCTATTTTTCTTCTGCCTATAACATAGAACTGATATATTTATTGACTTAGTTTTAATATAAACACATTTGACATTTCCTCTTTTTTAAGTATAAAGAAGCACAAGCGAAACATGTTATATTTCTGTTTCAATCTAAAATCCTAGGAGAAGATGGTTTTAAATTATTTTAAATGTTTCTCACCCCAGATCTAATTATGCACTTTCCAATGTTTTGAAGTTATTTTGGTTTTTGTAAATAAATACAAATACACACACAAATGAAACATATCACAGCAGGTGCTTCAAACTAATAAGCAGAGTAAAAACTTATGAAATACATTCTTTCTAGATATATTTGGAAGTTAAAACAAAAATGGCCCTCATATTCAAGTTGAAATTTAGTTCTTATACATAGATAAAGAAAATCAGAATAAAGTAAAATTCAAGCTTCTTGAGTTTTAGTCTAGGTGAAATACAAGCACCCTTAAGATTCTCATCTTGATCAAATAGTTTTTTTTTTGTTACATTCTCAGGGTCAACAGATTTTACAATGTTGAAATGGAATTTCAAAATGTTTTATAGCAAATCTCACAGATGTGAGGCATTATAATAGAGATTTGCTTAGAGCAGCAATATAGAAAAATTACGTAAATGTATAATTTTTGGCCTTTTCACAGAACAAAATAATGATGAAATTCTTTGAAATATTTTCCCCTGCAACAAGTTATGGGGATGAACATTTTGGGATTGCTTAATTTTATAGCTTTGCCATAGTAAGGAGAATGAATACAATCTTAAAAGCTGTAGGGCCCCAATCATGAGTTAAATGATCTTGGGTAATGATTTTCATTATACCAATGTCAATTTATTTACATAAATATATGTCAATCTTGCAAAATATTACATAGGATATTTTAATATTCAAATTTTGTACTGCCCAAAAACATCTTTGAAAATAGGTGAGCATATAAAACTTATTCCACAAAGTATAACTATGATACTATTTTTTTAATTCATGAAATAATAGGGGTTTTAAAAACATCTTTTAGTAAAGGATATAACAAAATATTTTTATTTGAGTGTGTTCAAAAATGAATCCCATTTTAGACTTTTCATAAAAATGAATTTCATTTAAAAGACATATCTACATAATCTTATACTAATGTAATTACACATTTTTTTCATATAAACTTTTATTCCAGTTTTGATTCTTAACTAGGGATATTTTAGGTGAAAAATCAGAAGAAAGTTTCCTACAAAGTCTTTGAGAGAAATTACAATGTTTGTAACTATTTTATGCTCTCCAAAATGTCTTTAACAGATCAGTGTGCTACAGGAGACATTTGACACATACTTGTTGATGACTAAAAGAAAATAGAATGAAATATTACTATTATAAACTCAATCACCAAATACACATATATTTAAATCACCGTTCTTATAAAACATACTTTATATTTAGATTTTTTCACTGTCTTTGCATATACACTCAAAGACATTCATACAGAGTGATCAATTCCTCTAGGAGCAGCAAAAGGTATAAAATCATTGAAATACATATTATGTGACTTTTAAAAGAAGGAGTTTGCCCTGGTGAGTGGGTTTGTTTCATGGTTAATATTACATGCTTATGTGAAAATAAACATAGTTGACCATTTTAACACCCTGGTATTTCATACTGAGAAACATCTTTATACTTCCATCAACACTTTATTAAATGTCTAATATGATTTAAATGGTTGTACATCAAAGAGATCTTAACTTTAGTGAATTTAAACAACAAAAATATTATGACATAAAAACCATTTAAAGACAGGAGTAATAGAAACCATGGACATGTACGGTCATGTAAGAATGTTGGAGAACCAAGTTTTTAATTGTAGTTTTAGGATTCAGATTTAAGTCATTATACAGGCATTTTTTTTAGTATTTTTATAGGGTTAAGAATATTTCTAATTATTAATATCAATGAAAAAATAAAGCAGAGGATATATTCAAACTAGAGATGTTTAATCATATTTACTTAGGAAGAGTCTGACACATTGATTAATTTAAATATGGTTTCCATTCACAAACTGTTATTCCTGGCTACTGATAATTTCATAGCGTTAGAATGCCATAAACTCCAAAGGTAAAGAATAAGAATCTAAATTCTGTTGAAAAAAGAGTAAGATAGGACAAAGGAAGAGATAATGCATGCAAATGTACCCTTACATCAACAGTTAAAGCACCATGTTCTTGAAATTTCCCAGTCATAAAATGGCATTCCCATGGGTGCACATAATGCCTACACGCATAGGAGCTCCGTTTAGGAAATGTTATACTTTTGTGGGTTTGCATTTGTTTGAAAAAACTGGCATTTCCACAAGACATTTTTTTTCTTAGAAATACCCTTTTATAAATATCAAGTATTTCAAGTATCCATCTAACATATATCAAGTCTTGAAATTGGTTCCTCCTTTGTAGGATTACTTTCACTAATTTGGCACGGGACCTTCAAAAATTCCAGTAGTAAGCAAATCATACCTCTCCACATAGAAAAGTGTTTGTTAAGACAAGTTTCCATAGCCTGAAATAGCAATTTAAATCTGGGTTTAAACCATTAGATATTGCTTATTCACATTTGGACAGGTGAACATCCAACCAGCATAAGTGAGGAAGGTTAAATTGGCATCTCTAGTGAGCAACTGTGCTTTCTGGAGCCACATTTCCTGAGTTAGAATCCTTCCTGGCATTACCACTTGCAAGCTGTGTGACCTTAGGTTGATTACTTAATCTCATTGAGCCACAGGCGCCTTATCTCTAAAAGGGGGACAAAAATAACACTTATATTATGAATTATGAGTCACGATGATTAAATTATTTAATCCATGTAACGTAATCAAAACAATTCTAGCACTGAACATTCTCAATAAATATTTGTTATTTTTATTATCTCTTAAAGAGGGCTCATTCTAAAACACTCAATTCTAAGGATTGTCTTTCCTTATTAAGTTATTAAGGAGTGCAGCACTGATAATAACATTTAGAAATTATGTGCTCTGGAGCTAGCCTGTCTGAGATCTGCCACTTACCAGCCGTGTGACTTTACATTGGTTACTCAACCTCTCTAAGCCTCAGTTTGCTTTTACATAAAATAGGGTAAGTAATAGCGAGTGCTTAGTGCACAGAATTGAGTGAGGTATAAAGAATTAATACATTTAAAGCACTTGGTAAGCAGTTTAAAGTATTCATAGTATCAGCATGAGACTATATTTTTCATGAAAAAATATGTTTATTTTCTTATTTTAAATAATTCATTGTCATTGCCAGAAAGTAATATGCATGTGTGTGTATATATATGTATATATGCTTTTCATGAATTTTAAATTACTTTTTCTCCTGAGAGAAAAAATATCATCTGAAAATGTTTGTTGTCTTCTTTCAGTAAAAAGAAAACAGCATAGCTATTTATACAACCTTGACCTAATCTTGATTTTGGACTATGTTGTACAGTAGAGTGGCAAGATTAAAATAAGTCAATTAATCTTATAAAAGATGATAACTTCAGGGGAAAATATCCTATCTCTAAACACAAAGTTCTGTAAAAACAAATTACACAATAGAAAAATACTTATTAAAAATTAAAATCTTCCAGCATAAACTATGATAATATAAAAAGCATGCAAGTTCCTAGCCCCAAAATAAAAATGAACAATATGGTTAAAATAAAAGTTATTAAAATTTCTTTCTCCCTAGACATGCAACAAAATAATACACAGAAGCAAGGAAGAAGGGAAATAGTTACGACACTAAATAATAGGCAGCTAGCAATTTACGTGAAAAAGCTAGATAGAAAAGAGCCACGGTGGAGAAAATAAAAGAAATATTATAAAGGTGTGCATTTTAAATAGAGAACATATTTAAATGACATCTTGAGAAATAATTCAAAATCATATTTAATGCTGTAACAAATTTTGGAAAGGCAATTATAGTACATTGCGTGCCTGTCTAAGATTTTTTTATGCTGACCATTTAAGTGGGCAGTGTTTTGAATAGTTTTTCACTCTCTTCATCCCGACAGAGCTCCACTATATTTAGCCGAGCGCTGATTATCATCTCTTGAGAAATTCGTTGCCTATTGCATTATTTTTCTTCCTTCTGTCTTTCATTTGCGAGCTACCTTGAGTTATTCTACAGAGAATAGTGGGAAAATAAGATAACATAAATTTTCATCTCACTCTAGGGTCCTGAGAATTGTCAAGTATGGTAGTAATTTGCATTTTGGTCCTATTAGAATGTGAATAATTCGGGTCATTATTTATGGAAAAGAATTAGGCATTAAGAAATGGACATGTGAGGCATACAAAAAGGTGTTTACTGTAATCCTTTGGAACCCAGGCCCACGTTCTGTGTATCTAACAAGTTATTTTTTTCTCTTATTTAGATCTTTTTTCTTTTCCTTTCCTCCCAAGTCTAGGTTGCAAAGATTGATAGAGAAAACACATTCTGTTTATTATTGACAGTTGTACCAAATGGTTCTGATATGAACACCCTAATATTTACTTATTATTTGGAGTCTGTAAGATAACATGAAATGAGGAAGTTACTAGTCTGGGAAGGAGGATTAAACTCAATTTCAATCTATAATTCACTATATATTTTTTTCTACTTCAACTTATAGTAATGACATATTTTGTTTATAATTTCAGAAATGAGACAGAAAGGTAGATAAAGGAAAAAATGTCTGATTGTTTTTCTTGAAGTAATCTCTTCCTCTGCCACTAATCTGCTTCCTTTTGAGATGATTAATTTCTAACATTCCTGGAGTATTAGAACTATCAGCAGTGACAACATTTTCCTTAGAAACTTTAGGGAAGAAAAGAATAGCAGTCGAGGAAATGCAGATTACCCAGTAAAAGTGGGGACCTTCGAGATGGGGAACTGTCAAGTTTGCTTGGCTCAAATAGGCCTGTTCACCAGCTTGCTTGTATTTGGGAGAGAACATTCGCTTCCTGACCTCCCTGTACTCCTTAATCCCTTCCTTGTTTGTTCCTACGTTTGATGTCGGCATGCCACTAGATTACTGTCAAACCTTTCTAACCAGACATTAATTGGATGACCCCCTGCCATTTTACACTTTGTCTGAATGGCCCCTGCCATGAAACTGAATAAACCAAATCTCAGGGGAGTACTTTGAAGTCATGACTAAAGTCGCTCTGCCTATCAAAAATTTTGTTCCCACTAGAAGGAAACATTTTCTTCATCAGTTACATTTCCCAGTGATTGGCTGCAACGATTTAAGAAAAAAATACAGTAGTGTGAGAGTGACAGAATAACTTTCTCCTCCTGTTTCCATTTTGATTCTGGCAACAGGACCTGTGATATACACAAAGTCATACAGCTCGGCTAAATGTGCATCAATAAAAAATCTGAAGAATTGAAGATTATCTAGACATTGACAAAGTATGTGCCCAAATTGGATGCATTTGCTGTTTTGCTAGTGGGACACTGAAAGAGGAACATAGAAACTGTGTGAATTTATAAGAAATAAACAAAAATAATCACAGATTTCAAATATCCATAAGGATAATTAAGAAGATTACTACAAAATAAACTTTCCTTGAACATTAAAGCTTTTTGTATGGGTCAAACTTTCGGAACGCACACAGTAACACATTTGGGAGGGACAGGATTCGAGACATGGAGAAAATATTAACTCTCCATAAAACCTCCTTTTGGTTAAATAGAGGAAGTATGATGTATTTTGTTATTGTTTGGGGGTCATTCTTTAGGTCACACAGAACACAAAAATAATGTATATTCAGGTTTTAAAAATTATTCCCCTCTGAAATTATATACAGACAGTCCTCATTTGCATATTTCATATGTTCACAAATGCTACTTGCCATTGTTAGTTAATTAAAATCAATTCCCCCAAAAATATGGTTCAAATTTGTTACCTAAGTGTATTAACTGTGATCGATTATATAAAGTACAAACTTCACAGCTAGTTCTTCAGTGCACAGATCACTACATAAGTAACCTGTTCATCACGATCAGTGATAATTGTGACCTTCAAAGTCTGATGGCGTTTGGTCACTGCCCATCTTTTGTTCGGTCCATGCATACAGTAAGCATGTAGCTGTGTTGTTTTCTTGTCTCAGTGATAAGCCAAGTGACATTTTACAAAAATGGTTAATTGAAAGAAGGAATTGGCCAATAAAGATAAAACTTCAGCAAAGCAAAAGAAAAGGCAGCACTGGAAGTGAAATTCAAATAAAATGTGAATTGAGTTATAGAAGAAATAGCTGACCATGGGAATGTGGACACTGCCACCATTCCAGAGACTCAAGATATGGGGTCAAGGAATTTTAGAGAAGGTGAACTTACCAACAAAAATGAGCAAAGAGATTGTGGCAAAAAGAATGAAGATGTTTCAGAGGAAGTGATGCCAGTCAAAATTTCACATTATAGAAACTTTCAAAGATGTTCCATGACAATGAAAACTGAAAGGATAAAACATTAGAAGTTGATCCAACCTTTGAAAGGAGTATGGCAATTTGCCAAGGCATAGAAGAGGTGCTCACTCCACATTGTAAATTATGAAGTGAGAAGAAGGCAAGAAGAGGGAAGACTGCTCAAACTACCCTTTTATATCTAGTGCTAAATAAACATGTATATATTTAATGAAGAAATAAAATGCTTTAATTATCAATGTTTTCATAGAGTTTAATCTGCCCAAGACAATAGATGAGTAGTCGAATTTTTTCATTAAAAATTATAAAATAGAAACAAATTTGATCTTGTGTCAACCCCTCGATGCACATACAGGATGGAAAACTCAGAATCAAGAAAAAGCAGTAGGAATCAGACACTAAGTCAAATTGAATACAATTGTATGACTGAACTGAACAGAGCCCTACAAATAATCTTCAAAAAGCATTAATCAATTTTAAATTTTATAACATTTTTAACCTCTCTGAAGAAATTCTGTTCAACCAGGAAAGTCCATCAATGGTTGCTAGTTAATTTGATTTTTTTTTCAAAATTTTGTGAGTATGGCCACTTTTATTTTAAAGTATATGGACTTAAAATCGGCGTGACTAAAAATGAGTTATTTTCATTACATGAATTTTTTTTCAATTTTCCCTTCATTTAATAAACAACTGACAGGTTTAAAAGGAGAAGATATCTGATGAGTTTAATGAAATGCTTTAACAGATGAACTTTATCAAATAGTTAGGTATCTACCATTAAAACTCACTTGGTTATCCTTTTCAAATATACTTCCTATTATTCATCATTAGAACAGAATTGACAAAAAATAAGAATAACTAATGAAAGGGCTTATAAAACTCACAGTTTTCCTGTGGATTATTTTATGTAGTGCCTAGTTATATAAGCATGTAATAACTATTGATTAAATGAAGAAATGAATAAATAAATGTTTCTTATTATATTGCTGAAATAACTGATTAACACAGGAAAAAAAAAAGATGAGTTCTACTGGATAAGGCGTGAAGGCAAAGTACTCTGTTTCATGATATGGCTGCTAAAAAAGACCAAGAAAATGATTTTAGTTTTCCATACTGTGAAAACTCCAATTCCTGATAATCAGTAAAACTACAGTATCTACCTTCTCATTGGATCATTACAAGTGAAATAGTACATTTAATAAAGTAACATATGCTCCTATATAAGGCAAGAAGAAAAGTTCATTTATGCTTAGTACAGTATGGGAATAATTGGTTAAAAGAGTTAATTTAGAAAGGCAAGCTTGTAAGGTCAAATGACTACAGAAACTAGTCCTGATTGGGGAGAAATTATTTTTTCTTAACTTATCAGCAAATTAATCTCCATTGTCCATAAACTGTACTCTGTAATATCAGTCAGAGGTGAGTAAATTGTATCTAAGAACAATATTAGTTTGAATTAAATTTTTTACTTAAAAAATCTAGTAATGTTTTGGATCTTTGACAAATATGACAATGTTGGTGAACATTAGGTATGAAGGCCATTAGGTGACTAGATGCATTTATATACAATAGGTATAAAAAGTTACAATTAGAAATGGAATTGTTCTACATTCACCTAAGCTGCATTTCAGTTTCTACCTCCTTGAGAGTCTTAACAGAAGTTAGAATGAGAGGGGAAGCATTTAGTTTTGTTGTATTTGGAGGAACACCAGCTCCCTTCATTACAATGAAGTGTCAGTCCTGGAGCTATTTCCACCAGGGAAACGGCTTCGTACTCATTTATAATGGCAGCAGGGAACCCAGGGGTGGCCATTGAGACACATGGCACTATTTCAGGGGGAAACAGAATACAAGAATAAGATGTGCTTTCCGGACACAACAATTGCTCCCGACTGAATTTTTAAAGAAAATATAGATTTAATTTCCTTGGGGAAAGACGTTATATTCCTAAAAGTGGCATTCTAACCTGAAACAATGCAGAAATTCATGGAAAGCCAAATTTAAAATTCAAGACACACTGTTTCATTGGGTTAAACTGGAAAATGTACAAGAGGCAGCTTATTATATGCTGCCTCTAGTTAGAGCTTGAATGAACAAAAACTTTGAAATTTGATAGTACATTTATTTTCATAATTTTGCAGATCTGAGTTCACATTCAATTGAGTAAAAACAAATTCTGAATTGAAATCTCCTTTGAATTTTCCTAATTCATGCTGTTTGTGGTCATATTTAGTTTCACAAAATTGTATAGTGGTTTTTAACGTCATATTGATTTTCTCACGGTTATGCAGAGTTGGCTGTTTCCTTGCTGCCTGAGTGTACTTTAATTATTTATTCTTTCCAGTAGCAGCTATATTTTTCTCCTAACAAATACATCCTATGCACCATGACAAAGTTAAATAGAAGCCCTGAAAGTCCAGGAAACACAAAATTAAAAGAGTTTGAGGATGTTTTAAACAACCATTGATTGAAATAGTAGAAAAATGTGTTCTGATCTGAACATGTTTTGATTCACTTTTTAATATCTATCTACCCATCCATTAAAAACAAAGACAAGACTTTGTATAACTATGTTAATTAGCTAGCAAAGATAGATTTTCAGGCACTGTAAAGATTGTAAATGACAGTTTCAAACATTGAGAATAAAACACCCATTGAAGAGCCTGTGGAAATTTTCTTTTGGACAAAGGTTTTAGAGAAAGTTCTAACTTCTATAAACTCCAAGAAAGAAGAGAAAGAGAAACAGAGAGACAGAGAGGAACAGAGAGTGACAAAGAAAGAAGTGGTATAAATACAATCTTATGCTTCAGGCTATTAAAGGTGTCCCTTATGAGATACAACACACGG
The DNA here is from genome assembly GCA_031878705.1 of Tapirus indicus. NCBI lineage: Eukaryota > Metazoa > Chordata > Mammalia > Perissodactyla > Tapiridae > Tapirus > Tapirus indicus. The sequence goes on from CM062936.1 coordinate 20,851,647, forward strand.
TGTAATTGTATGGATTTACTTTGACCGTCATATTACACACTGAAATAGAAGAGGCATGTAATTTACAGATTAAAGAGATGTTTGTGTAAGAAACTTTTGGCATATTTGATACACTTGATCTTAAGATATTGGATTACATCTATTAATATCACTGAAAACAAGGGAAAGAGGAGAGGGGCACGAGGCCCAGCTGTTAAGTGGACGTGCTGGGATGTCCCACGCCGTCATGGCTCCAGGTGGATGATCAGCCACAGGGGACCTGGCACCAGCACCAAGAGCAGAGCAGGCCCAGCTTAGGTGTTGGGGGCCAAACACCGAGGTCAGCAGGAATCTCACTCACACTGCGCTGCCTGCAGGACCCTGGACATCCGTGTCCCTGCTGCTGGGCTGGGGCGGGGTCTTCCTGGAGAAAGGTTGGTCTGCAGACCCCAATAGTGGTCTCCTCCTGAGGGCCTAGTTGCCTTGTCTCCGTGCAATATAGTGACTTCAGTGACTGGATTATCTGGGGGACTACAGCAACTAGGGAGAAATGTCCCCACTGCATTTGTTGTGGGGGCATCCATCTGAACCTTCACCTCCTCTGGTACATTTCATCATGGAAACTAGAAAAAATGACCAGGAATGGCAGTGGAGGAAATTCAGTCAATAATATAGAGATGTCAAATCCTACAAGACCAAGACTTTGAGGAAGATTTTGGCCTATGTCAGTTAGCAGGCCAAAGATGAAGCATACATTTACCACGAGAAATCATCCAAAAGGAAATGAAAATGATGACACCTGCCCCATGGAGACACTGAAGAAAAACAGTTTGGCTATGCTTCAGCTCTATATTAACAAGTTGGATTCACAAGGCAAATATACACTCTTTAGGTGGTTACTGAATACAGGTAATCATTCAGGTGTGGAAGGCTTTATTATTTAAAATATCAAAATCAAATAGATGTGTCATTAAAGAGAGCACCTAATAAATGGTTTACAGGACCAGCATTGATTTCTCCTCTAGATTTGGTACTCTTCCTTCCAGAGGGTGCTGATACAAATCCACTGCAAGACTCACGTAGGACTATGACTTCATTAAATTTATTGAGGTATTTGATTGTCAAAAGTAATGAAAATGAAAATCAAACTAGATTATGGACAGAACTCAGGAAAGTTTGAGAATATTTTCTTCAAGTCACTCCATATGGGACTTAATATATCAAAAGCACATTACAAAGCAGAAATTAAAAACAGCCAAGAAAATAGCCAAGAAGTCCAGAAGTGTCAAGATCTTTGTTCTATAACCTAAGGAGTAGAATATGCCTCCTGAAATAAGGGCCTATGTTTAGCTCTTTACACATTTGATTTAATGGACAGAGTTCTGGCTTGAGTAGAAGACCTCATTGAAATAAAAACAAAGTTTGTCCCTGAAGACAATATGGGGATAAGGATTCCACATCTGAAATAAAAACTAGTAAAATACTGTATTTTCCATTTTGACTTATTATCTTTTTGTGTGTGTGTGTGTGTGAGGAAGACCAGCCCTGAGCTAACATCCGTTGCTAATCCTCCTCTTTTTGCTGAGGAAGACTGGCCCTGGGCTGACATCCGTGCTCATCTTCCTCTACTTTATATGGGACGCCGCCACACATGGATGACAAGTGGTGCGTTGGTGGGCGCCCGGGATCCGAACCCGCTAACCCCGGGCTGCCAAGCGCGGATGAAACGGCTACGCCACCGGGCGGCCCCTTGACTTATTATCTTTATAATTTTTTTCTGTTAAGCAGTTACTGCTAGAAAAATAAATGTAACTTTTCTCATTTGAAGAAAAATGAGGAAACGAGAACAAAAAACATTACAGCTGAGTCTTGAATATTGAATTATATCACACACACTAAAAATATTAACTCTAGAGATAATGACTCTGTGGTTGGAAACTGCCAGTCATAATACGTGAATTAGTCTTTCAACCAGTAATTGATCATTAAGTGCAAGTAACTAATTTTGGTTTTTTGTACATGTTACACCATTTTGGGGGAACAAACCAACAAGTTCACAGAACTATGGAAGCTTACAATAAGTAGTGAATGAACACATACGAACCTATTTTTCAAAAATACAATTCTTACTTTAATGGACTCTTCTCAAAGAATACTCATTGCTTTTCAAGCAGTTTAAAATATTAGCCAACCTAATAATGAGAGATTTACATAAATGTTTATATTATGAAGAGATGCAGAATATGCTACCCAAAATTTGCCTGTGTGGCATAAGGGTTATTTTGAGTTGATTTGTTTTGAGAAACAACAGACACAGAAGAAACTCTGAAAACAGAGTAGAAGTTACTACTTGTAAGGGAAATTTACATTTATAGAGGAAATGTCCTTTGGAAGGGTATCTCCCTCTCTGTACCAGGAAGAGAAATATGATTCTAAATCAGCAAAGAATCTTATCAACAGAGAAGGCACAGACTTCAATCTGCATAACAAGACTGACCCTTGCCTACTTACTTTTCCTGGTGATCTCCCCCATAACCCGCCTCCTCCTCAGGCTTCTCTCTTTTGTCTTTACTTGAGGACGGTATTTAAGCTGGTGGTTTAGACCACCTCAGCAAGTTATTCATTTTAGCCTGGGTAGCGAGCATGTATACATGAGGTAAACATGCTAACAAACTTTTTTTGTTTTTCACTTGTTAACCTGTCTTTTATTACAGGGGTCTCAGTCAAGAACTCAGAAGGATAGAGGGAAAATTATTTTTCTTCTACAATTATTAAACAACAAGATAGAAAAGTGTTTTTTTTTTTTAATTTAGTGTTCTTTTAAATATACTGCTAATTTTTTGTTAGTATTCTAGTATTATCAACTCATTTTACTGGTAAAGAAACAGATTTATTGAGGTTTAATTCAGAGTTATGATTTAAATTCAAAATATTTTCTCTGTATTTAAATTCAGTGAACAGAGTATTTATACCTTTTAATATATCTCACCAAATTTTAGCTGATTTTATTAGTAAAAACTCATAGGACCCTTACAGATCAAATTATATTTTTAGATGGCCATAAAATAGCAGTTCTCTGGTTTCATATAAGTTCAATCTGCATGATATCTGAAAGGGTTTTTAAAAGGCCCTGGTAAATTTTCTGGCAACATCTCCAGAATGGAAGACAACATTCTTTTCTCTTATTACATAATTTGGTTACTATATGCCTTTTTTCCCCCTGTTCTTATTTATAGTGATCTAACTCTCCAGAGTGTCTGCCCCTTCATTCATCTTTGGTTATACTATGTATGGGAAAAAATTGATTTATTTATATTTCAAATATTATGTCATTGTTTTCATGTAACTTTAGCGTCAAAGTTATTCTTTTTTAATGAGATTATTTGACAATCTAAGAATTTGAGTTCCTTGAAGAAAGTAAATAACAAAAGAAAAACATTAACTATCCATTTTAAAAGAACTGTCAAGGTCCTGAGAAAGTTCACTTTGTAGTCCTTTTAGAATTTTAGAAAGTTAAGAACATTTTATTCTACTTTCACTCAAAAAATAAATGTCTTCTAGAGAAATAAATAAATTATAACTTATTTGTAAAAGTACTGAAATGCTTAACATTAATAATTCTAGTAAATTAATAAAAACTTGACTAGAATTACTGTTAATTTGAGTCAAGTTTATTAGAAATCAAGGAAAGACATCATAACCAACAGAACTTTAAAGAACGTGTGGTTTTCTTACCAGTATTTATTGAGGCCCTGACCATTTTAGAATGGCATCAATTTGCCAAATTCCATAAGGTTGTTCAAATGAGGTGCTTTTCTCTAACTTGGCCAAGGTGAATAATGTGCACAATTGTTTTATTGAATTTAGTCAGTTACTGCTACAGAACACATAAAGAAATAAAAATAGGGGCCAGCCCAGTGGTGTGGCAGTTAAGTTACCCACTCTGCTTCTGGTGCCCCGGGGTTCGCAGGTTCGGATCCTCGGCCCGGACTGAGGTACCACTTGTCAAGCTGCGCTGTGGCAGTGTCCCATATAAAGTAGAAGAAGATGGGCACAGACGTTAGCCCAGGGCCAATCTTCCCCATCAAAAAGAGGAGGATTGGCAATGGATGTTAGCTCAGGGCTAATCTTCCTCACCCAAAAAAAAGAAAAGAAAAGAAAAAGAAAGAAAGAAAAGTAGAACTTTGAAGAAAAAGCATCTCAGAGCAGGTGAAAGAAAACAGACCTTTCTCAAAGTGATTAGATATTGTAGGAGAGGAAAAGTCATTTTTCCTTCTACCCTTCTAGGTTCTTGGCTGGATCTCTGTAACAAAAGACAGATTAACAAGAGATAAACAAACAGAATTTTATTATGTACAGTCATGCATCAGTTAACCACAGGGTAACCTTCTGAGAAATGTTTCATTAGGTGATTTTGTCATTGTGCAAACATCATAGAGTGTGCTTACACAAAACAAATGGTATAGTCTACTATACACCTAGGCTCTATGGCACTAATCTTATGGGACCACCATTGAATATGCAGTGTAGAGTTGACTGAAATGGCGTTATGGGGAGCATGATTGTATATCTTATACACACATGAGAGAAACTCAGAGATGAGTAACTCAAAGGGGTCTTTAGATTTTACACCAATATTCTATCTTCAGCTAAAGTAAAAAGGGTTTGGGACTTCTCCGCAGGGGAAGCAAGTTAGGAGAAAGTGACCAGGCAAAGTATGTCAAAAAAGGGTAAGGCTATGCAGATTTGAGTCACAGCTTTCTCTATTGATAAGAGTCCCATGTGATTAAGAGTCATCCTTCTCTTCCTGGTGTAGAGAGGGAGATACCCTAACAAATGGAGATTTCCTTTATAAATGTAAATTTCCCTTAAAAAAGGGAAACATATGCTCTGTCTGAGCTTCTCCTTTGTCTGCTGTTTCTTAAAATAATCAGCAGAAAATAATCCTTATGCCAAAGAGGAATATTTTGGAGTGGCATATTCCCGTCTCCTATAATATTGTAGTAATGGCCTTTTCTACTTGGAGATAAATATTCAGATGGAGTACAGTTTAGATAATACCAAGTCAGTGATTAGTAGTTGTGTCATATTTAAACTATACCTAGCTTTGTGAAGCACCCCTCATTTACTACATTGGAATGTAATTCAAACAATGAACCATTCTTCTTTCTCATGTTGGGGATGTTCCAAGTGAAATTTTTAAGTACGATGTTTCCTTTCCCTCCATAAATTTTACACCATGATCACGTGTATGTTCAAATCTCCTTCCTTCAACAGGGTTCTACTTTTACTATAAGGTTCTGTGAAGGGTAATTGCAATGTGTGGTAATGTTGATGTATATTATTTGTAATGCTAGCTTTACATCACATGAAGCTGTTTGCTTTACTTGAATCCTAAAGAGACATTCATTGGAAATAATTGAAATGGTAATATTTCCATTTAAAATTATGTGCTTTTCATTGACTCTTCCACTCAATGTGTTAACAAATCTTAAAAGAAATAATATAAACTCTTTAAAAATATACAATGGCATTTAAATAATCAACAAGTAGTCTATAGTTACCTAATTTACTTCTTTTGCATAATAGTGGTACACTGAAATTTAATGATATAATTATGTGTAAATTTAAAAGCACTGTGTGGGTTTTTCTACAAGAGTATATTAAAATGCTGACACTGAATGCAACCTATGCATTGTGTGTCTTGAATTTTTAGTGCAACAACATTTGCATTTGAGCAATGAAAATAATCAACTTAATTGCCCTCCTAGAGAGCATGGAAGTGGCTTTGATTAGCCTATTGAAAGCTTGTGTTGTTCCCCTTGAGTCTGGATGCAGGGGGTAGAATTGCCAACATGACATGACGCAACTCAGTAGGGATCCAGGGTGTCAAGGCAAAGCTAAGGTTGACAATATTAAAGACAAAGGAGAACATCATTGACGGGGAACAAACAAGTTGTTTATGCTGCAGCTGTCTCTGTCTTCGGGAAATAATTTCTCCATGCTATTGTGTTATAATCATTAATGCATACTTTTTTTTCCTTATTGTTTATTTGGATAATTTTTACAAATGACCATCCAAAGGATTAAAATAAACAATGCTCAGTGCTCAAACATGATTGCGTCTGTTCTCACTAGCCAGGCTGCAAAATCTCATAATTCATGGGACATTTGGTAGAAACTTAAGAAGGTCTTATCTAAGTAGTAGGGAATAATGAGCCCTTGAATGAGCACTGCACTGAATTTGCCTAAAAACGTCAAACAAACAAACAAAAATACCAGCAAGTATCAATCTATTCCAAGTAAATTAATTGACCTCACCCCTAAAAAAGCTCAGAAGTTCTTGAGATATAAAAAAATAGCCAACACCCATTAGAGTAAAATTCACAATGTCTTACACCCAATCAAAATTACCAGTTAGGCAAAAAATCAAGAAAACATAAACCATAATGAGAATATTCAATTAATGAATATATAACCAGAATGGACACATATGTTACAATTTGCAAAGACATTAAAATGTTTATTATAACTATAGTCCATATATTAAAATATATTTGTGTAAAAATATGTATTCACACACACATTATGGTTAAACATACAAACATGCACACAGATGATTATAGAGCTAATTATAGATATGTTAGTATACATAGTTTATTTCATAAACATGAATTTACTGTCTTTGCCACCAAATGGGTCTAGAAACAATGATGATTCAGAAGCAATGAACACACACAGATCTTATAACTTGGTTTCTAAATACTGAAGGGGAGAAAGAGCATTCTCTACCCACTCCGGGTCCTTTCTGGCTGGGCTACAAATTAAATTGGCATGAGGCTGAATAGCAGGAGAAAATCAAATAAAGCTTTATAACATGTATACATGGGAGAGACCTGGGGAAACAGTATCTCTTCACAAAATGGTGGAGGTTCTCCTCTTAAATAGACAAAGGAAGGTTGTGGGGGTTGGGGATGTCAGCCATGAGGGATTACAAGAAAAGCACAGTAAACAAAAGTATGTAGATTTAAGTCTTTGCCTTCTGCACTGATAAGGGTACAGAGAGGGAGACACCTTTACAAATGGAGATTTTCCTTACAAATGTAAATTTCTGGTAAAGAGAACTTTGATAAGAATGGGCTCTGCAAAGACCCTCTCAGTCTATCCATCCCCAGAGTTATCCACTATGACTGCCCCATCCCGGGGACAGGCCTTCCATCCCAAATCTCTTCAGACAGTTAGTGGGGGTGGGGAAGGTTAAAGCCTCCTTCAGCAAAAATAAGGTAAAGAAACACATCTTGAGGTTGCCAATTCTGACCCCCCCACAATACCATTCTACAATGAAAGGAACCAGAGCTCTGATTTTAGGGATTGGACAGGGAATATACAAAGTGAGTCTTCATCCTCTTATAGTATTATAAAAAAAGGGTATGTTCTCAAAATAAAATGAAAAGGAACACATCAAAAAAATACAGGAGTAAAACTGAAAGAGTTCCCAATGGCCAAAGTTAGAACAGTTGTGCAAAAACATTAACGGCAGTATTAAATTATAACACAAAGAATAAAATAAATATATATGACTCCATACTGGTTTAAATAAATGATTGAATGAAAAATTGGGAAGAAGAGATGAATCTTTACATAAGAAATCTGTATTAGTTTGCTAGGATAGCCATTACAAAGTAACACAGGCTGGAATGGCTTAAACAACAGAAATTAATTTTCTCATAATTTTAGAGGCTAGAATTCTGAGATCAACGTGTGATTGCTGTTCCTGAAACCATATAACCCTAGTGTAATCATTAGAAAACAGCACATAAACCAAAATTTAGGGGCATTCTATAAAATATATAATTAGCACTCTTTAATTCTCTCAGAGTCATGAAAAATAAAGAGTGAATCCACAACAGATAAGGGAGACTGAGGAAACATGAGGACCAAATTCAGTGTAGTATCATGAATTAGATCCTGAAACCAAAGAAAACTACTTTAAAGGAAAAATGGGTGAAATATGAATAGATTCTGTAAGTTAGTTAATATTTTTATCTCAGTTCTAACAAATGGGTCATAGTTAAGTCAAATTAGGGAAAGTTGAGTAACAGGCATATGGGAACACTGTGTACTACCTTTATGACTTTCAGTAAATCTAAAATTATTCAAAAGTTAAAAATTCATTTAAAAATATTATGATGAGATACCATGCATAAACAGCAGAATGGCTTAAAATAAAAGAATGACTAATATTGCTAACTGTTCCCAAGCATGTGGAGAAACTGGAACTCTCCGCCACTAGGGCTAGTATTACATACTGGTACAACTAGCTTATAAATATAAACACTTCCTACGCAACTTCACTGTATACATGCCCTATGCCTTAGTGATTTCAATGTGACTTAGGAATCCAATGGAAATGCATAATTATCTATATCAAAAGACATGTAAAAATGTTCATAGTTTTTAGAAATGGCAGTTCAATTTGGAAACAACCAAAATTGTTCATCAACAAGTGAAAGTAAATATCTAAATACTATAAAGCAAAGAAAATAGAAATTAGTATTGGCTTATCTTTAAGGGAAAGAGAGTAATGATTTGCAGGGACACGCATGGTCTTTTGGAGTAGAGGAAATGTTCCATTTTTTGACTTAAGTATTCTTTATGTGGGGGTATTCATTTTGCCATAAATATGTATGATTTTTGCAATTTTTCACATGTTATACATAAATGTAAAACCTTTATTTCAAAAGAAATACCTGATATATGACCAGAACTAATAGTGTCTCATCTGCCTTCCTTATACTTTTATTGTGAGAATTGAATATTTAAAAAGTGAGAAAATGTAAAATATAACTAATATGTTTATAATTATTTTTAGACTAAAACTTTTTATTATTGCCTAGGAGTTTTCTATTATTACATGTATTGGTTTTTAAAGCAGAGAATGAATCCTCTGGAGAACTCAATTTCAAGGTAATAAACATATCCCCTAAGAAACTCCAGGGCCAGACTTAGTGCAAAATTGAGTGAACCTAGAAATGTGAGTAATATACACACAATTGTCATTTTAAGTGAGGTAGAAATAGAGTTTCCATTAAAGTTCCTTTTCAGTAACACACTGTCTTCTCATCTATGGACTTCTTCTTTATTTTGATCCGTATACAATATAATATAATTTCTCTAATAAAGTTAAATATTTACATTAAGTAGATAATTTTCAACCCCTAGAAAACATGTTAACACAACAAAACAATTTAACATCACGAAACTGACTACCTGGGGCTGGCCTGGTGGCACAGCGGTTTAGTTCACACTTTGGCAGCCCGGGGTTCGCAGGTTCAGATCCCGGGGGCTGGCTGACACACCTCTTGTCAGTCATACTGTGGTGGCATCCCATATAAAGTAGAGGAAGATGAGCGTGGATGTTAGCCCAGGGCCAGTCTTCCTCAGCAAAAAAGAGGAGGATTGGCAATGGATGTTACCTCAGGGCTAGTCTTCCTCACAAAAAAAAAAAAAAAAAACTGACTACCCATCTAACTAACCATTCCAACACCCCCCTCCCAAATAAAAATCTCATCACAACGTGTTGAAAACTCAAAGTTCATAAATATAATATTGATCTTAATAAAGTAATAGATCAAGCACCAAATATGTACAGACCCCTATGTATGCTGCCTCACACTATCTGTGTGGTAAAAATTATTCACATTTACAAATGTAGGAATCTAAGGTAAGAACTTAAATCTGTTGGCTTTAAAGTCCATGCTCTAAATGCAGTGAGCCTGGCTATTAAGTATATGGGCCCACATCTACAAGGGGTGAAACTCACTTCTCCAAATTAATTCAACATTTTTAAGTTTCAACTTCTCTTAACAGTAAATAAGAAAATATTATCAAATACTTTGCAATGTTAATATAATAAATAATTGGAATAATGAACTTACAACATTTGGACTGGTATCTGGCACAGATCAAGATTTCAACTTGTCTCTGTATTATGTCAAAGTGGCAAAGTATCCTTTTAAGAAGCACATTGTTATTAATATTTAAACTGAAATTCATTTATGAAGTAAGATATTGCATGAATAAGGCCAAGCCTTGTGGAAATCATTGTTATGAAGAAAGAAGATATAAGTAATAGATAAAATGAGCAGTACTGAATAGAATAACTTTTGCCTCTTTAATGTTTTGTTTGTATGTTGGTGGGAGGACTTAAATTACTTCTTTTCTAATTAACATGTGCATGTGAACATTTTAAGGAAACAAACTAATTATGTTACACACAAACATGGGGTTCTTTTCTCGATGCACATTAAAAAAGCCAATTAATTATGGCATCAGCCTTTGGGAAAAGAGATCAGCTTTATTCTGCAAGATCTATCTGCAGAGAGAACAGGGATCATGTGCCCTCAGGTCTGTCTCCTTGATTAAGGATTTGGGGCAAAATTTAAGAGATTAGGGAGAACAGGTTGGAATGTGGAAACACTTGTGGGACAAGCTTTGATTGGTGGGCTTCAAGTATGTATGGTAATGTTTTAAGCATTTATGACACAGTTCTAAACACAGTTCTCAACTTATGTTGAGGTTCTAAACATTTATGATGAGGTGGGGAAGTTTTTAAATCTAGATCTTCCTGAATGAGGGACCCTTTGATTCTGATGAGCCCAACTTTCAAGTTCCAGTCATGTCCCATTTCTTGGGTTCTGTTAGAAGGAGGATCTTTGGTTCTGCAGTCATTTCAGGTCATGATTTCTTCTTTTGTGCATGCCCTGACTGCATGATTTTGCAGTTTTTCTGAAAGACAACCCTTCATCACTTTGTTGATAAGGGATAGGGTCTGTTCAAACTGGCTCTAAATGAGCCCGTGGTTACAAATATACTACTTTATTTTTATCAGCATAGGTTATGAGAGAATTCAGAAGGTGAACAGAATATTCATTTTTATAAACTCAGGTATAACTTTTAACAGGGAGAGATTTGAGTGATGATAGCTCTAAGACTTCTGCATGTCAGCACAAAGAAATGTTAACAACGATATTACTAGTAATGGATTCCAGAGTTAGAACCTGCCATTTTATGCCATGATGAGTATTTGTTAAACAAAATATTGTAGCATTTTTAATATTCAAAGCTTAATTTTAAAGTTTATGGTACCAATGTGTTAAAAAAAAAAAAAAAAAACAGACTTGAAATGACATCACCCTTGCTAAAGCCCATGATGCCAAGTCTAGATTAAACCCTGATCCAATAACAGTTTCAACCTCTCCCAGAAATGTAATCATAATCAACCAGTCTGGAATTTTCTGATCAAGCACCAGTAAGGTAATTTATCACATGGGTCCTCTCCATCCCCCAGAGGAAAAAGGCAATCTGCATAATAAAACCCCTGCCATTCTGTTCCCTCCCCGCAAGTGGAGATGGCCAGGCCTAAAAATAATCCTTTCTTGTCTTTTGCTAATAGCCTCCCTGCTCCTCCCTTCTTTGTATAAAAACCTCCCATTTTGTACAACCCCTCCAAAAGCACCCTTCTACTTGCCAGAAGGGATAATGCCCAATTCATGAATCTTTTAATAAAGCCAGTTAGATCTTCAAATTTACTTAGTTGAATTTTGTTTTTTAGTAGATGCAAATGCAGTTCTGCTCAGATGACTTTTTTTTTTTAAAAAGTAATCTGAAATTGGAAATTAGTTTATTCTATCAAAAATAATTTCTTCTCTCAGTGGAATATTGTCACTAATTCCCTTATAATGGCAATTTCAGACTACGGAGATTTGGCTGAATCTAAATCTACTACAAGCAAAAGTTGCCATTATGTTGAATATAGTGAAAATGCATTGAGGAAAAACATATTCCTCAACTTTTATGGCAATATGTGTGTGTACACAAATATTTGTGTGTTCACATAACACATAGATGTATGCATATGTCATATATATGTTAGATGTGTCTGATATGATGAATATGTATATATTTTGATTTATATATTCTTCTGAACAATTCACACCTCCTTAAAATACAATTAAAGAGAAATAGATAGATTTCAATTTATGTGTTAAATCTTCATCAGTTTGTTACCACACAAAGGGCATCATCTGCTCGCCATGAGACAAAAGCCAATCGTCAAGAGGCAAGATGGTTTCAGAGAAAGGGAAGTTTATTACAGCTTGCTAGCAATGGGGATGATGGCCAACAAATGTCCAAAAGAACCATCTTACAGAACAAAGACTACAGGCCAGTCATATAGGGGACTGGTCTCTGTGTGAGGGCATCCATCTCATCTCCACATGGATGGGGGCAGACATCTGGTCTTAGTTCCTGATAGTCTTTGGTTTTACAGCATATGCATCAGAGACCAGAGCAATGCCCTACACCCTAGTCTTTCAGTTGTCATTGATGATGGCTATCAGCATAGACTTCCTGCCTGGGGGGTCATCACATTCCTAAGGAACTCATGAGAACAGAGTTATCAACTTATAGAGGCTGGGAGGGGCCATAAAATTCACAGAGCATGTCTGGGTTAGTTAATCAGAGGTCATTGAGAGTTACAATATGGTTTCTTTTCTACAATATGGCTTCCCTATGTCAACCTTGTGTTGAGCCAGTATCAAGTTCAGTGATAAGAAGTCTCTGGGAAGAAATTAACTCCTTAGTAAATATGAGCAAAATAAAATATTTAAGTAAAAGTAAGTTAGATGATGTTTTTATACTTGACTCAATCAGTCAAGGCAGAGAATAAATAAACCTTTCAAAATTTATTTTATCAAATTTCCTTTAAAGCCCACTAAAAATAGAAGCAATTCTGCTCTGAGATGATAAAATAGGGTGCACCATTGAAGATGGAACACAATGAAAAAGGTATAAATATTAATTTTGGTGGGGTAAATTTAAAAAGATGGCTATGCATAAATAAAATTTAAAACCTTAATAAACAGTTGAAACTTTCATTTTTAATCAACTTTCTGTATATTTAACATCTTTTAGGCAAAGAGGATACAATTAAGCATGTGGTTTTTTGAACTGAAGAACAGGAAGTTTTAAATACACAGCTTAGATTTTGGAATTAATCGTAGGCAGAAATCTTTATGAGTAATACTGACTCATGGAAAAGAAAGGCTTTGAAAAGAAAATTGTAAATGTAGTCATGTAATGTTCTACATAATATTCTAGAGTGAATTTTTGAATTGTATTGTGTATAGGTCTAACCATCTGGAGTGATGGTAAGAGAAGAGAGAGCACCCCAAGATTCAGGGCACCTAGATTGCACGGGAGATTAAACAGAATAGGAGGTGAGCAAGTATTCATCTTTTTCTAACACAGAGTTCCTGACTACTGGGGGTTTTTTTCAAGCAGCAATTTATGCAGGTAGACTTGAAAAAAAAAGTGAATAAGACATGACATGATTTATTACAGGTATTAGTTTGAATGGTCAGTAAGAGAAGAAACAAGTCAGTAGTAACCAATAGCACTCTAGAGCCCACAGGCTCAGTGCTGGGATGTCAGTAATTTACAATTCTTCAGCATAATGCGGCATTATATATTAATTTGATCTATAGCCTAGACAGCACATTTGTCTTTTTCAGGAATTCATACTCCAAGGGTGGTCACCTTGCATTTAATTAAAAAGTCACTTTCTGGGAGGTGGCTACAGGAGTGCTTGTTCTGTCTTTTTTATAATTGCCTCCATCGACTTGCTAATTTGTAAAACGAAATTTAGAAATGGGTTTTCATTAATGAAATTGATGGCAACATACATAGGTGGACTGACCGAGATATATTGTAGGTGTGCTCAGGGCCCTTACATGAAGAGGGATAAGAATTCAGGAGGGCTTCAGTGGTTAGCCTTAAAGAGTGGTACCTGCAGTTTGGTCCCTAAATCGTCTGAGCTCCAAGAGATGGAGAACTAAACCCTCTGCCGACCAATATGGTAACATTCACCTCCAGCAAAATGGCTTGAAGTTCTTTTTGTTTTCATTTTTTTCCTTCTTCCAGAATACCCTAAAGGACAGAGAGATGGATATTCACCAAGTATATAGAATAAATGGTAGGACAGTTTTGTGCCCACTTGTTAATAAATGTCTATAAGCATGGCAGATTTGGGGTTATTTTAACTAGGAACAAGATATAATAATAGAAGAGCCGACCCTCACTATCTTCTAAATAGTGGTGGCTGCCAAGATCTAAAAAAGAAATGTAATACTTAAAGAGAAAAAAAAATTGTTTACTTGCATTAACAATGGTCAGCTGAATCCTTTTATACATATTAATTATCATTTTTCTCTTTCATAGAATTATATATATGTGTGTGTGTATAATTATAATAAATCTGTGTGTATGTACTTTTCTGACATTTCTTAGAACATTTCCCTACTTTCGTTACTGTTTACATCATTAGATATTGGACGTCCTTTATTTCATTAACTTGACATTTCCATAAAGTGAGAATAATTCTGTTTTCTTTTTTTTTTTTTTTTGGTGAGGTATGTTGGCCCTGAGCTAACATCTGTTCCCAATCTTCCCCTTTTTGTGGAAGATTGCTGCTGAGCTAACAACTGTGCCAATCTTCCTCTTCTTTGTATGTGGGTTGCCGCCATAGCATGGCTTGATGAGTGGTGCGTAGGTCCATGCCTGGGGTCTGAACCTGTGAACCCTGGGCTGCCGAAGCAGACCACACAAACTTAACCTCTATGTGACAAAGCCAGCCCTGAGAATCATTCTTTTTTGTGTATGTAAGGAAGATTAGCCCTTAGCTAACATCTGCTGTTAATCGCCCTCTTTTTGCTGAGGAAGACCAGCCCTACACTAACATCTATGCCCGTCTTCCTCTTCTTTAAGAGCGATGCTTGCCACAGCATGGCTTGATAAGTGGTGCTTATGTCCATGCTCGGGATCCGAACCTGTGAAGTCCAGGCTGCCACACCTGAGTGCATGAACTTAACCACAATGCCGCTGGGCCAGCCCATGAAAGTCATTCTTTCGATTGAAATAATAAAGCCATTTCACAGCATTCCTATTTCGTCATCTTCTGGCACTCTTTTTACCCCAAGATTAGACTCTCTACAATATCTTATAGATCGTTATAGTTCCTCCTCTGCTACAAACTAAACCCATTGACAATTTTCTCTCTCCCTACATAATTGATTTTCTTTCAAGCAACACTTCCCATTCAACATCCTCTTACCTCTCACATGTCTTTCTAAATGCTCAGGTCTCTAAAAAAAGAAGTCCACTGGTGACTTCTCTTTATAATGCTACAAAATGAAATGATGATCCTTGTTATTTAATTCTTCCTAATAAACTCTATAAAATATCAATGGCTCATGTCTTTCTTCTACTGGATAACTGGAATTCCTAAGTGGGTGTTTGGGTGTTGGACATATCCCAAGCAAAATACTATTCCATATATTACTCAAGATGCAGAGACTCTCTTGTTGCATTTTGAATGATTGCCTATCATCTTCTTTTTAGATTGTCCTAAAATCTCTCAATACAGACTGCTATTACAACTTCTCTAAGAATGTTGGAGCAGGATCTTAATCATACATTCCTCAAAATTGTAATCAGAAAATGATTGCATACTTTCTCACTTTCACCTTGGGCTTAGTAATTTATCAGAGATCCTTTTGCTCAGAACCCATAATGCACACATTTAAAACATGTGATATTCCATTGCACTGTCAACCTCCTTTACAGTTGGTTCTCCCAAATCTGCTGAGTCAGTAGTTCTCCAGGCATAACCAAGTTAAGTCATGCCAGGTCAGTTGAAGAATGCATTACAAGGCCCAACACAGTAACCAGTAAATGTCTTATTCAACTTATAAGTATGTATATATTTATTTTGGAACATTCTTTTTATTGTTCTTGGGATAGATATGCTGACACATCTCATTTAATTTTTATTTTTTTCAATTTGTCTGTGTAGTTTTGATTGAACTATTGTGATGCTATTTTGTCTTATGCATGCAAATTCTTCACTGTTATTTGTGAATGATGACATTTATCATTGTCCCATTTTAAGGCATTGAACATTAAAATCTTATGCTTGCTGCCACGTTGAATATGCAAGTATTTAATTTTAAAATTTTTCTGTATCTTCTTATCTTTTAATTTTGTGTCACTTTTTTGTTATAGTGCTTATAATAACTACACAGCTTATTTTTAAAAAAATACTAATCTGAGATTCTTTTTCCTTTATTATCTAAATATTACCATTGATATGTATTGGAATACCATGTATTTAGTCCTATCAACCTCTAATTTTGTGTTTTCATAATTAGGCTCACTTCTTAAATTTCCTTTTTTGTCTGGATCGACTCTTTGCCACTAAATAGGAATAAATGGGTACTTCAAGTTGGTCAAATCATGATGTCTTACTCCCCTTAGCTAAAGTGATTTTTTTGTTCCTAAGGTATAGACATATGAACCACACTATTTCCATTGCAGTTCTTAAGGGGACACTTTCACACTTTTAACCTATTTGAAGATATGTAGATATGAACAGAATAACTACTAGAATTATAGCTTCATCCTTATGGGAACAACTAACCTTAGAAAATTAAAGTGTCCATTCAAAGAGAAGCTGAGATGTGTATGAAGAAAGAGAATCCCTACAGACCCTGTAGTCTTTATTCAGACTCCATCACTATCCATCCTCCTCCTCCTGTTCTTTCTTCTTTCAGTAGCTCTCAAACTTGGCTGCACGTGGGAATCACCAGGGTCCCAATCCCAGAGATTCTGATTAAAGTGACATGTTCTGTGGCTTGGATATGAAAATCTTTAACAGCTCACAGGTAATACATGTACAACCTTGGTTGACAGACACTCTTTAGGTGCACATTAAGACAATAAGTTTGCCTCCTTTTCCTCCTACCGTTAAGGAAAAGAAAAGTAGGTTTTCACTTTCTCTTCCTTTATTTTATCTACTATGTTTGTTGAAATCATCTGAGGTATTAGTTTCAGACGTTTTGTTATTACATTTTTACTTTCTTCGTTCTACTTTTTCAACAATTGAATTAATAAAACCAGAACTACTAAAATTAAGTTCAACCGTTGTATAGTTTTTTTTTAATCTTTGATTTTTAGTGTGTTGTTGTTGACAACTGTTTCTTCCATTATGTATTTCTTCTATTTTTAAATTAATTTGATTTATTTGTATCTTGCTATTCTAAATTTTGAGTTTTTATTTCGGAAGATGGCCTTTGGATTATAGAGTGGAGTTCTGCTATTTTTGGTAGCCCAGTATCTCTTCCTTTTCTGGGCTAGTAAGGTAGCAGTAATGTTCTTCTGGGGACTATTCTAACATCACATGCATTCTTCCTTGTCTTTCAATCCTCTCTTACCTAAAGGGTAGGTATATGAACTAAGCTATTTCAATGAGACTCTCCACCCAAAATCTGTATTTCAAACAGAGTAGACCCAAGGGTTCAAAAACAGTTGGATATGATTCAAACTAATTACAGGACCCTGAAGAGATAACTTGAATAAACTGCATTAATTCTTATTCTTTACATACCTGGTTATTTACATGTTATGCCTTATCCTTCCAGTAAATTAATTTTTTGGTTTAAATCAGCCAGAGTCAGATTTTGTTGTTTGAATTCAAAATACCAAGTAAACAAGGGAATTGGAACTAGGAATTTTTTTAGATGAATCTTCATAAATGGAGCATTTGGAAAGTTTGTAATTTTGGAATTGTCTGAAATGCAGGAAATCTCACTCATATTACAGATGGATAACTTGCCATCCCTCACAATCAAGAAACATCTAATTACGTGTGTCCTCACAATGACCTATATATAAAAGTTCATACATAGCAGTTTAATTTGTAATAGCCAGAAAATGGAAATGACCCAAATGTCTATCAACCAGTAAATGGATAAGCAAATAGATAGACAATGGAATACTACTCAGCAACAGAAAGGAATGAACTATCACTACATATAGCAACATAGTTGAAACCCAAACATATTATGTAAATAAAAGAAGCCAAACACAAAAGACTCCATATTGTATGATCCCATTTATATGAAATTCTTCAAAAAGGCAAAAATAAAGTCATAAAAAGCAGTAGGAGTTGCCAGAGTCTGGGGGTTGGGGAAGAGGGGAACTGACTGCAGCAAATGGGAATGAGAAATAATTTTGAGCTGATGGATATGCTCTATATCATGATTATGTTGTTATATGACTATACATTTTTAAAAACTAATCAAATTGTACACTTAAAATTAGTATATTTTATTGTAAGTACATGTCAATAAAGTTGACAAAGACTATTAAGAAAAATTTTATGAAAATAAGGGAAATATCTAATTAAGTTATAGTATGTGGTCTTCTAGAATTCTGTGTTCCATTAGAACAAATCTCTAGGAAAATAGCTAGCTGCAGCACCAAAACATATGGGTTATAATTCTTATAAGATCATGGTGAATAAATGTTTCTGAAGATACTGGATAAGTTGAAATGAAAGAATGTCAACCTCAAGTAATTAAAATGCTTACTTTAAAGCATTGTATGTAATGAAGCACCTCTCTACGCCTGAGCTGAATTATTGTCTCACTGATTTTAGTGGTATGGCAGAGATGTTAATAATAATAATAATAATTGAAAATTAATTATGTGCTAATTAACTTCATCAACTGAATTTAGAACCTAACAAATTAGTGTAAATGAAAAGTATCTCCTTGAATATGAAAGAGTGACATCCAGACCATGGATTTGGCCATATCTCGGAGATTGTGGAGTATGTGGATCACCTAAAACCATTGTCCCTGGCCAGATTAGGCCCACACCCTGTTTTGGTACAGTCAGTGAGCTAAGAATTGTAAATTTTTAAAAAGTTATGAAAGAAAACATAGAAGAATATGAGACAGGGACTGTACGTGGCCCGCAAAGTGTAAAATATTTACTAGCTGATCTTTTACAGAAAAATTTGCCTATCCATGACCTAATAATGCCCTAATAATAGGAAACACTTTGCACTGAGTCTTCCTTGCCAGGGTAAGATAAATTCCCCTCATTCTAACACACCTAAGAGTCAAGACTACAGCCAGACTCTGATCTTAGCATTACTCACGGGGTAGAAGGCAGAAACAAAATAGGAAAAGCAAGGTATATTTCCAGAAAGAATTGCTAGCGTGTGTTGATTTATATTGTCAAAATTATCGGGAAAATTTTTTGGAATTCAAAACATAGAAGAAAATGCTTAACTGTGGTTGTAGACATTTGAATATATGTATGGATCCATCCACATATATATATATATATATGGATATGAACTGTAGTATGTACTTGCATTTGGTGTGCTAGTTGGTGCAGGCAGGGGAAATCCTAAAAATGTGTAATTTGACAAGATCCTTAAATGGTAATTTAAGCCAGGAAAGCAAGCTGAAGGTATTGTAAATGAAATGGACTCTCTGATCTCAGCAGGAATGGTAGGGAGTTTGCAGAACCAAGATGGTAGCATTTACATAACTCTTAACTTCAAGAAAGAGTCTTAAATTCCACAATAGTCTATATTGACTTGAATTTTCTCGTTAGGTCTGTGGGGAGAGAGTAACAGGGAATATGGCCCTATATACTGTCATCATCAGTCAGAGAGGATTCAAAGATTGGCTATTAACCCCATCAAATCACAAAAACCACAGCACCAGTAGACTGAGGTAGTAGTTACTAGTATTAGTTAATTAGCTGAGTCAATGTGGATCAAACCATTTAAGTTACTTTTACTTCAGTGCAGATACTTCTTCAAAGGCATATATACATTTCTTCTCATGTATGTTTCCAAGTTCTGAGGTTCACTACATTCTCTTTAATTTATGACCCAAGGCCAAGTGCTCATGACATATTTGTATCCGTTATTCAAATACCTCCTAACCTCTTTCAGAGACATTACTCAGTGGGAAATTAAATATATAATGATGTTCACTTGAACTTTTATTATTCATTACTTTGTTTGCATGTGGCTTTAACATTGTCACTGACACGGAAGTGGAATAAAACAATAGCCTCACCCCTAATATTGGAATGCCCTACAGCAAGGATAAAAATGTAGGTCTACATATATGTCTATTATTTAAAAATATAAATTGAACTAGAAATCCATTTAGTAATATAAGTTCTGTCCCCCACCCACCTTGACAAATATATTTTTAAAATGATGTAGATCCAAACTTAGAATTGTTGGATTCCTTAGAGTTCTAGACCAGAACCAGGTGACATGAAAAAAAACAGCCTTTGTGGGCAGGCCCCAATGGCCTAGTCGTTAAGTTTGGGGCACTCTGCTTCAGCGGCCCGTGTTCAGTGCCCAGGTGTGGACCTACACCACTCATCAGTCAGTGGCCATGCTGTGGTGGTGGCTCACATACAAAGAGAGGAAGATTGGCAACAGATGTTAGCTCAGAGTGAATCTTCCTCAGCAAAAGAAAAAGAAGAGAGAGAAAAACCAGCCTTTGTGGTCCATCAGCTTCTCTCATAGTTCACCCTTCTCTTCTTTCAATGGGCCTTGTGGGGGCATTTATAGACATTGTGGTCTGTTTATCTGAATCCATCTACAAGCCTGTAAATACCTCTGCGCCTTGGCTACTTTTTGGACTCCTGATGTATGCAATGATGTTGGAGTCTGATGTGGAAGCAGAGACATGAGAAAGAGGTTTGCACAGACAATGGAAATAGTCATGATCTCGTTTGGGCAGGGAATTCCAGAAGTGAGGATGCTAAAATCAGAGGTTTGATTGCATAGTCCTGGGAGGTCACTTCCTATTTCCAGTATTTCTGATTTCTCTTTCAAAGGGCCGTCTAAATTGTGAGAACCAGTGTAGGGCCTCTCTTGCTAGGGCCTCATGGTAGTATAGGCTCAGAAGCTGGTGTAGTAGTTGAAAGTAAAGACTCAATTCAATCTTATCCAGATTCTCTCAGTTCTATTGTGCTATACTCTTGATTCACATTCACATGGCCACAGGAATTTAAATAAATGGCGATGTCCTACTTAGTTGCTTTCACATAATTTTACATATACGTTTTTACTGAACTAATACATTCTAAGTTATCACCACTTACACAGTGATTTCCAAGCCCATAGGCTTCATAGCTATACATAGCAAAAAGTTTTTATAAGCCTATTAATTAACATAAAATTATTCTCCACTTTCCCTACTAACAAAAGACATTTCCCTTTTAAACTATACACTGAAACATCTGAGTGTTGTGGGAAATGGTCACTCACATGAACAATAATTAATTAATGGATTCCTTCTTCCCTGTTCAATTCGAACAGCCTGGAATTTTAATTCTCAGTGGAGTTCCACATGAAGAGAACATGATCAGAACTGACTCAGAATGCTTCCAATACCCTAGAAGAGCTGCCCATTAGTTAGACACCCTGAACTGAATTCCTAGAGCTACCCTTATATATTTACTTCTGCAGTTCTGGTTGGACGGTTTTTCCTTCAATTGTATTCCTTCAAAAATAAATCACTACCACCACTACCATCATCATCATCATCATCATTGTTGCTTACATTAATCAGAATTTGACTCAGCTGCATGTGTAATATTTCTTTGTAAATTTGCCTGTGTAGAGATTTCTAGATCAATTGATTTTTCCCTAAAAACATTCATTCATTTGTTTATTAGAATCTCATTTTATTCACAATAAACTCTGATACTAAAGAAGAACTTAGCAAAATTCAACCCCTTGATAAAAACTCTCAGCAAACTGGGAATAGAAGAGAAATTCCTCAGCCTGATATTAGCCATCTATGAAAAACTTAAGGGTGTACACCATCATAATGGTGAAAGACTGAACACAAGACTACTTTGATTCACAATTGTATGGGAAATCCTAGCTAAAGACATATAGATTGGAAAAGGAGAAGTAAAAATGTCTTTTTTTCACAAATATTATTGTGTATGTAGAGAATTCTAATGAATCTACAAAAAATCTACTAGAATTCAAGTGAATTTAGTAGGGTTGTGAGGCACAACATCAACATACAAAAACCAATTTTATATTCATATACCTGCAAACAAAATGGAAAATATTTTTTAAAATATACAAGTTAAATAACATGAAAATATGGTGAGGGATAAATTTAGGAAAGTATGTGCAATAACAACACTGGAAACTATAAAACTTTGCTTAAAGAAATTCAAAAAGAACAAAAATAAGAGTGGATATATACTGTATTCATAGATCAGAAGAATGATTGTTGTTAAGACTTTATTTCTGTCCAATTGATGTGTAGATCCAAAGCAATTCCAATCAAAATGCCAACAGACGTCTCTTTTCTTGTTTTTAAATTGAAATGGACAATTCTAAAATTCGTATTAAAGTGCAAAGGACCAAAGCAGACAAAATATTTTTGAAAAAGGAGAAAAAAGTTGGAAGATTTTTTCTACTTGATTTTGTTGCTTTTAGTGCTTTCCAGTGGATTCCTGGAAACTCCTAGTGACCTTGTGTATAGCAGAGAGGAACCCTGCCTGATCTTTTTGCACCATCCTCTCACCTTCTAGCGCTGTATCAGACAATGTTCCACTGTTATCCACAGGATATTCATGGCAATTTCTTTTTCGAAGTGGGTGGCCAGGTCCTTAATCCTAGTTTGTCTTAGTCTGGAAGCTCCACTGAAACCTGTCCACTATGGGTGACCCTGTTGGTATTTGATATACTGGTGGCATAGCTTTCAGCATCACACCAACACATAGCCACCACAGTCTGACAACCAAAAGAGGAGTGGTGTGACTCCCTGACTGGGAAAGGCACCTGGGCTGTGTCAGTGAGAGCTCTGAATCCTAACCTGGTGGTACTAGGCCACCAAGGCTTTTGCCTGATTTTGATAGTTAGAAGTTGATTTCAAGAGTTAATCAAGATAGATGGACATAAATATAAATTTATAGGCCACTGGAAGAGAATAGAATGTCCAGAAGTAAATCCACATATATTTGCTATAGCCTTATTATTTGACCCAGCAATTCCATTGCTTGGTGCTTACCTAGGAGAAATGCAAACACATATCCACATAGACTTGTACACAGTTGATTTGGCCAATTGCTTTTTCATAAAGGTACCAAGATAATTCAATGGGGAAACATACGATGCTGGAACAACTGACTAGCCATATGGGAAAAATATATATCAACCATACACCTTACCCCATACACAAAAAATTAAAAAGAAATGGAGCATAGGTATAAATAAAATATAAGGGCTGATGCTAAAACTTTACTAAAAAAAAGCATAGGAGAAAGTTCTTATTACCTTAGACAGGACACAAAGGCATTCATCAACAAAATATGTACATACAATTTATACTCCAGAATTCTTGGAGTTTGGGAATTCAGCTGAAAACCATCTCTTTGTTTAGTTTCTTCCCCTGCTGTATTCTTTTCCTAGGGCTGCCATAACAAGTGACCACAGGTCAGGCAGCTGAAAGCAGCAGGAAACTATTCTTTCACTATTCCAAAGGGTAGAAGTCAGCAGTCAAGGTGTTAGCAGGACCATGCTCCCTCTGAAAGCTCTAGAGAAGAATTCTTCCTGGCCTCTTCCTAGCTTCTGGTGGCTCCCAGTAATTGTTGGTGTCCCAACCTTGTAGCTTCCTCTTTCCAATCTCTATCTTCATCATCACATAACCTTTTTCCTGATGTGTGTCTCTGTGTCTCTTCTCTCTCTCTCTCTCTCTCTTTTTTTTTTTTTTTGGCGAGGAAGATTGTCCCTGAACTAACATCCATTGCCGATCTTCCTCTATTTTGCATGCGGGATGCTGCTACAGCACGGCTTGATGAGCAGTGTGTAGGTCCGTGCCCAGGATCCGAACTCCCGGACCCCATGGTGCCAAAGTGGAGCACGCAAACTTAACCACTACACCATGGGGCTGGCCTCATCTTTGTCTCTTCTCTTATAAGGACACCAAGTATTGACTTTAGGGCCCACCCTAATCCAGTATGACCTCATCTTAACATAACTAATTACATCTGAAAAGGCCCTATTTCCAAATAAGTTCACATTTTAAGGTTCCTGGTAGATGTGAATTTGGGGGGGGGGGGGCACTATCCAACCCAGTACCTCTATCTTAGATGCTTTGTTTACTTCCTTACAGATTTCTCCTAAGAGTATTCCCTTAACAAATTCTGTCTCAGTCTCTGCTTCTAAGAAATCTGAAATCTGACCCAAAACATATTATAATACATGGAATTAGCAAAGCATTTGGCACATAAAGAAATATACATATATAGTGATAAAATGTATACCTTATCAGGAAAATGGGTAATATATGTGAATAGGAGATTGAAAAATATGTGTAAATAGAAATTGATAAATATGAAACTACACTTCACATTAGGGACAGTTTTGGAAATTATTCCCTTATACTGTTTTTGTTTTTTCTTTTTTTTTGTGAGGAAGACCAGCCCTGAGCTAACATCTGTTGCCAATCCTCCCCTTTTTTTGCTGAGGAAGACTGGCCCTGGGCTAACATCTGTGCCCATCTTCCTCTACTTTGTATGGGACGCTGCCACGGCGTGGCTGAGAAGCAGTGCGTCGGCGGGCGCCCGGGATCTGAACCTGAGAACCCCGGGCTGCCAAGCACGGACTAAACCGCTGCACCACCGGGCGGCCCCTCCCTTATACTGTTTTGAGGCATGATCTTGCAAAAAATAATTTCTGGAGGGAAATTTGGCCTCATTAAATTTGTTAAGCTATTTGTTAAGCATCTCCTATCTTCTAGGTGGTCAAGATACATTAGTGAAACAAAACTGACAGAAATCTCTGACCTTAGGAAGCTTATATTTTAGTGGGAAAGTCTATGAAATTATTAAATTCTGCAGAAATGTGTATATGTGTGTATATATATACATACACACATACACACATATGAATTAAAATATGTTTGTATATATATATAAATCCAACATAGACATTTCTATAGAATTTATTTCATATACTTTCCCACTAAAATGTAAGCTTCCTAGGACAGAGATTTCTGTCAGTTTTATATATATATATATATTTTGTATGTGTGTGAGAAAGATTAGCCCTCAGGTAATAGCTGTTGCCAGTCCTCCACATTTTGCTGAGGAAGATTGGCCCTGGGCTAACATCCATGCTCATCTTCCTCTACTTTATATGTGGGATGCACAGCATGGCTTGATAAGTGGCGTGTAGTTCTGCTCCTGGGATCCGAACCCACGAACCCTGGGCTGCTGAAGTGGAGCACGCAACTTAACCACTATGCCACTGGGGCAGCCACTGGAAATATCTATATTTATAATTTATATTTTAAAAAATTACGTTATATATATTAAATACATTATAAATATAAATATATATATATATATCTCCTATTGGTTCTGTTTCTCTGTAGAACCCTCTACTGCTATTTACAGACTTGTATTTCAAACATTGCATTACACCTAAATTCAGTTGTCCTTATTATTGTTTCCAGTATATATCTAACCTGGAAAAGAAATATTGAAGTGTATATTACTTGCAATAAAAATGAAGATGGAAAGAGCAGAAAGCAAGTGTAAAGCTAACAAATGGAGGGATGAGACTTGATGGATTACAATCAAGCAACATTATTCAACTTCATGTAGAAATTCTACAGGCTTAACTAATTTCCATGACAATAAGGAATCCAAAAATAAAAGAATGTCACATTACAAAGCAGGACAAAATTTCAATGGATCTATCATAATTCTTATAAATTATTTTGTTTATAATTGTGTTTGTTTATAATTTTGTTTTTCATTATGCTCACTAAACTATTTTTTGTTATGCTCACAAAGAATAACACTAAGTCATAGAGTTAAATATCAAATTTTTGAGCCAAGACAAAACAACCAACCATAAAACCCTCCAAATCATCAAAAACTGGAATTAAGGAAATGGAAATCTTAATTGATCATGTGTAAGAAGGTATCTGTAGCTAGTAGAATATGTGGGAGAAATGAAAGAATTCTCTATTCCAGTCATTGTGGATATACTAGTTGTTGGTGCCAATGAATTAATTGATATCAGCCCAGTCAAAAGTTAACATAAGGGAAGCCATCTTACGGAAGGAAGCATGTCATAACTATGTATGACCTTGACTCACCAGCCTCCTAGTGTGCATGTAGCCTAGATGATTAAGCACCTGTCTCTAGGAAGATATGCATGCTCTGTTAGTTTTATGGCCCTTGCTTACAATAGACCTCCCTGCTGAGATAAAGCAATAACTTTGTTCTTTAAGTTTCTTCAGGAATGTAGCAACCTCCAAGAAGAAAGCTCTATGCTGGTATTCATCACTGGTGACAGAGATGATATGGCATCTCAATGTCTGCCCCACCAGATGGTCGAGATTCCAAGACCCCCCTTTTCAGCCCACTTGCCCTACATAACTGTCTTAACATTTTGTAGTTTTAAGATGGTTCTCTCAGATGATAGTCACCCATCTTCCACATTGCCAGCAAGCTGTAATAAAGCCCTTTCTCTCCTACCACCTTGCCTCTTGACTATTGGCTTGTCTTGTGTGAGTAGACAACCTCCATTGGGCGGTAACAGCTTTGCTTGAAATTCCATCTTACAGAATGGACAAATCAAATCTTCCCTTGCACATGTTTCTGCTATAATGGTAAACAGCAATTTTTAAGTATTCATTATATGCCAGGTATTAAACATTCTTTTTTCTACAAATTTTTCTGCTACGTATATCCTATTCCTAAGTCTGCTCTTCAAATTCTTCCTTAAAGTATATCAATAGTAACCTTACACAAGTAATGAAATGATTACCTGCTACAGTAGTCCCCTCTTATCCATGGGAGATACATTTCAAGACCCCCCAGTGGATGCCTGGAACTGCAGATAATGCCAAATCCTATATACTATGTTTTTTCCTATACACAACTTTATCTATGATAAAGTGTAATATGCAAATTAGACACAGTAAGAGATAAACAAAAATAACTAATAAAATGGAACAACTATAACAATATATTATAATAAAAGTTATGTGAATGTGGTCTCTCTCTTTCAAAATATCTTACTGTATTATACTCACTTTTCTTCTTGTGATGATGTGAGATGATATAATGCCTACATGATAAGATGAAGTGAGGTGAATGAAGTAGAAACTGTGAAGTAGCCTTAGGCTGCTATTGACCCCTGACATATTGTCAGAAGGGGGATCATCAAGCCATGAGGACATTAGTGGTCGGATGTCAGGAGCAGATGATGTCATGGTTATTGGAACATAGCACTGCAGTTCCAGGACAGTTGACCTGATAAACAAGATGGCTAAGTGACTTACCTTCAGGTAGCATATACAACCTGGATAGGATGCACAACAGGATGATTCGCGTCCTGGGTGGGACACAGGACAGCGTGAGGTTTCATCATGCTACTCATAATGCTGAGCAATATAATGAATTTATAAGTTGTTTATTTCTGAAATTTTCCATTTAATATATTTGGACCACAGATGACCACAGGTAACTTAAACTATGGAAAGTGAAACTGTGGATCAGGGGGGGACTACTTCATCTTGTGTTCAACTCCTCCACCTCATCTGTGCCATGTCAATACAACAACATGCAAAGAAAAAGATAGTATTGCTCTCACAAGTGATTTTTAGCCTTTTCAAATTATGACTAAGATAAATTATTCACAGATCCACATAGACTCATGCTAAACAATTGGGGCATTCTTAGACCACACACCATTCTTTCAGATTCTTTGTGACACACTGCCAAATAAATGCATGAAATTAAACCCTTGACCCATAGAGGGGTAACTGGGGCAGGGATTATTAGGAGAAGTTGCAACAGGTTTTGAGATGAAGGACCTGCAGTGATTTCAAATTCATTCTTACTGATGTGATTCTGCTTATGATTGGGGGGTGGTTTTCTAGTTCATGTCAAAGAAGTAATACAATGTTAAAACTACCCTCAATTTCCAAGTGGAAAATTCTACTCTTCTATAGTAAGAAAACAAACAAAATACATCAGTTTTGTATCCTATTGAAGGCAAGGTTTTTTTTTTTTTTTTTTTAATTTCATTGTAATGCTTTAGAAACTTTTGGTCTTCCCAATTGAATGTCTGTAACTCAAAGAAAATTCAGGCAGACCCTCATTTTAATAATATTTTAGTTCCACATTTTAAACAATTTCCATTATCACAAAAGTCCTCAGGCTAACAGCTGCTCCTTCATGTCAAAAAGTCCATGGTTAGGATCAGAAGAGAAAAGCAATGGACTATTGTCTGTTCATCTTATTTTATCTGCACAATCCCATGCCATTTTCATACTAGGAGACTGCAGAAGCATGAAGTCTGAACGCTTTCACATACCTTTATGACTACAACTTTTATTCCAATACGTCTGCTAAATTTCTTGACAAGGCCAGATGAATCAGGCCCCTTTGTCTATGCTCATCACATTCTGACACAGAAATACTCTGAAATCCCAGTCCCTTATCGCCTAATCATCTTCTGAGCCTGTCCCTGAGTCTTGTGTTATAAGAGGAGAAAAATTGGTGGTAATAAAATTTTGTGAAGGGTGTTTAATTAACATATCCCCTGCCTAGAGCATGAAAAGTCATAGACTGTCACTGCCCATTCAGCCCAGGAGAATTGTCTGAGAGCATAGGAAAAAGAAGGAAAGAGGCTCTTGTCTCTTTATAGTAGGGTACATTGATCATTTACTCTTGACTCTTAGGGAAAGCAGGCAAGAAAAGAAATTTAAGAACTAATTTAAAATCTTTAATTCCAAGTGACAGAGAAACAAGTAAATGCTGTGCTTTTAGCTACTATTGTTTTGGCTAAATGGTAGGCATTTAGGTTTGAGAACGTGGTCAGCTTAATAGAGGGCAAGAAGAAACAAATGGGCCTTGGCAATTCTATAAAAATGTCAGATGGAACAAGTGGTCAATTTTCAGAGGCACACCGTTTACTGTGCATGAATTGTTATTGATAACAATAATAAGGAAAGCCAAACATCAGACAAGAGACTTGGCTTTGCCTTAAAATTACTTTGATTTAAAATTAGGGTGGCATGATTCCAATTCTGTTTTTATTTAAATCCTTGTTTGAATAGCTTGCTAGCAACATAGAGTACTTTTTAGAAGCTTAAAACAATAAAATGTAATTGACATATAATCTATTTTTATATTAATCTGAATAGATCTATATATGTGTTTGTGTGTGTACATTTACACACATCTGGACATTGAAGGGAAATGCTCATCACCAAATTGTTGAAGGATAATATAAAAGAATATGAGTGGCACATGTGTATGTATTGTGCAATATGAAACATAATAGCTAACTTTTCTTTAGTTGTTACATTATCTTTCTTTTGGTAAGATACAGAATATTACAATTCCTTGGGGATAAACGCATTTGAATCATCACAAATATAGAAGAAACCATCAAGATCAACGTTAAAAGTGGCACTGTATGTAGAAATTGTCTTTAATTAAAAAGAAAAGCATTATTACAATATGATTTCTGGTACGTTGAGTCTCAGTGACAGAAATAATATGAGAATTACTAGGTTAGCATTTAAAACCTAGTAATAATTTTACTAATATATTTTCTTCAGAAAGTAAATAAATATATATTTTTATATTTTTATTAAATATATTTTTATAAATATAGATAAATATTTTTTATATTTAAAATATACATCTTAAAACTTTTACCATTAGGTGAACAATATCGTAATGACATCTGAGTTGGGGGCACATATCTTACCCCATTTTATATGTACTGGGAACATCACGGCAGCATTCGCACAATAGGTTCAAGAAAGCTGGAGCAGTATAATTGCTGCATCACTGAAGTGCAAATGCAGCATAATTAATGGAATCGAAGCTGCCACGCTCGTATTCTTATCACCTTTATCTTATTTCACTTGCTTTCCCTACGCTGCAGTGGTTCTTGTCTAGCAGCTGCATCTTAACTGCTATCTCAGGATGTTGTGAGTGCAATTCTCTTTTTGCTCAGGAGTACTCTAATTAAAGGCTATTGTCTACGTGAGATTCTGCTATAAAAAGCAATTAAAAATGTTCCATCCGTCCTCCTCTAAAGAGTAGGTAGAGACAATCGTGAAAATGCATTTGTCAATTGCCTTTGAGTTATACATTATACTTTGACAATGTCATATACATAAAACTTTCATTCACTTCAACACATTTCTGGCTTAATTCTTTGCTGCCATTTTTTAATATTCAGAGGAAAGAAACTTATAAGAGGGAGAAATAAATGGACATGAAGATAAATGTACCTTCCTGCCTTGATCATGGCCAATGCTAGATCTCTTTAAATATATCAATCAACTTGTTTTCTTTAGGATATTGGCTCAATTTTGCTTATTTCTTTCATCCCCTTTCCAAAGGATCAAGCAATTGTTTTGTTCTATGGAAATAATATTGGAGGACATTATAACAAGATTATTTGTTTGGATTTGTGAAGAGTCATCGACTGGAACACCGGAAGTCCTCAATTGTAACTCTGGATGCATTAAAAGGTTAACTAGAACAAAGCCACTTATATTTCTAGGCCTTCATTTCTTATATGAATTAGGAGGAAGCATGAATAAATGACTTTTAGAAACTCATTAATTCTGACATTTTTGTGATTCCATTTATGGTTTACTCCTTGGCCAGCTGCAATTGCACAGGTAGGTTCATATTAAAAACAAAACATATTTCTCTATATCAGTAATTAAAGGCATGAAAAAGATACTCTAACATATATAAATAGCTTTTTTCTATGCCACTGATTTTTTATTCATAATTGTCCTTGAGACCTAATGAGCTTAAACAATAGGGCTAGCATTCTAGATGTGAGTAGTATAATGTGAAAGCAACAAGAAAGTCCTTACTGCACAGTATTTCCTTCAAATGCTAAAATGCTGAGTAAAATTAAACCTTTATATAAACATTCTTTCTGTTCATCAGTGTTCTGGGATGATATGTTTTATATACAATAAAAATATATTTATGTGCAGGGTCATCTTTGGGTAAGGGCAGGCAAACGTCATTTGCATTATCCTCTGTCTGCTTTTAAAGCTAAATATGTTTATTTCAACACATCTCCAGCATTTATCCTCTGAGAATATTCTCCTCTTACCTCTTAGCAATCTCATATTCCTTCAATACCTTCACATTCTTGCCACTTGGTCACCATATAGGAAAAACATACAAATATTGGAAGCAAGTTTGAACCATTTCATTGAATCAAAAAGACATGACTCTGTGGCACAACCAAGCTGGTTTGACTCTCCAATCCAAGAGGTGACCCAGAACAACTTAAATTACTAAACCTCTCATTTGCTCATCTCTCAAATGGATAATATTGCCTGCTTCAAAATGCTGTTATAATAATAAAATGATATATTATTTGAGGTAGATGCAATAAAAGACACCTAAAAGTTCGCTTGAATTTCATAAAGTAGTTTTTTAAAGTGCACATACCAGTAATAATTTAGTGTGCTATACTTTTGAATACGTTTGTTTGCTATTAACTCTTAGTACACAGATCTAATGGAATGAAGCACCAACGGTCACTATCTTCAGTCCAAAGTCTCTCGTTAAGTATCTCTTGTTTCTTCCCCTTTTCTTAATTCCTACTGCCAGTGACTTTTATCGGATTGTCACAATCCCACACCATGACTGTTTTAATAGACCTTAAAGGATATTTCTTCATTCTTCTCTGGTCTAGTCTCTCTTTTGCTTTTACAATATTCCATTAGATCGTGGTTCTAGTCACATCTTTCTCAAGTTTCGCACTTTGTTACATAGTCGCTACTGACTGAAGGATGAATAAATCTTTACAGAGTCTGAAACGTCTCTGAAAACTCATCCTAATCCCATTTTCTGTTACCATCATGACTTATGTTTCCTACAATCTAGCTGTATTACATTTCTCCTGTTTCCTTAAACATAATATTCTGTTACAAGTATCTGGGCTTTATCCTGCATGTTCTTTCTTATCTTTCTAATAAAATACAACTCATCCTTATAGTCCTGAAGGACCCAGATTAAATATCACTTTCCCAGTTTCTCCAGATAGATTTGTCATACCTTCCATTATTGCTTCTATGGCATTTTTTCACAACACAATGTAATTACTAGTCATTGTGTCTTCCCCAACAGGGGCTACAACTGTTACCTGTGTAATTTCAGCATAATGAGAATGGGTGGGGAGGCAGAGAGAGAGATAGAGAGAAAGAGAGATGATGAACTGTGTGACTGTTGAAAAGAGAAATTATGTTCTAGGCACCAGTTTATAGGTTAGAACGATATTAAGTAGAATAATAAGATTTCATAGTATTCCCCAATTTTATTTTTTAAACACAGAGATAAACATAAACTAAACTTCCTCTGTTGCAGATTATAACAACTATATATTCCTCCTTAATTTGATGCTCAGTAATTGTCCTAATTAATTTCATAGAATATTTACTTGAACTCAGTATGTCCCAGCTCATGTTAAAAAAAAATTGGCTCACATTGATCAACTGAATGAGAACAGAGAGATTTTAAATCATAATCAGTTGGAATTATTCTATTATTCTCTTTTCCCTCTCTTTTCTTCCCTTTCCTCTTCCCCTCTCCTCTCTTGTTCATTCCATTCTGTTCGCTCTCCATTTTTACTGCAAAGGCAGGAGACAAGGGGAGAAAAGTCTGTACGTATGGATGGAGGGGGTATTTGAGTTGAAAGAAGACTTAATAGGTAGGAAGATATTGAGGATAAGCTTGTCTGCTTCACATTTTTGTCTGTCCTGGTTTGATGAAAGCATACCAGCTATATATAGTTAAGTAATTGCAGGATGCTAAGATTATAGAGGGATATATGCAAGTTTTGTGTAGAAAAAACACAAATACATTTCTGTTGATCAAGAAATGAAGATGTGTACAAATCGAAGTCATGTCACTTTAATAGGAAAATTTCATCATTTTCAGCCTCCCATGCAGAAATAACATCATCATTATTAGTAAGAATCGGAGATGAGATGGAAGGAGGTATGCTTGAGAGTATGTATATGGGTAATTTGATTTTAATTACAAGTCACGTACAGATCTCTTTTAAGTATGGTGCAAGTTACCATTTCCTTCTCCTTGGCATTTGTGTTAAGTGACTCAAGGGTGAATGGTAGCAATTCTAGAAGATGATTAAGTCTCTGTGTAAGGTTGACATTTAATTCAACTGACTACCAAGTGTGACTGCAAAGTAAGAGGACTGCATTTGATGTCTGGATTGTGGAATTAGTATCATTATTTCAGTATTACAGTTTATATAGTGATACTAAGATGTGCTCATCTTTCAATCTATTACATTTTTTCTCTTACAATAACACTGCTATTAAGAATAAAAAAATATTATTTGTTGTTACAGCCACACAAAACCTTAAGCTTTTGACTGTCATTTCTCTGACCTTTACCAACCTTACTCTCCACCTAGAAACCTAATCTCTCCTTTTGCAGCAGAACCACCTTTTAAAAGACTAATGTCTTTATGCCTTAATTGCTGTACAACAGATGAAGACATCCACCCAAGAGCTATGTGAAGGAAAGTTAAAAAAACATAGGAAATAGTATTTTCTATTTGGGTGCTAAACAGCGATGTTATATCCAAAGGGATAAAGAAAAAAATAGAAACTGAATGATCAATAAAACAATGACATGTTAAGTCTTTTCTCAATCCATGTTTGTGATTCCACGGCATGATCGTTCTGGTTAAATGCTTCAACATTCATTAACCAACATCAACTAAGCTTACTGCTTGACAAAAGGTCAGGGAATCCTGTAACACTTTAATATGCTACATAGTAATAATCTAGTCTTTGTTAGTTTCATAAAATATAAACTTTAATACAGTCCAACCTGTGTTAAAAATTGGCTATGAAATTAATCGTCATAGGGGATTTCTAGGAAAAATTATACTACTCCAGTTAGACTAAACATTTTTCCTACTTAAACCCAGACCGTGGGAGAGATGTGTAAAGAGACTGAAATTTTAGACCCTCATGAAATTGACATTTGGCTCTTTGCATCAGCTAACTTTGAACATTAGTGTGAGAAATAATTTGCATGTCCATGGAAGAATATCAAATACACATATTGAAAGATCAACCTTATACTCTACTATCTCTTTACAATAATTCAGTCCTATCTTTGTAGAACATAGATTTAATGTAATTTTCCTTTTTATAATGTCCTCTTCACCATCTTCATGCAAGACTGAAGAAAAAATTGTCACTGAAAATTAATTAAATGAAATATGCATGAATTTTCCTTTTTTTCAAACTGACATCTTTAGATTCTTCTAAAAACAGTCTTTCTTTACTATTTGCTAAAGCTCCTTCATCCTCCAACCATCACCTTAGGCTGAATACTACCATCAATTACTTGTTTCTTTAGCACTCCTTTCAACAAGTTGCTTTCTGAGGAAAAAGTGCTGGAAAAGAACACAGCTCCTTTTTTTTCTACTTCTAATTCTAAGCTTATCTGAGTCAGCGCTACTAAGACCTTCCAGCAACCACCTGTGAGTGAAGAATTGAACTCTTTTAAAGGTCAGATACTTGCTTTTTTTCACAGGAGAGATAAATACTCAAATGGAGAGTGGAATCTGAACCTAAAAATGAAAATAGCCAGAAGACATTCTCACACACACACAAAAAGCCAATTAAGGTTCTTTGGACTTTGGGGAAAACAACCATATTGACCCCAAAGTCATTGAGCTAGGTCTTTTTGATATTCAAAAGGCTATGGAGTTGAGCATTTGGTTGAGTCTTACCCATCCTGAGCCTAGGAAGATGAGATGGAGCACAAAAGAATAGAAAGGGTCTTCCCTGATTCCTAGAAGGGGGTTGATAGCTGTATCTGAATCACAGACATACAGGACAAAGCATGTTTGCTTTCTATCACTTTGAGATCCCAGTTATAAAGGACATTTTCAAACAGCAAACAAGAGTTTTAATTATCAGACAGGGAAAAATATCTCTTAACCTGAAGTTCTCCAGCAGCCTTTCAAAAGAGAATCATAAAATAGAAGTGCTAGAGGAGAAATTCATGGATGGGAAAAAAATGATGGAAAGATCAGAGATCTGAATGGAATATAAAATCAAATTTTTGTTTGGATCTTAACAACATGACCTTGAAATATGAAAACATGTTAATTAGATTTGGTTTCCAGTTTTGCACGTAAGGAGCTTGGAAGTTGCCATTTCATCATGACAACAAGTAAAAAGCCAAACACTAAAAAAATCAACAATTCTTCTTGGATCCTTAAGAGATTCCACAGACAGGGCAAACAACTGCCCCCAGGATTAGAGAGACAGACGGGCTAATACAGGGAGTCAGAACTTACCAAAGCTGAGACACAAGAGAAGAAACTTCTTCGGAACCAGTGGTGAGTAGCAAAACCTGAACCGAATTGACAAATTGCTGGAGGCTCAGTGCGGACAGCTCTGAGAGTTAAAAACTCCATGGAAACCTAGTCATGGGTGGGCCCCACATTGTTGTGGGATTTGCCTCTAGGAGCTTGAACAGGTTCCCAAAGTAAATATCAGAAAAAAATCGCCTCCTGTTTCTAGCAACAGCAAGAGAAAAAGAACCATTTTGAAATATCCCAGAGAATTCTACTTTTCTTAACAAGGCTGTCCTCAGGGGAAACTAGTTAACCAGAGACTAACCTCCTGGGGTTTTATCAAAATCTAACTGACTTAGGAGAAGGAAAATACCCTACTGCAGCCCACTGTAGCCATCCTGTCCCACTTAAGTGACAATTTCAGAAGGATATCTTTATTTAAAAATTACACTTAAAAATCATCTGCAAATATCTGGGGGAAATGTTCTAGGCAATTACTCAAGTGGCTTATGGAAAAGCAATGACTGTCAAGATGTGAGACAC